>HG993156.1:4800000-7200000 GCA_905231865.2 Boloria selene
TAGTGTAAAGTAATAAACAGTTACTATGATGGGACAGCAAATGCAGAATGTTATAAAATATATTTCTTGTATGAAACGCTACCATATTAAATTAAATTAAGTTAGTTATAAAACCAACCGTAAGTACACATTTACTGTCGAAATTTAAACCAGCTACCTAGCATAGTATAAAGGAAAAAATGTTACCGAACGAATAAAGAAAAAACGTAAGCCTATGTAATTGGGTCGGTTGTTGGATATAGAACCCTAAAATCACAACAGCGTAAACGTATTTCTTACGATCACTTAAAAGGCTTAGAATCACAACAATTTATTTCCATTATAGGCTATAACGAGACCTAGATCGTAAAGCGTAACGCATTATTCGCGGGCTACCCGCTAAAGCACTTGACATATATTGCCAAAAATATTAAACTATTTGCACTTGAATAATAAAACTTAATCCAATTGAACCCAAGGGAAAAAAATAAAAACATGAGGCCATAGATTATAATTACATTTTATGTTCGAATTCAGTTGTCAATTAAACATAATATTTTCTTTAACGATAAATTCTATAGCACTAAAAAGATATCTAGTTTAATTTTACAAAATAATTGCGTAGTTTTAACGTTTCGTGTAGAATTATTAGACTATATAATATTTTGTTGCCTTTTATAACTGTTCCACTCCCTTAGATAATAGCATGATGATATATAGGCTTCCTCAATAAACTGGCTGTCTAATTAAAAAAGCATTTTTCAAATCGGTTTAGTACTTCCTGAGATTAGGGCATTCGAACAAATAAACAATGTCTGCCTCTTTATAATAATAGTATATTCGATTTTTTTAATTTTTTTTATCTTCCATGTTATTATTGTTTGCTATTAAAATACTTAGTTATAGAAATATACGTCCATTCATTCATTTCTTGCAATTTGAACAAAGATCAGCCGTATCTTATAATTAAGAAAAGTGGTTTGTGGCTTTCTATAACAATTTATAGGGAGCATATTTGTTTGAGTTGTTTGAGATACAAAATATATATTACGGTCAGATTTCAAATGAAACTTCACAAAAGAACAAAAGTTTTTCGTAAAGGCCTATAAAGTGAGTTATGACCCGATTCGTCTGGGACTTGGCAAGGATATTGATTACTTGCGAGAGCTCACTGCTGTGTCGTGGGATAAGTCACTTTGAGGTCAAGAAGCTTTTTCTTACATGATTCAATTATGTAAAAATAATGTCGCAAAAAGCTTTTATTATTGTGTTCTTTATTGGCACATTTCCTGTTATAGGTATAATAATCTCGCAAATGCGTAAAATAAATATGAAGGATTAGTAGGGTAATTCTACAGAGATGTAGGAACGTGATTTTTTTCTTTTTAGTATTACTGTATTTTTTTCTCTACTAATTAGTATAGGTACCTCGTAGAAAAGTCATGAGCAAGTAGCTGCAATGAAAGTATCTACCTATATAGTTTGTTCAATACATTATACAACATGCAATGAAACATGTATTATTTTACGACAAGACGTACTGTCTATAACTTCGACAGTATAAATTTCTTCACAAGTGATCGCAGAATCAAATAAGAATACTTAGCTAAGTTCGATGAAACAGCAGATATGTATTGCCATTATAATTATACTTTTGCATTGTAATCATTTTTTGACGGTCTCACGTAGCGAGCACTTGACCTTCAGGGGTCAAGGTCAGGTTAAATTCTTTCACTAAACAATAACAATCATGGGGAAATTATTATTTATAAAACGAAGTCTTACCGAATTACATGTGTTTATGTCTTTGACTGCACCAGAGTCGAGCAAATCGACCACTGTGTCTAGCTGACCGCCGCGAGCTGCGCGGAGGAAAGCTGTGTTGGGATCGATCTGAAAATAAGAAAAATAATTATTATTAGAGTGTAATTTAAGTTCGAAAAAGTTAATAAAGTAAATCACTCAATCCGTATTATGTTTTTTAATACGACATTAAATATCGTTATTTAATAATAATATCGTATGAATTAAATTAAAGTTTCTATTTCTAAGAGCCAGAGCATGTTTATTTTGTTTTTAAAATAAAATAACATTCATGAGCTTACTATTCTCCAACCATCATTTTTATCTTTTTTAGTAATATTATAATGAAAATATTAGGTAGGTACCTATATATTAGATGAATATAAAAAGTGCAACTTTTAGCTACTAACTTAAAAGCTTAAAATCGAATTTGTTCCACCAACGTTAAATTGTTATTTTATGCTTTTAACTGAGCTTTGATTACTTGGTTGGCATTTACTTTTCCCTAGAGACGTGATTGATTCAATCATGACTGTGCTCTATTGTAGTTCTTGTACAAAAAAGCCGAGGGTGTTAAGTACCTATTTAAAAGCCATAAAGCTGTTCAAATTACAAAAACGATTTATAGAGTTGATTTATTTTATTAATTTAAGTTTACTAGGTACATTATTTTCAATAACAGTTTAACGTTATTAGTAATTATATTTTATTATCTATACATATAAATAAAATTGAAGTGTCTGTTTTTAATTTCAATTTTACAGCTTTTCACTAAATTCATATGAAAGTATAATATATGGTACTAACATCAAGAATTCAAATTTTAATGTCTGTCTGTTTGTTCCGGCTAATCTCTGAAACAGCTGGACCGATTTTGACGAGACATTCACTTGCAGATAGCTAATGTTATAAGAAGTAACATAAACTATTTTTATTTTCAAAATTCTATTTATTTTAACTAGCGGAATCCGAGGCTTCGTTCGCGCTTAACGCTTGTTTGTTATAAAGTAACCAAGAAATCAAATACCAGCTAAACGCCCATCAAAACATTTGATAGCATCTTATTCGTTGGAGGCAACTCTTATCCCACGTATGAATTAGTCACAATTGCTCATGTAAATAGATGATTAGTGATGCATCATTAATACTGTACATTTCGTAGTAATTTTCTTTTCAATTTTCCCAGTGTCCATTCAATATCAAAGTTTTAATGATTTTAGTATATATTTATTAATAAAATATTTACAATAAAGTTATTACTCTAACTAATTACGCTAAAGATGTAAGAATGGCTTTAAAATATAAGTTTTAAACGTTGAACTTCGTTGTTACAGAGACCTCTTAGAGAGTTACGTATAACCCAGTTCGTGATGACCATTTATTCTCACTAAATCTTTTCTGAGTCTAAGTGTATAAAGTACGTAAAAATTTTTATATAAAATTTCCAAAGTAGGTATCTTTTATATTTTTGACCAAATAATTGAAAAGTCAGAAAAATATAAAATCCATGTTTTATAAAATACTAAAACCTAGTAGGTACTTATAATAGTCAGTAAACCTAGTATAGTTTTTAAAATGCCAATAAAACAATACTGTAAAAGCTTTATAGCTGAAAATTTTATGTAGTGGAAAACGATAAGCAATAAAAGATCAGGTTTTATTCTGCTGTTTTACAATATAAAGAATAATATATATTACATAATTCTAACATTAATCTATAGTTATTAGAATTTTTATCTGTCTGGGAACGAATCACGAGAAAACCACTGGACAGATTTTGTCTTTTGATGATATTTGTAATAATGATTGTAACAATATGTTACATAGGACATTTCAGTGCAGAAAATTATCTCATCTCCAAAAAATTAAGTTAAAATGTTAACTGTTACATTTACTGCCAGTTTCTATAACCTATCTACCGATAGACCGGTAGTTACTTTCATACTATTTTGAGACATTAAAAGTTACAACCTGTCAAAATCGTATGAAAGTATCTACCGGTCTATCGGTAGATAGGTTATAGAAACTGGCAGTTAGTAGTTACATAATATACAATCGTATAAAAATAGTCCAGAAGTAAGAGTTTATAACAAAAAGGCAATTAATAAAACAGTATATTAAATATTATGAACAACAATTCTGGGAAAATTTAGTCCATCATGGTTCTTTACGAACCAAATAACCATCACAACTACATAATTTCTTCTCATTGTACTATCATTGTAATATCTTGATTCTATGCATTTTACTTCTAATCATCAATTGTATAAACAACAGATAAGAAATGGTTGGCATTATATAATTATTTTAACATTTATTTTAAAAGTGTGATATTAAAAATGGACGAATATTCTTTACTTTTAAAAAAGTACTAAACATTTAGTTTATTTTTAGAAGTTTTAAAGATACAAAAAAGTTGACTAAGCCAAGCAACCATGAAATACTATGGCTTCAACACATTCTTTGAATATATATTATCTCAGCTAATGTTTTTTGTCGGAATGTAGCCGATTAGTTACAGAATGCTCAGATCCGATTTGTAACGGAGTGTTAGGACAAGCATGGAAAATCATAATGTTTAGAAAAACCTATAAAAATCACTTCAAATATAGTTACTGAAGTAAAAAAGCATATGAAAATTAAAAATTTTCATGCTGACACAATTAAATTCCATATGGTACCTATTAAGTCTGTATTAATAATAAAAATAGTATATGTTACCAAGCAACTGCACATTTTTAAAAAGCCGCGTTAAAGTTATTACTACTTTATCGTAGTTAATTAATGTTCAATGTTAGATCCTGTAAACATAATAAGACGATATCGCATCAACAGCGAAGGATCGTAAAATGCTATCTTATAAAAATATTAAGCTTCGTGAGAAAACTTATAACAATTTATCGGAGAAATATTCATCTTAATATTACAATTCGCAGCTTATGACTAAATTGAGTAAAAATTGAAATTGAGTAAAAGGTTAAGTACGCTTTTCAAAAAAAAATATCTTAACTAATTTAGTTTAAATTTATATCAATATGCATAACGAATAAATAAATACGTAGTAGTTAACACTAATTAAAACAAAATTATCACACAGAACACATCCTTCGACCACATATTCAATAGGTATAAGAAAACAACCAACCACTAGTGTTAAAGAGTATACGCGTCTCTCGAGCGGCAATATACGCGCACCGCACCACACCGCCATGGCGGCACTGGATCTGCGCGGGAGTCACGCTCAAGCGAACACACCGACAACAATACAATCGTGAACTAGGATTTTTCTACACTGGAGGTCCAAATAGACGTCTGAGGTCTTCCAGATTCTAAGCTATTTCTATGCTGAGACACGACTCTCACGATTTAAATTTTATGTGGATCATCAAATGTAGAGCGGTAAATGAGGTACAAAATAATAGATATTTTTGGTCTTAAATAATAGTAAAATAATCAAACATACAAAGCAATTTAGTACAAATCATAATCAATTTTTCATACGGCCTTTGTATCACAGATATCATTACCTAAAAATCGGTGTCATCGCCGATTCCATTGCTTATTAAGTTATTATATTACATAGAAAATTGAATGAACGTTGTACACAAAAAGAACGCAATAAGCATCATTATAGAAAGATAATAATCTATACCGTTAGAAAGTGCAGTAAGGCCGGTATTGAAGTCCAGACTCATCAAAATGAAATAAGGTTGTTATTGGCAAATAATCAATGGATTACAAAGTTCTCATAAAACTTGACAGCTTTTAAACCAATCTCGATCTTGATAGCCGACAGTTGCAAAGTCACGATCGAGATAATAAGTAACGCTCCTATTGCCCAGATTAATTGCTTCCAAACATAAATATAGTATTTTCAATCTCATGAAAGTACAAATATAAAACTTTCGAAGACCTACATAAAGTAATAGTTTGTTAGAAATTACAAAAATTCTAAAGGTTTATATTTTCAATAATCTAACGTAGGTACATACGTTCTATTATATCAGATAACAGATACCGTATACCGATGCAATTCAATTTCACGACTGCAATTCGTTTGACACGGTACTTGATTAAAATCGGATATAGCTGGGGACCGTTACTTTTTTATAAAAAGTGGCCCTTATTTGTAGGACGTCCAGATGGTTCATAGTTGATTTGCCACAGTATGGCGAGCTCAAAGCTGCAAACATCGTAAACATAGTTAAGTTTAAATTACCTAGTACTATCTAGATAATATAGTTAAGAATTATAATGTTATTCGTCATTTTTAATTGACGGGAATCCTATTTGATTAGTCGTCATGTAGAGCATAGAAGCCACGATGGAAAATAATCAAAGAAAACCTTAGTACCTAATATCGTATTACACACGGAATAGATAAAAAAACATCTTTTCTGTGATATTACAATTGACAAGCTTTAGTCTACGATGTAGAGATTATTTACAATCAACATTGCAAGTGTTCGAAAGTGAAATGGACCGAGAATATCAGACTCAAATCTTTACTTACTAGAGCATTTACGAAGCCTATTTACGTCTTACGATAAAGCCGCCGTTATTTATCTCACTTTTCTCCGGTAGACCTTTAGTTATTTACAGTACGCTGAATTACAAATTACCGCGATAATATACTTAAATGATGGTGCTACCTATTTATTTTGCAAGTTCCGTTGGGTGGATTTCTTAATTTGACTTGAAAAATAATATAACTTTCTATACAACATTATTTTGTCACTTTTGCCTATGTAATTATAGGAAACAATTATATACCCAGTAGCGATTTTCAATGAAAACGGTTTTTATATACTTATTACTAGTAATAAGATAACTAGTATTAACCGTGGCCACGCACGCGTATTTGATTTAGGTTTGTGTAACCACAATAACTTATCTTTATGTCTCTAGCAGCAAAAACATTATACGACTATTATGTAAATTTACGACAACAACCCCTTAATTCGGGGCCCCGAATTAAGGGGTTGTTGTCGTGGCTGCGGCGAGATTCCCGACGCGACGACGCTACTATTTTCTATTTGTAAATTACATTATATCTAACCCGACTTTACTATAGCTTTATAATTACTATTTTTTTTAACGGGGGGAAATCTTCATGTACTACCTCCGCCTAAGGCGGTGGGGAGTGCCGGACTCTTACCGGCTAAAACCACCCCGGTTTCTCCTCGCACGTGCGCGTGAGTCCGCGGGATCCATATTCTCCATATCCATATTCTTCCGCAGCCCCACACTAGTGCTGGCCGGATCTGACCGGGCCTCGTCTCCTGCACGGGGTAGTGAGGTGTTGCACTACCCCGCGCATCGTCTCAGAGGTGCGCGCCAACACTTGCGCGCGCCTACGACTCGGGTCCATCGAATAGGGGGCAAGGATTTCCCCAAGTCCCTCGCCCCTGGACCCATTCGTTGTCCGCCCTTCTCCTGCGCCCGGTGCGCCCCCTGCGGCCGGGGAAGGGAGTCGTGATCTCCCTCTCACGTTCCGCAGTTTCCTTCTGCGACATCACGTCCTCGCAGAAGGACACCACCGCGTCCCACGACTCTGCACTGCTGACCATCCTCCGCACTACGGCTGGCAGCGACAGATCGCCTCCTACTTTATTTGTGAGGACACGGCGCTGCTCCTCCCAAGCTACACACTCGGCGAGCGTGTGTTGCGCTGTGTCCTCCCCGCAATGGATAATTACTAAATATATCTAACCTAACTTTATGGGAGTATTACACGGAAGGATTATAGGACACAACTGGAATAAGCACAACCCTGTTCAATCTGAAACTTGAACCTAGAACCTCTTCATTCGCTGTTCTATAATCAGACCATATGATAAACGACGCAGAAAAATAGAATATATTTAGCATTTAGTACCAGACAATTAAACATGTGACCTAATATGACACCGACACTTAATTCAAATGTAATCTCTAATCTTAGTACTTCAATACCTGAGTCTGACTAATAGCGAAATCTTAGAAATTACAAAGCTTCCTAATTAACTCGCAATGGTAGCTTTAGGATTTAGAAATAGGATAAAATAGGTTTCTTAAACTTTTAAAGGTATTTTAAATTTCATATTGCAAATAACGTCAAACGGATATTTAAGAACATTTCTAAGTAAGTTTTAACGAAAAAAAACACTAACTACCGAAATATTAATGTAAAGGTTCAAATGAAATAAAAAATAGTTAGTTATAAATAAAAACACTCCTAAAATCTATCTAGTAATTATACTATCCCTACTACATAATAATCAGTATTGTTGAATAAAAAGTAAAGTTTCCCGATGCCCACGGCTAGCGGACAGCAGTCCTAGTTTTAAACGAAGCCCCAGAGAGTATATAAAACGGGTAGTGGAAGCGCAATCCACACTACTAACCTACTTTTGATGTTCTTTTTTGTTCCGACATTTATTAATTTTTATCCCAGTTTCAATGTGGAAAAATCCTTTGTAAGCTTTCATAGTGGTGAGTTACAGCAAATTAAAGAGAAATTATTTTTGACCTAATTAAATGATCAATGCAATCCCTGAAGCAATTTAAAACATTTTCTCGATATATTTACATATTATACTAGAGTTCATTAAAATTTACCTACTGTTTAACATCAAGATGCGTGCTTAATTACAGGTAGGACTAAACATCGATACATTTACAGATAGCGCTAGTATATAAGGAGTTGGAACTAAATACATTTAGAAACATATCAAAATGGAGTATACCAAGGCCTACCCGCGAAAGTACTTTACGTATATTAACAAAACTTAATAAAATGAGAAAATATAATCACTTTACCCAAATTATGAAGGATGATATAATGTCATACTATATTTAGCGCGAGCAAAGCCGCGGGTTCCCTTTCTTTCTCTTGAATCACTCTATCTATTAAAAAAACTGCATCAAAATCCGTTGCGTAGTTTTAAATATCTAAGCATATGGACATGGACAGACAGCGGTAAGCGACTTTGTTTTATACTATGTAGTGATAAATTACCTCCAATGATACCAATATAAAATAAATTATCAAGAAGCAAACAATTTATTAAGGCCCTTGTGCAAATAATCAGCTAAATCGACGCCCACACTAGCAATCCGAGAACAATAATAGGTGGTACTGTGACCGTAGTTCAAGAACAATCAGGCAACAGCACAAACACGTGAAGTGACTATTAGGCTAAAGCTAAATCTGGACAGAATTGA
Organism: Boloria selene; assembly: GCA_905231865.2. Taxonomy (NCBI): domain Eukaryota; kingdom Metazoa; phylum Arthropoda; class Insecta; order Lepidoptera; family Nymphalidae; genus Boloria; species Boloria selene. The sequence goes on from HG993156.1 coordinate 4,808,989, forward strand.
GGATGTTCCTAAATTGGCATTTTCCTACAACTGCCTGTAACTAATGAAAGATAGTAAGTAATATTTAAATATACGTACTACTCGTACGTTCTGTATTTATATTTATAGGTCAGTCCAATTAGTTAGCCGATGTAAACAGAAATCTTAGTGACATGCTTTTGACGCTTAGCATCAGTTATATGTACCACTGCGATGCGTGCGATTGTTAAAATTTCTACAGATTCTCTCTTAATAATAACCTTTTCACGAAATATTTTATAATAAAATGCCTGACATTCTTGTCCAACAATGTCGAATTCCCGTATCGTGTAGGAGGTAATCAACCAGCAGCGCAAATCTAATCGGTGATTTTGCAGATTAATAACCTGACTCTAAGATGAAGACGCAAAAAATCTTATTGAGCATTGATTTAAGGTGCTATAAATTGCTGTTAAACTTGTCACTTCCACATTTTATTTTATATCTTATACATCTGAATGTAAGGTTGTGTTTTGATAATCTTATCAAAACGGTAGAAACAAAGACACGGACGACTAGACAGAGTTAGGTTACAGTATCATGATACATCCCATGAGTATCGATCACTGGATCTTATAACATGGAGTAGAAATTACAACTGTTTCTTACGTAAGTTTTCAGAGACCCTTTTGTAGATCGTAAGAAAGGTACGCAATAAACGAGTAAGAGCGGAGTTAATAGGGTACTTGTTAGGATATATCGAAGTCATTTATATTGTAAGAAGATACACCTACGAAATAAAAGATTTTATTTTGCATAACAATCTATATATAGTATTTTATGTAATATTCCAATAATGCAAAAATAGAAAGCAAAAAAATTAAAATACACACGCCTGATAAAAAATTGTAGCAAAGACTAAGCGTGATCTATTGCTCATCACTTATTTGTAGGCGTTAGACATCAAAATAGCCATTAAAACATCTACAGACCAAACTCGTAAATAGAGTAATTGGCATCGACACGTGTCTACTCCAAGCCAGTGAATATTCAATTTAATAGGCCATAATAAATTCTAACTTTGACAACTGAGTTGTCAATTTTCTCGTGACTGCCATGAGACAGGCAATTTCCCTATATTGTTTATCGACAGCTATCAAATGATAGGAGACACTCAAATAGATAAAAGTGACACTTAGAAGGTCGGGGTTTCTGTAGTATTTAGAGATTTCGCTAAACACGAAAAGCCATTGAACTGATAAGCTATCTAACTCTTGTATTCGAACTACAATTGTCGTAGATATAAAAAAGATTTGCGGGTAGAGTAGTATAATCTCATATATTCCACTTATACGATTACGATAACATGCTAATACAATTGTTTGTTTTTCGGTTAGTTTTAACTACTCGTGTGAAAAGTATTAAAAAGAACTGATATTAATGCGTATTGCGTACTAAACGCTATGTAGAGCATGGAAGTGTGAGCAAATTGACAACTTGGTTAAATTACTAAAATTTTATGTTATAGGTTGTATCTTTTCTTGTATGCTGTATATATGTAGGCTATAAAGCAACAAAATGAGGTAAACAACTTCTCGTAATGCAAAATAGTAGTAATAACAGTAAGCGTTAAGTGCTACTTACAGTTTACACTATACTTAAAATGTTGCCAATTATTAACTGCTGTGACGAATATATAAATAATGTGTTATAATAAAATTTGTATTCGTCAAACGATTTGTTGAACATTTAGTATAATATGAGTTGTAATTTTCAGATTAAATAATAATCCATACAATTTACGATAGTTTTAATTACCAAGGTTTTTCACGTATAAATGGCGTTTACCCTAATTGTCTACTTTCTACTAGTGCTGAAAACTACTTGCTCTATTCAAACCAAGCATCAAATTTTCAGTACATATATTTACCTCGTACTAATATCAAACTCCTGATATTAATAAACAATGCTCACTGTGCGTAAAGTCCTCATTTACATACATTTGTTCTTGTAACGAAAGTAATTTACCTAAATGACTATTATTTCTCTCGAGTTAAGTAGACGAAAGCCTAGATCTATGCATCAATTCATCAATGTTCTTTCTTCGATTAGGGCCACAAACAAGCAGATCCCGATCGATTCAACGTGAAAGTTTCATTACTATGGCGGCGTCGCGGCGGCGCTTGCGATAAAGTTGTTTGCACGCGACCAAACGAGATAAACAATATAAAATACAATAAAATCTGGTACAGGTGAACTGGTTTTTACTTGCTGTTCATTTTATTTAATTCGGACCTAAGATCATATTAAAACTCATGTTACGATTTTGTAATAACGTGTTATAAAACATGTTGAGTTGTTGAATAATATGGTAAGAAATACTAAGTATAATTTTATTTTACATTCATTTTTTTTAAAAATATAAATTTGTAATGAAAATATAGGAGATATTATATCTGATCACTATTATAAATGGTTATAAATGGGATACCTATGAGATAGTTTGCACTTTTGTTACTTCTTCACGTTGAAATTACATAATTGATAGATTTGGTTGAAATTTATTACCAAGAAGATAAATCATGTCCTGGAGTAGTACAGAAGCGAGGGTATATCGATATATTATACAAAATTAAACTACTGACTTTAATACTTTTTATCCTATTAAGCACGCTTACCCTGACGACACCAAATGAAAGCCCGTAATTAGGTCGAGTAGGTCATTCGGAACAAGGATTTATTGGACACTCAACTCACCCACTTTCAAAAACAGAGCCTGTTGAAGACGCTAATACTTTATATTTTTATCTATATATTACACAAGTATTCAAAAGTAAATAAAAATAGGCACAATTCATGCTGAACAATTTATATTTTGATACTATAGTTCCTTTAATATATCTAAGCGGTAAATGAAAGCGCGTAATTGGGTCGAGCGGGTCATACTCAACAGGGATTTATTGGACACTTGAATCGCCCACTTTCCAGAGCGGTTCTATAGCAACTTCTGAAATAACGTTGTATATAAAAATCAGGATGAGCTGTAAGACCAACAATAGAATAGATTATGGTAGTATAGAATGATAAAATAAATTTATAAAATATGTCAGATATTATATATAAATATGTATGTATTATCAAAAATGATATAGCAAAATGGTTAGAGAGCATTTTCCAAATTATTAGCATGGCGAAGAACCATTGAGCTAATTAAATTGTGGTTATTCCATTATCTCAAACTGATACTTTTACTGTCATTTCATTTAAAAAGTAGTCATTTTTTCACAATTTATATTACACACATACTTACATAAAGTCATACATACTTCCATCTATACATGTATAGTTTGTATATTAAAAGTGCTGTTAAAAATATTTTTTCACAAAAAGTTAGAAAAGGGGTTTTAAATTTAAACCATGGATCTACAATAGTCTTATCGCTTTATAGCAGACAATGATTAATAAATTATGATTTTCTCTAGCACTTCAACCCAGGAATAGACGTAAGCTTTCGAAAGGGTTAAGCCGCACGAAGCATTAATTCATAAAAGTGTTATGAATACGGGCCGGCTGTTGATGAATTCTATAAAGTATCGACTGGAAATAGACCGTTTGATACCAACAATTCGTGTAAAAGCACGCGCGGTACGTTTGATAAAATTACATTGGCATTTAAAATATTGATTCTCTACTTCCGTAGCTATAAGCGTATATAGTACTAAAGTACATATTTACCTACATATGGCATCATGGAAGTGAAATTTAGAAAAAACTTAACGATGATACTTATTATTTATTATGAAAAGATCGACTATGCAATAAACATGCATGAAATGTTATTCCTTAGATATATGTAACTCTTATCCGGTTCCGAAATTTTTAAACTTCCAAAGAGTAAAGACTTGATTATTATACGGGTAAAACTATTTATTAAGGCTTACACTATTTGACTTTTTGCACATTAGCTTTTTATCGATCGGCAACATCTAATAGTGATGAGCAAATATCATAGAGAATCAAAACACACTGATGGAAATTGGTTTAGTATTGAGATTTTTTTAATATACACTACATAGTATAAAATAAAGCTGTGTGTCTGTCCCTATGTATGATTTGATCTTTAAAACTACGCAACGGATTTTGATGCGGTTTTTTAATAGATAGTGATTCAAAAGGAAATTTTATATGTACTATAACTAGCGGAATACGTGGCTTGTGCTTAATCTTAGATCGAACCCGAGCAAAGCGAGGGTGAGTCGTTAGTACATAATATAAAGGTATTAATAGACATATATTTTATAATGCAATAGCGTCTTCTTTTATACCTATATATCCATTTGTATATTATAGTAGAAGTAAAATCTCTACTTAGTCCGCACATGCGAATCACTGGTTAGTAACCGTATACTGCACAGCACTATTACGTTACATCATTACGTGCTTCATAATGATCAGTGATCACTTACTATAAGTATACCTATACATCTTGTAACTTCCAAGGCTGTAGTGGTTACGTAAACAAACCTTGACAATGACTAGTGGGCGTGGATCATTTTATTGTGATTTCTAAAGAGGAGGTTAATTTAATTTTAATTGAAAACATATGTATTTGGAAGCAATTCTAAGGTTAAAGTTAAAGGTAATTAAAAAAATAATTCTATAAAAGGAGTGGTTTGGTTCGCTAGATTTGACCCATAGGCCATACGAACACACCAACTAACAAACATTGCCAGTTAATAAAAGCTCATAATTATCTCTTAGTATTTTGAACAGCATAAATTTAAAGCATAATATGGTCTGCTTTTAAAGTAGCCTTTTTTATATAATTCCTCAAAATTTCAATTTCATAAACCTTATCTTTAGACTTAAATAAAACTATAGCTCGTCTTTGTCTTTTTACTTTATACATAAAATATTATTTTCATCGTATTTCTGAAGTTTGGAAAAATATGAACTTCGGCATAACCCATTTATCTATCACTCATATATCTTCACTTTGCATTTTTTCTGGAGTTAGGATTTATCGGAAAAACTATTTCTTTCAAGCGTAGGTCCGTGACAGATTACTTTTTCTTGTAAATCACTCTGAAAAAAAGTAATAAATGTTTTTACTTCGCATTATTGTTGCCTATTGTTTTAAAAACTGGGAACAATTTTCTTTCAAATTCGAATGAAATGGAACTACCAAATATGATCAAAATGCATACAAGTGAAACAAGTTAACGACATTTTTTTACCTATATATTCTGTATATATAAGTAAAAAAATGTCGTATGTATTTTTACCTATATATCTGTATTTTTTAACCCTATATATTCTGTATATGATATTATACACAGAAAATCTATAGCAAGACTTGATAAACGGTTACGGGTATATTCACTAATTGAAGGTATTCCATTCCAAACCATTATAATACTATTTTTGAATTGTAAGTTTGTAATTTTCGATACAGGTGTATCGAATATTTTAGGAACGTTCAATTCAAATTATTAGTCATAATATCACATTAAATGAAATTACAGTGTTCATTGACCTTTTATCGCCTTTTTATTTGAAAGAAGTTAAATATCCATTGTTTCGATAACTCGTTCTAAGGGTCTTTGTAAATGTACGTACACTCAAAACAGCTTCAGGGTGCATATTTTTCTTTTGTTAGCTTAAAAGCTATTTCGACCCACGCTTTTCGGAACAATATGAATAGCCTTTTAAGAGATCCGTCTAATTGGAAGGTACAAGATTTTTAATAGGTAACAGCTCGAGTAAGATTATAAAGCAACGTTTTTGTGAATTAACTGTATACGAAGGATATATCGTCGTGTGAATGTGCGTTCCTTAAAAGCAAGAATAATTAAAACCGGCACAAAAAACTGGCATCTAAAGATGCACATGCTTAATCTCGAAAACAGGAGGCCGAAGGATGAATTGTAGCGACACATGTGATATCAAAAGATGTGTCTGAAAATGATACGTTCATTACTTTCGCAGTAATTATACATTTCACTTTATAACGCTTACATTTTTATAAGAATAATAATGCAAAAAGGATTTTTTTAGGTACTTAAAGTACTCCATACAAATATTATATTATTACGGTTTTAAACGGATGTTTTCAACCAAATGTTAAAAATAAAAACTTAACGAGCACAGGATATCCTTCTTATAGTGCTGCATTAAACATGCATTAAGTTACAGTTATCTAACTTATTTTAATTTACGTCACTAGCTTGTAACTCTGAAAATCGCTCTCTCTTTTGACTTTTACCCAAGTTCAAAGATTTGAGATTTGTGTCATTTCAAGAACCTAGTGTTTTGTTTTACGAACAGTACCTTGTCTAGTATATACCTGAGTGGGACTTCAATTAACATGTACTCATGTAAAGATAGAAATAAAAAGTACTATAATTATAAAAATTAAAATTTACAGATTTTTGGAGCATTTAGAACCACATATTTCAATATATGTATTAAAATTTTTATATTTTGTCTGCATCCCAACATTTGAGCATAATTGGGCAGGACTGCACCGTACTGACGCTCCAGGACCGGTTTGTCCCCCGCAACTTGTCCGCCTACATCCACAACGCGGGACGATACTAGATTACTGATTTATTGACGGACGTTGATGCACGAGTTCCCCTGTGAAGGTTAGAGGTCATGACATTCGAATTATAGAAGGATTATTGCAATGCTTGTTTTGAAATCTATAGTTTACTTTAGGTCATACTCTACTCTGAGTAGAGATAGAATAATTAGGGCGAGCGAAGCTAGTCCCACAACCCGAGCACCTTGTGGTACGCTTTAAAAACTATCACGCCTATAGATTTGTGCTTTAACATAGTAATTTAAATGTATATTTTATAAACATTAAAAAAATTAACATTAACAACTGTTTTAAAAATTATTACCCGTTAGAAAAACTAAGCAAGCCCTCAGGAAAGCTCAGCTTTTTGCTAGTTTAATCAAATTAACATATATTTTATTTTATTTTATTTTATTTATTATTCGGAAGACAAACAGTATTAAATTACATATAAAACGAGAAAAAAAAAAATTATTAACATAAACCAATTAAGTCTTCACAATTTACAATTTCTAAAGGTAGGTGTTAGCTTAATTAAAGCATATAATAGTATTACAGTACATAAAAAGAATAAGAGAATAAAAAAAAAAAAAACATTACGTAAAACTTCTAGTTAAAATTTTTAACTTATATAATGAGTCTGAAAATAAATCTATGTCATTAAATATTTCATTATGTAATTTGCACGAGCGGTATAAAAAGCTATTACGAGCATAATTAGTCGTTAATTTAGGCAGATAAAATATTGACAAATTACGTGATTGAGGACGAGGACACCTTAAATAAATATTGCTTAAAAGAAATGGAGAATGTATAAGATTTCTGATAATTTTAAATAGAAAAATTTCATCCCTTTGGCGTCTGCGATTCTGTAAAGATACTAAGTTAGGAAATTTTTGATTATTTATTATTGATCTATATAATAAATGCTTATTAAATTTAACTTGAATATTTTCAATTCTATCGATATATTTATTGTAATGTGGATTCCAAACGGTAGAAGCATATTCTAATATGGACCGGACATAGGCGTTATATATCCTAAAATCATCATCGGTTCTTATATTCATTAAATAAAATTAGCTCAAAATATAAGAAATGAAATAAAAATGACACATGAGACATAAAAATTATTTTATTGCAGCCAAAAAAACCGTTTCATTAGACTTCACATTTTGCATTACTTTCTTTCATTAATTATTCTGTTTTTATCGGAATATTCATTAAAGTTTAATCACAATTAATACAATCATTATTAAATATATAAGGTTCATTTATATTAACACAATGTGAAGATTTCTTACATATATATTTTACATATATTAATCGTTTAATAAAGATAATTTTAAGTTGCATTATATATAATAGGTATATACCCGTACTATTGCATGTATTGCAATAATTGGAAAATAAGTTCTAATTTGATGGCATTTAGATTAAATTACAATCCAGATATTTAATTACAGTAAATAATATTTCCTAGAGTGGCATTCATAAATAGACCCATTACAGCTAGACATGGTAAGGCCGCTAAGCTGAGTCACCTCCTTATTCGGTAAGACCTGCCTACGGAGGCGTTGGCGTAAGTCGGTGGACATTTGTCAAGTGTCGGTTAAAAGGTAGACAAACATAAGGAACTGACTTCAGAATATTAATCTTTTTAGATTTTAATTATACATTAAAAATTTCAGCTAAACATCAAATGATAAACAGAATTTGTCGTTTTCTAAGATATCGCATCGTGGGTTCGAGTCCCGTTGGACACGCATACATTAGTTGAGCACGAATGTTTGCACTCCAGCCATGCGTGTTTATATCATAAAATTTTGTATTTAAAATTGTATATTAAGTGTATCGACTATCTGGTATTCGTAACACAAGCCTTGCAGCTTACCAGGGAACTAGATGACGTTTGTAACAGTGTCCCAACATATTTTATTTATTTAAATACAGATTCGTGCAAGAAGTCCTAAAATTATTATATTATGAACACAAGAAACAAAAAGAATATTGACGTTGGCGTCAGTCCCAATAATTAGTTTCATTAACATACATTAAAAACAAGTCACATTGAGGTTATTGTATTGAAACCGAAATGAGATAATATTTAATGATTTTGATAAAAGTTACATATTCTTTTAATAAGATACAATTTTTTTTTTATAACACTATAGTTATGTCAACCATACATTTGACGAGCTGACCCTAAAGATGATAAGGATGAGCTGATGAAGCATTGCAAAATGAGATTAGCCTTGAACTATAAACATCGTTTATTATGTAGTGAGTCAGGTAGTTAACACCGTAAAGATGAATATGATATAACCAATTACTTATGTAAATGGTACTCTGAAATAAAAATATAAGCAATAACACTTATGTATGCTTCAATTGCAATAAGCACCAAAATCTTTATTTTATTTTAAATGCTTCAGTTATATTAAGCATTATATAATGAAATATTTTCACGCAGTTATATTCATACCAAGTTTCATCGAAATCAAACCAAACCAAGGTTTTCAAACAGTGGCAGACAGGCAGTTGAAAATTCCAAAAATTATTGATTAGACCTTTGTATTGATAATGATGAATATTCAAAACAAATTTGATTTACAAATTCGACTCAGTTAGTACTTTAATATTAACAATAAGTCCCAAAATATAATAACATTAAAATTAAATACAGAATACTTTTGCTATACTTGTAAAATAGCACAAAAATAACATTCATTAAGAAAAGCAACGAACAAGATAAAGCGGACAATAAACAGAGATTAATAAACTTATTAGATAATCTCTTTAATCATCACTTTCACAACGACCTAATTTGTTTTATGCCACAAACAATTGCATTAGCAAAGCCGTCAGAGATAGTACTACTAATTTAGACATGTGTCAAAACCAAACACAGTTACTGTTATGGAAAGTGCTGACGAGAATGCTGAATTAACTTGAAAACAGGAAATGTCTTGTCACAACTAGAATCAATTGAAGTAACGATTCAGGGTTCCCTACGTACTTGTCATTGCTGTAGCCTAACCTAACTGTATCTAATGGTGCGTTTTCTTTATAGACTAGATTCTCTATTACGAGTAGATATAGTATATCGACAATCGTCGTGCAGCAATTTGGTATGTGGCATTTTCTACCCTAGAAGTCACAGGTTCTACTCTCGTTTAAAGTAAATTTTTGCTATATATAATTAAACATACACTATGCATTTGTTCTAAGCAAAACTTCCGATGATCGAGAATGCCGTTCAACATTTAAAGTTTCGATATTAGCAAAAAGCAACAACTGTACTTTTTGCTTATCGCAGAGGCTGGTACGAAAATCGTAAGACCAAAACAATAGCTGTAAAAATTGGACTCGCGCATACGTCAAGGTATTTTTGGAAACCTGCTAAGTGTTATATTGTAACAAAATATGTATAAGAGAAGCTATCTTTGGTTTGTTTTATCTGTTGTATTTAAAATGTCAAATGTGAATAAAGTCAGTCGTTAACCGAAAGTGCACGTTTTAATAGGTTATGGGCGAATATCCTTGTTTTTCTTAAGTAATATATTACAGTTTAAGAAAAGTGCTGAACTTTCGTGTAGATAATGGCTATGAACTATTTACAAAGTGTTCCTAAGCTTAAAGGAAGGGACAATTATGACGAATGGAGTTTTGCGGCAGAAAACATGTTAATACTAGAAGGCATGATTCATTACATCAAGCCAGTGCCCGGTACTGAAAAAAAATCTGCAGAAGACGCAAAAACAAAGGCGAAGCTAATTTTAACTATCGATTCCGCATTGTATGTTCATATTAAAGAAACTAAAACCACGATGGACTTGTGGATAAAATTAAAGAACATGTTTGATGATTCAGGATATTCTAGAAAAATATCTTTACTGCGTCATTTAATCTCAATAAGGCAAGAAAGTTGTGATTCAATGACTAATTATATAACGCAAGTTGTCGAGACTGCACAAAGATTAAAAGGAACAGGTTTTGCAATTACGGATGAGTGGATAGGTTCATTGTTATTAGCAGGTTTGCCAGAAAAATATTCTCCAATGATCATGGCAATTGAACATTCAGGCATACAGATCACCACGGATGCAATAAAATCGAAATTAATTGATCTAGAAGTTTCTTCAAGTTATACTAATTTGGATACCAGTGGCGCTGCATTCGCTGCAAATAAATCATATGCGAAGACAAGGATCAACAATAAAAAGCAAAATGGCAACACTGACACGTCCCATTACTCCCATACATACGTGTCAAAAATGCCGCCTAAAAAAGTAATTACGTGTTATAAGTGTAAAGAAAACGGGCATTTTAGAAATCAATGTCCTTTATTGCAAAAAAATAAGCAATCTAACGCGTTTAGTGTAGTATTCCTGAATGGACAATATAATAAAAGCGAGTGGTACATTGATTCCGGTGCAAGTGCGCACATGACGTCAAATAAAGATTGGATAACCAATGCGAACTTTACGCTGAATTTACCAGAAATTACGGTTGCTGACAATACAAAAGTGCCTGTATTGTGTTCCGGAGATGTGAAAGTAACTACAGATCGCAATTATAACATCACAGTTAAGAATGTCTTGTGTATTCCTAAATTGTCAACAAATCTATTATCAGTGAGCGAACTTATAAAAAACGGAAACAAAGTTGTGTTTGAAGCTAATAATTGCTATATAAGAAATATGAATAATGAACTTGTAGCAACTGCACACTTAATCAATGGTGTTTACAAGCTGAATATAAAAACAGCAGAGTGTATGTTAACAACACCAGCATTGGTGAGTGCGGAGATCTGGCACAGGCGTCTGGCACACATTAATAGCAACGATTTGAATAAGATGAGAAATGGCATTGTAGAAGGAGTGACATTTTCTACTCCTAGTGACACAAAGAAAGACAATTGTGTAACCTGTTGTGAGGGTAAACAGATGAGGTTGCCATTCACACATAGTGACCACTACAGTGTGGAGACACTACAAATAGTCCATGCCGATGTATGTGGGCCAATGGAAACAAAGTCCATTGGAGGTTCACAATTTTTTCTATTATTTGTGGATGACTACAGTCGAATGACATTCATTTATTTTATTAAACACAAACATGAGGTTTTCCAGTATTTTAAGGATTTTAAAGCTATGGTTGAGAACCAACAAAACAAGAAATTAAAAATTCTGCGAACTGACAATGGTGGTGAGTTTTGTAACAGTGTAATGAAAAACTATTTAACCAAAGAAGGTATCATTCATCAAAAGACAACAGCATACACTCCAGAACAAAATGGTGTCTGTGAGCGAGCCAATAGAACAGTAATAGAAAAGGCTCGATGCTTACTGTTTGATGCAAATCTTCACAAGAAGTTTTGGGCAGAAGCTGCAAATACTGCAGTGTACTTAAAAAATAGGTCTGTTTCAGCTAGTTTGATAAACAAAACACCATATGAAATGTGGTATCAAAGGAAACCAGATTTGAGTCACTTACGTTTATTTGGCAGCCCTGTAATGGTGCACATTCCCAAGGAACGAAGATTAAAATGGGACAAAAAGGCACAACAATATATTTTAGTTGGATATTCAGAAAATGTCAAAGGATATCGTGTTTATGATCCAAAGGAAAATATTATTACAGTGAAAAGAGATATAATAGTAATGGAAGGTAAACAGAGAAGTAAAAGTTTAGAACAAGAAAATGCTATATGGGTTCAGAATGAACAAAAAAATGAGGACTTGGTTCAGAGTGAGGAAACTCAAACAAAACAGGAAGCAAGTTTAGAGAGCAGAGATTCAGTGGGGGATATTACTAATAGTGAATCTCTGGCTAGCTCTGATTCATCAGCATATTTGGAACCAGATGATTATAGTGTTGATACTTCAACTGATTCTATATCAACAGATATTTCATCAAGTGATCTAACACTAGGTGGTGAAGTAATTGAAAATAAGAGAGTGCGAAAACCTCCAACTCGTTTTGGTTATACAAACTTGTGTATTTCAAATAACTTACCAGTAGCTGAGGAGATTGATTTTTCAGAAGCAATGAATGGACCAGAAGCAGAACAATGGAAGCTGGCCATGCGTGAGGAGTTACAATCTTTTGAGTACAATGATGCATGGGAGCTCATAGATGTACCAGGTGATATTTCAGTAGTGCAAAGTAAGTGGGTTTTGAATAAAAAGTTAGATATTAATGATAAAGTGAGGTATCGTGCAAGGCTTGTGGCCAAAGGCTTTTCACAGCGTAGTGGCATTGACTACATAGACACTTTTTCTCCTGTTGTAAAACATTCAACTTTAAGAATATTATTTGCTCTTAGTGTACAATGGTGTATGGACATAACACATTTAGATGTGACAACTGCATTTTTGAATGGACATTTAAAAGAAAATATTTTCATGTCAATCCCTGTTGGTTTTAAATGTATGGATAAGGGGAAGGTTCTAAAACTTAAAAAAGCTATTTATGGACTTAAACAATCATCTTTAATGTGGTATGAAAGAGTTAAGGATTGTTTATGTAATCTGAATTTTAAAATTTGTAGCAATGAACAGTGTTTATTTATAAAATTTTATGACAACATAAAAATTATTGTAGCTGTATATGTTGATGATTTTTTTGATATTTTCCACAAGTAAAGATGAGACAAAAAATTTGATAACTGTATTAAGTTCAGAATTTAAGATTAAGAATCTAGGTTATGTAAAACGCTATTTGGGTATGAGAATTAATACAGATAAAATGTCTAATACTATAACTATAGATCAGCAACAGTATATAGAACAATTGTTACATAGATTTGGAATGTTTAACTGTAGATCTATGGATACTCCTATAGAATGTAAATTAAACCTTAAAAAGGCTGAAAAATGTATAGCAGATGTACCTTATCAAAGACTTATAGGTAGTTTAATGTACTTGGCGGTCATGTCTAGGCCTGATATAGCATATACTATAAGTTACTTAAGTCAATTTAATAATTGTTATAATGAAACACATTATAATCATGCTAAAAGAGTGTTAAAATATTTACAAAAGACTAAACATTATTGCTTAAAATATAGTAAAAATAATATTATAGAACTAGAAGGTTTTGTTGATGCTGATTGGGCTAGCGATACTTTGGACAGAAAGTCATATACTGGTTTCTGCTTTACCATGTGTGGTTCTGTGATATCATGGCAGAGCAGAAAACAGAAGACAGTTTCTTTATCAAGTACTGAAGCTGAGTATGTGGCATTATCGGAGGCAACTAGGGAAGCTATATATTTAAGAAACTTGATGTATGAGATAACAGGTAAATTATTTGTTGTCATGTTGCATTGTGATAATCAAAGTGCACTGAAATTAGCAACAAATCACCAATCATTAAATAGAACCAAACACATTGATGTTCGTTATCATTTTATTAAGAATGCTATTAAAGATAATTTAATTAAAGTTAAATATATTTCAACCCAAGATATGTCTGCTGATTTATTTACTAAGGGATTGTTGTCAGGTAAACATTATAATTTTTTAAAGAAAATAGGTCTTGTCTCAATTAACTAAGTTATATGTATTGATTGTCATTATATTTTATTTTGTTATGTGGGGGTGTTATATTGTAACAAAATATGTATAAGAGAAGCTATCTTTGGTTTGTTTTATCTGTTGTATTTAAAATGTCAAATGTGAATAAAGTCAGTCGTTAACCGAAAGTGCACGTTTTAATACTAAGAAGTCCTGAAACCACACATTAAAATGAATATGTCAATGATGTCTCTTGCAAAAATTCTAAACAATTACATATCTATGCAGGAGCTATACAGAAAGTGGTAACTACCGTACTGCGTGAGCAAGATGCGTGCCGGCGTTCTGGTCTGAATTATTTATAAGGTGACAATATAAAGAATATCATGTAACCGTCACCACCGCTGAACTTTCTTAACAAATTTGCTTACCATAATAAAATAAAAAGATTATTTAAATAAAATACGTTTTTGCCAAAGGTAAATTGTAAAAGTAAATAACGTTTAATATACAAAAAAGAGGAAGCAAACATTAGTTTTAATTTCATACCACAATCAAATCAAAATAATGTTATATGCGTGTTTAATCAGGCGAGTCATTGTTATTATCTGCTATAATGAAGGGGAAAGTGTTTGGACAGTGAAAGTTTACTTTGCAGTAGTATACCACAAATTATTCCACTTGTTTATAGGCAATTTGTTAGAACATCTTGTTTATTTAAACAAAGGTCAAGTGTCTTGAACTGCTCAGGTATAATTGACTAAACTAGTCAATGACACATTGAGTAGAGCAATAAGGTACTCAACAGCAAGTTGTTAGGCCACAGTTGTTTTTGATACTATGATATACACGTTAGGCTACTTTATGTGTGTAGATGTGTCTGAGAGCTTGTTTGTGTAGTCCTAGAGGGTTATTTTTTAAATAATAATATTTTTATATTATTTTTTAATTTAATTTTATAGCGTAGCCGTATTTATTATAAAATAATACTAAATCTCCAAGGAACAAGTTTGTCCTCACTTTGTCAATAGAAATTCACTAAACAAAATGCACATACCATTAAGATATTTGCATGAACATCGTTACTACAATCGTAACACATACATATGTAACTACATTGAATCTTTACTGCATACATTTAAATTTCTTACAGTTTATTCAGACATGTTACTTACTTATGCTTTATGTAAATGATCAATTGTTTACTTATTTGTATGTTACAGTTATCTCGGAAATAATATCAAAACTCATGACTTCATCTAACACTTCCACATACTTTTATTCTTTCTATTTATGGACCATATCAATTTACAATTTCTTATAAGTAGAGCATTATCTTATATCTATTTTATACTCATACAGTTACCTATATCCATAAAATTAGAAACAAATATCTAAATTATATCGGATATCGGACATGTTCTCGAAAGATATGTGAAGTCCACCAATCTTTAGCCAACGAAGTGGAATAGACTTAGACCCTTTAGTGCCCAGCAGTGAGACGTTAAAAATGGCTGAATATATTAAAAAAGCATTAGTTTGTATGAATATGACTGTTAGTTACTCCTTCACGCAGAAAAGGATTAAGAATTTAGATATACATAATAGAATAGATATATTAAGTAGTAGTATAGTAATTGGTATACTATGTTATGACCTAGGAAAGCATATGGGCGAAGTTAACAAAATAGGTACGTAGGTATCCTACGTTCATAATTGTATTAGTCATACCTTATTAGTACTGACTAGATGTTTATAATTTTGTAAATTATAATTTAACGTACATAATATGATTGTCCATTAATTTTGTTCCGTGCCCGTATGTGTGTCATCGTGAAATATAAACAGTTACACATTTTTTTTTCATATACCTTATACTAGCGACGGACTTGTTGTTTCAGTCTAATATCTCATAGTATAGTGGCAATATAAATTCTAAATAAAAAAATTACCAGTACACAGATCGGTGAAACTCCGATACAATAGACTTGCTCCCAAGTGATTATAATAAGCATCTATTTTATTTTCCAGCTTATCAACTATGAATTATGATGATATTGCCTTCACGATAATTATAATTTTCTGTAACTGATTAATTTTTTAATTAATCCTCTCAGTGCCAAGATTGAGACGTGTAATTTATCTTACTTAAAATTAAATGTACATATAGATATATAAGAAATGTTAGACCTAATGACCTAAAGACTCTTGGTAATAATAATTTATCATGATAGTCATAAGGTATACTGATGAGTATACCTTCATAGTTTCTTATGTGAAAGATGATGTAGAGAAAGTCGACACTCTCTATAATAATTAGAAACGAAAACCACATAGAATTTGCGCTAAAACCTATATAGTTATCTAAGTGTGCCGAAGAGGAAATTTAGTTTAAATAAGTATAATTACCCTACAATAACCTTCTACGAAGTGATAACAACGTTATTATTACATTACGAATTCTATACTTATATAAAAATTGTAGGTGTATTTACTATTTATTACTTGCTCCTTATAAGAATTTTAATAAAAGCCCAGTATTGCTCTAACTTTTTAGTTACTACATCTTGTTACTATATCATATCAAAATGTCATATGAAGCAAGTAATAACTGAACAATTTAGAAGAAACTCTGACACGACTTTAAGTACCTACATATTTTTAAACTAACATCGATAAAAGTTAGTCTTCCTCCAATAAACACGTTGAAAATAAGCAGCTATTTTTTAAAAACAAACAACATTAGGCAGAGCAAATGAAAGAAACCACGCCAAAGAAAAACCGAACTAGTCCATAAATTTGTTTTCTCAAAAGGAAAAAACCAACAAAAGAATGGATAATGACGCCGTAAAACAGACGCTATTCATAGATTTTCCCAACGAAACGCGGTCTTCAGTCGTGTTAACCCAAATAATATAACTGGTATAATATACACAATAATGCATATTAAGACAAAAAAATACACATTTAGCACATTTTCAGTTCCATTGACGAATAGTTAAACGTACTTGCTAACTTGAGGCTTCATCAATAAATTATATCTTTTTACGAGCTTATTTATAATATATTCTCGAAAAATATATGTACATATTATAGAATATATAAATAAAACTGAACTGATAGAGAATACATTTTAAAATAAAAACACATTCTATAGGGTCATAATAGTTTCTACGGTACTTGATAGCTTCAACGTGGATCAACGACAACTATGGTAAGAATGATTGTAAGTTGTAACAATTTATCTTATTGCGAATTCTAAGCATTTAAATACAAGAAAAACTAGCTCTTACAAGGTACAAGTAAAGTGTGCGCAAAAACTGTCGGTTCTCGAAGATGCTTTCGGACTTTCATCTTGCAAAACTCAATCGATCACGGTCGACAGGTACACTGCCTCCGAAGGAATACACTCAGGTCCATTAGGTTTTGTTTGAGAGTAGAAAGTTGAATCTTCTAGGTCACGAGAGATTTTAAAGCAGATTTAAATAGAACTTTACATTACAATTATTTAAATGTATAAAGCAAAGTAACATTAGAGAGAGACATTGTTTTGGCTTTTACTGCGAAACCATTATACGAACGTCGGCTTTTTAAACTTATTTTTTAATCCTTTAGATAACATACATTACCATACGAGATTGTATTTTTCGATTAAGTCATTTTTGCACATCTGCTTAACTAAAAAAATGTAATAAATATTTCTTCACATTGAAACCACGTGAGCGAATTGCGAAGCTGCGACAAAAGTAAATATAGAATAATACAACAGCCATAACTGTTAGAATTATTTCAAAGAATTCTGATAATCTTTTACTTGTTCCCGTTTATATAAAACGTTCAATAACCTTGTAATAACATAGAAACGATTCATAGCTACTATATAAATTATTAATAAGCCAATGTTATCTTTTTTTCTTGGTACAATTTGGCAGAAAAAACACAAACGGTATTCACCGTCTAAAGGCTTTTTATTTATGCTCCAAGTAGACCGTGTGTGTTATATGAATTTGATAAACGTTATTAGTTTTAAAAGGTTACTACTAATATGTTGTGATGCGTCTTAAACTCTACTGAGCACATTATATCTAATTCGCCAAATACGTAAAATATCGTGAGAGGTTTAAGTAAACTATTATGACCCGTCGTATGGATAGCTTTTCGTCACAGAGTAAGACAAAATAAGGAGTTGGGCGGAAAATGTATCTCGAAATCAAGTCATCTTCAGTCTACCACTATATTCAGGAGTTACTCACCTTTGCTCCGTTTCGCTCGGCTTTGTCCCTAGATACGTTTTAATTGATTTAGAAACCTTCACTGGATTTCTCAGAAATGAGAACTTTTTCTGCAGTAAAAAGAATCCTATAGTATCCAAAGAAAGTATCCTAAGTATCTATAATGTTGACTCGGATAACCAGCTTTTTTGTCTGCAATTTACGTGAAATCTTCGGCCAGTTTAAATTCGAAATAAAGGTTAGAAAAAATAAAAATAAAGGTAAACCAAGTCTTCTAATATCGACCGATATAAAAAAGAGTTAGACCCTTTTCTAGTTTCCATTTAAATTAAGAGTATTTATTCAATTTCTTACAAACCTAACGCTTATCAAATGAATAGTTCAAAGCTACAAAGGCCATACAAATGCACAGTAAAGCTGCGTCATTGTGCCTATTTTTATAACGTTTTAACAAAACAGCTTGGACCATATGCTATAATACAGACTGCTCCTAAATAAATGTTACTCTAATTACACTTCATGTTTAACTGTTGAATATAAAAATAAAAACAATGAACTAAAAACGATAACGATTAGCCATATAATATAGGCAAATATTACCCAATATTTTTAAATATAAATATCAAATATCTTCTGCTACACTAATAATGCTAATACTATCGAAAGAATGTTTTTACCGTCTAGAAACTTATAATATACTGTATATTTTGTTTCTTCGGACTAATTTCAGTCTTGATTGCATAGTTATTTTTAGCTCCCAGCAGCATTTGCGCATAAGATTTAGAAATTTATATTAGCATTTATGTATACATTTAATGACGTGACGTGTTTCCGTTAATTACTCGTTTCTACGACGCAGGAGAAATAGCCTAACCGTGGACACAACGTTATTTCAATTTTCCTGGTTAAATGTAGCTGTCATATACTTAAATACTATTACTTATTTTTTTCGTACTTTTTACTAATTTGAATAGACATAATATATAAACAAATAAATATGAACATAAAAGTTAACCGGATTCATTTCATGAAATTAAACTTACCTAAAAACGCGCATTTTACATACTATCGATCGCCCACATGAAATATACTCGTATTGTGATACTTAGATGTAGGTTACAGATTTCTATTAAACAGTGAGAACAGACAATAGTTCAATGCTCAGTAAACAATAACCGGGGTCTTCCCACGATTCATCTGGACTATAAGTTGACGCCACAAACTGAGGACGTTGACCATAAAGGCACATTCTACATTTTATACTATCATATCATAGCTGAATCCAAGTAATTCTTAAGTTTTTATTGCAATACCTTATACCAGATACAAGTACGTTAGTGAAGACATTTATGCTATCCGTTATATCAACTCGTTCTTAATTTATACGTTAAATTACTGTATAAATCCTCTCTTATGACTTCTATGAAATGCCTTTTATTGCACGCACATTGCTTATCTAAATCCTACTGTGAAAATCACATGGTGTTTTAATTTGTAAATGCAAATTAAAATTCCATGTGAAATTCTTTAAAATATATTAAATTAAATATTTAAAAAAAGTTCTAACTAGCCGCTAATATTTTAATTATGAAAATAACCTCTTAGCGCAATTGTAGTGTGACCGCAACCACAAGATTAATAAAAAAAGCGTCATTAAACACTCGAAGTTCCGGTGTGAAATATTACTATTTATGAAGTAAAAAGATTGTGTCATGTGAAGTAATTATTATGGAACATAATGAATATGCCGGTTACTCGCAAGGGGAATCAGCTGGTAATGGGAATGAGAATATTGGATTAAAATACTCCATTAACTAATATTCTCGTTCTATATGTTCATAAGTTCAGTATACAAGTAATATAATGTATGTATTTTAATAGTATATTTGAAAAGGTTAAAGTTAGGATATTCAAGAATCAGCTTCATTCAATATTTAATCCATATCGCATGTTCTCGTTAGGAACTAACCTTTAAATACTGCGGTAGGCACTTACGCTCTATCCTTCCTTAATCAATAATTAATCAAATGTCAGACACTATAATTGTTGTTACACAAATAAACAGTTTTAGTGTAGAAGGGCAAGTAGCTAGCTACTTGCCCTGGCTTCCCTTACATGCAAACGCCGTATTAAGAGGGAGAGGTTTTGTCGAGTTTTAATGAGTAAGTAGATACTGGCTTTCTTTTTAGCCAACCTTCTTAAAACCATCGGGTGGTATGTGGTGAATGCATTTCCCAGCGTTAAAAAAAGAAGGTACCTACAGGCGGTGGACCACGGTGGTCAATGTATCATGCGGGATGCTTCAAGTATCTACTCTTTGTTGCTAATTGGATTCTGACTTGTTCGTTGGATAACCTCATGGTTGTTGCAGACTGCTTGAGCAAGCCAGCCGTCGTGATTGAATGCGTATGCGATCTTACGACGCTCTATTAAGACGAGGTAGGTTATTGGGTTTAAGTGGGTATTCTACGAAACCATTATTTTACGCAGCTGCTATGTCCAAATGCATTTTTAAAACAGTAGTACAAAATTCAGTCCATCTCTAGATGCCTAATTTATATGTTACTCTATCTATCTGTGTATGTACTAAATGTGCGTATACATAAAAACCTCATTTACACATTAATAATGCTAGTACGATATGAAACACTCCACTTTGTAGAGCAAATATCTAATCAAAAGATATAACTGACAATCATATGCAAAAAAAATCACTTATTCACATTTAAAAAAAATAGTAAATAATAAATATTGCATTTATGAGAAATCAATTTAAGTGTCGGGGTACATCACTAGTTTATAATTCAAATCAGATTGTATCTAATGCAATTTACAGACACGACAAATTTACTTCTACGGTATCTGATTACAAGAAATTCTTACGACGCATCATCAGTTCCATCTGCATAATCCAATATCTCCGTGTAGCCAGTATTGGTTTAAAATACCTATTAGTCGAATAGAAATAATAGAGGTCAAATACATTTTATATGTTATCCTTATGCATTTCTAGAATTATTTTATTATTACTAATATTATATTCTATGCACAAATAAAAACAACTAAGACAGTTAATAAAACATTTGATATTGTTAATTTACTATAGAATCAGATTTATTATTATTATTATCATTTACGAACTTCAGTTTGGAAAATACAGTGGAATCAAGAACCACCTCCTTTTAAAGTCGGTCGTAAATAAATTTAAATAATTTAATGATATTATTGTCAAATCTGCAAAAAATAAAACTACAGTTACCTTACAATGATGTCACACGTATTGCACGTCACATTTTAACTTAGATGTAGTCTACAACATCCCTGTACGGTACGGGGATGTTTAGCAAAGTTAAAAGAAACTAAAAGTTTCTTACTTTCCATACAGTTGTTCAACTATCTAAAGAGAAGAAGAGAAAGTGCGACATCGTGCTTAGTTTAACAACAAAAAAAAACATAATGCCTACCTATTATTATCTAATAAATAATGTCACACCTCTGTTTTTTTTTCGTTTTTTTTTATAAAACGGGTTTAGCTTAATGGGTTGTAATCCCCATCACCCTCTTATTAATAGGGGTAGAGCTAAGAAGTCTGAAATGAGGTGCGAGGTGTAAGACATTAAATATAAGTAAAAACTCTTCAACAGACGCTGGTGCACTTTTCATATGCTTATTACGCAAAACCCTTTATCTAATTGACATTGAAATCTTAAAGCGAAAGTGTTGAGAAATAATCCATACAAGGCCTTTGACTAACGTTTAAAAATACAACATACGAGTCAGCTTGACCTTTAAAGCGCAATTTAAAATTATAACATACATAGGTTACTATATCATGCTATATGTGGCGCCAATCCAACATTATGGCAGTGACCGCGAGAGGTAACTGGTTATGCAAATGTTTACATCATTCGCTAATATCGCAACTCTTAGGACATATCATAATTTGGTCATTAAGTTCTTTAAATCTCGATATAAGGCAAAGTTAAAATGTTTCAATCCAGACTACGGCTTGTGATAGAAAGATAACCAATATTATTGTTGTTTTTAAAGTAGAAAATGTGTATAGATTTGTGTTATACCTGCTATATTATTAACACTGTGAAGTAAAACATTTTTAGAAGCATTTCTGAGAGAACATATTTCAATGTTCGAAAGACATGAGATGGCCAATGGCCAGTGTGATGAACTATGGCCAGATTCTCCTTGTGTTGAACTGAAGCACAGGCTCAGCAGTGGTATATTAGAAAGGGCTGTATACATACACACATAACAAACCGCAAAAGAACGTACCGTGACCGTAATAATTCACCCTTAAATATACAGCAAATTAAACTATTATGGCACTCAGTAAAACAAATACATGTATGTAAATATGTAACCCTGCATGTGTGACAATAAGACCGACCTTGTCACTATCTTAATATATTCAACTCCTAACACTATCTTAAATGACAAGTGACAAAATGGTAAATAGTAGTTATATACCATTGTTATATACACACAACATATTATGTATTCTCTTGATATATTAGAAAACGTTTCATTTACAAATGCTTATTCATGTTGAATTCGAAAATACCAATCAAAAACTGACCTATTTTCGTCATTTCTACTACAAAAGTTTATGAGACATGGACTTTTGCGTTAGTTGCATCACACGTTTATTTGCGGACTTGACACAGCCGAAATACAGCTCACAGCGATGCGGACGCCGGGCATGACGTCACCAAGCGTACAAAGAAATAAACAAAATTATATATACGACTAAAACTGGAATGAGGCTCAAGATAATTGAATACCAACATTGGAAGGACATACTTAAAATACCGTTTGAAGCAAAGACTATAAAAACGTAAGATATTTTTAATATCCTCCTCACGTTTAAACAATTTAATAAATATCAGTAATTGCGTTGAAATGTAGATAATACTAGTTCCATGAGATTATTTATATGCAATAAGCGAATATACAGTTTGAACTTTGCTTTTAATAAAGATAAGTGGATAGAGTGGGCGAAGAAATTTGAGTATGAACTCCCGAGATTGAACCCAAGTTTCTCCATTCAACAGAGCACTTAAACAATGAAGCAGTGACCGCTACAATAATATAAATTGCAAAATTGTAAACGTGGATGAGGGGACAGGATGACATAAGTTCATTCTGACACACACTGATATATTACAAAGTTTTTGTCAATTTCCGCCGAGTGTAATGTCGCTGGCCAACTATTCAGTTTATCCGAGTGGCGAGTGCACCCATTGTCAAATGGCCTGGTGTAGGTTCAAAATTAAAATAGACAAATAGAAATGCTAATTTTTTAATTATACTCATAGATACTCTATAGCCACACTCCTAATTCATTAGAGTGAACACTTGTGGCATCGTTTGTCGCTTTTGACTAGCAGTGTTTAAAACATGCACAAATCATATACTTTTTGTAGGTGTATTTGTGTACGAGTATAGTTCTTATTTATATGTATTTTTCGTGATATATTAAACACCATCTTGTTTTCGTTGTTATGTACAGATATTTATTATGTGTTCATGAACATGATCAGAATTCTAAACACTTAACAATATTATTGAGTCGATACTAGAATACATAATATTGATCAAAACAACTTGCCTAATATGCATAATTATGCATTAATAGATTCCCATTTCTAATTAACATAACATAATAAATAAACTCAGTAATATAATAATATACCTCTTTTAACGTCCCACTGCGAGTTCCCTCTATGCTAAGAGGATTTAGACAATATTCTTAAGCTTGGTCAAGCTCTGATGGGTGAACTTCAGTGCTTTTGCGAGTTTTCTTATGATGTTTCCTTTTACTGATGCAAATGGTAATCATGTTCAAAATTTACTCACTCTCACACTCAACTCTGAGTATCAAGGTAGTAAGTTGTTAAACACGACTGCGATAGCTAAAAACTACCTTATAAAAATACCTTTTTATATACTCGAATAAGTATTACTCCTTGTTAAATAACACTTAATACATTTACTGCTTTATATAAAAACATAAGTAAAATTATAATTCTAAGCACAGAATAACGTTTGAGCTGATACCATCTACACCAGCGATATATAACCTAACCATTATCGCGTCAGGGCCAATATTCCTTCATCACAGAATATTAACAAGCACAAAACTATGTCACAACTTGAGTTTATTGAAAACTTCAACGTCTTAGATAAATCGATACATATTGTTAGTTTCTTTAAAGTAAAAATAAACCTGAAGCAAAATGGATCAACAAGGAGATGAATATGTATACTCGTACAACATGCATATTATATGGTACTGTAGTTTAAAATTCAAGCAATAAAACTCTTTAAATGTTGACGACATTATGTAGTTATTATAGTCATTAAGTAAAATAAGACAGACAATAATTATTTTTTTGTTTTATTCGCTAACTTCGTGACTAGATTTTATGAAAACTAAATATTTCATAAGTGAACATTTCAACTGCATGATACTAAATTTTACAGACTACAAGTTTGTTTGATCCTATGTTCCACATTAGAGTTAACAAAAAAAGTTAATTTAAGATAAATAAAAAAGAACCTATTCAACATTAAAGAAATGATGAATTTCTAATATTATAAGTGTATACTTAACTTTATTAAGATATTAAGAACGAAACGCGTAATAATATGAACAAGCCTTTATTATACGCGAATCGTATATGACGTAATTCAGAACATTTCTTTTTAAATGTAATCAGTATCAAATTGCCTTGTCGGCACGCAAAAGGCGTGTTGTACGAATCATTCCACAATTAGGATGATTAAATTAAATGTGACAGTATTTTACACCGGAACAGTCGTTCTACTTACACCGCGTAACGAGAAAATTACTCCCGAGTTGAAATTTTCTGTTCTTTGTAATGCACCTTTCTTTAATAGATCAATGCATTAGCTAATATAGACATTTTGTCTAAAAAATCCTACAAATAAAACTTATTATGTGATAATTTCATGACAATTGCTGTATCAATTACATACCTAAGTACCTACTCGTACGTATATACAAGTATTCGTATTAATTATATGTATACTAATTTCTAATCACTATTAAAAATAAGGATTGGTGGTAGAAGGATGAAATTTTATTTTTATATATAATTAAATTAATATATATAAGGATTTTTTTTATGCCAAATCATAAAAAAATAAAAAATCTAAATAGTGCCACCCTTATCACCTAGGCCTAGTGTAATAAAACCTAGACCTACCAAATATACAAAAAAAAAACGGTCAAGCCATTTCGGAAGAGTTCGATAACAAACACTTTGACACGAGATTTTTATATATTAGATTTGTGTCCCTGTTATGTACACATGCATTTATAACGTACATTAAAATAAATAGAAGAGCCAGGACAGAATATATAAATGAGGCATTATATAATAAAGTTTAATTCCACCTACACATACCGAGTGAAGTGAAAATTTGAGTGATTCAAATAAAAACCCGTCACCGCATGCTCCTTCAAGCTCAACTGCGACATTACACTTGAAACCTGTTCCTGGCTTACTTTCGGTAGCACGAGGAACTTTAGCACCACTTTTACTAAGGAATCCTTTACACAGCCAATTTCACAGTATACGTACGAGTAACGATCCTTATATGTTTATTGATTTATGACATTCCTATTTCATAATTGATTAGATTATTGTAGTAGTAAAGTAAATACAATTAATTTTTTGTGACAACCTACTAGAAGTTAAGATTAGGTTTGAATTTTGTTTTGTTTTATTTTTGTTTTCATTAAGTATCCTTTTATTAGTTTTTACTGTTTTTACTACTTTTTAATTGATTTTTTTTTACTTTGGTGCATGTGGTGACACCTTTGAATGTTAGGCATTTTATTTATTTTTTGTCTTGCTATATTTTTTATTTTTATTTTAAGTGCATTAACAATTATGTGTCCTGTAAATAAATAAATAGATAGCATTTTTACTATAGGCGTATTCCACTTTTAAAACTAATTTGTACCAGTTTCATGTTTCTATGACGGCAAAAGCTATTGGGTACAAAATGAAAAATCAAATGTTTAACTTAAAAATAATATGTTAAAGATAATATAAAGTGTACCTATTTTATAACAAGAAAAAAAAACAAACAGTATAATTTTTCTTTGATCAGTTTTATAGGTGTGAAGTTGTCGGACCCATGGGTATTGTTTTGTTTCCACTTGGCCGGCCACCTGATACCACGCACCGCCTACTTCCGATGTGGTCAATGACTGAAGCCCCATGAATGTATAGTCAAACGCAAGGAAGATATTAATCCTCTATGACAGCCTGAGCTTTGATGACATATGTAACTGTAAGGAAATACCTTGTTGTTCTACAAATTATTTACACATATAATACAATTCTAACTAATTCGAACCTGTACATTATTTTTGAAGTGAAACTTCTTTAGAATCGTTGTGATTTCAAACTCGATGAAACGAAAAAATAAGTCCATAGTAGTCCATAGACGGGGAAGAGTTAGCCTTAGTTAGATCTCGCCCACCGCGAGTCAGTGACATTTCTAACTCTGTCTAACTCGTGGGTGTGACCTTCGCGCCGTCTCCCTCTCTCAACGAGCTTAGACGGGGTTATTTATACTAGCGGCACGCTATGATGGCCGGTTTGACGTTTGTCCGCTCATGAAGTTCCGTATTAATTGATAACGACTTTGAAGGAAATAATTGTATTACTTTATTGACGATAGTATTGTGCAGAGATTCATAAATTTTATCGAATGTAGTTTTAGGTTTAGGACTCAAAATTTATTTATTAAATTGATTTCTAAAATGTATACAAGTGTAGAAAAATCAGTTTGCACCATTTAAGGGGTGAATGTACTTGTGAATATGAACAATTTTCACTATGTGGACAAACCTCTGAAATCGCAAAAAAATATCAGCTGTTTCATACAAAAGGTAAAATTTTTATTTTTATATGATATATACCACAACTCGGCATTTGGTTTTCTAAATTGAAAATTTTTAAAAATGGAATCTAATACGATCGTCACATAGGATCGCTGGCTAGCACAACTACTACCTCCGGCAAACTCGCGTCAATGCTCAATGCAAAACAAAGCAGTTTCGAATTGACGTTGCTTCGAAAAGTATAAACTGTCAGTGCAATGCGATTGTGATATAGTTTTGACCTGGCTTTGGATTTCAAATATTGATACTGCATTACTGTTGACCCTTGCTCGTTAATTTGGACTCTGTTCAAGCCCTTTGTTGTGGATTTCGTCGATATGACCGAACGTACGCAGAGAACTGTTCTAAATAGTCAGACACGTGAGTTCGTAATACGCCTTCGTAACTATTTCGATCGTGAAGCTCAAAATGGAGGGCCAATTTTACCTATAACGTCAGTGGTTGAACGCGTAGCTGATGCGCTTAATATTGGACAACGAACTGTTAGACGGATAACTAAAAAAAAATATGGCGAGACTGGCACAGAAGAAAATAAACTTCACACACCAAAAAAGAGAAAACGAGCAAAACCAGTCGTAGGCATCGATAGCTTTGATGCCGATGCTATCCGAAGACATGTTTACGGCTACTATTTACAGAAGGAGTATCCAACAAGAAAAAAGTTGGTGCATTCACTGAAGGAAGCTGGATTATTCTTCGGTGGGGAAAGTTCTTTAACGAAGATTTTGAAGACCATTGGATTTCGATACAAAAAATGTAACAAACGCAAAATATTGATGGAAAGATTTGATATAGCGATGGCAAGGTATACTTTTTTACGGCAAGTGAAAGAAATCAAAAATTGGCAAAATGTTGTGTTCTTGGATGAAACATGGCTTAATGCTAACCATACTGTAGGCCGTTCTTGGAACGATGACACAGCAGCATCTACTTCCAAAGTTCCTGTAGGAAAAGGATCGCGACTTATAATTTGTCACGCCGGAACCATCAACGGGTTTGTCGAAGGTTCTCTCATGGCTTTTGCGTCAAAAACCACTGGAGACTATCATGAAGACATGAATGGAGAAAAGTTTACTGAATGGTTTACCTCAATGTTGTGTAGCCTCCCTGAACCATCTATTATAATTATGGACAACGCCCCATACCACTCGATGCAAATTGACAAGCCACCTGCCCAATCCCAAAAGAAAGCTGATATCGTCGCATGGCTTCGTAAAAATGGCGTAGATGCAAACATGAATATGTTAAAAGCGGAATTAGTACGTCTTTTAAAAGAAAACAAACCAACCAAGATCCGATACGTCATTGACGAAATAGCATTAGAACATGGGCACAGAGTTATACGGTTACCGCCTTACCATTGTGAGTATAATGCGATTGAGTTGGTGTGGGCTCAAATTAAGGGATATGCTGCAAGACACAATACAGAACCCCCATTTACCACAAAAAAAATGCTAAAATTATTAGAAGAAGCTTGTGAACATGTGACTAAAGGAGACTGGGAAAAGGTTGTGAATAGAACTGTTAAATTAATAAGGGAAGATTATGAAAGAGATGTGAAAATAGATAATATTATAGAAAACGAACATATAATTATTAATGTAGGTGATGATAGCAGTGACGACAGTGAAAATAGTAGTATGGACGAATCTGATTAATTATGGCCTTTTGTGGCACCTTTTTTGGTATCTTTTGTATTCATATGTTTCCTGTGTGCATATAAAGTATGTATATTCATTTTCATTCAAATATTCAGTTCGTTCAAATAAATTAAATAAACATATACATTTTTGTTTTATTAAACCTATTTAATCAGGTACAAAAACAAAACTTAATTGTTTTTTGTTCGAGAATAAATTGACATTCCACATCACTATTGTAATGTGTCAAACCGGCCATCATAGCGTGCCGCTAGTGTAGTATAAATATAAACGAGATAAAAATTTAGTTTGCCAAAGAAGTTTTACTTATGACATGTGTACTTTGTACACACGCACTTTTTTTATTGAAAATGTTATTGAAATACCTAGTCATTATTGATATACATACAGAGGCCGAATCTACTGTTTTTTGAATATTTGTCTGTCTGTCTGAGACCGCATCGTGAGAAAATGGGTTAGATTATGATGAAATTTGGTATGATGATAGCTGGTTACCCGGATAACGGTAATGGATAATTTTTCACTACGGGGAAATATCTCAGAACCCGAACTGAGCGAGAGTGAGTCGCTAGTAAAATACTAAATATTTCACTTAGGAAAACAAACAATGCAAACAAATCTTAACTTGTATGATAAAAAGATAAAATTCGTAAGTTTATATACAGTAGGTTATATTAAAAATTGAATCATAAAAATCGCTTTAAATAACTTATTATTAATATGCAGCCGTAGATTACCCCCAAGCGCTCCCTAAGTTTTTTTTAATTATTAAATACATATGTATTGTTACCGTCTAAAATCAAAATAACTTTAATCAATGACAGAATAAATAACCGTTGCGTTAATCTATCTGATATTGTTGAGAGAGTTTTCATAACATACAGATTAGTTTCAAATGTAATATATGCAAATTTAAAACTTAATTAAATAGTTATCTTCTACTAACTATCTCTAAATGGATGGAAATGGACTTCAAAACTTTTTACTTGGCACTTTTAAAATGACATAAGCCAACTATGTCAACGCCCTCATTAGACCGTATTTGCCTGCGTAATGCTTGGCAAAAAATATGGTAATTAAAACGATTGTCAATAAATTGTTATTTAAATAAAGCATACCAAGAAGATCGAAATATTCAAATATAATATATCAGATATCAAAAAAAATATGTTTTTGAAAAAATACTTCACATTTATATTTAACTAGCGACTCGCCCTCGCTTCGCTCGGGCTCTTCCCTGGATTTAGCACAGGCAAAGCCGCGGGATCCGCTAGTTATGCATATAAACCTTCCTCTTGAATCACTCTATCCGTTGTAACCGTATCAAAATCCGTTGCGTAGTTTTAAAGATTTAAGCATACATAGGGATATAGGGACAGAGAAGGCGACTTTGTTTTATACTATGTAGTGAAGTGATAATAACGTCAAAAAGCTATAATATGGAAACTCGTCTAAAATCCTTTGTGTGAACTGGTAATAGCTAAAATTATATTATTAGTCAAAACTGAAATCGTTTGTAGAACGGACGTATAGTTATTCTCGGAATAAAAAGGAATTAGATGAACGGAACAAGTACTAGTAATTACATTGTTTCGACAGTACGATAGCTCACAGCAAATATCATAGTTGAAACTTGCAATATAATCGTCAGATACAACATATCATTATCATTTTCCCAAATACAATTTATAATTAATGTTAGGAATTACGTAAGCTTAGAAAAGCATTGCATCAGTATAAACATAAAGTCGCCAAAATGAACAAAAATGTACTGGAACTAATCAATAAAGTAAGAAAATAATAGCGATGCAACCTCCTTTCGCTCGGGTTTGTCCCTAGATTTAGCGCAACGTAGCCGTGGGTTCCGCTAGTGTAGTCCGCTATTATACATAATATAAACCTTCCTCTTGAATCACTATATCTATTAAAAAACCGCATCAAAATCCGTTGCGTAATTTTAAAGATCTAAGCATACATAGTGCGCCTTTATTTTATACTATGTATGATAATAAAAATTGAAAAAAATATATTTATATAACTACTAGACGATTCTAGTTGAAGAAATGAACATTTTATACTGAAAACTTAAATTAGCTTCATTTTTGGAACATATGGGATAATGTTTGAAAGCTCGTGCATCGGGCCAAGTAGGTCAACACGGCATAGACAAATTGCGGCTAAAGACCGCTGCACGACCATAGACACATTTTTCTATCTCGTGAATGCTCCACCTACAAGTTGCGTTGTTGTGGTCACGCTCACCACACGACACGCGACATTTTCTTGCATACATTAGACATCGTGTAATTAATGCTTTTAAATCATTAAAGTAATGGTTTCCAAGTATATATATAACAGTCTACTGTTATTACGTTTTTACGGGAAAAACTGTCTCAATTTAGAAATACGTAGAATAGAGCAGGTATTACGTAGTTTAGACAACCCATTATAGCAAACAATTCTTTGTGAGGATTCCGAAGAATATTTATAACTATTTTTTCATATGTATTATAAAAATTATCATTAAAAAAAACTTATAAATATAAAAGTAACTATTACGTTATTTACACTCAAATTGTATATGTTTTATTTTTTTCATTTTAACTCCCTGTTCCACAAGCTAGTACATGTACTGTTCGAAACAAGAGTTTTACAACTTCTCGAAAGCACAGTAAAAAAATTGACTGCCTTTAATTAAGTAAGCAAACTTGTAACGAATAAGATTAGCACATATCGATCAAATACCTAGCCTACATAACGAGCTTCTGTATAAGACATATTATAATGTAATGGTTTTAACTATGAGATCTTTGAGCAATTTATATCGACCCTACGGCCTACATAACAATTTATTCAAGCTCATAACATCTGTTTTAGCTGCTTCGACATTACCTGTCGTCATTCTCTTATATTTTCCTTAACAATTACTATTCAAGGCAAGGCTATGTTTTCCTGCAAATTCGTGTAGAAAAAACATAGCATCCTCAATATGCTTTTTTTAAGTTGTCGTGTCGTAGAAGTAAAGCTAGCGTAGATATGACTAATGAATTCAACATGAACTATTAGGTACATAGTATGGCGGGCGTTTTCCACAAAACGTTATTTTTGTAACGATTAGCGAGATGTGTTTATACTCGTAGACGTAGAGACTCATCACGTCTGTCGGTTAGAAAAACACACGAAATAAGTGACCCTACGTCGTATTCACTAATGCCTATCCTAAAAAAAGTTAAGAATCACACAGAATAAGCTGCTTTCTGTCTTAAAACCAATATATTTTTGTCTTATAAATGTGGTATTGAAATATTGCTTTCTTAAAATATCCACATGTACACTTGTACCAGTATGGGATTGATGAATGAGTTTCTGATACATGAAAATAAGTGCATGGTGCTATATATGTATAACATTACTTCATTACGAGAGATTAAACATCTGTTTATTATTATCTTCATTTTCTATGACTTCCCAATTTTCAAATGAGACCATAAAAAGTAAGATTTTATCAAATTATCCTATAAATGTGTTAAATCTGAAGTTAGTCATTTTAGAAATTAGAAATAGTATATATATTTTTTTTTATGGCTTTCATAAAAGTTATTCCTTCTCATAACCTATAGTATTCTTTATTGCACTTTAAGAGAATATTATACAGACATTTTAATATAATTTTTGTATGCAAAGGTGGACTTATCCCTAGAAGAGATCTCTTCCAGCCAACCTTTGTTCGTTAGAAATAGTGTTAATGAGCAGGTATAAAATGTGCACAAAGCTGATAGTCAAAGATAATTCGTTACTTAAATATTATACATAATTTCATACAATACATACAACATACCGTACATATACTACATACATACATATATACATACATACCTACATACATACATACATACATACATACATACATACATACATACATACATACATACATACATACATACATACTACTAAATAAGGGATAATCTATATAATAGGTTCAATATTTAATAACAGTAATTAAGACAAATTAAGATTGGGTAAGAAGGTGCTGTTTTAATTTCTTCTTGAAGGAATTAATGGAAGAACTAAGTTGAATGTCTTTAGGCAGCTTATTCCAGAGCTTTGAGCCATATACTGAAAAGGAGTTCAAAAGGAAGTTCGTATTGCTCTTGGGTATGTCAAGCATCGCAGTGATGCAAGGCCGCCTGGAACGAGATGGAGTAGGGAGAATTTGGAAACGGGATCGGAGATATGAAGGAGAGTTAGGGTCTTTAAGAATTTTGAAAAGGAACGACAGGATATGCATATCACGGCGAAGTCGGATTGGGAGCCATTTAAGTTGAGCACGAAAGTCAGATATATGGTCATGCTTACGCAAGCCAAAGATAAAGCGAATAGCGAGATTTTGGAGACGCTCTAGTTTGTTAAGTTGCTCCTCGGTCACATCTAAATAGCACACATCAGCGTAGTCGAGTATGGGAAGAAGTAGAGATTGAGCAAGCATAATCTTGGTTGTAAAAGGGAGGAAAAATTGGAGACGTTTGAGAGAGTGTAAAGTGTGATGTATTCGTTTGCTGACCTCGTTGACATGAGCTTGCCAGGTCATGTTACAGTCCATAATTACGCCCAAATTTTTAACTCTTTTGCAGTAGGGTATTGGAACTCCAGAGAACTGGATTGTAGGTATTAACGACCAGTCGATTTTACAGCTTAATCTGCTACTGCCTATAATTATGGACTGTGACTTACTGGGGTTCACAAGGAGGCCGAAAGACTTCGCCCACAGCTGGACCTCAACAAGATCCGAGTTCAGTGCATCAATAGCTTCACGCAACTCGGTCAGCCCGAAGTGTTTGTATATTTGTAAATCATCTGCATACAGATGGAAGGGAGAAGAAATTACATTGGATAGGTTATTAATAAAAATAGAAAAAAGTAAGGGAGAGAGTACTCCGCCTTGAGGTACGCCAGCAGTGAGATTAAGCCAGTCCGATGTGGCATCGTTGGTCTTCACGCACTGTTGACGTCCGAAGAGATAAGAGTGAAACCAGTCTATAACAGTAGTAGAGATGTTGATCGCACGAAGGGTTCCAATAAGGATGTCGAGATCAACAGAGTTGAAAGCACTGCTAAAATCAAGTAATAACTAGATTTCAACTTCACTTAAACCATTAGTATGGAAAAAGCTGATAATACAATATTATGAAATTATTCAACAGTGTCAATTCATAAAATTGGCTAAATAATGAATGGTCTTTTTGTTCTAAAACTTTGTTTAATGAAATAATTAATCTACAAAAAGGGCCTCCCTTATACTCAAAGGCCCAATTTACAATTCTGTGGATTCACTTTCATTGTATCTATAAATAAGCCTCGATCTACAAACAAAAGCAAAAGGTCAAACTTTCACTGAAGCTTTATACCGTAATGAAAATAAACACGAACAAATTATCTAAAAATCTTTATACAATAGAATATTTCTTTTAAACCAAAATTATGTATTACATAAATTATAATGGAAAGTAAACTAAATTACATTTAGAAAAATTGGAAATAGACAAAATCTTTATTATAAGCAAAAATAATTATGTAAGATATTATGTCTGCGATTTTCAAGTTATAATGAACAGTTTTAGTCACATCGAATAATTCTTTTGTTGTTTTATTGAGGGTGTGTCAGGGGTGGCTTTCATATAAAAAATAAGGGGAAAAAATGGCAAATAAACATGAAAATTGAAAAACCAGTACTGCTTATGTTTTAAAAATAATAGATATATAGTCGATATATTCCATATTGGCCGTAAAATCGGATCTGTGAAAAAATATGAGCCAAGCGAGTCGTCGCGTAACGAATGAATGTTCGAATCTTTCCACATAGACCTATACCCTAGAATACTTCTTTTTAAATCAATTTTAAAAACACAACAATACCGTTATAAACCAAAATCCGACAATAAACAAAAGCCACTTATACATATTACTATATGTATTGTATCCTGTACATTATTTAAAACTATTTTTTATATTAAGTATTTTTGAAATATTCAATGCCAACCATATTTATCTAATTGTAAATGCCTAACAGAAGTCACCGTCAAAACCTAGCTATCCAGAGTTCACGGTAATAGTTAAACAGTTGAGATCAATTGTCCGTACAATCGTCAAGCTCAACAATGGTCCTCAACCTCATATTGATTAGTCCGCGTTACTATCTCGATTCGACTACGATTGATCAATTGAAAAGATTGATTCATTCAGGCATAACGCAATAACACTTGAATGCCATCCAATTGAAAATAACGTAATAGTTTAAATTAAATACTTACCATTTGCTTTAAATTTATAATTTTATGCAATACTTTTCATTTAATGGTTTATTGTTTTGTAGGAATAATGATATAAATAAAAAACATTTTTTCAATTTAAAATATTTTTAAATTATTGTTAACACTATAGGAACTCATTTTATTTTATAATATATCATTTAAATGTATTTCCTTTATCAAAATTAAAATTAAAACATAATTTGCATTAAAAGCTCTCAGATATACATAGTTAAGCTTACTCTAAACTATTTATACATTCCAATTAAGTTCAAGCTTATAATAGGCCATATCTAACGGTACCGTTGCCAGTAGAGCTTTGAGGCAGACGTCCACAGTTTACAAAAGCATTAAATCCCTTTGGAGGTTATTAAATCAATTTGCATCGCCTGCGCCATGCAGATTGCATTAGCGCTCCCTTCTGCAGGGAGTTCTGCGTAGCAAAGTGGAATAATAAAATGTACGCGAACCGTTATGGATCTTCCTTCTGTGGTGTAGAGTTCATGTTAACGGGGCAAATCGCTTTTAAGGATTTTTTATATCTTGAGATTATTATATAAACGTTTCACTATATAAAGTCTGAGCTAGTCTTATTATGATCTATAATAATCTATATAAAACATGAAACGCTTTTCGTTGGTAAGCTCATTAGTAGGGGACGACAAAAGCGGTATGACTATGTTTTTTTAAATTGTTCGTAATAGCATAAGGTATTTAGTGAAAATATTGAAGAGTTGCCTGTAAAAAATATGATATTCAGAAAAACTGAGTACTTCTTCTTTAGCGTCTTTGTAGAACTAGAGTTTTACAATATTTTTGTAATCTGCTCATTTCCTCCAATAATTTGTAAATTTATTTCAGCCAAGGTCATGGTTGTGTATGCCGTGACCGAATTATACCTAGTACACACTGCTAGGCGTGGCCGACCCACCTTGTGGTTTATTCATTGGAAAAATCGTTACTTCAAAATGTGATAGCACATCTGCTGCAGCTAAATAGCATATCAACGGCAATACGTACTGCATTTTCGATTATACTATACTGGGAAGGTAATTTGCTTTCAACTATTATTATAGCTATAGCTACACTAGTTTTACGATGTTTTTTCATCAAAAAGATTAAAAATTATAAAATTAAGGTAGACGTAGAGAACTTATAACTTTCACTTTACTGGTCAAAATTTCAATACAAACGGCCACATAATACGTACGATCAATACAATCATTCACCTAATGAGCAGCCCGAATTTACAGCTCTGTGATTTTGTATTAAATTTGAAGGTCTCAACCGCACCTACAACAACCGAAGTAACATCAAAGCCTCCATAAATAAAATAACTAATTCTCATTAAGGAAATGAGTTTCTGTCTTTGTCGAGTAAAACATAAAAGTAAAAAAATATATAATGGAAGTTTACAAAACGTTGTTTACAACATATAGAAAATGTAAACAACGTAGTACACTTCAAATGTGCTTCAATAAACATATTCCAAGGTCGTGAGAGAAATCTTACTGTGTCAGGGTACGTGTGCTTTTCAAAGCTTTCCGCTAAGTGACGTCAGCCTCTCGAGGGGGGTGTGAACAGCCCTCTAAACAGCCAGATTGTATAGAACTTCGGTATACACTTTATAGCTATCACACAAACTAATGTAACGTGTTCCATTTCTAATAATTGCTAATGCAGACTTACCAAGGAATCACTACATTGTTTTGTGTATTTAAAAAAGTATGATTATATTATATATTTCAAAAATATAGTCTTCAAGTCACAAATAATAACTATAGTAATAACGGTAGTTAATCAGATATTTTTTTATTATGGAAAAATTATCAAGAACTCAGCTGAAACGAAAACTTAAAACATAGTAATCTAGTTAAAAAAACCTTATACCTATATAATAATTAATTAATCGAAGTAAATTCTAATGTAAGAACAATACCGAATACGAACAATACCGTAATGTTCAAACTCATAACATCCAACAGTCGTTATTTTTCACCAGTTAAATGAATGTAGAGCTTAAAGCTTAAAACTGCGCATATTTGAACATGTACACGGGCTACAAAATCTCGTAAAAGCGTTGCATTGTTTTATGACCTAGAAGTACCTACGTGTAACTTTAACAGACCCTCATCAATGACGTAAGCATTGAGGGAGACGCACATTATATAGTACCTGTATACTTCTAACTGCGCAATATTTTATTATATAATATATACGCTTTATGTTTGACGATAATTTATAAGCCGTGTACTTTTGTCTATTTTTTTTTCTCGTCTTTTACACGGCTATAGTCGTTTTCATTGTCTAAAATTACAAATACAATGAGATTTTTAGTACAATAGATTCGTAAATATGATTAAATATCACTAGTTATATTGTTACATTGTTATTTATTTATTTATTTATTTATTACATAGGTTGCTAACAGAGCATACATTAATACAAAAGTAGGTGATATACAATAAAAAAGACAAATACTAGACAAAATGATGCCCTACTTATGCAAAATTAATTTACCTAAAATATTTAATGTTATGTATACTTAACCTACTAATTTGTCTTTATCTAACTCCAAAATTTTATAAAAAAATTACGACTTGCCCTCTGCGCTCGAGCCGTCCCGTACTTTAACATAGATTTCTTAGAGATATATTCTTCCGCAGTAAAAATGATTAGAGCCAACTATCATCATACCGAATTTCATCAAAATCTGTCAAGTGGCTTTTCGTGATGCGGTAACAGACAGACAGTTGATCAAAAAATATTTAAGGTTTTCTACTCAAATTTTTTATATACATATGTATAGACTACCTATATATCGTTGTTCAACTAAAACGAACTTAGAACCAATATGTATTTGACTACCATTCCGTTTTTGACTTAGATAAGTT
Source organism: Boloria selene (assembly GCA_905231865.2). Lineage (NCBI taxonomy): Eukaryota > Metazoa > Arthropoda > Insecta > Lepidoptera > Nymphalidae > Boloria > Boloria selene. The sequence goes on from HG993156.1 coordinate 4,847,105, forward strand.
ACCATTCCGTTGTACTGTCGCATACCGTTTTTTTTAATTATACTCATTAAAACATTATAAATAAAGAAAGTACTGTAGGTATGCATTAAAACTGCAAAAAGGCTAATGAACTCTACAAAAATATTATCTAATTAGTTTGTGTTCGTTGAATATTTTCATATTGCAGAATGTACATGACAGGATTCTTTCCTGTAAGTTGAAACAGTTAATTAAGCCGAAGCCCTGCGGGACTTACCGTGAGTAAGCTCAAAGCTACAATGTTACACCAAGGTGAACAAGACAGTGTTAGTACGCTGACATCACCTAGCATTGAAATAAGTATTTATCCTTACTATATATAAAAGCTCAAGTTGTTTTATTTTATTAAATGCGTTAATCTCTAGAACTACCAGTCCGATAAAAAAAATGTTTGCTAACTGCATTAGCCATGTAAGGGTGGAATAAATAAAAACTAGTAATATACATAAAAAATTAAATTAATTTTCTTATACAAGTAAATATGCAATGATGAATGTTTCTATAGTTTTAATTTAAATATGTACTTATATACGGATGTTATACATGTTGTTAGACATATCTATAATACTGGCTTGTAAAACCAGCGGTCACACAGTCGGTTAAGGCATAATACATAATTGACACTATCTTAAATATCTAGGTAGTAAGCTAGGTAGGTACCAATTCTAACAAATATGCATAAAATTGCATAATATATTAACAATTATTATTGAGTACATAAATTTCGATAAATTTTAAATTATTATGCTTTTAATTAAGTTAACTAATATTTTGTTTCATTGGGCTTAAACCTTGTAGCTAACTAATAAGTTAGGACAAATCATACATTTAAAAAAAATCGTTAAGATCTTTTCACAGTATACCTAACGCGTCACGAAAGATGAGACTTGACGAGCATCAGTAGCGAGCGGTTTTCGCAGGGAAAGTCATGTTAGTAGGAGTTATATTTAATTAATTTCAATATCTATTTAGGGGTGTTTCAATGATATTCGAAATAAGGTGTCATAGCAATGTTATATTTAAATTATTACCTATAAATCGTTTTCTGAGCAAGTCATACAACGTGGTTTGTCAAGTCACATCTTGTGGCGCGGTCTATACAACGCAGAACAACATCTTGACACGAAAATTTTATATACATAACCAAATACGTATATTACAAAGAAATCAACTAATAAATGTTATTTATATACGTTATAGGTAAGTTTTATTATCGCATTGTTTCATTAGGAGAGTTAAACATATTAGAGCACTGTCATGGTAGAATGTAGTGCATCTAATAATAGGTGCAGGTGTAAGTCGGTCATAGGCAGAAGCCATATCAAAATTGCTTTGCAATATAGCTCATTTACTTTTATTCATGTAGGTACTGGTTCCTGTCCGGTATTGTATGCTATGTATACGACTGTTTTTGAAGTGAAACTTCTTTAGAATCGTTGATTTCTAACTCGATGAAACGAAAAAATAAGGCCATAGTACCAGCTCAGAGACGGGGAAGAGTTAGCCTTAGTTAGATCTCGCCCACCGCGAGTCAGTGACATTTCTAACTCTGTCTAATTCATGGGTGTGACCTTCGCGCCATCTCCCTCTCTCAACGAGCTTAGATTAGATATTTATACTAAATAACCCCGTTATTTAGTATATAAATATAAACGAGAATTAAAAATTAGTTTGCCAAAGAAGTTTTACTTCTGACATGTGTACTTTGTACCTACACACGCACTTTTTTTTTATTTAGCAGTTAAAACAATCTTGGTATGTCCCTGTTCCATATGAGTCTTGTTTGTATTAAGATTTTTCCTTGAATAGCAAGTTTTATTTGATTAAAATTCTTGCAGCCATTTTGATGTAAAGTGCGTGATGAAATTTTCAAAGCTGTTATTTTCATTTCAACCTTTAATATTCCCACGACATAAAGTTCAAAGTCAAAGTTTAATTGTTATTTTAATCAGATTACAGTTGAGCACGGTTACAAATAAAAAAAAATAAGATATGGACTATTTGTGATGGAACGCAGTATCAGTATAAAGAGTATAGTATAGAGGTTTTTTTTAATTTAGCCGATACTGTCCCACTGCTGGGCAAAAGCCTCTCTTTTCTCCTTCCACTAGAGTATGTTTAGTACTCAATAAACTTTACAAAAAATTGGCAAAAATAGTTTTAAAAGAGAGAAGTTAAATCGAGTCACTTTAAAAATCAGGCTAATGCGTTTTTTTACGGTAAACGTAGTAATGGACGAGAATACGTAATTGGGCGACTACAGTTAGTAGTAGAGCTCGCACTATGATCTCATATTGTGCAATAGCAGATGTTAGTTTACCCCAACTGTGCCATCGACAAAAATAATACAATAGCCATGCATGTTAAGATTAGATTTTATAGTTATTATTATCTAGCTGTACGATTTCACGATGTTTTCTATTACATCCTACTGATCGATGTATAGATTTATTTATCTTTGCTGCAATAACTATTGAACGAATTTTGATAAAACTTTACAGTATGTATATGTATAGCTTATGTATCAAAATAACACATAAACTATAACTAATAAAGACATAGTCATAGGTATGATGGATAACGATGGTTTAATATAATATATCTAATTGGTTCATACAAGTAATAACATTAAGGCGTTTTAATACATTCTCTTGGGAACAACATACCTAATTTATAAAACTCAGACTGTTTGTACAAAATTATATGAAGAGGTTTGTTTTGAAAGGAAATATAAAACAAATGCTATGGATATCATACGAGTTCCAAATAAATATTTGTTCAAGGCAAGCATCCAGTTAATTTTTGAGAGCCGTCATTTACGTAATTTGCATCGGCCGAAAGGGATTGAACGTTCTAAAGCTAGTTTTTATAACAGCTAGTTTTTATAACAGCTAGATCTTACATTTGATCGTGGCCGATTTATTTTATACCTTACTTTACTTTAAAAATATACCTAATTACGTATTTTTTTACAAATTGTTAATTTTAAATAACATTTCTCATAGAAAAATAAATTAATATTTTATTACTAACGTTACACAACTAGTACATTGGAATATAACAAAAAAATTAAATAAAATAAATAATACGTAATTTATATATTTCCGTATTTTCTTATGCTATCATTATTTTGCAGAAAGATTCCTTTTAAGAAAAACTCTTACTTATTAATTTTAAAATGAAACTATAACCACCTAAAATGGTACGGAAACCATACTTATATTGAAATAGCGCTTGCATTATACATTGATATTTTGTAGAGCAGATGTGTGTATGGCGTATGCCCCAAATAAAATACCGCATGGGAACGGAAGCGTAGATAATAGTTGGATAGACATAAGCTGTGATTTTTATTTTGATATATAATAATGCCGATCCATTTGACAAATTGCATCAATAATATTATTACCCGACTGCGCCAGAAGAGGGTTATGTTTTTCAAGAGTATGTATGTTTAATTGTTTGGCACCCTCTACACCCTGAAACTGACACCGGGTATAAATTTTAAATCAGAACACAATTTATTATAGGGTTTTTTTCATTTCAAAATTACACAGAAGTCGGATTTTTTAGATTTTAGTTACACTGACTTGTTGTTACTTACGTTTAGAAATACAGACTTCTTTCTATTGATAATATAATAGATTATTTTTAATTATATGTGATATACCTCAAAGGTTTCGTTACTAATGTTATATCAAAATGTGACAATTATTTGAGTTTATATTGATAATAAAGTATCAAGTATTTTCTACCCTTCGCGGCAAGGCAAGTGATAATCATGTTAAAAATTAATCACAAAAGGAATTTATAGGGGTGGGAGAGCCGGGATTTGAACCCGCTACATTCGGTTTAACAAGCGCGTTTTTACAATTACCCTAATACTTGCTAAAACACCAAAGTATGTTATCATGGAAATGAAATACGTTCTTAAAAATTTTGTTTTTCTTGAATATGCCATTCGATTTAAGAAATGAATACAATTAAGATAGCGGAGTATTAATTACTAGGCATTTTATCAACTAAAATTCGAGCCAAAATGTAAGTTTGATAAAAATCAATGAAATAGGTATTCATTTTGGCAAATATTCAACGCAATGCAGTCATGAAACAACTGCATAGGAATTGTTAATAAGCTAGTCAAGGTTTAGATCTGACTATAATTAGGTTTATGGCCACGGCGACCAATTTCATTGGGAGAAGCCAGAAGTCCAGAAGATAAAATAGTGCACGTAAAAGTATGCGTACGTTCACGCTCTATTCCTTTCCTTCTCTATCAACTATAGACAATTCAACACGACTGAGGAGAGATTAGCATACGACCGATGTCTTCATGTGTATTTCTTGACAGGAAAACCTATTGTCTATTATAGACACTAGTATCGACTCGGTACTTGTACCCAGGACCTCCAGATTTAGGTCATACATGGTATAATACATGTACAAAAGTACTGAGATAATATAAAGATTTAACTTTCTGCATTCTGTACATTATCTGTTATGAAAAAGGACAAGTAAATCAATATTTTCCTTCAGTCTTATCATTGATAACTGCAAAGATGAAGAAACATATTATTATGTTTTGAAGATGTTATGAACCAACATATTTAACTATTTACTTTACCTTGGAAGCACACTGTAAGATGAATATTTTTGACTAAATACCTGTTTTGATTTTTTCTTAATATTAAGTTGTTTTTATATAGTGTTATTCACACATAAATATATTTCAAAAATGAATGAAGTAACATTTTATACATTTTATAAGTTCTGATAGAAATAGAATTTTTGCTTTTGCATAAACATGAATGTAACTTAAATAATGGCTAGCTAAGATTTAGATATTAATCAGTGATACAAGTCCAAATTCCAAAGTACATATTTTTATATAATAATTGCAACAACTGAATAATGAGAATGATTGCAGCATTCTTTCCTAGACATCATTATTAGTTTAAGAATAAATATTTTTACATTTTGAATATCTACAAACAGCAACCAACATGATTGAATATATTTTCTTTATAAGGTAATAAGATTTCCCCTTTTGAATATTATTGTTAATTCATTTTTGATCACTGATAACATTAATGACAAGATTTAAAATGTCTTAGATATCAGGCAAAACTATTGTTATATTTAAGTTTTAAAATTAATAAAAATAATATCGCAAAAACTGCTTATAAAATAGGTAACATCTAATGTATAAATTGTGATATGATCTCACATAGATAATGTTCTTAATTGTGCTACGGGACCAGGTCAATCAATATGGCCTTATTAACACTTGTAAAAATTGGTCTATCATGAATGAGGTACATCTAATATGTAACATAAATAATTACTTAAGTACTCAAAAATTTGAATAATAAATTAAATATAATTTTTTTTTAATATATTATAACTTTTAAAATATGAAAAAATATCCATAAACTCAGAAGACGAAACTAGAAACTAGATGCAAAATGAAAATCTACACCTATTACCTATATACAGCAAATATACAGGATTTTAATGAAAACTATATCAAAAAAATAATAATTTTTGACTAATGTACAATTTTTTAATTTTAAAATGAAAATGAAATATGTAATATACCATGACCATATTTAAAAACGGTAATTTAACATCCTTTCTTACAATCAATGAAATAAAATTACTACCTAACTTAGATAATAAACACAGGCGTAATAATTTACTATTATAGAAGGCTGAAAATACAAGAAATAGGTCATTTCCGTGAGCTTAGTGACACCTATATCCAAGTGTCCCAGTCGCAACCTGCAATACAGCTACTAGAGCTGCGCAAAATTATGCCGTTTTAGTTTCGCTACTACTTCAGCCAATATTTTTCGTACATTAATTACGCTTGATATATTCTTTTTTTAGAAATTTTATTTGTTATTAGATATTAAGATTTTTTTTAAACTCGTGAAAACTCGTGAAAATCCTATTTGATTCTTACCTGTTTACTTTTGTTGTCGATCCCGTTCGCCTTGCCGTCCGGCAAGTTACCGTTGTTTTCCTCACTTTTTTCACTTTTCACACCCTCCAGTGCCATTTTTAAATAGTTACTTTATTCACTGTCATACATATAAATAAATTATTCGCCTTTAATTCACTGATCATACAATACAAGCCACTAATTCGATACGAACGAGTACTCCCATAGACAAGCAACTGTCACAGCAACATAGCGCATCGCAAGAGCCGACGCATTGAGCGCGAATGAAACGAAAAATGAGTGAATTGTGAAACAAAAGCTTTTTTGACAGATAGAGTATTAACAGACTATCTATACAAAATACTTTACAAAAATTATTTACATTAGAAATCATGTACATTTATATTATATTTAACCAAATAATATATAAATGTACTTACAAATTTAAAGAAACTAACCATTATATATTGACAATTTTTGACTTAATAGTTATTACTGTTAATTTATAGTAGACTAGGAATATACAACACATGAATATTTCTTTGGAAAAAAATATATAAAATTATTAACTTTATAAAAAAAGAGCAAACATCAAAGAAAGTTAAATTTCATTATTTATTACATCAGTATTATGAATGACCTAAGAATACTGTGAACCTGTGGTCGCTTTTAGGGACAATGATCTTAAATAGATGGCGCTGTAAAGAAGAAACGTAGATTACTTTGAATGTTTATTTATTCATCAATTTATAAAAAAATCATAAAATAACTGTACATTTTACATATCAAATTAATATCGCTATATAGATAATAATATTTGATGCAAACAATATTTTACTAGACACTTCAAAAATCAAAAATATGCCTGTTTTTTGTTTTAATATGTAATACAACAGTCTACGTTTTTAATTTTAGTGTTATCTTGTTTATATAATATCACATAAAGGTCGTATTGCTCATTTTATAATGTTTACAAAAAAAAAAAATCTCCCCGGCGGGGAATCAAACCCCGGTCTCCCGCGTGACAGGCGGGGATACTTACCACTATACTACCGAGGATCACACCAGGTTTGTCAAAATAGCAAATAATATAGCAGAGATGCATTTTTATGTTTAACTAACAATGTTCGTGGCTTCGTCTGCATTTAAACAACAAGAATAAACGTTTCAGCTTTTAGAGTACCTAATACATATTTTGGTAACTAAATAATTATCAAATGAAAATGTATATATGAATTTTTACTCTAATCCTGAAGTCTTTCAGACATAAATTATTTTTACTCGTCCACTAATTATTATATTTTTTTAACTACATTTCGGCAAATGAATTATAAATAAAAAATACCTACAATTTAAATTTTTGGGAAAAATGAAATTTTATTTATAAAAAACCATAAAGACAGACCGACGACGACTTCTTTTTATATTATTTACTTACCTATGTATGTGTAAGGATAAGAAATTTAAGTAACATTATGATAAATAAATAACAAACAATAGTCACTGTACCCTGTAATCCTTTATATTTACATACAAAATCGACTGGAAACCACACAAAATACTGATATGCCTGTTATATATATCTTAAACATTATGCAACTGGTAGTGGTGTGGTGGTGGTATACTTATAAATAATATAAATTATGTAAGTATGTACTTAAGTAAATATTTACATAAGTAAATATTTACCTATATATTAATTAGCATCTATCATGCATGACGTTCTTATCAAGATCCCTATGTGTACTCTACCTATACGTAAAAAAGTATTACCAGCACACATACACGCATAGATACTGTATTAAGTTTATAGTCTAAGGCTAATTGTATAGCAGCGAGGAAAGTTGGCATCCTCGCAAAAGTCCGACAGTATTTCACACCGGGGCAGCTTCTTGATTTATATAAAGCTCAAGTCTGGTCGTGTGTGGAATACTGTAGTCACATATATGGGCTGGTGCTGCAAATGCCATCTGTGAGCCTTAGACTCGATTGAGAGGCGTGCACAGAGGCTTATAAGTGACCCTACGCTGGTAAAAGCCAGCTTACAAAGTACCTACCTAGAGTTGCTAGCCTCTATGTATTCTATAGGTTATATTTTGGAGAGTTGGCGCAGGAATTACATGATTTAATATTTAAGCCAAGTACCACTCTCTCACAGAAGACCGGCGTGAAGTGGCAGCTATGCTGTCGCGTTTCGTCCGGTAGGTGAGAGTCCGGGAGGCCCACTCCCCATCCCTCCTCCCTCCCTATATTTTATTATTATACCGACTTCTAAAAAGGGCATTTATGAAATCAAACAATTATTTTTAAAACATAAATATCTATACACAACGATTAGGTAGGTATACTTTATTTTAGTGTCGCTATTTCGCTCTGATTAGTAGGTAGGTACAGATTTCTCAGAGATGTGACATATTACCGCAGAAATAGCATCCCAAATTTTTTTAATGCAGCCAAAGATACACAGACACGCAGACAAACTGACAAAAATCCTTAAAACTGTATATTCGGCGTCTGCATAGATTATCACAACATAGCAGTTTCTCGCTATCTGTCTATCCCTATGGAAGTATGGACGCTTAGATCTTTAAAACTACCCAACGGATTTTGATGCGGTTTTTTTAATAGATAGAGTGATACAAGAGGAAGGTTTATATGTATAACTAGCGGAACCTGCGGCATCGCTCGCACTGGATGTAGTAAATAATTAAAAAATAAGTAATACCTATTTTCCAAAAAATATTTAAGTACCTAATGTACAGATTCGACTCTATTCTATATTATATATGTGTAGATTAAGTACCATCATATAGAACCAAATAATGTGTATTTACCAATACTAATAACTGAGTCCATTAAATACTGTGTGATCTTCTAATGACGTACCCACTTGATAGCGAGCTTTATCAAATGAAACATTTAGTTATGTACATTGAGAAAGACATTTCAAAACAATAAATAATACAAAAAGTTAAATGCTGTGAATGCGTTATACGGATGAAGATAAAATTCTAAGATAATTCTATAGTACCTTCTAAGCGAGGTAAAGAGTATAGCGAGGATGAGTTACATAATATTATTTCTTATTCTTTTGACCGTAACTTTTATGAAAATATATTCAACAAGTTACCAATAAATGTTTTGTTTGTAAATTGTAATACAAATCGTAAAATATTCTAAACGTGCATGACAATGCATGTTTCGAGTTTTTATATGAATAACCTACCTTACATGTTTCAGAAACTGTAAGTACCTATATATAAATCATGACGAATCAAAATGATGAATTTCCAAATGCAATAAGGAAAATTGATATTACTGGGAATATTAGATACTATTAGTTTTTCTTTCTTATCATAATATTAAAGCTGTGCAGGTTATTAATTTACGAAAAGACGTTCGAGACGTTTTTTTGTTCGCTCTAACAGCAAAAACTACTAAACATGTAACTTATTTCATAGGATGCAACATGTTTCGGTGGAGGTTTTAGTAGGTATACCTTATACCTATGTAAATATAAAAACTTGGTTTCAGGCCTTTAAAACGCGGCCGAAGTCGCGCGTAATGATAGTTTTAAATATTGTTATACACATAATGTAACTTATTTAATTATGAAAAATGTTTTGACAGATACTATCCGTAATAATAATTTTGTATAGTATATTCATTAAATACGATAAAACTTAAAAGCTAACAAATTAAAATAAAAAAATATTAAAGTAAAACAATTCTAAACGTGTCACATTTTAAATTATCCAAGATATTAGCATATAATATTCTTCATTATATTTAAATACTGTTATGCATTTTCCTCGTGTGTGTACTTGTTGAGAGGACATGGGTCGAGCGCTATCCAGTTCACAATCATCTATGGACTCATAAACACTAATTATTATTGGAAAGTGTATTAAAAATACATATTATTATAAAAAATATAGTAAATTAAAAAAAAACTCGATAGTGATGTGAATGACCTTTCAATTAAAGGATACTTATAGATTTGTGACAATTAATTGCTTTTGTGAGGAAAGTCTGAAACGTCATAATGATTAAACGTAAGTTTACATTTAATTTTATTATTACCTATCTTTTTATTTTTTAGCTCTTTCGGTAATATTTTATATTAATCCTAGTTTTTTTAGTTCTATAATATAACTTAAGTTAGTGGTTGCTATTTTTTTCCTCTATAGTTATTATGAAGCATACCTATTGATAAATTTAATGCGTTACGTTATCAATAATGTTTTATTTGAACGACATTGCTATGCCTACAACGTTGTTTATTTTGACATTAATTGTAGCAGTTGATAATATGTACAGTTTCTAAGTTAAAAAAGTCTTTGTCCAATTAAATATTTTTTTGTCCATAAGTGTATGTAAGTATGTATTTTTTGGCTTTTGATCCTCCCTAGTCTGCGTGTCATTGTCGTTGTCCTTGATAAAGCAGACGACGAGGGTGCAATCCTTGTCTACATAGGCGAGATGTTATATGTACAACAGTGTACATTTAAATTTATATGAAATAATATGAGAGATTTCGATATAAACATATGAATAAAAGTTGACTGATATTTTTACTATTTACAGCTCAATTAAGCCAAAATTTGATCAGTTGAACATTACATAATAAGTTTTATTTAACAATTTCTGACTTCAAAACTAATAAGTTGAATATATTTTAATAATCGCATCTTGAAAAGTTGTCTTTTAATTTATGTTGATCCATCATTTAGTATTATATTTAAAATAATTACGAGAGAATAATCAATAAAGCATCGGAATTATACAAGTACCTTATAGCCTACAGATATGGATACATACAGATTAAACACGTAACTCCCTGGTCTGTAACAGTCGAGTAAAAGAAGCCCAAAAATAGCCTAAACATACCTAGATAAAAAATATGGTAGTTTTGCAATAAATGTTAAACATGCAGTGATACATTAATATAAACACACACGTCCGTATGCAGATTATTGTATTCCTGTGCATAAGATGTTGTTACATCGACTCGATAGCCTTGCGATATAGAATAAGTTTACATAGAAATATTGATATTAGGTAGATACCTATATACAAGTACAAAGCAAAGTATTGCAGAACCGGACTTATATATACATTATGTATATAAGTGAATAATACGATTTAGTCGTTCGCTCTGTTTTTTATAATCAACAACCACGGGTATAATGAATAAAGAAATAAAAAATCCATTTTGAATTATCTTGTAGTAACAATTTATCAAAAATTGTTTATTAATTTTGCACGCAACCATAAATGGCTATGGAAATTTCAATAAAACAAGCTTATACATATAATATAATTCAAATTTATAACTTAATCAAATCTGAAAATTAAATGTATTTTCAAAAACCTTATTGAAGTAGTCATTATTATCGATACTGATAAAGTTATCGTTTTAGAGTGTTTGTCTGTTTATCTCATTTGGATACTTAATTTACATTAAGCATTAAAACGTACCTACGAGTAGCTTAGCTCTAGGAACGTACTCGAGCCAAGACTCAGTGGGATCTAAGCCGCACTTCACTATTTGGTCGACCAAATTTCAGGTGGTGGTTATATTAGAAATGATTAAAATTCATTAATTAATCAACAAGTAGTAAAGGGACTGTTAACTTTAAAGGCATGCATATAAATAGCTACAAGATGACATCAAATAAAACTACAACGTATAAAACATGTACTGTTCTCATATAACATTCATTCAATACATACGTTTCTATTAACGCTTATTGCAAAGTAAATTGGCGGCAAGGCTGAACAATACAAATTGACTTCAATAAATAGACAGACATAATAATAAATGTTAAGTACGCGTGTATCATATCTACTCGACTATTTGAAGAGAGTGATAGAGTTGAATTAGTTGATTGTTAAAAATTGCCGATCAATATATGACTGTACCACAAAAAAGTGTATTAATGAAGTCGGTTTTCATTTTTGTTAAAAAATAATTTATTTTTTACTTTTTTGTGGAAATTAGATATTATGTTTAAATATAATATTGGAAGGCTAACTAAACTACTGTTCCTATAAAGGATGATTCACGTTACACCGTGTCGGGGCCGGGCCGGGCGCCGACCGTGGCACGGCCGGGACACGGTCAAACATCTATAGTATGCTTTTGTATGAAGTAATTCATGGTAGACCGTGCCCCGGCCGTGCCACGACCGGCCACGGCCGGGGCACGGCGTTGAAATGTCGGTGGGTATTGTTTCCCGGCTCCGGCCCGGCCCGGCCCCGGCACGTTGTAACATGAACGCGGTCGCCGGGCGCCCGGAGGGCAGTTCACGATATATCTTAGTGAGGTGAGCAGCGCACTAGCATAATGGACGATGAAAAATTGTTGGAAAGTGTGCGCAACTACCCTGTAGTTTATGATATGAGTCATCCTAAGTATCTGGATAATAAACACAAAAAATGTTGTTTCGAAAATAATATAGACGAAATTAAACAACCTGCTAAAGTAGAAACATTTATTTTTAAGTTAGTAGTTTATGAAAAAGCAGGTTATTAGGTAATTTATAATGCGACTGTTATTTTAAATTTATAACACTCTTATCACTCAAACGAAAAATAAAAAATTAAAAATCTTATCATCGATTGATGAAATCACTATTTGTATAGACAGACACGGCCGTGCAATGAATACTTTCAAACAGCCCGGTGTAGCATGAATGACTGGCCCGGCCGGCGCACGGTGGAAGCGACACGGCCGGGGCACGGCCCGGCCCCGACACGGTGTAACGTGAATCATCCTTAAGTCAGCGAAGTTTTGAAATGAATGACAATAGTCAATCGAGATTTGTCCACGTCTATTTTTCCACGTAACTCGTAGACGTTAATAAGATTTACCTTCTATTATCAATCCACCTAATATCCTGAAGGAATACGACTATCAGTTTATAAGTACGTATAATATTAAAAGAATTTTATTTCAACTCCTAACCGTTGAGGAGATATACCTTACATCATCACAAATTCTTGAACAGCTTTAGAAAATATATGAAACAGGTAATCAGTGCCGATAAAATTTAAGGGTTGCCCTCGATTTCTCTAGGATCCCATCATCAGATGATGCCTTGGTGACAATGAGAACATCTTGAATATATACCCTACTGAATAAAAAAGAAATTTTTAAAATCGGCCCGCAATTCACGGAGAAATCGGTGAAAACACATAAAAAACAACTGTTGAGGAATTTTACCTTTCATCATCAGCTCATCAACATGAGATGATGATTTTCATACGTAAAAGCTTTATCGGGTTTAGAAAATATATCAAAAACATAATAGGTGCCTGTAAATTTTGAGAGTTGCCTTCGATTTCCCTAGGATCCCATCATCAGATCCTGACTTGGTGAAAATGGGACCACCTCGGAACTATACCCTACCATACAAAAGAAAAATTTTTGAAATCGGCCCACAGACGGCGAAGAAATCAGTGAACATCTATAAAAAAAATGCATACAACGGAACATATAACCTCCTCCTTTTTTGAAGTCGGTTAATAAATATTATTATTTTTCTAATTATCAGGGATGAGGTGAAGTAGCGGATATTTCGTGCCTAAAATTTTATTACATTTTTAATTTTTCAATCCTGCGTTAATCCTTTTATTTGCCTGTTAAAATTGGCCTGTGTTATAACAAATCATATAAAACCTATATTGATAGATGCGTAATCCCATTATAAGGAAATTGGACGGCGCTTATTTGGACTGTTGATTCGCAAATAGTTTAACTTTTTACTCTATACTAGTGACTAACACCCGGCCTCGCTTCGGGTTCGTCCCTAGATTAAATTATTTTTACAGAAGTGCCATTTAAAGTGGTAGTGCCATGCTTGTTATCTTCGGGTAGCAGCCGAATGGGCCGGCACACCCCGTATAGTACCACTCTCTCACAGAAGACCGGCGTGAAGTGGCAGCTATGCTGTCGCGTTTCGTCCGGTGAGTGAGAGTCCGGGAGGCCCAATCTCCTTCCCTCCTCCCTCTCCCTCCCTCCCTCAATGTACAGATTCGACTTAATTAGAATTTTATTATATGTGTAAATGTATCATGTAGGTATGTGTTTAATAAACGTAGATACATATATACTTAATATAATACGTAGCTCGTAATACAATATTGTTTTAAAGACATCTCATTAGCGTTATTATTATAGCTATGTATATTGTACATACATATGTACATACTAATATATCTAAGATACGGTCAACGCTATACAAGTTATCTCCAAGCTTTGGTAGAGATAAATAAAAGTTTACAGTACACTGTGACAAAGTACAAGTAAATAATATATTGTAGACTGTAGTGTTCCACCTGTAATACCAACGGATAGAAGTCACTATTTTGTTTTTCAGAAATAAAATTATTTCGTAATGGTTTTCAATAAAGGAGGGTTTTCCCCAATAGTCTTTTACGCAAATATTTTTAGAGTTCTGTTGCCATAAGACGAAAGAACCCTTACAATTTCGTCATCCGTTTGTTACCTATTCGGTATACGTTACATACACTATTGTTATTAATATTTTAATAGTTTTCAAGTAATACCTCTGCTTCTATGATCTGAAGTGATAAATATTGTGTTTGTCTTAATTTAAATATTAAAGTACGGAGTGGGAAATAAAAAACAAATGAGAGTAATTTTTCTAAGCATTTTTAACGATTTTTTTATACAAATAGTGGTAGAAAATTTTTTTGAAGAAGAAAAATAAAATTGTAGAGACGATTGTAGAGATTTTACACTTTATATTTTACTTTTAATGAAAAATAATGTTTTGCTACAGAACCCTCGCTTTAGTCGCGTTTTTTATATATTTTATATCTTCGCTATTGGGATGTGGGTTATTAATTTATTGCAAAATGTCATTATAGTATACTAGTATTAAGAGATCATTAATAATCGCAGCTGATAAGGTTATTTCGCTCTTTGAGTCTTTATTGATCCTCGAGCAAGTGATAACGAATGTACGAGTACATCGAGCTCAGTCTCTCATGATCGTTCATCAAGGCAACATTATTTAATTGTTATCGTACATGTAAGTTATATTTTATTCAATTTTATAAATAATAAATAATTAATTATTCGTACCCTAAAAAAAGACATATTAAAAGGGCTTATAAATATTATTACAGATATTTTTTTCTTCATTTAGTAAAAAAACCGAATGTATAAAAGGTTAATTTAAAAGTATAATATATAGGGGAATAAGTTCACCAATAAAAATTCGTTTTACGCAGTCGGTTTTCTTTGTGTACATTTTTCCATACATTGTAATTAGTTTCTGTTAATTAATTTTTTTTTAATTTACAATTACTTCCTATAAAGTACTCTTAAAATTTAAACATTTAAGTTAGTGTACGTTGAATATATTTTTGTAACCTCTTAAAAATTTATGTTATGATATCACACTCGATTGATTTGAACGAACATTTTTTTTCAAGAAACACAAATTGGCATATTCTATTCTATTTTTATTTTTAATTACATCATCTAGAGCCTGTTATGACATTCGCGATATCAAGACGAATCGATCGACATATAAATAATCAAAATAAAGGCTTACCCGCTTAACGGCTTAGTTAAGCGGTTAATACATTAATTGTGAGGGGATAGAGTGCATAGTCATGCATACATGCTTCATACATACCTACATACATACATACATACATACATACATAATCCTTCTTTGGGCTTCCACCGCAGTCGAGTAAAAAGTATCGATAGCGCGAAGATTTTGAGTTTTGAAATTAAAATATTTATTCAAACAATCAATAAGTTTCAATGCCAACAGGCAACGACCGATTCTGCTCGCTAATAATAGAGTGTTGTATGTTAAATTATATTTGCTTAGTGTCGTCACATTTGTTATACCAAATAGAGGTTATATATAAAATCGGAATTGGAGTATGAAAGCGTTAACAAAAACTGAATGCTTTTAGCTGGAACAGCTTAAAAAATATTTCCAAATGAAAGAGAGTCATCTCCCGTGACCATGATTGCTGTAAAGCATTCGAAACGTCGGGAACCAAAAATCAAAATAAATCCGCGACAAAACCCGAAAACATAGTTTCATTTATAATGACAAACAAATATTCGCGTTAAGAAAGTATTTAATATTTCCAAGTTTACATAATAAGCTAAGTGACAGTGGTAGCCCAGCGGTAACGCGTCGCTTGGATAACCGAGTGATGCGGGTTCAAATCCGGGTCTCGCAGCTCTGATATTTTCATGTGCGAATCATTTCTATCATGATTACCACTTGTCTTACGGTGAAGGAAAACATTGTGAGGAAACCTATATGTCTGAGAAAACCTAACAAGTTTTCGAAAGGCATGTGTGAAGTCCGCCTACACGCACTAGGCCAGCGCGGTGGACTATGGCCTGATCCCCCTCGTACTGAGTGAGGCCCGTGCCCAGCAGTGGGACGTTAAAAAGGGCTGATGATGATAGTAAGCTTATAACTACCAAAAACGATCTACTTATGTAGCATCTAATAATTTATTGTTTGCATTAGTTGTTAACCGACTTTAAAATAGGACATTCTCGATTATAATGAGTTTATTAGGTCGATAACGGTCAAAAAGTAACATTTTATTTGTGATTGTATTGTTAGTAGCTATGGTTATTTTAGTTATTTTTATTATTCCTTTATAACGTTTAGTAGTAAGAAATCATCAATCAATCTTATAAATACGTTAGAATAATTTCTAGATTTTTATTACTATACCTAACTTATTTTGTTTCAGTAACTTTGAAAGAAGCAATGAAGATCGGATTCATTGGAGGTGGTAGATTAGCGTATGCTTTAGCTAATGGATTTATATCAGCAGGTAGGTTAAACCAATAACATAGTATTTCGTATAACTTTTTAATTAGCTCCATTTCAGTACACATTAAAAAATATTTTAAATGTTTTAGAACACAAAAAAAAGATAGCAAATAATGTTAATAAATAAAACCTAAAAAAACAATACGATTACATTATTATGGATATTATTAATAGAGTATGAATTAACAAATTTTTTTAACAGGTCTAGCAAAACCTGATGAAATTACAGCAAGTTGTCATCCATCGGATGTTGCCAGCGCTGAGGCATTTAAGGTATGCACCTTTTCATCAGAATATGCCTACTAAATACTATATTAGAGCCGTGCGATAGATTTTCCTAGTATGATAATTTTTTTTTTAATGTCACTACTCTAGGTAATTTTCATAAGAGCTTAGTAGTCAAAAGGCGAAAGATTCAAAGCGAACGAGCGAACCGTGGGTATAACCTCTTAGCTGCAACTGTGGTCCGTGCGTAGTACTGGCTTTTCTAGCCGATGAATCCCACATGAGCATCTGTATTATTATGTACCTTCTTCAACCCTTTTTAACGTCCCACAGCTGGGCACGGGCCTCCCTCAGTACGAGGGGTATTGCAGGCCATAGGCCAGCGCGGTGGTTGCTAGGTTTTTCTCAGACATGCAGGTTTTCTCACGATGTTTTCCTTCACCATAAGAGAAGTGGTAATCATGATAGAAAATGATTCGCACATGAAAATATCAGAGGCATCACTCGGTTATCCAAGCGAGCGCGTTACCACTGCCTACCTTAGTATATATATATATCTATGCCGGTAGTCGATACATAGTATGAGTAAAGCATTTCTATACATAAAAATGGTATTGTTAAATTGTATGCATCGATCCCGCTGCATGCTTCAGTTTACAGATAAGCTATCTTAGGCTAACATAAACAATGGAAAATTTACTTTTTTTAATGAAAGAAAATGACAAACTTTTTCAATATTTACTTTATTATTTCTTATATTTGTGTTATTTTAGTAATTATCATTGCTTACTGATGTCACCTTACAGGGCCTTGACTTTGCTTGAACTACTGATAAGATAATAAGTACTTACTACATGCATTGCAATGAACTTCTTAATTAAGATTGAAACATTGTTAGGAAAAAAGCTTTTTTAATTAAAATTAAATTCGAAAACTAAGCTTATACTTAAATAGCAAGTTATTAGTCAAGTTAAGTTTTTCTACGCTTCTAACTTAACCTCTTTTCACTATTGAGGAGTCATTGAAAATTTTACGATGTTAATAATTAAGGAAAAGAATAATTTATAATTGTTTATATATACATATTAATTTTCAGCGTCTTGGAGCAACAGCCTTATTCGAAAACAAACCCGTAGTGGAACGGTCAGAGGTCGTGATTGTCTCGGTCAAACCGGATGTTGTAGTAAAAGCTCTGTCAGAGGTCAAAAATCTACCAGCTTCCAAGAATAAGCTCTTCATATCTGTTGCTATGGGAGTATCTACAAAGACTATTGAAAATGTAAGTAAAAAATGTGAAACCTGGTTAAGTGGGACCTGGATAAGTGAGAAACCTCCATAACTGGAACTCATGCGAAGGTCCCAACACTTTGGCACTGAATTACCCCTGTTAGTGGGACAAGCTAAGCCTCTATAACTGGGATTTGTTCTTTCGATTTATCATCATAGTTACCTCTATAACTGAGACAGGAAGTAAATTTTATATCCATAAACCTCTGTAACTGAGATAACATCGTTTTGTTTGATCGCACCTTTATAACTGAAATAACCTCTATCAATGGAACCCTCTGTAAATGAGACAGATATTTATTTATACCTAGATATCTGAGACACTGGGTAAGTGGAATACCTCTATAAGTGAAACGAAATTGCAGGTCCCTTGATGTCTCACTTACCCAGGTTTCACTGTATAATTATACTTCGAAAATACTTTAAGAAAATAGTTAAGTATACGTATACGATAATTCTAAAGATATTTAAGAATTGATATTGTAATTTGTGTAAAACTCTTTACCGTTATATTACATCCATATTAATAAGGATACAATGTGTCAAATTAGTAACCTATGCAGTATACACACATAACACACTTAATTTGATAACTAAAATAGTCATCAGACAAAATTGATCAATCTGCTTTTCATAATACAGAAACTTCTTGTTACTTCAGTTGTATCTATCAAATAAAGAAAAAAATTTCTTTAGAGGTCATAATTTAAATATTTAGATACTCTTTATGTGAATACAGTAAATGCTTTACCATAAACAAGTATTTTTAAATGAATCGAATGATTCTTGACAGGCTCTCCCACTAGAGGCCCGAGTGATTCGCGTAATGCCCAATACCCCAGCACTAGTTAAAGAAGGAGCTGCAGCATTGAGTCGAGGATCGAAAGCCACAGACGAGGATGCTAAGATTACATCAGAACTGTTCAAAGCTGTAGGCACGTGTGAAGAAGTTCCCGAGTACCAGATGGATGCTGTTACTGCTTTAAGTGGTAGTGGACCAGCTTATGTAAGTATTGTATTATTACACAATAATAATGATAAATTTGAAAAGTAAAACTACTGTAGTCTTACTATAATGAATATTAAACAAGACAGTGTACTTTTATAAGCGATTAAATCTTTACGTGGCAAACATTGGAATCGTATAGATAGATACCATTATCACAGACTACCTAAATCGGCTAACAAATTTTAATAAATTAATTGTATAGAGAGTGCTGGACATGACACGTCAAAGGTTCTCCCATCTGTCGCACATGCTTTTGGTAATCGGGAGACCACTTATGGTTGACCGGAAATATCATCTTATTAATTTGTTCGAAAATATTCTATGGTCTATTTTATGTGTAGCCCTTTTATTAACTTCTCACTTCTGGCTGTGCTTCTGGGAACGGGCACCCCTTCAGGGAATCAGCCATCATGCTATAGTCTCGCTGGTTAAATGCGGATTGGCGAACTACACACGACTTTTGAAAACGTGCTAAGTTTTCTCAGACTTGCATAAGTGAAAATATCAGAGTTGCGAACAAATGACAAGTGTCATATTATACATATGTACATAAGTCATAAACCACTTACAATAATCTTAATCTAAATCTTGAAATCCCTCATAAATATTATTGCACTATAAAACTAGATAAATGATAAGACTAACCAACATTATTCAGTACGTATACTTACGTTAAAAAGAGCCTCGCTTGTGTAGTGGCTAGCAAGTACGGCTTAACAGCCGGAGGTCTTAGGTTCGAGTCTCGGATCGAGCCAAGTTTAGTATTAAGTCTTTCAAAGAGAAGTAAACTAAATCTCAGTAACAGCGTGAAGTTGGTTCGCCCAAGTACTTCGGAGACCGTACCTTTAGTCTTTACACTGGTCATTTTGAGTGTCGTCCCACCGCAATATGAGAGTGACAGAAATAAAAAATGAACTTGTGTCTGCGCGCACATGTGTGCACTATAATCTCCTGTGCAGATGGATACAGTCAATCAAATTATCCGCTGGGGCCGAAATCGGTCGAATGGACTTCATTATTTTATTTCCGTACAATCCTTTAAATACTTAAATATTTTACGCGAATATTTGATATTTTACACGCAATCCTATTTCTGGATTTTTTTTGGATTTATTCAGCGTTTTCACTATAGGTCTTTGCCACTGAGGTTTCGAATGTTTTACAGCATTAGAGCGATCACAAGAGTTAAAACCCTAAAAGTATTTAAAAAGTAAGAATTAACAATTTTCAGGTATACATGCTAATAGAATCGTTAGCCGATGGTGGAGTTAGGTGTGGCTTGCCTCGGGACTTGGCGCTTCGGCTGGCGACTCAGACGACGCTTGGTGCCGCTGCAATGCTACGTACCGGCGGCCATCCCGCTGCTATGAAAGATAATGTGACCTCTCCTGCCGGATCTACTGCTGAGGGAACTTATCATTTGGAACAAAATGGTAATATTTACTTCTACGAGTATTTATAATGCTAAGAATTATATATTTGTGTACTTTGTTACTGATTTAACTAAAACTGTATATGTGTACTTTTTAACTCTTTTCATTAAAATGGCTGAACGGATTTGGATTAAATTTACTATATAAACATTAAACTATTAGGCGCCTAGGGTTGCACTCCAGTGAACAGAGGATAGGTAGCTGGTTATAGTCATAAATGGTCGAGTAAAGGTATAAACTACCCTCGTTTTATTTAAAAAAATTTAATTAAAAAAAAGTGCGTGTCACGTACAAAGTACATATGTCAGAAGTAAAACTTGAATTTAAAATAAGGCTAACTCTTCCCCGTCTCTGAGCGCCTGGTACTATGGACTTATTTTTTCGTTTCATCGAGTTTGAAATCACATCGATTCTAAAGAAGTTTCACTTCAAAAACTTAGAGAGATTATATTTAACATAACAACAACAACATTTACTTGTCACTTATTAAATTCTATGAAAACAATCCGAAATATATTAGAATATTTTTTTCTTTCCAGGCTTTAGATCAGCGATTATAGGCGCCGTGATGGCCGCCTCAGATAGATGTAAGGTTGTCAATGACCAACTCAACCAATGAAGAAACTTGTTTATATCTGTAATAAATAAGTTCCTATTGGTATAATAGTATTTTAAGTTGCTATTTTTGTAATAGAGCATTTACAATTTATTTTAATAATAATAATTATACCATAATATTCTTAGTGGTTTTATTTCAAGTATGTAATCCTTAATTTCCGGAAGAACTTATAATAATTTAATACACCTAGGACCTATTTTTTTTGCAATAGCTTAGAATTGCTTTTAAGAGGCGCATTGATAGTTGATACATTCCCTGCCCATGTGAGGAAGACACCAATGAGTTTGAGTGGTAATTTTGAAATTCAGTGGTAGAGTGACAATAAATCTATAAAGGAACGGTTTGAGTGAGTAACATAAGCTAAACTAATAATATAATTAATTTATACAAATATGGCACAAAGATTTCTAATGGAAATAGTCTTCTGACAATCAAACGTATAGTAAAAATATTCTAAACTATTTCAAATATCAATAAATGATGATTAATTTGTTATTTATATACCTACATACTATTCCTTATCCAGAAAACATCATAGTAATCAACAATAGGAACAATTCAATAAATAAAATTCAATAAATAAAAATAAAAATATGTACCTACTTATATACGATACTTGCTTCAGAAAACCATTTTTGTCGGTCAGTCTGTCTTTCTGTCTGTCTGTTTGTTCCGGGCTCCGGCTAATCTTTGAAACGGCTAGACCGATTTTGACAGGACTTTCTCTCGCAAGTAGCTAATATTATAAATATAAGGCGTGTTTTATTCTTATGGAAAATTATAAGAACCGTTTAATTAATTTCAACTTAGGCCTAGCGAAGACAAACATTTTCAACTTAATATTATTCAAAGATTTAAACTTATTTTCTAATATATTAAAAAAAAATGCATTTTTGATTCTTTGTTTTTTACGAAACTCACAATAATATGATAAGAATTTTCTTACAAAATATGTATTACCGCCATCTCTTGACAATCTTAATGTAATTTGTAACATTTGAATAGCTGGATAGTCTATGGCTATGCCATTGATACCATAGACAATATATAGGTCTCTCATAATGCTTACTAGGTACTTTTGCATTCCAAACCATAGATGGCGGTCATATTTGACATAATGTAGGTTGACAATCACAAAAAAGAACGAAATGTCTTGTTCCGTACATCATAACGGCTGTCGGGCAGCGGTTTTGGTGGATAAATAAAATACGTCACACTAAATGGATAGCGTTTAAATTTGCATTCGGTTAGACCTAGAATCTGCGACCTTGCAATGGGACAACTATTATTGTAATTTACTACGACCGGTACCCACTTGTTTACATATTGTACGGTGAAATAGTGTAGAACGCGTAACCGAGCGGTTCGTGGCGATCTCTTACATGAAGTGTAGAAATAAATCGTGAATTTTTAAATAAAGTGATACGAAGGCTTTACGGATCGAGCTCGAGTTGAAATGACCTTATGTTTGAGTAAAGGAATCGACCCACGCCGTCTAATAAAGACTCCTACACGGCGCCAATGATGCGAACTGCGTCGTCGCTGTGAGATCAAAAAAAAACTACAATAATGAGAATAAAATAGACTAAATACAAGAACTTTCGAATTGTTACTCGTCATACTCCTGATATTTTATTAGTTGCAGTGTAATTTAGTGTAAGTGTACAGTTTTTATGCTTTGAATGCTAGTGAGTGTGTGAACATTGTTACATCTGTTATATTTTGTCAACAATCAAGGCTAAGCCTGTTTAAGGAAACCAATTACTGCTGTTCAAGATATTTTTAACAGATGGTATGCATAAATTTATTTTATTTAGAAAGTAATTATGTATCTAGATTTGGTTCTCCATCTGGAATTTGAAAATATCAAATGAAATACTTTCTAATAGGATGCTATCAATAAAAATATATTATTTAAGTAGACTATACCCAATACTATTAATTACACACTACAATTACTAAATTATTAGTCAATAATTTGGATTTACTGTCTACTAACAGATATAAAATATAACATTTCTATCTCACCTTAGTACCAAATTTTTTATTACTTATATATAAATAAAATGTGTGTACCAACCATCCACTTTGATGCCTTTGCAGGTATACTAGCACAGAAAATGGATTCCAATAAGTAATATTCCAATTTAATTTCACATTATCAGTTTTAAAAATTAGGCAAAATAAAGAAATCAGCAAAACTGTTGTGCTACAAGTCGAGAATGGATGAAAATGATGTCATCATATCTTCCACAGAAGTTATAAAAGGTAATAATTCTTTCTTATACTCGAGATAGTAAACTTATGCGGGACCTTCTTGATTGAAATTTAAATAAATTACTTATTTTTAAATGATATATTTAATATTTATATACAATCTTATTTAAATACAATGTTAATGATTGTATGGCTATAATATGTAGATACTGGTTGTTACTTCATTTATGATGCTAAATTGTTCCCTTTGAAAAAACAATGTTTTCTTTAGGTTGAACTAAATATTTAATTAAAATAAAAGGTAGTGTCTTCAACAATTGGTTTACAAACAGTAAATTTAATGTTTTATTTCATTAGATCCCCAAATATAGATTATTTAAGCATTTTTTTTTGTGGTTAAATATGAACCTGGGGGTGTACCATGGACTATTTGAAAACATTCTTATTTCAATACTGTTTTGTTTCAAGTTAAATATAACCTTACTGTCCTTGCTATAAGGACGTCATGATACGAAAAGTCAAAGTAAGATTATAGTATTCATGCTATAAGAGTTCATAGTACGCCCCCTGATAATTTCAAAATAAATATATGGTAAATTCGGCTTTTCTACACAACTTGATAACTAGTGCCTATTTTGTGTGTTATATATATACTATGTAATATTCAGTGTCTTGTTCAGGTTACTTATATTTCATGGTGATAATGTACATCGTTTTTAAATGAAATTGTTGAGTTTATGAAGAGTTAAGGTTTTTTAAGCTAGAAATAGATATATGGCAAAAAATATTTTTCATCTGTAATAATATTACTTCTCAAGTTACATTATGATTTGAATCTGATTTACTTGGATTGATATTTTCTCATATAATATCTCTAAGATCCTCTGACTTAAAGTAGAGATTTCAATATTAATAAAACAATTCAGAATGGAAAATTTCTTACTTGAACAAACACATTCTGCTCACTCCTTTCAACTTTAAAATTTCATTTTTACTTTATTCAATTATGTGTCTTTACTTTCTTTCATTAATAATAATTAAAGAAATTTTAGAATTCTAGCTACTTGATTGTAAAATTTGAGATTTTTGTGCTTTCACCTTAGTTTTTATTGTTGAACAAATATTTTATAAAAATCTAGTCTCGAGTACCTACATGTGGCGAGAGAGTAATTTTTTGATCAGTGTAGCCAGTAGAATATTTGGTACATATAATTTTGCTGTGCTTCAACTCATTTTTAATATGATGAGACTCATAGACCTCATGACACTCTCGCTCTATTAAATATAGTGGTGTCCTGCCGACTGATTCCTGCCAAGGCGGGCGATATCATTGAGACTAGCCATCTGCGCATGAGATATTATAGTGCGCAAGCGTGAGCGCAGGCACAAGTGCATTCTCTATTCGTGTCCGTCTTATACTCTCGTGGGATCCACTCTTCGACACGACCAGTGAGAGTCAGGACGCCTTTACGTGCTCTATGAGACACGGGGGTGTAACTCCTAACTCCCAAGTCTGGGCTATTAATGACGCTTATTAAAGAGAAAGACTCGATAATTAATCTCAACGGGCCTGACCCGAGCTCGGTCCCAGGACCTTCGGAGCCGTACATGCTAGCCTTGTGCATTAAGCTTACAAGCTTATTTTACAAACCTTCATACTCTATTTAAACGACTAACGACTTCAAAAGTTCTTTCTCAGTACTCAGTCAGCCTTTATATAAGGAGCTTTTATTCAAAATTTAATGTTTCTTTATGGTAAGCACGTTGTCTACTGATGTGAGAATATTTTTTTAGTGACATAGAAATGAAGTGAAGTTCAAATTTTTCCAGACATGTTTCGGTAATTGTGTCAGTAAAATGTTATCTTGAACGAATAATTTTATTATAATTCACGTATTAAGTAGGCACTTGAGCGAGAAACATATTATGTCTCAAAATTCTATAATCATATGTTGGGACAGTGTTTCCCAAACATTGTTTTGCCATGGCCCGGTAATTTTCACAGTGCTCCTTCGCGACCCACTTAATATTTTAAACCCAAGCTAATACACATTTATTAATACTAAAAATGGTTCATTACACTGCGATGCGTCCATCGATAGTAGGTATTATTTTTTAAAACAAAGCGGGATCGTTGCGACCTGGTATTTTATTTTGATGGCCATGGTACCGGGTCGAGACCCGGCTAATGGGAAACACTGTGTTGGGATATTAAACACACAACACTATCTAGCACATATTAAATGCCTACGTATAAATATAAACACCCATGACTGGAGTACAAACATTCGGGCTCATCGAACAAATGAAAGCCCCCAGCGGGACTCGAACCCGCGACTGCTGGCACAACAAGTTAACAGTCGTCGAATTATATCTCCTAAATGTCATGTCTCGTTCTAATAGTAATTTAGGCCGCATGACAGCCTTACCCTCTTTATACATAATAACTTTTTCCCACCCCCTCGTCTTCCTTTTCGTTTAAGGAAATTATTTTTCATATTAAGGACCTTTGCCTCAGGTTAAAATAAAAAAAAACTTTGTAGGTCACAGAAATAATATCAAAAAAATTCTAGTCACTTTTAGCATTTGCTATTTAACTTGAAGATAAAACGTAATTATAATATTTTGTGAGACTGTGTATATAATTGTTTTTGTTTAAATTTAAATTAATTATTCTTTTTAAATAAATTTATACGCCTTAGTAAGATCACGTCTTGTATGTACCTCATCCTAAACAAATAAAAAAGTTCCACAGCTATAAGTATGATATTCATATTATGCACATTATATAACAACAGATTTGTAGGAAATGGCGCATATAAAATTCATAATGTAGTATTCTAGCTCTATGACATCAATGTCCACAGTGCACTTACATCATTTGATCAAACTAGAATCATTCACTAATGCAGGCGACCTTCACACTGCCTGTAGTTGGTGTACGACGGAGTTGCTTTACGTTGATTGACCATTTGAAATGATTAATGGCTGTAAATTATCCTAGCTGTCTCCTCGTAATAACTGCTTTAAAAATTACTAGCGACTAACACTCGCTTAGCTCGAGTTCGTCCCTAGATTTAGCGGGATCGTAGCCGCGGGTTCCTCTAATTATACATATAAACCTTCCTCTTGAATCACTATCTATTCAAAAAAACCGCATCAAAATCCGTTGCGTAGTTTTAAAGATTTAAGCATACATAGGGACAGACAGACAGCGGGAAGCGACTTTGTTTTATGTTTATTGATTTAAATTGCACCGTTACTCATTTACTAAACATGTTTAAGACGTTTTTAATTGTTTTGGAGTAAGTGCCTCGAAGTAAGCGTCGACCTGTTTTAGTTTGGCTAATATTGCTATTTGAATTATGTGTTTTGGATTTATGTATTTGGAATTATGTATTTTAAATAGACTAGCGTTCCGTTTCGTTCCGATCGTTTAAAGGCTGAAAATCAAAAGAAATATTTTTCTCCCGTTTTTGAAACATTTTTCATCGATGCTCCGCTCATATAGCTTTCCGGAACGGACTATCCAACACAAACAATTATTCAATTCGGACCAGTATTTCCTGAGATTAGCGCGTTCAACCAACCAAATAAACAAACAAACTCTTCAGCTTTATAATTTATAATTATACTGTAATATTTTTATGAGTGATATAATATAATAAAGTATATAAAAAGAAGGCAAGTTTACTATATTTGACGCGGCCTCTGGATGAGTGGGTGGTATTTTTAGTTAGGGGAGATGATGAGGAGTCTAAATATATAAAAAATATTTAGAGGATATGAACGAGATATAAGTTATGGAGTTTTAGTTACGAAATTTCTAATATATTTTGTATAGCTAGCAGACAAAGATAAATATACTTTTAACGAATTGAAATGCATCCAAACTAAGTCTGTGTCACCAGTAAATCTCTTCCACGCTCTTTTAATGTCGATACTAGCGACTCACCCTTACTCCGCTCAGGTTTATCCCTAGATACCTATATCTAGATACTAGGTCATGAGTTTTAACGATTAATATAGTTTACTCAGGAATGACATATTTTCTCCGCTTTTTCTACTATAATATGCATATTATGATACACATAAACCTTAATCCTCTTGAATCACTGCGTCTATTGATATAATCCGCACTAAACTCAGCTGATTTCTTTATAAGAACGTACAGTACGTACTTTGTTTTTTCTATGTAGAGACACAAAACCATCTAGGATAAACCAGTTGAATGATTTTGATATATTGATCACTACAAAGATAATTAATTGAAGAATTAGTACAAGTCTTCTTAAGGATTCTAAATGGAAATGGATTTGAGAGAAAGTTTTAAGCAATTAATATTTATATATAAAACTTTCTAATATAAACATAATTACAATTAAATTCACAGAAAGCCACTTTGGAATTATAAAAATACACACAACTATTCAGCACCTCGCCCGTGAAATATTTTCTAAGTATATACATTATACATATGATTTGCAAGTGTTGTTTACGTAAAACGTTCATTTTCGCCGAATAGGTAAAGTCACATTTGTCGGGTTTCTTTCTCGCTTGTAAATATTACAACATAATCCAAATCCGATTGTATATTTTTAGCGAAAAAGGTTATTTTGTTTGTCTATCCATTCGAGGATAGATTTTTTAATTATTAAAGTTAATACTCTAAAAGGCTAGAAAATAAAACATGTTAAAATTACATACATGAGCTCTGAGTCTTCCATTTCTAAAAGTATTGTTCTTTTTTCAATTATAATGTTTCGATACTGACATTTAAAAGAACGCGGATTTTTCTTTTATATATGTGAATATCAGTATTTTTCGGATGGTATAGATGTTATTTTTGAGGAATTTTCTTCCAGAAATTTTTGTCATATTTGTAAGCCAACCTATTTTCATAAATCGACTTTGGAATATCAACGAATAAATCACTACATCGTAACAAAAACGATAAAGCCCAAACTTTAATTTAACTTTGTTATACATTAGAAAAAGAAATATACACTCGACGTTATGCGGTCATTGATCTATGTTTCCATATAAATTGCACATTTCGAGCCCCCACGTATGACGAAAGCTTCAGGCAGGTACTTGGAAAGGCGAGCGAGCCTTTTATGTTTTTCTCATTACAGTGTAAAATTGGTCAAAAGGAAATTTCAAGTCCCGTATACTTCTGCTAGGATTACAGACTGGGTCAGGCTTTTATTAGGCACTAGTTAGGTTATTCATTAAATCACATAATTTTAAATGGCGCTTTTTGGTGATACATTCAGTACTTAAAAATATAATTAATGTAAGCAGAAACAATATACATTTTGACATTTATAAACTTCTCAATAATGCGACGACGTTCTAATTATTACAACGTGAAAACGATTTCATTTGGACTTCTTCGTTATTAATGTCACTTAAAATGGTTGGCAATAACATAGAACGACTATAAAATACAATACTTAAACCTAAAATAGCTATATCTGAACAAAGGTGAGTCAAACCGTGGTTATACCCATAAAGGCGTGCCGTATTTCCCGTGGGCACGGAAGTTTTCACCATTTGTTAACTATAACTTCCCTTTGATATTGAATACTTACTCGAAGCTAAAGTTTCTATAGGCTTTGAAGTGAGCTTACAAAAATTCGCAGGGTTTTCTTTGAGTTCGTTAAAAATGATATCTTATCAAGTTAGATAATTTTTGTGAACACATATTATTAAGATTTTACTTCAGAATATTTTTTTACTGCGTCCGTAATGTTTTTAACCGTAATAAAACGAATCGGTATAATTACAACTAAAATAACCTTGCTCCTATTAGTATATAGATTTCTCAGAGATAAGATATTCTCCCGCAATAAAAACTATCCTATATATATAACCAGTGATCATTATACCATTAAAACCTATCCAGTGGTTTTTCGTGATGCATTCTTAAATAGACAGATAAAGTGAAAGGTGTAGAAGTCTTAAATCGTTTACTGAAGACGTAAAACAAAAACCTTATAATATGTAACCAATACCGAATGAGACCTTCTTACTTATTAGATACGATAGAAATATATATACTTACATATAATGTTACGAACACTTTTTTCCATTTCATCCTATCAAAGAGCACTCAACAGGCAAATTGCGGTATCATTGATGCGGTCCATATTGGATCTATCCGCTACCCACTCATGTACGAGTTTATAAGAGTTTTAGATTATTATCACTTATCATTTTTGTTTCTATGCTAGGAACTAACATTCGGTAGGTTAATTTCCTAACTTATCTTATCAATATTTTTAAATGAGCAATTTATTTGATTTTTGTAAGAAATATTGTTTTTTTTGTTGCTAGTATCGTATATATGCCTTCATATGCATTTAGTGAAAAACTGTTAATTTGAAATTAAAGACAGACACTCCAATTTTATTTATATGTGCAGATATACAGATGAATAAATTAGTAATTACGAGGGAAGACAGGGCCCATCATATATTTGTACTATGTACCTGTCTCTACTAGTCAACCAAATAACACACTCCTTTGGGCTTTTAATTTTTATTGTTTTTTTCAGACAATTTTATTTTATACTTTTGAGGTTGGCAGTAGAATGAATATCAATATAACTTAAATAATCATAAAGTGAAATACAACAAACATTACAAAAATATATAATAAATTACAAATGTTCAACATTATTTTTTACGAAATTCATATCGTAGAAATCTTACATTAAAAAGTTTTGTTCGCGCGCTTCAACTGACCCAAGGCCTTATAAATAAAATTCTTACAGTAATTCTCAAGAACGTGTATTACGTAGCAAGGGCTAACGAGTTAAGCTTTGGCCTTAAAACTGTAGTGTACTGAAATATCCGTAATTTCCTATTCAACCCGACACATGCAATAAAGGTAGAGTGCAAGTGGCCTTAGCATTATGTAAACTTTTTAATCAATCTATTTAAGCTTAATATGTAAAGCTCTTGATAATGTACATATGATATAATAAATATAATGTGTATTTAATAAGTCGTAGCAGTCGACAATGTTGAGAATCACTACGCGGCTACTGTTAATATAGAACTGTAATAGATGCTAGTTAAGCACTGTCTATTTTCAATTTTGTGCCTTAATCTGTCCGCAACGCTGAATGTTAATAAATATGAAAGAATAAAACTTTTGATATAATATTTTATATTTTATAGTAGTGGGTATTATTAGACCATATTATGTAAATAAAAATTAATGTTCGTTTACAAATCCTAAACCATTGGTCCGAAAGTGTTAATGGGTTGATCATTCTCTGCTGGGTTCCAGGCGCAAAAATAAAGGCAAAAAAAATTCTTTGTACGCTTACTACTATTCTTTGTACTAAAATGCTTGTCTGTTAAACCATTTAAGCTTTTGGACGAGATCGAGAGAGAAAGACCGAGATTTACCTTAAGTCGCAAATATTATTAAAAAAATATAATTCAACTTTAAGTATGTTATGAATATGGTTGATAGGTAACGTGGTTTTGTTTAAAACAAAACCTGGCTTTCTCGCATAGTAAGTAGGAACTATTGTGTGAACGCTCGCTGAATCTGAAAGCTCGCTAGAAGTACAATATCACTGCTGACATGTACAATTGTACAGTACATACGTCAATATTTTTGTACTATACATGTCTATGACTATTTTATCTTCTTTTGTTGTTACATCATATTCCTTTTACGATGTTTGTTAAATGTTGAAGTGAATAGAAGTCATAAATAATATCTAATACGCTTTTATAAATCCATTCTTTCTAAAATCTTTATAGTAAACTAAAAAATAAACTGTGTGTCTTAGAGGAAGTAGGAAACCCTGTTGCGTAAGTTAGTTCTAAAAGCCTTGCACACATTTCTATAAATATTAAAAATTTTACCCTCAAATGAAAATTGAATCTCTGACCTTTGTGCATCAAATGCATGATATAAAAGTTCAGACATCCAAGTTATATTGTCTGTTTGTAAGTATAACGCATTTTTCTGGACATGTATCGAGAAATATTCGCCTTAATATATGTGTGTCGAGAAATATTCGCCATAGAATCAATTTTCATAATTATTTGTATCGTAGGTGAAGTTGGTAATCGACAAAACTTAATTATTGAGTTATAATTATCAAGTTCACAACACACTTATCAGGTTCTTTAAACGCGCTTTGTTTACCGTTTTAGTTACTCAATTATTATTTTTATTATTCTCATTCTTACACAGTCAAAATGTAACACTCGTAAATATTACTTTACAAAGGTACTGTAGGTACACCTAAGTGTCGGCGTAGCCTTGGTGTTATGTAATTTATGCGAAGTTGTATGGCCCAAGGACGGTCGAAATATTCATTAACATAGGCTTAAAAATAAGCGACTTAGTATGCTGGTCGATACTAGGTGTCTTAAAAAATGTTCTATTTGCATTTTGTAGGCAATACCTACGCATATTTAAATGTCACTCAATCAATTAGGTACTGTATAAGTCGTCTGTCCCGCCTTCGGTGATATTTGAGCTATAATTTCAGTAAACATGTTACTAGAGATTACCTGCGGCTCCGCCCGCGAAGTCAGTATTACATTTACAATATATTTATAAATATTTTTGTGCCAATGTGCTATTCTGATGTACAAGCTATTTAACTGTTAAGTTTTATCCAAATCCGTTCAGTAGTTTTTGCATGAAAGGGTAACAAACATTCACCCTTGCATCTTCATTCGTTTACATAATATCAGAAGGGTACGCTCCACTTTGAGTATTATTAGTTATTAAGTATGTTATATTTAAAAATTATTTGTTGATTTTAAATAATACTTATGTTACTTAAGTGTCTTTCGAATAGAGTTTGAAGATTCAATTTACGCTCAAGGACATTTTTTATGGCCACACAAATTTATGGCTTCATGTAAGATATAAATACCGTGAAGTCGTAATATCATAATATATTCACTTGATTCATTCCGAGGTAGGTTTTTAGGTCGATGCGTGCTAGGGGTAGTTACTTACATATACTTTTCCTTGTTTTAATAGGGATGAAGTTCTATATGTCTAACGTAAGCTTATTATTCTTTGTAAAATTAATTGAACTTATTTTTTTACACTGCGACAGTTGTACTACATTTTTTAAGTGTGGTATTTTAATAATATAAATAAAACCGTGACTGACTGACTAACTTAAGTATCAACGCATAACTAAAACGGAACTGACTAGTGACTAGGTTGAAAGGCACAAAGTAAGTTTATGACGTAGCTAGCTAAAAAACTTATTTTTAAATAAACGGAGCCACGAATGTAACTACTTACATTATATATTCAAATAAATAATAAAAGAGAATGTCGAAAGTTTTTATCATTGATAGAAGACGAATTCGAAATGGTTTGTGTTTTTTAAACATGACTAAAAGAGCAAAAACTGAAGGAGAATGACAAATGTATAGAAACACCAATATTGAAATCTCCGAAATCGTTCCATGTAACTCTCTCATTTATGTATTCATGATCCAACGACTGAATTATACTTTATGTGAAAAAGTATTATACATGACATACATGCACGGACGTACTATCAGGACTGTGTACACTTGAAAATAACAAGACAAACTCGATTGAAATTTTTCTCCATTGTGTAGCGGATATTCTGAAAACGTAGAGCCTACTTTTTCCAACGGCTCAATAAATGCTAAGCTTAACTCGAAATCTGTTAGGTAAATTAGGGGTTGATTAGTTTGTTTTTTAATAGGATTTTGTCAAAAAATATGAATCTCTTTCTCTCTCTCTTTCTCTCTCTCTCTCTCTCTTTCTCTCTCTCTCTCTTTCAGTCTCTCTATTCACAAATAGCAGGAAAACATAAAATAAAACAAAATTGACTTACCTTAACCTTTTGAAAACGTTCTTATTAACGTATGCATAGGGTTGTATAGCAGTTTTCAAATACGATAAGATATGGGTATAAGTATATTTGATGTTAAATACGTAGCAGTAGGTAGTATAGCTATGTATATAGTATGTACATATTATATATTTACATGTACATACATGATATATAATTGTATGTATATATGTGACTTAATAGTTCACAGTTTCATAGCAATATAGACACAATATTTTCTTGGCAAGCTACTTGAACCATACAACATATATCCGATGCAGCACCAAGTTCTAGGGTCTAAGCAATTATAGCCACTCAACTGCAACCTTCTACAGAAAACTTAAGTTTTCTTTAAGCATTGTAATTAATTTGTCATTTACCTACTTGATTGACTTCTAATGTACTTCTGTTAATACCTTTAATGTTCAGTTTTTTAATCGTTAGAGAATCATATTCATCATGATTAGAGAAAAAATGCTATAGGTACTTCAGCTTTTATTTGTTGGAATAACAAATTAAGAACATTAAGTAGTTTTATGTGTATATCTGTTTGCCTATTATCCGCGATTAGAACTGTTAATGGCCGAACAGTTTTTTTTTAATTCAGAAGGCTAACGTAGGCTATTCTCATACACAGTAAACGAACGAAACCGCTAGACGAATCTTGTATTCAGTATTATATCTAAGATGGTAAAAATTAAAGTTTTGAACTTTTTATTTTGTAAATTATTTAACAAAAATTGCCAGAAATCTTAAAATTGCAACCAGCCTTTGAATCAAATTTTTTCAACAAAAAAATTATATGATTAAAGCCAATGTTTTGAAATATTGCGGTTCCTTTGAACAACAATCATACTTTGCCGCAAATGTCATACTATGTTGGCGTTTAATCAACTAGAACTACTTTCCTCGCTTTGTAGTAATAATCCGATTACAGTCATTACTAAATGCTGGACCGAGGGTTTTACGAAAAGGATTAAAGGGATCAAAGTATTTCTATGCGGCTATAAAAAGGATTACTTATATTATATGTATTACTAGCATTTCCCGCGGCTTCGCCCGCGTTCCAAAGACTGAAAACAAAATAGATTTCACAAACAGTTCTCGAGACATAAGCTCAGCTTTGCTTTTGTGTGAGTGCAGTGTACGGATAGGCACGACTACACGGATAGACGTTGCAAGATTGGTTTAAACCCGTTTTAACTATTTTTGATGCGCGGCTATTGGCTTTTAGCTATCACTCACACAAATGCAAAGCTGAGCTTATGTCTTGAGAACTGTACCATGTTATTATTTATAGCCGGCTTGTAACCGTTAGTTAAGATTTCGAAATCAAAATCTGTCCAGTGGTTTTCTCGTTATGCGGTCACAGAAAGACAGACAAAAATTCTCAAATCAATAGATTTCGCCTCTATATCGTTAATAATGTCTATTTCAATTAGATTTTCCAAAAAAACAGAATACAAACAAAAACAAATTGTAAACAGATTTTTTAATAAATCGTGTTTAATATCCACTTCTGATAAATCGTGAGTTATAAATCAATATATTATTATTAATTAGCCCACACCTGCATTGTTCTTGAATATTCAACCGAATCGAAGTACGTCTTTTCATCATACGATTCTATTTACGAACGGTCATGAGTGGATTTTGGATGGATTTTGGAAAGAATTAATATAGTTAAGCCAAATCACCTGTACTTCATATCATATCAACTGATTCCATGAGTAATATAAAATGAGTTAATATAAAATGTAAGTAAGTGTGAAAAATATGCAGATTTTGTATTGGAATCTCAAGCTTAAGATAAATGATTGAAAGACGATCTCTGGAGTTTGAGCTCTTGTTAAGTTATTCAAATAAAACTTAATTTGGTGCTTGATTATGACTTTAATTAACTTATCTTAAAAAGATTAAAGAGAAGACGACTCGCAACTTACGAGTTTATGGTTACAGGTTTGATTGCCGTTGTTTATTTGGTTGTGTAATTCATTTCAAAGAGAATTTCGGTGATGGGGGGGTAAAAGTTATTAGATATATAATAATAGGTTAGTAGACGTTTAATCACATTCATTTGTAACACAAATAAATCGGATCTTCTTCATGTGGACAAGAGAAACATATTGTAATTTGTAATAAAATGCCTCACGCAACTAAAAAGGGATAAAATAAGTACGAAGAATTTAATTTTAGATGCGAACCCGAAGTGTCATGCCTATTCCTGCTATAGACGTGAAATGGCAGTCTTTGTAGTTGAGAGTACTGTTTATACTGTACTGTATCATTGGTTTAGAATTAAAATAAAATTTATATTATACTACTCAGGAATGAGATATTTTATCTTTATTAAAAAGTATCCTAAATATTGACCCGGATAACCAGCTATGATCAGTACAGTAAATAAAGCCGTTTTTTTGGCCAACCTCGCACTAAATTTCCGATCCAATTTTAATTTTTTTTAGGTTGAGGGTCACTTACTGACCATAAAAACACAAAATGCTGACAGATCCAGGTGGAGCTTCGATCGCAATCTTGAAGAAAAGTTTTCGGCCTATATCTCAGAAACTGCACTTTGGAGCAAAAGTTATTGAAACCATTATTGTAGAAGTTAAAATTTCGAATCTTTTATTTCCTGTAAACTTTTATGTAAAACTTACCGTTCGCGCTGGCCATTCCGGGTTGGCAGACTTCAGTCTTTCGAAAACTTGCTAGGTTCTCTCAGACATGCAGGTTTCGTCATGGATGTTTTCCTTCGCTGTAAGACAAGTTGTAATCATGTTAGAAATGATTCGCACATGAGAATATCAGAGGTGCGAGACCTGGGGCCGTACTATGAACTCTTATAGCATGAATACTATAATCTTACTTTGACTTTTCGTACCATGACGTCCTTATAGCAAGGACAGTAAGATTATAGTTAACTTGAAACAAAACAGTCTTGAAATAAGAATGTTTTCAAATAGTTCATGGTACGCCCCCTGGATTTAAACCCGCATCAATCACTCGATTATTAAATTTAGAGCGTTCCACTGCGCTACCTCTGCCTGGTATTATTTTATAGGTAGTCATATTTAAATTTAAACAGGAATACAGTCTTTAAAGTTATATATGTGTAGTGTATCAACTATCTGGTATCCATAACACAAGACTCGTAGCTTACGATGGAACAATATGGCGCTGTGTTTTCATTTCCCAACATATTGAATACTATAAATTGATTCAAGAGTAGGTCTAAGGTCCTACAGTTCTTTGACATAATTATTGCATAAATTGAATGAAGAAATAATGGTATAATAATAATCTCATTAAAATCCGGTTTTAACATTAATACTTTACATTACTTTGACTTCTTTATGCACTAATTGGTACGCAAAACTTAGGCGAATTGTGTCAACACTGCTTCTATTAACATAATGCTAATTTTATCTGGTACTCATTTCTGGTGTTATACGTTTGAAATTATAATGAACCTAGTCTCCGCCTAGTGCTTTCTAGTATTTATATAAAAATATATGTTGTAGCTCAGTGGTAACGCGCTCAAGTGACCAAACTAAGTGTAGCGGGATCAAATCCCAGATCACACACCTTCGATATTCTTATATGTGAATTTTCAACATTTACCAGATATTTGACTGCCTCCTGTCTGTATTTTGAGAAACGTAGTTTTCGGAATATATATTTAACAGTACACTAACTAGTAGGTACTTGGCCAGCGTGAACTATCTAAGTTGGATTTAAAAAAAATGACTGGATAGAAGAAAGAAAATGGGCGCTACAATTAAAGAAGTATTTCTTCGTGTAAATAAGTGCCCAGTACAGCTCATTTTTATACCTTTTTATAAAATATTGCATTGCTAAATGTGAAGGAAAAAATCTTCCTTACTTTTACTATATAAAGTAGGACTAATAGACGCGCAAGAGGCAGGCGGCTTGCAAAAGAGATTCCGATCCGATTACGTTCCGACTTTGAAGTTTGAACCCATAAAAAAGTTTTTCTAAATATTAATATAAAAAAAGTTACTCGTTACTCATCAGTCATCACCATCACTCTTAATGATAAAATAGATAAAATAAACACATCATGTTCTTTTGCCTCCATCTACATATTTATTGTACATTTTTTAATAAAATTTGTATCAACATAAATTGGATTGCAATAAAAAGAGAACCAAAAACGTAATATTGCTAAAGAAATTAATCCTAGTACCCAAATACTGTCTCACTTTAAAAAGTTAAAGATATTGTAGAATTGAAAATTTTCAATATAACGAAGCGAGGCGCTATAATAGCGAGCGATATTGAATAGCCCACTGACATGCGATATATTCTATTTGTAGTAAATTTTTCAATTGTATGTAAACATTACAATGCATAGATAGAGCATTACTCGAATTATTCGTGCGTAAAAGCAATTATGTGCACTTACGTATAGAATCTAGTTTAGTTTGTAATTTGTCATGCTTATTTAAAAAAAACTACTTAATTTGGTACGAAATATTCAGTTCGTTTTTCTAATATAAAAATAATTATCTTTTTCAAAAAAAAAACAAGGTTTTAAGAATAGTAATGTAGCGATAATTACATATAACGATAGCACAAACTCGCAAGTTCACAAAGTATGGATTTGATTAATGCAGTTTAGTTATTAAGTAGCATAGCAACTGAAACTACCTATGCGTGTTTCAGAGGTTGTTGTGAGAGGGCTGTTCTGTGATTGATAGTAGTCATTAACCTATGACACACCCTTCCTGTATGACAGAATAGAAAATACTACTACCTATATTTAATTGTTGCTGCATTCTTTTATTTGGTTGGCTGTGTAATAAGCAAACCCTTAGGCACTAATAATAAGCCCCTGACACATTTCCGTCCCGTCAATCTAGCTGAAAGGATGAACATATTTATTTTATTTATTTAATAACTATGATCGCCCCAACCAAGGGCTGTAATCCAGAAATTATACATAACCAATAAAGCATAAACACAATATATAATTATCAAATCCATAAGTCCTAAGTTTTTTAACAGCAAATTAGTATTTTTAGTTTGACGCCGAACCACACAAACACAACTAACTTTGAAAATTAAAATAACGTTTATTATTTTATAATTTCTGTTATCGAAATAGTTTTCAATGAATTGAAAAGCCTTTCAAAAATAATAATTCTTTTAGGGAGTGCGAAAATTAAAATTTGTAAGAGATATACAAAATAAACAGTCGGCCAAAATAATATAAGAGTCGATACATCACATCTTAAACAGTATCGATTATTACATAAATACGAGCATTACTTTCCACTCGGTTGAGTTGCCCTATTAGGTGATAGCGGAATACTGTGTAATGTGTATTGCATACGATTCAAATACGAGAGAAATACTTTCGCCGCACATAGTGTTAAAAATATTCTTTCAATGTTTGCTTTAACCATGTATAGTTTTATGGCATTTAATAAATATGTTAAATCACCTAAACATTTATACTACAATTTTATCCTTTATATTTTACTAGCTGTACCCGTGGCTTTGTCCGCGTTCATATTTTCGATCACTACTACACTTCACACGATCACTCGCTGGGCTAATCTATATATTGCTTGAAATTTTCATCAAAATCACTCCAGCCGTTTCAGGACCCATCGGAAATATGTCGTGAGCCGTTTGCTCATTATGTAATAGCTTACCTTGAATCCTTTAATATTATTGATTAATTAAATGAAAATATACGACGCACTTGTCGTCATTGTGCGGGTTATGATACAATAGCAGATCGACAGCAGAATTGTCATTATAAAAAAAGTGCTCTAGGCCAATCTGATATGTCCTACTTTTTTACTCCCTTTACTCCCTTTTAGTTTTCACTTATCATTTAATTGTTCAGTAAAGCATGTATTCTATGTTATGGACACATTAAGTATGTTATAATATACTGTATGTACTCGTATGTGATAGAATCATTCACATCGCGAAAAATGTTTCTTAATGTTAGGAGCAAAACTAAAATTTTCATGCAATCCAAAATACTTTCTCATAATTATACTTTTATTGTTTTGGTTTTAAAAAATAGAAAGTATGAGAATAAAAACTAGAGATTTAAATTCATTGCCTACCTCAAATTAAAATATATCCTTGACACGCATAAGATGCTCTGGCAAAAGCTAAAAGTCCAAAATATGTTTTGCTCAAACGCTGAAATATTTTCTAGTAATAAAACTGTAAAATATTTCTCAAGGCAGTGGTAGTACAGTGGTAACGCGGTATAGTGAAGCGGGTTCAAATCGCGGGTCTCGGAATTCTGATACTTTCATGTGCCAATCATTTCACGATTACCACTTGCCTTACAGTGAAGGAAATCTGAATGCCTCAGATAACCTCGCAAGTTTTCGAAAGACATGGGAAGACACATTAAAGCTCACATAATCCTTACGTTAATTAATCAGTCAGTCGTTATTCTATACTGTCGTATGCTTTATTTCAGATAGATTATACTTCGCAACACTAAAAACGGGCTACAAACCAAAACCAACGCGCAATAGCAAATACTTCCACATAGAAGATGATATCGTCTACGAGAACTTCTACTTCGACTTCGGTCCATACCACCTGTGCCACCTCTATCAGTTCTGTAAAAAACTCACAGAGGAATTGGAGAAGAATCCGAAAAAGAAGATCGTTTTCTACACGAGTAACAATGAAACGCTTAGACTCAACGCAGCTTACCTTATCGGAAGTTATCAGGTAAATTTTTTTACCTTTGTGTAGTTTTTGTTGCTTTTTTGTACCATATAAGCCGGTAGAGCAAGGGGACTAATGGAGTAAATGATAGAGCCTTATTTTTTTTTCGGTGGATAATTTTTAAGTCGATTTATTATTTCCCTGTAGATGCGAAGACTACAGACTTTGTCCATGACTTTTTTTAGTTTTACAGACGTATAGATGATTGATTGTTATGATATAATTTGATTACAGTATTCTTATACGAAATGCGTTATTTAAAAACATCTTAATATTTATTATGTAGGAAGCTTCAAATTTTCCATACTATTGTGTTGCTTATTTATAGTTTTGTTTGTAAAGTGAAATTGCAACTTGACCTTGTAACGAAGTTTTGGCTAATTCCACCGCTGCTAAATTATCGTCATCGAGATTTTCGACCCTGAAAAGGTGTTTGTTAATTTAATTATTATTAGTAAACTTACTTAAGTATTATATATCACATTGAAATCGACCATAAAATCAATGTATGAAGCTGATTTTGAACTTAGTGTGTTTTTTTAGTTAATTAAGTTAATCAGTTGTAATCCATTCCTGATAAAAATTGTAACGCTTCAATTTCGTACTAAGTTGACTTTCTACGATCGATATAGCTTTTGGAAAAATAGTATGAGATAGAAAATAGAAATGAGAAATGCGAATACGAAGTATCGCTTAGATATGTCCTTATTCATTTTTATAATTTTTCATCATTTCTTTTAAGCGAAATTTGTACAAGCCAACTTCGATGCAATTTTTTCTGTTATCTTTATAATACATTACAATATAATACATACAATAAAACATTAAGTAAAATCAACTTCAATCAATCAATTTCAATTATTGGGAACTGTAACATACAGAAAGAAATATGAAACACAAAGTTAAAAATTAGTAAACGACTGACCTAGAAGAAAATAATCCGATGATTCTAGCATGTACTTGACGGCTCTTTTATCGATAACTAAAACAAACGGAACTTGTGGCACGCTTGACTTGAGTGCAGTTTATATCTTTATGCATATTCCACTAGTATAAGAGTATAGATTACATTTTTATTATTATGTAACTAGGACTTGATTTTTTACGAAGTTGCCTCAGAATAAAATATATAGTGTTAGTTATAGTTGCTCAATTGAATCTTTTTAATTATATTAGTATCTCAATTGATTATTGTTCATCACTTACAGATCATATTAATTCTTCATATTTTGTTAATTATAATATTTTATAATATTAGTTTGCTGTTCATTATTTATATTTTATTATTTACAACTTTATAATATTAATACAGATATGAGTTTGTAACATTTTAAATATTAATGTTTTAAAAGTATTGTCATCCACCGTGGGGTAATTCGTAATGTGTATCCGTATGAGATAGATGGCGACACATTATACCCAATGGTGGGGACATAATGTTTAAATAGTTGTGATATTCATTTTGTAGGGCATTCTGTAAAAGTAACAAATAAAAGTGGAATTGCTGACACTCGTTGTTTTACTTTTAAAATTATTAATAACAGTCAGAAGTGTTCGAATTTAATTGTTATATTAATACCACGTGCCAGTATAGACCGCTAGCATATCCAATTAAGAATTATGTCTAGCGACTCGGAGGACGAAGTACGGGCTCCACCGCCACCAAAAAGGCCCCGTAGAACACGTAACCCACGACGTCCGAATAATGGTGAACGACTAAACCGATTGGAGGAAATGTTGGAAAAATTAATCAATCAACGCAATTCAATAATACCCCCATGTGGAAACGACACAGAATTAGTAACAAGTGCTCCACCTCAACAAGAGCATAATCCTCAAAACGTCAGAATTACAGCAGGTAATCAAAATATTGATATTTTTGCTTCACATACGCCCCAGCAAACTACCCTCAAAGATTCATGTCCAGTGCCCGCTACATCTAATCATGGCGATATTTCTTGTTTAACATCTGACCCAGTCAGCATTAATGAACAAATACCCTCAACCTCAGGGGCAATAAACGAAAGCCTATCGGCTGTATCACAAAGCTATATACCTATTGTAGACTGCAAAAATACTATGAGATTTATAGGAAAGCCGGAAAACGTTCCAAAATTTGATGGATGTACTAATACTTTGTCTGTTCACGCATGGTTACATCGATTGGAGTCCCTGGCGAGAATATACGGCTGGGATGAGAAAACGTTAATCTACCACATGACCGGCAACCTGGAAGGCAACGCATTACTATGGTTTGGTCATCAAGAGGACATAGATATCAGCTGGCAAGATTGGAAGAAGCTGCTTGTGGACTACTTTCCCGCTAATCGTGGGCTCGCTGCAAAGCTACACGATTTCGTCGCTACTACTAAACGTCGAGAAGAACCGGTATTAGATTTTTATTATAAGAAATTAGCAATAGGTAAATCTTGTAGTTTAAGTGATCATTTGATATGTGACGTAATCATATATACATTAGGAGACCCTTTGTTAAAGGCGGGAGCTCGTGGTGCAGGTTGTAGAGATACGCGTTCCCTTTTAGGTTATTTAAAAGACGCCGCTGTTGACCCCTTACCATCCCGATCAGAAAATTATCTTATTAACAAAGACTTTAATAGAAATAAATGTTTTTTATGTGGTCGTAGAGGTCACGTTTCAACAATGTGTAATGATAGCTTACGTTGTAAGAACTGTAATAAATTAGGTCATAAAGTGGATAGTTGTCGATTCTTAAAAAAATGTGATCATTGTGGAAAAGTAGGTCACGAGCGTTCGGATTGTTATAGTTTAAAAAATTCAGATACCTCCAAGACATCAAATATAAAAACAAATTCTAAAACAGAAGAGAAAAAATCT
Source organism: Boloria selene (assembly GCA_905231865.2). Lineage (NCBI taxonomy): Eukaryota > Metazoa > Arthropoda > Insecta > Lepidoptera > Nymphalidae > Boloria > Boloria selene. The sequence continues at coordinate 4,890,169 of HG993156.1, forward strand.
AAAAAATTTCATATTCATCCTATTGATATAGGTGACCGTAAATATCATAAGACTGTCATTGCAAACGGTATTGAACTAAGCGCGTACATCGATTTAGGTAGTGCTTGTAATACTATTACATTATCGGCGGCAAATAAAATTAACTTATCGTATAATACTCAATGTAAAACTAGTATAAAAGGGTATGGAGGTCAAGTTATAACACCAAAAGGTGAAAGCTCATTAAAATTGAGTATAGATGGAGTTAGTGCTAACACGCCAGTTTTAGTGGTTAGTAACGATCTTCAAGAAACTGATATGATAGTAGGTCGTGCTTTTAGTGAGTTACCAGGTATATGTTTAATCAAAACAAGCGATGACCTCACTTTTTCCAAAAATATTAATAACCTAAGTAAAGAACTTCCATTTTTTAATAATGAAGAGGTTTCATTGTTAAAAATTAAATTGATAGTTCCTCATGACACAGTGTTACTTCATGGCTTAAATAGAATAATGATTTGTACAGACGAAATTACAGACACAGACAGCATACACATAAAACGTTCGGAACATAGGTCGTTTGGTAAAGAAATAGATATTCCTGAACAAATTACAAAAATTCACGGAAATATAGGTTATATAAATGTAGTAAATTTACAATATCAGTCACTCATGCTCTATTCCACAAACTGTATAGGTCGTGGTTTGCCTATGGAACATAGAATAAATCTTGACACTGATTTAAGAGACGACAATATCATGAATCTCGATAATTTGTTGCGAAAATTTAGCCATTGTTTTGATGATCATACAAGGGTAGGCGAATGTGATTTAGAGATGAAAATAGAATTGACTACAGAAGTACCATTTTATCATCGTCCATATCGAATGTCGTTAAAAGAACAAGAAATCACTCGCGGTATTATACAGGATTTAATTGAAAAAGACATAATCGAACACAGTAATTCGCCTTATGCGAGTCCAGTAATACTTGTCCCAAAAAAATCGGGCGAGTATAGAATGTGCGTTGATTATCGACAGTTAAATAAAATCACGAAAAAAGATCGTTATCCACTTCCAATTATACAAGACCAGTTAGATAGGCTTAGTGGGGAAAAATGGTTTTCAAAATTAGATTTAGCTGCTGGTTATCATCAGATAAAAGTGCACCCTGACAGTCGTAAATATACCGCTTTTGTAACACCATTTGGCCAATTTCATTATAAAAGAATGCCTTTTGGCTTAGCCAACGCACCATCCATATTTCAGCGGAATATGAATCTTATGCTAAATAAATATAGATTTCAATTTGCAGCCTCGTTTATCGATGATATTCTGTTGTTTTCCAAAACTATTTCGGAGGCCTTTAAACATTTAGAATTAATATTAAGTTTAATTAGTGAATCTGGGATGGTATTACGTCGGAATAAATGTTCATTTTTAAAAACGAGTATTGAGTATCTAGGACATGTCATAACTAGTGGTGAGATTCGTCCATCCCCTGATAAAGTAAAAGCACTTAATGAATTTGCAAAACCAACGAATGTTCACGATTTAAGACGTTTCATAGGCTTAGCTAGTTACTTTAGAAAATTTATTATATCTTTTGCTAATAGGATACGCCCTTTAACAATGTTACTAAAATCTAATCAAGTATGGCACTGGGGGGATGAGCAACAAAAATCATTCGAGGACATCAAAACTGTTTTAGTATCTGAGCCAGTTCTTGCAATATTCAATCCTGAATTTGAGACCGAATTACATACAGACGCGTCAGGTCACGGCGTTGGCGGTATATTGTTTCAAAAACAGTTAAACGGTGAATTAAAACCCGTGGCTTATTTTAGTAAGCAGAATACAAATGTAGAACAAAAATATCATTCGTATGAGCTGGAAGCAATGGCCGTTGTTTTAAGTATAAGAAAATTTCGTGTTTATCTGTTAGGACGACACTTTAAAGTTTTTACAGATTGTCAAGCTTTAAGTAGTACATGGACAAAAAAAGATATGTTGCCAAGGATAGGGCGGTGGTGGCTAGAGTTACAAAGCTTTGATTTCGAAGTACATTATCGGCCGGGTGTACGAATGCAGCACGTGGATGCATTAAGCCGTAATGCCCTACCTTTGCAACATATTAGTGAGGAAAATTGGGTAGTAGCTGTTCAGAAGGATGATTTAAAGATACAAAACATAATAGTAAATATTAAAAAACCAGAATATAAAGAGATCTATATATTAAAAGACGATATTCTACATAGAAAGATAGGAGATGAGTATAAAATTGTTATACCAAAATCTGTACGTTGGAGAATTGCTAAAATATTTCACGATGACAATGGTCACATGAGCGAAAATAAAGTTATTGAGTTAGTTCAGCGCCAATACTGGTTTGAAAAGCTTAGGCGTTTTATAACGAAATATGTCAGAGCGTGTATATCGTGTCAATTTTCTAAAAAACCTTCAGGCATACAACGCGGTTTTATTTATCCTATTGACAAAGGTAATATTCCGTGGCATACTTGGCACCTTGACCATTTAGGCCCCTTTTGTATATCTAAAAATAAGAATAGTCACTTATTGGTAATTGTAGATGGTTTTAGTAAATTTGTTTGGTTACAACCTGTACCTAATACTTGCACATATCATGTCATAACTACTATAGATTTTCTTATTCGTGTCTTTGGCTTACCTACGCGAATTATAACAGACCGTGGTAAGGCTTTTACTAGTCAAGAATTTAGAAATTATACTATTTCCAAGCAAATTAAACATATATTGAATGCGGTTGCCTGTCCTCGAGCGAACGGGCAAGTCGAACGCTTTAATCGCACAATTTTACAGTCTTTAATCGCTTATACAGGAGAGAATGATAATGAATGGGAGCAGTATGTTCCTCTAGTAGAAAAAGGTATCAATACTTCTATAAATAGTACCACTCAAAAGTGTCCTTATGAATTATTATATGGCTTTAAGCCGCGGTTTGAAATAGATCTTATTCGTATACCTTCCCAGCCCTCAGATTTATCTGAACTGCGAGCTCAAGCCCAAACTAGTAATAAAAATGTATCTAATAAATGTAAAGAACGATATGACAAGAATAGAATTCCTAGTTTAAAATATAAAATTGGTGATCTTGTTCAGGTTCAAAGAAGGATAATTAAAAAAGGTTTAACTAGTGGAAAACTTGTTGATAAATATGCTGGTCCGTATAAGATTGTAAAAGTGTATGATAACGATCGTTACAGAGTAGTATCTCTAAATAGAAGAGGTAGAAAATATAATAATGTAATAGCTGCAGATAAAATGAAAAAATTCTTAGTCCAATCCCTGACTGACGAAGAGAGTGACAAAAGTGATTAATTAATTAATTTTGCAGTTAATGTGTTTAATTAAATATAGAAGTGTAGTAATTAAAACTATGTGAGGCTTATTATTTAAATTTAATTTTAATGTTAATGTTTTTAAGAATGTTCGATTTATTTGCAGTTAATGTGTTTAATTAAATATAGAAGTGTAGTAATTAAAACTATGTGAGGCTTATTATTTAAATTTAATTTTAATGTTAATGTTTTTAAGAATGTTCGATTTATTTGCAGTTAATGTGTTTAATTAAATATAGAAGTGTAGTGATTAAAATTATGTGAGGCTTATTATTTAAATTTAATTTTAATGTTAATGTTTTTAAGAATGTTCGATTTATTTGCAGTTAATGTGTTTAATTAAATATAGAAGTGTAGTGATTAAAATTATGTGAGGCTTATTATTTAAATTTAATTTTAATGTTAATGTTTTTTTTTTAAATAATAATTATATAGGTATTATGTTATAGAGGCGTAGTTATTAGAATAGTGTGAAGCTTATTATTATTTAAATTTGATTTTCATTAATTGAGGTGCACACATAAGTGTTTAATAATTATTGAATATGAATATATGAAAAATTGAATATAATATATATTTTTGTTTTATTACTTTTAGTTGCGTAAAATTAGAAATTGTTTACCAGGTGTATTTAGCGACTATATTGGTGTGTCCGATAGTCGTATAGAAATTACTAGACTGGTGTGTCCGCTAGTAATTATTTGGATGACTATCTTGGTGTGTCCGTTAGTCATATAATAAGTAGAAAGTAGATACTAGCCTGGTGTGTCCGGTGGTATCTAATTGTAAGACTATCTTGGTGTGTCCGATTGTCTTGACATTATAAAATAAAGAAAGAAAAAAAAAATAACTAAAGCATTCAATGTGCATGTCAAAATAAACATAATATATGTGTACAGCTATTACGAGGGCGTAATCTAACTATCAAGACGGCCGACTGGTTTAATCAAAAGTTTACACTAAGAGTTTTATTTTCTATCATTGTTACTGTGTTAAGCTGACATTAAAAAAAATTTAAAAAAAAAAGAATAAAAAAGAATTAAATAAATAAAATAAAAATAAAAAAAGAATTAAGTAAAATGTATTTGTGCTATAATAGGTAATTCTTAATTATTAAAATTGGATATTTCAGTAAGCTGTAAAATTACGAGGTCGTAATGTGTAAATCAGGAAAGGCCGAGTGTTAGTTATAGTTGCTCAATTGAATCTTTTTAATTATATTAGTATCTCAATTGATTATTGTTCATCACTTACAGATCATATTAATTCTTCATATTTTGTTAATTATAATATTTTATAATATTAGTTTGCTGTTCATTATTTATATTTTATTATTTACAACTTTATAATATTAATACAGATATGAGTTTGTAACATTTTAAATATTAATGTTTTAAAAGTATTGTCATCCACCGTGGGGTAATTCGTAATGTGTATCCGTATGAGATAGATGGCGACACATTATACCCAATGGTGGGGACATAATGTTTAAATAGTTGTGATATTCATTTTGTAGGGCATTCTGTAAAAGTAACAAATAAAAGTGGAATTGCTGACACTCGTTGTTTTACTTTTAAAATTATTAATAACAATACATTACTTTATATCAAGAAGGTACACTTTAAAAGATAAAGTTTATTTTAATTCATAAATTACTGCCCTTTATATAGTGTCCCATCTGGATTCAAGCCTGAGATACTAATTAAAAATTACTTTCATATAATAATATTTCTCTTATTAGATATTAAATATCAGTCTTAAATCTAGACTAGGTTTTAGTCCTCCTTCAACATTTACCGAAAGTCAAATGAGATAACCAGTATATTGATCATCGAATTTTTTGATTTTAAGCTTCAGTTCTCAAAGTTTGTTTACTCACTTGGTTAAACAAATAAAAAAGTGGTTTTGTTGTTGTAGATAATATACCTGGGTGCGTCGCCGGCCGCAGTTTACAAACAGTTGACCGAAGGAACTTGGTCACTACTAAGCTTTAGAGACGCGTCAGGGGGACCCCCGCTTTTTGACATATCCCTCTTAGACGTGTTACATGGGATCAAAGTTGCGTATGACGCAAAGTTCTTTGATTTCGATCACTTTGATGCTGAACAGTATTTGTTTTACGAGGTTTGTATGATTATTTTTCGGTTAATTATCGTTCCATCAAGTTTTTATACGGGCAAGTTTTATAATAATTGGTATGTCATGAGTCTTATCGTGGCGTTGGATTTTTAGGCTTATTTTGAGAACGGAAGGCAATTTTATTTATACTTCTCTAATTAATATTAATACAACTCTAAACAGTAAATTATATTCATGTCGACATTTATCGTAAGTAGTAGGTTCGAATCACGCATCTTATGTAAAACATTTGTTACATTTAAGCATATCGAAAACTAACCAATATGTAATCTTAATGCCCTAAATAACTGTTAATCTTTTTTACAGAAAGTAGAAAATGGCGATCTAAACTGGATAATACCAAGTAAAATGTTAGCATTCTCTGGACCGCATCATCGTTCCCGTCTCGATCGCGGCTACCCTCTCCACAGCCCGGAACACTACCACGACTACTTTAAGAAACATAACGTTACTACAGTAGTAAGGTTGAACAAGAAGTCGTACGATGCGAAACAGTTCACGTCACACGGTTTCGACCATCGAGAACTGTTTTTCGTAGATGGTTCCGTACCGTCGGATTTGATCGTGAACAGATTTATTCGTATCGCGGAAGCGTCGAAGGGAGCCGTTGCAGTGCATTGTAAAGGTACGTAATTGTTTTTATCGAATAGAAATAATATGGTAGGGTCCATTTTGTTGCTTTTGAATGCAAAATGGAAAATATTCAATATTTCTTAATTATATATTTGTGTAGAACATATCTTTTATAAGACAAAATCCATTTATTTGAAATAAAATTTCGATTATACGATATTTATTGCAAATTTTAAACGAATGAACGGCATATTTATCATATGAAAAATTTATCAGTTATAACAAGATATAACATTATTGCAATTATCATTATTTATTCAGTGCGTTTTGAAAACGAGTTCCATTTTAACCCCCAAAAATAATCCCGTAAAAAGTATAATAAATGTTGCCCCGGATAACCAACTATCATCAATTATCAAATTTCATCAAAATCCATCGATGTCGGCTCGCTATTGATTCGTCAGTTCAAAATAAAGTAAAAAAAGTTTGTAAATACAAAATGATTTTATAAAAAAAAGAGAAAAATATTTTAGTCTTATAATATTGTTTTATAAAGAGAGAGTCTGACAATAATGCAGATAATTAATAATTAAAAAAAAATGTATTAAACGAATTATTTTAATGTTTTGTAAATAGATCAAACATTCTACACTGAATCAATCATATTTTATTAATTAATAGAATTCTATTTAATGACATTCTATCTAATAAATATTTTTCATTGTACCTACCAATAACCAATTATCACCTGTAATTGAAATACCATTTAGTTCACCTAGTTTAAGTTTATCCATGTATGTAAAAGAATGAGTTATTGAGTATTTTGTTGGTGATAATAATAAATAAATAAAGAAATATATGCGTCGCGAGCGAAAACTAGTACAAAAATAAAAGAATAGGCCTAGTACTTTTGTGGGCGAATGTACACATACGCAAACAATCTTCCAGCGTCTTTTTACGTGAGGCGAATTGTACTAAGCTATAAATGCTATTGCAGCGGGTTTAGGCAGAACCGGCACTCTAATAGGGTGTTACATGATGAAGCACCACGGCTTCACGGCGCGCGAGGCCATCGCGTGGCTGCGTGTGTGCCGCCCCGGCTCTGTTATTGGTCATCAGCAATGGTTCTTGGAAAAGTTAGTGGATTTTGTATTAAATTGTAAAATTTGTATGTATTTTAATGTTATATTTGTGTTGTGTGTCTACTATCTGGTGTCCGTAACACAAGCCTCGTAGCTTACCATGGAACTAGATGGCGCTGTGTGTTGATATCCCAATATATTTATTTAGCTTAATAGCTACTGATTTAGTCGTACTTCTTGCCTCATCCGTTTCTGGGTATGCGGATTTTGTTAACATTCTTTTGACGGAACCCTAATTCTGATTCTTAAACAAAAATAGTCTAAGTTACTACTTATAACATCATCAAGAGCAGTATCTACAAGTGAAAGTCGTGACAAAAACCGTCCAGCTGTTTCTGATATTAGTTGGAACAAATTGACAAACACACCAAACATTTTTTCTTTTTAAATAAAATCGATTAATTATTATAAATGAAAATATTCATATTTTTTTCTTTCCCAGCATCCAACCACGAATGCACGCTCTAGGCGAAGCGTACAGACGTCGTCTCAACATCACATCTTTCCCAGTATTTTCCCGGGGCATATACAGCGACTTGCCCCCAGAGCCATTGCCCGAAGTGCACAAGCCTGTGTCATTGCAGGCTATACTGAATAGCAGGAATAATAAGGTAGTATCTAAATATAAAGTACTTTTAATATTTGTAATACTATAAAATTGTATATCTATACATATAAATGAAATTGAAGTGTCTGTTTTTAATTTCAAATTAACAGCTAAATGCAAATGAAAGTATACACGACACTAATAGCAAAAAACCAATTTTTTAAATTTGTGCCTGTCTGTCTGTTTTTTATTCTAATTTGTGATAAAACACAGTATAATATAAATATGTAGTGTAAAATGATTCACCTACATTTCTTTTACAGTTGGATAACGCACACGTCCTAAATGCAAACGAAACGGACTCAGAAAACAATGTCACTTCTGTAATCGGTAAATACAAAACCACAGCAACTCCAATGCTGCCAACCAAAACAGTATTCACGCCAAAATTGAATTACATGATGCCAACAAACAATGTTCGCAACGCCAATAATACCAACCTAAAGCCCCAACCGAGGATTATGAACGCATCATTGAAATCCTACGCGTCTAAGACTTCTACTTTCCCGCCAACCAGAAGTGCCAACTCTCAAGTAAAATTGACTGGGGTTAAAACACCGTTTACAGGTAAAAACAGCTTCCACGGTCAACGTGCCAATTTAGCGCGCCCCGCTCTTCCATATTCCCATGGAAACAGCCCCATAAAAACTTTTACAAGAAAAGCCATCACAAAAATTACTGGAAATGATTCAACCGTTGTGTCGACTCTCACAAATGTCACTTCTACCCTGTCAGCTCTAACCGAGAACTGTCATTTGAACGGCAAAAACCGTCTACCATCAGAACCTAACCTTAAAGTCGTCACCCAAACAAAAACTACCAACATTCCGCGCAAAAAACTAATAGTTCGATCGAATTCGATTTCTCGCAAGAAACTTCCAAAAAGCCTTCCAAAGTCCGGCCTAGAAGCCAGTCAGGAATTGTCTTCCAGCGATACCAACATAACGAACATATCCGCTGACTCCTTAGACACGCCCTTCCGTTTCCGGCGGAAACGTGACAAGTCCAAAACTCCAGAACCAATGGATTGCATATCAAACTCAGTCATAACCGCCGACGTAACCCCAGACAATTTTGAGGAGACGAGTAATTCTCAAGGGAACAAGTTATACAAGATAAAGGCGTTGCGAAAAAAATGCCCCGCGTTTGGTGTAAGTTTGTTGAAAAAAGATGGCATTCAAACTCGGTCGAGTAGTTGCGCGAGTACTTCTACTGTTAAGAAGAAATGATTATTATAAACTAAGTACGTATAGTTTAGGTGCAAAGCACGTTGATTAATTTGTTTAGTTACTAACTCGTCTCGACTGAATAATTTTATACCATATCTCATATCAGGTAACACGTTCTCTATGTTGTTGGACTTGCGCTATACTGGGGATATGTTCAAACATACAAATAAATATTATATAATATATATGTGATTATAGTAATAAATATTTACATCATTATTATACTTGTGTATATCGATATTATTATAGAAATTCGATTTATCGATTTTGATCAAATCAAATTGATTCGTTTGGTTTAGTTTTGCTTGTTATTTTGTTGGTATTTTTATTACATTTGAATTGGATTCATTTTGATTTTCTGTTGATCACTTTACTATTGAAATCACTTACAATGTTATCTACTTTATATTGTTTTTTTAAATTTATTTAATTTTTACTTCCATTTATAATCTGTGGTAGAGATTACATTTTTACGTACTCGACAATTTATATCCTATGGATACGCAAAAATCTTCCAAAACAAACAAATGAAAGTTTTCTTATTTAAATTTGATTATTTTTTTTTTCTAAAATAACTATATACTATTATAACACACATTCTACCAGTAAAGTACCAATACAACTAAGTTCTAAACAAATTGATCAACTTTTGTGATGTATTGTTCTACCCCATAACGAGCCTAACATTTAATCGATGTTAAAATATCGATATTTTAATATCGATTTATCTTTAAATAATTATATTATCTGTTGAACGTGTTAGTACTGTATTTTTTTTCGTGATAGTGTTGTAAGGAATTTTATTTGTGATTTATTAATTACAAAGTGATGATCGAATGCCATTTTCGTTGCTTCTATTGAGCTTCCCGTTGCTTAGAAAGTAGTGTTTCTTGTTAAGGGCTCGTATACGTTCAAATATTTTCTAAACGCTTGTTGAAATGACATGACTTGGGGGCTTATATAAGATGTCATTCTAAAACTATTGATGAACGAAAGTCTTTCTTAAATAAGACTATCTTTTTGGATTTGGATTTTTTGGTTCCGACGTGTCAAATGCATTACAGCAATCATAGTCCCGGAAGAGTCTATCTTAAAATAAATTGGCGACAAAATCCGAAATGCTATAATTTCGGATTATAGTATTTTTTATCCATTTTAAAGATGAAGCGATGAGATGACGAATACTTACAATATTCCCATGAGATTGTTTTTAGATGACGTCTTATCAAAGCCCTTATCCTCGACATGTCAAGTTATTAGACAAACGTAATATTTGGACGTGTCTGGGACATATAATCTTACAATTGCTGAGCCATTGAAAAGGAGTAGGAGTTTGAATTTATTAGAGGTAGAGATTGTTGTCGTTGTATTTTAGGATTAATAATATAAATATTTTTCAAATTAGTTCCAGTTTTTGAATGTGTACATCACGTATGTTACATAATAACACGAATAAATAAATAATTATTCGGCGTTCTTCTGTATAGTTCCACCATACAATCAAGTGTGGTTTGTCGGTTACTTTATGTATATTTAAACTATTTAGGTTCTTTCACAGTAAGAAAAATGAAAATTCAAAAAGTATTAGACTCGGAATTTAAAACCCACTTCGCTTTGTTTTTCAAACGAGTCATTTAAGATATTTTAATCGAATTAATATTGTCTTCGAAGTAGTTCTTAGGTAAATAATCTTCAAATTGACTACACGATCTATTAGATCTTACTCTATCTCTACTAACAGACTTCTCAGCCCATACCATTGTCCCATTTAACAAGTCTAGCATAAGTGAATGTATATTTATTACAAAAGTTGCTCAGATTTTCAAAGTTTTTTTTATTGCTTTATTGACATTTTTATAGTAATTAATATTATGTTATAACTATGATGCATGTTGGACCTACGTTTAGGTTATGAGTATTAGTTGACTAAATAATCAATCGTTAATTTCTAATTAAAATGATAAAATATATATATATTTACTTAGTTTTTTTTTATTTTGTTTATTTTTCTTCAAAACAAAGTATTCAGCATGCATCAAAAATTTATTACAAATTTTTATAGCCATGTCACAAAAAACTAGTGTCTTATGTAAAGCATAATGCAATTTAGTTGTAAATGTGATAAATTCCATACTAGAATGTATTCGAGATGAGATTTATATATATACAATGTTGTGTACAGTCGGAAGCAAAAATATTCAAGTTTTTTTATTATTAAGGTTTTTTCTTTTTGTACTGTGAAAGCTGAAACAATTTATTAACGTTTTTTTTTCAAATTTTATCAATATTCATTGTCATATAAAATATGTCAATATAATGAATCTTATAGTTAATTTTGTACAATATGGATTTTAACGCTTTTTTACACGACTGTACACACTTAGCGACGTCTAAACACGAATTTATAGTATCATATCAAATTTGTACACTCAGTGTCTCCAACTTGCCTCGTATTGTGTATGAAATATAATATATATAAAAATTTTAGAATCCGCTCTATGTTCAAGACTGTTGTCTATAACATTTTTTATTATATTTTATGAACATTGTTTAAAAGGCTGTATTCACAATATCATGTTCTCTTTATTGTCTTTGATTCACATAATTTCTGTCATTTTACTTTGATATATTTATTTCTCAATTATAATATAATGTCGATTTTATATTTAATAATAGAATTGCCCCAATTTTCAACTTACTTAAACAGTTTTTTTTAAATTGTATGTTCGTATATTGAAATACGTACAGTTGTGCTCGAAATTCCTCATAATTATATTTATATCAGTTGACCTCTAATAGTTTTTTCTCGGCAATTAGAATAGTTAGCCTTGCCAAGGAAAATGTTAAGTATAATAAATAACATGTAGAATTATATTGCATTTCTGTGTTTTTCCTAATCTTGTCAAAGTACAATTCAGTTCTAATATAAATCTAAATATAAGTTACTATTTAACGTGATTTAAGGTCGTGTGAAGGCAGCCTAAGTTGTTTTGAGGCAGCTAACCTAATGTAATCTAATAATTATTTCCGTAGAACAATGTCGTATTTGAAAAAATATTACATTATATGAACTTAAAGTAAAATATGAAAATAAAGGTTTTTTTTTTATCTCAGGACAAAGTATATACGAAGAGTTAAATTTTATATTAATAAAAAATAAAATGGTCTGAATATGTATTGTAAGAAGTAAACGTTGGCAGTCTTATTACGTTAGTTAAATATTTATAGCTTAATCAATGCTGTTCTCATATTGCTAGTAAATTCATATATAGTAAGTTGTACAGTTTTTCTGTTCGTATTACATTTACAGATACGACATTCTTTTTCGGAACTACGAATTTCGGATATGATGTTGTTTCGTCGGAAATGGTATGTGTAAAGCTGCAATTAATTTGTATTGAAATTAAAAGTTATGTTAAATTTGAAAATATAGAGCTATACTTAATATATAAATTAAGAAATAACGTTTTTTGAGAAAAAATCGTCATTTTCTTTTAAACAGTACTAAGTACAATTTCTTTTTCGAATGAAGTTAATTGCAGCGTCAATGAATGTTGCTATATACATCGATATTTTATTTTATTTTTTATAAATATATTTATGAATTGGCAGTTAAGAAATATTTTTATTACAAATAGTATTTTATATTTTGTAAATATCTATATATAATTGATTATGTTATTTTTTACATTATATACTTCATTGATTATACAACAATTATTATATCTGTTATTGTAACTATGTGGATTCAAGGCGTGGATTTATTATTTAGTTAGTACCTACTTATTTTAATTTTGGAGATTTGAAAAAAAGACATTCTGGAGAATTTATATGAAATAAAAAATACATATTATTTATATAATAAACACGTTGTCGAAATAATAGCTATAGAAACTTTAAAAAATATAAAAAACAAAAGATATTTTTATTATTTCGTTTTTTTTTCACGGATTTGGTTCTTTACGTTATGAATTATTTACAGCTGATTGCTGTAAATAATTCAACACTTTTGAGAATTAAATCTAACAAAATTAAAATCAGAATAATGTATAGGACCCATTAAAATGAAAAAAATACAACAAACTAGCTATTCATCTCTTGGATGTATCATCAGATAAGTTCGATAGAACTCATTAAATTTCACTTCAAGACCAATTTAAAAACATTTAAAAAGTAAAACCACGCCTTATGTCCACAAATTTTGCAATAATTTAGATAAAATGTGCATTTTAAAATTAAGACAAAAAATTTGTATCGTATTATTTTTTATAATTTGGTGCGGCGAGGAGCGAAACAGAAGGGACCAGGAAATTATGTATATTAAAGGATTTTCATGTTGTCTAGATATCATTTAAATTTATATTACGTTATGATCTTGTTCGTAATAATCAGTTACTAATGCATTATTACCTATAGGTATATGTGTACGTAGCACCTCGTACGCTACGAAATGCTTGTGCTTAAATTAAAAGATTATATTGCCATTATTTTTGTTGTTTTACTTGTTTTACCCCTTTATTGTTAGTTTGAATTAAAAATGTGTGACCTACCCTCACTTCTTCCACTTAGGCGAATCAGCGCCATCTTTTGGCGAATTTTATTACTTAAATCTGCACCCTTCATCCTCTCGGGGTTGTCCATAATAAAAAAGGAGTAAAAATATTTTTTTCGTAATAAAAAGTAGCCTAGGCACTATTTTAGACTATCCAAGTCCGTTTAGCTTTTTAAGCAAACTTTCGTATTTATAATATTACAGCGTTATTGACTTTTGAATATAAATCCTATTTGTATGAAACACGTTTAAGTTTTTCGTATATGACTTAGAAATAGAGCATAGACAAATAGAGATATTTTTAAAGTAGATAAAGACCCCCTACTATGATTATGAAATACAAGCACAGTTGCTTTAAACTAAGGCTATAAATTTCCAAGTGGAAGTGTTATTTTTTTAGTTTGCCTTTCAAAAACTAATATAAAGCACTTAGAAAATTCTGTAGTTTAGCATAATATATCAATTCGGTTACCGACTGAGCATTGATTGCGTATTGATAATGTGATACTCGTAAGTAAAATTACGTGGCACATTAAAACTAACAAAATAAGTTGGTAAAAATTTATTATAACAATAAATATTATATTACAATAATAATTATTAAAACAAGTACAAAAATTCTTACGAGCAATAGTTTTAAGTAATAGCAAACGCGAAGACTTATCTACATTGTTTCTTAAAACTGAAATAAATTTGAAAATGAAATCGTTTCCATTTTCTAGACATATATGTATCATACAACATTTTCTATAATATTATGACTTGCCTATAATATTTTAGTCCAAAACGCGAAACTTTTCTAATAAAATAATATGCTTAGATGCGAGTACTTACACAACACAAACATCCAACTCTTAAATTATAACACTACAATATTAATAAAAACAGCTACCTTAGTACATCCATGTACCTATTTATCATTATTAGATATAATTGTCTTGACTATTTGAAACTTAGTAAACTTGGTTCCATCGAGCTTAACTGATGATGCATCCAAGAGATGGATAGCTAGTTTGTTAGATCTTTTTTTCTTTTCAATGAGTCCTTTACAATACTCTGATTTTGATTATTTTTAGTTTTGGTTCTTGAAGTGATAGAATACCATGTTTGCTGTAAATCATTCAAAACGTAAAGAACCGAATCCGTGAAAAAAAAACATAATAATCACAAAAGATCTACTTTGCGTTAGAAAAGACTAAAATATAATTAAACTACTGTACAATAGAAAATTTATTATTTTATATTTTAAAATTCATATTCAGAAACTATCACGACTAGCCTAGCGACGGCACTGCCCGCGAACTGTGCTCGTTGGTACAACGACATCGTAAGCTCCAGTTCAGCCACTTGAGGCCCTTCGAGAGAACATTGTAGGAATATAACGCACACGTTGGCTGTTGGCCGCATACTGAAAAAATATGGCGATTAATTAATAAAAGTTATGATTTAAGTAATTTTATCATGTTTTGTTGTTAAAAGTTAAAAATAGGGATATTTCGAGAGGCGCAAACTTTTTAGATTTCACTACAAAAATATATTTTAATATTATATAATTTTAAAGAATAATTGTGGATTTTGTCTTTATGATTTATCTGTTTTATCGATAATAAAATATCGGTAAGACCATTAAATGTGGACAGTCAGATTTGCTTTTTTTAAAATTTGTAAGGACCGAATAGGGTTTCATAGAAAAAAATAAAATTGCCTTGAAGAGGATACCTATTTAGAGACTTTAACTAGAATTGAAGAAAATATACTAACGGTGTTCTTAAAAACCTTACCCAAAGCAACTTATATCAGCTGGCCTTACACCAGGTGAGGCTTTTACATTCATAAGACGCATTTCGAATTGTACCACAGAGTCCACCCAGGCTGGGCCTTGCATTGAGAATAAATCCACCTGCAAATAAAGATCTATAATTAGTAAAGATCCCATTAATATAATTTAAAAGTTAGATTTCATATACGGGAAAATGGCCTAGCTCATTATTAACATGAGATAAATTAGTCCAAAAAATGCCTTGACTTGTAAACACTAACTAATTTTTGGATGGGCTGTGCGATTTCATGTCGATTTGAGGATACGGATACAGCCTGTTCTAGGAATAGAGTCTCTCAAGCATTAGAGAAAAAGAGAAGAGTTTAAACTCTTGAAACTGATTTTTTACGAGATTCATTCTTTTATTTTCTTTCTTTTATAGTTTTCAGTGCTATCTTTCAAAGAAAATACACGATATATATAATTTAGTATTCAGCAATCCCACATTGGGCGCCATTTATTATTATAATTATCTACTAAACAAATTTAATATTACATTTGAAAGTTATATACTTACAGAGCCCATAGGAAGAAAGAGATTGGCGACAAATGTGATAAAATTATAGCTGTAAGTACTAGGCTGGTGAAGACACGACCAGTCGGAGTGCGGGCACATGCGCTCAGTTCGCGTGCACTTGCTGTTGAGAAATAATTCAATTAACAAAGATGTTAACAAAATTAAAGAAACTTGAACTAAATTAACTTAATTTGTACTTATCTATGCTTATTTAAAATTAACAAAAATTTGTGTTCTTCTTTAAGAATTGTCTTTAACAATATATGTATTGTTATTTTATAAATGCAGTATATTAAGTATTATATATTTTACTACTCATGTGAATTACATTTACTTCTCACGAGAAATTGAAATATTTTAAAAGTGTTCATTTGGTTAATCACGTAAATTTTAAAGAATAAAGCGTAGCTATAAAAATAAAATATACTCACTGTTTTCCTTCAAGATGGTATCCAGGAGGACAGTTGATGTGGTGGCAGTGGTAGCTGCCGTGTGTGTTCTGACAAACTTCGCCTTCTCCGCGTCCGCATCGAGCTTCGCCAGACTCGCATTCGTCGATATCTAGAAATCATTAGATATTGCGAATAATAATATTTAATGGGGTCAAACTCGTTATAATCTAGATTCTAAACTCTCTTCAGAACTTGAAAACCTGACCTTCCAATCGATATTACACAAGACGAAGGTCCAATTTTCTTTACTTACGTTAATAATGTTTTAATTTCAAACTTTAATTTACACGTGGGAAAAGGCATGATGACTGATTTTGAAAAACTGGCCTATAATGATTTAAAGTATTTACTATTTCCAAAAAATACATTATTTCTGCAGGAAACAAAGTTTTATTACGAAAAAAATGCTATTTAAATTTTAAGTTTTAAAATTTGCTTCAAAACGATCGACGGTGTCATGGCGTCTGCTTGTGACGTCACAGCCGTATAATCTGACTGTAAACACTAGGGAGCCAAAGCAACAAATCAGATAATTTGGGTTTAAATATGAATTCAAAAGTGTACAAGTGCTGTGCGGTCCCTCAGTGTGTTAATACGTCATTAAAAACACCTAACAAATTGTTTGTTTACGTTCCACGCAATCAAAAATTGCGAAATAAGTGGCTTAATCTTGCACGGCGAGATCCAACAGTTATATCTATAAATTCTACACAGAATTTCATATACAGAAAAAAATATTAAAATTTTACGGGTTTGAATTTTTAAATTATTGTTTATAAAGATCATTGAGTTATAATATATAGAGGAGTAAACCTCAATAAAATCTGTCAAAAATGTGTAACTACTTTTTACACGCTGCGACGCAGCTTTGAAACCACTCAATATGTAATGAAACATATATCTGTCTCACTTACATAAGTCACAAGAACAATACCGTCGCTTCGATTAGAGAGAGACCAAAGTATAAACTTGCAATGACAGAATGGGGGTTGCCTACCCATACGAAAATTAACCTACTTTTTAAGCCATTAAAATCACTTAATACAAATAAATTAAGTTTAGTATATTTAAATATTTATTTTTGAATAGACGTTTATTACTAATAAATTATTAAGACAATTTTCTTTTAAATATTTTTTATTTATTATTAATCATACTCCGCTATGTAATATTAGTTTTGTATACAATTGTGTTTTTTACTCTTTTTTGTGAATTTTGAGTGGATAATTCGCTTTCAGGATACCTACTATCATATTTTTAAGTATTTATAAATATGGCATTTATTAATAAAAGGGAATGATCAACTTGTATCGATGATAAATGATCTCCCGGGGGTATCGCAAATTCTCTTAATATCTTGTATTCTTTGTGTTTTTCTAAAGTTAGTTTTTATTATAAAAAAATAATATTTAAAACCACTTATTCCGTAAATTAAAAACTCCCACAAATGTGGAAACTAAAACTAAGTTTTTACTGGTAACACTGAACCTACTTTATAAAATTTAACATTTTATTTATTAAATTGCGTTTTTACGTCAATATAAAAACAGAAACAATAACTAAAGTGTGGAAAATAATTCCGTTAAATTTATTATGTGTTTGTGATTTAGAACCGCACTCTTTTACTGCGCATTTACCCATTTTTTTGTCGCGTGTCAGTCGGTTCACTTCGGTAGGCGTCACATAGAAGACTGAACTGACATTCGCTATACGATCTTGAATATTTTCAAGATTCCAGTGTCAATGCCGTAACGCGGTAATTGCTAATCTAGTGTATATATATCAATGATATAGATATAATAATGTACAACTTACATTGTAGTCTTGACATTTCTAAACTCAGCTGAACAAAAGTCTTTGTTTGATGCCAAAAACTCCCCCAACATCAACAAATCAACTCTAGGCAAATTAGAGCTATTTGCCTTGGTAAATCCTTGTTCCATGTTATGAAAACACAAACTAAGCAACTGATTGATAGAAATAATGAAATACTTCACAAAATACAAACGCAGAATGCAGATTTAAACGTCCTAGTTAGTAGTACTTTATACAAAACAAAGTGACGTTTATACGGCCGTGACGTAATTCACTCTGATTGGTGTTCAACTTATCATGGCGGACTGCTGTATTTTGTCGTTTTATTTTAATAAATAAAATATCAATCACGCCCTAAATATAAAAATAAATACGCTTTTCAAAACCTATTAATCTTATCTCATTAGATGAACACATTATTTTAGTGGTTTTTAGTTACTGTCATCATGCCTATTATATCTAAGAAGTATGTATTTTTATTTTATACCTAGTATTTTATTTTTCTGTCCTCTATTTGCTCGAGCACTTTCCTTAGTTTCTATGTATACACAACAATAATTATCAACAAACATGATGCCAATTTGCATATCCCAAACAACCATCCATCAGTTTTAATGTTTTTAGACTCACAATTAAAAATGTAACGGAACGATTTAGCGCGAGCGAAGCCGCGGTTTCAACTAGTAAATTTATACAAAAACTTTACAAATTATATACTAATACCTTCCTCGAGAACCACTCTATCCATAATCGGTGCAGTAGTTTTTGAGTATATCGCAAACAGATAGAAAGACAGATGCGGTGGAAGACTTTGTTTTATAATATGTAGTGATGTGATTAGTTATATTAGTAGCGTGATTACCTATACAAGTTCGTTTATCCTCACTGAGCCGGTACCCAGCTGGACACGAACAGCGGTACGAGCCCGGTACATTGACACAGTTGCCAGCACAGAGCCGACCGCGGGACCGCGCTCGGGCCCACTCTTCACATTCGTCTATGTCTACGCAAGTCCTGAAATATTTTTGGAGTTTAGTAAAAATATCCACATTTATTTTTCAGTATTAAAATTCGCCCTATGAAGTATGCACTTGCTAGTCTAAAAATTTAAACAAAATGGGATGGTTTTCATGGTTGTTTAGATGGTCAGCATGGTTTTGTTTATAGTCAAAATTAACCCCTTGCTATGTATTTGCATTTAGGGATTGCAATCCGGCGTCATTTTCAATCCGGCCGGATCCGGCAGAATTTCCATCAATCCGGCCGGATCCGGTCGGATCCGGCCGGATTGACCAGATCGTTATAATTTTCGCCTTTTTGGTTCAAAATGAACTGTTATTAAGTTATTCAAGTATCATTGTACTTAATATAGGTAAGTAGTTTATAAAAAACTAGCGGAACTCGCGGCTTCGCTAACTAAAAGTACAAAAAATATGTTTGTCTAAGCGCTTTTACTTATAATATACCAAAAATTGATTCTCCATTTACCATTTCATCCCTTTTGTTATGAGGACTACTCTTTACTTTATTGACATTGCTCCCGTCTTTTACTCCCTTAGGCATAAAATCTCGGAAAATCCTTTCTAATCCGATAACTACGTCATAAACTACAAGGTCAAACCCTAAACGATTCAGGTCTCTACGATTAGCAGTTTAGGCTGTGCGTTGATCCATCAGTCATTCAGGATGGAGCATTTTCTAACCCAATGTTAAGATTAGACAACGAGCAAATAATAATTAAAATGTAACGGTGGCTAGTGTAGGCAACTAGGTAAAATTTTAACGTTGTAACGAGTAGCTCAGTGTTCCTAGATGTCACTTTCACAGATAGATCAATATCTTTTTATTTATAAAGTAACTTTATAAAATCTAATATAATTTACCTTACTTTACAGAGATGAGACCATTATAATTATTATAGTATTCGAGAATTTCAACAAACAAGTCTTATATTTATGTCAGATACCAACTCGCACGCATGAACACCACGCACTACGCATTTAAAGTACCAACTCATGCAAAAGCTCTATTATTTTGCCAAAAATTAGTAACACCGGATCCGTTCGCCGGATCCGGTATATTAGTACCGGATCCGGTGACCGTGAAATGTTGCCGGATCCGCCGGATTACCGGATCCGATTTTCCGGATTGCAATCCCTATTTGCATTATTGTGATAGTGAAAGTCTAGATAAATTATATCTTTGCACAAATATTTTAAAAAGTGATCAATAACTTCATTGACTTAGTAATATTTTATTGATCTAGATTCTTAAGTAGTGCGTATTCACCCTCACCTATTATCATTATGTAGTCTATATCCTCTATTACAGTAGCACCGGTAGCCTCCCCACGCATTAGCGCACCCATGTTCGCAGACCGAAGGAGACTCGGCACACTCGTCAACGTCGACACACACCTTGTCGTTAGAAGGCGCATTTTGGAAACCCTCGGAACATTCACATCTATAGGATCCCACTGTGTTCACACAATGTGCGTTATATGAGCATGACTGAAAAAGATTATTTATTTAAGACTCTGAGGCTTCTTTAAACAAAAAAAAACAATAAAAGTCTTTTTACAATTTCAAAATTGGTAACATCTCGTTATCATTCGAACTTTTTTAACGTCGCCCTGCTAGGCACGGGCCTCTAAAACGGGCCTTTTAAAGGTAATAGGGAGGGAGAGCAAGCCATACTCCACCATGCTGGTCAAGAGCGGACTGGCGGACTTCACATGTCTGACGAAAACTTGCTAGGTTCTCTCAGACCATGCAGGTTTCCTCACGATGTTTTCCTTTAGTGTAAGACAAGTAGTAATCATTAGAAAAATGATTCGTACATGAAAATATCAGATATGCGAGATCCGGATTTGAACTTGCACCTTTCGGTTATCCAAGCGAGCTTGTTACCACTGGGCTACCACTACCATACTAATTACTATTAATATAAATAAATTTAGATTTATAAGAAACTTATATTTACATTGCCATAGCTGCACTCATCTATATCTTCGCAGAGCTTCCCGATGTTCCTGTGTCCGGGCGGGCATTGACAAGAATATCCTCCGTAGAAGTTCTCACATCGCTGTTGAGGGCCGCACTCAGAAACATTCCGCTCACATTCATCGATATCTGAATAATAAATGTTTATTTAGTTTATTACCATCTTATAAAAATTGCTTTTAAATTGAAGTAGTTATAATTTATTTGAAGTCATCGTAACCATCGGTGGTAAAAAATTTGGCCTCAGTAGAAAACGTTTGACCTAAAAGAAACGAAAATATTATGTATAAGTCTATGTCTGAAAAACTCGCGGTTTTGCTTGGGTTTACTCCTAGGTACGTTTAATGGCTATTATGTACCTACATCCCACGGGAACTGCATATTTTTGGGATGAAAAGTAGTATGCGCTATTCCATACTATAATCTATTTCTGTGTCAAGTTTCGTCCAGATCCGTCCAGTCATTATGGCGTGATTAATTAACAATCATTCATCCATCCAAATTTTCACGTTTATATAATACTAGCATTTCCCGCGGCTTCGCACGTGTTCTACAGACCCGAAACCAATTTTTTCTGAGTCGTGCGGTATGGTACCTCGCAGAACTAACGCCCGTCATTCCCAATTTTGCAACATTTTTCATTGATGCTCCGCTCCTATTGGTCCGGTATCTGAAATATAGCCTATAGCCTTTCTCGATAAACAGACTATCCAACACAAAAAGATTTTTTCAAATTGGACCAGTAGTTTCTGAGATTAGCGCGTTCAACCAACCAAACAAACAAACAAACAAACAAACAAACAAACAAACAAACAAACAAACAAACAAACAAACAAACAAACAAACAAACAAACAAACAAACAAACAAACAAACAAACAAACAAACTCTTCAGCTTTATAATATTGGTATAGACGTATAGGATTAGAAAATCATAGATTTATAAAAATAATCTGATTTAATTTACCTAGACAAATTCTATCCGTAGTCAGTTTGTATCCCCACGGGCAAGTTGTAACAACAGCCCCGGTGTCATGCAGCCTGGTATACGTAGGTCTCATATAGCGAGTGCTTCTTTGACCGTACTGTGCTCCTACCGTTATGACGGTAGAGTCTGGAGAATACGATGGTGGAGTGTCACGATGTGCTGTGACGAAGATTTTAAAAAGGAAAATATTAAATATTGTATCCTTATAAATACGAGTAACCTTAGAATTAAAATGTAATTATTCAATTCAATTCAATTCTCTTGTTAATGGCTTCAAAGCGTGCCAGTTAAGCACAAATTATTTCGCTATTGTCACGTAGAAATAATGTAATTATTCTAAGCGAGTAACGAAATGCCAAATTAATAGTTTTGTGTTGTGAAGTGTATATATATATTTTTATTCAACCCACATAAAATTAAGAAAAGACATATTTTATAAACTCTTTTTTACGTTAAACATGTTGAAGAAAAGTAATAGTGATAATTAAAATATCACTTCATCATCATCATCAGCCCTGTTTAACGTCCATAGTATAAATATCACTTATTTATTCAAATTTAACTTATTCATCTAAGTAGACTTCTCTAAGTTTGGGATTTCATTTAACACAAATATTTATATGTATTTTTAAAATCTTACAAAATGTGGGTGTAGCAGAGTTGGCCCGGCAGCGCACGCCGCACACGCAGTTGTAGCCGCCTTCTGTGTTAACGCAGTCCTCTTCCGGCGCGCAACTTGCCCTTCTTGTTGCGCATTCATCAATGTCTTTAATGAACGAATATTTATTGTTAAGTTTTCAAATAAATATCTTGGGACATTATTACAACAGCGCCATTTAGTTCCGTGGTAAGCTACGAGGTTTGTGTTACGGATACCAGATAGTTGAAATTTTAAATACATCATCATCATCAGCCCTTATTAACGTCATACTGCTGGGCACGGGCCTCCCTCAGTACGAGGGGGATCAGGCCATAGTCCACCGCGCTGGCCTAGTGCGAGTTGGCGGACTTCACATGTCTTTCGAAAACTTGTTAGGTTTCCTCAGACATACAGGTTTCCTCACGATGTTTTCCTTCACCGTAAGACAAGTGGTAATCATGATGGAAATGATTCGCACATGAAAATATCATAGGTGCGAAACCCGGATTTGAACCCGCATCACTCGTATATCCAAGCGACCGCGTTACCGCTGGGCTACCACTGTCTTACTTATAGTCTAACTTAGTCGAATGTGTTACACTGAATATTTTTTGGAAAATCTCATTCACTATTTGTCATTTACAACATAGGGGCTGAATCTATAGTTTTAAGGATTTTAACCTGTCCGTGTGTCTGTCTGTGACCGCATCATGAGAAAGCGACTGGTCAAATTTTGTAATTTGGTATGCTAGCTTCGCTGGTTGTCAGGGTCAATATTTTTTATTTTAAAGTGTATTATAATGATATTTTTAGGAACCAGAAGTGAAATTTAGAAAAAAATAAAAAGACTTTCCAAACGGACAAGGTTTCTCCTTACACTAGTTTACAGTACGTGAAATTCGCCTCGAATGAAGCGCGCACAGGCTTATATAAGCTCGCCGTTACCACCACTACGTGATATCCCTTCCACGATGAAGTTTTCTTACTATTCTTCCAACACGGCCTCTCCTGACAGTAGGTCGTCCTCGATCCTGGAGTGGGTCCTACCGATCCTAATCTGAAAACGGCATCGATACTCCAACTGTACCACCCGTGGGCGGTGGCGACTAAACGTTGTTTCTAGCGTCACATGAGGCGGCAAGGTTGGTTCTAGTTAACCAGCGTGGTCGTGTTCGCTTGGTGACGATGTCGAAGTTGACGCTAGAGCGAGCTCCCAGGGATCGTTTGCTTCTGTAATAAGGGTTTTTTTTCATCGGGGGTATTAAAACGCCTACGATATTTTTTTTTCTTTTCTAAATATCTGACTAGCGAGTCGAACGCTACAGGTTGAAGGGTGACTTTAGCAAGGGTCACGTGGTCAACGGCTTGATATTAATTACCAACGCTACACACAACTGATGAAATAACGCCAATACGACTTAACACAGCGCCAACGCTCCAATGACTTAACGTTTCGTTAACACTAGAACGTTAGACGCATGTGCTAACGCATTCGTTAGTAAACGGCGGCTTGACAGATTGTCAACGCCTGTGTTCGGCTAGCGAGACTGCTCGCTACGAACAAACTAAACAGCGACTTGATAGTACTTCAACGCCTGTGTTCGGCTAGCGAGACTGCTCGCTACGAACAAACTAAACAGCGACTTGATAGTACTTCAACGCCTGTGTTCGGCTAGCGAGACTGCTCGCTACGAACAAACTAAACAGCGACTTGATAGTACTTCTACGCCTGTGTTCGGCTAGCGAGACTGCTCGCTACGAACGAATAATACTCACGGTCAAAAAATGCAGCACACGCCTCTGGACTCCACTCGCCGCTCCAAGGCACCATATGCTGTGCAGCAGCTTGCGTTGACTTCCCGTAGTCCCCACTGACCAGTAACCAGCAAGACTTCAACCTTTCGTGGGCTCGGCCTCACCTGACCTTCATTAATTATTCTTCCAAGATATTCTACTTCAGTGACTGTCCTTAACTGTGATATGGTGAGACCGTGATCTCTTTCTACGATGGTCGAGTGAGCGTTCTTTACGGGAACGGGAAGCGTCTCGAATACGCGAGCCATTTCGACGATGCCGAGAACGTCCACGTGACGTACTTCTCGGCATTGTTTAGCACTAAGTTATCACACCGAGTAACCGAGTATAAAAAAAGAACACAAAATGCAAAGTGCGTAAAGAGAGAAAAAAATATATGAAGAGGGTAGTTCGTGAATCACTTGTTGCCTGTGAGCTTAAATTTCTTTATCCCACTACTGATTTTAGGAACCAGAAGTGAAATTTAGAAAAAAATAAAAAGACTTTCCAAACGGACAAGGTTTCTCCTTACACTAGTTTACAGTACGTGAAATTCGCCTCGAATGAAGCGCGCACAGGCTTATATAAGCTCGCCGTTACCACCACTACGTGATATCCCTTCCACGATGAAGTTTTCTTACTATTCTTCCAACAATATAATATTCTAGCACATTAACTTAAATGCAATTAACTACAATAAAATAAACTTACCAACACATTTCCTTTGACCAGGGCTGTAAATGTAACCCAACTCGCAATTCTTCGGAGGAGTATATCGGCTAGGGCCATACGATGAATAAGACCATTTTGGTGTTGTTGAGGCTGGAAACATAGAGACATGTAAAAAAATAAAAATAGCCAAGGTCACTCCTTATAACATCAGGTATCTCCTACTGAAAGTCCTGCCAAAATCGGTCTAGCCGTCTCGTAGATTAGCCGGAACCAACAAGGAAATTAAAAAAAATTGACTTTATAAAGCTTTTTTTTGAATGTTTATATTCAAAAGCTTTTGAAAAGTTAATTGAATATACATAAAACATAAACTTAAATGTTTCAATAAATAAGTTTACAATATTCTTACCCACTGTGGTCACCTCAATCACCCGCGGTGTTGTTCTTTCGGTTGTTGTAGGCCTTCGAGTGGTCGGTGGAATAGGTAACACGCATTTATCTGCACTGTATCTTACATAGCCTGGCTTGCAAGAACATTCAAATATGCCCGGACTATTTACGCACACTTCTGATACATCACAGGCGTCGCTGTTGATTTTGCATTCATCGATATCTGTAGGCAATGGATGTTATAAAATTCTGTTAAAATTGGGTGTGTAAAATTTTCAAAATTTAAAAGAGAGAGAGACAGAAAAAGATCTCTTTCATCTTTATAGGACGTGGCAGGATCGCATTTAACCACTCCGCCCCGACGGTAGGTCGGGGGTAAAACGTCCTCCGAGCCGTAAGACTCATAACCGATGGTGGTGGCGCCCTACTTGAAAGAATATTCAATAGCGCGGGATATATTGATGTAGTTTACAATTGTATGTGCAAATAAGCGCATTCTCCCCGAATCACTTTTTCTATTCAATACCGAAAACTTTAGTAATTATTTTAGCTCGAAACCCTTCTGGGTTTTTTTTCTTTTGATTTGTAGCCTAAACTCTACTCTCGGATACATGATATTCCATAAAAAAATTGTTTATGAAATTTTGAAAATACTTTTTATTTGTACTCGAAGTTCAGTCGACCTTTTCGGTTAAATGAACTCGGACTTACCAACACAATCTCCTCGGTCATTTCTCTCATAGCCATCTAAACAATGAAGTTCGTTCGGATCAAAATCATCATAAGGCTTATCTTTCCCACTAACAACACTCCAAGTTTCCTTTGGAATATCACCCGTATTGATTCCATAACTACCATCAGATCGTCTTTCGGCCTCAATTACAAAAGGATCTCGAGGATCGGTTACTGATACTTCTGTTGGTTTAAATGGGTTTTCTGGTCTTCTAGGATAGTTAGGATAGTCGAATGGTCTTCTTGGTGATTCTGTGGTAGATGTAGTAGATGTGGTAGATGTTGTTGTTCTAGGACGGTAAGTGGGTCTTGGGTAATTAGGATACCTTCTAGGGAGATATGGTTTTGGTGTGGTGGTAGTTGAACTGGTGGTTGTCGGTCGTGGTGTCGTGGTAGTGGTCGTAGTCGTTGTACTGGTTGTGGTAGGTCGTGGTGTTGTTGTGGTGGTTGATGTTGTTGTAGACGTAGTAGTTGGTGGGAAGGTTGGAATTGTTTCTCGTTCTGTTTCACTTTCTTCTCTGTAAAAAATAAAAACCGTTTTAATGTATACATATATAGCATGAAACATTTTAAATTTCCGTAATAACGCCAGATTGTTCTTGTAACTGTATATAAAAAATAGAACATAGGTATACATTCAATAAAAATATCTTACTCGGAATCATAATATTCATATTCATAGACAGGCGGCGGTCCAACGGTGGTGCTAGTGCTACTAAACGATTTGTAACGAGTGCAAGTAAATGAACCTAAGACGTTTAGACACTTCAGCTCGCCCACACAATTATCTAGTTTTAACGCACATTCATCAATATCTGCAAAGAATTTTAAAATTGTTTTAAATTAATCGAAATAGCATACAAGTTATAAATTGATGGCGATTAGATTTCCAGATCTGATGGCTGGTTTTGGTTCAAACGAAAGTTAGTAAACATTAAGAAATTTAATCAAATAACGTACAATATAAAGGCAGTGTTAGTCACGTGGTAACGGGCTCGCTTGGATAACGGAGTGATGCGGGTTTGAATCTTGCACTTCTGATATTTTCATGTGCGAATCACTTCTATTATGATTACCACTTGTCTTACAGTGAAGAAAAACACCGTGAGGAAACCTGCAATTTCTGAGAAAACCTAACAAGTTTTCGATAGACATGTGAAGTCTGCTAACCCGCACTAGGCCAGCGAGGTGGACTATGGCTGGATTCCCCTCGTATTGAAGGGAGGCCCGTGCCCAGCAGTTAAAAAGGGCTGAATACGACATACAATTAGTATCTTTTATCTAGAAGTAACTCACCAACGCAGGAACCAGTCGTTGAGTCTAACTCAAATCCGTTCTTACAACGACACTCATGACCTCCGAAAGTATTGATACAATTTTGGAACTGGTCGCAAAGATGAGTCCCTTCGCGACATTCGTCTATGTCTGTCAAAGAAAACAAATTAAAATAAGTATATAATATAGTCACCAAAATCTCTTGTCTAAAAGGTGTTATTTTCACTATAGATGAACTAGTGTAATTTTGCTTTAAATATTCTATAGGTAGCTTGTTAACTAAAAAATTATGCACCAAAAAATTTCACAAGTGTTAAGAAAATCATATTACCTTCGCATATTGTTCCTCCTGGACGAACTCTGGTTCCTTCTTGGCACGTCCTACTCGCCAACCTTTTTAAACAAAAATATGATAGTAATTAATATTAACATAAAAACATACACATTAAACCTTGTAAAGTTTTAGTAAATATAGGCTTACTTGGGTAAAGTGCTGATCTTAGACTTGCAATTATAAGCTCCTGGAAGATTTATGCACACCTCGCTTCGTTTGCAAACCTCTGTACTTTCTTCACATTCATCTATATCTGGTAGTATATTTAAATTAATTAGTTAATTACTTAAGTAGTGTCATGAATTAATCAACGAGTATTTTTCATCGATTAATGACAATTTGCGAGTTTCATAAGTTATGTAATTATTAGTATATCTATAATGTGGTAAGTATGATAAGTTACGTTTTTGAGTATGACATTAAACTTAATTAAAACAAAGTATAATCACAATTTATAATATTCTCCCCATGTAACTAGGAGACTAACATATCAAACCAAATTCAGATTTGTCTTACTCAGCAAATATGTCTCGCAAACATTCCCATCAAGATAATAAAATATGATTTAATGATTATAGAGTTACCTTCACAGACGCCGGTACTCTTGTTGACCTTGAATCCAGGTGCACAACGCTTAGACACATGGTCCTGGCAGAAGTAACTGCCGTGGGAATTTATGCAGTATTGGGAAAGACGCTGGCAATCATCTACCCTTTCATCACATTCGTCGATATCTAAAAATATAATATAATTATCGGCATTTTCATAGGTTTGAAATTATTTCATTTTATACGTAATATAACATTTTTTATTTTCTTACCCAGGCATTCATCATCAGGACCAGCTCGGAAACCTTGTGGACAGATATCATTTTTCGGTTTCGGCGTAGTTACATCTAATTCAGAAGGTAGTTCGGGCCCATCTTCAGTAAATGGTTTTCCAGGCTTGCCACCACACTTGTACCCACCTATCGTGTTCTCACACAAATACTTAGGACAAGGAGGTTTTGGTAGACGACATTCATTAATATCTGGAAAAAGTTTCAATAAAATTTCAATACTTCTTTTTTATTTTATAGTGTAAGTGTTAATTGAAGCATTTTTTTAGTATCTCACCATCACACACTTGATTAATAACATTTCGTTTAAATCCAGGAGGACAACTTAAACCAACGTCTCTCTTCTTTAGCGGAACACATTTGAATGAGCCTTCTGTATTATGGCATACTGTATCTGCAGCAGTACAAAGATCGTCGATAGCCTCTGCACATTCATTTATATCTGTGAAATCAAACATTCTAATTGATAAACAAAACAAGATTTATTTAGTAAGAGCAATATAGCTAAAACATATAGTGATGATCATTTGTCACGACTTAGAATGATTTGTGTAAATTATATTCCATCGCCAATTGTTAGTATGTTACTTACCATTTGTTTACACAAAGATTATTTTTGGACAAACACAATTAGTTGTAAAGCTGAAGATACCTTTACAGGATTTTTTATCAGGCTGAAGCCTATACCCTTCGCGGCACTGACATTGCACTTTACCAGTGTCATCGGAGCAGGTATGCTCACAAGAGTTAGCCTTACATTTTTCTTTGGGTTTTTCTGTCGATTTCTCTTTTGGTTTTTGAGTCGTTGTCTCTTTCTTCTCTGTTGTCGTTTCCATCTCCTCTGCAACCTCCTGAAAGGAAATTTTTATTTAAATAATGGTTTTGTCATATAATTAGTTCTATTATATATAAAATAGAATAAAATTTAAAAATTAACTAAACTACTCTACTAAACCGATTTTACATAAAGAATTAGAACATAAAGAAATGATAAAGACTACAATGTTTTACCGTGCAACATTGGTAGTATGCCTTTTTTCTCAATGCACTCGTTTGGCTAAAGAAGTCTACAGGCAGTTCACAACCAGCTATACCTCCTGATCCAGCTAACCGCCCAAATGAACATTCATCACAGCAAGCCTAAAAAATATTATTATATATTTTTCAAGACATTAGCTTTTCATATAACATATTCATACAGTTACTCATTATAGTTTATTACTATTATTTACTCCGACAACAACTAATTATTATACTATACTAATTAACGAAATCATTTACCTTCCCAATTTCACTTTTTGGAGTCTGACATTGTTTGGAGATTGCCAATTTCATACCAGCGTTACATTCATCATTAAGCCTGCAATACAAAGGGTACTTATCTATCTATACATAATACCTAATAAAATTTTAACTGAGTCGAATGTGTTCAAATATTAAAAAATAGAATTACTGACTTTAATTGCTCTTTACAGCAACTTTTCACAGTTATAATGCAAGTTTCATTTTGCTCTGGGTCAATATTATGGGGAAGTGTAATTTTTGCGCAACCATCACTAGAAGACGTGAGTGCTAATGTTTCTCCATGCTTGCAACAAGACTCAGTGACTTCTTCTACCTCTTCTGAACTCAGCCCTGAAAGTATAATACTTAATATAAGTACAGAACTATATCGAAGGGTCGTTTTAAAATCCAATAATGAATCATCACTTATTTATTTTTAAATTGACACAATTATTCATTTAAAAAAATAATTTCTTATTACGTCAGTTACTGAAAATCATAGGTATAACAACCTACAAAATGCTACTTCTTTTGCTACGATTTTATCATCTTACCTTACAAATAAGTCGTCAAGATATTTATTTGTATTTATTGTTTTATTGTTGTTGATAAGTTAATTTTAATAATTGTTTTAACTAATATGTATTATACTTGATATTGTTTACTCTTATATTTGGAGTGTTTAAGTTCTTTAATATGTAAGTTACTTTAGTAAACAGTATAATTTGACGAAAATCGGACGTATTGCTGTAGGATATAATACATAAAGCCTAAATAAAAATAATGCACATAAAATATATATAAGTTCAAAGTTTATTTTTTTGATGCAGGAACATTAAAATTTGTTTTGAGAATTATATATCGATAATACTTATTATGTATATAGCACAATACTGTTTATTTGTATTTTATTCACGCTTTCTTCAAGGTTAGGTAACATGAAAAGGTTTTAATAAAATTTTCAATTTGATCAGCTGTAATGTCGGTTCACTAAATACTCGAAAAATAACTTGTGCGTCGATTTTGTCATCTATTGAAACCACTAGGGTTTTTTACCTTTATCGTTTAGGCCTACTACGAAATGCTTATATTTTTGCTTTAAGTTTCATCCTAATTCGCTTAGTCGATTCAGTATGATGTTTTTTTTAATCTTTATTTTTAACCAAATTGAGAATATCTACGTTTTAATCCGACTTGTACTACTACATTCTTGACTGATCCGACTAAGAATAGGCCAGAATGATGTTAAAAAATTTAAATGTTTAATGTTTACTATTTATATTTACATGTTTAATAAATTTAATAAATTTAAATTAAATCTAACAGAAACTGAGTTCTTTCAGAGCTTCATTCCGGGCACATTCCTGTAATATATGATGTACGTCTTCAATTATGTTACGATCTGCACACGCAGATAATCAGTATGATGATTGATTGACGCAATTATAAGTCAAATATATTTATAACTTGCGTCTTTGCGTCGATTCGTCCCTAGGTATCCCCTTTAGTATAAGTTTTCTACAAACTTAGATTTTATTTATTACTAGCTGTGCCCGCAACTTCGTTCGCGTGGATGTCGGAACTTAATTAGTATTTTTTACTGCGAAGCGCTGTTGGAGGATACCGATACAAATCATTTTTTTTATTTATGCTAGTGCTTCTTTATAAACAACATTAGCTAAGACTACTACAAAACTCAAATAAGGCCGGCAGGCATGGGCGAAGGTCATTCTTTCAAAGAAAATCTTGACACCGCGATTCAGAAAATTACGTTACACGCACAACACCATCTATCGAACAATACTGCACGCAGTTAATCTCTAGTTATAGTCCCGTCTAAGTTCGAATACTCGTAGATGGCACTGTTTTAATATTTTACTTCGGAAACACTACTTTTTTTTTTATTAATTTACATTTTTTATAAGTGGTGAACTGATTACGATGAAACAAAAACCTTAATGTTACTTCAATTTACGCACATATTGTTGTGTATAAAAGTTACGTGAAGTTGTGAGACCAAATGCACATAACCCTAATTTTACTTCTGGAATTTCTCTACTTCTTCACTTTAAACTCAAATATCTTTTGATAGACTGAACCGATTGCAATGAAACAAAAACTAAATGTTACTTCAAGTTACGTTCAATCGTTGTGTATAAAAATTATCTACATTGCTTTCGTACATTTTACGTGATGCCCGGATAAATAAACAGACAAATAGACAAAAATTCTAAAAATGCTGGAAATGGGTTCTATTGGTTATTCTTTAACACCCTGGCTATTTTTTTTGTAATTTTTTTTGATGTACAAAAACGACTTTTCTACAGTTTTATTATATGTATAGATTATTCAAACCTATATATTATATTCTATAATATATTCTATGTTCCCAAACAAAAAAAGTGTCGAATGGTTCTTGAACGATTCATTTTCGAGCCATTCTGAAGTTTTGCGCTTAGTAACATTCTTTTTTCGACATACAAACAAATACAACCAAAGTGAAAAAAATCTATCTATATAAATCAGATAGATGTTTTCACTTTGTTTGTTTGTATGTTGAAGATAAAAATAAAAATATACGTTCATGTATTTGCAAATGAGTAGGAGTTTGGAAGCATTTGAGATAATTTACGCGCCTCAAGAATCCTCTTGTTACCGTAGGTGAGGGCTTATTATCCAATAAACTATGAAGTACTGAGTTAAATGAGGACCGACTTATATCTGTTTCAGGGATAGATGTTTTATATTACAAAACAGAAAATATTTTATATAATAAATACAAAATATATAACTAAATTATTATTCCTAGTTGTTTCATTTTTTACAGTAGCTATTGAGACCAGGCCAGTCTAGGCCTAGTTTCTAAGTAGTTTTCTAAATCTAGTGTCACATTGAAATTCGAATCTAAATATTAGGCACTTTTTAATGCTCTTTTTAAATTATTATTTGTGTATGATATTAAAAATATGAACTAAATAGTAATGGAACGGAACTCTGGCTAAAGAAAGTAACGTGGAAAATATAATAATTACATACATCGTGTCAAAAATTGCTAAGGTTTTGTCAAATAGTGCTTCTGAGCATTTTCCTCATTAATCGGATAGTGAACCGTGTAACCAGCTTAGTACATAAAGAATAAAACTAAATCGCATATAACTAAGCTATCGTTGCTTATATTTGTAGAGGACAAAAAAGACATTTATAATTTACTACCATATTTTTCACAGACAATATTTTGTTTTTTTTTTGTCAGAACGTTACCTATATTCACCATAGCAAAACAAAAAAAAAATACCTATAAAAAATTATGTATTTTATGTTTGTTAAGAAATTTTCAGTGATGATTAAAGCATTTTCGAATATATTTTTTTAATTAATACCAATGACTCATCCTCGATTCGGTTCGTTTCTTAGTAACTTAAACAATTAGTATTGATTTCTCAGTAATGTGATACACGAAAGTGACCCGGATCATCATCATCATCATCATCATCATTATTATACAAAATATGTAAACTCGAAAAAGCAAAGGAAGTACGATAAAGAAATTAAGTACCTACCTACAACGGAGATAATAATATTTAAGTTAAATAAAAATATATGGTTAGGTCACAATTCATCACCACACAAAATATGAATACTAGCAGGACTCGTACTCGCAACCATTGGCACAGTAAGTACTGAGCACAGTAGGCACTACAAACGTATGCTACAAACTAAATCAAACGTATCGTAATTTTAATTATTATTATAAAATATTTAAGTTAAATAGAAACATTTATTTGTAAGTCGTGTGTATTTTTTTAGGTTTATGTAATAAACGTAATATTTTCGCTCTGAGCTTGCGATGAATAATTTATAAATATAAAATACATAATATGTTTATTGTACATATAAGATAATCTCACGACCTTTCGTTAACTACTGAAGCGTTTCTCATAATCAGGATAAACAAGTTTCCTATCCAGTCATATCTTTAAACAACTCAGTGGATAAGGCGTGAACATAACTGTTATAATAATAAATAAGTTGGGACATTATTACACACAGCGCCATCAAGTTCCGTAGTAAGCTACGAAGGAAGCTTGTGTTACGGATATCAGATAGTTGATATACAACATATATAAGTTTAAATACATACACATTATAAATATAAACACCCATGACTGGAATACAAACATTCGAGTTTAACAAATAAATGCCCCAAGCGGGACTCGAACCCGCGATCGCTGTCGCAAGAAAGTAGGGTCACTAGTAACTCCCTCCTTATATTAAAAAACGAATAGGTAAATGAGTTTATATGTATGTATGTTTATATGTATGTATGTTATTTGTATGACTTAACTGTTACGTACATATTATATCATATTTTCATCATGCTATGACGTCATACTGGAGTCATTTTTTTATGTATTATTTATTTTAACCTATCCTAATAGCATGTACTTATTAATTTTACACCCAAGTGCGTTGAAAATTATAATTTTAAACACGAATCTGCTATAGAATCATCCTTTCTCATAACATAAATGAATGCCTCCAGCGGGACTCAAATCCGCGACCTCCAGCACAGCAAGTAGAGTTAATACAAAATAAGTTAAGCATCACGTCTTTTTTATTATTTATCTGGATGTGAATAAATTATAAGAATATTTCGTTAATTTAGAGCAAATCGGAATAAATGCTTATAGGCACATAAGAGATAATACTGTACATCTCCATAATCAATCAGGGATTTTCCTCGCTGACGACATTTGACATTATACAAGTGCATACAATGCAATTAACGTTAGACTCTAATCTCTAGTACGGCCAAGTAGATAAACCGATAGATAGGTCATTATAATGTACGTAGGCATCATTTATGACAGTTTTACTCCCAAATGTTATTCACATTAAAAGAATAGTCGAAAAAAGCTCTTCTTTGAAGAACCATTTGCTTACTAAATGATTTTTTTATGTAGCAAAATACTGTAGCCTATTTAATTGAGTGTCGATATAAATATAAAACTTAAACAAACTGAGATAAAGCGAGACTTACTACAATAGGCAGTAACTGAAAACATTATATGATTGTCACATACATGATGCATGGAACACCGATTTAGTCTCAAGATGACAACATAGTGTATTTCCCGCTATGCCTGTAGCATAGCAAATCCTTTGAACAATAGATTCAACACTAAACTTACTAGACGCGTGAGTAATCTTAAATCTAGATGTTAACTCGGATTTATTCGTGATAGTGCCTCTACTTTAGTTATAGTTAGCTTTAAGTAAACTTCTTCATTTACACCGACATGAAACAACAACATTTAATATAACGTACCTACTAAATAATACGGTTAGTTTTTTAATTAAATATAATATTTTTATTTAATAAGATATTTTATATTAGAATCTTTTAATTAAATATTGTTTAATTAAACATCTTTAACATTATTAACATCGCTAAAAGTGTAATAAGTATTAGGTTTATAGACTTATAGCTATATTATTTCGAAACGAAAGTATTTTTCATTTTGAGAGGTAAATTCATGTATGTGGACGCAACTTCCTGAATTTCAATGCATTTGATGATGACATGGGTATATAATAATATTAATCAACGATTTTTTTCGTTAAGAGATCTTTAGTCTACCTATGTACATAAATCTTCTTCTTCTATCTTCTATATAAAATAAAAATGAATGTTGGTAAGCGCAAAACTCGAGAATGGCTCGACCAATTCGGCTAATATTTTTTTAATGTTCCTTAAGGCCCACGGAATGTTTTTATAATAAAAAAATTAAAAAAAAAATAAAAAAATCAAAATTTGTAAAAAACTTATACAAAAGTTAGTAGATAATATAAATTGATGATATAAATATGTAAAACGCTATGTAATGATCTGTTCTTACAGTTCGTCAGCGTAACTCAATACGTGGCCGTTAAGAACGATGTGCCTAATCTTTAATCTTGTCCACGAAATTTAATACATGGTGCTGTTAGTACGGATTCTTTCTCATGACTAGAATTATATGGGGGCCTAGGAATTTTATAAGAGAGTTAGACCTACTTTAAAGATTTAAGTACTTAAACTAGGTCTAGATCTGTTTATTTCTATATCTTTAATCTAACTATACAAATAGCTAAACCTTTTATTTAACATTTATACAATTAAGTTAATAGTATTAGTTTTGTATTAAGCGTGTACTTAGGCTTAACGCACGTGGGAAACCAAAGGTTACAATCGCGGATCTCGCATCTCTGATATTTTATGCACGAATCATTACTAACATGATTAGGTACCACTTATTTTACGATGAAAAAAACACTGAAAAGTACACGTTTTTCACAGTTTTTTTTAAGTCCGCCAACCCACATTTGGACAGCGTGGTATAATAAGGCTTGTTCGACCAAACCATGTACCCAGGTCCTACCACCTCTCAACTTCGAGATGAGAATTTCTTCATTAAAAAAGAACTTAGTACTTTTTTATTCACTTTTATAACCTATTACTTTTCTTTTTATTTGCAAAATTTGCAGTCATAAAATCTCTCAAAGAATACAAATCTGTCAATTTTATTTTTCCTGACCGACTTACTAACAGTTCCATTTTATATATTTATTCCCATTTGGATACTTATTTAATTAAGAATTAAGTATTGAACCAATTGTATATAACCAACGACAGATTTCAATGAAAATAATACGTACGCTTCGAACTTGAACAGGATGTATAAATTAAAAATATAAAGAGCAGTATATTTTTTTAATTTCCACATTAAGATTCCTTTGGTAAAGAAGTTATATATTTTTTAATTATATTTTTATTAGATATATTTTTTGTATTTTGTATAGGGGGTCATTCATTTATTACGTAAAACAATTTAGGGGGAGGGGGGTCGACCATGTCTTATGTTTTCTTACAACGGGGTGGGAGGGAGTCTAGATAGTCCTTACGTAAAATCAAAAAAATGCGCAAAGCTAAAATTATACTTTGAAAAAGCGCGGGCAACTGCACGAAAGGTACTGTACCTCTGAAATTACAAATAAACATTTCAAAAAAATGTTACTTTGAAAATAAACATTAAAATAAACCAAACGTATATTCATTTTTTCTTTTAGATTCTTACGTTATAAATATTAATCAGGGGGAAGGGGGTCGGCCTATTCTTATTTTTTCTTATAATAGGGTTACGTAATAAATGAATGGCCCCTAGCGTGCAAATTACATAATATTAAGTATAAATAAAATGGATCCGCAGTTGCAAAGTATTTAATGAGGAAGATGTGGCTGTACTTGTACTAGTTTACAAATGTGAAATTATCTTTGGTTACTTTTAAATAATAAGCCAAAAATATGTGGAAAAACATATACTTAGGTATTATATGGATAAACTAAGTAAAGTTTATATTTACATATAAATTGTATATTTATATAATTTCTTTATACGATTTTAATAAGAGCTTTGTATTCGTAAGATGTAAATTACCGCTGTACCGAAGTTATTTCGAAATAAAGTAGAAATGTATTGCAAAATACTAAATTTATATAAGTTTATAATTAATACTATTTACAAAGATGATTAAATAAGAATATTTAATTATTATGTATAATAATCATATCTTAAACTAACTTTGAAACTCATAACATAAAGTTGAAAGGTTACAGATATTGGAACAGTATTTTTTAAAAGTTTTAGTTAAAAGTACTTATATATACTTATTATGTATTTAATTTCTATATTCATAGATTATATAAAATAATTAATGAGGATACATTATTTTATAGCCTCTACATTTTGTTTATTCAACTGTTAAAACTTAACACTCACCCTTGACGAAATTCCACGATCCAAAGCACAGCACTAATTTAAAAAATAATAATAATTTCATTTTTAATATAATTCTTTTCTTTCTATAGTTCAAAATCACAAATTCACTTTTAAGATGTTTCACAACTTTTTGTTATAAATAGATGAAATATTTTGAGGTTCATATTAGTACGAGTCGTTTGATCGCTGCTTCACTTAGTAGTGAATGATAATGCTCGGGTCAGGCTATACTGATAACATTTCTGCGCATGTCATCTAAGTGCAGATGGCACTCTAATTTAGTTTGTGTAAGTTTTTCGACAATAACAAGTTCATTTCCTTAGAAAAGTTCTCTTTATTTCGAGATAAGCTATCTCATTCTATTATACGGTATAAGTTTATAATCGAATTCCAAGAAAATGGACAATAATCGCTTTATTTATAGGTACAAGTTATCTCTATAAATACAAAAATTAATAACTACAGACTCACCCTCGCTTCGCTTGAGTTCGTTACATGAACGTTCGTTTAATATAGATTTCTAAGAAATAAGATAATATCCCACAGTAAAAATATGTTGATCTAGATCTATCATCGGGTCGGAGCTAACAGCTATACTAATATTATAAAGCTGAAGAGTTTGTTTGTTTGTTTAATTGAACGCGAAAATCTCAGGAACGACTGGTTCGGTTTGAAAAATTAATTTTGTGTTGGATACATCACGATACGACTAATAGGAGCGGAGCATCAATAAAAAATATTGCAAGAAACGGAAGGGCGAGCGTTAGTTCTGCGAGGTCCGCGCGACTTAGAAAAAATTTGGTTTCCGGTCTTTAGAACGCGTGCGCAGCCGCGGTAAATGCGAGTATGTAATAAATTTAAACTATTGTTATTAATCTTACACTGCATTTTATGATATCAGTCTAGAAATCCCGACTTATTAGGTAAACTATTTACCTACTAAAGTCCCACACGCATTAGACGACACGACAGAAATAGTAGTCGCAGCGACCCACTAATCACTATATGTATATCATGGTCGCCGTGGTCGCATAGAACTTATATTGAAGTTCGAATAGAATCTCACTATTAATAATATAAATGCGAAGGTTTGTTATTCAATAACGTTAGAACGGCTAAACGGATCTGGATCGAATTTAACAAAGGCATAGGCTTCTAATCTCGTAAAAATGGACGGTTACACTAGTATGTAATTAAACAATTGGCATTAGCGAACATGGTGTTGAAAAGTGGCTCTATTTTGATTCTGCTGTTATATAATAGTTTTAGGTAGATTCAGTCTTATAATAAATGTTTTTTATTAGTGTTACTGAACACTTTCATTTATTAAGTTGAATTTAACTATTACCTCAAAGGATTTCGCTTCCCTTTCTCTACAAACTTAAGTTTTATTCACAGCTGTTTTACAGTTTACTCGTGATGAAGTCATAAAATTTTTACATCCATATACATCTTGAGAACCATTTTTATTACATATATTTATTACAATAGGATAATAAACTTCGCACGAGCCGGGATAATAAGAAATTTTAATATTAAAGGAATCTTTAAAATTATTCATCTTTCCGACAACTTCGCTTTACATAATATGTAACTTAAACAAAAAAATAATGTAAAAATATTATTTATATTGTCTATAAAACAAGCCATTATATATTATGATTCTTACTCATTAATACCGACAGTAGCTCAGTGTTAATGCGCTTGTATAGGAAAGCGGTTGAAGCGGGTTCAAATCCGGGTCTCGCATCTCTGATATTTTTAAGTGCGAAATATTTCTAATATCATGATCACTTTGTTTTACGGTACAGCACCATGGCGAGGGGAGGATGCCATGTAGGTTGCATGTCTGATAGAGGGCAAGTGTTCGAAAGACATGTGAAGTGCGCCTGCACTTGCCCAGAGTGGTGGACTATAGCCTGATCCCTCTCGTATTAAAGGAAGAACTGTGCCCAGCAGTCGGAAAAAAATGGCTGAATTCAATATCAATTAATGCTGAAATGGATATTTAACACGTTAGCTGCGGCACCAATTTTTGCATACTTTCCGTTCCTGCGGCACGAGGTATAATCGGCCCGTACCGTGACCAGACGTTAGGGCGACACGCGGTCTATTAGACCCCACCTCCTTTTACAGACTAAAATCCATTTTCTGGCGCGAAATCAAAGATAAATGAGAATTTTGGTCCTTATTGATATAGACAGTGAATTGATGAACCCTAATCCACCGTCGCCCCGGGATCTGATGGCTAGTTTAGGAATTATTAGCAAAACAAAATATGGGATCTTATACACCTCGTAACGCACTAAAATAGGGCAAATTTTCGCTGCGATTAGTGATGGGAAAAATAATATCGACGTTTTTAAACTGTCTTAACTACGCAACGACTTGACCGATTTTGATCAATTATATCTCATTAGATCGTTTTAAGGGCAAAACCTGGCAAAACAACACAAAGCTATCAAAGGATACATTTTTTTTAAATAATCTAAATTGTTCTTGAAGGCGCCATAAAGAAAAAAAAAACCGGCCAAGTGCGAGTCGGACTCGCGCACGAAGCGTTCCATTCTATACCATTAAGAGGCACCTATTACAGACTTATTATTGGAAAATAATGGATTACGGTTTATGCATAAGGTTTATCTTTCTATTTGTATATGAAAATCTTAATGCGGTTCACAGAATAGAAAAAAAGGGTTTTTTAAAATTAACTTCTTCCGACATCGTTTAGACATGTTCGGCGCTGTAAAAGGACGTGCTCTCCAATCGACGTGATGCACAACACTGGTCGCGGGAAGCTCGCGTTGAGTGCGGTACGAGGTCAGGGGGGATATGGGACGTTTTAGCCTCGTTCCGCACTGCATTAAAATTATATTAATTCAGTGCGGCACGAGGCCTAAGACATCCGGTACCAAGGTAGGTACACCACCGAGTCCGGAACCATTAGTGATCTCAAATATATATTTATCTCTTTCCTACACTGGACCAAACCAAAGCTATGCCATTCGCACGACAGAGAAATTCACTTTTTTGCTTGCCGCACCACAGGGAAGTTGCATCAGGGGTGATTTAGGCCTCGCGCCGCACTTAACGTGTTAAATGAAATTTCGAACACAGATTTTTGTCTTGAAGAATAAACTCTTATAATTGTATTATTGTTTTAAACAATATATTCTTTAAATAATATCGGCAGTATAATGCAAATAACATTACGCCTTGATCCAATTTATTCAGTCCATTTGCGCACATTACGACAAACTATCAACTTTTTATTGTCATTCTGACATTTCCTAATGAAGCTATTTTTGTCGAAGGAAAAGTCTTCGTTGTAATTCCGCCACAGTGGCTGAATACCATTGAAATATATGTATATTAAATATTTTGTGGAAAATCTTCTTGAAATAGTTTATTATAAACATGCCGTATCTATATTTTTAGGATTTTTTCTGTATCTATGTGACTGCATCACGAGAAAATATCATACTCCACTAATTCTATACTCTACAGGATAGATTTGAATGAAATTTGGTATGACGATAGCTGGTTTTCAGGGTAAAAAGTAGTCTAAGAATCTATCTCTAAGACGAATATCGAAATCCTATAGCAATTCCAGCGTATAGTGTAACAAACATCCAAACATTCGTATTAATAATATGAATAAGATGTTTAATATACATTAATGCATTATTATATTTTTTAAATTTAATCATACATCTAGTATTTAATCTTTATATATCTTGTATATAAGTAGGCTAATGTTAAACAATAAATCTTAAATTGATAAGAATTAAAGGAAAGTATTTTACGGCGAGCCAAAAGGGTCAGGCGATAGGCAAAATAGGCAATAAATCTGCACCTTAAAGTATTACGGAAGTACAGTTTTTAACCAACTTCAAAAAAGGAGGAGGTTATTGGTTAGTTTATACTTGTATTTTTATCTAGATTTTATATAAAACATGTCTGTCATGTTAAGCTACACATACATCTATGTAAATGTGTATTTAAAAATGAAACACTTTTCATATTAACGTCCCAGTACTGGGCACGGGTCTAATTTTAAATACGAGGGGAATCTGGCCACAGTATACTTAGCAGGCGCGGACTTCGCTTTGTCAATTTCTTTTCTTTGAAACGCTAAATTATTTTCTTTGAAATGCTAGATTCTCTCTCTTTTTCTAGTTCTCAAGATTGATAGACATGCACGTTGTCAGGCATCTTCACGTTGTTTTCCTTTATACTAAGACTAAGAATGTTGTAAAATGATTCTCTCATGAAAATGTGAAAGGTGCGTGACTAATTTAATAATAATAATTAAGTATTTCTTAGTTATTACTGTTCTTTGTTTATTTATTATTTATGATCTATATGATCTATATACGTATAAAAATATTCTGCATGACTGATTCATCGAAGCCCAGGATCGAGGGACTAAAAATCACTTTTATTAAAAGGCCTTCACTTTCTATCATTATTGCTTGAAATGAACAACCAACTTTATTGACATTTGCCAAGTTATGTCCCATGAGGTGTACTCTGGTGGCAAATCCAAATACCCTAAGATTCAGATAAGCCATTTCAAATAAAAATAACATAAAATAATCAGTATTATTATATAAAAAATACTTTATTTATACCTCCCCTTTTTGCAATCGGTTAAAAATATTTTCAAAAATATACCACGCAGTAATTAAACTACATTTTCCACGAAAATTCAACGCGAAAACCAAATAATATTACGTATGCAAATATTATTTGCAATGGGCGACACTTAACATATTTTTCAGCGAAATTTTAATTGTAGAGCAGAAAATGATATCAGAAATAACAAGCATATATGAAACTTGGCTCTTTTGTTTTGAAATTGTATCACTGGTTCAGTTTTTGGGAGTATCGTGAATCTTCAAAGTACAAGATTGATAGACATAATACTTAGGCACTTAGTACTCCTACTGTGGCTACTGTTTTAGAGGATTTTCCTAGAATTCATATTTCATACAAAAAAAAAATATGCGTGTATCTATTCGTCTATTTATTGCGGCTTTACTGTTGAAACAAGCTGTATTGTTTGTTTTAGCTGGATTGATACGAGTTTTTTGTCGGTTGTTGAATTAAGACTTGAATTTTATGATAAGTTAATATCATAAATTATTGACCAAGCCAAGAATATATTCTTATTTATATTAATCTATATATTAATATTAGTACTATTTAAAACGTAAATAATACTTAGAAGCAGTTCGGAGTGCATGTATGATGTAAGTTTCACGAAATTGTTGAATTTTCATCCTATCAGACTTAAAGGTTAATAAATCTACTTGTATTTGGTTACTCACACTAAGGGTATGTCTAATGGCGAAAACTATACTTAATGAAACTGTGACCAAAATTTTCATTAGAAAATAGGTACCTTTATATAATTACCATGTATATGTCCATCATCAAATTTCACAACTTTTGGAAGCACACGAATGTTTATCAATAAACAAATTAACCACTAATTTATTACTTATGGTTCATGACATCACAATTCTCAAGCAATCGTCACTAATTTTCCATTTTAAAACAATAATTGAACCGTTTTGCAGACAATTTGGTATCATTAGATGGTTACATTTTTATTTTCATTGCAAATTGCATCGGCATGTCTCAAAAGTAATAATATAACTACTGCAGTTTGCAGCTAAGAAACCTAGATTTCCGTATCTAAAGTTGTAAAATCGTAATAAGTATTTATAGTATTTTATAATATTTAATATATTTTAATTAGGGCGAGCGAGTCCTAACACTATCCCACAGTTTGAGCATTTTGTGGTACACTTTACTGAAAAGCTATCACGCTTATAGATTTGTGCTAAAACATAGTAATTTAACTTCATATATCTAGATGTGTTATTTGTCAAAAAATATAATTTTATAACAATTAAAAATGAACATTTACAACTGTCTTAAAATTTAAAAAACTACGGGAGCCCTCACAAAGCTCAGCTTTTTGCTAGTATATAAAAATGAATATTGATCAATTTGGTACTTATTGCCTTGTTTCCTTTATATATGAAAGCTTACAAAATTTTCTGATATGGTGTTACCATACGTTACACATTTATACCTAAATATAAAATATGGGTATAAAAACAGTAACTAATCGATGTGCGCGTTTTATTACAAACCAATGCTTCGTATAATAATAGTTTGTAATAAAACTGATGTATCAAGATATTAGCTCGTTGTTGGTGTTATCACGCTCTTGACCCACTGCCCCTTGTGTCTTCGAGAAGTTCCACGTCCGCGTTAGCTGTATATTAAGTAATAAAAATGATCTTAAATCTTAATTTAATAAGTTAACAGTTTTTAATGATAATTTAGGTAACATTCATAAATAACCGTCAAGTACAAGTGCAAAGACCATTTTTGTGTCTCACGACAATTACCGGTAATATTATTATTTCAACATTTTTAATTTTTTTTAATTTAAATATATTTTTATAATGGTTAAAATTTAAAATAATCTATATATAAATTAGTTTATTAGAATGGTTTTTTTATTTTTTTAACTTTTTTCCGTTGTGTTGTGTGTTGAAAAAGTATTTACTTAAAAATTTTCTTAAAAGATGATTTTTAAAACATTGTAAAGTAGTAGAACTTTACAACGTTTTAAAAAGGTAGGTACCTTTTTTTTGATTAAGAAAGTTAGCACATGAGTGTGTATTTCATCAAAATAATATAGGCCATATTAAATTTTATCAAGGATTTTAGTTCTTAGTATTAGTTAGATTTAGTTATTTAGTTTTAGTAGATTTATGTATATAAATCAAAATAAAGTTCTACCTAAGACCAGAGCCCAGAGGGTAAAACCAAAAATTTACGTTATATAAATGTTCCTGATAACCTTCTGAGGCGTGACGTCTACTGACAATTTTGTC
Source organism: Boloria selene (assembly GCA_905231865.2). Lineage (NCBI taxonomy): Eukaryota > Metazoa > Arthropoda > Insecta > Lepidoptera > Nymphalidae > Boloria > Boloria selene. The sequence continues at coordinate 4,935,060 of HG993156.1, forward strand.
TTGTATACCGTCCAATACAATTTTAATGAATGGACCAAGTTGAAGGCCCGAAATAATAATCATTTAATAATTATAATTAACTTATAAATATGTTGAAGCTTTTTAATAATTCATTACTTTCGTTATCGATTTCTTTATAGGTTATTTTCGAAAATATTAAGTATTAACAGCTGTTTATAGTAATGCTTAATTAACACTAACAGTTCTAATTACTTGGTCGTCTTGCATGAATTACTTATAAATTCAAGTGTAACAGAAAACATTTAAAATAATTTGATAATTCCTGTAGAATTAAGATCGCCTATTAAAAAAAAAGAATAAAAAATGTCTGGGAGCAAAATAAAACAACAAAAACCCTCATGAATGTTAATTCATATTTAATAAATAAATACATTTTTATGTTTTTTAAATAAAACTAATGTAAGTGACTTAGTTGTAGCAACTCTCAACAACATTATAATACATCGTACAGGGAGACGCAGAATGCGTTTATTGCTTACTCTATAACAATTATGAACTAAAAGATATATATTAGACAAACTCTAAAATATACATATAATATATAAGTTAGTACGGTTTATATTACAGAAAATTAGTTTCAAATTCAAAACACACGCACTGAGCCGTAAAAAACAAAAAGTTTAACCTTTTTTGTTAAGTGCTTGACTGCAGATTTCTGAACTTATGTTCAGATACTGTCAGATTTGACAGCTCAGTGACAGCTTCGATATAAAGTAATGGATGACATTTAATTAAATGACAAGTCTAAAAAAATATACATTTTTAACCACAAAACACGCGTTTCTTGGAACGTGAACACAATCAAAATACATCTTTGGCTTCAAGCGAAATTTACAAAAGCAATACAAGGCTATTCCACACAATTTTGGATATTTCATAATGGAAGTCTAATTATGGAAAATATTTGCCAAAATTAAAAGAAATTTTAACATTCCAAAAATAATTCAAGAGTTTTTTAGTTTTTAATTCGTTTAAAAAAAGAAATTGAATTTAAAATACATCACTATAGAATTTAAAATATCATTTTCGAGACAAAAGCTCGCTTGAAATATAAAGAAACCGTTCTCAAATACGAATAGGTTACAATAAGGTTCAAAATCCAACGACGATCAATTCCTTTTACATTAATGCATTACTCTTAATTTAGAATTAGCAAACATGAATTATTAAACTAGGATTTAGTCCACCATAATTGTTTTAGTATGAAAAAGCTTTATTGATATAAGAAAAAACGCTATATAGAAATCACACGGCGTTTTCTCTCTCAAAGTTCATAAAACCTTTATGGCCGACTAAAACCCCTTACAATATAAAGCTGAAACCCAAAAGCTTATAATATACGATAAATGGAGATTCAACAGTACAATAATTTAATTGGACAGATTATTTAAATATTTGTACGTAACGTATACGCATTCGTACAATTTTGTACAATGTAACTTGGAGCAAAAAGTCTATATAAAAAAATATGACCAGATACAAAAAAACACCATTTTAGAAAAAAAGTTTTTTTTGCTGAAATATTATTAATGATAGTTTAAAAAAAAGGAAAAATCCAGCCCTTTATTAAATCATTTACCTCACCTACACCACTCCCGACCACCGTACATTGCAAATCCAAGTTAACAAGTCAATTATTTTTCTATCTACCCACGTATCAAATAGTAGAAACAATGAGCCTACGTTCGATACAAAGTCAACATTATTAACTAATTAAAGACAACTTCAAAAGTGAGAATATAATTTATTTGGTCTCAAATTTGACCGTTTCGATTACGATTAATAACTGAAAATCGATATTAATACGAGTAAGATTTAATATTGAAATGAAAATAATACCTGTATATTTTACTTATTATTGTTATGCTCATAGAAAAAAATCAATTCACTTCTCTTGTTAATGGCTTCAAAGCGTGCCAGTTGAGCACTGATTACTTCGCCAACGTCACATAGAATGGAGAAGACACAAAGGAGATCGTTCGGTAACAATAAGTAAATATTTAAATTGTAATTGTATAAGGGAAGTAAATCCTTACTAAACCTACAACAAAAGACAGCACTATTAGTATTTACACAAAAAAACTTTATTAGAAATAGAAAAAATATAAGTAAAGTGAATTGCAACGTCAAATTCTGACATTTGACAGATATTCAACCAACGAATATCGATTAAAAGTGATTAATCGTAATCGCGAATATTATTACACTTTAGGAATAATTTAATGAATTACTTTTTTCATACTAATTTATAATAGTAGTATTAAGTCACGCTTCCTTATTCTCAGACTTCCAAGTCAAATGGAAAGGATTTAGAAATAGATATGATTACGAAAACTAGGGCATTTTCTGAATTGCCTAAAATACAAATATGTGAAAAAAATCTCGGGGTGATATTTTGAATGAATATTTCTAAAGCAAGAAATTCCATTTTACTTTAATTTCATTCATCATAAATATTTCATTATAGTTTTTTTTTAAATAATAAGATGATAGAAATAATAATCAGCAGGCAAATGATGAAGACGTCATCAAAATCATTAAATTTGGTTCAAAATAAAATTAGACTTTTCAAACTAAAGTTTACAATAAATTAATGTTTATAGATAATTTTAGGCGTAATGGTAATGGGAGTAGATTGGTAACATTGTGGGTTATAGCCGGTTTTGGAAAACGGCTAGAGTCGAAAACCATTTGAAGAATTAGCCAGAAAACTTCTCATTCATTCTTAACCTCACTTGACTCTCGAAGAGAAAATGTAACTTTACCACGTAGTTTTTCAATTTATTTCAACTGTTTTAACAACTTCTATGATCTACGATCCTAAATAATTTCATATGATAATATATATCAATCCAAAAATGTATGTCAATTTTGCAAGGACTTTAAAAGTTAAGCGCAAACTGGTTCAACATCTAGTTAAAGGAAAGTTTGGAAATATTGTGTTTAAAATCAGAAAATCAGTTCTTAGAAAACCGTTTATAAATATAGTAAAAATCGCTTAGCAAGACAAATGTAAAGTAAATATTGGCGCGTTATTGTCAAATACAAGACGTTATAGGTACGAAAGATAATATAGAATACATCTTATTTTGTTAAATGGACAAGAATTTCATTTGGTTTAGGATTTAGTACCATTTGTAGAACAAAGTCATTTAAAGAAATATTATTTGAAGATGTTATTACCCGACTGTGACAGAAGGAGGGTTATGTTTTTTATAACTGACGATAGAGCGATCTTGGGATATTTATAATGAAATATATAATATTTAAAATTTACTTTAAATAAGAAGTTTTAGAGTTTGTTCTATCAAAGGTACATATATATCATGGACAGGATCTCAGTAGACGCTGAGTTCGCAGAATATAAGCATCTCTAAGGACTCTAAAACTGAATTTGTACGGCATCACCGCCAAAAGGCTTTAAAGAGGATGTATATCTATAATTTCAACAATTATTTGAATAAATTCGTATATAATATATGCGACACTATGATAAAATGCTTTGTGCTGAAAGAAATTTAAAAATACTGTGACATTATACATTTTCTATTGTATCTATTCCGAACGTATGTACAACTATTCTAAAAAAGATAAAACTCTTCGATTTAATTTATAATAAAGTAATCTTTAATACTTTGTGGCTGGTAACGTGCAATGGAATCTACTACAATGTACGTAACATTTAAGATATTGAATATTAGTTCCAAAAATTTTCTTAACTAATTTTTCCAAAGATAACCACGGAACAACTATCAAATCGGTTACGCAACCCTGTAACTAACGTGACATTATTAACCACCTGTCATTTAAAATTACGACGTTTATTTCGAGTAAAACATTCCCCAAAACCATGGCCCCAAAGAATTCGAACCTGCAACTAATTTTCGTTGTCCTCTCCGAACATATTTCCATTTAGAAACGATTACGAATAAGTTCGTAAAGATTGCCATATTTTAATATTTAGTCGTGAATCGGTATTGGCACGTATTAGCGACAGCCCGCGTCAGTTTTTGATACTTTGTGCCTTGGAACAACTTCCTGTCTATAGCGGAAGTGTTTCGACGTCTTAGGTTTGTATAGTATAATCGAATATCAAACTACCCTCCGTTATACCCTGATGAATACCCGATACACTGATTAACTCACAATCCTTCAGAATTTAACTTTTTCAAATTTATTATTTTATCTATTATTTAATATTCTTCAAAACGTAAAATCCTTTTTGTATTCGAAATAATAATAAAGATGGCACTTAAGAACCCCAACTATCTTATGAAATGTCATAATGAAGTAACTATATACCACAGACAATAATACGCTGTAGATCTATGATCAAAGAAAGAGATAGAAGATAATCAGACACTATCTGTCTTTGTCTAATGAAATAGCAATATATATATTCTCTTATGAAAGAACTTTAAGTTGAACCGAAGATGAAACAAACATCATTAAGAAGCAAAATAAATGACTTAAGCTATATTAAGTCACCATTTTTAATACATTTTGCGTGGAAGTTTCGAGTGGTTTCTCGAAGTGAATAGAATAGTTATTTTAGTAGATGTTTTAGACTTCTGTGCTTTTGCCGACCCCCGCTTTAGTGTCCGGAATACCTGAAGCGCTTAATTTCCTTTGACGAGCGGGAAATATGCCTCCGAATAGTCGACCTGTTGACAATGATTTTTATTAAATATTAATATATTATGAGAGAAATTGTAAAGTTAATGCAATATTACAATCTTAGCTGTATTTTAAAGATTTCGTCACATTAAATTAAAAAACAAGATACAATCAGACGATTCAAAAATTCTTTAAGTCTATAAAAAATGAGTATATTTTTGCATATACTTTAATCGGAAAGTCGTCAATCCACAATTAACTTTATATGTATAGTCATAGGTAGTGGTGCCCAGTGGTAACCGGCTCGCTTGGATAACCGAGTTATGCGGGTTCAAATCCGGGTCTCGCACCTCTGATATTTTCATGTGCGAATTATTTTCTATCATGATTACCACTTGTCTTACGGCGAAGAAAAACATGGTGAGGAAACCTACGTATCTTAGAAAAACCTAGCAAGTTTTTCGAAAGACATGTGAAGTCCGCCAACACGCACTAGGCCAGCGAGATGGACTATGGCCTGATCCCTCTCGTACTGGGGGAGGCCCGTGCCCAGCAATGGGACGTTAATAAAGGTTGATGATGATGACTTTGTCACATACTGACATTAAATTAAAAAAGACGATTCAAAATAACCTTTAAGTCTAAAACAATAGAGTATATTTTGCATATACTTAAATCTGAAAATCGACAATTTAAAAGAAACTTTATTTGTATAGTAATAGAGTATATTTTCGCTTACCAGGCGAGCGCTGGTCGGTCGGGTGGCGCGGGGAGGTGGCGTGTAGGGCAGTGCGACTGCCTTGCTGGAAAGAGACGGACATACCGCTGTCTAGCGAGCCCACTGAGCCACGACGTTGGAGACGCTCAGCTGCTAGTGCCACTATGTAAAAAACTTTAAGTTATTTATTTTATAATTATCAGCAAATAAATAAAAATAAAAATAAAAAGCCTTTTATTTCACTTAATTAACATTACATTCGTTGTTGCATTCAGTGGTTAATAATGAATAAATGAATTAATAAAGTAATAAAAATAATAAAAGCAATAAAAGGATACACTTATTAATTTGTTTAAATAATTGATATAATTTTGTTATTTATTTACCAACAGTTTTAAATTATTTAAAATTTTTACTGATATTATTAACTAATAATAATTTAATTATAATTTAATAATTATTAATCTATATTTTCTATTATTATTATCTACATAATTTACAATTATTTTTATTATTATTTCAATTTTAATTTAATTTATTTTATTTGTTACTATTTATCAGCAAATAGTTAAAAAAAATAACTGCAGCATAAAGCATTTAAACAGGTGTCCCATTTTTTGGTTGTACCCACGAATGTTAGGTTTTCACTTCTTTTCTTTTTAATCTCCGTTTAAAGAGCTTAGTCGCTACATATTATGCAACTATGACGCTCTGTAATTTCACTTCTTAATTGTCATAATTGTAAATCAATCACTTACAAGTGTCAAAATGTGCATAAACAGTCGTATCTTTTGATTGTGTTGACTTAGATGTTTTTTTCGACCAAGGAAAGGCATTGAACAATTCGGACCAGTAGTTCCTGAGATTACCACGTTCAACCAAACAAACAAACAAACTCTTCTACTTTATAATATTAGTATAGGTACAGACAGGAACCTTACAATTTTATTATTACATTATATATAAACTCACCAGGATCGTTTATATCAACGAGTGAATTGCTGAGAACATTCCGCTTGATGATACTAGTTGGTGGGGGGTTCTGTGACAGGCGCGCGGGGGCAGAGGGCGCCGGGCACGAGGGGGGAGGGGGCACCACCACACTAAACAGAAAGAATTATTTAGTCTTTTTTTTGAAGTGAAACTTCTTTAGAATCGTTGTGATTTCAAACTCGATGAAACGAAAAAATAAGTCCATAGTACCAGAGACGGGGAAGAGTTAGCTTTAGTTAGATCTCGCCCACCGCGAGTCAGTGACATTTCTAACTCTGTCTAACTTGTGGGTGTGACCTTCGCGCCATCTCCCTCTCTCAAATATAAACGAGATTTAAAAATTAGTTTGCCAAAGAAGTTTTACTTCTTTGGCAAACACACGCACTTTTTTTGTATCTCCGTTTAAAGAGCTCAGTCGCTACATATGCAACTATGACGCTCGATTATTTAGTTAACAATTTATTTTGTAACTTCTGCTTCTTATAGTTAAATGTAAGTGATTACAATATTTGTATGAAAAATAAATTTTAACTAACAACAAACACCGATTTTGTAACTTGTACAAAAAATGTACTTTTTCCACCCTGACAGACCTGTCATTATTCTTATGATATATGACCATATTCCTCAAAATTAATACTATATGTATATTAGTATAGTAACAGATATTGCGTAACATACATATATATATATATATATATATATATATATATATATATATATATATATATATATATATATATATATATATATATATATATATATATATATATATATATATATATATATATATATATATATATATATATATATATCTAAGCCTCCATTTTTAAGTCGGTTAAAAGTTATTATAATATTAAGTAAATAAGTTTCAAAGCCATTTCCACATACCCGTGAACGTGCACATGGTCCATGCACTGTTGGTGATCTATTTCCACATCCGCCACTCCACTGTCTCGGTTTTCCATCACTGCAAAAAGATTGATATTATATATTGGACACAATATAAAAAATCAACTTTATTATACACTAGCAATTCTCGTGGCTCCGCCCGCGTTAATCCTTAGATTATTAGATTTTATATATACACAAATGAACAATACGTTTAACTTTTAGTATAGATTTTTCAGTAATGAGATATTTTCCGGCATTAAAAATATCCTATATGTTGAACTTGATAAGCTATCGCTATGGCAAACGTCAAATAATAATATTAATAATAAAAACTCTTTATTGTTCACCCGAAAACAGTAGAAAATAAATATAAACACAGAAGAAATATGAAAAAGAACAAGAGGCGGCCTTATCGCTAAAAGAGCGATTTCTTCCAGGCAACCTTTAGACGTAGGAAAATGATAAAAGAAAGAGGGGGCGCGAAATATAAATAAAGAGAAAAATAGAATATCAATTAAAAATTTAAATATTCAGATTCGACTAAGTTAGAATTTTACTATACGAATAGATATCTCTACATAAAAAGAAACTTTCTCGCACCCCATAATATTCCTAAACTAGTCCACCCAAACTAACCATTTCTCCCAGAGTTCTCTCTCCCTGTACTCCTCTTGCCTCTGTTCAACTCGGCTTCAATCCTCATGGCCTCCATCTCGTCCATCTCCGCGACACTCTCTCGCAGGTCCTCCGCGAACTTGCAGCGGTCGTGTTCGTTGCGGGCGTTGAACGTCGCTAGACGCCGTCCGTCCACGCGGCGCGAGAGACGGATACCGAATGGGTAATCTAGAAAAAAAAAGATAAAATGTGTACAAAGTACATGTCAGAAGTAAAACTTCTTTGGCAAACTAATTTTTAAATCTCGTTTATATTTATACTAAATAACCCCGTCTAAGCGAGGCGAGAGAGGGAGATGGAGCGAAGGTCGCACCCACGAGTTAGACAGAGTTAGAAATGTCCCTGACTCGCGGTGGGCGAGATCTAACTAAGGCTAACTCTTCCCCGTCTCTGAGCGCCTGGTACTATGGACTTATTTTTTCATTTCATCGAGTTTGAAATCACAACGATTCTAAAGAAGTTTCACTTCAAAAAATACATAAATATTAAAAAAAAGTATAACGTGTGGTGGGACACCGGATAGGAACGAAGTGCTTTATTATAAAAATATTAATTTTAAGTTCTATTAGCGGTATAATTTAAATAATTATTTGGGGTATATATTTTTTATGATTTTTTAACGATAAAAATCAAAAAAAACTACTTTACAAAATTATCTTAACACCTTCATTTTATTAACCATGTTTTATAAAAATATATAATAATAACAATCATCACTTAGACTATACATTAGATTCTGTATAGCCATCATACATAGACTATACATAAAAATCTTACGTTACGGACGTTTTTTCCCGGTTAGGGTACCCCTCCGCATCGTCCCATAAGGAACTTCGTTCCAAAAGAATTAGAACCTCTGTAAAAAGGCAATTGTAGCCAAGTGGTAAAATAATTAAATGGAGAATTAAGTGAAGCAGGTTTTAATTCCGGATGACGAACTCCTGATATTTTCATTTGACATTTCCAAAAGAAGTAAATCTGCATGTTTGAAAGAGCCTAGATAGTTTTCAAAAGACGTCTGAAGTCCACAAACCCTCACTTCACCAGTGTGATGTCCAAAACGAAATTTGAAATTTTTAGCCAATCATAAACAAAATCTTTAGAACCAGCAGGTTAGCTTTTTATAAATTAAAATAACTTTCATACTCACGTGGCACTGAAAACAGATTGACAAGCATCCCACAGAGCGGGAACGACTGTCGGAACGTGTACGTCACTGACGACTTCTTCTTACTGAATATCTTCGTTATCACTAGCAGATCATTGAATAGGAACACCTGTTGAATTAGATATATGTTATAGCTATTTTATGGTACAATCGTAAGATAACGTTCGCAGTCTATTTCTTTTTCTGTCGAAAATCGGACTATTATTCGACAACTCTGGATTGTTACTAATAATATCTTTTGAATCCAATAACTATACATAGGCCAATTCTGGATTCGAGCTATCATACCAAATTTGATTAAAATCCGTCCAGTGCTTTTAGAGATCCTTCACAGAGAGACAGACAGATAAGTTCGGCCTCTGTAACCATAATAAGGACAATTTCAATTAAAATTTTCAAAAAATAGACAATTTCAATTAAATTAAAAAAAAATTATACTCAAATATAGACTCAATTTTTATTATAATATGTATAGATTAAAAAACTTATATTTTACCTCTCTCTGATGTACACCAGGACGCTCCTTTTTATGTATATCAGGTATCTCATACAGCCGGCAGTAGCACACCAGCCGTCGGTGCGGGAGCGCCAAGTGGGGCTTCTTACCCACGATTGTTGCTTGCACTTTCATCACCTGGAAAAATAAACAAATATTATTAAAGACATTATTAAATATATTAATATTTTTGGTATAAGGTAAAAATTTGAAGTCCTAAAAGTAAAATTAAAGTCCTAAATACAAAGACGCAAGATATAAGATAATAATTAGCGTCGCAAAAGTGTTTTCAAAACAATACATCGTTGGAAATTGAATTGCACTAAAATACACGTAGCCTAATGACAGTGATAGTTCAGTGGTAACGCGATCGCTTGGATAACCAAGTGATGCAGGTACAAATCCGGTTCTAGCACCTCTGATATTTTCATGTGCGAATCAAAACTCTCTATGCCACTAAGGCAACCATGGTGAATCCTATAGCTTGATCCCCCTCGTTTTGAAAGGAGGCCCGTGGTCAGCAGAGGGAAAAAGGGCTGAATACAATACATACAATACATATATATCATAAAATTTAGACGACACTTTTCCTTTCAGGAAAGGGAGGAAGGGAGGAGAGAGGAGGGAGGAGAGAGGAGGGAGGAGGGAGGGAGGTAGGAGGTAGGGAGGGAGGGAGGTAGGAGGTAGGGAGGGAAGAGGGAGTTGAGAACGAAGACGGAGGATGAAGGGAAGAGGGAGGGAGGGAGAGGAAGGAGGGAAGGAGAGTAGGCCTCCCGGACTCTCACTCACCGGATGAAACGCGACAGCATAGCTGCCACTTCACGCCGGTTTTCTGTGAGAGAGTGGTACTAATGAACTATACAGGGCGTGCCGGCCCATTCGGCTGCTACCCGAAGGTAACAAGCATGGCACTACCACTTTGAACTTTGTATTTAAACTTATATATGTAGCATATCAACTATCTGGTATCTTACCACGGAACTGGATGGCGCTGTGTGTAATAATGTCCCAACATATTTATTTATTTTATTTATTTATATTATATATGTATATAAGATAAATAAACAAACCTGCGTCACATGGTCACTGCCAGGCCTGAACTCGCTCGCCTTCACCCTATCATAGATACCAGCTAACATGTCCCGATCGATGTCTCCACAATCGTCTATACCGCGAAGGTTTCGCACGAAGTCGTCCAGCGACATGCGAGCCTCGGGCTTTAGATTTGGCGTGTGCAGGTCCGTATTTAGCATTATTATTGCGAATGCTAACACGAATATCTAAAATAGAAATAGATAAGTGATTAAAATTCAAGAAAGATGTATAAAATGGCGTCTTAGCTAATACAATGTACGGTTACTGTAAACTGCTTCGAGATGAAATTACAACAAACCCACTACACTACATGCTTAGAATAAAAAAATATACAGACATAGTCAGCCAAAAAAAACTTCAAAGTCTTATATTCTATATTAAGTATAATTTGCTGTTTATGCAACTAATATCGATTTTACAATAAATGTAAAAAAGGACGCAAAACGCTATCCTTATAATGAACAAGAATATACATTAATTATAATCTTCTTAATTCTGGGTAACAATGGTGAAGTAATTTGTGCTCAACAGGCACACTTGACAATACCGGTAATTAATTAAAGTGATAGTAAAAATTAACAAAAGAATTGAAATTGAGTAATATATGTAATTCTAAGAACTTGTAGTGTCCTATCAAATAAAAACAATAGTCGAAATCGTAACTATAACCTCACCAACCAAAAGTCGCAATGGACGAAAAAATCTCCAAAGTCTTTAAACCCGTATACCAAATTTCGTCCAGATCGGTTATAGAAAATAATAATAATATATAGAATACCATGCAGATTGAGGGTTGGATACCAACTGACTGTCTGAGTACCAGGACGCTATAGACATATAGGAGGTAGTTACAAAAATCCTCTGACCGTATCCTGAGTGCGTAGTCGTTGCACAAAGTCGGTGTTACACACGCAGTACCGCCTCGCGAAGGCCTCCACCAGACGCTCTATCTTCTGAGCCTCTCCCGGCAGTCTGAAGTGAGCCTGGTATCTGCGTAGCGCTACGTCCACTGCCATACCGGACAAGTCCAGTTCGTTGACGAAACATCTAGAAGATAATAAGTATGAAATAAATAATAAATGAAGTTTTACACAAGATAGTATCTTTGAGATTCGAAAAGTGATTTTGATGAAGTTTAACCATCGTAGAATATCCCTAGTCATATAACAAATAATATTAGAGTCAAGTTTGTGGGCTCATTTAGTATCACAATTAAACCCAAGCCTAGACTAGCAGTTAAGATGATAGTTGCTTTCTCAATAGAATACCCAATGGTAATACCAAGAAAACAGGCAAAACTTTTGAAATCGAACTCACAAACAGCTCAAAATCTGCCTCAGTTTTGAGTTTGGACTAAGTGTGGACGTTGTGTATGAACAAGGACAATAATAGACCAAATCCACAAAAAAAGTAATACAACCTATTCAATTTCAGGTTGGCCCTTAATTTCCCTAGGATCATCAGATCCCAAAAATAGGGACTTCCTGGGAAGTATACTACGTCGAATAAAAAAGAATCAATCATGATTGGCGTTGTGACCGAACAAACACAAAAAAAATAACCAAAAAACATACAGTCAAATTGAGAGCCTTCTCCTTTTTGAAGTTGGTTAAAAATACAAAAAACCACACTCACTCCAACACAGCCATGTTGAACTGGCTCTGCAGATTGCCCAAGTATTCGCCAATCATCTGCTTGCTGAGGCCCTTCCTGGTGATGAGGAAACGTGCTACTCCACGCGGGGAGTTCTCGAGGAACCCTCGCGAGATGAGATACGCGATGCCGCGTTCAGGTTTCTTGTTGAACAGGTTCAGTCCCACCCGGTACTGGCGTTTGCGAACTGTTTCTGATACCTGTTGGACGAAAATAAATATTTTATAAATGGTTAAATGTAGAACAAATTAGATACACATTGTCTATAATGCATTTGCTTGTTAGAAAATCGTGGGATTATATCGCTTCATCGATTAAAATTTTTTTGGAGCATTTGTTGGGGATAAGCTGACAGTTACCTTTAGCGGTGGTTGGTGGGTATGTGGATGATGATCATGCTGAGGCCTGCAGCAGGTAGCTGGGGGTGGTGCCTCGTAGTACGGAGGAGCTTCCTGCCTCTTCCACACCGCGTACCTCTCCCCCTCGTACAGAGTACCGGAAGCTGTACGTGCGTGTTGCTGGAACTGCTGCTCTTGGATGTGGATGTGGGGTTCCTGTTTTTTATTAAACCAGAACTTTAGCCATAATGATTTTGATAATTCAATCATCTATTTCTTATTTTCTGTAATTCAATTTCAAATCAATTGACGACACGCTTGGCTCAGTTTTTATGCGCCAGTGGTCGCGGGTTCGAGTCCCGCTGGGGGCATTAATTTGTCAAATACGAATATTTGTTCAGTCATGGACGTTTATATTTATGATATGTATGTATTTTAAGTTATATTATATGTGTAGTATATTATATTATTACTATCTGATCTGGTATCCTAAACACAAGTTTCGTAGCTTACCACGGAACTAAATGGCGCTGTGTATAATAATGTCCCAAGTCCCAACATATTTTTTTAATTCCATTTCCATTACTGTTTTAAAATTAATTTCCATATAGAATACTATGTCACACACTGACCGGCGCTCTTGGCTGGTATGGCTGATGGTAGTGATGACGATGCTCCTGCGAGGAGGAGGAGGACGAAGACTGCACTGAGGACATTGACCCTCCCCGCACTACCGCTCCACCACATTCTGCTCGTCTTAGTGATACTGGACTTTCGGCACTGGAAAATAAGTTATATTGATTAATTCACAGTGAAATTCACACGATTTAGGCAGATAAGTTATTATTAGTTTACTAATTTAGTATTTTTTTTAAACTATGTAAAATATAGTCTGAGTCGTATTCAATTATGTACCTGTTTAAAAAAATATCAGAAATAATCATATTGTGATTTTTAATTATTAAATTAAGCGTTAAAATACAATAACAGTTATTATGATTAAAACAAAACAACGGAAAGAGACAGGTGACAAAAAAATCCTGACATGAATTTAATCTATGGGTTAAATGAAAGAGTGAAAGAGACAAACATACTTAAGTGTAATACTGCTAGTCCGTTTCGGTACTTCCGGGGGAAGTCGTCTTGCATTCGCTGCTTGTATCGCTGCTAGCTGCTGTTGCTGACGCGCGGTGGGAGATGATAATGGCTTGCCACCTGACGATAGCAGGTTGCCGTATATAGGACCTAGGGAAGAACTTAGTATAAATAATGATATGAATGAAATGATGAAGGCATATATAGCTAATACTTATAAATTCGAGAAAATTGAGTTCAAACTTTCGTATGTCACATTTTGAGATTTTTGAAAAATAGTGTATATTTTTAAAATGGCCTTCAAGTAGCGTGAATTGAACTTGAACTTAAATTACCTAACATTTTAACCCTTAATTTTTTTTATCAATGGCTGACAAAAAACACTATTTTACAATAATAACTAACTTAGGCTAAAAAAATCACTTTATCTTACAACTTAAAATATATTTTCTCTTCTAATATACGAATAAAATTACCTGAATTATTCAATAATTGGTGGTTGTGTAGAGATTCATTGTGCGAGGAAGATGTAGAAATGTTAGTCACCGATCCGCTTACAGAACAACTGCACACCTGTTAAAAAAATTAAAATCATAAGTATTTATTTTGTAACCCTTTTTCTATGCTAATATAATTTATATACCAGTTAAACCCATTTTAGTACAGTGTGAAACCATATTGTCGTCCTATAAATCAGTATAAAGGAAGCGTTAAGAGGCGCTTTAGATCATAAATCATAAGCTGTATTATCATAAATTTCGAGAAAAGCTGGAAACTATAAACTCTAGAATCTGATCTGACACTGTTCTTCCATTATTGTGTTTTAAGTTTTGTATATATTATTGTTTACAAATATATCAACAAGTAATCTTAATAATATTTTGATGTTTTCACTAAAAAATGAATACAAAGTGTCGAAATTCCTCAGATTAATAATGTTCTAGTTTAAAATAAACATTATCTCAGCATAATTAAATAAGCCAATATAATTTTATCAAAAGTCAATAACCCGTAAATGATTAAAAAATTCGAGTCTCGCACCAATGATATTTTCATATGCGTATCTTTCTCCCACATGATTACCACTTGTCTAACGGTGAAGGATAACATTGTGAGAAAATCTGCATATCTGAAAGAACCTAGTAAGTTATCGAGACATGTGAAGTGCGCCAACTCGCACTAGACTATAGCCTGATCCCCCTCGTATAAAAGGGAGGTTCGTGCCCAGCAGTGGGACATAAGAGTTGAATACAAATAAATAACAAAAATATACAATAAAGTAATTTAAATATGAACGTACATTATATTTCATACTTATTCCGCCTCGCCACATTCTAATTTTAGTCACTTTATTGATCAACACAAAATTACTACTTTTTAAAAGTTTTCTTAACATTTTTTTCGTTTTGCTATCCATTTTGAATTTTCTAAACCACACGTTAATTTGCTTTAATATCACGCGAATAACTGATAAAAATGTTTACAGTATGCCACATTCATAAAATTCGTGTCAAAACTATATCAGAGAATTATCGTCCTTATTCCAAAAGTGCAAGGAGCATTTTTGTATAATATATTTCTGAGTTATCGCGTATCGTATAGGATACGTGACGTATACGATAATAATTAAACGCGCAAATATTTGGTTTTGTTATTCAAGAATATCAACTTTGGCAATGATGGAATGGTTCTAATGCGATAACTCTAACAATTTTAAACGCGGAAAATGTTTCTTTCTCTTTTTAAAATAAAACTTTTAATTTAAAAATATTTTAAATGAAACTATCTTTACGGATTTTGTCGCGGATTTATTTTGATTTTTGGTTCTCGACATTTTGAATGCTTTACAGCAATCATGGTCACGGGAGGAACCAAGGTATTTGACTTTTCTTAGCGGTTGATATGAAGAAGGAATAAAAATCTAAATTTCAACATAAACCAGTAATAATGAATGAGGCGTAATAAGATAATCAATAACCAATCAGTACAAATCAAATTTCAACTATTTTAACGCCGGCTAGGCGGCGATGGCGCAGCGGTGGCGCGCTCGCTTTGAAATCCCTAACTTTGGTTCCAACCACGCACCCTTTTAAAAGTGAATATTTTGAACACTGTTCTTAACCCGACGAAAAATATCATAACAAAATCGCAAACTCGAAAGAAACTAAAAACATGTATAAATTCCACCAGTCCTCATTTTGCTGGCTTGGTGGGCTATGACCTGATTCTCAGTAAAATGACATTTACACAAAAATGTCGAATGACACTTTAACACCCTTTCCTCCCCTTCTTACCCCCTTATTAAATCTACTTCTCTTAATACAATACAAGAAAACAGAAATAAAATATATATCCCAACTCACCCCACTATCAGCATCACCACGATGATGAGGAGGTATCTCTGAAGCTATCATGTGTATCTGATGCGCAGACTGTTGTACTCGTGCGACCATTGCTTCTACTTCGTTCTGAGGGTCGCACGTCATGTGGTTGCTGAAAAGAAATTAAAATTTTAATTATTTTATTTACTGTACTGGTGTACAAAGAATAACCCACCAAATTTTCATCATAATTGATGAATGAATGGTTTAGGAAAGAGGACAACCATAGGAACATTTATTTTCATAAAACATAATGAGTACGTTACTTAATATTTCGTTATATTATGTACAAAAAACGAAGTCAGTTTATTTTGCGTGACGCACGAATCACAAGAGAACAGATGAAAAAATATTCGAGTAGTAAAAAGTGAAGGTAATTACAATACAATATGATCATTATAAATTTAAATAATTCTATACAAAAAAATGTTAAATAATTAAGCTTATTTATAGTAATAATAATTTGTATTTTATAGTATTTACATTGAGGCGATTGAGCCACTCTTGACATTTTTCGGAAAAATATACGTTTTTTTGTGTGAATAGATTTAAAATAATAGTACGTAAGCGCAAAGTTTGATGTAAATCGTAGTCGTTATCGAGATACACGGCATAAATTTACTAATATACATAAAATCAAGAATCGCTTGTTTAATATAACAAAATTTATAAATAATGGTAAAAAAGTTAATTATATAAATTATACATTTATAATATAACAACAAAAACCAGTATTACCTCATATCAATGTCGTGTCGTTCTCTCAAAGACATGGACCGCATAGGTCTAGTAAGAGCAAGTGATTTTTCTTGGCCACTGGGGCTCTTCTGTAATAGGGTGTTTGCGTAGATGTCGTTGCCTGAAAATAAAGATTATAAAAAAATATAAATAAAAAATATCCAGAAAACCATAGAAAAAAAAACAAAATGATAAAATTACTTAAGGTTATGAAATTATAATTTTATTCTACCATTATTATTACCGTGCTGTAAAATAACAAAGTCTAAATATTCAAAGTATTTCATTAGCAAATTTACTTTAAAATATTACAGAAAGTCTCGGAATAAACCATAGAAATAAGCGTTATATTTTGCTATAAAAATCTGATCCACAATTCGAAAATGGTCCTTCGAGCCCACTTCGTGTTATAAATGAAGATATAAATAAAACGTCAACCTGTCCCCGTGAACTTAAGCTTTGGCAATACAAGTTGTTCAATAACTACAGAACATACAAGGTTATTACAAAGCTGATTTTAATGACATTCACATTGAAATATACGTTTCGATAACGTATTTAGGTATTCGTGTATAATATTATACATATAATTTAGTAATAACACCAAATTATTACGCAACGTTAATTTAATATTGTAAAGCTATTTCAAAGAATATTTTGTATCATCTCATTGAAAACATTCCTTACCAATTTTAAAGCCGAATAAAAAACTATAACATTGTATTTATAGCAAAGATTCAACTTATAACAGTATTTTAGACGTTGCGTTAGTTGAAAATGCCTTTTCATATAACTAGACAACTCTAATCCAATATATCTCATACTGGTTGGACTATGGACATAACCTGCAATACTCGAGGTTGTGTCCTTGACGTGTTGCCAAAAAATTACATTTGCTAGCCAAGTCAAGTATCTTGTGTTGAAATTGAAGTTGTGACTTACATCACATACTTAAAAGAGAAGAGATAAATTAAAAAAAACAAACTAACATAATATATATGACTTACCATTGACAAGTAGATGTTCACCATCTTGCAACCTTCTTGCGTTGGAATCAGCTGCTTTCGCCATGGCTGTGATTGCGCTAAATTTCTTTAACAATTGTCGTCGTCGGAAAGCCCTTTGTATCGTGACTGCCGCCCGCCTTGCTCTTAGTCCACCGTACCGCCTTTCTAGTATCTCGACTTGCTTGTCAAGGAGATCTTGGGACATTTCATAACGACTGGAAAATAAGATATCTCCTTAACAAAAGTAAAAAAATTACAGCAACTGTTTAGTGATGAAAATGTACTTTTAAATAGATTGATAACATCAGCAAAAGGAAAGATTTTATATATTTAGTAGTAGTGTTATCAAAAATTAAATAATACGTTGAATATAAATAGATATAGTTAGTCATTACCTAATGAGATTCCATACTAAAGATTTACAATTTAGACGACAGTAAATTCTTTAAACAGTGCTTATTTATAAATGTATGATTTACGTCAGATAGTTCTTATATTGCTTTTGCTGATGCTATGATATTTCTGTTATTAAATGATCTTAATGTTAGCTAAATATCAAAAGAATTTCAATACATGATTCTATAAGTTACCACTATGTTAGGATGTAATTAAATAATAATATCTAACATTATCAGTCAATGAAGATAGATATGGTAGTAATCAATAAATTATTTAATTTGACAATATCCCTAATAAAATAAGCCACTTTGATGGATTGGAAGATTTACATTCCTAAATGACCAGAATGTTTCATGCAATTGTATACAGATAAAGTTAAACAAATTTGTAAAAATTTGATTTAAATTATTTAGGGTTTATGAACTGATAAGAGTATTTATAGAAGGAAAGCATTGATCATCATTTTTCTAACATGCCGCGGATAAATACAGTGTCGAGTATGAACAAAGGAAGTTTTTCGTCGTGTGTAAGAGTCCTAATATTCATGCTTCATGGGTTAGAATTAGATGGACTAAAGTGGAAGAAGTTTTAAGGTATTCGTGAGGTGTGTCAGTGGCCTAAATAGCAAGCGTTCATGAACAGTACAAGTGAGTACATTCGAGTTAATTGCAGGAATTTTGAGGATATCGGTTAACAAAACGCATTCCTGAGGTTAGGGACATACCCTCGTGTAAATTTGCCACGTTTTTGTGGTAAACTTGGATCTTTTTGCGACATTCCGGTAGTGCCAATGATTCCAACATCTGTGCCCCGCCTATGAAGCAGATAACCAAAGCTGTGATATTTAACAAGTACGTGATACAGTGCCGCAGATGTGGTCCCGAGATGTGTTGATAAATATACAACATTGTAGACGGATCGTAAATAAATAGTAAAATATTGACTGTCATAACTTTATAAAAAGGGCGATAAATAAGAATTAAGCACGTGTATTCAATTAATAAGTCGTTATAAATCAAAAACTCGCTAAAGATATTTCTTATAGAAGCTTCGTCTTCTTCCAAGAAGCTCATTGTTTAGCGCATGTGGGCTAAAAGAATAACGAAAATATAAACATGAATCAAATTTAAATATTAAAAAGAATACATTATACTTAAGACTTTTTGACGTCAGTATTAAATTATACAGTTATTTTTATGTAGACATGACTATGTGACAATCATTTTTACTATTTTTAGAGATTTGAGAAGAATTCAAAATGTGATATTTGAAATACATATATTATAAATATTTTAATCAAGAACCATCCCAGTAAAAGCAGGATAATCAACTACATTACTTCAAGCAAGCCCGGCCATAAATTTAAAGATTTCTCGCACTCCACACCCCAAGAGACAGACATAAAACGCTTTAGTATACATATATACACATGATATTTAATTATATCTAGGAGCTTTTAATGTGGAGCTTTACGAGTCATTGCCCTATATATTAAGCCAAATGGACATTTCGACGTTTCCTTTAAACGGACGTATAAAGTTTGTCACATTTGTTACTTTAACACTAAAATTACAAAATTTTATGATAATATCAATGACCTACAAAAATCCTAAAGAATCAGTTTACCGATACCTGAATATCTTAGATAACACTCGTTATCTGTTGGCATTAACATCGAGGCTGAACTTCTCTGAGGACATTTACGTACATATCTTGGCAGTTCTGAAGTTCAAGCAAGTTCCGAAAATGAACTTTAAATTTTATCAACTAACTTACCAACTACTAACTTACTAACTTATCAACGCTTCACTAGAGTGCGTCCCTAGTTGTCCCTTGAGTCAAAGTATTACAATAACAAAACCAGTTTTGTTATTGTAATACTTAGATTTTATTTTTCTATAAGCCCAGGCTTATAGAAAAACATCTATCTATAATTTTAAGGGCTGTTCCTACACTTTCATATTGTATACCTATAACCTGAACAAATTTTGCATATTCATTACCTGTTGGTATGAACTGCTAGGCCGAAGCCCTCTGGTGGGGCGGCAATGTAAAGCGGGGGGGCAGGTTCTGACGCGCCCGCGCACAGTCCCGCGCCCGTCGACGCGTTCGATGTGGACGAGCATGACGAGTTGGAATGGTTTAGAGCTGGAATAGAATAAATATAATTAAAATTGTATGTATTTCAAAAACAATAAAAATAATTATTGACGTTGACGAAAGAATGATTTCAAAACAAAAATCAACATTAAATTTAATTTTTGGAAAATCGTGTCAAAACAGTCATTATTATCGATACAGAGACCAAATCCATAGTTTTAGAAATTTTGTCTATCTGTCTGTGACCGCATCACGAGAAACCGCACGAAAGATCTTAATCTTTGTTATGATGATTATGCGGGTCAACATATATGAACTGCGGGATATCTAAATTCTAACGTCTGAGATCCATATTAACCGTTTAAACGTATCTAAGGTAAGTCGCTAGGAAAGTATTAAAAATACCCTCAAAGCAATACTACTTAAAAAATAAACTTATTATTATTATACTCAAAGAACGTAAAGTAAAAATGTTTAACAACAACCATCCAAGTAAACAGCTAAAACATTTGAGTTCATTTGGTAACTTACGAGCATTCTCAATTCCCGTCTAACTTGCTTCACTTTAATATTCTGGTATTTTGGAAGCATTTCCTTTGATGTTAGTTTTTGGGTTCAATTTCTCTTAAACTTATACGTACTTTATACAATATCTTGACTTTAGTTTCATTCGGATTGTGGTTTAATATTCTAGTATGAAATTAATATAATTCTTCGTCTATTTGATTTCAGAATAAGTTTGTTTCAAATTTCCACAAATGTACAATGGATGGTTAATAATTTCTGTGCTATCAATATAGGGGCTGCCTTTTTTTTATAAGCAACAAGTACGAGTGTTGTGTAACTAAAACAGGTGTTAAAAACACGCGCAAAGTTATATTTTTTGCTCACGTTTTAAGTAGAAAACATAAAATTTTATGTTCGTAAAATACCTATTATCGTTATTGAAGTGAAACTTCTTTAGAATCGTTGTGATTTCAAACTCGATGAAACGAAAAAATAAGTCCATAGTACCAGGCGCTCAGAGACTGGGAAGAGTTAGCCTTAGTTAGATCTCGCCCAACGCGAGTCAGTGACATTTCTAACTCTGTCTAACTTGTGGGTGTGATCTTCGCGCCATCTCCTTCTCTCAACGAGGTTAGACGGGTTATTTAGTATAAATATAAACGAGATTTAAAAATTAGTTTGCCAAAGAAGTTTTACTTGTGACATGTGTACACACGCACTATTTTTTATTCAAATACACAAGAGTTGACATTACTTATCATATAAGTAAACCACTGGATAGATTTTGATGAAATTTAGAATAATGCTAGCTTTGACGTCACAGCGGTCGCCGGTTCGAGGCTCGATAGGTTTTCATTTGTTGCGCACGAATGTTTGTACTCCTGCCATGGGTGTTTATATTTATATATTTAAAAGTTATATGTGTAGTGTATCAACTATCTGGTAATCGTAACACAAGCTTACCACGTTTACCACGGAACTAGATGGCGCTGTTATAAAAAATGTCCCAACATATAGCTCAGATCCGAGTCAAAATATAGAATACTTTTTGCTGATTTTGATATCATATCTCTGAGAACTCTACCTAACCGTTAAATGATTAAAAGGTACCTAAAGAACGAACCTGTGCGGAGCAAGGGTAATTTACTAGTTGAAGTATAAAAACATACAACATGAGTATTACTTTAGTAAAACAAATATATCACTGTAATCAGATAGAACAATATTTATTTAAATGTATGAAAATAACAAATAATTGTTGCAAACAAGTTTATCGCATTATAAATAGCCACATTATTTATGGCTCGACATTGAATTCAACCTTACGCTTATTTATAATGATAAATAATCACATTATTACAATTTAGCAATCGACTTTAAAAAATTAACGTGTGTCATTACAAAATATGTTCTAATAAAGTTAAGGTAATAAGTAATAACAATTGAAATACTCTGTGTAATTTGTAAGAGTAAGTGAGACTACGACTCTACCTTTTTTGTAACTAAGCATTTCTAGATTTGTATTGGAAATCGAAATTATTATTTCCTTGTCGTCCTTTTTAGACCTCTTATAGAACTAGCCTACTAAAATATGATTTTTTTTGAAATTGTGACGGAAATCCGCTTTCCTCAGGACGGCGGTACCTGAGCGAATCTATGGTGAGGGTGAGAGTGCCGTTTCAACGCGATGGAGTAAGAAACACCATAGCATTCCCATAGTAATGCAATAGATCTATTATTACCCAATATCTTACCAGGCAATGGCCGATGTACCGCTGTGACATATCTGTTGCCCTCCATATAGCCGCGGTCGGGCTCCGCGTTGTGCGCATGGTGACCACTGTGTATACTGTGCTGGTGTGAGTAGAATCCGTCTGGCGGGTGTAAAGTGACTCCGCCGCCGCCTTCCTCCTCGTCCACTTTTTGGGAGAAGCTGTTAACAAAAAAAAAATTAAAATTATATTGCTTTTGATATGTTACTGCATTATAACTAAACCTAATTTTATTGTTGTTAAGAAATTTTTAAAAAAATAAATAAATAATAATTTATAAATTATTAGTTTTATATTAAAGAACGAATGTAATCGAATTCTATAAATGTATATCTACGATGTCTGAATAAAGGCTATTATTATTATCATTAAGAAAATTACATGGTTGACACATTTGGCTCAGTTCGTAGAGCCTATACTCGCTGTGCCAGTGGTCACGGATTCGAGTCACGATGGCGTTGTTCATTTGTTCTGTGAGCTCAAATATTTGTACTCCAGTCATAGATGTTTATATTAATTATGATATGTATTTGAATTTATATCAAACAATGTATGAATCTATATCAAACAATGGAACTAGATGGTGTCGTATTGATGTCCTAACATTATTTTTATTTATATTAAATATAAGTAGGTACTAACGAGAATAATACATTATTTATTATTTTCTAGGACATTGTATATGAATGAATATAAGACCAGTAAGATAATATAATTGAAATATGCACTTAATATTTGAAATATCAAAGATCAACAAGAAAAGACATAAAAACTTGACCTAACCTACATATCAAAATCCCAGGTTTCAATCTTTCCTTTAAAACCAACTGCTATATAATGATGTGTTTACTTCATCATTTTAAATTTAATAGAGCGCTGTCGTATCGTTCATCGCAGAGATCTCGGTAATGAGACAGCTTAACATACTTTTGAGTAAATATTTTACTTTATCCGTTCCATATTTATGTAGCTTTAAGTCATAAAAGTACTAGCTTTTATATAAATACAGTAATAGGCAAAATGCAGATATGAATATATGAAAATAGTATATATCGTATCTTTTCTATACAAAATTAAAAAACAACTAACTAACATTCACTATATTTTTTGAAATTTAATAATGTGCAAACATTCATGCTAATTACACATATGGATACATCCAGCGGGACTCAACCCTGAATCACAACATACTGAGCAGAACATGTTGTCAAAGACCATATAGACTACTTTGTAGCAATTTTTTTGCCAAGAACATTGATCTGAAGTATAATAATGCTTGCCATATATTTTAGATTAATAATTTAATACAATATCGGAAGTACTTTTTAAACATAACCTAAACGTAAATGGATCCTGTACATGAATACAATGGATCTCTTTGGATCCTCACTTATCGCAAAAAAATAAACAGTCGTTAACATTTCAAATATTTGTGAGTAGTAGGATAGAATTTTTGTCTTCAACAACGAACATGATACATTAAGTGAAATAAAAGGCTTCAATACAATTTAACTGCTGAACAGCTATCTTTAGTACCAAACAGGAAACGATAAAGTAAAATTGTACACTTTTAAGATATCGACTGGAAAAACCTGTTCATTAAACATTTGGCAAAATACATACAGTTTGTGTGCTAAGTGCTAGTATTGAAAAATAATATTTTTTTAAAATGTAATAGCAGGAAACATAACAAAAACCTCAAGTTTCAGCACAAAAAAACGAAAATATGAATGTATTATAGTCGACGACGAACAATTTTATCTATTTCGTTCAATATAGTAAAGCAAAACGTCGCGAGGAAACCAGGAAACCAGCCTGAGTGATTCTAACTAGTTTTAGAAGCTGTGTAGAAGAAGAAGAAGAAGACCGCTCACACTTGGTCAGTATGGTGGACTATAGCCTCATCCCCCTTCTATTTCTATATTTCAAACATTATTGTGAAACTAAACAAAGGGCTGAAATAAAGTCGCAACAGCACATTATTAACTTTTGAATTCAATACAAAATGTTTTCAATTTCTTCTTTTCATATCCTTTTTGAAGTGAAGCACTCTAAGGACACCATACTTTAATATGAATTCTGTCGCAGTAGAGACGCCTTGAACGTGATATTTGGTTTACGTGTCAAGCAAAAAGTAATATGAATGCTATGTAAAGTATATAAATATGTATATTATATACAAGTTTTAATTTAAAATAGTACATAACAGTATCTGACTAGTAAAGCTTAAAATGCTAGAGGTCCCAGATTCTATAATCAGTTATGTGAATTTCACACCGTAGATTAAATGCTTTTTAGGAATACCTCCAGCTATTGTGAGACGAAACTTGCACAACTTACACGACATTCATAAAAAAATCACATCGTCGGTATGCGATAATGACTGTAAAAGCTAGGTTCGAGCTTTTATGTGTAAAATAATACAGAACATCTAGTTTCACATTGTTAGCTACACAAAAGTTGGCTATTGTTACACAATATTAAACCTATACTGTGATAAAATGTTACATAGGTAGTGACTCACGCCAGACGCTTTCAGAAGCCTTTATCAATTTGGGACAACCTATTTTCCTTTATAACTTGACAGGTTTTTGTTACATGCGTAAATATTTTCGGTAGATTAAGCTCTCTGTAAGAGATAGAGCTATTTTGGTCACAATATTTATGGTATTGGTTCCTATATAATCTATATAATATGTATATAATATGTATATAATACCTGTATTGTAATATTCTCAATAAATAATATACTGTACTCAATGATTTTTTATCAAACAAAAATTTTATATGAAAAGCTAATACACAGTAAGATTATATTATATAGAGAAGCTTTACTTATAGATCACTAGCGACTCGCCCTCGCTTCGCTCGGGCTCTTCCCTAGATTTAGCGCAGGCAAAGCCGCGGGATCCGCTAGTTATGCATATAAACCTTCCTCTTGAATCACTCTATCTATTAAAAAAGCCGCATCAAAATCCGTTGCGTAGTTTTAAAGATTTAAGCATACATAGGGATATAGGGACAGAAAAAACGACTTTGTTTTATACTATGTAGTGATTTTACCGAATAAAGTGCCTATATTTCCTTTGACATTAGAAAACTGAAATCTTAAAGCGAATGTTGTAGCAAAAAATGTGAATAATTAAATCTTAATGTTACTCTCATTCAAATTCCATTTGAAAACATTAATTTGCTCTAATTTGATGAATCCTTAAAATTCTTAATTATGTCTGTGTTAAGATTTATTTAAAATTAAATTATCACGAACAATATAGTATGACTATAAAAGTACCAAATTAAAAAGAACGTTGTTCTACGAATATTATGGTTTTAATGTACACATACATATTTTAGCATGATTATAATTATTAACTAGGAAAAGAATATGATGGAAAATTTAAACAAATAATATATTTTTTATTTCTATCACAAAGAAAAATATTATTTTTCATATTATTATTACGTAGATGATTCTTATATTATGATAATAAAGCTATTATTATCTAACTTAGACTATTATATAAATGATGTCTAGAAAATTGCATAAGAATAGGAAGTAATAATGCATTTTTATGATAAAATCATAGAAATTTAATCTCACTAATTTAATGACGTAGTTTATTTAGAAATTACCTACTTCCAAAACGGAGGATACGATATATTTGACAATTTGAGTTGATTTTTACTATTTTGTTTAGAATATTTTTGAGGAAAAAAACGCTTCTAAGACTAGAATAATTGCTTTTAAAGTGAAAACCAATTTTTTTACATTAAATGTATTAAAGTGAAACAATAAACCGTGTTAATTATTATAACAAAGAGTACAAAGTACAATCGTCTTTTAATTATTCTCATATTCCAACATAATTGGAAACAGCATATTTTATTGTAAAAAATCAGAAACGTGCGCTACCTGTTAACTTACCTGTATGTAAATGATAAAACGCCCGTATGGCGTTCGTTAGAGCGTACTAAAAATTACCGTAAAATAAGTACAGTTTCATTATGTCTATATGCGATAAAATGATTTTTTTAAAGTAAATTGCTTAATTTAAACTGTTACTTCGATTTAACTCGGATTTGTCGCGGATTTATTTTAAGCGTATGTTTCCGGCGTTTCGAATGCTTTACAACTAACGTCGTTAAAAGATTTTAATTTAAAAGTCCAATATGCTCGTAAATGTAATATGTGCTTAAATTCTTGGGGCAAAATAGAAAGTTTTGTAGATTGCGACGAGTCCTAATTATACCCTATAAATTTATACTTATTATATATTCGCAGCCGGCTAAAGCATCGTTATTATTTTTTAATTTTTAACGTTAAATTTTCTTACCCTTCAAAATCAAAAGCGATAATACAACGATAAAAGTATTTTTTAAAGTTTTAGCTCTTTAGACCAAACATACTCTTTAGTCTGGTCATTGACAAATCACAATAAATGATTTATATGTATTATTATGTATATATAGAGACGCACCACTCTTCATTCCGCTCAGGTGCGTTCCTAGGTACTTAATTATTATATAGTTAAATGAATGAAACTATCTTTTCGGATTTTAAATCCGCGACAAAATCCGAAAAGATAGTTTCATTTATAATGTCAAGAAAGTATTAGTTAAATGAAATAAACAAACACACTTACTACATATAATATTTTCAAGAAATTCTTATATATTTAAGCTATCTTTTTAACATTTCTAATAACACTACATACATTATTTTCACCAGAATAGCCATATGACTTACAATTTATTTCATTCAGTATAATCACGAGTGCGGAATGAGGCGCGGTATGTTCCTTGACAATGACCACGAGCGGTCAAGCGGAGAGTTTGTAAGTACTGGGCTTTAACGTTACATAAAATTACGAAATGTTTTGCTGTATTTTTATTATTTGTAGAGAATTCTTTATACTATCGGTCAAATGGGTTTGTATTAAATACACTTACTTTATAATATAAAAACGATATTCCATTCAATGGTTACTCACAAAGCCACAAAAAATTTTCGGCAGTAGTATAAGCTGGTAGGATCTATATGAGAACTAAGAATCCACTGGGATAGATTTTTGAAATTACATCAAGAAAAGGTTATTCAATTTATTCTATTATTTTAAAAATAATAGAATAAATTGAATGACCCTGTATAGAATAATTGAGAAGAAGTAATTGTACCTATATTGTAAAAAAATACAAGCTTACATCAATAATTGAGTATCATGTTTTGTTTGTTATTGCTGATACTGTTACCTACTACTGCATAATAAATACAAATTGAGCTAGAACACAAAAAAATATACACCTCTCTTTAAATCATAAATATCCTAGTTTCAAATCTTTTCTAACATTTATTCCTTATTCTTCTTTTATTCTAAAGCTAACACAGTTTTATGTAACGTTGCAACAGTAACTTACTTTGTTCCAGATAACTTAGAAGTCTGTCTTAAATATTGTGACACAGAGATAGCGCTTATTTATGAGTTTAGAGTTAAGACGCATGAGTTGCTGCAATGTACCGCAAATATTTGAATGTGTCTAGAGATGTCTCATAAGTAGTTTTATATAGACTTGTCTTATAATTATATAGAAATGAAATCTTATTTTCATATGTACAAAGAAGCCATTGACCCTCGTTTCATTCCTTCATGCCTAGATGTTTAAGTGTAGCAGTAGCTGACGGATTTGGGAACTATTTTAACGATAAAAAAATACTATTTCAGCGTTAAGGAGTAAAAAACTCATTTATCCTCCGTGTGTTAAGACTTAGGTGGGACTTTGCATTTCACACAACCTAAGTTCCTTTGAGAAGTACCTAATGTAGTTACATTAACGTACTAATGACGAACGAACGTATATAAAAGCGAACTAGTAATTGCCATTATTAATTCAGTGCAGATGTATTACAAAATTTATATTTTAGCATATTTTATATTAAAAAGAGTACCTATCAATGGTCATTTTATTGAATAAAGTTAAATTATTTACAAGAAATAATATTTACATACGAGTAGAAAATGAGAATCGCTGTTATTGTAAAATTGAGAGCATATTATATAACATGATCGCTTTAAGGCACTGTAAAATAACACCTATTTCATTCGAC
This sequence comes from Boloria selene, assembly GCA_905231865.2. Lineage (NCBI taxonomy): Eukaryota > Metazoa > Arthropoda > Insecta > Lepidoptera > Nymphalidae > Boloria > Boloria selene. The sequence continues at coordinate 4,963,830 of HG993156.1, forward strand.
TGATGTCATGTCAGTAATATTGGCTTTCCAACATAAGAAAAAGAATGTAAACAACATAAATATATAGGGTTGCTGGAAAAACATGTTATGACAGAGAAAATCGAGTTTCTTTCGCGAATGTTTGTTCCAATCATGAGGTTGAAATGTTTACTTCGCACCAAAAAAAATATTACCTAAAGTAATCGAGAGATACAAGCCTTAACTTTGATCAAAATCAAAATATTTTATTCAGCATAAAGTTATTACATTTTTTTACTGAACGTCAAGACCTGAAAAGAACTGGCGAAGGAAATAAAATATAATAATTATTAAACAATTTCAAAAAATGTAAGTATGTAAGTATGAAAGTAGTAATTTTAATTTGCCACATCTTTGCATAATGTTACGAATTATTGTAAAGATTATGGTTCTTCATGACTAAGGTTTTTTGTCCTCGAATTGGTCATGATGAATCACTTATGAACTTCAAGACGTTCAGAATAGAATATTGTTAAATACTGATTATACTTATTGATTGACTAATGAGTTTTAAGTTTTTTTTTAGTTAAAAAGCAAGTATTTAGTACATTTCAAATCACAAAGCGCACACAATATTAATACAAAATACTATATACGATGAAAGCAAAACTGATGGTTATGATAAGTACTGAGATAAAGCTATAGATGCGATACGATCAATAATATCTACACCAGACCTATAATTTCATGCTCTACTATGAAACTTTCTACCATCGTATAGTATATGAACTATGAAGTAAATTCTACCAGACAAATAAGTTATCAGGGATTTTATTTCAGGCGACTTGTTTAATAGTGAGTATCCTATTAGAGATTATGAGTACTTATTAGCAAATTAGGGCTAAATCTAAGTATGTAAATAGTTCTTTTTTTCTACTGGACCGGTGAGAGAACACGCGCAGAACCCACTTCGCGTGCTCTTCGAGGGACGGGAATGATACATGTTAATAGGTTTCTTATATTATATACAAAGTACTAACTTAAAAATACTATGAAATATAAAACTTTTAAATATGACACAGAACGGCATATGTAGCGGCTCAAATCAAATCATCACGCCAGTTAAAGCAAGGAAAATTAAATAAGAAATAATATGTAATTTTTTGTTTGTTCTTTTCCAAAAGTCATTACATATATATATGACTATGTTGTAAAGAATTTTATATGAAGACTAAACTTATAATTACTTCATATTAAACCGTACACGATTGGTCAATAGTAGTAATAAACGGATTCCACTGTAAATTACAAAATATTAAATAAACCTATATTAGAGAAAGTAAATATACAATTTAAAGATAATAAATATAAAAACAAAGTACATGAAAATTCTAGACTTCATAAGCGATAATCGATACTAGTAAAGCATCTCTAGAAATCGCAGAATCGTGTGCTCGTATTTAGCAACAAGAGTATGAAGCGATAGTCACGACTGCATAGAAAGTTCGTGAAAACCACTTCAGACTATAATTTGAATGGTTTCTGATCGAATATCTTATAACGTAAATATAAATATAGTTGATATAAACAAAAGAGATTGATTTATTTTTGAAAATATAGTAAAGCCAACTAAAAATGTTATGTAGAGTTCATTTGTTCATACTTAATATTATAAAATATGTGGGTTTGTGAGTTTGTTTGTAATAAATAAAACAAAAATCCACCGATTCGATTAAGATAAAATTTGGTATAAAGATAGATTGAGATCCTGGAAAGGGCATAGATTAGTTATTATAGCGGAAAACATTTCTGGTGTGTCAAGTGTTAAGTACGTGACAAGTAGATATAAGATTATAAACATATTATAGTCATTACTTTCTATTCAATACTAACGCAAAGTGAGGGCTAAAATATAATAGAATGCTAATTTTAATATGTAGTTATATAGTAAATTACCTACTACTAATACCTTTTTACTTTTCACAATTGTCTAATTAAAAGTTACAATACCATACACATTTGTACTTTGGCCATAACCAGAATTGACTCTCATTTGGTTCTCGTATGAGTGTACACGAGTGAGCTTGATGACATAATAGTAGGAAGCTTGAAGGTAAATAAGTATAGAACAATAGTGGCATACTCTATGCTACAAACTACGTTATTTTGACTGAACGTGCATATGTCGCTTTCGAATTGGTATAATATATGTACCTATATTAAAATAAAAAAAAATAAAGCAAATTAAATAAGTAAAGTTTTTTATGGAAATTAAAATGCATTATCAAAGTTTATTCCTAAACTACAATTACTTAACAAAGTTAAAAACAAAGCAAGGACTATAATTTAAATCATCGTAATTTAAGTCGTCTACAATATCAAAGTGAAATACCAGATAAGCGTTTGTTCTGTGGAATTCGAGAAGAAACCTTGATAAATATTCTAAAGACGATTTTCTCAAGCATTCTTTAATACCAGCAGATACCTGGTAAGTTAAAAGGAATTTGAGGGTTTCATTCTATTTTCACTTATTGTACTATTTATTTAATATTAAAATTAAATACTATTAACCGTGGTAGCTCCGTAGTAGCGCGCTGACTTGCGAAAACGAGTGAAGCGGGTTCAAATCCTCGCACCTTCAATATTTTCATGTGGTAATCATTTCGACGATTACTATTTGCCTTACGGAGAAGCAAAAAAACATGTGAAGAAACCTGCATGTCTAAAAAGACCTTCTAAATTTTCGAAAGACAGGTGAGGTCCGCCAACCCGCAGTTGTCCAGTGGACTATAGCTTGATCCTAGCAGTGGGACAATGTTAAAAATGGCTGAATGCTATACCATTTTTTATCTAAAACTCTAAACAGATGGAAACATAAATATGTATATAAGATAATGACTCAAAGGTTAGATGGTATTCCCTTAACGAGACCAATAGAAACATCTACATAGCCAATACAAGGATTTACACCGCACTAGTGCACCAGAAGGGCATTAATATGTATGGCATTAAATACAAGTTCTGTTGAGTTTGCAGCTGGAATATTGTCATGGAAAATTCAAATCATATTTATTTTACAATATAAATAATATAAAAAGTAAAAACAAATATAATATAATTAAAAAATTGTAAAGATTGTAAGGAAAATACTGCCAAAAAGAACTAGTGTAGCTTCTTGGGACTCCGTCCTTTAAGACGTGTGATTAAAATTAAGCCTATGTTGATCTAGAATATAAGCTAGGTCTTTTAAGTTTTAGGTATTCCACTTTAACATAAAAAATAGAAACAACAATCAAACAAATCACATTTATACGTAATGTTATTTCATTATAATAATAAATGATAACGAGTTCCTATTCTTAAACCATGTACACATATAACATTAAACATATACAAAATGCGGAAATCGGTGTTTATAGTTTCTATATATGTACATAGGCACAGTACATATGCCTTCAGGTGAACGGACTAACTTAATACCTCGTGGGTAGCTAGAGCTAACTCAGCCGAAATTGCAAACCTAAATGGAAATGTAATTTCAAGATGGATTCGGTAGTGATGAAAATATGAGAGTATATACAGTCTGAATATTTGAGTCACCAAATTGACCAATGTCTCATTACTTAAAGTAGTACTGCTCAGTTTGTAGTGCCAGTGGTAGTACGTTCGAGTCCCACTGGGAGCATTCATTTGGGTTATAGGCATGAAGTGAAGTCTAGTCATGGGTGTTTATTTTATAATATGTACTTAGATATATTTAAATTTTAAAATCAAATAGGTATATGAGATGTGTATCAACAATCTATAGCTACATATTTATTTTATAATTATAATTAACTTTAAGTTGACTCCAACAACAATGTAGCACAAAATTTAATATAAAATTCAAATAGAATCAAGATTAACATGTTAACAAAAATCGCTTAAACATATTAAAGAACAAACGTGAACAGACAACAAATGTATGAATAAACTAAACGATAAGATTACAGGACACGATCTGAAGACTCTCATTGGCCGTCTTGCTTCAATTTGCATAAAGATTTCAAATTTACATTTCCTTAAAGGACCCGACGTAAATGCACTCAAGAGCGGACTTCGGCGTAATCATGATAAAATAGACGTGTAAATAACAAGAGATAGCTAATTTAAACACCTGTTTTTATGTTAATTATGATTTTATAGCTATACTTTGCATACCTAATATTCTTTAGTATTCATATTTAGGTAATACAAAACTGTAGCAGTAATATTTAGGAATTTAGAAATTTTACACAACACTATCTTACATAAGTCCTTTAGATATTATGTTACTCACAAAAAAAGTAAAACATTTACCGTATCGCTTTAACTAGCGAATAATAGAGAAAAACTGCTATGGCGTAAAATTAAAATCAATGCAAACGATAGGTTTTTATGGCGCACTTATCGTCGGATAAAGCTTGCCAATTAATATGTAACTCTTGTGTTGCTGGAGCGGCGCCAAAATAAAGCCTTGCGGCACGCCTTAAATGGGAAATTCGATACTACAGTTAAATTGCTGCAGTGTTTGTACTCTATTATACTAATAGCTCGAGATACCCATGTAAGTGCTAATTTTTAATGTTAAAGTTTTCCTTAACAATTTCTTAATTAACGAAGTAAATGGTAGTAGACTTTTAGTTACAGTACAGCGATAGACATTAAAAAAGGAACGAGATCATTCACTCTTGTATAAACAACTAAATGTGTTATTAAACAAAAAGAATTTAAAGGATCAAGTTCAAAATCTTCTGGGATTAGTTACAGTCAGTCAGTTAGTAAAGTCATATCTGTAAATTAAATATTGTTTGGGATGTCTTACTGAAACAGTCATTATTATATTAATCGGTAAAGACCGAATCTTTGATTTTTAAATTTTTTATCGGTGTCTGGTCTGTCCGATCTGTCTGTCTGTGACCGCAACACTAGAAAACTATTGCACAGATTATAATAAAATTTGTTATTATAATAGCTGGTCGTCTAGTTCATCATACAAAACAATTTTGTAACGCAGGAAAATATCTTATTATTGAGAAATCTATACTAACAGTCAAAACTTATCTATGGACTACTGAGCGGAGCAAGGGTCTCTAGTTTACTATAAAATCCTACAAGTTGAAAAAGTGAACATTTACACTACTACTTCGAGTAAAATGAATAATGTGGGTCATTCCACGGCTATCCCAATTGAAATTAGCTCAGGTCAGCTCAGAATTTTCATTAAAAATACTGAAACATTAAAAGATTACCTGAAAATAATATACCATCATATTTTATGTAAAAATATGATTTTTAAAAACTTTTTCGAGTAACACGTTACTGAGCTTTTTAAAGGTTAATGACTATGGAATATTTAGGGCACTTGGTGGGTATCATTTGCAGTTTATTTGTCAAATAGAGCGAGACATCCCCTCCATTGTTAGTAGGGCCTATTCAGTTGCACCGACTTGATTAATACGGATGAATGCACCCGCTAGCTGCAGGAACGACCCAGTTTCAGAAAAAGTCGTCGGTTATTATGCTGGGCAACGTTTGTGGTAGATTGCCTGGTTTGACAGAATGGATTGCTCTCGATTTTTAATATTCTATGTGGTGAATGAAAGTGCATTGCTTTTTTAGAACTACGTTTAGATTTTTTAGACTTGCAATAACTAACGTGCAGGTACAGAGCAAGTATTAATGTAAGTATTTAGTATACCTATATAATAAAATAAGGTATTAATGAAGTTTACTCATTATTATATCCTAATTGTGTTTTTAAACGGACGTGCTTACCTAACAGTTTTATTTTAAACAAATATCGATCACTATTCCCCATAAATAAGTTCACATCTTACCCGTAATAAGGCTTCTGGCAAAACCAGGACCTCGTCAGCTTAGCAGCTTCCAGGAGAACTCCTCCGATGTCTGCGATCCTCATGCCAGGACAACAACATCCATCCTCTTGACCATCACCCACTAACACGACACGAGACTCCGACTTCGCCACTTTGAATAAATGTTATATCGAACCCCTTATCTACTTATTCCATTTCTTCTTGTATTCACACTTAATGTTCACTTTTCACGTCATTTAACATTGGTTTTTAAAGTATCGTTTATTTTAATTATTTTAAGCGAGTAAAACCTTCAAACAAACGATTTAAAGTTAAAGCAAAATATGTTGATGTGTAAAGAAAATGATAAAATTTCAATTACTGCTACTGACATGAGGCGAGGTCGATGCTGAATATGTCTGGCGTGAAGCGGTATTGTGTATCGTCATAACATGTTGATAGCAACACAGAGCCTACATTTTAATATAAAGTTCATTAGCACTTAAAAAGTAATTAAAAGTAATTTCAACTTTGGAGGTGAAATTATTGAATTTATTTTAAAAAAAAAGTCGGTTTATTTATTTTGATTGTTAGGAATTATGCAATTTTTGGCAACTAAAACAGCCACTCTATTTAAGAACTTTTTTGTTAAAAGTCTGTTAATAGTAGATTAGTAGCCGAGGGCTGTAAGGCATCAATTGCAGCCCGAGATATTTAGGCGCACGAGCGCAGCGAGGGCGCCTATAGTTCGAGGGTGCAATTGATGCTTACACCCGAGGTAAATATTCTGCTTTACATCTCGATTGTGAGGTAAGTAGAAAAAAACCGGCATTACAAGAATAAATTTTAGCTTTAGAATCGTTGTGATTTCAAACTCGATGAAACGAAAAAATAAGTTCATAGTACCAGGCGCTCAGAGACGGGGAAGAGTTAGCCTTAGTTAGATCTCGCCCACCGCGAGTCAGCGACATTTCTAACTCTGTCTAACTCGTGGGTGTGACCTTCGCGCCAACTCCCTCTCTCAACGAGCTTAGACGGGGTTATTTAGTATAAATATAAACGAGATTTAAAAATTAGTTTGCCAAAGAAGTTTTACTTCTGACATGTGTACGTACACTTTTTTTTTCAAGATCGAAATTGAGCTTCGCCGTTCGATATTTAAAATTGATGACTATTATACTCACACGAAGACAAGGCTGAATAGCAAAGCGACCTCTTTGGTCATTGGGCTGAATGCATTATGTCTATTGCCAGAATGATGGTAATAGATGTACGCGAACTTTTTTATTTACTTACCGCCCTAGGGCTTTTTTAGCTACATTATTACCCTAGAGCGCTAATTAGTCACCTACAAGCCCCATTTGGAGGTAATAAGAATCTACTTACCGAACATGAGAGATGTAATAGTAGATTAGTAGCCAAGGGCTGTAAGGCATCAATTGCAGCCCGAGATATTTAAGCGCACGAGCGCAGCGAGGGCGCCTATAGTTCGAGGGTGCAATTGATGTTTACACCCGAGCTAACTATTCTGCTTTACATCTCGATTGTGAGGTAAGTAGAAAAAAACCGGCATTACAAGAATAAATGTTTGAAGTGAAACTTCTTTAGAATCGTTGTGATTTCAAACTCGATGAAACGAAAAAATAAGTCCATAGTACCAGGCGCCCAGAGACGGGGAAGAGTTAGCCTTAGTTAGATCTCGCCCACCGCGAGTCAGTGACATTTCTATCTCTATCTAACTCGTGGGTGTGACCGTAGCGCCATCGATCTCAACGACCTTAGACGGGGTTATTTAGTTTAAAATATAAACGAGATTTAAAAATTTAGTTTGCCAAAGAAGTTTTACTTCTGACATGTGTACTTTGTACACACGCACTTTTGAAGTGAAAAACTTCTTTAGAATCGTTGTGATTTCAAACTCTATGAAACGAAAAAATAAGTCCATATTACTAGGCGCTCAGAGACGGGGAAAAGTTAGCCTTAATTTAAATTCAAGTTTTACTTCTGACATGTATACTTTGTACACACGCACTTTTTTTTTCAAGATCAAAATTGAGCTTCGCCGTTCGATATTTAAAATTGATGACTATTATACTCACACGAAGACAAGGCTGAATAGCAAAGCGACCTCTTTAGTCATTGGGCTGAATGCATGATGTCTATTGCCAGTATGATGTTAATAGATGTACGCGAACTTTTTGAAAGAAAGAAGTGTTTTTTTAATTACTTACCGCCCTAGGGCTTTTTTAGCTACATTATTACCCTAGAGCGCTAATTAGTCACCTACAAGCCCCATTTGGAGGTAATAAGAATCTACTTACCGAACATGAGAGATGTAAAAGATATGAAAGAACACATAATAATATAATCGACAATGTTTTAAAAACATTAACGTCCCGATGCTGGACACGAGCCTCCCTTCAATACGTGGATAAGGCCAAAGTCCTCTAGATCTTGTCCTTCATCTTAAATCAAATGGTAAGATGTTAAACGTAAACTAAAACAATATTCAAACATCAATGTGTACATTTGACCAAATAAATTCAAGAAATATATTGAAACATCAAACTTGACGTAACAAATAGAGGCTAATATTTCTAAGAGAAAGTAATGACTGTCGTTACAATACAAATAGATCAAGAAGCCGAAGCCATCAATCAGATACATCATTTATGTTATCCGTGACTTGTATGACATGGTTGTCGGTGTTGGGTGACACTAGATTGTTGACCACTTGATCCGCGTGGATCTGTCGAATATATTACAACAGTAAATAGAGATCTCATGTAATTATTATATAATTGTAACAGATACGTGTAGGTCTTGTTTTATCAACCAAGAATCTTTAACTAACCACTGGGTAAATATTTCGGGTAAAATTAGAATGCAAGTGCCACCAAATACGCATCTTAAGAAATATTCGGAAAGTGGGTCATGAAGATATATTACGTTCCATTTTTTGATTCAAAACTTATACATTGATTACAGTAATTAACAAACATACAAACTCACAGATACAATTTTCTATGTATATTCTAAGTGATTATTAAAAATTTTCAGTGACATTTATATAACAAGAGTTACCATGCTTATAATTAGTATTACAATAGGTATATGTATACATACATGTATCGTGTGGTAACTTAGTAAATCAAAACATATTCTAACCATATTTAATCAAGCATTTAGTGTAATGTCAAACAGTGACATAATGGGATGATGTCATGGTAAACGACAGACACGGAAAATGTCAAACTAAACGGCTTATGAGGGTTTAGATGAAAATTGTTGTAAAATTATAGATAGATATGGTATTATATTAAATATAATTCCTTGGGTACAATAATCTAAAGTACGTTCTAAATAATTATTTTTAATAGGTAGCCATAGAAACCACGTAGATTGCAGCATAAACTATACATCAAGAACGTATCTATATTTAAAAACTAGATACGAACATTACTATGAAGTGAATGTAAATAGCAACTTGTTGTTTATAATAAATGTTGTTGATATTAAATGTAGTGCAGTAATATAAATAGAGCAACCTTTATCCTTGAAGTTAAATATAGTGTTGCTAAGGAAACAATCGTTACAGTATTGCAACTCACTCTGGTAAGTAATAAAGTATTTATCAAAGAACACGAAAACGAAACCATCTTTGCTGATGACAAAAATGGAATAATTGCCCAATTATTACTTTGTCATTTGCGAACAAAAATTGTTTTTGTTTATTAGCATAACATTATTTTAACCAAGAAATTTCATTATCAATGAAAATAAGCCCACATTCAAACTTTTTATTTAGAGCTCCACTAATATATTCACAAATTAACATTTTTAAGTTTCACGTCGATACGACAATTATAAATTGGTATAAAAATATGTTTACATACGTCGAATTTCATGGTCTTTTCTGGTTTTCTCTAAAACTTTATAGTATGTTAAAAAGTTATGCAAGCATCTACGGATCAACCTTAATACAATACTGTTTAGAGTAGCAAAATCGGATAAGCCGTCCGAGAAGTCAGTGAAACACATAAATGTATACATACAAATATGGATACATAGAATCTCCTCTATTTCGGTTGATTAAGAGAAGACATTTAATAATTAAAGCGATATGAAATCATTATATTCATCAACCGCTAAAAAGTACGGGACAGTGCGAATGGTGTAATATTTCTTAACGCTATAATCTTTCAATGTCATCATTCACACGAAGGTGTCATTACTTGATATTAAATGTCTTGCAGCTGGACCGTTTAAATATAAATATTAAATTATTAGAACAATATATTTTCACAAATATTTAAAGTTCATACGAAAACCCTTTGATTATATACATGTCTAGATACCACATTGAACCGTCCCGAACGGCTCAAAAAAAGTCTACTAAAATTGGTAGACTCGCTTCTCACGTACGTCAGTGTCATTTGAGCCACTAGCGGATAACAAGCTCGCGAAAAAAAATTAATTATGCCGGTTTGTGCTATCAAATTGTGTCGAAATTATGTGGAATAACCGTATAATAATACCAAGATCACTTTCCATCGGTAAGTTATGTTATTTAACTACTATTTTTTAAGAAAACATGGATTTTTAATTCGTTACTATTTAGGTAAATTTGACAAGCCTGTGTTGCCAGCTTATTACTAGGGAGACTTAGCGAAATTATTGAAGACAAATTATAAATATTATTATTAAATTTATGTATGTATTTATTTATTTATATAGGATTATAGACAGTATATATAAGTAACATTTTAAAAAATAATAAAATAATGACATTTATAAAATTATTTTTTTTAATTACTTTTTAAATTTTTAATTTTGTATGACATTGAACGTACATAATTAGGAGTATGCAGTTTACTAATTATTTAATTAGAATAAGTTTTTACAAAATAAAAATTAGTTATAAATTTCTTTTGTTTTTTTTTTATATTCAATATATTTTTTTATTAATTCTTAACTATTATAATTACTTTATTTACCCCTTTGGGCAAAAACCTTCTCCAAAGCAAACCACTTATTTTTATCTTTGGCGGCGTTTAAATAAACATCATTACATCCTCGTAAATCATAAAATGATGGAATAGTATATATTGTGTTATGTTTTTTACAAAACCGACTTTAATAACAAACACTAGAAATAACAACATAACTGATAGGTGTAAATATAGTGGATGGTATGAAAATATATGATTAAGCATCTATATTCAATGAAAACTACCAATAAAGTATTTTTTACGTTTTAGTGTTTTTTGTCGAGACGTTTTATTAAGTTTTTATTTCACGTTTTAGTGTACATTTGTGCACTATAGTAAATATCCTGCGTAGTTGACTAATCTTCGTAACAATATTTATTTGATCACACTCACCAACACCTATATAAAATAAATGAAATCCATATGAATAAATGAAAACAGTAATATAGTATATGAAGCAGTACTAGTACTTTTTTATATTCTCAGGAGTAATTATCATATTTTAATTATTACATTTTAAATATTTAAAATTTTAAAAATAATTATTTTATTTAACCTTCATCATATTAAATAATGGAAGAAAGATTTGGAGCGGGTATCCCTAAACACGCACACCTTGACAGTTGGACTTCAATAAGTACACAAGCTATACTCACACATGTCACGTAAAGTGAGGCCGTTTTCTGCGCATCGTTTGTTGGTATTGCTCAATCTAGACATGTATATAATCTAAGCGAAAACCATTAATATTTAAAAAGAACTAGAAACTACTTATAAAATACAAAACTTTGCTTCTACCTTATTTTCGGTACTGGTGGTTAAATCTGGTAAAAGATGATCTTATCTTCAAGATCAACAAATATTTCAATATCATTAGTGATGAAGATAAAGTCCTTACAACTACTTATATCAAAGAAAGCATCCCGGAAATCGAACATTAGTATGGAAATCGAACCGCTAATATTTGCGAAATGAGAAGTGCACTTACAACACTTAACATTCTTAAGTAATATGGATATATTTTGAATCTACCACAACGAGTATCTATAGAATACGATCCTATTCTCTAGACTTTAAGAAAAACTACTTAGCAAAAAGCAATTGGTCTGTATAGGTTGAGAGATTTGTCAAGGTATGTCAATATTTCGGTACTCCTTAGTACCATGTCAATATTTGGTCATACTTCACTATTATTATATTGGTAGTAAATAATTTAAGTTGATCCTATACTCGTAGCTACGCTTATTGCGATCAGATGACATACTGTCGTTCCGTCATGAACATTGATGAAGGTTTCGTCATTAGATAGCCAATTTAGTATTTCATGACATTGATGTGTTTCCGAAGCGGGGTACATTAGATATCGTATATACAAAGACAGCCCTATCAATTTTCTTCTTTTGGAATGAATTCTTAAGATATTAATTAATACCAAAATTTCTATTTTATTTTAATGTGCTAACGTTGTGTCCAAACTGGGCATCAAAAGCTCGGACATCCATCTTTGACAGACTTTATCTATCAACCTTAATAAGGAAATAAATAACGGCTATTTCACAAAGTATTTAAAAAACTCATGAGCTTAAAAATGTTAATCAATTAATCTTTTCAAAAATGAAAATATATTATTAAGAAACTTAACTTGATATCTTACACCTACAAAATTTGTGTTTGATGCAAAAATAAGTTCGTAACATGGTCGTTTGCGTAGGCTAGTAGTATTTTGCAAGCAAAGATTAAAGGTCTATAAACGGCCTTCTCAATTATACAAGGCCTGTATGCGATAAGTTATAAACGATTTGTCTTTCAAGCCTCTTTGAAGTACTATATTTTGTAACATAAATATATAATTTATACATAAAGTATAACTTTAATTGTCGTTAGGTAAGCTCTAAAATGGCTGGACCGATTAGAATATTTTGTATCGTTACGAAAGGTTCGGTCTAAAAAAAAGGGAAAACAACTCGAAAATCTAAAAGTTTAGAAGTGTTTATTTTATATGTCAACGTACCGAGGGACAAACCAGAGCGAAGCCAGGGTCAGTCACTAGTATAAGATACAAATTGACAGCGGAACAAAACAATTTTTACAACATTGAATTTATAAATACTAGATGAGTGTATGTTTAGTAAAATTACAGATGAATATTTGTTTAAAAACTTACTTGTTTATAGTTTGTAAAGGTAACCACTAAATATTTAATATCTCCCCTTTCTCTACCCTTTAGCATATAGTTAATAGCATAAAAAGTCTACGAATAATGAATTATAAGCTTATTTTCTTATACTTTGTTTCTTTCATCATTAGTACTTTGTATCATTTTTATCATTAACATTTATAGCAACATTGATTGATATATAATGATTTTACACCTAAAATTGATTACCACAAGACAAAAGAGGATAACTTAATTGCCATATATCGTTAAAAAAATATTATACCTATAAAGCAATCTTAAAACAATATAATTTATATTTCGCAACAATACTTATGATACCTAACGATAGCTTTTAAGTGTCCTGTGATAAATTCATAAAATAAATATGAGTACATCAATCATGGCAAGATTTAAATTACGGTTTAACTTTAAAAATTAAATCATAATCGTAAAATATCAATCCAATATTTCATACGAATGCTGAGAGACTCATTATATGCAGCATTATATGAAAAATGAACAGTTTGGGTTAAACAGACTTATCGAACGGTAAACGGTTGTGTGCACGTCTGCGAAGATTTCCATCAATACTATTTCCGTACCGTAGGGAACGCGAATCGTATCGAATAATATAAATACAATATAAAGTTTATATTGTAATACTAGCAACTTCTCGATAAATACTTCGCTCGGTTACAGTTCTCGAGGCATAAGCTCAGCTTTGCATTTGTGTGAGTGCAGTGTACGGATAGGCACGACCGAAGGCGTAGCGCGTTGCGAGTGGTTTTTGATGCGTGGCTATTGGCTTTTAGCTATCACTCACACAAATGCAAAGCTGAGCTTACGCCTCGAGAACTGTACGTCTCTAAGTACCTAACTGTAGCCTCTATTATTTACGGCCATAGTCTATCTGTCTCATGTCTGTCCGCTCAATCCCTTATTCATTTTGTCCAAATTTCTCAAGACATTTCAGCATAAAAAATGTAAAGTACATTCATTTGCTTTTATAATAGTAGATAATCTAATAATCATATTATTAAGTATATGTATTTAAAATTACCTTAGTAGGCCAAAATCGATTTAATTATAATTAAAAAAAATAACAAGCCGCAAGTCCGCTAACTCATTCATTTAATCAAAGACTACCAAAATCATAAATAATTCAATAATATTCAATATGAATATGGAAATTAATAATGCTAAATTTAATAACAATACAGATAATAACTATTTACACAATTTAAAACTTAATGTTTTCCGAATTCATAATATTATTGAAATTATAATGTTTTTACTTATATGTATGTGAAATACTTTACACCATAACATAGACAAGGGAAATCCATAGTATCGTACCTTTAAACCAACATTTTTGATCACTTTCACTTCAATTAATCGCGTTTGTTTATGACTTGGTATGGTACGTAAACGGATACTGGCGGAGACGTCGCCACCTTGCACTGGACTAATACAATTGAAAACTAACTGTATTACAGCACAATAGAACATAAAATCCACTTACATTAAAAGTATTTTATACTTTTAGAGTTATCGATTGTAGGGTTGTAATATTTTACCTTAGATGTAAAATAACAAGGAATTAAACTATTTCGCCCCTAAATTCTCTAGCATGTTTTCGGAATACATGTGTACTCCGCCAACCTACACTGGGCCAGCGTTGTGAACCATTGCCCGATCCCCCTTGTAATGTAGGAAGGCCCAGCATTGGGACGTTAAAAAGGGCTGAATAGTATATTATAAAAACATTTTAGTAGAATACAGATAAAATACATAAACCAGCATCACTCAACCGATATCAACTTGAGGTTTTCCCCATCAACTAAGGTAATAATAAATTTTATCTTATATTAAAAATAACATCCATTAGCTATCACGAGAGCAATAAATGACTCTAATGACTTTCATTCTATAAGTATATCTTTTCCGCTATCAGGCTATTTTCGATAATTAATTTTATTTCGGTAACCCACGCAAAGGTCACACAGTCGGTCACATAGACCTTGATCTGAATAAACTTTATATATATATATATATATATATATATAGCAATATTGTAAATTAATTCGTAGACATTGTGTACACTATATTATCAGTAATTTTAGTTACCCTTGCTATTTTCATATGCATGCGACAGTAATTATAATAATACTAGGGACTCACCCTCGCTTTGCTCGTGGTCGTCCCCATAACGGTTGGTATGAAAGAAATAAACCATATACATGGTTTAAATATAAAAATTAAGTTATATAATATATATTTTTTATTCAAGCCACCTCTGACGCTCTCCCTAACAAAACAAAAAAGAATGGTTCAAGTCGGTATAAACATTTTTGCAGCAATTGATTTTAAGAGTAAAGAATCAACTTGATTTGAGACATTCATAGAAAGTTATAAAAAAAGAATAATATTTATTTTATTCAAATAAAATAAATATTATTCTTTTTCTTATTCTTAGTGTTTGAATTTTTTATATTATACACTAAGTTTATTAATTATAAGTTATAACTTTATTATAAACTGTGTGTGGGCACAAACTCATGTTTCATAAACTAAATTAGTCCCAAGAATGCCTAAAGAGAAAAAAAGATAGATATTTGAAAATTATAAGATTTTTCTTTTGACTCAATACGAAAATGATGTTTTTAGGAATGATAGAAAGTAGAATACATATTAATATCTCTAAAACGTTAACGATTAAATATCTATATAACTGTTACTATCAATCACTTATTGAAGAACCCATTTAAGAGGGAGTCTAGTCGTTATTGATAGCATCCATAACGATTGATGCTTAAGCACTGATAGTGTTGCTACTCTTATATGATATAAATTATACATCTTAGATACATATAATTCATTATTCAAACTAAGTCAAATCTGCGCATTAAATTTTCGGATATTTTACAGAAATCCATAATAATTGTTAAGACCCCGAGCGGAGCGAGTCAGTCAGTTGCTAGTATGTTATATAAACTTTATTATAATATTATAAGAGCTAAGCTAAAGCAGTATTCTTAAATTTTAATTTTATTAAGCAAACTTACAATCAGTACTTGGAGATGAGAATCAGAATGAATGGTGTCAGTGCACAAAAGATAGCCTTTGGTTTTAGGTCATTATATGTAGGTTTTGATAATATTTTTTAGTTTCACAGATGTCATGATCATTTGTGGTTAATAATAACGTCCTGTTCTCTCTTTCACTTTTCAACCATGAGAGGACAATTCGACACGATCAACTGTAAAAAATTTATCATTACATGAAATATATACATTTACAATCTCAAAGCGTCTGTCGGCTATAAAAATTGGTTCAAAAACTACCGACTGATTTTATATACTTTTTTTTACCAAAAGATAGAGTTTCATAGAGATGGAGATTCATGAGAAAGTGTATGTTAATAAGGGACATTAATGTTTTGTATAAATTGTCTGAAAAAAGACAATAAAATTATTGAAGATGTTGGCAAAAATCGTTTCAATTAGGACCTTTTCTGACATGCCTCGCGTAAACCAATAACCCGAGTGAAGCGAAGGTTACCATTAGTACATAATAATATACATAATTCAAGATACACAAAAAGTGACTTGTAACATCAAAAGTATACATAGGTATATAAGTATATAGCTATATTTTTTACATAACAATTCAAACCAGCCTATTTTTTAAGACCGACATTTCCGTAGTTATTTCTGTGATTAAACTCTCGCAAAAACCTGATATTCCTGCGAGAGCTATATTGTTTCTTTTTTCTTTTCATTCACAGTTGATGCCGGAATAATTATTTTAGATTAAAAATGAAAAGACGATAGATAGAGATTTTATTCATAATAAATAAATATAATTTATAATATACAGCACTATCTAATTTCATGGTAAGCTACGAGGCTTGTGATACCAGATAGCTATTATATATATACTTTATATTAATAAATACCAAACTGAGTACAAAAATTCGTGTTCATCACTCAAATTAAGTCCCCAGCGGGACTTGAACCCGATCACATAAGGTCTCTACCAACTGAACCAAATAATCTGCATAGGTATTTTATTTTTATTTATTATTCGGAAGACAAACAGTATTAAATTACATATAAAACGAGAAAAAAAAAATTATTAACATAAACCAATTAAGTCTTCACAATTTACAATTTCTAAAGGTAGGTGTTAGCTTAATTAAAGCATATAATAGTATTACAGTACATAAAAAGAATTAGAGAATAAAAAAAAAAACATTACGTAAAACTTCTAGTTAAAATTTTTAACTTATATAATGAGTCTGAAAATAAATCTATGTCATTAAATATTTCATTATGTAATTTGCACGAGCGGTATAAAAAGCTATTACGAGCATAATTAGTCGTTAATTTAGGCAGATAAAATATTGACAAATTACGTGATTGAGGACGAGGAATCTATATACATATATACATTTTTTTTCTTATATTTATTTACCTATGTTCTATATTTAACTAGACCGAGAGATAAAGCAGTTCAGTAGTTCCGATAAATAGGCTGACTCACTGATAAACCGGTTCGAGAAAATCACATACATATACGCTTTATCTCCATCTACGTATGTGGGTTAACAATACTCTGTAAATAAAAAACTATCTATTTGTTCAAAGATTTAAATATTTGCTTATGATATAGACTCGTGGACAAATATTGCACAGCTTATTATAAAGTGGCGAAGTATACAGCAAAATAGTTATAATTTCTAAGAAAGAACATCGTTTAACTTACGACTTAACCATGTATAACAAAACAAAGTTGAAATAATCTGAATATTTGTAGGAAAACACTTATATATGTATTAGGTCTTAATTCTGATTTCTAGACCACATCTTCGTAGGCCAAACACATGTTGGCTAGACTTAGACTATATGCCCAACTAATCCTTGTATGTACAATGTACATATATAAATTAAATTATCTATTTCCTCTGATTTTTTTGTTTTGTCTATGCTTGTTTACATATGGTCTAAGAGCCGGTGGAAGATCGACCTTCATCGATCTGATAACCAGATGAGACATATTTTTTATGAAATATAATTTATAAACAAATATACCTATAATTACTTGCCTATCTGAAAGTGCTCATGGCTATTTTTAATTAAATTAACTTTAATCGATTTTTTTTTCATCACTTTCATTCTTTTGATAACCAAATGAATTTTATTTCACTGTTAG
Organism: Boloria selene; assembly: GCA_905231865.2. Taxonomy (NCBI): domain Eukaryota; kingdom Metazoa; phylum Arthropoda; class Insecta; order Lepidoptera; family Nymphalidae; genus Boloria; species Boloria selene. Next base: position 4,981,988 of record HG993156.1, read on the forward strand.
TTTTTAACACACAGAATATGCCTCAGTAGGCTTCCTACTCATTTTTGTGTATAGCTACCTGGCAAGCCGATGTGAACAGGCAAGTCAATATAGGTGACTCCATCGTTCTGCTAACTTATCGAAAGTTATATCAAATTTTAGATCATTTTATTACAAAATCAGTCATATAGAATTGCCTGCAAAAAATCATACTTAAAGCACTGTTGCCTAGCTAAAAATAGCCATGAGCACTTTCAGATAGGCAAGTAATTATCGGCATATTTGTTTATAAATTATATTCGATAAAAAATATGTCTCATCTGGTTATCAGATCGGTGAAGGTCGATCTTCCACGTCTCCTCTACCAATATAGTTGTACCAACATTACTATGAGAAATGAATATAAGGTATCATACTTCTTGGTTAAAATCTACTCTTATACGAGAACATTACAATGGGAATCAATTAGTGAATCCGATAGTACAGCAAAGGTATACGCTTTTGGAAGAGACAGGGCTATTCCAAAACATTCGCAGATAACAATGCCGGCGAATGGCAATCGCGTACCTTTCGTCGACAGGTGAATACAGATGCTATGGGGTGATAAGCACCATTCGCTTTCCAGTTGTTTACACGTTCTTTTATGAATTTAGTCTTTTGAATATGTGTACGATGTCAATTTGATTGTTTCGATGACGTAAAGTTTAATTCATGCGCTTGACATGTTATGAATTGTTTTTAACACTAAGTTTACGAAATACATACAAACTTCTCACTAACATCTATTATTTTCTTAGACAATATGTATAATATATACATTATACATATTTTACGATATAGCATACTTAAAACAGCAAAATTTCTCGCAATCGCGTACGCCCGGTGTGTTTTAGAACGAACAGGTGGCATGCGCTAAAGCTTTTATCGGCACATTTTCGAAACAGCTGTTACTTATTAATATAAAGATTAAGTCCCTTGAAAATAATTAAGCAACTAAAATTGTAGTTAAAATGTAAATTTCCAAAGAATATTTATAAGTTATACGTACATTTTCTTCTATGCACCTACAACTATTTTTACCTTCCTAGGATGAGAAAGAAAGCTACAATCAGAGCAGATCGTTCACGCATATTATGCACGCGACGAGTACTCGTGTAGAGAAAACTTATAATATTGACGTATACACGTTAGTATGGTCAATTAAGATTAGCAGTAAAAACCGTAGTGAACGTGTTAAACGACAGAGCTCACGTGGAATACAAAGTAAATTTATTACCTAGTGTGTCACGTTCTATTCTACTTTAGAGTACTAAAACACCTGTTTTGATTGCTGATGCCTAAACGAGTTTAAAATTATCTATATGTCTAAAAATATTAATGAGTAAAGTAATAAAGCTTTCGTTACGTCTTTAGATTGTAGACCCTTAAAGAGTCAAAATTAATTTTAAATGCGAACAATGATATATATAGGTAATATGATAATTATTAAAACTTTGTTTCTTTTGTAAAACATCTATAATATGCACTTAATTTACTTAATAATGGACACCTCATTAGTTTGTTAAAGCTCTAAGAATAGTCACTTGTTGCTATTTTCTAAGAAAAAACTCGGCTGGTATAAAATGTCAATAAACCCGCTTCGCTAATATGGAAAAGAGAAGATGCTTTTAATTAGTTAACTCTCTATAAATAACTGAGTCGTGGAATAATGCGACTTTTGCTTTAAAATTCTAGTTTATATTGAGAAGTAGTTGTTGATAAAAACAGATTCACTTCAAAATTATTCTTCATTGGAGTATTCATCACGTTCGTTCGTAGTTCAGCTCATTTAAACATATTTGTAATTCATTTTATTGTTTTTTTTAATAATTTGCTCATGACATATATGTTCTCGACATAATTACATACTTAAATTTTGTTGCAATCTTACGTAAAAATATTCCCACGTAAAGGGACCAAAGTTGTTGTTGACTAATAACAGTCTGTTATCTATAGGTACATCTATATAGATAAAAATACTGTCATATCAGCTTTTAATTAGACGCGTATATAATTATATGCATACGGTACTTATAAGAAAAACAAAATTTTAACCATTTTTGTTCGTCTGTTTGTCTCTTTAAAACGACTAGCCAGTTATGACGCTTCTTTCACTGGTAGATACCTAGAGACCTGATGTTATAAGGTGTAAGGAGTAGGAGTAACCTAGGTTAGGTTACGTTTGGTTTAGAAAAATAATAAAAGTTCCTTTAAAAAAATTAATACGTACCTAGAGACAAAGTAAGTCAGTATGACTAACTTAACTATATATTGTTAAGAAATCACCTTAAATAGTGCCGTCATTAAATTATTTTATATGTCAACATTGGTAATAAATGGAAGTTTATTACAAAATGACCGATTAGTCGGTATCTGCTACAGAAACAATTTCTTACGTAAGTCATGAACAATTACGTCGCAAATAAAGCATTGCAAAAGATATAATTTAATCGAGCGTTGCTCTTATTTGGAGCATTTCGCTTTTAATATTGTGTGAAGTTAATCGCTTTACAAGAGCCTCATTTAAAATGAAATTTCTTCGCACGAATTAATTCTCTGCAGTTTTTTGAACTATCCAGTAATAAATTTATTTTTTTATTAAAATAAGCTACTTTTATACCTATTACTAGCTTTTTTAAAGTAGGTACATATAGTATACAATTAAATCGAACCCACTTACGTGTAGTAACTGTACAAACCCAGACGATACATAAATATCATAACATAATATATTGATTGAAATATGCGACCACGAGTTATGCAAAATTTTTCAAAAATAAGTAACACTTGTACACGAAATTTGAATATGTGAATAAACAATAATTGCGTGATTAAATCACACCTAACATTTAGTAATACAAATATTATATATGTACATAGTACATAGATTCAATACGGTTGTTGCATACTAATGAGGCGAGACAATAGAACGATTAGCAGCTAATATGAACGACATTGAACTAGCAATTCGGGGAATCCATCTGACCGTAATAATCTAAAATAATATCTCCAATACCGACTCGCAATGTTCCTGCTATTTAATTGAAGTAATTAAGCCACTTGACTTAAAGAAGGTCACTTAGCTAGAAATTCATTTATAAAATAGCATCAGCAATTTGAATAAAATAAAAACGCTATGTACCTACTACTGTTGGTATAGCTTTAAATAACAAGTTTTGGATTCAATTATGAAATGACAAATAAAGTTGATTAATTAAAATCCTCCAGACTAAGTTCGTCTACGGCCAATCTCATTGAGATTAGCCATCTCAACAAGATAGCATGTTAAACAAGTGTTTGAACAGACATAAATGCCCATTGCAATCCTATTGCTATCGAAGTCCGGTGGGAAGATAATTCCACATGACCGATGAGAGATATACGACACAGGACACGAAAACTGCCTGCCTACAGTACATCTAAGACTACTGTTACATTACTGACTACTGTTACAAATTAAACGAATGTTTCGAGATATTAATTTGAAAACATTTTAGAGCAACAAAGTATCTCACAATTTAAAATTTAACCAGCCTTTAAGTGGTACATATACTGAGTCAATTTTACTTGTACAAGCCATCCTATTACCTATACGTATTTGACAATACAGTTTGTAATGACCCTACTTTCTTGCGCCAGCGGTCGCGGGTTCGAGTCCCGCTGGGGACATTCATTTGTTAAACTCCAGTCATGGGTGTTTATATTTATAATATTTATGGATTTAAACACAAACCTCGTAGCTTACCACGGAACTAGATAGCGCTGTGTGTAATAATGTCCCAACATATATATTTTATTTATTTATTTTATTATCTCGAAATCATAAGATAGACTAATGATAACAGAGCATCTAACCTCTGCTCAGTATACAAGAACAATAGATAACGATCATCAATATCGCAATCCTATCCCTTTCACACAATACATTTCCACGACCCCATTGTGTACTCTTGACACAAGTGCATATTTAAACAGCCTTCTGTAACACGTAACATCGTGCGAAGCCGCCACTGAGAACGAGGTGGCTCAAAGCGGCCGACTAGTATTGTTATGATGCAAGTTGGTCAATTTTGCATAACACCCGATAGGGAAGTTGCTTAATGCTTAATCGAATTAGGTATAGTACGTTCGACTTAGCCTTACGCTACTTGAAACAGTTAACTTAGAAAATTATTGCGATACTTATGATTTATGTAACTAAGATTTCAATTGTATACATTAGGATTAATATTCATTATATAATATTAGAGAATATAGGTTATAATGATAATTTGAAGTCTTATCCTACCCTTATAATATACTACAGTTGTTAGTTATTATTCAGAACAAGACATGTCTTGCAAAAGTAAGCCTAAAAGCAAGAGAACTTAAAACACCTAAAATTGAACTTTAGCTTTGAAGGTTACGCTTGTACCAAATCATAACAATGAATATGAAATATATTATGACGTGATAGCGACATGAAATGTTTTGAAATCACATCCAATCTAAGTCAGGAATAGTCACTAATTAACCTAAATCTGTTCGAGTCTGTACATTCGTGTGGAGACGCTAAGAACATTAATAAGACAATGTGTTGAATAGCGGCTGTCGACAAACATAATACTCGTGTTAAACGACTGTATACGGTCTTATCTACTATTTAATATAAATGTAATGGTGTGGTCTTGATTAAAACTTGTTTTAAGTAGTATTTCAACATAAAAAATAATATCAGACTCGAATTTACAAGTCCATTTACTTTCAATAATAGGCATATTTTTTATTGAAAACCATTGACTGAAACATTAAGAATATTTTTTTACTACTAAAATCGCTTTAAACGATTTTTTTTACTTTTTTTTATTTAAACGATACTACCCTTAAGTTGTCTAAATAATATCCCTATGATATTTAAGTTCACGAAGCGAAAAGACACATAGTGGAAGGTAGCTCACTTCGTTGGGCGAAGTGCTATACGGATTGAATTGGATATATCTTGGGTCACAGCCACGCTACCGTCGGGGCGTCTTGGTAAAATGCATTCGCTAACCTTGAAAATTAAATCTTATCGACAAAAAGAAATAAAAAAAGGAAACACAATAGGCAAACAAAAACTCTCACACAAAATAATTAGAGCCAAATTAAGTTCTCCCTTCACTTTAAAAGTCGAGCATTACGTTACATATTATGCTAATTATTTCTTAATTTGTGTCAGTATCGTGTTTTACCAATTTTAGTTAACATTATATAATAATTATTTAATTAAGCATTCCATATATGGATAATTTCACATAATTAATAAGAAAATAATTTGGTTAATTGTGACCTTTTAATATCATCTTAATATAAATTTTCCGTGTCACGATGTTGTTCCGGGAGAGACTCCGAAACTACTTGTACTTATCCGATATATAATTTATAAGATAAGATACTTATCCCGATCAATTTCTTTATTGCAAAATTAACGATTGTCATACCCGAAGAGATATATGAGAGAAAACCTAAGAAACATCTACCTATTCTACTCTAAATTCTTCCCTCAAACCAAAGCAATAAAAATTATAAGTATGCCACAGTAAAGCGTACGCTGTTACTTGTTTATGAATAAAATATTTTTATTCTTACATACAATTATGCCCGTACTTAACTACTAACACTGTATAATACATTAATATTACTATATTAATATTAAATTATTCAAATTTGGTATAAGACATGTATAATTCACATTAATAAATAATTTTTATTTACATTAAACTGTGTCATGAATGGGTAGCTATGACATATCGAGAGCAGTAGCTCAGAACTTGCTTCTTATAATAACGTTGACATGTATATCGCCACACCTAATAAAATTACACCTACTTGTTATTTTAAATGCATATTATACACTTTTAAAAAAATTTTATGTTTTTGTTTTCGCTGTGATTTCTTGACCGACTTTCGATTGTCGGACAATAACACTGAAATAGGCGATTTACGCAGAAGATAATCTATGTATTTATGTATTCAACCCTTTTTAAAGTCCCACTGCTGGGCTTAAGCTTCCTTCAATACGAGGGGGGCCAATCAGGCACAACACTCAGACCAAATACGGTTTAACTGGTTTCGCATATTATGTCTTCCGAAAACTTGCTAGATTCTTGACTTCGAAATATTTTTATACAAAAACGAAAAAATGCTGTGCTCATATTATACTTTAAGAGATATCCCTTATCCTGTAGGATGTAGGACGGGATATTTATGAAGCCAACGGAAGGTCGGGTATCGGAAAATCGAAATCGTTATTATAGGTAGCAAGGCTAGGTACAAATATGAAAGTTTTATTATATGTAATACGTCAGCCACTGTGGAATGGATTTAAGCGAAGCTACGGTAAGTCACTAGCATAATCATAGATCAATCATAGACGTATTATAAAATATCTGAGTTTTCACCGAACCTTCACACTCATTCGGACATAAAGGGCAAACAGAAAAGTTCTATTATATAGCTGTTGTAAATTTCAATGACTTATGAAGTAAGTTAAGTTCGATAAGCGATAAGTTTATTTCGGAAAGTCATGCCACAATAAGTTCTGCTTGTATTGCTTAAGTTGTGGTAATAATGAAGTAAAAGTATGAATTACCTTGGTTTTGTTATCTCGACACGCATTTTGTTTGTTCGTTTTGTTATGTACTCAAATAGACAAGTGTTTACTTAGTGGTCGAAACTCGTACTTAAAAATTACATTAAAAACTTTAAAAAAAATGAACTATTGACCACAAAAAGCTAAGCAAAAGCTCGTCAGTACCAGTAGACTACAGTGCGTAGCTATTAAACGACAAAATCGATTAACACTTGACAAGCAGATGAGAAGAAGGAACCTACTGAAATGTTTTTCCTTTAATAATATTTTTATGACATATACAATATACATACATCACTACATAGTATAAAACAAAGTCGCCTTTTCTGTCCCTATATCCCTATATCCCTATGTGCGCTTAAATCTTTAAAACTACGCAACGGATTTTGATGCGGTTTTTTTTAATAGATAGAGTGATTCAAGAGGAAGGTTTATATGCATAACTAGCAGATCCCGCGGCTTTACCTGTGCTAAATCTAGGGAAGAGCCCGAGCGAAGCGAGGGCGAGTCGTATATCATATAGCTACTATGTATTAGTCCTTAAAGGTCTTTTACGCTCAAAATAATGTCTTTATCTAATAAGACATTAAAACCTTTCTTCTTTACGTTACATTATCGCAAGATAGCTTATTAATTTTAGTGGTTAGAAAATGTTGATTTAATGAACATTGTTTACTGTCGTTACACACGAGCGGGTCCGTGGGCGACCACTAGCGGTTAATATAAACATTCGCTTCGTGCGAGCATCGAAAGCAATACAAATAAACACATACCTGGTTGCTAAATATAAGTTAAATTTCGATCTCAAAATACTCTGAGGAGAATAATTTAGGAGGAATTTTGTTTATTAATGAAATATTTATTTATTTCATCATTATAAAACACTATAAAAATAGGTATTTTTTATATCGCAAGATGAAAGGATTATTATTATTATAAATGCGAAATATGTATATTGTATACATTTATTTTGTATACAGATAGATTAATACCTGAAGAACCGCATCTAAGGACACACGAACGGAACGAGGGATAAGTGGCAGCTTTATTATATTAATATGTAAAATATTTTTATCTTATAAATGAAACTTTCTTTTCGGATTTTATCGCGGATTTACTTTGAGTTTTGGTTCCCGACGTTTCGAATGCTTTATCCGCAATCATGGTTACGGGAGCGACAGATAAAATAGTTACATTTATAATAAAATATTCGTGTCAACCTAAGAAAGTATTATTTTTATCTTGTTAAAATAGTTTACATTTTTATTTATATTTACTCCAAAATATTTCATAATAATTGAATATTAATCTATACTAATATTATAAAGAGGTAAAGTTTGTTTATTTGTTAAATTATAAGGGGTAATCTCGGGATCTACTGAACCGATTTTAAAAATTCTTTCACCAATAGAAAGCCACATTATTGCTGAGTGTCATAGGCTATATAAAAAACCGAAAAATAAAAAGGCTTTTACGTGGTAGTCCGTTTTGCAAAGTGAATCGGAGAAAAAACGGTCGAATGAAAGCGTTTCTTACGAACGCTGCCTTAACTATGAAAGATATATTTTTGAGTTCTAGAGAAAAGATGTGGAGCTTAAAAATGCCTACAAAAAAGTCAACGACAGCATATGTCTAACTTTTATATTTAAGTGACAAAAAGTAGTTTTTTTAATATTAGTATAGATAATTTAATTTTTAATATTAATAAAATAATTTAAATTATTTAAACACTCTCACTTTATGCCCAACGACGTGGGCACGGGTCAACTAGTATATAATATTATTATAATTCAAAAATGGTGGTCTAAAATTGTGACAATTATAGTAATTACCATCACAATCTTCTTGCTATTAAAGGTCATTGTCAGTATGACCCTAGTCGACCTCGGGGTAAGTACCTGATCAGAACTGGTTTTACAGGCGTTCGTCACTTACGACTTTGGCTGATTATAGTCTAAAATTTAATTTTCTTAATCACTTTTACTCTATTGATTACGAGAGAAAAAACAATAAAAACACTCATTTTTAAAGAAAAGACAAGAAAGGGAAAGTAACTTGTTAATTAAGAAATTGTTAAAACTTTTGCGTCGTAAAAGTAACCTTTTAATTCTTGTTAAAAAATGATTGATTTACAACTCTCAATCACTTTGAAACAGGATAGTAAAAGTGCAAATTGCGAAATACAATACTTTTACAAATAAAAAGCCGGTTAGAGAAAGCGAAAGTTTAAAAAAGACCAAATCTTAAAATGTTACTTTGTTCTTAAAACTGTAGTTAAGATTTTAGTTAATGATGATATGCATCATTAATCATAGTTAATAATCAAAATTAAGAATTTCACTAAATCATTCATAGTAATGATTAATTTTATTATTAGAAATTCTAATTTAGAATAGGTACCTATTTTAAATACTGTTAAATTATAATCTATGCCGCGAGAATATAAACTATCGAAAGATTGTAAACCGTAACTTCATGATAATCGGCGAGTAGTCGGAACATCTCTAAATTTAAGTATAATGTAGCAGTATAAATTACAATTTTATGGTGACATAAATATTTGTGAATATTATTGTCGCGGAATAGAGTGCGAACCCGTCATAATAGCACGCTTGTACTATGCCTTACAACAGCTAATGTCAATTTATAACTTTTGACAATTAGATAACAAGAACAGTTTATTGCAAATTTTAATGTGTCAGAGAGAGAGAAAGCATTTTCAGGAAAGATTTGGAAGTTACTAGAAACATTTTGAATTTTCGATACTAGAATGTTCTATATTTACGCATATAAAAAGGCCAGCAGTGTGTCGAGAGATCAGTTGACGTTCGGAGTTAAGTGAAGATTACGAAGAGATACGAAATAGTGGAAAAGTGAAGAAAAGTACAGTGAATTATTAAAAGTGGTGGATTATAGTGCTCAGAGACTAAATTAAACTAGTGCTGTGTACAGACTGCGCGTGAATATAAGGTGTAAATAAAACTTCTTTAGTGCGAGAACGCTTTTAATTTCCGATCCCGAACCCGTAGTACGTAACAATATAATTAGATGGACTGAACTGTATTTATCTCTAGTTTATTCTGATTCATATTGTCCTGCATTGAGTTCTATAAACTAGTATTTATGCTCTCCCGACATGTTGCCAAGGATACGCTTTTTGCGAGATACGCTCACGTAGATAAACATAAAACACACTTTGTTCTACAGAAGGAGCGGTATTGTGAAGAGACCTTGTAACATAAACATCACTTAGGAATTATTCTAAATTTATTACCTTACTTTGACAATTTATACCCGTCTTGTACATTATCAACGTCTTTTATAAGCAACAAAGTTAAAACTTTTGGAGTACATTATTAAACCGTGTAGACATTATTCTTAAAAATCCCACAGCTACCTCCCTTTAATACGAGCGGGGTATTCAAGGGTGGGCTCGTGCCCATCAGACTATAGTCTACCACACTGGACAAGTGCGAGTCGACGGACAAATAAATTAGCTTACAATATATTAATTACTCTTAAATTTAAGGGTAGATAGAACAGGAGATCTCTTTCTTTATGAAAAAAATATGAAAACCGATTAACATTCCTTCACATTCTCACAAAAACACAATTGAGTAATTTTTCTTTAACAAATCGGTCAAGAAGATTAAAATTATCCATAAATTAACCACTGTAGGTCTTTAAGCATCAAGTAAATTTTTAATTTATCCTTTCTTTGTATAAAATAATGTAACAGTATTTCTTGTACAGCCTTATAAGGTGTCAATGAATGTCGCGGGAGATTTAAATCCATGTCGTAATTCGATTAAGGTTCTTAAGCCTCTTGAGAAATTGCGCTTTTATTTTATGTAAATCTGGAATCTTGACGTTTATGTAATACATATTTTCAACTGGCACAGATATACATTATTACTGCATACAGCTTTAGTATACTTTCCAGTTGATAAACGAACACATTAACACGCTCAAAAGCTATAAATCAAAAACATAACTCAAAATGGAAAAGAAAATGGAATATTAAGTAAAGACGTTACATTTTAATTGGTATTTTATATAATCACGAAACTTAGGTATTTTTACTACCTTGTAACTGAAGCAAAGTGTTCTAAACAGTAATTGTATAATCGATATCTACCAATTCATATACCTTGGTAAAAATAATTTTAAAAACATAATCGATTCTAGGACCGTGTTTCATTTTTCTAACGCCCATTGATCACGCGCAGTGAAAGTGAGAGCGCCATCTGGTGTTGACGTAACGTTGCAAATCGGCTATTGTCCGACGTTTGTGGGTTTCGAGATTTCAATTGACTAACAGGTTTAAACACATTCACAATAGAGTAAATTTACTAAAATATTATTATAAAGTCTATTATTCAACAGATACGAAAATCATACTGTGATATGTACCTATTTGGAAATCATTATTAGTTCACTATTAACTTAATAATAATTAATTATTTCTAAATTCTTTGATTAATTAGCTTTTCAGTCTCTTTACTTGTTTTATTTAGATTTATCTAAAAATGATTAGTATTTTCAAACTCAATTTAATATACATATATGTATACTATATTCTATGTTTTTTTTTCAACAAAAAATGTGTTAAAACATTAAAACATTTTTTGTTGACATTCTCTCTCAATATTTAGATGTTACGAATTTCATTTTAGTACGAATACTAATAAAAAATATTCTAGTTCGAAGCCAAATTTGCAAAAAATAATATAAAAAATGGAGCGGATGCACGAATTGGATGCAGCAAAATAATTGATTGTGGTTTTGGTTGACCATTTTGCATTTCAAGAAATATATCAATCTAAATAAATCTCTATGCAAAAAAATACCTATTAATCATAAACAAGATGAAAGTTATATAATACTACTTTTTATATGATTTAGCGCGCGCGAAGCTGCGGGTTCCGCTAGTTAAAATAAATAAAATTTCTAAAATAAAATTAGCCCCTAAGTCATTCCTTATAACATTCAAAATCGGTCCAGCCGTTTCAGAGATTAGCCGGAACAAACAGACAGACAAAAATTTTAAAATTTTTTTTTGATGTTAGTACCGTATATACTTTCATAGACATTGAGTGAAAAGCTGTTTATTTGAAGTTAAAAACAGAAACTACAATTTTATTTACATGTATAGACAGTAAGTTATGTCTTCTTTTCATTACGAGTAACTAAGAACATAACAATTTGCTAGGAACACAAGAAGTGTTCCACCATGCACCGTATGGAGACGTTTAAGTTGACTTTCAGTATGTAGACAATAGGCTATACAATACGATACTTAGGCTGTCACGACGACATCAATAAGGTCTTTAGTCAGCATCGACCCATAAGTGCACTTTACACCGAATTGTACGTTTAAGACTTCGATTGTGGAGCTATTTTATATTCTCGCGACGGTGTCCGCCTTTCTGTTCCGACCTAAGGACTTTGAACCGTCTGAAAATTTACGCGAGGCACATAATAAATGATAAAATAAACGCAACTTAACGAAAGTTGTAGGAGTAAGTCTTAAGTAAATTTTTAAGTTAAAGAGTCGCTTTGCGCTATGTTTATTCATGGAAGTTACGTAAATGTTATTTCAATACAATTGGTGTATAAAAATTGGTAAAATTGTAGTGATTAATGTTCTCACCGAAAACATAAGCCACTAACGTTATGTAGAATAGAAAGTTGAATTTAACATAAATTCTATTGTTGGTAGGTAAATTATCTATTATAGATTTACTAAATGCATAATATGGAATTATAAATACGGTACTAATAAGCAAAATACAATTTTTAGTTTTTATCAATCTGCTTGTTTTTTCAGCTAATCTCCAAAACAGCTGGACTTTTTAAGTGGACTTTCACTAGGTTAAGCAGAAACAAAAGGCAATGTAATTTAGGCTACTTTAATGTTAGAAATAGAATTAGAAAGAATAGGAAATCGAACAAAACGAGGGTGTGTCGCTAGTCAAATAAAAAGCCTAATTATTGACATACATCATAGTTATGAATTTTAATAATTATATTTAACGGCATCAATGTTCGTCAATACTTACTTGTGCGAACTCTGATTTCGTTAACAAAATAATTGCTTCATATTTTCCTTTTCTAATATATCCTTCAAATAACTTGACGCTATGCACTTTATTACTTCTATTATTATATACCTATTTGCTTTACAAATATTTTGCAAGCTACCGACTGACAAAAGTATGGAGTTTAAAATGAAAGAGATTGTAAGCACAGTTTTAGAATTTTAAAACCTGCCTGTTCAATCAAGCATCATTTGAGAAAGACAGGACGGATTTCAATATATTTTTTTCCACTTCACAAAGAGATCCCCTGATTTGGTTGTATTTTTTGTGTTCGTGTTCGTTTAGGTATACCGTATACCTACCTACATAAAACATTTATTCATATATTACGCGATATTTTCACGGAAATTAATTTAAATGACCATTTTTTATTGTAAGCTATATTTCTAGTTTATGTCCGATCACAGAACACTCAACTTTCGAAATCTGTTCAACTTGAAAGATATATAAAAAGCTATAAAGCGTGATCAACAGATAGAGTAGTTTTTACATTTGTAATATATATTAGTGTAGTATAGATCATTTAATACATCAAGGATGATACATATAGGAGTGAAGTAACTATTGCTTTGAAAGTGAATTTAGAGAAAACTTTCTTTTAAAAAACATATAATTTAATTATTATAAAATATTTTATAATTTTACATCTTCTGAACTAACAACAAAGTTTACAAATATACAAGATAATCAAAGTCGCTAAAATGTTCAAACATATGCATACCACTTTAAGTTTCTTGTTTGCGTGCATAAATTCGTATTCGTATGTAACAGATATCATGGTCATTGACCTACAGTCTCGCGGAAACGTCCCTAAGCAAACATCGTGTTTGAAACTTTCACGAGATCCCTTCCAAAGCAATCAAGTAAATGTTCATTGGCTTTCGAGATCGACGAGGGAGAATATGTTGGAGTATTGAAAGGATAAATAAAAATGTCATCTAGATTTTAGAACAAGTATTATCGCATAAATATAAAAATATTTGAAGTTCATTTCTGCTCTACTAATTGACACAGAAATAAGTATAACATTAATTGTAGGGATCGAAATGGTGATAAAATTTTCAAAACAGTTACTATATTAACAAACATAAAAAAACAGCCGAATTGTGAACCTTCTTTTTTTCGAAGTAGGTTGAAAACATAATGTACATATGTAATACCTACCTGTAAATGTTACAAGTTCGTGTATGATAAGCTTGGTTAGTACTTAAACACTTTAATGGCATTACATTATTGGTTTCACATGCACAATTCTTATAGACAGTATAAGGGGTACTTAAATTACAAAACCAGTGGAAAATTTCAAAAGGATACTTATATGTATTTACAAAATAATACATACAGTATTTACAATAATATACGTGTAGTGTATCAACTATCTGATATCCATAACACTAATCTCGTATCTTGCCATGGAATTAGATGGTGCTCTGTTACAATGTCCCAATGTATATTTAAGTCTTTAAAGACAATAGTTTATTTGAAAAAAAAACATTACATAATGAAGTTAAAATTAAAATAATCACTCCTTTAGGTTTTTATCTGCTCAGTAATAAATAAGTACGTATCCATATTGATGACCAAAGAGCAATTTGCGATTTATCCTTCACACCAAACTTTGATATATTTAAGCTTTTACGAGTCCCTCGTTTAAATTATTACGCTGATGATAATATCAGGTACTTAATAACACTACTGCACAGTACAGTGCGATGAAAATTGAGGTGCAAGGTTGAATAAACATGGCACTTTTAGAATATTATGCTAATTTTATATGCAAACTTTAAATATTGTGGTCACAGTTCATACATTGTCGATGTTTTAATCCTTTCTAAGAGAAACATATCCACCCAGGGATTTTTAACAACAATATATAAATAAATAAAATATATTGGGACAATATTACAACAGCGCCCTCCAGTTCCGTGGTAAGCTACGAGGCTTGTGTTACGGTCACCAGATAGTTGATATACATATATTAATTTCAAATAAATACATATTATAAATAAATATATATGTACAACATTATTCCATATGTTAAGAATTGTAGTAACACTTTTTGATTAGCGATATAGATATTAGAAATTAACTAAAGGGATGTAAACAAAGTGGACCAGGTGAGGAGTTTCTGAGAATAACAATACAAAACTGCTGTAAAGTTACTTTAGTTATTATTTGTATATATCGTGGATTAAATAACATACACCACTTACCTAAAACACTTTCGCGAACACTTTATCTATATATTATTTAAGTGCTTGGATACTTTAACAAAACGTGTTTAAAATGTAAATAGCTTCAAGAAAATAGAAATAACACTTGTGAAATTGAAGTCGTGAAGAAAACGCAATATTAATTTAATATCAGTCATCAAGTAGATAGGAGAAATTACTTTATCATAGTAATCGTAGTTCTTACCAACACAATCATAGGCTTTACGTCCTCGTTTCGAAGTGTAAGCGAATGAAACTAGCATCTATGCTTACTAGGTTAGTTAGCCAAGACTCAAGAATGACTTGAAATATTTCATCAGTATATAAATGGCATATAAATAAAATCGAAGTGTCTGCTTTTAATTCCATGTTGACAGCTCTTCACTAAAAGCATATGAAAGTTTATACGGTACTTTCATTAAAAAATCATTTTTTTTTTATTTTTGTCTGTCTGTCTGTTTGTTCCGGCTAATCTCTGACTGGACCGACTGTCTGTAACAAGTATATAACCCCCTGAGACGTCTAATACCTTAGTCTCTCCCGTGACCATGATTGCTGTAAAGCATTCGAAACGTCGGGAAACAAAAATCATAATAAATCCGCGACAAAATCCGAAAAGATAGTTTCATTTATAATGGACCGATTTTGATAGGACTTTCACTCGCAACCAGATAATGTATAGAGAGTAACTTAGGCTACTTTTATTTTTGCAAAATAATATAAACAGTTTTATTTATTTTAACATACGCCGAACGAAGCAGTCGGTTTTGCTAGTATTAAATAAAATATATTAAATTGTCGTTTTCACATCAAAATGCTTGATTCAATTTCAACTTGAGAGAACAAATCTCATTTCATAAAAATATAGAAGCAAAGTATTGCGAAATGTATCGTACAATATTTTACAGGCGTTTCTGTCATATAAAACCCTTGTCACCTTTTTGGGTAGTACTCTTAAACAAATCAAAAAAAGGTCAGACGGTAATTACTTAAAAGTTAAAAGGCAATGGCTGACGCTTCCAGGCATATCAAAAAAGTAGTTAACCGTGAAGAAGGACACAGTAGTTTTAATATGAAAATGGAATGAGTCTCTAACTTGGAAAGGTCGCTGTAGCAATTGAATTTCACTCAAGCGTATCCCAACCGCTGAGTAAACACCAACAATATGAGTAAGCAATTTTCCTAATTATTAGGTTAATTGTTTATTCATTTTCTATATAAATGCGAATATTCACATGAAAGGAGTTCCCTGAATGGAATAGGATTTGTTTTCCGTTCATATTCAAAAGCGAGAAATCTCGCGCAAAATATTTTGCTTTCATAGCGAGGTAAATAATTTTAATTACAGAACTGTTAAAACAAAATGTATTTGGAAATTCAAATGAGTATTTTTGGTGGGTAATTTCGCATGTGTTGTTTTTGGCTTCTCCGTTTATTTAAGCACTAGCATACTTAGCCTTGCTTTGCTTAGGTTCGTCTTTAGGTTAGTTTTAATGGTTAGACTAGATTTCTTAGACAAGAGATATTTTCCCGTATAAAAAGTGACACGGATAACCGCCTTTTATATCTAATGCATCAAAATCTTTCCAGTACTTTTCTTATAATACGTTCCTAGACAGACAGTCAGAAAATCAGAAAATTGCAAATTGGGCCTCTGTATCAATAATGACTATTTCAATAAGATTCAATTACTTATTTTTATATTGTGATGTATTTGTTATATGAAAAACACCAGTATGATACACCTTATTCTAAATTCTTATGTAATCGGTAAGAAACCCAACGTTTTCAGTAAAACCACAAAATCTTTAGAAGTAACAAAACCCTCAATATGTATTTCATAATGTATTTCATTTGTATCCTTTTCAGCTTTACATAAACTGTTAGGGTAAGTATACATAAATTTTATAGGATGGCGAAATTTAAGACGACCCAATATTAAACTGGTGATCAAAAGTCTTATTAAGATTTTAATTCTTATAATCATAATTCATATCTCTTACAAGTGTCAGCTTGCTGTCCATTAATTAGTATAAAGTAATTAAAATAAAATAAAAATTAACCTAAAGTCTACTTTGGTTCTAAGACAACTAAAATAGCTTAGTATGCTTTATAATAATATTCAACTACGAGTCGATTATGCAATAGGAAAGACTTCGACCTAGAACAAACTAATATCTATTTCGTGTCCATGAGATGTCTGAAGAGATTGTCACGTTCAAAAGATATTCTTACAGAATAATAAATGATATAAATAACTTGATTTAATGGAACCACCGAAAGAAATCAGGATCTTACTGAAGACAATCTGTAACTATCATAAATCATAAGTTTCACTAAAGATATTACGAACTTTCACTTGTATCTAAAGGGATTTTACAAAAAAAACTTTTAAGACCAGTCATATATAAGTTGTGTGCTATTAGATATTGTATTACTTTAAATATAACCACCTCCTTTTTTGAAATCGGTTAAATAGAACTAGGCACTGTTTTTAACTTTTGTAATTATCATCGTTGTATATGTTTTTTGTTTTATATACGTACTGAAATTTCAATAAAGATTTATTATTATTTATTTTAAATATCTTTTCGTTATTTCGCAAATTTATTTTTAGTTCCCGGACTTTCAAATACTTTACGATGGAAGAGACTGGTCAAGGGTTATCACTACATAGTATAAAACAAAGTCGCTTTCTCTGTCCCTATATCCCTATGTATGCTTAAATCTTTTAAACTACGCAACGGATTTTGATGCGGTTTTTTTTAATAGATAGAGTGATTCAAGAGGAAGGTTTATATGCATAACTAGCGGAACCCGCGGTTTTGCCTGTGCTAAATCTAGGTAAGAGCCCAAGCGAAGCGAGGGCGAGTCGCTAGTAATATTATAAATGTGAATGTAAGTTTGTTTGTTACGCTTTCACGCGAAAACTACTCAACCGATCATCATGAAACTTTGTACACATACTCTTGGAGGTATTAGAAGTAACATAGGATACTTTTTATTAAAAAAAAATATTTTTTACGAAAAATTAAAAAATTGTTTGTATTAACAATGGGTTCTGAAATAGCTAGAGTAATTTTGAAGAAACTTTTAGGCATCCTACAGATCAACCCAATGAGGTTGATTAGCAATTAAAAAAATGAACGCGGGCGAAGCCGCGGGTAAAGCTAGTCATGACTATATAATGTAACGGTAATAGTTATTATAATATAATATTTTTTATTCAGTATCTACCCATAAAATTATACTACAATTCTAAAAAATAAAAAAATCTAATATTCGCGTTAATTTAAGGAAGTAATAAGTATATCTTTAATTGTACATATAACTTAATTCACTTCCCCTTCAGTGCAAAGGGCTCTTATTAAACTTGTTAACCGAAAATGCAGATCGTAACAACCAAAACCGCTTTGAAATCTCCATATTCATGCAATCATTAAGTAAGCTTCGTGAGCCTGGTCTTGTCCTATTATGAATTAACATAATAAATCTGTGTCAAAAGTTAACAGTTACTTTTAATTAAGTAAAATTATGTTAAAAAACGGTAAGATTAGTGTAATACTTTCTTAGAACACGCGAATATTTGACGTTATAAATGAAACTATCTTTTCGGATCTTTTTTCTCGACGAATGCTGTACAGCAATCACGATCACGGAAGGGACTAAGGTTTTTGAAGTTCCAGAGATTCATATACTTGTTACAGACACTGAGACTTTGGGGACAGACAGAATTTGTGGGTCCAAATAAAAAATAAATATAATAATTCGGACATTTTTACAACAGCACTATCTAGTTCCGTGGTAAGCTACGCGGCTTGTGTTACGGATACCAGATAGTTGATATACTACACATATATATTTTTAAATAAATACATAATATAAATATTAACACATATATGACTGGAGAACAAACATTCGTGCTCAACAAATGAATGCCCCCAGCGGGATAAATATCAAAATTGCACTAATGTACCTTATAAAGTTATTTATTTAAAATTTAATCAATTTCATTTTAATTTAAAAAGTATTGTACAAATAAATATGGTAATATTATTAACTTATGGCATTAATATTTTTGATATGATCACGGATGGAATGGAAATTTCATATTATTATTAAAATGCATGCGAAGAAAACGTGATGTTGTCTCTAACTAGAAATAGATCCTGCTTGCTATGCAAACTAAGCGAACGCATTACTACTACGTGAGCTCATAAATCCAACGCCCTTTATTCTTAGGATGGCTTCCATCTTATTTATTTAGATGCGAGAATCTTGTAAGTGTGAGCGGTACCTACCTGCTATTTGATATGTAGTTTAATAAGATTAGGTAATCCATGATAACACACTATTGATTTAATTTTTTTTTTTTATTTACACAAGGAATTTCAACTATAGTGCTACGATTAGTAGATTTCTCAGAAATTATATATTTTTACTAAAACTAGTAACCCATCCTCGTTTCCCTCGAGTTCGTCCTTAGACCTGGCGCGAGTGAAGCCGCGGGTTCCGCTAGTAATAAATAAAGCTTGTGTTACTCAGTGATAATGTCTGTCTAATGGTAAAAGTATATTTGAAATCGGTCTAGTAGTTTTTGAGTTGATTCGTTAATCGTTATATACACAAATTTAAAATCTTTCCTCTTTATAATATTAGTATAGATATATATGTATGTACATATTATAAACCTTTCTATTAAATCACTATGTGTATTGATCAAAACCGCATTAAAACCGTATCGTAGTTTAAAAGATCTAATCGAACAGACGGCGGGAAGCGACTTTGTATTGTACTATGTAGAGATTATACGAGTACAATACGCATTTACCGTCCAATCCTTTTTAAAGGCACTTAGTACCTAGTACTTTTACTTATATGGCTTCGATAAACAAAATCTTATGTAAAAAAAGTGCGTGTGTACAATGTACACATGTCAGAAGTAAAACTTGAATTTAAATTAAGGCTAACTCTTCCCCGTCTCTGAGTGCCTGGTACTATGGACTTATTTTTTCGTTTCATCGAGTTTGAAATCACAACGATTCTAAAGAAGTTTCACTTCAAAAACAAAAATTGTGTTATATTTAATAGAGTACGTGTTAATACATTTATTAATGTTATTCGAAATAGTGAGAAATAGTCAATTAATTTATGACTCTTTAATTGATTATGTTTCAGGTATTTAATTATTATCAAATAAAACCAAAGATAATCAACACATTACTTTATACGTAATAGATAATGACTATTAAAATACTAATCTTTAAAATGGCTTCTACGACTGTTAACTTCTACTATAATTTATTTGATATATCTCCATACTCGCAAATTAAGAATTTCCTCCTTTTTTGAAAGTTGGTTATAACAAATCATTAGACATTACAATTTAAAACCAATGAAACAACCATTCTGTTGATTGCCAACGACACTGAAGTGTCACAAGTACCAATTTATGCATAAAAAATGCTAAACTTAATCAATTTATTATTTTTTTCAAGGAAATACAAAAACTACTTCTGCCAAGAGATTAATATTATTTAGCTCAACCAAGCTCAAGCTGATGCAGCAATTATGTGGAATTTGTGCTGAAGTGGAAATAAAACCTATCCTAATGTTAAGTGGTAGTGCCATGCTTGTTACCAGAAGACCGGCGTGAAGTGGCAGCTATGCTGTCGCGTTTCGTCCGGTGAGTGAGAGTCCGGGAGGCCCACTCTCCTTCCCCCCTCCATCTTCCCTTCATCCTCCGCCTTCGTTCCCCCCTCCCTCCCACTTCCCTCCCTCCTCCATCCCTCCCTTTCCTGAAAGGCCGGCAACGCATCTGCAAGCCAGGCTTGCAGATGTCCATGGGCGGAGGTGATCACTTCCCATCAGGTGAGCCTCCTGCCCGTTTGCCCCCTTTTTACCATTAAAAAAAAAAAAAAAATATTGTTACTCTAGCGACTCATCCTCGCTTCGCTTGGGTTCGTCCCTAGATACGTTTCAAGGATTATATCAGATTTGAGATATTTTTTCGGCTTTTTTCTACTATATTTCTTAAATCACTATCTATTAATAGAGAACTGCATTAAAATCCTTTAAGTAAAAGATCTTACCGTACAGACGGCAGGAAGCGACTTTGTTTCATACTAAGTACGTTGAGATTTATTTCAGACAACTATGATAGGCAAAAGAATAATAAAACAATCGAAAAATATGACCAATTTAAACTGCTAAAACTAAATTTATGTTTATTTCCAACCAATATAAAAATTACATTCGTTTGCGTTCCGAATACTAAGCACTTTATTTTGTTAATACTCAACGAACTGTGACAAATGAATAAGATGATAAAAACTAGTTTTGGTCTGAAATAATATTAAACTAAGTATATAAAGTAAAATATAAATTAAATATATAATGGTGAATATTAAATTTAATGATATTTGCGTAATCTATTCATTTATTAGCAGAACGGATAGAATCTAGTACAGAGTACTCTATCCTCTGCCTTAGATATTAGCACATAATTAGATGCGCTCGGCAGAATAACGTTTGCGAGGCAGCTATTGATAAATAAAATAATATACCCAAGTATATAATTTTACACATCATCCATTATCACTATCAGCATCATTATCATAATAATCAACAAAGATCGAACACGCAACATTTGCATAGTAAGTATAGGACAGTTATAATTTATCAAATGGGCGTTATAAACAAAATTCTCAAGTTTAAAACGAGCAGTTGACTTTAAAAGATCGAGGAAGTTTAATAGTAAAGTAATTAACGTTAACGAGTCTTCAGTACTACTCGTATTTTATACTTTTATGAAAAGACTAAGTTTGATTAAAGCGTTGCTTGACGTAATTCTCCGTTAAGATTTTATTGCATTGCGGAAATATACTAGTAGAATATAATATCTTACTTATGTAATACTTTGAGAATCTTCGACATCAAGACACAAATACATGTCCAAGCAAGAAATTTCTTATTAGTGAATTGTCTCACTGAGAAGAAGTTATAATGAAACGTTAGTCTTAGATAACAATTTTACTAATCAGTGCTCTGATTTGTTTCCAAATTAACTTATGGCTGGTGGTAAAATAAAATTAATTTCATATTAGGTTGGGATAAGATTAAGAAATGAGTTCTGCAATTAAACGAACAATCTAGGTATATAGTTTTTTTGTAACATAAATAAATAATAGGTTTTTAATCACTGAACCGTCAAGACAGACTTAGACGAAACATTTATCAAGAGATAGCTGATGTTATAAGGAATAACTTAGGTCATTAATTTATAAAAAATAGGGTTCTGTTCAAAAATTTTGCGTATAATTTTGGGACGAACCTGAGCGAAGCGGAGATGAGTCGTTAGTATACATCCTAACTAATCCTAATCCTAACTAATATTATAAATGCGAAAGTAACTCTGTCTGTCTGTCTGTCTGTCTGTCTGTTACGCTTTCACGCCTAAACCGCTGAACCGGATTCGATGAAATTTGGTACACAGATAGAGAAGACCTTCAGAAAGGACATAGGCTACTTTTTATCCCTGTAATCCCACGGGAACGGCAACTACGTGGGTGAAACCGCGGGGCGCAGCTAGTAATATATAATTGTTTTATGGGCGCAGGGATTTCTTTTTTTATCTCATTTAAAGTATCACGACGATAAATAAAAATGGTGAAAGACATTACACAATCAAATTTGCATAAAGTCACAATTTTATTTTAATTAAGCAGACATAAACGAAAACAAAGATGTCATAACAGCTTTCGTACACTTTAAAGGTGAAATACTAAGAAGATTCCTTTATTCAGATAGCAGCGTATCTTGTGCGTTCAAAAGAACAACTGCTCTGATTGTTTTACGAGATGAATAAGTCAAGTGCAAGAACAATGATATGATGATATAATTAAATGATAATTCAAGACTTTTTGGAATTATAAAATTAATTTGTCAAAATTTTCGCAGATTAAAAATATTAAAGACATAATTAAGTACCAAATTACAACAGATACAAAAATGTATGTTAATAAGTTTGAGAGAAATGAACACGTTTTCAATTTTAACTTGTCATTTCTGTTTAATTTATGATATTCGTTTTGAATAGGTATATTAAATGAGAGTTAAACAAACTTATATATTTGTGTACTTCTCAAATAGTTTATTATTATTTATTATCTGTAAGTATTTATACAAATACAATTAAAGTATTTGTTAAAACTGAAATGTTTACATTTAGTTAACAGTCAGGCGTCAGGCGCTCCAACAATATAAAAAATAAACATCTAGATTCTAGACCAAAAATCAAAAAAAAATCTCGAAATAATGTCTGTCTGTTTGTTCCCACTAACATTTAGTGTACACAACTTAAAAAACGTAATGACAAGCCATTAAAATACTTTATTCATCTATTGCAAAAATATGGTGGATGCCTCTATTGTAATATTTATTTAGCGAATCGCGCTATCTTTTCACTTTTATTTTCACATTCGATAATGCGTGAGAAAAATTGTCGTTTTATCGCCCTGATACGTACCAGTACATAAATAAACACTCTCACGATATCAAACTATGACAACAAGAGGTTTTTAACAGCGATAACGAACTTATGTAGGTACAACACAATTTCCTTATTTAAGTACGTTTTTTATCGGTAGATTAATTATTTGCATGTATAATTTATTTAAGAATAATTTAATTAGTAAAAACGTGGATTTTTTTGGCAACTTTAGGTAAAGACGGTACACAAAAACGCTGACGCTCAAATTTTATCCAGCATCTGTTGCTAACTGCAAATTGTAAGATGTGCAATTGCAAAATCCCACACAAAATTTGGATTTTAGGTAAATGAATCATTACGCCAACAGAGACCAAATATGAGAAGCATTGGCCCGACACATAATATAAAAAAAATAATAAAAAACTTTGGGATATATGATATGTTTTGACTTTTGGTATAAGAATTGATGCAAACCAATAAAAAATGGTCAACAAGCGTGACGATCTCCAACGAACAACATTCGAGATTCTCCTTTTTTCACTATAACACTTTTAACCTTGGCGAGTCCAAGTGTTTGAACAATTGTTTTTGCACTATTCACTTATAACACTCAGATTAAATGTTGGTGACGTATTAATTTGCGAAATGTTTTTGCACGAAGGACCAACGCGTGCGGCCAATCCGAACGGCCGTGAGCAACTGGCCTACGCATGCGTAGTCAGCAACGTGTCGCTTGATGGAAAGCCTGCGCTGGCGTATCGTACTTCAAACTTGAAAAATCTAGCGCTGTTTTGCTGAATATAGCATAACTTTACTTTCTATCCACTAATGTCAATTTCATCTCCCTTTGACATTTTCTCTAATTTATACTAATAGGGGAAAGCAAGGTTGATTATATCACACATACTCAGAAAATCCATACAAAAACTGGTATATTTGAGAGGTTTTTATAATTTTTGAGGTTTATGACAGGAAATTACGACATTCTCGGTCGTCCACCATATGTTTTTTCCGCTAGTAATCTGCGAAACCTTACATGTCTTTAGAGCCATGAACCATCTGTCACGACATGCGTCTACGTCATTCCGAACACTGCCTGAAACACCTGTTGGACGCAACAATAGATGCTCATTGCTCAAGGTGATTTACTTCTGAAGGTCATTGCCATCACATTAACAGTATTACTTATCCACAATGCTACAATTTTACTGAAGATTCATGAAAAATAGGTATTGTGAATGACTGAAAGTTATTCAGTGTCTATGTTTCGAATTTAAACTAATTTAGAGATTTTATCAGAATTTAAACTAAAAATATATTTATATTTATTGTACTTTAAAAATAATTAAAGCTTGATAGTTAAAATGTCCAAATGGCATCATTATCATCAAAGCATTAAAAACCAACAATCCGAAGTATCTTCTAACATGTCAGTTATCTTTTTCTTCCCATAAAATAAATAAATTCCTTCTTTTTTATCCGTTTAAAACATCAGAATCTTACACAACCAGTAGGAACCACTAGAACTATTGGATAGAAAACAAAAACAAAAGCAATCAATTGACAAATGCTGTTAAACATCTATGAGATCGGCAAGTGAACGTGCGCGGGCGCAAGGTCGCTCGAACCGGTCTACGACTAAACAAACTTCGGTCCAGTCTTAATAGCTCCAAGCAATTCTTTATTGGCCAATATTGAATGTGTGAAAATATTGTACAACACGTTATTAGAAGTAATAGAATCTCGCAACTTGTTTTGAATTTGGGTAAAACATGCTGGGTACATAGCAACAAACACATTGTTTTGCAACGAAAAATGTCTTTTAAAGTTACGTTACATATGTAGAAGTAACTTGTCACTTAATCCTCGTTTCACTGGCGTCCCTGAGTAGGGACGCCACATTACGGGTACGTTTTACCATTTTTTAGGCATTGCCCTAAATTTATAAAATAAAAGCAAGACTAAAATCCTTATTACATCAGCTATCTGCGAGTGACAGTCCCATTAAAATCAGTCCAGCAGTTTCAGAGATTAGTCGAAACAAGCAAACATAGACAGGCAGAGAAGAAAATTAAAATGGAACAAAATAACTTTAAGTTGAATTTATAAAAAGATTGTCTTTCGAAGTTACAGACACTTAAATTTTATTTGTGTGTTTTTACAAGCATACAAAAGTGAATAATCTATATAATATACACTCGTATATAATTTCAATATGTTACAAAATTACAGTAAGCAATTGTTTGTAACTAAATATTAAAGCGCAATCACAAGGCCGGCGCCAGCGCAATAGTCTGCGGTCAATATTACCTATACATCCTAAATTGTCCAATAAAGATCTATTGTCTTTTATTAATTCGGTAGGTATACTCTGCGTCTGCTTAGTGTTGGTAAAATTTATGATTTTTCATGGATTTTACTTTAAATTGTTTTAATTTCGATGCCTTGATGTCTAGTTGCATCTATTAACCTTTGGGTAAGCCATGAGGCTTGTTTGTGGATACCATATAGCTGATACACTACACCTTTACCTTAAATACATGCATATTTTAAATTTAAACATACATGATTAAAATACAAACATTGGTGCTCATCACACAAATGAATGCTCCCAGCGGGACTCGAACCCCGTAGAGCTGGCATAGCAAGTTGGGTCACTACAACCTGATCCAAACCTGAAACCTGTTGTCGTATATTACAATCCAACAAAAAATATACTCCTAAGAAGTAGGTACTTTTGAATCTTCAAAAGATAAATTTAAATTGAATATTGATATTGTAAATCCGTGAGGATAACCACAAACAAGTTCGAAATGTAGATCTAATAAGACAAGACGTGCTAAAACTACTCCTTTTTCTTTTAAAAAAATATGTTCATAATAACAGAATTAATATTATGTAGTAACGTAAAGTAATGTACGAATAATATTTAAAATTTTATTTTAAAGTCAGGATTCCTTAGAGACATTTATTAGATATATAAAATGTACATTTTACCTCATAAAAACATTTTTACCTTTTAAAGGCGAAAACTTGGAGCCATTAACTTCTCCTTATTTCTGCTATTTATTATCTGTCACAGTTTCTGCAATACCATTGAATGTATTATGTATGTACTAAAGACATTTATGGTACTTTTGTTTCTAAGTATATCATATAATAATTAATATTATTTAATATCATAAATGCGAAAGTAACTATGTCTGTCTGTCTATCGCACTTTTACGCCAAAAATATTGAACCGATTCAAATGAAATTTGGTACACAGATAGGCTGAGAAAGGAATTAGGCTAAGAAAGGACTGTAAAGGGTTGAAATAGAGGATGATATTTTGTGGAAATGACGTCATTTTAAAAGATACATGAAACTTATTTTTAGGCTTTTGATAAATAAATAAGACATTCAAAGTTTTTAGTTTGCAAAAATTTTATAGTCCTAAAAGGTGTACCCGAGCGAAGCGAGGGTGAATCGCTTGTATTAATATTATATTTTGATATGATAATATAAAATACATTTATTAAAGCTATAAATCTACTTACTTATTTATTAATGTATTTATATACATATTTTCTAAGAAATGCAAAAGGAACATGATAACAGAACGCCGGCGCCAAAGTCTCACCATTTCGCGACTGTCCGACCGCGATAACCCATAACCGACAGCTAGCCTTAAACTGTCACTTTGATAGAAAGAAGATTTACATGACCTGCTTGGAAACAGGGTACAATGAAACAATAATCATGTAATTTCTTATTAACTTATGAACCTACAGGTCAAAGATAAATCAATTCATATAAAGATAAATAATATAAACATATTATTACAATTTACAGGAAATAAAGTTTATAAATAAAATATATCTATACATATAAATAAAACTGAAATGTCTCGTTTGTAATATCAAAATAATAATGTTTATGTAGAAACCACTTAACAAACAAATGCAATTTTTAACATTTTTACTGTGTCTATCAGTCTGTTTGTTCCGGCTGAAAAGACTGGACCGGTTTTAAAGAGACTTTCACTGTCTATCAACGAGTAGTAATGTGACGAGAGACCTTACTTAATAAATAAGGTTTAAAACAAACAAAAGAAAATCTCAATGAATGTTATATTGATAAATAAATGAATATTCTCAAATTCACACCATAAATAAATGACGTCTGAAACAGTTACGCATTATGGACAACGGACTATTCGCAACAGCGAGTAATAGCGTTAACTAGGTGAACGTGTTACGCTGTATCGATATATCTTTCATAAACTTATCTGCGCTCTTCCATCTCCCTCATGTCTTAGAAAACCATGATTATTAAAAAGAGAGAGATGACATGAAAGCGCTCAAAGCCGTGAAGGAAATAAACCGAATCGATGCAAAGCAAGTAGCGGTGGACGTGCTTGGACTAATTTATAAGAAACAGTACTTACTGTGAACACCTAAGTCAAAATTGAGGTTTTCCGTATAAAAAGTAATAAAAATATTTTTGTAAGAGCGCGTTGTTTTTCACATATTATGAATCGACGAATTCTTCTCGACGAATTATCCTTTACATATAGTCAAACTCTGAACCGTGTATGTACGAAGCCAAGTTAATGGTTTTAAGAACTCTCTGTCTGGGAAAGCGTTACCAGAAAACGGTGACCGGTGTCAGATTATAATTAAATTTTGTATAATGATAAGTGGTTGTCTGGGTTAATTTATAGGATAATTATTACTGCGGGAAAATATCATCTGTGGGAAATCTATCATACTAATCGTAAAGCGTTCCTAGGGACGAACCCGAGCAAGAGTGAGTTGCAAGCTTAGTAACATAACATAATTCATAAGTAGAAAAATTTTCCTTAGAAATTAATAACTGCATAAATGTGCATGTGCATTGTTGATTAGAATTTTGTAATTCATATTTGTTTTTATAACCAAATATACGTTCTTACATACATATATAGATTTATACTCCCGTGAAAATTATACACATACTAAAAACACGAAATACAAGTAAAATATTTTAATTCTTATAAAATAACTAAAGTTTCAGAAGCTGCACTTATTACATAACTTGTTACATATTATGTTCTTACATAAGAGCAAAGGTTCAGTTGTCATACCTATATATTTCTGCAATTAAGTTACACATGATTAAGAAATTCTATGTCAGCGAAGGCTTGGTATAATTTTTCTTGCCTTTCATTTCCTGTGTAATGAGTTAACTAATTATTATTCAATCTTATTACTAACACACTAATGAAAGATAACAATAAATTGATTAAAAGAAGAATAAAACAAACACTCGCTTTAGTCGATTCTATACATACATATAAATAAAAATGAAGTATCTATTTTTCATTTCATATTAACAGTTTTTAACCAAATGCATATCTGTCTGTCTGTCTGTTCGTTCCGGCTAATCTCTGAAACGGTAAGACAGATTTTGACAGAACTTTCACTCGCAGATAGCTAATGGTATAAGGAGTAGGTAACTTAGACTAATTTTATTTATTTTAACTAGCAGTACCCGCGGCATCGCCCGCGCTAAATCTAGGGACGAACCCGAGCGAAGCGAGGGTGAGTCGCTACTAATATAATATAAAGACATAATATAATTCAATATGTTCATATCAATATAGTTAGTCATAAGTTAAAGAAATAGAAAGACGTTACACCTCTTTTGCAAAATCGAGTAAAACTAATAAGAGGTAAGCTGACTTTTATTCATTTTTATACAGCGCCTACCTATTTGTAGGTATGTGTTAAGGAGACAACATTATCTCCTTGACTAGCAGAATTAAGACGAAGGTTATATTGGCGATAAATTAAGTTTTGACATGTTATACGTGGGTACATATTAGGCGTAATCTTTTCAACATACATTTTGCTTGGTCGTATTTTTCTACAATTTTTGTTTTCATAAAATATAGAAATACAAACGTTATACGAAAAAAAAGATATCAATTTAGAAATGTACCCTAAATAATTACACAAGAAATCCTTCAACGTAAGTGTTGGAACTAATGAAGTTTGCTCCTCACGCAATTTTAATTAGCCCGAGTCCCATTAGCCTTTGAGAAGGCGGCTTCATCTACAATATGCATTTCACAAGTACTAGATTTGCATGTTCACTCTTTTGAAAATATTACGAGAGTTTTATGTAATCTTGAATACATTAGTGACACAGACCTCACAAAAGCTTCGTCTTTTAGCTTTACTTAATTCTATTGTTCTATAATATAATAGTAAAATAATAATAGTATTTTCTTGTACACCCAAGAGAAAGAATATACAGGAGGTTGGAAAAATTAGGAGAGGGTATTATTATAAGGGGCATATAATAGCGATTCCTTTCAGAGCATCTTTCAAGTATGGTTTAAGAAAACTGAGGGAAGAAAGTCTGGGAATAGAAGGAGAGTGAATATTAAATGAAGCTTATAATCATTTTTTATATTTAATATCTACCTATACACATATTTTTTGGAAAATTTTATTGTAAATGTATTCAGCCGTTTCAACGTCCTACAGCTGGGCACGGGCCTCCGACCATAGTCCACCATAATGGCCTATTGTGGGTTAGCGGACTTCACATGTCTTTCGGAAGCTAGGTTCCCTCAGACATGCAGGTTTCCTCACAATGTTTTCCTTCACCGCAATCTCTTTGAGAATGTCATTATTATCGATACAGAGACCACTGACAGATTTTGATGAAACTAGGATAAGGTATAGTATAATAGCCAGATAAGGTTATCCGGGCCAACATATAGGATATGACCCGAGTGGAGCAAGGGTCAGTCGTTAGTAATTATATAAATATGTAATAAATGCATAATTTATGTATTCAGATGTAAAATATTAGCCTTCTGCTAGAAGAAGACATATGTATAAATATTAGTATGTATATATAATAAAATTGCCTTCAGCGATAGGTACAGAATGAGTAAAATTACTTGTTTTCTTTGAGTAAACTCATTTTTCAATTTTATCTGAAAGGTTGACATGAGGCAAAAAAGAAGCTTTAAAAGTAATGTATTGTACAGATGTCTATATGATCGAAACCTTCTTTCTTAGAACTTTTTAATAATTGTATTATAAGTAAGTATTTTTCAAAGGCGGTTTTTGTGTTGGCACGTTATATGGAAGATATATTACATGATCTAATTTGATCATTAATTTTGTTATTAAAATGTTTAATATTCCCTCATAGAAAGCGATATTAAAAAAAAACAATATTTTACTTAGTAAAATAATTAATATTTAATTGTTGCTTAACCCCTACTATCATTTGGTAGAGACAATTTACAAAAATATAAACCTTATCTCTTAAAACATTATATACATCAAGTTCATTACTAATCGTAACACTTACCCCTTATGCGGACATTCACAGTGTTCACTAACACATTTGTATCGAAACCTAGATTTGCCCGATTGCATTACCAAGACACGCATTGTTCCACTTTAGTCAAATACCATCACGGACAAAAATATTTACATAAGATCACTTCATACAACAATATTTACCACTTGGTATATAATAAATAAACATAGTACAGTTATATAATACATATATTGGCTGTTACTTCTCGCAACAAACTGCCATTACGTACAGTCGCACAATGAAACTTATCAACTGTATGACATCGAGTAATAAAAGTTAGGCTAGAGTTGCAAAATCTATTTAGGCGACCGCGATTTGTTCGCATTAAATGTCTGGAACCGGCGTTATTCAGTTATGTTGAACAATAAAACTTAGTTTAGATGTTTCTTGTACAAATTGTTATATGTTTCTCAAAAAAATCTAATAATTTTTACTTTGAAAGACTTATTTTGCGTAGGAATACTTGACTGAAGAAAAAACAATATAAGTTAGTGCACCTATATTCATTATATATTTTTTCATTTTATATAGAAATGTAAATTTTCTAATACTTATTTGTTTATAATTATTTATTTGCATTGTACAGAAATAACTCACACATAAAAATATCGTGGAGACATGAGGACCCGGGATTTGAACCCGTTTCACTTTCACACAGGTTTCGTAAGGCGACCCCTGCTTAAATTAAAAATAATAAATATCTTAGAAAACGAATATTGTAAAGCAAACCAAGGCATAGAGGCAACGCAACAGTAATATCCGGATTTAGTTTGATTCAGGAAAGGAAAAGGAAAATATAATACTCAGTAAAAAATAAGCTTAAGTGATAACAACGAAAGCCTAAAAGCTTAAAAGCTTTATTTGGGCGAGAATTATAAGCATAAATTTTACTATGAATTATTATTATTTTAACACTTAATAAAATATAACAACATCAGACAAAAAGATTCTTAATGGTCCTTAAAATTTCATTTATGTATTATACAGTTCTACTGTAATAAACCAAAGCCTATAGCTATAGGTTTATAGCTAAAATCGGATATTTTTTATTATCTATACATATAAATAAAATTGAAGTTTCTACTTTTAATTTCAAATAAACAGCTTTTCACTAAATGCATATGAAAGTATATATGGTATTTACATCAATTTTTTTTTTTAATTTTTGTCTATCTGTCTGTCTGTTTGTTACGGCTAATCTCTGAAACGGCAGGACCGATTTTGACGGGATTTTCACTCGCAGATAGCTAATGTTATAAGGAGTAACTTAGGTTTTTTAACTTAACTTTTATTTTATTACATAGTTACATATAAAAACCGTCTAATTTATCTTAACTTACGCCCAGCGAAGCGGTTGCTAGTTACGTTATATAAACTAAAGTACTGATATGAGCAACATTTTAAATATAAGTGGGCATAAAAGGAAACGTGTAGTGAAATGCTCTTGTGTCATTGTAGTGTTTATTTATTATTGATTTATGCAATGAAAGTATCGCGGCGAAAGGAGCTCAATTGTGTAACGAGGCTTATTTCATATTATGTGTAGGGTTTGAGGGGCGTTGATGCAAACAAGTGTAACGAGATATGGGGCGTTTTTCTGGTTTTTAATTTTGCGTAATATGCGTTATTTTTATTTGTCTTAATTTTATTATACACAATAAATACTAATAATACTGACTGTCCAATTTCATCTTATTTTATTGAAAATAAAATGAAATTGTATGTCTGTGCTTTCAAAATAAAAGATTTGATATTCGAAACAAATCAAAGGTAGGTATTAAAACCAGAAAAACCAGTAAAATGGGTTATTTAATTAGTAAAATCATAGGACAACTCTTTCTTTATTGATTTGTTGATTGATTGATTGATTGATTGTTGTGTGAATGGAAAAATTAATTAAAGCGGAATCTTGATAAATCTTCAAAGACAATATGCATACTGACGATCCTTTGTCGAGTGGTACGATAAAAAACACAAAGGTTCTAGGAGGACTTTGTAAAAACTCATTAGTACAATGCTAAACGGTGCAAGAAAATCTCTTAGTAGCGCACATAAGGTGTTCTTTTCTTGAGCTTTGGAGAACTACCCTTAAATTAAAAGTAATTAAACGTTGTTTTTACATTGTATATTCTAGAAATCCTACTGTAATAGTAATGTATGTCTTCTATAAACTAATACTACTACTACTACTACTTTATAACAGAGTTTAGATTCTAAGAAAATGATTACAGTAGTTACTCAACATCATCATCTTCATCACTATAATTATCTCCCCAGCTTTTCGTCCGTTGTTGCCTCGACTATGTTACGTTACTTTTTATCTGTAGCTCTCTCTCTCTCATTCTCTCTCTCATTCTCATTTTTCTCTCTCTTTCAATTGCCTTCAACGTAACTTCTGAGAGACGCAGTATACACTATATAGAATCTGAACCTCACGTTGAGTAATACATGACAATAACATCGTAGATGAAGTATTCATGTAGATTATAGATACACGTGCTCTAGATACATTTTAGATGTCACAAGTTTTATGTTTATTATTTCATAGAATAGCTGTTTCATAGTGATTTACCCAACTTGATGACATAAAGTGTCTAAAAAAATTGTTAACAAAAATATATACCTATTATATAAAAGTTATAAAAAATACTTTCATTTTTTTACTCTTCTTTTTTTTCTTGTCAGCCAAACCGTCTACCACTTATCATGATATTATCGGCTTTCATAACATAAATTAATACAACTTCCTTCTAAACATGAATACTTAGTATTACAAAACTAATTATAATACACCCAGTAGCTTCAGATTATTGTACAAACTCATTTATCGTTAGAGCTTAGTAGAATAAATTATTTAAATATAATAACGATTTAAACAAGAAAGTACACCGAATTCAAAATTACTTTAAAAGTAATAATTTCACCCTGAGGGGTTGAACTTTGTGTTGGAAATTATATAATACTTATTTATTAAAAATATGATCATGAAAATCTGTTGAAATAAATGCTGAATGGTTTTTGATTATTATTTATCATTACCTATATTTTTATCACTTGGCAAGAAATTAATTTAATTATTATCATGCGTATTCCATATTAATATGCTATTCATTTCCTCTCGATGATAACGTTATCAACCAATTTCAGTGAAAATATCCTTCGGTAAGCTTCATCTTTATAAAACATTCTTCAAACGCAAGTAGATTACGTAAACGTAAGAGTTTACTAAAACATTGTTTATGAAAAATGTGTATGTATATTTATACAAACGTATAAACACTCTCCACATATTTAATATACTTCAAATATACTTAAATTAAATGGTTTGAGTCATATCAATAAAAGCACATTTTGTTTACGCACCATTTGAAATATGCAACTTAATATACCAACTATTTAAATATTACAGTCACAGAATTATTTATTTCGCACATGACCTTTGGTAAAATATAATATTTCTCTTAGACGTTCATCAAAAACATTCTCCCGAGGTAGGCTCTTTAACCTCAAACCAGTGAAATAATCTGAAGGCCTACGCATTTTGTGGGCGGACAAAATATGTCGCTAAGTCGAAAACAGGTAGGCAAGGCAAAATTATATTACACGCTGTATAATGCGAGGTTACACGAACCATGGATGTTTCGACATTAAAGGAAAGCCCTGACTTCAATGAATAACATAATATTCTGGCGAATTTAAACATCATACGTCCGTATTAACCTGTCCGGATTCTCGAAATGGAATTTCGATCCTACATTATTCAGGTTTTAATCAAGATTGTTAGTAAATATATTTACGTGTAAATAGTAAAAAATAACATACAGACAATAAGTTTTCTCTCGCAACAAATTATCCTTCATTTTCGTTAATGATACATTATGTAGAAATGAAACCTGTGAACTCTGGTTCAGTAGACAATCAGTCAGAGACGTACCAAAATATTGCATTATGCTATTATTACGACGATCAATCACAGACTTGAATGGTTGAAATACTCGAGTCATCAAAAGATTGTAAGAGGTTAGGGTCATCACGCGATATTTCGACATAGGTGTGGCAACGATGCCCACATGTCCTAGGTAACATTACCGCGTGTAATCTGCAAACATTTCATCACCTTGATGATTAATAGACTGAACATTGACCCGTTTTCGAGTATTCTTAAAAATGTCTGAATTAATAGTGTTTTAGCGTGCCGAATATTTTTTTATCTATATCTATTGCTAGCATTTCCCGCGGCTTCGCACGCGTTCAGCTAAGGACCGGTAACCAAATTCTTTCTGAGTCGCGTGGTATGGTACCTCGCAGAACTAACGCACGCCCTTCCCGTTTTGCAACATTTTTCATTGATTCTCCACTCCTAATGGTCGTAGCGTGATGTAATATAGCCTTATAACATTCCTCGATAAGCGGACTATCCAATACAAAAAAATTTTTTCAAATCGAACCAGTAGTTCCTGAGATTAGCGCTTTCAACCAAACAAACAAACAAACTCTTCATCTTTTTAATATTAGTATAGATAAGTATAATTTATGATATATAATAAAATTCTTACTGAATTGAATCTGTACATTAAATATTTTGTTTATCTATAGGCAGAATCTAATTTTTAGATTTTTCGTCTGTCTGGGAGCACATTGCGAAAAATTCACTGGATTTTAATGAAATTAGGTATGATAATAGCTGGTACGTATACTTTTTACTACGGAAAAATATTTCATTTCTGAAAATCTATACTAAACGTTAAAACGGATGAACTTGAGCAGAATGAGGGTCTCTCAATGAAATATGTTTTACACAAGTTACATTACAAAAAAAAAGCGAAAATAACAATAAAAGTACATAAAAAGAAGCTTATCATTTAACAACTCAAGCATATCGGTTGCCATTAGATAGATAATACGGAAAAACAAAAGACAGTAAAAAGTAAAACTATTTTGCTTACAATTAATTAACGGTCTAGGTTTATGAAACCGAAAGTGTTGATATCGCAAGGCCGGCTGACGTCATAACCAATGTTTGGACGTTGTTTACGACACCGACTCGAACTATTAATTGATATTTAGAACTTTTTGAACTTTTAATTGGTATTTTGGTTCTAATTAAATTATTAATACCAAGTTGGAAAAATCACAAGCAATATTTTTCATAAATACAATTTAAACTGTCATAACTTTTTTAACTTTAAAATTGCTTTTGCTCGCCATTCCTTAATTAATACATTCTATAATATTATAAATGTGAAAGTTTGTTTGTTTGTCTTTCTTTCATGTTGAAATGGCATTATTTTTTGCTTTACCCAAAAATTCATCGTTAAAAGACTTGAGATGTCATAGGCTTTTAACCGCGGAAGATTGTCTCATTTCCATGGGAAAAGACGCGAAAATGTGTCAAGTCGTCGGCTTATTCAATCATAAGCAAAGATAAAAGAAATTAAAAATAAAATAGTTAGTACACTTGAAGAAATCAGCGTTTTTACGACTTAATATCTTAGAATAACAAAAGTAGTAATAATAACCAACTAACGTAGTGGTCTGAATATTAAATAGGTATAAAATATAAGGTCAGGGATCGATTTCCGCTAGGGACATGTTTCTTTTGGCCATATATCCTTGGTCTAGTGTTTATCCATTTATACATTACCGGACTACCTACGCACTATGGAGATCATAGTTTGCGTTATTTACTATGTATTAATTAACGTTTGCGGTAACAGAACCAAGCGTAAAAGTTAGAATACAATGATTACCGTGAAAGTAAATTTAAAGAAGACTATCTGACTATCTTCAGATCTTCAGATACAAGATAAAACATCACCACCAAGCAAGAGTAATCAAAACGACACTCTCGAGGGATCAGTCGAGGGCTTTCAAGGCAACATTAACCTAATTTAGGACGGCTTTCGGCATTATGTTTTAAGAAGCCTACTTTATAACGAGTTTTTTTTATCGAATCTTGTGTTAGTCGGTTAGTTAGTTCTTATTTAGACTAAAAATGCCCTTTCGACACTTCTCATGAATAAATAGAATTTAATATGTTATCAATGCATTTTTTAAAAGATTTATATATGTAAAATAAATTGAATGCATAAGTTATGAAATACGAAATTTACCGTAAAAATCAAAATAAATAATCAAACACAATATCAAAACTAGTAATTCATATGACAAACATCTATTATATTTTCATCAAAGCGCCCAATGACACTTATATGTAATATAATAACAAATTAATATTCCAACGAATTTTGTAACCAGACTACGACGATAGCACAGTTAACTAATATTTTGTATTTCAATTCTCTCTCACTACAAAACTTTTACTCCACAAATCGTTTAACCACCGTGAAATGAGACAG
Source organism: Boloria selene (assembly GCA_905231865.2). Taxonomy (NCBI): domain Eukaryota; kingdom Metazoa; phylum Arthropoda; class Insecta; order Lepidoptera; family Nymphalidae; genus Boloria; species Boloria selene. The sequence goes on from HG993156.1 coordinate 5,019,148, forward strand.
TTAAAACAAAAAGGCAAAGGCTATTTAGAAAGTAAAATACGCTAGTTGGTGACGGCACACTGTGGACTGACAATATATTATTTATTCAATGTAGGGCGTAAAGTTGCAAAAGTGGCGAAGGAAATTATGTATTTACGGCAAGCGACCGTGAACTGTGAACGAATATCATTTGAATAAAATAATGTAGTCTGTAGGGAGATAACGCAACAGGTTTTTCTTGATTTTCTTCATAATTTAATATGTTTCTTTTTTGAAAATTTGCTTTTGTGCCGATGGCTTTTACTAAAATCACGAAGTCGCTTTATTTTAATATTTTAATTATTACGAATAATATAATTTAAAGGAAATTTAGTATCACTACCTTAATACCAATTATTAATTGAAGTTCTTATAATTATCACAACTTGACAAAATGTATTTACTCGTATCATAATACAATACTAAAATAAAAACAATGTCAAAAAGATGTAATTTGCAGAAAATAATATTGTAGCAATATTCAAATAGGACAAATGTGTGTGTTACGAGATATTTAATGATTGATAAATAATTGATAAAACTGTTTCTACAATGGGATGTCTACTGATTTTATTTTAAACTAGCGACTCGCCCTCACTTCGCACGGCTCTTCCCAAGATTTAGCACAGGCAAAGCCGCGGGATCCGCTAGTTATGCATATAAACCTTCCTCTTGAATCAATCTATCTATTAAAAAAAACTGCATCAAAATCCGTTGCGTAGTTTTAAAGATTTAAGCATAGGGATATAGGGACAGAGAAAGCGACTTTGTTTAATACTATGTAGTTTTAAATAAGAAAGACCACGCTTTTACATATTACTTTTAATTAACATCGAACATTAAGAGAGTACAACCACAGATTAATTAAAGTTACATAGACTATAATATAATAATTTAGTGTTGCCAATATAGATGTACAATTATTATTAATAACGTGGAAAAAATAGCAAGTGCTTCTACCATTCTAATAGCAATTCAACGCTCATTACTTAACTGTTCATCTTCTAACCGATACTAACCACGCGAGTAAATAATGATGTCGATTACGGTATGAAGGTCAATGTTAAATGGTCTCGTTCAATGTGAGAATTATGTGTAATGTCACTTGTTACAATATCTATTTCTATTTAGTAATCTACATGTGTGCTAATATTATATATTATGTTGGCTTGATACATAAATAAATGGCTAAGGCGATTTTGATGATATTTGTTATAGAAGCAACTAGAAAACATTTTTTATTTTGGTTTCGGTATGACGAAGTGGTTATAAAAAGTTACAAGTCAATCAAAATGTTACTTCTTTTTGTTTTTTTTATTATATTATAGTAATAAAAATAATGGAAAACGGGAAAAATAGATTCAACACAACTATCATTATTATTTACTATCATGCTAGTTCTATGAAAATAAATTAGTAGTCATAAATATTAATTTTAGTCTTCACTAATCAAAATCCTGAATTAATTGTAAGCTACTTTAGTATTATTAAATTAAACAAAAAATATGTGATAAAAGTACATGTTAAAGTTTTTCGGATTTTTTCCTTAACTTCGAGACCTTGCTTCTTAAAAGACTTTATGATTCAACCGGGAAGTATCTTAAATTCGTCTGTTTTGATTTATTTGCGAGTGTCCGAACTTGCGGAATAATTGGCCGTCTTTACAATATTTTAAATGGGTTAACTTAAAAACTTAACTTTTTACAGTTGTATCCCTGAGTATTTAATTTTAATTAGAGCTTATTCCCTCAATAGCTTCCTGAGTAAAAAGAGTCTTGAAATGCAGTCATTTCAAGACACAATAACGAAGTGAAGATTTACCTTGTTTTTTTGAGTAATTAAACTCTAAATGCATAGATATTGCAAGCAATATAGAGTCACTCCCGTACGACTTTTTATCAACTATGTCATAGCTCTCTCCTCTCATCAAAACGAAAAAAGCAAGGTGAATTATTTTTGCATTTGAATCACATTTACTTATGATTCGCACGTCTTCTATACCTCAGTTCCATTTTTTAGTCATATGCTACCACTTTATATGCAAACCGTCCACCGTCTACACCTTGCGTTTAAATAAAAATAGAAGTACGGAACCGTTCATTACGCGCACTGAATTTCCTCTTCAGACAGAAATTTAATTTTAAGGCTTCCGGCAAGCTTGCTTGAGACATAAATTTTCTCTACAAATCGTACTAATGAAGAATATCGAATCTGCTGCATCTTATATTATAAATGTTACATAATACTTTGTAATAAAACGTAACGTTGATTAAAGGTGAAATTTAAAATAATATGATAATATCAGTTCTGTCTTAATATAAGATACAATATGATGCCTGGTTGTTTTAGGCTTATTATAAACCTAAACGAACCTTAAACGAGAACACAACCTACGCCTTCCTACACGCTTCCGCACGCAAATATGGACAGCTACTGAGGTCTGTTTTAAGTACACTGTTATAGGCTATTTTATAATAATAATGCTGTAACAATGTGATATCTGTAAGAAATCTATATTATTTACTATTTCGAAAGCTAGCAGTGGCCAAATCTCGCGACAAGGATGAAACGTGTATGTCTCTAATATACTATATCCAATGACTGCATAATACTATATCCCTTTGTCATCTTGTTTACATCTGTTAGTTAGCTCTTATGCAGTCGGGTTTTTTCATTTGCATAATATATTTTTTTGTTATCAATAACATTAACTCTCGTCAAAGCCACTAAACAAAAAAAAAAGAAAATTGATTCAAAAAGAGGAAAAAAAGGTAAATAAATAATAGTATATATGTATGTCTCAATATATATTTATGTATTATTATTAAATTATTACGGTTTACATAGTTTTCTAACATATGCAGTTAACGCATTAATATATAAAATTTTTAAGTATGTAACACAATATATGTAGGAACTTGAGTAGTGATTAGTGAAGTATAATAAACTAAGACGACGTGCTAGTGTACTCTATGGTAACATTATACCTACATGAGTTATTAGCGATACTACTTAAGGGCGTAGGTCAAACGTGTATGATTTTTTCCTTAGTTAGTTTTTCTAGCAAATAAAGTGTCCATAAAGGCTTAGAAATCCTAAATACGTAAAATGATTAGATAAATACTTTATGTACCTACAGCACAGTTTTTATTAACTATTTTAATAGAATCAATCAAAAATAACAATTTCTAAACGTCTTTAAGCATTGGCTTATTAAATTTTATTTAAATATACGATCTTTTTAATTTCATTTAATAATAATAAGTATTCACTTTGATAGTTAAATTATTAATAAACGCAATCAAATATCTATATTATATAAATTGAACATTAGCGTAACACAAATTACCAGTACCTACCCATAGTTTTAGTAACATCCGTATGAAACATAAACCGATAATTGTACGTATTTAAAACGATCAACCTACATAACTGTTAGTTCTCGTTAACACCTAATGAGTTAAACTGGTTAAAACTGACTTTAGTTACTGTTTATAAACATATCAATGCTTATGATCCGCATATAGCAAAATAACGCGGCCCTTTCCGTAACGTAAACGTTTTCTTTTCTTTGCTGAGTTTCTTTTACCAGTTCTTCAGGACAGAGGTTTCTTTCCGAACTGGTGGTAGGCTCATGACGTTCAGTAAGAAATTGTAATAATTTTTAAGCTGAATAAAATATTTTGATTTTGATTTTCAATGTAAATTTAAATAGCTGCTAATATACTCGTGTACACGTAGGTACATACAGAATCCGAAGACGAGAAATCAGCCAAGAAGGCCAACTCTGACAATGTCTATGTACACAAAATAATATTATTCGATATTTCTGTAATAGGGGTTGTATCATAACGTTTTCCTCTGAGAATCAGATTATTTTCCATAAAACTATTTCCATACAAAACAAATCACATTAATCCGTTGCTCTATAACAGAACAAAAGAATAAAGAAAAAATGAAAGACAATAATATTTTGACATTTACAACATACTAGCGACTCGCCCTCGCTTCGCTCGGGCTCTTCCCTAGATTTAGCACAGGTAAAGCCGCGGGATCTGCTAGCTATGCATATAAACCTTCCTCTTGAATCACTCTATCTATTAAAAAAAACCGCATCAAAATCCGTTGCGTAGTTTTAAAGATTTAAGCGCACATAGGGATATAGGGACAGAAAAGGCGACTTTGTTTTATACTATGTAGTGAAGTATGGATTTTGTATTTTTCTTATGATTTTTTCGCAGATTTATTTTCATTTATGTTTCCCAACGTTCCGATTGCAAAAAAAAGATAGCAAAAGTGGCTACGGGAGAGAGAAGGTTTTACTTTTAAGACGTCTTAAAAGTTATTTATATAGATTTACAGATAGTAACTACTAACTACGCACAAAACTATATGATATTAAATAAATTGAACTTTTTGTCATGTATTCAATTATAATACTCTAGAGACAATCAATTCTGGGGGTTAAGTAAAGAGTTTATCAACGACCTATTTTAGCTCGCCAAGTATGTCAGCTCAAACATTGAAAACAATAAGACATTATCAATTCAAATAATTAAAATACTAAAATTACTTACCAAAACTAGGTTACCATATAAAAAGTAATTTAATAATTTGACGAAAATTAAAAAATTATAACTCATGTAACTCTCTCGTTTCCATTAAGCCGTAAGTTTAAAATCTGGGACGAAATGTGCTGGATTTTCAAGAGATTTTATTCCAGCCTTTGATGTAAAAAAGTATCTCGCGGCAACTGTGGATTAAATAAGAGGTAAATAGCCATTTCGTTGGAGTTCCTCACTAATGAGATAACGTTAAGTTGCTCCAGAACAAATATACTTACCTGAAATGGAAGCAACGCCATTCACAAAATCATCGCTTATTAAAAATTATATATTATTACCTTCATTATAATTATTCTGATAATTCGTTACTGTTATCAAAATCATCGTTTGTATACTTTCAAAACTTACTAGTAACTTGTAACAATATTTCCTTAACATATTATGTATTTATTTAAAGTTATATATGTAGTATATCCACTATCTGGTATCCGTAACACAAGCCTCGTAGCTTACCACGGAACTAGATAGCTCTGTGTGTAATAATGTCCCAATATTTATTTATTTATAACCTTGCCAAAAGTTTGAAGCAAATTTTTTCCAAGATGTAAAAGTTTCTCGTATTAAATGCAATAGAGCAAAAAATATTCGATAAACAGAAAGCTTCTGACATAACCTTTACGAGCAGAGATTCGCAAAAATCAGATGCAAAAGTTATATAACTGGTTAAACGATTCACTTCTAAAGAAAATCAGGTCATATTTTAAACATTTGTATGAAGGCCTACTTTATATCGAAGAGCACTTATTATAATAAGATTCGTGACATCAACTCAGCTTTTACTCAAAGTATCATAATATTTCTATTGATACCTGCAATTCGGGAAATTATGCGGTCGTATGATATTTTTGTGTTTTAATATCCGAGAGATTTAAATGAATTCAATTTATATAATTTTTGTTTATTGAAACATAGGTTTTCGCGTTCTCGACGGTCATTTCCCTTTTAGTTAATCCACTAGTACTATATTAAATGATTTAGCGCGAACGAAGCCGCGGGTTCCGCTAGTTATACATATATGTAGTGAAGTATACATAAAAATAACATATGTATATATGTGTATATAATGTCAGGTGGATTCCTATTATAATTCTGAGGGCAGCTTCGCGCGAGAGTCTATTTCCATCAAGTCGCAAGAACGTTATCCCCAATTTATTTAGGATCCTTGGATTCACATAAACCAGGAAAATGAAAGTGGAAACCTGCACATGCTTATGTATGTGTTGGTCACCTATATAAAATACTAAAATCCGTATTGAAATCCGTCCATAATGTAGTCAGAAAATATTCTGTTATCTAAAAATATGTTCACAAAGTTTTCATCAATAGATAGTTATTCAAAGGAAAGGTAAGATATAAAAGATACATATTTTAGTAAAAAAAGCCAATAAAATATAGAATTTCAGTGAAAACTATATTTTACTTTTTTGTGAGTCGCTAGTGTACTACTAATTTTCCAATTTATGCAAAAACCATATCTATACTAATATTATAAAGAAGTAAAGTTTGTTTATTTGTTAAATTGTAAGGGGTAATCTCGGGATCTACTGAACCGATTTTAAAAATTCTTTCACCAATAGAAAGCCACATTATTGCTGAGTGTCATAGGTTATATAAAAAACCGAAAAATAAATTTTTTTTTACGTGGTAGTCCGTTTTGCAAAGTGAATCGGAGAAAAAACGGGCGAATGAAAGCGTTTCTTACGAACGCTGCCTTAACTATGAAAGATATATTTTTGAGTTCTATAGAAAAGATGTGGAGCTTGAAAATGCCTACAAAAAAGTCAGCATATGTCTAACTTTTATATTTAAGTTACAAAAAGTAGTTTTTTCAATATTAGTATAGATAATTTAATTTTTAATATTAATAAAATAATTTAAATTATTTAAACACTCTGTACTAAAAAAGGATTATTAACTTTATGCCCAACGAAGTGGGCACGGGTCAGCTAGTATGTAATAAATATGTAGAAACTAGAAATACATCCACGTTCTTGTCACTAAATTGAGACACATAACTAAAGTGTGCAGAACAATAAGCCTCTCAAAACATTCAGGTAACAAAGACCAAGTATAACATTGTACCGCACTAACAACCCCCCAAAAATACGTCAAAACCTTTCGAGGCCGCAATTCTGACATCATCATACTTGGCGTGTCACAAACGAAGAGTACGTCTGACGATAGTAACTGGAATCGTGCTAAACAACGGTAATAGGGGTGTTCACATATTTGGTACAAGATAAGGGGTATCCTAGGGAATTTAAATCGCTGACTCTATGTTAATAGATTCTTTTTTAATCTTTATTTTAAAAATATTTTAACTACAGAGCCAAAATCTTATAGGAACCACAAAAAACAAGACTATTTAATACTGATTGTACTACAGCTTGATCTGTAACCCATTTTTCTGGACAGCGTAATTCAAAATATCAATCGATTTTAGGGTAATAAATGGGAAGTCTCATCAAGTAGTAAATTCTTATTTAAATATTACCAATTCTTATCACACTTTAAAGAACCCTTTAATAATAATTTAATACAAATCAAAAATATAGTTTTATAAAACACTAATTACTAAAAAAAAAACTTCGCACAGAAGCTTTTCTTTTGCTACAAAAAAAGAAAATCTTTTTTAACTTGAGCCATGTGAAATATGGCATGAGAGGTCCTGACGACTGTTGAGCCTTACAAAGGACGCAAGACGAAGGCACCCTTTGTTTAACGGATAGTTTTATGTGCAGTCTATTTATGTACCATCAGGCTCTATATTATCTTTATAGGTTATGTAAGGTTTAGGTATTATGTTATTTAAAATGACGACATTGTGTCTCGACGAGTTAAGTTTAACATTTTCCAAAGAGAAAGTTATAACGGGTTCGAAAACTTTTGTGGCATTTGCCAAGCTCCTGCGATTTTAAAGTTTTTAAACTTGCGGTATATTATAAACCTGGTATAAAATATATACAAATAAAAATATATACCAACATTATAGTAAGAGTTAAGTAAAAACACATCGATTGAACTATAATTACTCGTTTAATGTCAGCAAAATGGTATTTAAGCTATATTTAAAAAATCTAAGTATTAAGCTAAACTCTTGACATTCTGCGTACTTCATTGTCTTTAGTCTATACAGATATCTATCTGTACGTACAAAAACTTTATCTACCATTAAAACAGTTCGTGTTATATAATTAAAATGCAAGCAACTTCATGAAGTCGTTATTAATTGTAGCAACTTGGCGATAAATCTTAGAGAAGCATTTGATGACAAATCATATTTTATGACGAGTAATTTATGTTCGTGCTTTTTTTCCTATTTCGCTAAAGCAAAAGTAAAATCGAATAAATATTTTAATGAGCTCGTTGTGAAAATTGTGAAATAAAAGGAAAAGCAGATAATATTTTTTTCGATTGTAAAATTCTCTATAGTCTATTGTAATAACTAGTATTATACCCACTTCTAGAAAATTAAATAGTTATCAATGCTTTGTATGAAATGAGTAATCACGAAACAATCAATTTATTTTAAAAAAAAAACGAAATGAAATATATCAACCAAAAATGTATTGTTAACATTAATGATATACTTGTAGCGTGTATTTGAAATTAAAATCTAGGCGGCCTATCTGACTTACTTTCCTAGGTAAGTATGCTATTTTTTTCTAAAGCATAGGGTATAAAAACATTTATGTATGTATATGTATGAACGTAGCATAAAAATATTAATTACTGACCTGTCATCCTGCAAATTCTTCAGTTCACTCAGCTCTAGCTCCCTTCTCAAGTTGGATACTTCACATAGAAGCATGTCCCTCTCCGCCGAGACCTTCTCCAATTCCGCTCTCAGTCTCACGACTTCATTCGTCAAATCCATACTCGCCATTTTGTCGGCTATCGATATCTACTATCGATATAGCACATCACTTATTTTAGAACAAACCGATGGTGCTCACACATTTTCAATATCTTCAAAGTAACGCACTAATATCGACACTACACTGTGTTTAGACGACTTGACAGCTCCGGCTACATCGCAGGCATCTGAAACAATATTTGAACTGTTAGCTTTGAAAGACACTCGGTATGGGAATTCAGAATATTCTGTTCATAAACTACTATATGAAGTCGCAAACTCGGCAGCTATGTTAATACAGGGGCATACATAACTGAAACTGCTCCCTTTATTTGTTTTCTGGAAGAGATTTCGTCCCATTTTCATACATATGAAAATACGAATATTTCTATTGTTACATTATTAATGGTTTGCTGTGCTTGACCTAGATGATGTGCGTTAGTGAGGCTGAGGGTTGATCTACTACGAAAGGCGGTATAACTTGATATGATAATAATTTATCTTATAAATGAAACTATCTTTTGAGAGACTCTCCCGTGACCATGATTGCTGTAAAGCATTCGAAACGTCGGGAACCAAAAATCATAATAAATCCGCGACAAAATCCGAAAAGATAGTTTCATTTATAATGTCAAACATTCGCGTAAACCTAAGAAAGTATTAATAATTTATCTGTAAGCTTTAATTTCGATAAGTTATACCAAACTTTATTAATTAAGTTTATACATATACAATTTTCAATATCTTTAGATATAATAAAATTCTAAGTCTAATGTACGAGTAAATGAATTGGTTTTCGGAAAATCTTATTGAAAAATTTTTTATTATCGCTACTGAAGCCAAATCTACAATTTTAAGAAATTTTGTCTTTCTGTGACCACATTACGACAAAACTACTGGACTGATTTGGGTACAATTTGGTATGATGAAAGCTAATGTATATAATACTTTTCACTGCAGGAAAATATATCAGCCCCGAGAAATGTGTACTGTAATATGTATATATACGGATGAACCCGAGCGAAGTAAGGGTGAGTCGTAAGTAATTAACAAAACAGATCATTGAAAGAAACGAGAACTCTATTAGGTAAATAAACACTATAAATCTATTTTACTGGCGCACTTAACATATACATTATACATATATAAAATATGATACATAAGAAGAAAATTATTTTATCATACACTAATGAGTAAACTTGAATAGAACTAACCTCAACTTCAAGGATACAGTCAAATCATTTAATTTTATTATATATTATTATTTATCAGTTATTTAATTATTTTACCCTTTGAAAAACTTATCTGAAATGTATAAAAACATAGCTCTATCACATCTAATATTGTGAAGATTAATAATACAAGTCTCAGAAGACTTTCCCTATTACCTTTGATTAATCGAGTCGTTTCAGAAACATTGACAATCGAACACCTGGTGTACAATTATGTAGATCGCTTTGATGCGTCATGGAATTGTCCAAGTTGCTCATAAAGAGTTAAGTATTGAACGTTTTTTACCGACAATTATTTGTATAGAATGAAGAGACAGAACGTCAGTAGTTGTGTTTAAAGTCTAAAATGGTATTATGATGTTTAAAATACCATTTGCGTATAAAGAATAAAGTAATTATGCCGTTTTTAATCGTAAAATCTTTTCACAAAAACATGGAAATTTTAGTTTTTAACTTATTCGTTCGTTTCATGTTTTTCTTTCGTTTTAATCATTTGTATAGTTTTGACATAGATAGATCCCTTAGTTAGAACAAACACTAACGGAGTTAGGGTGAGTCGCTAGTTCTTATATAAAGTAACTAGCGACTCGCCCTCGCTTCGCTCGGGCTCTTCCCTAGATTTGGCACAGGCAAAGCCGCGGGATCCGCTAGTTATGCATATAAACCTTCCTCTTGAATCACTCTATCTATTAAAAAAAATCGCATCAAAATCCGTTACGTAGTTTTAAAGATTTAAGCGTACAAAGGGATATAGGGACAGAAAAAGCGACTTTGTTTTATACTATGGAGTGATATGCATACATATGTAATTACCTCATTTTTAATACTACATTTATTTAAACACAAAACTAAGTTTTTTATTTAAGAGTTTATCATAATTTCAGTTCACTCGATATAAAATGTCACGTTTAAAAGATATATGTAGCTTTAACTTTTCGAACACAACAAGAAAGGAAAACAAACAACAATAAAATTGTAAGCTATTTTGTTTGCTTTTTAACGAGGAAGAGAACCTTTATCTGTTTGTTGTTAAGGGTCCTTTAATAGGATAATGCATCTTATTTTCAAATAAAATAATAAAAAAAACTTTTATCCCAAATTTTACCCCTTATGTGAATAAAATCTTGGAACTAAAGCTCTAAAAGTTAGTATTTAGGCGAAATAGTCAATGTAATATCTCACAAAACAACCAAAACCATTGCAAACTACGATTTATCATACCACTATACTCATTCCGATATACGCCTTCGTTGAAATCCACTTAATTGCATAGCCCAGAAAGAATTTGGCACGTATGTAAGGTAAACTCGATTCACTAGCGAATTTCAAATACAAAAGGAACGGGGAGAGCCTTTTAATTCACCTTTGTTACTCGCGTATAATGAAATTTTCAGGCAGTGTTTCCAATTAGCCGTTCCCTGGAGCGATATCTATTTAATTTGTTATAACTCTACATGGTTTGGTTGTTCTTAAACAAATTATAATAATTATTTTTGACTTGTAAGTCACGTGTACTCCAATGGCTCAGAACTGTTTTTTGATAGCATTTCCTGTATTTATAAAGATCTATTGTTTCTGAGATTAGTAGAGTTACGTGCTTTAGCATCTATAGCAAAGCAAAGCAACAAATTAGCAAGTGCTTATAAAAATGATTGTGAAGCCATTTTGAATGTGACTAAATCTATCTAGAAAAACGTGACTGCTTTCAAAAACTTTATATAGCAATCTTCATTGTACTTATCTAGGCAAAAATGAGCTAAATTTTAATATGATCGTGTGAATAGATGGCAAATCTTAAATACCACTTACTTTCAGATTCCATCCACGTTAAAATTTAATATTACCATACACTTAAAAAAATATTGACTCTGCTTGATTGAAGTTAACTTAATCGAAACCGCAGTAGTTTTACATATTCATTGTAATAATACGATGTTAATATTAGGTAAAGCGAGAGGGAGTACAAATGTGATGCCTCTACATTAATTATATAGTAATAAATGTTCATCTATTTAAGCAAATATTTGACAGTTTAAATAAAACTATCTCCTCTATTTTTTCGCGAATTTATTTAGATTTCTGTTACTTTTCGATGTTTCGAATGCTACAGCAAAACAATCACTCCTTCTTGGCATAAATATATATAAATGTCTTGTATAAATATAAATTTATTGTGCTAATTTGGCTCATTTCATTTAAAATATAATTTACAAGTAGTATATTAATTATTTTTAAGAGTCTAACTCAAAATCTAGACAACACGTTCATAATATATATATATATATATATATATATATATATATATATATATATATATATATATATATATATATATATATATATTAATAAATAATAAGAAACAAAAGTAAAAGATTGCCTCTATCCCGTTGATTTGCTAAAGATTGCATAATTAGGTCTATCTTGTCGTTAAAAGATAGCCGTCATAAAAATAAATGTCAACAAACTATTAGTAATAACTGAGTATTTTCTTCTTCCTCTACTGTTATTTTAAATAGGTCGCAGTCTTCCGCCGTGTGATCTATTTCCTGATGTCTCGCTGAATTAGAATGATGGATGTAAAATGTATTTTAAAAAATAACGCAGCACTGCTAATTCATTCATCATGCTGTGTTTATTGTAACATTATTCAATCTTTTCTTATAGACTTAATTCCATACATTTGGTTACTGACAAAGTAATGGGATCTTGATCAATAAGAAAAAGAAAATATATGACATTCGTAAATTAAATAATACATATAATTGTTATCTAAAACAAATATTATATTATAAATTTTATTTTTAAATTTCTATTTAGCAAGAACCTGATATCCTGATACTAGACGATACTAGAAGTACGGAGATAAACCCATATAATCTCTCTCCAGTCCATAAACTATTGCTATAAAAGGTAGAAACACTAAAAATCGCTTCTGATCGATTTATGTCTGCATATATGTATTATGTATATTACGACTCGACAAAATGAATCAATTTCGAAAACTTTATTTAATAGGTAGGTACCTAAATTTTAAATATTACCACTTTTGATTCTGAAACTATCGTCATATCAGCTCCATAGTGTTGATAGTGAATGTGAATGGAAAAAATATTATCTTCCAAGATATACATAGTTTGACTGTAATATAAAAAAAAAATATCGCATTTATTAATAAAAAAATCTAAAGCGAACTAAAAACAGGTTATAGCTTAACATAAAAACAAACAGTATAGGTACTTTCTCCGTTAAATTTTTATGTAAGAATAACTATCAAAATAAACTTTAGAACAAAGCTGCATTAAAATATTCTCAACGGATTACTGAATCTAGTGTAATAAAAGTAAATTAATACTTTATACGAATTATTTTTTTAATTATATTTTGACAATGAAAAATACGATTATGCTTCAACTTTAAAGTAACTTTACTTTTTATTAAAACTTAAATTTATGCGGCTGCTATTTGGTCTTCAAATAAAAACTAAACTTAGACTCTTATTAAGTTAGTGTTAAAATATTAACCTCTTTTTTTAACTATAGTTTCAGAACTATGTTATAATATAGTAACAGAAGTAATTTATCAATTTATATTATTTAATGACATTTGACATTGTGGAAATGTCCCAGGTTTAAATATCGCGCGGTGTAAATATTTAGATAAGATATAATGGCATAAAGATATAACAGAGTATATAATAGGTTTTAGCATGTATCACAAAAAATCTAACTAATATTATGTATTAAATAAGGCTATTTTTCTTTTTATTACGAAATAATTGATTTTTCCTTGTTATAATATGTAAGTAGATAAATACTGATATACACACTGTTTTCTAAAGTTTAAGCACTACTACCGCCATCTATACATGATCTACGGAACTCTCAACGATTATATTTTAGTTCAATGCTTGTCGATAGATGGCGCTAACAACATGTATGGATCAATGTTTACTTGTTTTAATTACATATAATATGTACTTGTATCATAAGCGAAGCGTGTAGAATACATTATGCAGCTGGAGACTTTATCTTTCACAATATTGCATTGAAACAGTGTCTTGGTCATGAGAATGTACCTATTAAAGGTTGTGTGAAATTTTAAAAACATTTAAATGAGTTAGTATTATTTGTTACATTAGATACCTACATTAGAAAATGATTTTTTATCTAACTATACTGTAAGTTAGTAGGAAAAGTTAAAAAACCGACTGATGATATAAAAATAATACTACAGTAAGGCGTTTATTTAACCCTTCAACATTTAGTTAAGCATAGGGTTAATTTATTGATTCTAAGCCACAAATCTCGTAACAGTAAGATTGATTACTCAAAATGTACGGGTAGTATCACAAATAATATCGATTCAATATTCAAGTTATTCAAGTAATAATGTGTTCTTTTAAGGTTATATTCATAACCTTAAAAGAACACATTATTACTTGATTGATTTTGTAACTTCATGCAACAACTGTAAGTAACATCCGTAAATCATTTAACATCCAGGTAAGTATTTTCTAAACAAATCCATCTTTAACTGGTGCTACGCACTATCTGGGATATCGGGGCGAGATTTAAGTTTATGACTTGTAAATTGTGTAGATTAATAGAGCGTAAACTATTTGTGTTATATGAAAAATAGGACAGCGGGCTCAAAGTCTAATGAAGATTTCCAGAACGTTTTGTAAACTTAAATCATCAAATGGTTTCAACTGTAAATAATATTTTATTTTTATTTATTTATATTTTTCTATGCCAACTACTTTAATTGGTATAATCTAATATAAAATAAAATATTAAGTTTGAAATCTTATTGACATAGCCATTTGTCTATGCGTTTATCGGAACGTGCCGGAGTGAAAGAGGCCTCGGAAAGAAGCCTCTGTGTTCAAATCATAAAAACTGCCTTATTAACTAAGAGACAACGTACTCGCTGTATTAAAGTAGAATAAACTACCTATTTTGATGAACAAACTCTTTTAATTATCACTATTAACATTGGCGCTTCGAGCCCGATCTACTAAGAAGAATATTTACTAAGAAGAAATACGTTTGGTGTACCAGAAGACAACATTCGGTGAGACGTTCCAACCAGAGTATTCCTTAGTCATTCCATTATCTAAAACCTACTATCTTGTGCTAATTCCGTGTTCAAAATGTCTAAGTCAGAACTATTATTGCCTAAATCTCCAGTTTTAGATCCCACCGCTCAACTTATAAAAGAGTTAATTAAACAGAGAGGCACTTTAAAAGGGCGACTAACTAAATTGTCTGTGTATGTTAATTCTTTCGAAAATATATTTCTAGACCGCGCTAAAAGGGCTGAAATAAATCTTAGGATGAAGGGCGCAGCTTCTTTATTAGCAGAATTTAACAACGTGCAAGGTAAACTAGACGAGTTACTTCCTGAATCACAATATGATGAACAGCTAGACGAGAGAGAATACTTTGAAAGTAAGTACTATACTATCTTAGCTCAAGCTAATTGCATACTAGATAATGATTGTAATTTACCTAATGCAAATAGTAGTGGAAACGACCTAGGTAATATGCATCAGTCGGTAAAATTGCCTTCAATAAATTTACCTACCTTTGACGGTTCCTATGAACAGTGGCTCGAGTTTAAAAACACATATTTATCACTAGTTCACACGTCTAATAATATAAGTACAATTCAAAAGTTTCACTATTTAAAATCCTCTTTGAAAGGTCCTGCCATACTAGTTATTGACTCTCTGGAATTTACCTCAGACAATTATTATGTTGCATGGGAGTTGCTTATGAATAGGTACAATAATAGTAGACTACTTATTCACAATCATGTGAAAGCTTTATTTAGTATTAAAAGTTTAAGCAATGAGTCACCTATATTATTACGCAAACTAATTGACGTTGTACTTAAAAACCTTCGATCTCTTAAACTATTAGGTGAACCCACGGAACACTGGGATACTTTAATAATTTATATGGTTGTTTCTAAGCTTGATATGACCACTGAACGCGAGTGGGAAAAGTTTAGAAGTGATCTTTTGTTAAATGAACGTCAACAAGATTCTAAGCAGCGAGTACAGGTAAATGATTTATTACAGTTTTTAAAAGCTAGGGCTGATATGTTAGAAACGTTGCAAGTTTCACATAAACAAGGCGATTCGAGAACTAGCACAAAAACATCGCACAATAATTTTAAACTTCACTGTAATTTATCTACATCGAAATCAAATAAAACTAAAGGGTTATGTCCCTATTGTAAGGCAGACCACTATTTATATTCATGCCAAAAGTTTCTCGACTTATCGATTGGCAATAAAATACATTTTGTGACAACTAACAAACTATGTAAAAACTGTTTGCGTCCCGCTCACACTGCAGACAACTGTAAGTTCGGACCGTGTAGGAAGTGCAATTCTAAGCATAATACTATCATCCACCGCGATAGCGGCCCGACTGATGAACGAGTGTCACTGCTGCATGCGCCGGCGCAAGGCGAATGTAGTAGTGATTTGAAACAATTAGCTAAATGCACACAAACAAAACTCCCTTTATCGCAGGTAAATAGTGCAGACGTACACTGCGCGCAAGCGTCAATCACTAAGCCTGTTTTGTTATCGACCGCGCTAGTCAATATAACAGATGATTCAGGGAACATAATTACTTGTCGCGTTTTATTAGACAGTGGTAGCCAATGCTGTTTTATACGAAAATCTCTAGTCGATCAAATTAACACGCCATTAATACAGTCCATTAAAAAGATACAAGGAATCGGTAGTTCTATCACGCAAAGTCTACAATCTTGCAAAATAAAAATAAGTTCGTTAAACGGCGATTATTTTACATGCTTGCAATGTTTGGTACTGCCGCAAATAGTACCGAGTATGCCGTCTATACCTATTAATATTAATAAAATAATAATTCCAGATTATGTTACGCTAGCTGATCCTTCTTATCTGGAAACGCATACGATTGATATATTAATAGGTGCCGATCACTTTTGGGAGTTATTATGTGACGGAAAAATACCTCTCAAAAGTGGCCCTTTTTTACAAAATACAAAACTAGGTTGGATAATCTCGGGTCCTGTGAATGACATTGCATGCTTAAATAATATTGTTCATTGTAATTTCTCACAGTCAATCGATTCTCAATTACGTAGGTTTTGGGAATTAGAAGAAGTCACAGTTAAATATCCTGCTTTGTCTGACATAGAAAAAAGTTGTGAAGAGAACTTTATCAAAACTACTAAACGGGATAGTCAAGGTCGTTTTATTGTTTCAATTCCTTTTCGAGATTCACCTACTTTACTAGGAGAATCATATACACAGGCATATAAACGATTAATTTCACTTGAAAAGAGACTATCAAATTTACCTATTTGCAAAAAATTATATAATGAATTTATAAACGAATATATACAATTAGGACATATGAGTCATGTTCACACTTACAATAACATGCATTTTTTTATGCCGCATTTTTGTGTTTTTAATGAAAATAGCTCGACAACAAAATTACGAGTTGTTTTTGACGCTAGTGCATTATCATCGACAAATAAATCTTTAAATGATTTACAGATGGTTGGGCCACCTATACAGGGCGATTTGTTTGCGATCTTATTGCGTTTTCGCGAAAATACCTATATAGCATGTGCCGACATTGAGAAGATGTATAGGCAGATATTAATTTCTGAAGATCAACGCGACCTCCAGCTTATTCTATGGCGCAACGATGTTGCAGCGCCTGTCGAGATTTATAGGTTAAACACGGTGACGTACGGAACGGCATCTGCTCCATTTTTGAGTGTAAGGTGTTTGCAGCAATTGGCTATAGAATGCGATGACGTTGATGTTAAGCGAGTAATAACGCAAGATTTTTATGTTGACGATATGATTACAGGAGGCAATAATAAGAATGAATTGTTAAGTTTATGTGAAAAAACAACCAGGATTTTAGCCGAAGGCTGCTTTCCACTTCGAAAGTGGATATTTAATTTTGATCATTATCACGCATTGTCAGGGTCACATACATTAAAAAATCTTTCTTTAGGCGAACAAACGCAATCAAAAACTTTAGGGCTGAGCTGGTTTAGTCAAACAGATCAACTTAATTTTCAAACTAAGGTTCAAGTCCCTAGTATTATAACAAAGCGTGTGATTTTATCCATTATATCGCAAATTTATGACCCTCTCGGCTTACTCAGCGCAACTATAATATCAATTAAAGTATTATTACAAAAATTGTGGCTGTTGAAGGTTGATTGGGATACGAAGCTTCCTCAGGAAGTGGTTAATGAATTTATTCTATTTATAGGTGAGCTTGATGAGCTAAACAGTCTGCGGATACCACGTCATAGTTTCGCAAAGCATCACACACGCTTAGAACTTCACATTTTCACTGACGCTTCTCAAAAGGCCTACGGAGCATGTGCATACGTTCGCTCATTTACCCAAGATGATGTAGTAGTGAAACTATTATGTGCGAAAGGTAAAGTAGCTCCCTTAAAGATCTTAACGATTCCTAGGCTTGAGCTGTGTGGTGCTTTGACAGGAGCTAGGTTGTGTATAAAAATAATTGAATCGCTCCGCTGTCAATTTAATGACGTTGTTCTATGGAGTGACTCAACTATAGTATTAGGCTGGTTGCGTATGGCACCTTATCAATTAAAAACGTACGTACAAAACAGAGTAGTTGATATACAAGAATTAACGAAGGATTATTTATGGAAGCACGTAGCAAGCCACGATAATCCAGCTGATTTAGTCTCAAGGGGTATTAATTTGAAAATGTTAAAAAACTCAAGTCTATGGTGGAATGGTCCTCAATTTTTACAAAATCCTAATTTTAAAGTACATTTAGATTCTACCGAAAATAACATAGTTAATCTCCCGGAGGTTAAAACTTTACATGTACGGACTGATAATTATAAAAATTGTACTAGTCATTCTCTTTTTCCCTTTTCCAGGTTCTCTCAGTTCAACCGCATGCAACGTACCATGGCGTATATAAGACGTTTTCTACATAATAGTAAAAAATCAAACCTAAAACGATTGGGTACTTTGAGTGTGGATGAGCTGCGAGAGGCTGTGAATACACTTGCTTTATTATCACAACGGGAATCATTTCCTGAATATGACGCTATATCTAAAAATAAACAGTTAACGAAGAGCAATTTAAAAAATTTAAATGTATTTTTAGACAATAACAAATTGATAAGAGTAGGGGGGCGCTTATCTAATGTGCCTGATTTTAACTTCGACAAGAAACATCCTATTCTTTTATCATCCAAACATCATTTCACATACTTATTGTTTCGCTACGAGCATATACGGCAACTGCATGCAGCACCGCAGTTATTATTATTTACTATTCGAGAGTCATGGTGGCCTATCAGCGGTAGGAACCTTGCAAAGAGGGTTGTACATGAGTGCGTTGTTTGTACTCGTTTTCGCGGCAAAACTCTTACTCCATTAATGGGCAACTTACCAGCTAAACGTTTATCAGTAAGTTTTCCGTTTGCCATTAGTGGAGTTGATTATTTCGGACCAGTGTTTATACTAAATCGTAGAGGTAGAGGTGCTAGGTTAATAAAAGCTTACGTTAGTTTATTTATATGCTTTGCAACTCGAGCTATACATCTTGAGTTAGTGGGTGACTTATCTACTGATGCATATTTGCTGGCGTTAAAACGTTTCATCTCTCGTCGTGGCAAGCCATCAGAAATATTTTCTGATAATGGAAGAAACTTCACTGGTTTGATGGCAGAGTTTTCAAAATTTTTACATAATTGCGCAGATAATATTAAGGAGTACGCTATCAAAACTGATATCAAATTTAGTTTTATTCCGCCCTATTCCCCACATTTTGGTGCCTTATGGGAAGCAGGGGTTAAATCTAGTAAGCATCATCTAAGGCGGGTTTTAGGAAACGCTAATTTCACATTTGAGGAGTTGAGCACGGTATTGGCACAGGTAGAAGCTGTTCTTAACTCCCGTCCCTTATCTCCCATGTCTACTGATCCAAATGATTTCTCCCCACTAACTCCAGCTCACTTTCTGGTTGGTCGTCCATTAACATCACCTGCTAGCGAAAATTACGAAGCAATCGCACCGCATCGACTCACACATTATCAGAGAGTGGAGCAAGTCCGGCAGCATTTCTGGACTCGATGGTCAAAGGAATACGTGTCGGAGCTACAAGTGAGGACAAAATGGATGAAATCCGGTGACACGTTAAAGGAAGGCACTCTAGTGCTGATCAAAGATGATAACAGTCCTCCTTTAAAGTGGTGTATGGGACGAATTGTTTCTACTTTTCCCGGAAAGGATTTCTCGAGTGGCGTCAATCCGCACAGCTTCTGGAGCCATCACGAGACGAGCGTTTTCCAAGATCTGCCCTTTACCACTCGATCCAGTGACTGACAGTAAAGGATAGACTGTTGGAAGTAGGATCTTCCAAGGCCGGGGGCATGTCTATGCGTTTATCGGAACGTGCCGGAGTGAAAGAGGCCTCGGAAAGAAGCCTCTGTGTTCAAATCATAAAAACTGCCTTATTAACTAAGAGACAACGTACTCGCTGTATTAAAGTAGAATAAACTACCTATTTTGATGAACAAACTCTTTTAATTATCACTATTAACACCATTATTATCGATAACGGGGCCGAATCTATATAGTTTTTATAATTTTTGTCGGTCTGTTTGTGACCCTATTATGAGATAATCACTGGACATATTTAGAGGTCAGCATATATTATGATTTTACTGCACGAAAATATCTTTGAAAAATGAATACTAACAGAGAATGACCAGAGCGTGGGTAAGTCGCTAGTATAGTATAATAATAAGTCTCTCATTCATTGATCATGAAATCGTTCAAAAATTATTAAAGCCAAAATCACATTGCGCAAAAGCCCGCTAAAAATGATTTTGGGTTTACTTATTCAAAAGTGCTCGTTAAAGTCTATTTGAATAAGTGTATTTGAATTGATTAAAAATTCAAGGGGTTAAAGGAGGAGTTTCAACGATGTATAAAACTTTCTCCTTTAACATTGGCTAGTGTACGTCCAAGTTAATAGTACTTTGGCAGTATATTTTGGTTTCTATTCCTACCCAGATTCTACCGATATAATAATATATGATAAAATTAATACAAAATAGTACATTACAATCAGTTAATATGTTAGTTTATATGTCCGAGATAAGTAAATCGGTACCAGTTACTGTTTTTTAAAGAATTTAGGTATACTTTTATCTTAATATTTCGTGCAATATGTTCGACCATAAACCTGTAACGATATTATTTTAAAACCAATTGCAATCCGCTCGCGTCGGGTCAAAGCGACGCAATTATTTTTTAAAAGTCAGTGATCTAGCCGGATGTTTAAAAAAAGTATGAAAAAATGCAGAGTATTATTTATGGAGGAGGTGGAAAATAACTGAAAGAACCGTAAGTACACAAAACTTTTAGTTATTTACTGTAGTCAATTATATTTACTAGTAATAAAATAATTTGTATTTCTTTCCAATAATATAAGCCTATTCAAGTCGATAGCCTATCTATTCCATAGAGAGCTTGTGCCGAGCTAGTAACTGGTGCCTTTGTCAACCATGACCATGAAGTTACTACTTTATATCTAGTACATCTAGTGGAAGGCGACAAATCAGATCTCCGCTAGTCTCACTTACTTACCCTGTTTTTTATCCTATTCGCCATTCCATAGACCCTTTTAGTTTTCCATATTTTAGTCCCTACGCATTACCGCAGAACATCTTTGAGCAATTCCCTGTAGGCACTAGAGATGGATCCCGACTGAAACGTCACATTAGAAAAATCTTAATCTCTTAAGCTTCTACGTGTTGGGCTCTTTAAAGCCCGTGAAATCCAAAGAAATACAAATAATAGTACTATCGTAGAGAGATTCAAAAGAGACGGCCTTACCGCTTACGTTAAATAATAAAAATATTTTCGTAAATTTTGCTTGAAGGTTATTTTTTCTAATAAACTATATATCTATGTAACTGAGAGACAAACAATCATATAGTAACATAAAATTATGCATTTTTAAATTAAAAGTAGGCAAATTGCTTCATAAGCATCTTTTCATATTGCCGACGGGAAATCCTAAGGCGCAACGCTTGTTATATACGATAAATTAATAACACAGCGATGTTTAATAAGTGAATCAGAAATTAGGCGTTTCTCGTTAGAAGAAGTATGCTGAAGTTACTTGGTTACTTGTATTCCGCTTGTGTTGGACTCGCGCCAAATAATACAGTGCTTGAAAAGTGATGGTATGAAAATATTTTGTAGGCATCAACTGCTTCGTAGCGGAATTTAGGTAATGTACAAATCCTATATAAAGAAAGCTTTGCACTCTTTCTATTAAAGTTCTAGTAGTCGATCGGTCTAGATGTTAGCATATACAATAGATGCCTTTCCTGGATTCAAGTCGGACTGAATTATTACTTGCTATGGTCGTCGGTCACTCAGAAGTCAGAAGTATCTAGAAGTTAGAGAGTATCTCATTATCTCATTGATCATATATAAATGCTGGGCTCTTCAGACCTGCTGAAATATGAGAGTGAAAAGAGGGTAGAGGGTGCACTTATGTTAGCACACACTCTCGTGCACTGTTAATTTTTCCGGGCGTTTAGCAAATAGATGGTTGGGTAAAAATAAGTCGTTACGTCTTTAGAACGCGTGCGAAGCCGCGGGAAAAGCTAGTCACAAAATAAAAGAAAACAGGATATGCAAAGAAACGTGAACTTCAGAGTTTATAATTAGGGCCTAAAGGACAAGTTATCTCGCGCAATGATGCGTGAACCGTGGGAATGATTTAAATTAAACCGAAGACAACAAAACTAGAGCTCCATACTTATTACATGCAATTTTATGATAAAGTAAGTAAGACAATTGTAAAGGATATGTAGCAGTTTGATTACTTGTGAAGAAGTTTTGCATATAGGCATAAGGCATTATATTATACGGTTATTTTATACTTTTTTGAATAAAACTTCATTAAAACTTTGACTGAGGCTATTTTCATTATAGAAAAAGAATTAGGGTAAATTTGTATTAATTCTGATTCTAGAAAGAAATTTCGTTGTATCAATTTCAAAGTTAAACAGCTTTAGCTTGTGATTCCCTTAAATCCATATGGCCTTTATAGTCCTATAACGTTATAGGAGATTTACGAGGAACCCCATAAAATCGACAGCACTAAGCCAATCATGGCGGGTTCGAGCGGGAATAATTAATTAGGTCGGGGGCTTTAAATTTTTACACAGCCCACCCACCCGTTGTACTATGTTTGACTTCTATTTTGTTTATATTTTATAAATTAAAATAATAATAAATGGAAATAGGGAAGTATTAGTTTAAGAATTTTATTTTACGGCGTAATAAAAATGATCTGTTATCTATGGTTGGGAGTTTATTTACCGCGTGGGGTAAATATTTAAAGGTTGAAAGACATTACATTATCAGCGTAAAGATGTGCGTTCAAAATTATGATAATAATACTCAGAATGCTGAGTATCGCAAATGTAGTATGGTACCTATTTCTGTAGATGAAAGCTAAAGGATCTTAAGTCCATTTTTTGACATTTTTGTATTTTTAATGATTCTAATTCAGAATACCCGTATTGATTAAATGGTAAAAGACATTAAGTCCTACAGCCACTTAATTCGCAGAAGTAAAATTATAAATAACATTAAGTCCCTACGCGTGAAAAAGTAAATGATCGTATGGTTACTTAATATTGTTCACTATTTAAACAATAAATCCAGATAAATGATAAACAATAGTATGTGGGACTTACTATTCTTTACCATTACGCGCGGGTTTCATTTGCGCGGGTGCAAGCGTACCTACGATCGCCGCTCCGCGAACCCGCACACAGACTCTCTCCCGTTAAGCAATAATTTATAATATTATAGTTTTTGTTTCGCACAAAATTAAACGTACTCGTGTTGTGTTTTGGTAACAACAAAGAATAATCTTTTAAAATGAATACTGGACGAGGAAGAAGACTTGTTGATATGATAAAATTATCAGGTACGTAAATATATTATCGTTATTTAATATTTTTTATTATTTTTAAGAGAAAATACAAATGTTAACCTAATTATGAGGATATTATATTTCATATTTGACAGATATTTAAGTTTAATTTAAGCCACCAGATACTGACAGGTGTGATGATTGTGATCGTTTTGTCGTTCAAATACGTAGTTCTCAAGGTACCGAAAAGGAAACTTTAGAGGCAAAATATGAAAAACACGTGCAAGAAGCAAAGACTCGATACGATTTAAAAGCTTTTGATAAATTTCAATGTGGAGAAAATTGATCACTGTCGACTTACAGAAATGTTTACCTACTCCTATACTAACGAACAGCCTTAGTTTCTATTTACGCAATTTGTGGACATTCAAATATACAATACTAGATGGTGTCACAAACAAAAGTACCTGCATTATGTGGAACGAATCTATATCTGGGCGTGGGGGAAACGAATTATCTTCGGGTTCAATCAAATGGTTTGAGAAGAACGTCCTCAATACGCCAACAAGAGAAATCACTATTTGGTCCGATAATTGTGCAGGACAAAATAAAAACATACATATCATCATGTGTTACTTATGGATATTATGGAAAATACCTGACCTAGTACAATGCATTAACCATAAATATCTTATGAAAGGTCATACGCATATGGAAGTGGATGGTGTACATTCTATTATTGAGAGAAAATAAAAAGAGATAGCCGCAATTTTCCATAATGACCCCATTGGACTGGCACCAGTTCATACGGTCCTGTTCTTCAGATAAAGCACCAATTGAAGTTATTGATATGTCAACTGAAGATTTTAAAAACATATTGTATATCCAAGAAGGTCCTACAGCGCCATTTATTCACCGCAAGAAAGGCGATATGGGTCAGTCAGTGCCTTACTCTGAAATAGTATGGATGAAATTTGAAAAAGAAGATTATGGCACAATGAGTTATAAAACTTCTTTCAATCAGCAGGACTTTGAAAAGGTCTCCTTAATAAGAAATAGTAGGAGACCCTTAGAAGATTTTGCTATGCCTACTTTGCAACCTATAAGATTAGGCCACAAACCTATAAGTACAAAAAAATATCAAGATTTACTTACAGAAAGCTCTTGAATGGGTGCCACCCATTTTCCATAACTTTTATAATAGTTTAGCCCACGATGGCAAAGCGTGTGACTTACCAGAAGACTAGCGACTCACCCTCGCTTCACTTGGGTTCGTCCCTAGTAACGTTTTTTTTAGCGGAACCCTAATTCTTTTTCTAAAATATAAGTAGCCTATTTACTCCTTATAACCTCAGCTATATGCCAGTGAAAGTCTCCTCAAAATCGGTCCACCAGGTTTGGAGATTAGCGAGAACAACAGACAGACAGACAAAAATATAAAAACTTGTGTTTTCTAAATGTTAGTACCGTATATACTTTCACATGCATTAAGTAAAAGCTGTTAGTTTTGTGTAACAAACAGACACTTCAATTTATGTACCTGTATAAATTTTAATGTTCAAAGATTTGTTTTATTTCTAAGGTAATTAAAACTTTTTAATAAATTTTTTTTTCTATAATTTTGTATCGTACCTAAGTTATAAAATAATCAAATTTACTATACTATATTTTTGATACATGAGTGACGTAACTACCATAATACTATAAGATATTTAGTAAAACCCCAAAGTTAAAGAACCTTAAGTCCGATAATACAGCCTTAAAGAACTATATTTGTTAAAAAAATATCATAATATAATAGCTTAAGTAACCATCATAATCATACTTTTTATTTGACAACAATACACTCTTTACTTTTTATACACGATCGATTTTAATATCTCATTTCGGGTTTTGACATCTTTAATGAGCTCTACTGAATACTTTATAAAATGTGACTTAAGGCTCTTCACTTTTCACCTTCAGATTTAAAATACAGAACTCGTACTAAGTCGCTTCTCATAATTCCCTAAACGAGTTTACGTTGGCACGCTGTTTCTAAATACGAAAAGCCTGGTAGAATCATTTCTTGCATCATATTTAATAACTAACGATTCACCCTAACTTCGCCCCGGTTCATACCGTTTTAGCGTTTTGTGTAGATATTTTCCTGCAGTAAAAATTATTCTAAATGTTGACTCAAAATTTCATAAAAATTTGTCAAATGGTTCGGCCCCTGTAACGATAGTAATGACTATTCAAAAAAAATTTCCATAAAAATTACCCCCACATGCTGAAACGGCTTGACAGATTAGTATGAAAATTTCCACATGAATAGCAATTATGACTTGGAGCCAGCACACTCACTATGCTACTGTTAGAATAACCCAGGAATGAACTCAGGCCAAGGTAGGTTACAACGCCATTATGTAGACTATGTATATCTGACTATGTATATCTGACTATGTATGACTGTATATATCTATATAAAAGACTTCTTATTACAAACGAATGAAATATATTACGACTATTTACATACATAAAAATGGTAATGTTCTTAAGATGGCATACAGCCGTCGAGTTACAAATCTAAAGTGAAAATAAAGCGAAAATTACGAGGGGTTACTCGTTGAATACTGTTGATTGTAGGGTGACCAATTATTATGCTACCGGTGGAATTTATGTTTTGAATTATGTATGCTATTACTAGTAACTATAAAATTATAATTGAATTCTTTGTAGATTTACTTTGATTTTTGATTCCCGACGTTTATTACAATTTACAAAAATCATGGTCAAACGAGAGGCATCTTTCACAAAAAGTGTACATAGTTTAATTTATACTGACAAATATTCGTATAAATCTAAGAAAATATTATGTAAAATTATACTTATGGTACACGCTTGTCCTACCATCACTTATATGGTACCCCTGGTTAAAAAGCCCGACATTTTGCCACACTGCCAGCCATCATAAAATAATACTGTGTGATTATTACGTTTAATACTTAAAGTACCTATTATCCTTGATTTATGTGACTAACATGTAAATGAGTAATTTATCCTATAATAAGGCATATTACTCATATAATGTTTATGATAAAACGTCAAAGGTGTATACATATGAAGAATATAATTATGTACAATTATATTCAAGAAGAAGACACCTGAAAGAACTGTAAAATTTAGGACTATTTAACTATGGGAACCTGACTGTGGAACATACTTGGATGCGTGTGTATTTTTCTAATGAGCTTTATTTACTTTTATATTACCGACCATCTTACATATTCCGATTTGTAAGGTTTAGTAATAAATTTTCTGCTTAGAACTAATCTCATTCGTGTCTTTTCCACATTAGCGATGAAATCCTTAGTTTATAATATCAGGCACTAAAAACTTAACGAACAAGTATTTAAGGATATTTTTATTAATATTAATAAAATTATCCTAAGAAAGTTCCGTGACCATGGACCTCCGAACAACGTATTGGGATACACTTTTACTCGCATTCCTAATACGACTATAGCGCAGTTTCACTGTGCGCTCGCGGCATACTCGATGTGATTTACGTTGACCGTTAAGTTGTCTCTTTCTTTAACGTATTATAAGCATTAGGTTGTCTCGCTTGCACCCGAGTGATAAAGCCTGTTCAATTAGCTTTTAAAGATTAGTATCAAAGCTGACACTTATGAATGAATGTTTTCTATTACTATCGACTGTCTGTCTGTCTGTCAGTTTATAACTTTATATAGGAACGGTTTACGAAGAAACTACTGGACCGATTTTAATAAAATTTGGTATGATGTAGCTTGTAATCTGAATCAATATTTAAGATGCTTTTTACTGCTTTAAAATATTATATCACTGAGAAATCTATACTAACCGTTAAGACGTATCGAAGTTTGGGACGAACTCGAGCAGAGCGAGGGTGAGTCGATATCTATATTCATAATTAGATATCCACAGCTTTATCTACTGGACCTTTTACAGCATCCATACACTAAATATATTTATCAGCCTTTCAGTTTGTCGTATAAGCAATCGTGTCATTTCTCTTTAAATTAAAGAAATCCTCGCATATCTACGTATATAATATGAATCGAACTTAGCTATTGGACGATAGAAAGTCTACAGTGTACATAATATGCTATTAGGTGCCAACTACGAGGTACATTAACGAAACGTAACGCGAGAAGGAAAACTGATAACACTTAGTGGCGCTAAGTATCCGGTGAATGGCTCTTACTAGCCGTTGGAAACATAAATAGTGGTTAACTTAGAAGTGTGCGGTGTGAGGTTAATTAGTAGGATTGTGTCGGTGATATCAACTTTGTATAATGATTTATTTATTTACCTCATACTAGTGTTCCTGTTCGCTTTGTTACTTGTATCCATATGAATAATATTTTAAAAATCAAATGCCGTTCGTTAGTTTCGCTTAAACTCAAAAACGGCTGGACTGATTTGAATAATTCTTTTATGGTTTTGTTGGGAGTGTTAGGGACCAACTCCGTACTTAAATAAATTAACTTATTTATTATATTCGCAATATTATTAGGAATTAGGAATTATGTTAGGAATGCATTGTCCCATACCATCTGTAAATAGGATTGTCTAAGTTGGGCGACGTAGGATCATTACACATACAATTACGACATCACAGTGGCTCCAACATTCCACTCTGAGATCAGAGAAGTACCAGGAGCAATCTACATGGCACATCGCCCACCAAGGTGGGCCACCATGTTTCTTGGCTTCGCGTCAAACTGGATTACCGGACGCATATTAGTCCTATGTGCCAGTATATGTAATGTTTTTTTCTAATTTTGACTCGCAATTTGAAGACATTATGATACTAAAATTATATAGTAACTAGGTAATAATTAGTTAATCATAAACTTATCTAAAATATCAATAAACAAATTAGTTGGATCAGAGTTATGAATGATTATGTTTTTCAAAGTTTAACATTTAGTAAAAATTTTAATTATAACTTTACAGACTATTATAATTTTTTAAATCTATACTAGTATTATAAAGCTGAAGAGTTTGTTTGTTTGTTTGTTTGTTTGTTTGTTTGTTTGTTTGTTTGTTTGTTTGTTTGTTTGTTTGTTTGTTTGAACGCGCTAATCTCAGGAACTATTAGTTCGATTTGAAAAATTCTTTTTGTGTTGGAAAGTCCGTTTATCGAGGAATATAAATAAAAATGTGGCAAAAACGGGAAGGGCTTTAGTTCTGCAAGGTACCATACCGCGCGACTCAGAAAGAATTTGGTTTCCGGTCTTTCGAACGCGTGCGAAGCCGCAGGAAATGCTAGTTGTAAATATATATAGTAGGTAATACTTTAAGAAGTATACAGTATCATCGTAAAAATAAATGCACACTAGGTATAGTCGCTCGATATTGTGTTGAACACGTGTAGTTCCTACGAATAGGTGATTAATCTGTGGCGGTAAAGGTCAGAAGGGTCTTTTGTGCGGAAAACATATTTCATGCTTTATAATATTTAATGTATCGGCCACACTATATACTATAAGCGTTTTTCATAAAAATTGCATTTGTTCAGAAAATAGGTATAGGCGATACGTATAGATAAACTTAAAAACACAACGTGAAAAACCGAATCTTAATCGGCAGAGCAGCTTTTAGGATACACGAAATTAATTTTTGTATGAATATTATATAAGATTGTTCGTATATAGAATACTTAGTAAAATTTTAAATTTTCTTTATTCTTATTTGTCGATTTCTTTCAAGACGTATGAGACAGATTTGATAGCTAAATTGAACAAAGCAACAATTTTAAATATCCATTTACTATTTAGATATATTATTTTTGCATATTTTATATAACTTGACAGTGACATTGTTCCCACAACAGTGTTCCTAGCTCAAGCCTGTAGGTACGATATACTTACGAACTTATTGCATATCATGCAACTTATACTTCTCCGGACGCACTGAAGTACCTTCTAAATTACTATGTCAAAAGTTATACGTACTGTTAAAATAACTACCGACTTTCTAGTCCTGAAATAAGTGGTGAAAAACTTTCAGAATTTAAATGTACAATTCTAAATTCCTATAAAAACTTTCATCATGTCAGACGGAACTCACAAAGTTGTTTCAAAGCGAGGTAACAATTTATTTTAACATTGTAGGCAAATGTTTACTTTATCTTTCAAAAAAAATAAACGTTTGATATTAAATATAAAAAACTAATTGAATGTTTTATTCATTTTTGAATTTATATGTTTTATTGGTTAGTATGGTTAGTATATTCTCAGAAATGAGACATTATACCGCACTAAAAAGTATCCTACATATAACCGGACCAGTTATCATCATATCAAAGGTAACGTGGTTTCTCGTTATGAGTTCAAAACAAACAGACAGGCAGACAAATTCCAATAACAATAGATACATCTACGAGATAAAAATAGCCCTTTCAATAAGATTTTCTAAAAAGTATTTAATGTACAGATTTGACTAACTTTGAATTTAATTATATGTATAGAAAATTTATTCAAACCTACAAAATTTGAACAGCTTTCAATAAGTGAAAATTTTGTTTAACATTATAAAATGTCTATATACAAGGTGTAAATACACAAATGTACTCGTTAATTTAAAATCTTAAAACATTTAGCTATGTATTATTAAGTGAATTATTAACTTAAAATTGATTATTATAAAAGAGATTGAGGCTTTTTAATAATCATGAATGAATAATCTTTGAATATCTTCAATTAATTTTAGTGTAAGTTCATATTGAGTAAAAAAAAAGATGTTCATACATATTTAAACTCTAAAGTTAACTTATAGTTATTTAATAAAATTTACTCCACGGATGATTTAAACGGTATTTTAATACACAACTAAATTTTGTATTAAAAATTTAAAGTACCTATCTAACGTAAAATATATAAAATTCATTTCAAAAAATAAGTAATCATTTAAGAAATGTATATTCATATTTTATTCGGGCCATAGATGTGTAACTGTTTAGGGAGATCATTCGCCCGGGCTGATGCTAACTTAATTATCACAGTATTCTATTGTATATTATTCATAATTGAATGTTTAAATTGAATTGCTTGAATAATATTTATGTTATAATTTTATTTCTCGTTTTCATTTAAAAAATTACATTTTTAATAGTTAATATATTTCCTGCAGTAATATCCTAGTTGACCCAGATAACAGGCATCATCAATGATGATTGATCAAAACTCTCATCAAAATCTGCCTAGTAGTTTTCTCGTGACGGTCACAAGCAAATGGACAGACCGACACAAAAATCTTAAAATTATCGATCGGCCTCTATGTCGATAATAACGACTATTTCAATAAGATTTTACAAAAATTATTTAATGTACAGACTTACTCAGGCTAAGAATTTTATTTTGTGTATAGATTAGAAATAAACATAAGGAATAAATAAAAAAAAAACAAATTTTGTTAATTCTTTTATTACCGGTGCTTCGCTAAGACCGCCGATGAGAAGAAACACCAAGAAACTCATCAGTAAGTCTTTTTTTTCTAAAACATATTGTACAAAGTATTACTTTGTGCGCATACAGTACTTTATTGTTTTAGAATTAAATTGATTAATCTACAAGTAGATATTATATATCATTAAAAAAAATATCCGAAAAGTCAAATAAAGTTAGAATCTATATATATAAAAATGAATTGCTGTTCGTTAGTCTCACTAAAACTCGAGAACGGCTGAACGGATTTATCTTATCTTAGTCTTGAAATGTTCGTGGAGGTCTAGGGAAGGTTTAAAAGGCGAGAAAAAATCTAATTATTTCCGGGAAAACCCTAAAAATAGCCCTTTTCTATTTCCCATACAAACGTTTTCTAGAGTCAATTTGAACTTTATTGCTATTCAATAAAGTTCATATTAAATTATAATCACTCACTGTTGTCTAACCAATTAAGGCGTGTTCCTAACGTCAAAGATTTGCAATTTATTACCGCTGCATAAAGTTCAAATTCAATCATATCTATGAAAATAGTCTTCGCGTGCGCTTTGGAGGATCTAATGTCGCGTTCCGAAAATAAACAAAAGTGAATCGCGAACGCGACAAAAAATGTAATAAACTATTAGTAGTGCTGATTTCCAATTAATTTGGTCGGCTTCGCGAAACTTTATTTTAGCTAACTTCAGTTGTAACTGTATCAGATTATTTTTTTAAGTTTGACAAATCTTAAGTTTTGTCACAAATTAAGATTCTGAACACAACCATAATATTTGACATTAGATTTGACAACCAACTAATATGTCAATCATTCTGTCGCACTTCAGAACACGGAGATTTATGGCTTAAAGGTAAACTCCAAAAAAATAAATAAAAAAATCAGAACACGGAAAAAAGTATTACGATTGACGATATTGTGTTACGATCATGGTTACGATATTCTATGAGTGCATACTTCTATCTTTGTAAGTGACATTCCAAGTAGTGTGCTCTTTTTTTGTTGATATTTTGTGATAGTGACACTTTACTGTTAAGTTACGCGACGGGTCGCATCGAGGAGGTCTTAGGGCCATAGCAAGTTTGTATGAAAGTCTTCATCTTTTGTGCTACGATCTTTATATTTGGTACGAAGGTGGTTAATTGTTGGTACAAGTACGCTAAAAACGTTTTTTTTCTATAGGGCCGGATTAAGATGGTGTAAAGGCTTCATAAGTTTTTCGAGATACCTTCATTTTTTTGTGCTACAAGTTTCAAATTTTGCACTGAATTAGTAGATAACTTTTACGATACTACAAATCGGACACTTCATTCAAAGGATATTACGAATTTAAAAATAATAATAATAAAATAATGCGCAGCACAGCGGGAAATGTGGAGAGGGACGGGGAACCAAGAGCGGGAGAGGTAGCCGCGCCGCTCAGGAGTATATTAACGATGGGTTCTGAAATAGCTGGAGTAATTTTCGAGAATTTTCAGGCAATCTAAAGATCATCCGATTGCAAGTGATCGAATAAAGATTAGTAGCGATTAAAAAAAACGCGGGCGAAGCCGCGGGTACTGCTAGTAATTTTATAAAATACATAAATCATATATTCATTACTTTTTAAGTACAGTTATACTGAATTAAATCAAAATTATACAATTTCAAATCTTAAAATTAGGCTATCCTATGGCTTTATACAGTCCCTTTTATTTGGCTATCCTTGTAAGTTTAAATTAAAAAATTTAAATTACAAAATTCATATTTTATTCTAGGGCTATTACATTTATGTAATAAAAACCAAACGAATAGAGCATTTGGGCGGATAGTGGCGTTGCTATATTATCGTTGTTTTTGATAATTCAATAAGGATGTTCCGGAGCGAATTAGGATTTTAATTTCGCAGCATCTTTTGTACAAGTGAGTTTTGTCAGCCACGTTGCAGCTTTCCTCCACAAATATTTTTTTTCGTTGGGTTTCATGATGGTCTGTAACAGTAAAATTCTCCGATTCTTCCAAATTTTGCAACTTCGTAAGAATAGTCATAATTTTTTCTTAGTTTGAAGATTAAAAAACATTGCTTCACTTGCAAAGTCCAAGTTTTTTCATTAGCCATTTCAAATTTTTGTACTGAAGTGCTGCTGGCTGATCTTACTCAGAATGCTTCCATTTTGAATCGATATCCTCATCCTTAATGTTTACCAATAACCGATTTTATGGCACATCCGCACTGCACTTTAACATAGTTAAAACATGTAATTCAATTAATTACGTAGATTTAGTAAGTGGTCCGTAAATCGTAATCCGTAGTGCGATGACCCGCTCTTTTGTTATGGTATCGGCTCGCTAGACTGGAAAATGGGTGTAGGATACCTAATAACACCTATTGATTTTACTTTAGCGCCATGAACATAATACATAGATCTTAAATCACTATTCTTTGTATAAAATACATAATATTTGTGTCAAGATACATTACAGTGCACAAATGAAATGCCTAATATTATTTTAAAAGTAGTTAGTTATAGAAGATCGCCAATACTCAACAAAAAATTACAAAAGATGTTATATAAATAATATAAACTACTAATTTTACTTCAATAAGCGAACTTACAAAAAATTACATTATTTATAGATTATATTGATATTGCTAATCAGAACCTTAAATGTCGCACAAACATGCCATAATCGTACAGTTTTGACCGACATCAAAAAAGAGGTATCTACTAAAGTCGGCTGTTTGGTACATGTTATGGCATCTTAGCTTCGCAACAATTTAATGGTTAAATCTGTTTACTTTATTAGCGAATCTATTTAAAAAAACCATTCTTAAAGGTTATGTAAGGAATAATTAGTTATAAAAAAAAGATGTCAGTATAAACTTATTTGACTTATATAATTTTAGTTTTCTATGAACAATATAGATTGTAGAAAGTAGTACAGTTTAAAAAATTGTATAAAATTTTTCACAGCCTCCCAAGGATTTATTGTAATAATGGTATTAAAATAAAAATAACACGTTACGTCGTTTATGCAGACAATATCTGAGTCCACGTGCTATAGCGCATATCTTTAAGAAGGGCAGATGCGCGAGCGCACCTGGTTCTCTTTAAGATATCTTTACAACCAGTTTTATCAATAATATATTATTATACATTTTTGATGATAGCTAGTTTTATTTAATTCGTATAAATAGTCAATGTAGAGTTTTTTTTTTGAAAAATTGACAATTATTATTATTATTAGAAATGTCACATTATGATTTAGTAGACTTATAAGAAAATACTTAAATTATTCTATACATACATGTTTAAAAGTTACAACTAAAACCTTATACTTTATACAAATCATAATTAAGTTTCCTCAAAACATAACAGTAGAAAAAATATTAATAGAATTAACATAATAAAAACAATAATTACTATTACATCGTATCTTATACGATATAAATTTTGAATCTGTAACTTTATTTTTGACTTTTATAAACCTATTTTTGAATTTTTCTGTTTATACTTTTCTAAAAGTACAAACAAAAAACTTAGATATGCAGCACAAACAATTCTTATATTATACGGAAAATTAAAACGGTTATACGAACTACGTTTTATTTTATAGAAATTTTAACTTAAAGTCTGGTAAGATCAAATAACAAATGTACGGAAGCATACATCCGTGTCAATACATTATTTACCCAAATGTTTGAATTTAAGTCTTACTTTAACCCAAATACCCTGTTAAATATGGGCCAAACTATAGAGTAGTTTCAAATCAAATTTCAGTTACTAGTACAGGTGTCAGATTAGATTTAACCGCTAACGGAATAGATAATGAATTGGGGTTTCATTCGAACAAAATAAACAGCATTAGTAAAATCGAATTATATATCAAACAAGTAATTTAATTACAGTGCAAACTATAAAGCTGGTAAAGGTTCAGTCAAACTGAGGCTCTCAACTTCATACTTAATCAATTTTGTTGTATCATAAATAAATATTATTTTTTTTAAACATATTCCCCACTGTTGGGCAAGAGCCCCCTTTCAATATGAGAGCGATCAAGCTCTCTTTTAGACTTGATGGTTATCTTTCACGCAAGACAAGTGGTGAACTTGCTGCAAAATGATTCGCACATGAAAATATCAGAGAGATAATAATGGGAATGGAACTCGTTTCATATAATATTCGTCGAGAGCGGGTAACAACTTACAAAATGGCCACCACTGTCTTTACTTCTTTTCCATATA
Source organism: Boloria selene (assembly GCA_905231865.2). Classification (NCBI taxonomy): domain Eukaryota; kingdom Metazoa; phylum Arthropoda; class Insecta; order Lepidoptera; family Nymphalidae; genus Boloria; species Boloria selene. The sequence continues at coordinate 5,054,562 of HG993156.1, forward strand.
TTTATATAGAACTTAAAACATTTACCAAGCATGAGAAACGAACCTATTACTAAAGTCATACTAATGCATCCTTAGTATAATAACATAATTTACTGACATTTTGATATATAAACAAACATGCAATATGTAACACAACACAGTTTAATTACAAACTTCACGGCTAACATTAACTATGTATATCAAAGCTCACGCCAGGCATTATTGAAAATGTTCCCCGGTGTTTTAAGCATCAAATATAGAGAGATATCTCGATGATTCTCGAAGTTGGAAAGCTATGGGAGATTTAACTTTAAATACAACGCGGAATAAAATATTTTTTTCAGAACCTACATATATATTGGACCGAGGGATAGACGTTAAACTTCACTACTGTTTTAAAATTTCGTTCAAAATCTATTATAAAGTTATGAAATTCTACATGTATGTATGTATGTATGTATGTATGTATGTATGTATGTATGTATGTATGTATGTATGTATGTATGTATGTATGTATGTATGTATGTATGTATATATGCATGTATGTATGTATGCATGTGTGTATGTGTTCTTTGTAAGGTTTCCTCAAAAATTTCTTTTTCACCGTAAAATTATTGATAATCATGTTATAAATTATTGGCACATCAAAATTTCAGATATACAAGACGTGGATTTGAACCCACTTCACTCGGTTACCCAAGCGAGTGTGTTACTACTGAGTCCGTCCATATATATTCTACATACATACGTATAGGAAGTTAGTTCAGTTTGCCAAAACAATGCATAATGACAGTAGAGTCAATTAAGCTTGTCACGTATCAATCTCACTTAAAATGATAGCAGTACATATATACATATATCTATTAGTATTATACGAACAATTATTAATACAAACAAGTGAAACAAAACACCAAACAGAATTACTAGATTGTTTCAACTTTAACCTATCAATTATGGAACGTGATGAGTCATAGAAATTTTCCACACGGCGAATGCGAATATAGCTATATAGGGGCACATCGCTATAATGTCGTCTAATCTTTACATACATTGAATAAAAACATCAAATTTTAATGGAATATTTCATGCTGAAAATGAAGACATATATATTAAGCTTAAGCATATTCATATATTTCAAGCTTATAACAAAAAATCATACTTTATATAAATAATAAGGTAAGCACTTTAAATTAAATAAAGTATAATTAAAACTAAAACCAATAGCTAATTACATATTGACATTTTCAACTTAACTAACTTATACTAAACAAAGAAAAATAAACATTTAATAGACGGCATGCTATAACACAACATAAAATCAATACAGTACTATACAATTACACCGACCTATACGACTTATTGGGATGATGGAAAATATACGGAGCCTTCTTAGAGACGTATTTGTAATAAACCAAAAGTGGTACAACGATAATAAGGCCAATACAGAGGCCACATATGTAACAAGAAGACCAGAAAGTTAGAAGGAACAATGAATATGAAGAAATGCAGATCATCTTACAAATTACTTGTTGTTAGGTTCCAATATATGCGTCCGATGCACTCGCTGGCCGGGGAGCGTATGAGCCCTCCCCGGGCTCGGGCTCCCCGTAGCTCGCTAGCAGCTGCACCCACACGTTCGAGATTTCACAGAATATTATAAGGGCTGTAATTCAGCTAGTGCGCTGTATTTCAAGGCTTTGTTTGTTCGATGTCAGTCTAAGACTTATTAATTACTTATATTAATGGACTTATTAATGGACTTTTTAGTAAGACTAGCGACTCACCCTTGCTTTGCTCGGGTTCGTCCCTAGGTAGATTACATTTTATTGTTGAGTAATTAAAAAAAAATAACAGTTTTTTTTATTTTTTTTAACCTAAAACACCACTCAACAAATCTAATGAAAAAAAAAAGTTTAAAAATCGTTTCTGTCAGCTTGTTAGTCTGCAGCAGTAACAATTGATTTTCATGCAGGTACTAACGGAATCGACAGACGCTGTCCTGTACGCACTCGCAAAACTACGTTGCCTAGCAACGACTTACTTATAATTGTGGACCGAATAGTGAATCTAAACATTTCATCAAAATCGGTTCAGCCGTTCAGCAGTTCAATTAATTAAATATTATATATAAGATTATACCTAATCTTATATTACATAATTTAGCTAAATATATGTTTAATAATTATTATTAATTAAAGATAATGAGACAGTGGTAACCCAGCGGTAACGCGTCGCTTATTGTTAACCGAGTGATGCGGGTTCAAATCCGGGTCTCGCACCTCTGATATTTTCATGTGCGAATCATTTATATCATGATTACCACTTGTCTTACGGTGAAGGAAAACATCGTGAGGAAACCTGCATGTCTGAGAAAACCTAACAAGTTTTCGAAAGGCATGTGAAGTCCGCCAACTCGCACTAGGCCAGCGCGGTGGACTATGGCCTGATCCCCCTCGTACTGAGGGAGGCCCGTGCCCAGCAGTGGGACGTTAAAAAGGGCTGATGATGATGATGATGATGAAAGATAAGGATTTCATCTTTCTTTTGTGACCGAAAAGTAAAGCAAGTAGAAATATTGAGTAAATTACATAAATGTGTGTGCTTAAATATTTACACATATAAGTGTGTCATTAATAATTAGTTATTATATACGTATTAACTATTATGTATCTATAATAAAAGACTATGTTACAGTCTTAAACACTATTTCTATTTTCCTTACATCGTTTCTAGGCTTAAAGTGATAACTCATTAAAGATATTGTGGTATGGCAGAGTAAAAGCAAGCGATAGTAAATGCTGTAAATTGTAATAAATAACCTTATTAAGTTAATTTTCTAAACAAAATGATTAAGTTTTAGTAATAAGATTTCAATGAATGCCATATATTTTAAACTATAAGTAAATGACCTTAATATCGTACTCTAGTTATATGTCGGTATCAAACTCGTACAAAAGATAAAATCGATAGATTATTCATGAATTAAGATGAAACAGTTTATTAATAGAATTCACTTATATAACTGTATAGGATTTGACGTTTGAGCCTCCCCATTTCTTTTGTTGTCGCGAATACCGTAGGGTAGTCGCGAAATAGTGATAAAATATTTAAATATTATTTCTTATAAACTTGAGGGTAGAACGAAGACTGTCAAATAGAATAGATTGTGATTTGAGTCAGTCGTGTGCGGAGCGCGACCGTGGCAGGTCGGGTGCGAGCTCCTGAGTAAAGTGTTGTGTAAACGTGCGAGGCAGATCAGGCGCAACACCGTGTTTGCCAAGTAAGTGAATTCAGTTTACCAATGTGTTAAATGTTCAATTTACAAATATTCAAAGATTCAGTATAATTCAGAGGTGTTGCGCGGGAGCCGTTTGTTGCTCATAAATTAGATTCAGAGATTCAGTATAGACATGTGGCAAGAGAGATTCAGAGATTCGGTATAATTCATAGTAATAGATTCAGTATTCAGAAGCGTGAGTTCAGTCATTCGTAAATCAGTTAAATCAGACTAGTTACAAGTTTAGCGAGGCTCGGGGTGGCTATAGGGGAGGTTGGAGGCCACTAGCGAGGGATCAAACCCTCGTATGATAAATCAGATCACATTCATTATCAGTAAATCATATTTGTGTATTTATCAGTTACATTATAATTGCGATACGTCGAATATATTCCTGCCACTAGCGAGGGATCAAACCCTCGTATGATAAATCAGATCACATTCATTATCAGTAAATCATATTTGTGTATTTATCAGTTACATTATAATTGCGATACGTCGTTATATTCCTTATATTCGACAAATACCAAAGAACTGGGTACCCGGCGCCCAGGGTATTTGGCGACATGGTGGAGGTGCTGGGATCTCTTTATATTAAGTATTATTTAAAACTATGCACTGAAATTCGAATAGTAATTCAATAATAGGTTATATTCTAATTTTTTTATTCTTAAAAACCTTGTATATCGGTTTATAATTATAATATGCGTGAGATTTATAAGTAAATCAGTATACCCGCATCATATCGAACGAATATAATTTTTGTTAAGTACTGTTATTTTGTATTACCTAATAAAATTTTAGTATAATTTTAAATAAGCCATAGAACTGTATCATATTATTAATTTTGAATGTTAATTGACGAACGAGGAGACTCGTTAAAAATGAAATAATTATTTTCTAAAAATAATTATTTTGACTCAACAGTGATAATATGAAATAATATGACTGTACTTCGAGCCAAAATTAAGATTCGTGAGTGTAGTGGATATTAAATAAGGAAGTGTATTAGTACATAAATTAATTATTATAAATAATTATAAATTAATGGTAATTTCTATCTAGAAGGTTAAGAAAGTAAAATGAAGTGCTAGAAAATATGTTGGATAGTGAGTGATTTTATTGTTACGGACAAGGCGTTAACAATATTTGTATTGAAATAAGACAGTGAGAATGAGGTGGAATTTACAAGGTATTAGTTATTCATATTCAGTAATCGTTAGTTCAACTTTTAATTCAAAAAATGTGAAGTGTATAGGTAATTTTAAAAGGCAGCTATGATTCGAAAGAAATATATAAATGTTTTAGGAATATTATATATAATCTCGTCTCGATATTAAGAAAGAGATTAGTGTATGAAATAATATTTAAGTGGTTGTAATTGTATTCTGATTAATAGCAATGGCTACTTATTTTACTGATATTTTTATTTCAATTTCTGATATTCACGAATTTTATATATGGATATAAATCAAATTGAACAGTGAGTGCAGTGAGTGTCGTGTCAGTGGTTCTTAAAGTTTACACTATTTATAATATGTATAAAATTGTTTTATAATTCTTTGATTAAGTGAACAACGTAAAATTCAGTAAGTTTAAAAATTAATAATATTTAGTGTTCGGTTTTATTACAGTTTTAATATAGAATTGGAATTAATTATTATTGTTGAAGACTACAGTACTAGTACATTGTTACAATTTATTATGTTGTATTATTATGGATACAGATTTTAAAATTTAAAATAGTGTTTTCTAATGAAAGATGTCATCCAAACGGCAAACCTGACTTGGCCTTATTCATAAATATTCTTTTTACATTCAGCTTAGTTTGCGTGTACAAGAGGAATGGATAGTCATATTTAATTTTAATAAATTGGAGTTTATTGAGTCTAAATTAAAGGAATCAGTTGTAGATTTGTTACAGAAATTCATAATTATTGTAAATCAGTTATCGAACCTAACTTCAAAGAGATTAGTGAATATACATTATACTGCCATGCAAATTCAGGATCAAGTTTTAATAGCTGAAATGAATGATTGTTTAAACAATAAGTAAATAACCAGTGTACCGCATTCCAATGATAATCGAGATATAGTTAGTATTTGAATATGAATGTATTATGAATAGCGAAATTCGATGGTAACGTTAAGTACATTGCATACAGTGGCATATGTTTCGAATCAATTTTCATTTAACGGTGATATTAAGAATATTAGTGATATTGATAAGTTATTATTTACAATCGACTCTAGAAGGTGACGCTAAGCAGGCAATTGAAGGATTATATGCAATTTATAAATACTATCAAATAGCCTGTCTTAACCAGATACTTAAAGAACGCTGCGGAAAACCAAGCGTTATTATTGATTCTCATTACTATACAGAATTAAATGGCAAGTAAATCAGATAAAGCGTGAATAAGTATTAAATTAAATTGAAAGGCATCTGAGCATTATCAGTTCTGTGAGCCAAAAAATTGTGTTAACAAAGACCATCTTCGATTAATGTTTATAGAGTTTACACAAGATATTTTTTTAGTTGCGGTTAAAAATGAATGACGAAATTGAATCTGTTGATATTATAAGGAAATATTCAGAGAAAATTTATAATATTCGCAAGAGAAGCTTCTTACATAGAAACTAGTAACAGTAAAAATAAAGTTTAAATTTAGACCAGTTTACATTCGGTTCATTACATCTTTTAATGACAGTGAAGGGATTCCTTACTATTGTGTTCCTCTACATAATGAAATCCTATTTAAATTAAAAGAAATGTGCAGACGTAATTGGCAAGAATAATTTGACGAGAGATCCCGGTACAAAGGTATATGGTAAAAAACAATGATAAGCGAGCTTCCCCGATATCCTTGGTTTGATAGATCTAAAATGAAAAGAAGTCAGATTGTATCTTTACTGAGACGTCGTTCCGGACACATTCTTTCGAATAAATTTAAGTTTTTGATGGGTTTGTCTAATACAGAAAGATGCGCACAATGTAATTGTATCGATGATATATATCACATAATAATGGAATGTGTGCGAAATTAACATTTTAGGCCCCTTTCATTAAAATCATATAATGTAGGTATGTGTAACAGTATATAGCCGCGCCACTATCAAGCAATGCTATTATGCTAGCCAAGTTGTTGCGAGATTAAAATTGTATTTAAAGTATTAAGTTAAATGCTGTACGGAGGTGACATAGTCAATATTATGAGTCAAACTCCCATGTAAAATAAATAAAGAAAAAAAAACTTTAATGACCAGGAATACAGAAAGAACCAGAGGGTGGTAGGACATTTTACGATAAATTCAAAGTATTCACTCTAATCCGTAATTCAGTAAATCAAACCGATGAGCCCACCTAAAAAGAAGTTAATTAAGAAATGTGTGTTATGTAATAAGAATAATTTTTATGATAAATGTACTGTTTTTAAAACTATGCAGAATATATATTATATAATATATTATAATCATGTTTAGGTAATTGCTTTGGTGACTGACATAAATCTAACAGCTGCTATTCTAATCGAAAATGTAAGCATTGCAATAAAGTCGGTCTGCATAATCGTGTTTTTTCATACCAGTAGATCAGCGTTTCTGATGAAATCAAAGCATACTGATACTTCAGACTTGTCTTGTTAAATTTACAGGTCTGTGCGACCAGGCTCAAGAGAAATGTTGTAGATTATTACTGGAAATGTTCATATCGTTGGAACCTGCTAGTAAGCAGTAAAAAATAGATTTATTTATTTTTACATGCGGTGCAAAATTTCACCTGATATAAGAGGTCGTGATGTATTTTTTTTGATTTAAAATCGTATTAGAGTTAAGCGATTTATATATGCGAATCAAATCAAAATATACTTTATTCAAATAGTATTTTATAAGCACTTATTGAAAGTGGGTTATTACAGTTGATAAATAAAAAATTAAAGCCAAGTATTAACGAGCAGGCTTTTGAATTGAGATTCAGATAGTTTTAGCTTGGTATCATTCTAGTCGGCTCCTACTGCATTTAGAGATGCGAAGGTTTATTTATTTTTTTATTTATAAATCCGTTTCATAGGTTTTAAGACGACGTTTGAAGACTTGTACTGATTCCGATTGACGAATTTCATGTGGTAGGGCATTCCATAAAATAGCGGCTTTGACAGTATAGGAGTCACCATAGGTTTCAATGCGGCTGACAGATAGAACTAATTTATTGTTGGATTCTGAACGAAGGTTTAAGGAATGAACAGTAGCAAGAAATTTAAACCTAGTTTTCAGGTAAGAAGGAGTGTGAGGCTGAAAAGGGATAGTATATAGAAGTGTAAGAATATTCAGATGCACGACGTTGTCTAAATGGTGAGCCATTTGAGTTGCATTCTATATTGGGATATGTGGTCGTATTTCCTCAAACCATAGACGTACCTGATTGCCATGGTTTGTAAGCGTTCCAGTTTATTGAGGTGTATCTGTGACAGATCAGTATAGCATACATCTGCATAATCTAGTAGGGGAAGGAGAAGGGATTGAGCTAGGGATAATTTGGTTTTAATTGGTAGACATTTTTTCCATCTCCTTAAACGACCAAGCACGGCGAAGAACTTGCTTACATCAGAAATTGGGGGTACCCAAGATAAGGTACTATCCATGATAAGGCCTAAATTTCTGACTGAGCTGCAGAATTGAAGTCGAGTTCCATCGTATATAATAGGAGGAAGAGACAACAAGCTAACCTTGGAGATTTGTTGACGAGAGCCAAAAGGGGATACCTGTGATTTGCTTGCATTAACAGATTACCCAAACGATTTACTCCACGAATTTATAGTGTTAAGATTTGAATTGAGTTCGACTATGGTATTGTGAAGATCATCTGTAGAAGTAGTTACGTAAATCCGCAAGTCATCGGCATAAAGGTGAAAGAGTAAAGAAAGAAGCTCAGTTATAGAGTTAATAAAGATAGAAAAAGGAGGGGAGACGGGACACCACCTCGAGGGACACCCGCTGTAAGGTCACAGATCGTGGTGTACTTGTCCTCAATACGTGTACATTGGTTTGCGTGTACGTGTGTGTACATTGCGACTATAGAGATAGGAACGAAACCAGGCAATAGCATCTAACGAAATATTCATTGACTGAATGTCATGTAATATGAGAATGAGAATGTCAAAGTCGACAGTATTAAAAACATTTGAGAAGTCTAATAAAGTAACGATGCTAACCTGATGATTATCAATTCCATTTCTTAGGTCATCGCAGATTTTAATAAGAGCGGTGGTCGTGCTATGTCCGGATCGAAATCCGGTTTGGAAAGGGTTGAGCAAATTATACCTGGAAAGATGTATAGAAAGTTGACTGTGAACTATACGTTCAAGAACCTTGAAGAGAAAAGGAAGAATTGAAATTGGTCTATAGTGACAGAATAAAGAAGGATTGAATATTTAATGAAATTTAACAAAATAAAATTCTAACTATTAGAAATTATACAAAATTAGTATAATCAGATAAAGGTACAAAATCTGATTGAATAAATCATTAAGATATGTGGCTCAAAAGTCCTGATTTTTTAATAAGTAATTTTAATAATTGGTTTTTCGATGCCTGATAATTGTGCATATTAAGTTGAGGCACTCGCTGTTGGGGAGGGTCTCGCGAATGATAATAAAGTATCGAACACAATGAATTTAATATAGGTAATTAATTTACATGTTGTCAAGTACAACCGAAACAGATTGTTTCCTGATTAGTAATGGTGACAGAAATTTAGAAATAATTTTGAAAATTCAAGCTACATATTTTGATTTTTCCTAAAGAAGTAAGACTTCTTATTTAGGTATTATAACTGTTTTTAAGATCACTTTGCCTATATAAGGATGTTGAGATTTAAATATATTCATGATAATGTGACATCTACGGGAACGAATTATTTTAGCAGATTTATGTAATTCATATCAGTTAGGAAAAATGAAATGGAGTGTTTATTTATTTGTCTGACAATCAGAGCATATGAAAGTTGTTAGAGATGTATAATCAGAAGAGTTTTCATTTAGTTACTAAAGAAGTTGTACAGTTATAGAAGAAATTGAAGCGATCTTTAATACAAAACCCCTGAAAACCAGTAGGGGCAAATCTAGAGTATGTCTTTACGCCAATACATTTCTTACGAATTTTGGGGATATTTACGACCGAGATATCAGGTCGTAATTATCCCTAAAGCCAGCTTCAAATACTAAATGTGCTTAATTGATAGTCAGAAACTTGGTCAGATTCAGAACTTAGTAGTTTGTGTAATGTTTGATAATAATCAGTAGTGACATGCGTATCGCGTATACCGCGGGTCAGTGAAATAATTCAGATTCAAAGTGTTCAAAGCAGAAAGATCGAAGTTGACAAAATTAAAGTGCTGATTATGTTATATGAAACAGTCCCATAAAATGAATCAATTCCCATTTAGTAAAATGTAACCAGTAAATTAAAGATTCAGTGACCAGTAATTTCAAAGGACCTAGTAGAGTGTCAAGCTGAATCAAAATTAGAATTCTCAATTTATCAAATGTTATTTCATGCGTTATAAGTTATTTTGTTGTTTCAAATCAGATGATTGTCGTAACGGGTTGCAATCTGCAATCAGTGGTAGATGAAATTCTTATAGTTAAATCAGAACTTTTTTTCGGCGGGGAGTGTCGCGAATACCGTAGGGTAGTCGCGAAATAGTGATAAAATATTTAAATATTATTTCTTATAAACTTGAGGGTAGAACGAAGACTGTCAAATAGAATAGATTGTGATTTGAGTCAGTCGTGTGCGGAGCGCGACCGTGGCAGGTCGGGTGCGAGCTCCTGAGTAAAGTGTTGTGTAAACGTGCGAGGCAGATCAGGCGCAACACCGTGTTTGCCAAGTAAGTGAATTCAGTTTACCAATGTGTTAAATGTTCAATTTACAAATATTCAAAGATTCAGTATAATTCAGAGGTGTTGCGCGGGAGCCGTTTGTTGCTCATAAATTAGATTCAGAGATTCAGTATAGACATGTGGCAAGAGAGATTCAGAGATTCGGTATAATTCATAGTAATAGATTCAGTATTCAGAAGCGTGAGTTCAGTCATTCGTAAATCAGTTAAATCAGACTAGTTACAAGTTTAGCGAGGCTCGGGGTGGCTATAGGGGAGGTTGGAGGCCACTAGCGAGGGATCAAACCCTCGTATGATAAATCAGATCACATTCATTATCAGTAAATCATATTTGTGTATTTATCAGTTACATTATAATTGCGATACGTCGAATATATTCCTGCCACTAGCGAGGGATCAAACCCTCGTATGATAAATCAGATCACATTCATTATCAGTAAATCATATTTGTGTATTTATCAGTTACATTATAATTGCGATACGTCGTTATATTCCTTATATTCGACAAATACCAAAGAACTGGGTACCCGGCGCCCAGGGTATTTGGCGACATTTGTACTACTATCAGCTTTAAAAGGAAAATATGTAAATGTAAGCTCTACTATATATATTATTCGTGCTCTACATTTTATGCTTTATATATAAATTATAGCGCAATTAAAATCTTTTCCTTGTATTTTTTGAAAACGCTAAAAGTTAGCACTAAAATATTGATATAATATTTCAAATTTCTATAAAATATAATTTAAGATACGAATTTTCATTAGAATATAATATATCAAATCGTTAATTTGGACTCTCTTTCTAATTGATTTTATACGTATGATGTAGTTTCTTCGGTTTATTTATTTATTTATAAGCGACTCACTCTCGCTTCGCTCGGGTGCATCCTAAGATTTCGCTAGAAAATGTACACAAAACTTGACAAATTAAATACTAAAACCTTCCTCGAGAACCACTCAATACATTGATCAAAACGGCATGAAAATCGTTGCAGTAGTTTTTGAAATATTATTTATAAAATATTTTATGATTTTAGGTAGGTATTAAATGAATTTCCTAAAAATATTATATTAATAAATATTAATATACTTAACAATAATAGTAATAATAAGATTTAAATAATATTTCATAGTTATAGCTTAAAGTTTATCTTTTGCAGGATAATATAATATTTAGATATTACTCCATCTCTCAATTAGGTTTTCTAAAATCAGATTTTAATGAAAATCAAGGGCTAAAGTCCTTGACGTATCACACTTTTTAAATGAATATTTGATGTGGTAATTAGTCTGTCCTCCTGTAGTGACGTCATTGGAAAAACCCACTGGACTTTGATGTTACCCAACCCTTTGCCGAGGTTTATTTTTATATATTCCATTGTAAGCGTTGGCAATATTTAAGTCCCTGCTAACTTTTGAGCTCGGAGTTTAGATTAATTAGTACTGTAGTTAAAATCCTACTACGTATTTGTTAAAAATCACGAGATTTTCCGATTCGACTCCCGCTTTAAAATTAACGCTATGAGAATGTTATGAGCACGTGAAAATCAAGTGAAGAAATAGAGATGTGTTTTTCCGAACTTTTGAAAATTGCCACATACCTATTATTAGCCTTTGAATTACTGCTGCTTTGCCTTAAAATACTTTACGTTTATTCTAACTAAATATAATGGTCTTAAGCATCACATAAATGTCGCTTAATCAATTCATTTAAATATTAGCATAGGAAAATTTCGGGAATAACAAAATTAACCTCCATTTAGTAAGATATATGTTAGCACGCACAAATGTTTTAATAAACTCACATTCCTTCTTTGTAATTTCCTTAGGCTAATATCTTCTCCGAATAACATCCCATATATAATAGCGGTAAAGTAGCGTTGTAAAATGCGCATACCTGGAACAAACAAATTAAAGCATCAAAAGAGAAACTAATTTAAGCAAAATATTTCATCAACGTTTTAAAATTCTATTTAGAAGTCAAACTGGGACATTTCAACCACTCAATCTCTTTGTTACAAAAGAATTCAATAACTAGATGAAAACCGCTTAATTTTTCTACTACTGCGTAAAGACCATCCAATCACTTCATGGACATTAAAAGTCATCGCAACTTCTAACCACAACTCTTATAAACAAAACAATTCTATAACTGAAATAATGGAAGAATTTTATGTTGTGACCGCATTTATCATGAACTTCATATTGCCTTTGGTGAACTTATTTCAACGATTTGCCAACAATTCTAATTTACGTATGTTCTACTAAGAGGACATATAATAAATACACGTGTAACATTTATCGTAATACCTCTTAAAGATCAAGTATATTTGGATTGAATGCTTGAAATTAGCCCATATTTTAGGAAAACAAATACGAAATTACATTTTTGCGAAATAATTCTTCTTTTCTTCATACGTTCATTGAACATTGAACAAACAGTTCAGTACCATTATAGCTATATTGTGGCTTTACGTGGCAAAACGAGGCAGTAAGCTATTTATTTCATACGAAAATACAGACAAAGATTTCGTTGCGACTACATAAATAAGCACGTACCTACTAAATAATGATTTTTATGTGTTTATTAAGTTATATCAGAACAGATTTTTTCTTAATCCTTACTAAGTTATATATAACAGTTTCAGACGCTCAAAAAAAGTTTGTCCCAAGAAAAAGGTACGCTGACTTCAAATTACATTCAAAGTAATTTGAAATCGGCGTAGCTAGAAAGTAATTATATCGTTTGATCATGAAATCCGAAATTTTGAGCGTACTCAGTACAAGATTACATAAAGCCAAAAACAAAACTTTAAAGGAAGATAATTTTTGATACAAACCGCAACTTCTGAGTTACCTGTCCTATACGCATCCATAAAATGGCTTTGTCTCGCGCAATCATAGATCGTGACCCCATTTACAATACAAAGCATTACTTTGAAAAGTAGAGTCGAGCCCGCTTTTGAAGAGTTTTCCATGCATCGTTCATTTGAATGCAGGAGAAATTGAATCAGGTTATGAATTCTGCACGTACTTTAAGGCTTGCGAAGCGATTTTCTAATAAAAAAGAAAGGAAGGATTTTTCGAGCACATCTTAATATTGTATCGTTGCTTCAATTTTGAATTTTACCATAATCATTATTAGTCAAAATAGTTAAAATAAAAAAATAGCACACGCTCTAACAAGCTTTTCTGTTCATGACTGGATTATAAATTAGTCCACGAGAATTATTGAAACCATTTTATAATTACCAGTAGAAACATACATTTATCTGATCATGCGTATTATAACGGACAAAAGAAATGGACCGCTCAATTATAAACATGCCAGGCCAATTAGAAATTGAATGTTTTAATTAGAAGTGCAGGCACTACCATCGACATACATTCGTAATAAAACTAAACTGTATGTTGAACTAATTAAACTTTTGCTGTGAACTTCGACTAAGTAAAGTTAAATTCGAATGCATAATAACACAACATATTATATAAATAAGTTTGTCCGTCCGTATCAGTCCAAATTTTCAGGAGTAATACTCGACGCTTAATTAGCATTATCGCTAAAAAGGTTATCTTATTCTTTCACTTCCCTGAGCTCCTTTACCCCTCAAAGCTACTATCGATGCGAGGGCGATTAGGTTATAGTACACAACTGGATTCTCTCGGGTATACATACTTTTCCTTATGATTTTTTCTATAAACATTTTTTTTTCTATAAATTAAAATAAAACTAATGAGAAGGTAAGTTAATCATGTTGAAAACTATATTTGCAAATAAAAATTTAAGTGATGTGAGATCTAGAGCTGCTATGCTGCTATATTTAATACATTTTTTGAGTATATTAAAGATTATGTCAAGATTTTTGCCCTTTTAAATTGTATTCGCTCGGAATATTTATATAATTCTAGCTAGAAGGTAGAGCTTGAACAAATTATTATTTACACAGGTTGTAATTATGATTAAATCAAATAACAGGTGTTACAAAAAGTAATACGAGTACACGATCTATACATGATATATAAATAAAATTGAAGTGTCTGTTTTTAATTTTAAATCAGCAGCTTTTCACTAAATTTTTAAAATTTTTGTCTGTCTGTTTATTCCGGCTCATCTCTGAAACAGCTGGACTGAACTTTAAGGGGTCTCATTCGCAGATAGCTAATGTTATACGGAGTAACATAGGCTACATTTATTTTAGAAATTTTATGTATTTTAACTAGCGGAACCCGCGGCTACACTCGCGATAAAGCTAGGGACGAACCCGAGCGAAGCGAGGGTAAGTCACTAGTAGGTGAGTATTTTTTATATAGTATATATAGTATAGAATACAAGTGAGTATTTTTTAAAATTATTATTTATACGGAAAACATACAGCTAAGTTTAATTTATTTCGGTTGAGTAATCGGTCCAAAAATACTGCTTAATCTCCCTGATCTACGCGTTCCATTATAAAGCGCTGGTCATGTATAATGGTTACGGCTTAAACAAAATTTATTGGTGGTTCAAAATGGATTTTAATCTTTCTCTTTAATAAAGGAAATTATTGAACTAGGTAAATGTATGAATAAAATCTAATATTTACAAGTTTTTTATGGTTGATATATTTTTTTTCTATATTTTCACTTTAGTCCTTACTATCAAAAAAAGGGACGAAGTAAGAAGTAACTAAATTACGACTCAGACTCGTGTAAAGAAAGGTTCCGTTCTTATTTCGGACTTCAAAGAAAGAAATCCTGTGGTTAAAACTTAGGGATTTTATACTTATCCTGTAATTTTAAACATTTTAAGCTAAATGGTTTCGAAAATAAGATAGCAGGACTGACTAACTTTTTTAAAGTATTTTATGTAAGTAAACTTTTCATACTTCTTGGTTACCCCCCAAAGTATGTACTAACCATAGAAACAATTGATTTTGATAATTTGATAATCATTAGGTCTTTTACCCTAAAGCACCAAAATTCATCTTTTTAATCCATAAATAAGGAATACTTAATAATTTAATCTAATCATAATATCTGTACTTTGCAATATCAAATGTGAATTATTACACATAAATTACCTACTACTATTTGAACAACTGTTATTACTTGGAAAGATGGAGATTAATGTTTAAACATTAATATCAATCTAAACACTCTCCTTTCATCAGAAGAAGAGTGAAGTAATCTGAAGACCACCAATTTCATATAATTACTGGGCAAAAGCAAAATTTTCTACGTAAATATAACGAAACTTTTCCCAGCACTTATTATTATAGGGAATTAATCTTGTCCTTTAGACTTTGTCAAGTTTCAAAGTGAATTTTATATCAAAAGTGTAGTGGCGCTAATATTTTATATACAAGTTTGATAAATGCACGTTCGAGAAAACTTGACTAACTTCGTCCTACAATCTTCTAAATTCAGGTGCAGAATGTTGATTTTGTAATATAACTCTAAGTTATACTCCTGGAAGAGACTATAAAACATCTATGTATATTATGACAAAATACTAAGACTTTTCAGAAAATCTAGTATCTAGAATTTTTGTCTGTCTGTGAATGTATCACCATAACACCACCATAATGCGTCTGTGAATGCATCATAAACCCGTTGAGCAGATTTTACCGATCGAAGAAATCGTTTTTCTTTTTCTTATTTTAACTTTAATTTTTAACAAATAACTACTTTAAAACATATAAACTAGTGGAGAATACTATACAAATGAAAGATTCATAATTATGTTACAAGTTACATATACATACAATTGTAACAACAGTGTAATAAAGTTAAGTATTTCATAAATATTTGAATTATCTATCAAATTTTCTTATTTTTCTACAATTCTATTACATAAGATGAAATTCTTCGAAAAGCCCGTATTCGAATTGCACTCCTGAGTGCAATTTAGAGCTACGATTTATAGACACTATTACTTATATGCGGATTGCAATAACGCTGATAAATTGACTATTAAACTATCTATAAATTGTTTGATTTGATTACACTAAACCTCCTAATACCTTTCCTCCTACATTTTTGTAGTTTCAATCATCTACATAGTTTTATTAGTTTTAAATAACAGCTTTTTTATATTAAAATACATCAAATGTGAAAGATATATCCAATACTTGAGTAAACAAAATGAATAAATGAAAAAATATAAAAAATAAATTTCTTAAAACCAGAAGGTATATTTGCAGTTGGTAAAATACCATTCGTATTCAACTAATCCGTGTTAATCACAGTCTAATAATTTTATAAACCTTGAAGGCTGTAATGTGAAATTAATCAGTTAATTAAATATTTATTCTAAACACTCAATTTTAGAAAGTGGAGTCGATACTTAAATCTTTTATTCGGAAACTGTTTTTAAGAAAAACGTGATCGCTTTGTGATTTATATAAAAATAGGCCTGCTGCGTTTATTGCGAGTGCATAATATTTTACTATGAGTAAGATCCTTTTTGACCGGACTGCGACAGAGATGGTATGTATGTAATATGTATAATTGTTTGGCACGGTCTGCGGCTTAAACGGCTCGATGGATTTAGGTTTGCGAGGTGTCGTTAGATTCGTATTTACTGTGAGAGTGACACTGGGTATATCAAAATAAAAAGAAAACAAAATGGCGGATTTTTGGCCCCAAATTCAAATACTTGGCACAATGCAGCCTGAACGGCTCTATGGACTTTGTCTCCAAAGGTGTCGTTAGATTCATATTAATTGAGAAAGTGACACAGGCTATAAATTTTCAATCAGAACACAAAATATATTACAGTTTTCATTTCCAAATCACACAGAACGCAGTTGGGTTGTTTAGTTTTTTAATTACACTGACTTGTTAACGTCTCATGATAAAGCCATAACATATCAGTTACCACGCTGTCTAAGTGCAGGAGGCGAACTACATACTATGTAAATGTATGTACATTGTATATTATATGTCTAGGTCTGAACAGGCGTGTTTCTTCAATGTTTTCCTTCAAGGCGCATGATAATCATGTTGAAAATGATTCGCATATAAACATATCGAAGGTGCGAGACCCGGGATTTGAATATGATACACATAATTTACCAAGCGAGCACGTCATCACTGGGCTAGCGTTGTCATTTTACATTCTTATTACATTTATTTTTTATGAAACTGCATAATTCGTATCAAAAACCAAATTGCTTTTTGATTAAAACAAAATAACGATTTCTGTTCATATTGGATGGAAAATTATGTACATATAAAAACCTCTTCTTTTCATAATCAATTATTAGGACCCATTACCATACAAAACGTTTAGTTAAATTTTGAGTTTTGGGTTCACTATACAGAATTTACTGGCACTCAGTTACACCACTGGATATAAAATCGACTCTGTACACCTGAGCGCTAATGGCCTTACACGATCACATTTGCTAAATGCGTAACAGCTTTACTTATTACTTATTTTCGTGTGCAGGATCGCTGAGATGTTACATTTATTATAATACAGTGGGTGTAACATACAAATTCATACACATTTTTCCAGTGGAATGGCTATAATAAAATTATGTAGGCCTGTCGTTGCCAAAAACACAAGACCGATTTTCTTACCTAAAAGATACAATTTAGATCAGTATACATTATTTTCGTGTTACAAATATTAAAATCTGCAAAAACATCTTGTTCATGATATTTTCTTAGAAACCGTACATTTATTTTACATAACGTTGACGTTGATCACATTACATACCTACATTTTTTTAAATCTTATTTATTTATTTTCGAAAGTGACCAAATCTTTAGCTTTTAGATTTTTTGACTATCTGTTTTTCTATCTTCATTAGAAATATTTTAATGGGGACCTGGTATAATAGTTTGTATTCGGGTCAACATACATTATAATTTGCACTGTGGGAAAATATTTCACCTTTATTAATTCCATAGTAACATATAAAATCATTATTAATTTCCGTTATTTTCGGGGCTTTTTGAAGGCAACTAATTACTTTGTTCGTTACGAACTGTATGGCCTACATTTAACGATGTTTGCCCCCACACGTACTCGTATGTACACATAATATATACCTAGCGACGTTTGCACGATTATAGTATAATAGCTAATGTTATTAAACTATACAATCCTTTAATTAGGCGAGTAATTACAATTTCCGATACTATTAACGTAATGACTACACGATACAAACGGGTTAACTGAACCTCGAAGCGTGAATTCGAAATCATAAAGTCACGGTTTGCGTTCAATTAGGCACTTATTACTTTATAACTTTATTTAAAATGTGTAAGCAACATTTCATAAGAGTTGTAATATTGAGTTAGTTATCATGCTAATAACATACTAGTAGTGGTACAAGCGATTTGGATGAAGCGTTTTTAAATGACCGTGAATATACAACCAAATACTCTACAGAACTATACAGCTTATGTGTATCCAAAACATCTAAACATATGTATACATATATAAATAAATAATTGCCATACTTAATTATGATACTTTTAAAATTAAAAATTAAATTTTAAAATATTTAGAATTAAAATCAAAATCTATTTTTGGTGCCATGTATGGAATCAGTTTTTTAAATTGTGTGAAAGCACTATTAAAACAAGTACCTATATCATGACATCTTAAACCTTTGTCTCTCCCGTGACCATGATTGCTGTAAAGCATACAAAACGTCGGAAACCAAAAAAAAATCCGCTACAAAGTCCAAAAAGATAGTTTTATTAATAGTGTCAATTATTCACGTAAATCTGAGAAAGTATTAATGATAATAATATTTAAAACTTAAACATTAAATTATCATTTTCATTACTTATTCTATTTGTTTAAAACACATTCCAGAAAATACATGATGCGAAAGAGAAACAGTAATTCTGAGGCAGGTGACGAATAAGACACCTGTGATATGGTGAAGTTATTTCATGTTTTATCAACAAGTTAGCAAGTGTTGTGGGAATTTAACCCATCTTTATCTACGAAAATATTTCTATATAATTGAATTCATTGAAATATAAAGCTATAGTAATATTCGTTGATTTGTCATGGTTTCATGCAAGTTTGACATGATTTTTTGTATATATAATGTATTGTGTTAGTAAAAGTTAAGTTTAGATTTTAGAGTAGTTTTATACTACAATAGCGATTCGTCTCGCTTCGCTCGGGCTCATACCTAGATTTAGCGCGTATACAGAAGCGTAGCGTAGTGTATACAGAAACTTAACAACAGACAAACAGACGCGGCGGAGGACTTTGATTTATAATATATATAGGTTTAGTATATTAAGTATGCGTTCTGTATTTTAGAATTTTACAATTTAAAAATTATAATAGTTTAACAGTCTAATTTATTCTAATTCTAATTATTTTTTATTTATCAGTCGCCCCACGTTTCGATCTCATGACATGCAGCCATCAACCACACCATGTAAGAAGTCATTAAGATTTATTTGCCAATACATTGTTTATTGGTTACGCGTTCGCTTGGAAGAACTAATGGCACGGAAACAAAACCGAGTCTCGCACCTCTGATTTTAATGTGCGAATCACATATCATGGTAACTATTATATATATGGTAAAATTTAATAAATCCGTTAATTACCCGTAATTATTTGTCAGCGTGGTAGTCTATGGGACAACCCTCCTTAGATTAATATGTACCGCGTATTATTTATTTGTTTTTTATCAGTATGAAGAACATAAACACATACAAGCTTCATCATTGATACAGTCTGAATGTATTTCAGTATGTTTTTTCTTTTATTTTCAATATGAACACAATCAATACGGAACCTCCGGAAATGAAGAAGACAGATGGAGTCTTAATGGATGGAGAATGAAACCGCAATTCTTCATACATTGTTATTTCGTAAAAACCATTTTAATTTAAAATTCAAGGAATGTTTTTGGCTTAATCAAAAAACAATTTCCTTTTAATACTGTATATGAAAGAATGCGCAAGTAGAATACAAAGTACCTACCCAATAACAAGTAGGTCAAGCGCATGATAAGATTTCATTGTTTGTTTTATGTTTTAATAATTGCAAAATAAATATACTATTATTGAACCAATTTTACTATAATATGGTACATAGGCAGTGATAAAATACTCAGTGGTAGCGAGCTTGCTCGAGTAACCGATTGAAGCGATTCTTCATGTGCGAATCATTTCTGATATGATTACCACTTGTCTTACGGTGAAAGAAAACATATGGAGAAAACCTGAATGTCTAACAGAATTTAAAAAAAATCATATTTTATGTACTTTATATTTCCTTTATATTTTATAGATACGTATATATACGTAATTTTTCAAATTTCAAATTTGAGCAATTGTTATAGCTCCCATATAAAAGCCATAAATAGAATAACTTAGGTACAATAGAGACAAAAAGCACAAAACTGTGCAAAGTTTTTCCAAATAAATTACAAAGTAAGTGTAACAAACTGCCACGATTCCAAATTAAAGTAAACAAGGGCGAATCCCGTAGAGCTTCGACGTGGGTGAGATCGGAAATAGTCCGTATTTTACAAGTACTTTGTAAATATCGTAGGTGGTGCAATTTAATATCAACTACTGTATTGCTTATGAGTTCTCGTTTTGACGTCACGAATGAGAAAGACTACTTAGTGGTAATGTTTGATGACGTACGCATTTGCTAGGTGCGGCGTGAAGATAAAATGAGATTAACTGGTTCTGTTATTTTCTTACAAACACCTTTCTTTATTATTGGTGTTCAATGTCGTATATATTACTAGTAACTCAAAGACGTTCAGTTTGGGATCGTTCCCTAGATTCCCTAGGTTTTTTTATATTTTTTTTAAATAATTTGCCAAAAATATTGTACAGACTCGACTAAGGTAGAAAGAATTTTATTATAATACCTATGTATAAAGAAAGATAGATAATAGGTATGTTTATAAAAAGTAGCAATTCTTGTTACCCAATTTATATACGGGACCTAAATATTTTCTGTAATATCTAATTTATATGTAGAAAAATATAAGGATCACTATTAATCCAACAGCTACAAAGAATAAAATTAAGAAATAAAAAAACGAAGAAGTCTATTTAGACACAGAGGAAATGTATTTGTATGTACCTGTGTGTATACTAATATTATAAAGCTGAAGAGTTTGTCTGTTTGAACGCGCTAATCTCAGGAGCTACTGGTCCGAATTGAAAAATTCTTTTTGTGTTGGATAGTCGTTGGATAGTCGTAGAATGTTGCAAAAACGGGAAGGACGGGCGTTAGTTCTACGAGGTACCTACCATACCGCGCGACTCATAAAGAATTTGGTTTCGGTCTTTAGAATGCGTGCGAAGCCGCGGGAAATGCTAGTGTGTGTATATAGTGAGAGTAAATCTTCATGACCGGTATATCTTTAATAAAAACATATGTGGGAAGAGACCTTGATTTTACTTTCGGGTCGTGACTAAATACAGCCTACACAAAAAAAAACTGTTTATACCTATGGTTAAACTTCTATAGCTTATAAGTCGATCAACGGTGAATTCTAAATTAGCTAAAATAAGTATTTTTATAGAAATTTTCTCATACAAATATTTTTGCAAAATTATAAGTAGGCGGTTTATTGAAATTTCCCGCGAGAGAAAACATTTCAGTTAAAGTATTAAATTAAATTATATTACTTCTAGTGAAAAATAATCTTTGGTCGTAAAAAGCTACTCAATTTTCTTAAGTAAAGAAAGTTCTTAGTTCGTTTTCTTTTCCTTTCGCAATTAAACTACAAATAATCGCTTTCATCTAACTTTAGATAATTTACGTATTCTATCACAATCATATCTTAACAATATTTTTGTAATTAAAGTGGTTAAATTAGTGAAATGACGTCAAACCACATGGATCTATAGCAAACTAGCTTTAACAACAGCTGCTGCCCGTTTTAGCTTCCGATCGCTAATACTTTATTTGTAAATTTATAATTTATAAATCCGTTATAACAACAAAAAGACATAAAAGATACAATACATATACATCACAGAAAAAACCATTTTAGTGTAAGGCAAGGGCAGTAAACTTCAAAAAATTACCCGCTGGGCTAATCTAAAAATTGTCAGGATTTCATCAAAGCAGCCGTTTTGTAATCAATAGGGAACATACATAAATACATCGTTTTTAATATACATATAGACAGATACTAGAGTATTATTTAATTAATAGGATCAAAATACAAACATAGATTTATCCTACAATTTGCTTGAATTGCTATACAGTACGGTCAGACTTCTCGATAGAGCAAGGGTATTAGAATTGCTACATGGCAGATTAGGTCTCCTTTAGTTTCATGGCACTTAGTTTGCAAGCCAACGCTACTTAACATGAGAAGGCGAAACCAAATAATCGTTGAGGTGTAGTGGTGCATATACGAGTATATGTATATCTAAGAGCAACTTCCTAGGATATTGAGATCATCGATCGATATACGTTATTAAACGAAACCTATGTAGGCACAACTTTGCCTTAAACAACTGATCTTAGGAAATAAAAATCTAAACTTTTACTTGCATACTTCACAGTTCACACTAAGTTATACATTACATTTACAGTACATGTGTACCTACTGTAAATGTTATTACGGTACATAACCGCGTGATGCGGGTTCTAATCCGGGTCTCGCACCTCTGATATTTTCATGTGCGAATCATTTATATCATGATTACCACTTGTCTTACGGTGAAGGAAAACATCGTGAAAAAACCTGCATGTCTGAGAAAAACCTAACAAGTTTTCGAAAGACATGTGAAGTCCGCCAACACGCACTAGGCCAGCGCGATGGACTATGGCCTGGTCCCCCTCGTACTGAGGGAGACCCGTACCCAGCAGTGGGAGGTTAAAAAGAGCTGATGATGATATAGATACAGCAAGCAATAAAATATAAAACAATACAAAGCATTAAAATATATTTTTATTACTTATAGGACTTCACACATTGCTCAAAGCTACAATTTTAAGTAAAGCATTTCAAAATCTTCATTTTCATATTATTATACAGAGTGCGTACTAATGTGTAAATGTTGCGGAACACACTACGTAGATGTACCGGTATATGTGATGTCACATCCGGTGCGCGTGCGCACTGCGGGTGTATACGTAAAAACAGGTGATGACAGAAATGTGATGTTCGAAGGCACATGTTTTTTTATTCATGTGATGAATTTATTAAATTGTATACATAATTAAGTCAATTAATAAAAATAAGCTATATATTGAACTGTAATCGATTTAACTGGTTGTTTGCTTCTGTTTGTGTTTTTTTGGTATTCATTTGTTAATTGAAGTCAAATCGTACTTTTTTGGTATAGAGTATATACTAACATCTATTCAATAAGTTCAGGAGTATTGTCAATTCGTAAAGAAGTTAGCATGGGCTCAACATGTAGAGCACAACTACACCAGATGATCATCTTATTAACACATATTAGATCTTGCGAAATGGTGGAGAGATTTCTTCTTTTTGAACAGAAATGGTAATCGTTAGTCTTAAATCAGACTATTATGCAGATTAAGATGCAAACTAAGATTTTGATACCTAAGTGACTATTTTAAATCCACAAAACCTCTCTATAATTTTTCCATTATTATGCGGAACTTCTATTTTATCATATTATGCAAAAACGATAAACAGATAAGCAATAATAAAGTCTTAATATGAAAATATGCAAATTTATACTACGAATATTACGATGCACCTTTCACAAATCGTGTAATTAGAATGATGAATATGTAAGAAGAATAGCTGAACAACCGCATTTCTTTTATATTGAATAATTTTTTTTTCCTACATCGGTAATAATAATAATATAATAAGTTACATTAAACTAGCCTTTCTCGCGGCTTCTAAAAGTTCGCGCGTTCTAAAAGTTCGCGCGTTCTAAAAGCTGGAAAACAAATAACGTTTTTGTAACATTTTTCATTTTTGCTCCGCTCTTATTGGTCGTAGCGTGATGTTATATAGTCTATAGCCTTCCACTGTAAACGGACTACCCAACACAATAAGAATTTTTCAATTCGGATCAGTAGTTCCTGAGATTAGCGCGTTCAACCAAACACACAAACTCTTCAGCTTTATAATACTAATATAGATTATATAAAGCGATAAAATATGTCAACAATATCATCATATCGCCATATCGACTCATAGATAATCTATCTATAACCTTAACCTTTCCTTTTGGAATAGAGATAATACGTATATCCTAAACAGATGCGGATAAACATTGTTTGTATACGGCAAGCAATAACTTAAGGTGAAAATAAAATCTGCTACCAACAACGCACTTGTCAGTGCCAAACCGATATAATATATTTATTTGTTATTACATACTAGTGATTTTCTCTCGCCCCGCTTGGGTTAATCCGAGATACGCTATAACGTGAATAGAATTCTAAGAGGTGAGATATAGAAAGGTATCGTGATGTTGCGCCATACTACAGAAAGACAGACAGACAAAATTTCTAAAAACTCATATCGTATCGATAATACTATTTCAATACAATTTTTCAAAAAAATATGAATGTAGGTACAAACTACAGATTCAAATCAGTATTCTAATATACTTAAATGGGAATGGGAAATTATTACTACTAGTGTACTACTAGTACTACACTGAAAAGGTTATTTTTTATGTGAAATGTAACACTTCATTATATATTATGCAGATTTTAACTGCACTTCTGGATGACTGCACAAGTGTTATTACGCATTCAAGATTATAAGCACCGCTTTGCCCATTGGCATTAAAGAGCTTGTTTCTTTGCACCTTTGCTTATATTACCATATTTAATCACGCGTTTGTTAAATCCGAGATCGGAATAATGATGGTCAATATAAATCTGTATTTAAACATTTATAAAGCAGTGGTAGCCTCGTGGTAACGCACTCGCTTCTGAAACCGATTGATGGGGGTTCGAATCACGAGTCTTATCTTAATGATATTGTTATATGCGAATCATTCCTAACTGATTTCCACGAGTCGCAAGACAGTACTGTGAAGGAAAACACAGTGAGGAAACTGGCATGTTTGAGAGAATCTGGTGAATTTTCAAAAGACATGTGAAGTCCGCCAACCCGCACTTGGCCTGCGGGGTGGACTATGACCTAGTCCACCTTGTTAATGGGAGGCCCGTGCCCAGCAGTGAGACGTAAAAGGGGTTAATACATTAAGTATATGTTTGAGTTTAATCAAGCCTCTGGCATCTTACTAATCTAATTTTGATTAATATTAATTTTATACGGCTGATGTTTATGGTAGAAAACGTTGATCAGTGACCTCTTGTGCTCTAACAGCTGATATCCACTCCTAGCCGGTTACTGGCATTTGACATGTTACAGACATTGACATCACTGTATTTGTCACGAGGCGTTCCTATCAATCACTCTCATCTAAGATTGATGAAGTGTGTGGGAGGCTGTATATGTTAAAATTAACCTTTTTATTGGAAATTGAGTAAACTACTGAACATGTTTTGGTGGGCGTTAACGTGATTTATGAAGGTAAATACAAAATTAATTATTATCATAGATACTACGTATATAATTTTTTAGGGACTTGCAACAGACTTCTAACCTAATATAAAACTTAGGTTTACGCGAATATTTAACATTTTATGAAAAACTATATAAAATCATGTGAAATTAAGATACATATTCTTTAATCAAAATAAACGTTTTAAAAATTAAAATATTCATTCATACAGATTTCTAGACTTATTACAACGTTTAAACTACAGTATGAATGAGTGCAACAAAATAAAACAAATCACTAGAGGATATAATGGAGCATTGAATCACAGTAGAGAAAAATGGAGCCGCTGAACGGCTTGCGTGTACGCAACATGGCTCTTAAATTAAATGATTGTTTGGGGTCATACTAATTGGACGTTTATGTATTTAACTTGTGACATGCAAGTCAACTCATGGCCATTTTCAATTCGAGTTAGATTATTAAATGCTGTTTATTACCTATTAATATATCAAGAAAGTGATAAGCTTTTGACTTTTTAAATTTTTAATAGTATGTTGTTTTGTTTAATATTAAAACAAATTGTTTCCTATTATAAGTTACATAATATATTGTACTTACATTGGGTAAAATATAAAAATCAATTTAAAATCACACCATTAGGTATTAATTTCAGCTATAAATACAGAGGCTGGATGCCACATTTGTTTAAAAAATCTAAAATATATTTTTATATATACTCATATACTAAACTTTCAAGTTTTCCCAAAGTAGACGCGTCTTAAATAGGTCCACACTTGTAATTTATGAATGCAAGTCTGAGTATGTTGTACATTCACGAACCAAGCATTCATCTATCCGGCGCTCCCACCTATAGCTAAGTATACCTTCTGAGAGTAAGGATACGGCTGAAAGATTAAAAAATAAATGACGCGATGTAACTTTCTTCTTCATATATACTTCTTTTTTTCAGAAATATAAAAACGCCGTCAAATAAGCATAAATAATATTATTAATGAAAGTATATGTTAATTACTTTTTTCTCATATACATTAAGAATGTTAAATACATTAATTTAAATATGAAGTACATACAATTTCAAGTATTAACGGAGTAAACGTCTTATAAAATTCATTAGACATAGATTTATGTACCTTTTTATAACTTATTATCATATTTTTAATGTTACTAAGAAATGAGATATATATTTCGTAATATAAAAATAGTCTAGTATTTAAAAAAATAGTTCTCGTACTTGTACATGTTGGTAAAGCGGTTTTTAATTTTAGCTCGTGGCAGAAAATGAAAATATTTTAATAGTAATGATGGTGGGAAGATTTCCTATGATTTAGGAAAACCTTTATTTATCAAGCACTAGTCGTGTGCACCACAAAAGAAGGCCCCTAAGAAATGGTTATCTATTGTTTTGACAATTTTGCCTTTAATTAAGAAAGTAAGATGTTTAGAACAATAATTGAGATTAATATATGGTTTTTTACTAAACTACCTCTCAAGTAGGTATTTTTAGTTTGTGATACACAATAGAATCAAATGTACATTGAAACATTCAATTGTCATAACAGCCAACATTTCCTGCGCAGCTTCCCGTTGAGATGTATTCTATAGGTTTAGAGTATAATAGTTTCATTAAAGGACACGTGGATGGTAAAAATCAATAAACTTCTACGTCTTTTTATATAGGTCATTGATTAACATAGAAACTACCCACACGACAGAATAAAAATATCTTGGCTCCTTCTTATTTATACACGTCTTGTCCTTCGTTCTGTCCTTTTTTACGTTCCACTGCTGGGCATAAGCCTCCCTTTAATATGAGGTGATCATGCCATAGTCCACTACGCTGGCTTAGTGCGGATTGACGGACTTCATGCAGGTTTCCTCACGATGTTTTTCTTCACCGTAAGGACAAGTGGTAATCATTTTGGAAAAAAATCGCACATGAAAATATTATCAGAGGTGCGAGACCCGGATTTGAATCAGCATCCCTCGGTTATCCAAGAGAGCGCTTTACCACTAGGCTACCACCGTCTTAACATTACACTTACTACAATTTTACTGATATCACGAGAAACAACAAACTTTACGTCGAAGAAAACATGATGATTCAGGAATCTCTTAAGATGTCTTATTTCTGAATTGAATATGGACATAATACACGTATATAATAATGGAGAAATATTTTTACGTCAACCTTTTTATTGTTATCCTATGCCAGGGATATTTTTAGTCTGGCAACGTCCTTTCAAGTCGGACAATACAAGGCTAAATATACTATGTATGTCACTTTCCTCCCGCTATTTACATATAACATAATCTGTAATACAAATGAAATATTACCTAAGTAATAACATTGTTTCAATCATTTAAATCACTGTTCTAATCATCCATATGTTCTAATTATCTTAGAATTATATTAATTACTATGAAATTTCTCTTTCAATGTTGCAAATCCGTACGTAACCTAGTTTGTGGTTCTCAGCAGGAATTATATTAGAGAAAAAAAATATTGCGAATTCACATCCTATCAACATTACATAACTTTTATATTGATTAAATAATAATACTCTGCTAATATATTCTTTAACTTTCTTTTAGACTTGGAAACCAAGCTCGAAACCCAAATAGAATAATTAACTAAGTAAGATTTACGGATAATGTACACGTATCGTACTTTCAATAGAAGTTGAGAATAAATATGATTTTTGTTGATTCGGAACAACTTGTCTGAAATTTCTTAGGGGTTGAATAGGATGGTGTTCTAGTCATAGGCTGTAATTTTGTTTCTAAGCAGTAATGGTGAGCTACGTTTAATCCATGGCCAATGACAAAAAAACAGGATATTTGGAACTACAATTCTAAATAAATGAAAAAAGGTTTAATGGGAGTTTACATTAGAACGTTTGCACTTATATATTAATACATATCGTGCGGCTTTCCACTTTCATTGTCCATAAAAATTACATAACGCAAAAAGACATTCTCTCACTTTTATTTGAAGGAAACGTAGCATAACATAAAACCAGATTTATGTAGGTAAATTATTTTTTTGCAAAAAGAATTTGACCCAACGTCTTAGTGGCTATGAAGTGAATAAAACCGTGAAATGCTTTATGATTTTCTGCCACTTGGCATATTTTTCTAGAGCAAATGCCTGAGTTAATTTCTTCGACCGTATTTTTTAAACTATGTTTTAGGTTGTGAAATTTACAATATGTATTTCACTTGGTATTCCTATATTAACAAATTTTTGAAAATGTAAACGATTTCCGATTTATGTTATAATATAACGATTTGAAAAATAAAATCGTTATATGAATATTTGTACCAGTTATTGTATATAATATAATACACATACTTAGACAACTGACCCCTGACGGTAGTACATTTGCCCCAAGCAGAACACAAACCCGCGACCGCTAACACAGCAAGCACTACAACATGAGCCAAGAATTCTACGCTCGGACTTGCGTGGGACATTGATAAAAATCTATATAATTTTAAAACCTTTTTTCATAGATAACAAGTTTTTAAAGTTAAATATTTAAGTTTTATTACATTTTTATTTTTATTAGGTTTACCTTGTAATAATTTATGTTTATTACGTAAACGTACTGTAAAATAATTCAACGTGTAACATACTGGTTGAAAGCCGGACGTTATAATTATGCTCATTTGCTAATAGTTTCGCTTACATGAGGCCATAAATTTACCTAGATGATACCATCCTATTATTAGTTGACATATGACTATATCAGGGGATATATCAAGAGACCTACTACTTAGACCAAAAATCATATAGCTGCTGTAATTTTCCTTTAATAGGTTGCCAAGTGATCGACTGTAATATTTTTTATAAATAAAGAAAATCGGTTGACAAAAAGAGGAGTAAAAGACACCGATAAGTTTTTTCTTACTCAATTCATGGATTAACACAGAGTACTTAAACACTGTAATCTTTTGAACATTGAAGTTCGTAAATTATCCTGTGACACTTTAGGAACTGACGCCCAACGTGAGGACACCAGGTCTTTATAGCTCATTTACACTTTAAGCACTTGGAAAATGAATTTAACTTCA
Organism: Boloria selene; assembly: GCA_905231865.2. Classification (NCBI taxonomy): domain Eukaryota; kingdom Metazoa; phylum Arthropoda; class Insecta; order Lepidoptera; family Nymphalidae; genus Boloria; species Boloria selene. Next base: position 5,084,275 of record HG993156.1, read on the forward strand.
ATATATTTTAGGTTTGAAATCATTTGTGATGTGATACAGGCAAATTAACCCTCATAATATATTAGTATAAAGATTCATAAAAAATTGCGTGACGTTTACACTTTAATAGTAGGGTTTGCTCCCCCCTCAGTTAGATTGCTGAAAAATTATTTGGCTGTAAATCAAATGTTTAGATCTATATAAGATTGAGCTTTCGTGTCGTTTATAGAATCACCATTTTTTCCTACAATTCTATAATAGTAAAAAGCTTTGCAACCATTTTTAAAAAACGTCTCAAAACACTCTAATTATCACATTAGTATTAACGGTTATTGGAGTTGTATGAATATGTTTTAACATTATTATTATGTATGCAATTATATACAAATATAATTTTATAGGTATCTGTAACTTTTTATGTGTAATTACTTAAGTAATTTTCAATGAGCTGTAATTTATGCACCTTTCTGCTCTATCCCTTTATTTTTGTATCTACTACTAGTAGAGTACTGTTATCATCTTTAGTGATAAGGTCACCTTTGCACATGTTTTTAAATATTATTCTTTTTTTATGTACTTATTATTTTTAATTTTGTGTGCTATAAAGAATTTAAATAAATAAATCAAAAGTAAAGACTATTTATTTTATATAATAATAGTATTTACTATTTATTTATTTATTTTAACAATTTTATCCATCCACCAAGATCTACATAACAAAATATGTTCTAAGTTTGAAAACAATAACAATACTTTGAAAGAGACCCTACTGGGAACCGTGACTAAGGGTAGTCGCGACAGTCTGGAGAGACTATGGGCTATTGTTTAAGATGTACCTATCTAAAACTGAATAACACGTACGAGAACGCTGTAATGTCGAATATGTGAAATACAAAATTGAATAAACTTATAAAATAATAATGGAAAGTATAAGCTAAGAAAAGGTTTAAATAATATGCCCAACTTAAAATAGGTAGTATTCATTTACTAATTGATATTTTACTGTAATATTACTGAAAATATTATGAAGAAAATATATACGAAATAAAATTATATAAAAAATCTGTTATAATGGAAAATTTCTTATTTGATAACACTAAAGCTCGTCAATATCTATTACACAAGAAAGTCAGTTGTCAACAATAGAGAAAAGATAATGAACTGTTTTGCCTTTGCGTATTCAAATATAGATTCGTTATCATCGATTAATTATTATTTATAAATCATATGTATCAAAAAGATACAGGTGGATTAAGAACTTTCTACGATAAGATTTAAAGAATATTAAAATTTAAAGACCATAAAGAAATTCGGCAAGGAAACAGCTGTAAAAATATAATTTAAATCGGACAGATGTGAGCAGAAATAATATTTTTATATAAATAAACTGCAATGTTTTATTGCTTTGCGCATCGTTTAAAATTTTAAATGGACTGATTTGAAATATATGTTTGTATGTACGTATATATGTATTATGTTTATATAATTAAGATTGATAAAGTAGGGAATAAAGTCACGGTGCCCTTTTTCTTTAGGATTTTTATATGAACTTTATCGCACACGGGAACGTGACTTAGCCTCTTAGCTGGTATTTATGAAAAACAAAAAGTAACTAACGTTTTTTTTTGGGTTGGCGAGTTTTCCAATAGTACTGATAGAAGAATTGTATTCGTTATTTATCGATTTGAGTTACAAACACAGTCGCCACACCCTCCACATTACAAACACGCCGTGTACTCATTTAAAGCCCCCTGTCTGGCCTCCAGGCGATTTGTCAAATGCCCCCGACCTACCCTCAAGTCCCCTCGTTGCATAAAAATCATTTGAATAATCGAAATCAGATGGTAGTATTGTCAATATTTTTTGGTTATGGCAAACCATTATCACAGTGGTTTGTATTTGCACTTGCTCTTTAAAAATGGATCTTATCCGAGTGACGTCTATACTTTGAAAGATAACAAATTTCTTTAAAAACAACAGTTTAGACATGTACATGTAGCATTAAGATCGTGTTCTAATTAAATTAACTGCATAGCCTCAATTATTAATTATTATTTTTGGCCGATTTTAACAATTAGGAAGTACCAAGTTTGAAATTATCCGCGATTTTCTTGGTTTAATTTTTATATTAAAGTGGTACGTAACACAAGGATGGAGTAATAAAGTAACTTTCTATAAAAGTACTAAGAATATAAAATATCAAAAAAATATTTGATATAATATAGATTCGAATTAGATTTTTACTATAAGTAAACATTATATAAAGATGGATATTTTTTTACATTATAGAAAATTTGAACTTGGATCTAGTGTCAATTGAAACACATACAAGACATTGAAATTTAATCAGGAAAACGTAATACGCACATTAATAAGCATCCACTGTGGCGTGTAATAGCCCTATGATAATAATTTCAAATGATTTGTATGCTTTAACTATATATTATTCATAGGTATGTTTACTGTCTAAATGTTATTGAGTTTGAATAGCTTCATTCATTAAAGTTAATCCTAAAATTGTGTCACATTTGAGGGGTTTCTATAGAGGTTTTTGTTTAACTTTTTATTTGTCTATATTATAATGGATTTCGTTAAATACACCTAGTATATAAATATTGATTTAAATAGCAAATAAATGATATTTTCACTTTTAACTTAACTTTTAAATGAAAAACATTTGAGAAAAACTTTCTACCAAACAACTTTCAATCAAAACATCAATTACGGAACTATGCTTACAGGTAGCTGGTGTTATAACATCGCGATGCTCTCATTCACAAACAATAGCTTTTTAGTCACGCCTTACAAATTTACAAAGGACTGGGAACACAATATGTAGAAATAAAATAACACGTCTGTCGTTAAAGCGGTCGTCAGCTTACTTAGACACGGAAATGGTTGGATAAGAAGACCTACTACGAGTGCCAAAAGACTAGGTAATAGGTGGCTTTAAGTAACAAAAAAAAAACTAATTCGTGTATAGAGAACTTTCTTCAAGGGAAGTTGTTGTATGATTTTTTTTAATTTAAATTACATTTTGAAGATTGTACATAATCAAAAGCTGCTAGCAAAATGAAACAAAGACAAATGCTAGGCAGTGCTAGTCCAGTAGTAATGCGCTCGCTTCGAAAACTGTGCGAAGCGGGTATAAATCCCGGGTCCCGTCAGATTACCACTTGTCTTACGATGAAGGAAATTTCGTGTGGAAACCTGCATGTCTGAGAGTATAACTAGTTTGAAATACATATGAAGTCCACGAACCTGCACTAGGCGAACGTAGTGAGTTATGGCATTTTCCCCCTTGTATTGTAGGGAGGCGTGAACCCAGCAGTACAACGTTAATGAAGACGTTTAAAAAGGGCTGAATGCAACAAGCTAGTGACTCACCCTCACCTCTGGTGCATCTCTAAGTCCCTAACAACAACCTGTGTGCCATAGTCTATCAGTGTATTCACAACCGTATACTGTTTTAGTAGTAACAAGCAAACGTACACCTACAAACGTTCGAATTAACAATCAAATAATAGTAACTAACTCGCCAAATATGGGACAATGTTAATATTTTGAAATGCATAGATATACTATCGTTACGTCAACTATCAACAATGATTACAACTTTATCTTGGTTAAAAAACAAATTTCGATATAAACTTATCTTGACACCCGATTCACCGGGTGAAGTAGCTAAATCTATCTAGCCTAGATAGGTAAAATTTGTCAATCTTTAAATTTTTGTATGAACATAAAATAACATGTTTAAATTGACTGACGACGTTCAAACCACGTCCAACTCTCAAGTAGATTAGAGAAACAGCGCAATCCTTCTATAATAATCAAATAACGGATAATTACTAAAACGATTTCTTTAGGAAACTAATCTAAAGACTTAATAAACTACTGTTTACAGTTTATGGCAAATATTATTATGACAAAAAAATATATTTACCTGTTCTTCGTTATTTATACGACCATGTGAACTCTGACTCAGAAATATAAGCATTCCAGTATATGATGCAATATACTAGTTTAAATAACCTAGCATATAAACTAGAAACTGTCCAAGCCTTCGCAAACTGACATCTACATATCATGTTATTTCAATAAACGGAAGTTTAAACTGTCTCTTATACTCTGGGGTACGAAACAACTACAGTAATGGTCTTATATTTAACGAGATTTGAAACAGTTCTTCAAGGTGTTGTATTTGTAGATACAATATACATAATATAATCTAGTTGTTTCATAATTTTGAATTTTGACGACACGTTTGGCGCAGTTTGTAGTGACTTTCTTTTGACTAGTTTGTACTTTCTTGCGCCAGCGGTCGCGGGTTAGAGTCCCGCTGGGGGCATTTATTTGTTAAACTCGGATGTTTGTACTTTAGTCATGGGTGTTTATATTTATAATATTTATGTGTTTAAACTTATATATGTAATATCAAATATCTGGTATGCGTAACACAAGCTTCCTTCGTAGCTTACCACAGAACTAGATGGCGCTGTGTGTGATAATGTTCCAACATATTGATTTAATAATATACACTGGTTTATTTCCTAACTTCTTCTTTTCGAAAAAATATAAACAGAACCTGGCAATTACAGTCTGCATACTATGATTGTGTTTTATATTGTTAGCTACAACTAGTAATAAATTTAAAATTATTCATGTATACATGATTAGTATTAAGACTGTTCTATATTTCAAATTATCCGAAACGATGTATGTGCCATCTATTGCATTTGTAAATATTTATAAGTTCAAGTGCACCAGCAAGTTCGAATCTAATATATCAGAGCTTAACAAAAGTATACTTTAAGTATTCCATCATGGAATGCTTAGAGAAATTAAGTTACCAAATTATGAGAAAATTTATCCACCATTTAACATTTTCATCAAGAAGAATTTCATAACTGTCAGTAGTAAAATATTATAATTCTTCAAAGGTGGCATTTCAATTTGATATTGGGCCTTTTAAAGGATTAGCAAATGAAACTTTATTAATAAAGGAAAATCAAGTTATTTGAAAGTAATACATATTTAAAGTGAAGACAACTTAAGATGAGCTTAAAGCTCTGACGATTAGTGTCGGTTGAAATAAGCTTAAATAATAAATTGTAATTCCAACTACTAAATCTTAACTAACCGAAAGCGTTATTTGATCCAACCCTTAAAACTATTATCTATGTTAATAACCATTACTAATACAACTTGCAAGTTACGTTACGTGTTGATTTTATCACAATAATGTGTTTTAATTTACAAAAATACAAAAACAAATCACACAATAAGTATACGTTATCTGAACTGTGTCTCTTCAACCTCGGTGTCTGTACTAACAGTGTAACTTATTATAAGTGTTTTTACATATTATAGTAGGTTTGTTACATATATTTTAAGTTTTCGCAACTTTAGCCATACATAAAAGTATATTTTAAAAGACTTCACTAGCAATAAATTAAAATTTATTCAATTTTATTCATATTATGTCATATCCTGTATCATGTGCAATAAAGTATTTCATCCATATATTTAAAATCTTGTGTTAAATACCTCGAAATACAATTAACAAACCACTCATTGAACAATTTGGTCTTGTAACAAAATAGGTTTAGGCTAATAAAATAAACTCGAATCCACTCCCTTAAAGTTATATTACAATAGAAAACATAGAGAACACGCAATAATGCACAAAACTCGTGGGTCAGGACCCCTTGCATATACCCTAAAAGCCATAACTATTTCGACTGTTATGGATATAGGAATAAGAGTAAAGTAGTTTGTCCGAACAACACCCTACATAGTAAATCACTTGAGCCAGTGCAATTGCAATGCCGATCGATAGTATGGTGAATTCATTTTAATGACTCATTTGTTAAGATATATTTAGTACTTATTAAGCTAGGAAAAAATATTAGATCGGTAGTATATTTGTATCTTTAGCTACGTATGTTTGTTTGTATGTATATATGTATTTATGTATGTATGTATTTGTATCTATGTATATGTATGTATATATTTATGTATATAATTGTATGTATTTAGTATGTATATGTATATATTTTTTTTTATATATTAGGACTGTAAAAGTAAATATAGCAAGTACACCGCCCACCACTTCTATAATCTATCATACTTTCTTTTGTAGTTGGTTGCCTGGAAGAGATCGCTGTAAGCGATAAGGCCGCCTGCTGTGCATCTTTTTTATGTTTATTTTAATTTTTTTTATGTTATATTTCTTCTGTTGGTGTACAATAAAGTGTATTATTATTATTATTATTATTATTATAATCTATAATAAACAAAGTAAAATTCTGAGAGAAAGAGAATCTGCACGCCAAAAATTTTTTGAGAGAAAGAGAATCTGCACGCGAAAAATTTTTTTGATAATATCATTCAAATAGTCTTTATATCACGGAAACATTTTAATAAAATTTTGTATGATAAAAGCTGTTTATCCGGTTCAGCATATAACGTACTTTTTACTGCGGAAAAATATCTTATCACAGAGTAATCCACACTAACTGTTAAAACATAGCTAGTAATAAAATAAAATGAAGAAATTGAAATATGTAAGAAATACGATAAAGATTTATTTGCTGCATTCTTCGGTCGAGTAAAGACGGACGAAATTCTAATACCAAAAGTCGGTAACTAAATCCGCAAATATAGTGTTATTAAAACTAGCAACTCACTCTCGTTTCGCTTTAGTCTGTCCCTGGTAAAAAAAAATCTATCCCACGGGAACCGTAAATTTTTCAAGAATGCTATTACTCCAGACTATAATCTACTTCTATGCCAAATATCCAATCAGACGTTCTGATGTGATTGAATAACAAAAATTTATTTTAAAGGGATTTTTACTATGGAAAATATAACGTTTTAAATAATAATTATTATAAGTAATCAATTGCAAGGAAAAACTCGTAGCAAGAACTTAACTGTTTGGTTGTATGTGAACATTCTCATGAACTTGGTATTGATTTCCTGAAAAAGAGAGCAACGGCCACCGCAGAGCGTTATGACGCAGTAGACGTCACTATCTTGGTATAAAGTTCGAATACCAACACATTATTGTAATACTTATTTGTACGAGTTTAAGGAGTCTAATAGCTTGTACTTTTTAGAAATTAATTGCTTACTTCACGCATGAAACATCTGCCTCTAAAAGTAATAAAATATGACTAATATGCTGTCATGTATTCCGTAATAGTTTAAATTACTTTGCTTTTAGTAAAAATTTAAAATCTTTATTTACAAACTAAGAATGACTTGCACTCGCCTTGTTCACGGCTTAATTATGAATACATATAACTATATTTTAGCTAAAAAAATAAATTTTAACAACGTTTACGTTATAAGACATAAATTAACTCACAAACTTCACGGTTTATAATAAAAGTAAGTCACATAGGCAGTCGTAGCTCAGTGATAACGCGCTCGAATGGATAACAGAGTAAAGCGGGTTCAAATCCGGGTCTCGCACCCCGATATTTTCATAAGCGAATCATTTCTAACATGATTGTCTTATGGTAAAGAAATAAATCGTAAGAAAACCTGCGTAAGGAAAACTGTTAGAGAAAACCTAACAAGTTTTAGAAAGACATGTAAAGTCCACCAACCAGCACTTGGCCAGCAGCGTGGTGAACTATAGCCTGATTATTGTTATCCTAACTAATATTATAAATGCGAAAGTAACTCTGTCTGTCTGTCTGTCTGTTACGCTTTCACGCCTAAACCGCTGAACCGAATTCGATGAAATTTGAAACTTTTTATCCCTGTAAGCCCACGGGAACGGCAACTACGTGGGTGAAACCGCGGGGCGCAGCTAGTATTGTATATATTGACCTCGTATTGCAGGCCTCTCTGCCGATATGCACATATCTATATACAACATTTCGCAATTATTTTGTATTTTTATTGAACCGAGTTAACAACAAATCGAAACTAAAAAGAAAAAAAAATAATTTTAATTACTTAGTTATTGTTGGAGTCGGTGCCAGCCAAGGAGATTGTATTAGGATTATTTTGCTTTGGCTGGCACCGACTCCAACAATAACTAAGTAATTAAAATTATTTTTTTTTCTTTTTAGTTTCGATTTGTAGCGTTTTGAAGTCGGTTTTCATTTTTGTTAAAAAATAATTTATTTTAAATTTTTTTGTGGAAATTATTATGTTTAAATAAAATATTGGAAGGCTAACTAAACTACTGCTCCAATAAGTCAGCGAAGTTTTGAAATGAACGACAATAGTCAATCGAGATTTGTCCACGTCTATTTTTCCACGTAACTCGTAGACGTTAATAAGATTTACCTTCTATTATCAATCCACCTAATATCCTGAAGGAGTACGACTATCAGTTCATAAGTACGTATAATATTAAAAGAATTTTCTTTCAACTCCTAACCGTTGAGGATATATACCTTACATCATCACAAATTCTTGAACAGCCTTAGGAAATATATGAAAAAGGTAATCAGTGCCGATAAAATTTAAGGGTTGCCCTCGATTTCTCTAGGATCCCATCATCAGATGCTGACTTGGTGACAATGAGAACATCTTGAATGTATACCCTACCGAACAAAAAAGAAATTTTTAAAATCGGCCCACAATTCACGGAGAAATCGGTGAAAACACATAAAAAACAACTGTTGAGGAATTTTACCTTCCATCATCAGCTCATCCACATGAGATGATGATTTTCATACGTAAAAGCTTTATCGGGTTTAGAAAATATATCAAAAACATAATAGGTGCCTGTAAATTTTGAGAGTTGCCTTCGATTTCCCTGGGATCCCATCATCAGATCCTGACTTGGTGACAATGGGACCACCTCGGAACTATACCCTACCAATCAAAAGAAAAATTTTTGAAATCGGCCCACAGACGGCGGAGCAATCGGTGAACATACATAAAAAAAAAAAAAAAAAAAAAAATACATACAACGGAACATATAACCTCCTCCTTTTTTGAATTTTTTTTGAAGTCGGTTAAAAAGGTTAATGGTTAAGAGTTAAAACAAAAGTTTCACAGTCAATTTGATCAGAAAAGAGGTTACGGCGCACAGGGTTGCTCCCCAATTAGGGCCAGACAATTGCGGGTTTATTCTCCATCACGCCAATAAAAACAAATATAAACACATTTACCTTTTAAAACATATTTCTTATAAAATCTATTATATAGATAGAAAGAGAAAGCACCAAATATGCAATATAAATAACAAAATAAATCTAAACTTTATTAAAATCAGTTTATATGATAATAAAATTAGTCATGTATCTTAAAAAAGATTCACGGAAGTAGGACCGGTTAAAGGAGCTTTTTATTATGTCATAGATATTACTAAGTCTAACAAATAGCGATGCTACAGATACAAATTTAGGTATTTTTCATTTGTTAGTCAAATTGTTATGAAAAATTACGAGCTTAAATCATTAATTTCAATTCTTTCTTAAAAATGCTCCAAACGTAATATAATATGTTAGAACAATTTGACGTTACTTGAGTGGTTTTACTCTAGAATTACTGTGCATTTACATTATATAATTATATACCTAGTTATATTTTATTTTTGGTATATGATAGTTTCCCCATCTTCTATACGTGGTAATATTAAAAAGATAGATGGGTTCTAAGTACATATGTACTACATTAAGCATGCCTACATAATATGTAGAGACCATTTTGAATACATGTAGGCACATCATACAAGACCAAGGGATCGTTTCTATAATCCTAATAATAATTGATAAATGGTTTTGGAATTGGATTGAATTGAATTTGAATTGGAATGTACTACGAATAATAAAAAATAAATAATTAAGCTCTAACCCAGCCAATTATGAGTAGACACTAGCTAGCAATATAACAAAAACGAATTTATTTTATGACAATATCGAAACCGACTACGTTATTATGCCAGATACTTATATCAAAGGCGAATAAATTGTATGAAAAAAGTTGTCATTCCTCCATTACCAATTAAAGATCATGTCGATACGTTAGAACACAAAAGGAAAACAATAAGCAAGTTCATGCTTTATTAATATATTTTTAGGGGTTAACATATTTTGATACTAACGACTCCTTAGTAACGAGTTACCCTTTCTTAACTAGCTATGTAACACCAGTCTGTGTACTAAATTTCATTCAAATTAGTCCAGCCGGTTCAGCTTGAGTGACAAACAAACATACAAAAACCATTTAAAATAGTAGTTCAATTTTTTATATACATCAAAAATAAGTGCATACATAGTATATATAAGTGTATACAAGCCAAGCCAAATTTACACAGTACAAAGATATTTAACTGGAATACATTACCATTTAATTTACTGTCCGAATCGATCAAGATATTCGAGTTTTGTGGTAACTCCTTTATTGGATACGAGATTACTTAGTAGTTTATTTTTCATTGTATTGAAGTTCTTGTGTGGAGTATTTAGTGCAAGAATAAATTCTTAAACTTATTTTGATACAAGTGAATTGCCTTCGCTTCCCTTAAATTCGTCCTTAAGAGGCTTTTAGTCAGCTGCTGTTTAGCTAGACGACATTTTTTTAAATATTCGAAAAGTTTTTCGGCATTTTAATATTATAATAAAAGTATGAATTCATATTAAATTTAATTAACTTTTTGAATATTCTCAAATACTTTTATGAGAGTTTTTTCTCACTAATCGGTAAAGTGGGTTTCTTAGGTTCTGTTGTTAAAGTTTTCCCTCGCTAGATATTTCTTGGAAAATTGAAATAATTTATTCTCTTCTGCCACGGAACTAAGAGCATTGAGGGCTTAAGTGTTTTCCTATTTAGCAAAAGCTCATTTCCAAGCATAAAACTGAAAGTAATAATAATAAATAGACCACATTATATTTCCTTGTTATACTTGAATTGAAATTATTAAGACTTCAACTTTTTGGAAAAAAATGTGCTTGATTGTCAACTGCCATTCAAAAACACAAGTACCTACACACACTATTCATATTGAGCACACACACATCCTGAAATTCCTGTAGGACGACAAATCAACTGATGAACGATTAGGAGTAGACTACATGACTGACGACTTTACGTACTTGCTAGCAGAAATTAATTAAATAGCCTACTAAAATTAATTCTATCAGCGACTCAAAGCTAGAACCACCTTATCTGTTATACAACAATATATCCTGTAAGTGCTTACTTGCATTTGATACAGTAAAATATTTTTTCATCCTTCCTAATTGCTCAATAATTCATGTTTTCTTATATAGTAGGTATATTTTTGATATACATTATAATTGGCTATTTATTATTGTGTTTTTGAACATTATATCCAACTAGCATTTGTTTTTATACTAACTCTCTTCACAAGAAAGTTTTTGAGGAAAACGTTGTGAGAGCCCAGGGTTATTTATACTTTTTCAATTAGTAAAAACGATTATTGTGATGAGAGTTAGAACTAATATTTCCAAAGAAGACTTTATAAGTTACATTTTATTTATATAGTTTTTATAGGTAATTTTTATAATTTAGTTATTTTATATTTTAATTCAATAGACAAAAGAATGCGTTAAACACAGATTACTGTGTCTATTTTATGATACTCGTAGCTCATAGGGTCATCACCCTTGATCTCACATATAATATTTTGTACTGGACAATAAGGGTTTTAACTAGCACTGATTTACTGCTTTTGACTGCGGGTGATGCGTGACGGATGCCAATCAATCCTATTTGGGCCCTTTGTTCTCAGCCTCGACACTTAGGAGAAATCGTTAAAATAGAATCAAATGAACATTGCTTCCTGTCAAGGAATCAGATATCGGGAATTAGGATGTTGTTGTATTCAGAATTCTCAAGTTTTTTTCCTAATGTGTCTATATCAATAAAATGAAGTGTTTGTGTGTTTTCTTTAACTGGATACTGTTTGGGAAATTGTGTTTTCGTTGAAGGTTTAATTAAAGCTATCTAGCACAACATTATATGAAATATTCATCGGTCGCTTGTACTAGCGTAATTAATAGTAAAATGTACTTGCTGTTTTCTGGTGTCGCTTGCTTTTATGGTTGATATTTTCTATGTACATATTAAATTCCCCGTAATTACCTGTAACAAAGCAGTAAATACAATTGAAATATGGAGTTTTATCAGAGCAGTAAACCTTAACTCAGTCAGTTTCTAAGGAGCTCTCCTCATCCGATTTTTATTACAAAGGTTGACAAGGAAATATCAATCGAGACAAACATTATTTACTAAGACTATGTATAGGTATATAAGTTCTATAATTAAATCGCTTAGGTACTTATGTATATAAACTCTGTATATATACAAACAAGTATTTAATTTACACCTCTTTGTGTTCAACATTCAAAGAAGCTAATTTTCTTCTCTCGTGCGGAATATTGTGACCTAATTTTGTAAGTAATATTTTATATGAACAATAGAAGATCATAATAATAATTCTTATGAATCAAGTTTTATTGCTTATTACTTGTCCTCGACTATGGAAGGGAAATTGAGGAAAATATACTTCCATTTAGAGGTCAATCCGAAACTCAGCATTTATAGTGGTCAAAGTAGCATTGAGATATTACAATAACTACCCACTATTTACTTTTATTTTCTTGTACATAATATTTTTTTGTATATATTATAGATATAGTTTTGAAGTTATGTGCGATTAAATAATTATCTTGTGTGGCTTTTAACATAGTTTATTAATCCATAATACGTTTATTTTAATCAATATTTTTTTACGAAATTGTAAATATTAGTAACTTCATTGCAATTAGTTATAAAAGTGCGATAAATAAAATAACATATGTATAGCAATGTAGGTTAGCTACTCGTAAATCTTTAGTGTTACAAAACAAAATTCTGTGCTAAAGTAAACAAACCCTAAACCAATACTTTCACCGCAGTGTATAAAGTTTATTTGTACAATAATAAATTTGCAGTAAAATTATAAAATTTAATCAAAAAATGAATTACTTACATAACTAAGGATCACTGTATGCTGATATATTGTAGGTATAGGTACTGTTAATTAATAGATTTAGGCCAGATATTAACATTAAATCAAAGCTTAGCTTGAATTATTATATGGAACAGCTTTTGATCACGAGCTTTTTCATTTATTTAACTGATCGATTTATTTATTTACATAACTAATACAGTAATAAACAGATTTTTCATTACCCTTTCAATATTGCTTAATGCCAATAAAATAAACTCTTCATGCCAGTACTTTCATTAGCTTTCTTTAATTTTTTTGGTAAAGATGGTCACAATAGTAATTTTATTAAAAAAGCTGTTTAAAAATTCCCCTTAATTTGTTGAAATGTGTGTAATGTTATAGTTCATATACGGTGGATATTTTTTTTTACGCGGATTTTTGCGAACTACCTGCAACGTAGTTCCGCACATACACGCTTCTTTACTACGTCGGTCTTGCGTCAGAAATGTTTACAAATATGTACTCAAATATTTTATAATTAGACATGCAACACTAAGTTTTGTAACCTACGTAGGGTTTCCCCAATGGCAATTTAGTTTAAATTATAATTATAGTTCGTTTACCGTACAATATTAAATATTTAAGGACGTTTAAGCCATTGAAATAGCATAATATATACAATAATTACATATACATATAATATTTACTATCTTGTTATGAAAATACGTACGAAATCCTTGTAAAATATACATATCTAAGACCAATAAAAAAATTGTAAAAGGCGTATTCATGTACATTTTAATTATTGATACCTATTAAAAAAACATACAACGATGTATAAAATAGTAAATTAGCTTAGCGGTTTTTACTCTGGAACTAAAATTCAGTAACAATCGATTTCTAATAAATATTTTTATATTGGCAAGAAGTAAGAATTTAGTATTTAAGGAAAAATCGGTAGATACGCTATTCTCTTTTGAACAAGTTCAAAGACATATATATCATAATATTATTATCAAACCACGAATCAGTTTAAGCGCTTATACGGGTGCAGTGGCCGTGCCCGTGACTCATCTGTCAAGTGCATTGGATGCGCGCGCGGCGATCGAATTAGACTGAGATAACATGTAGATCTATTTTAGGAATGGGGTTGTTATTTAGATCTAATTTTAAGTGAGGTTAAGTTTGTGTTAAACAAAGAACTATATGAAATTATTTAAAAAAAATGGATTTTATACATGTACATATAAACTATTTCTACCATAGATTTAATATATATTAAATCTATGATTTCTACAGAACAGTATTGTTAGAATATTATTAAATATAATATTTTTGGGGAATCTACTGGAAATTAACATTGTTATCGACACATAGTCCAAATTTATAGTTTTAAAATATTTGTCCGTTTGTCTGTAGTCAATATAAAGGATTTTTTGCATCGGAAATATTCTGCATATTAATACAAATCTATACCACCCAATAAAACGTAAATCAGCCTCGCTCTGCTTGGGTTCGTCACTAGTTCAAAATAAAACAAAGCAAATTATCTTTTTTATTAAAATGTCAAATATTCGCGCAAAAGAAAATATTGTAATATATAATTATAAAGGTACCTACTGCATATATATATCATATTGGGTATATAGCCATATAAAAAGGTATTTTTGAAATTATACCCTTTTAGAGGTAAAAAGGGCAAGCCAAAACTTTAAGGTAGCATTAATCCGGGACAGGGTTACCATATTATGTCTATAAATTATTCAAACCCGTTACAAGCTATCAATTAATATGAAAACAGTATTGAGAATCTACGAGTTTATTCTTCGGAAAACTTGTAATGTAAATATAAACAGACGAAACCAATAAGAAAAACAGTCCATAGAATGAAACTTGCTTCAACTTTCAACATTTACAGTTATTATTTTAGACAACTTCTCGACCGGTGGGAGCTGGCCATCTAAATATGGCTTTACCAACGGGGAGTTTAGATTTGATCATTTCGCGAGACTGATGCCAAATCACTACTTTATTTTTATAAAATATGTTCGATACTTTTAATGACTGTAGTGGCCTCGTCCTCATTTTTGTAACAAAATACTTTGTTTTGGAAGGAAGTTAACGTTATTTTATATGTTAATAATATAATCTAATTTTACAATAACAATAATTAAAAAAATAGTAGTACATAAACATATATTTTTAATTTTTATAGATGTATCTAAGATATAATTTTTGTGATTTCCTATTATATATATGCATTATACGTATTGTTATAATGAACCAGTAAAACGGTTATTTTGAGAGTTACTCACGTTTTGCATTATAATACATCAAGTAAACGACCTTAAGATACTCGTACATAATATCATATTATACATCGAACAATAAGTCATTGTTCCCGCCATTCCCTCTCAAAGTAACTTATACTGCGCACGAGTTGTTAACAAGTTTAATAAATTAATTAAGCGGAAAATTAGTTTTATTACACCTAACAACATTTGATTTTTCTATTAAAATATTAATGATATCACTTTCATTTATATTTCGTGGTCATTGTTGAAAGGACGTATGTATGATATATGTAGGTATATATATATACAAACTTATAAATTTTCATTAAAAAGTCGCTAATTATAGGCCCGAGATTTCAGCTTCGATTCCTGAATGTAGTAAATATTTTATTAAAGTTATTTATTGTAATATCTTTACTTATTATAGAACTTGACACGTCAACTTTATATTATAGTCTATATATAGATAATAATAAGAAAAAAAGTATACTAAATTATATAAATACAACAGATAAAAAAGGCATCTATAACAATAAATAATATTTAATAACTAATGGAAACATTTATATAAACGGCTTATTTATCAAATCTTTAAACGAAGCCTTGAATAACAAATTCTATCAGCCTCTATTCAACAATTATTAGCGGTTGGTTAAAAATCGGTCAGAGTTAATCTAATTTTACGCTTATCCACCAGAACCTCCGCCGAGCCTCGACACCACTTCAAACCAATCAATTGAGTAACTTTAATTAAGCTATTTGTTAATGAAGGACTAAATATTATATAAACTTGGGAGTGTTTTAGGAAAATAATATTTTAATGCATTTTCCGGCAGTATAAAGTATGCTATGTAGTAGTGAATAAATTTCATCAAAATCGGTCCAGTCCTTTTCTCCTAACGTAGTCACAGACATAAAGACAGACAGACCAAAATTTTAAAAATAATGACTATATATCAATAGGATTTTAAAAATTCTATTTAATTTACAGATTCAGCTATATTTGAATTTTATGATAAAATGAAAAAAAAAATACTTTTTAAAAATAAAATGATTGTAATCGACGAAGCGCATAATTTATCACACTCACGGCGAACTTATGCGAAACTTATCTAGTTTAGTTAAAGTTTGAGTCTGAAGCGAACTTCACCATAAATTGGAATGCACTTGGATAAAGCCAATTTTCTTTGAGAATACTTTATCTTTTATAATAATTAAACCAACATAATATAATAATGATAAAAAATTAGCGACTTTTTTTATTTTCCCTAACTGTATTATCACTTTCTTCATAAGGTGTGCTTTAAATAACTTAAAACACTTTGTACCTTGCATGAACCTGAATTTTGAAATGAAAAGTGCCTCATATCACTCTCGCCTCAAATCTTCCCGCCAGTGAGTCCTGTTACAACCGATTAAATTGTATAGTGTGTTTATGTCAATATAATAATCTTCGTACTACATATTGACGACACGCGTGGCGCAGTTTGTAGTGACCCTACTTGCTGCGTCAGTGGTCGCGGGTTCGAGTCCCTCTGGGGCATACATTTGTTGAGCACGAATGATTGTACTCCAGTCATGGATGTTTATATTTATTATATGTATGTATTTAAACTTATATATGTAGTATATCAACTGTCTGGTATCCGTAACACAAGCTTCCTTCGTTATAGCTTAACACGGAACTAGATGGTGCTGTGTGTAATTATGTCCCAACGTAATTATTTACATATAAATTAAAAATGATTTGCGTAACAATAACTATGTTTAGTCGCAGCCATAAAGTGAATTCGTCCTAAAAACGTGATTGCATAACATGTTCCACAGTTCGTAACTTAGCTGTGGATACTTTGTAAGTTCTCTTTATTTTCTACCTCAACTTACCTTGAACAAGTTGAAACTTACGTAAAACTGGAAAGGTTTGTGAGCGACTCTATGTTTACTACATCATGGAAAAGTCTATTTTGTTTTTATATGTAGGTAGGTACTTATGATTCTTTTGATGATGATATTTGGACATGATTTAAGTTTTGAAAAATGATTAGATTTAAATCAAACAAAAAGTATCTTTATAAAAAAATGTTAATTAAATAATACATTTTTCAGGAACTTTGGCCCACATAAAACTGTTCTAAAGACTGGACTGTATTTTCGAATCTATTCTTAAAAAAATACACTTTCCATCTTTATTTAAAGCTTTATACTAAAAACAACTCAAGTAGATATTATGCTGCTTAGTAATAAATACATATCACAAATATTAAAACGAATAAGTTAAAACAACATCTTCATTTTATGGCGTTCTAATATATCTTTCACATTATGAAATGATGATATGATGAATATGAGTATACTAATTACAAGTATTATATTATAGGATAATTTTCAGAAAATATAATAAAAACTATGTAAATAATGACAGCTCGCCTTTTAACAATTACGAAGTTAAAACGAATAACTTGAATATATTATCTCAATAGATTCTCAGTAGTATCTGATTATAAGTGAAGAATTTCCAAACAATTTTGATCTCTGCGTCACAATTCTTATCGTTTATCAAACTGAGAGTTCCATTGATATCTGACTGATCTTTATCTATAAAGCTTTTATCTATATTTAATAAATAGACAGTATTTATTTAATATTCTCATATTTGTTATGAAATTAGATTTTCACTACTAGGTATATTAAATGTAAAAATTAAAAGATCCTTTATTAGGTTTACGCGAATATTCGACATTATAAATGAAAGTATCTTTTCGAATTTTATCGCGGATTTATTTATATTTTTGGTTCCCGACATTTCGGAAGAAACTTTACCTATTTAAAGACATTATGCACATTACTATACAACCTACTAGAGCAGATTAATTCTACAAGAATTAAAGAGGCGGGCAAGGCTGCGAGAAAATACTAGTGTAAAAATATATCAAAATACAATGTCTGCTATTCGAAAGAATATAATCCTAAAATACTTTCACTATTTGCTCTTATAAAAATGGCTTCGAAGTAAATCGGTTGTGATAACGAAGCGGTGGAGTGTGAAGTGTTCGCGGTCACCTCACCTCGATGGATCTTGTCCATTACATTATCTGAGTGCTTCTGGACGAGTATATCTTTGTATATACCAATATAGAACGGGGGCTATGTATGAATATGGTTTAAAAGTATTGATAAACTAGCTCTTGTCCGTGAGTCAGCTTGCGTTTATTTACTTGTTGTACATATCAATTTTCGTATTTAGAGCGTGTTGGATAACCTAAATAAATAATAGGGTAGGCTAAAGTAGACTGTATAAGATTTCTAGCAACATACAAACACACACACAGATTGGATAAGTATTTTAAAACAAGGTAGTTAAATTTAAATAATAAATTTAACTATACACCTACCTCAAACTTTTGTTAAATAATTCTCTTAAATTAATAATCATCCAAAATTAAACGAAGAAAATTTTATAAGACACTTACATATTTAAACTAAAAGTAACAAATTTCAAAAAATCAATACAAAAAATTCAATTAGAAGCCAATCATTCATTGAAAGGCAAATAAAAAAAACAACTAGAATGACATGGAAAAATATTGATACAGTAGAATGTAAACGTAGCTTCTATAAACGTTTCCACGTTGTTAAGAAAACGATAGGAATATTTGTACAATCAAAGCAAGTGTTTGCACAATTTTAATTAACTGGCACTCTGTTTGCATTCCCTTTTGTTTTTCCTTTGAAGGCAAACACTTATTATTATTCAATTTAAGATATTTTTCTTATCTTTATTATCTACTACATAATATTATTAAGAGAGTAAATCTGTCTTTTTTTTGTAGGTCTGTAATGAATAAACTAAAAGTCCGTCCGTAGAACCGATATTACGATAGTTTGAAACTCTTGAAAGGACATAGGATAGTTTATTATCAGGAAAACAATCCCTAACGGGGCGAAAAGGGGAAAAAGAATGAAACTGAAAGTTTGTATGAGTAATCAAATGATATCTCAAGAAAGAGATATAAAATCATCATGACAATGTGTGTATAATGTAATTTAACTTTTACCATACATTTAAAACCTTTATGAGTTATCCACTAAAATATGTACATAAAAATCTATGTATTATAAAAAGCCTACAGTGTTTTTTTGAGTAGCTATTGATAAGCTTTGATTGTCATTGTATTTCGACTACTCTAGTAGTAATAATAGTATACTGGTATAAAAATATAAGTACCTACCTACCTATACCTACGTCATAAAAAAAGAAACAGTTCTTTTGTAATCACACGGAAAGTCATCATATCATCAGATGTAACCATCCTTTGCTTATGTATGCCTTTTTGTAACATGCGCTTACATTAACCCAATTAAATCCACTTCGTTTCATAGAAGCTACTCTAGTCCTAGCCTATCTTATGGTATCACATACTTATAATGTACACATAAATACAGTAGGTATCTAATTTAAATGAAATATTTTTTTAAATATATGTATATATGTACTGTGCGAATAGTAGTACTAATACTATAGAATACTATATATTATAAATGTATATTTTAAAGAAAATGTTAAATAGTATTAACATTAAAAGTAAAAGGCTTGTTTGATACTCGTAAAAGTATAAGAAGTTTAACTTGTAATTTTTAATTTAAAATCCAGCTTTAGAATCAAGGTATTCTATTCTACATTGCAAATAGAGTCTTCATTAATTGCACGAGCTCTTGTTAACATGAAATGCAATTAAGCGCTCTATTGATAAATGTTACTTGTTAATTGAAAAACCTAAGTCTTTAAACGAATTCGCTTGCAGGAGAGTCGAATAAAAAAGCTTCTCGCTCGCTTCGCTCTGGTTCGATCCCATTTACGTTTTTAATATTTGTTTTTGTACCCTAATTATTTTTCTAAAATATTAACTAAATTACTTTTTATTACATCAGCTATCTGCCAATGAAAGTTGCGACAAAATCTGTACAGACGTTTCAGAGATTAGCAGGAACAAATAAACAGACCAATTGTAAAATATGTGTATTTTTCACATTTGCATTTAGTAAAAGCTGCTTTGATGTCACAAATATTTAGTTTAATTTTATTTATGTGTATAGATTGAACATTTTCTTTAACAAAACTTATCTTTATAATCTACTTTCTATCTAATAATTAAAAAAATACTCTTCATATTTTTGTCCTATGTGTGGTCCTCAACCATTAATCCGATTGGGATAAAATCCATGTTATATGGTTTATGCAAAGGTTAGTGATGCAAAAAAATCTTTGTATGCTCGTCTTTTATGCGTCCCTAAACCATATAAGCTTAGAGTTGCACCGGAGCGAAGCGAGGTTATGTGGATAGTATTATATATAACAACAAAGCATCTATTTGCTTATCAGCAAAAAATATCACAAACTTTGTATAAAATATTTTTTAAATATACTAAAAGATATTTTTATTTGTCGCTCATACAAAAAATATTATATACCAATGCAGTTTGTAAGGCAATATCTAGTTTGAAAATCGTTAATTCTATTATTAACTCACATACATATATCTATATATATATAATGAAAATGGTGTTCGTTTGAGGCTCAATCACGCCTAAACCACTGATCGTATCGACATGAAACTACATGGAACTGAAGATAGCAGCCGGCTAGCGGCCGGCCGCCTGACGATTTACGCGAAGGGCCGCAACGGTACCGCGCGTCGTAAAAACCTTTTGTTATACTATAAATTCGCTACAAATGCTATTAATTATTACTTTTTGATAATTTTAAATAGATATAGTAGTAATGTACAGTTATTTCTTAAAATATTAAGCAATTTTTTATTTTATTAATACTCGTGTCCGTTCTTAGCGTAAAGGGTAATTTCATTATAAAAACTATATAAAGCAAACTGTGAGCAACTTCATTTTTTTATATATTATTATGCTTATATATACTAACTAAATAACGTTAAAATTAGACAGGATCAAATCATACTTTACTTGTAAAAAAATTTTAAATATTACTTTTTACGGCATCTCGTACTAAGATACAGACGTCTAAAAATAATACAACGCAAACTCGAATCTGGATGATATTTTTAATAAACATTCTTCTAATATCACTAAACAAGAAATAATTAAAATCTCGCAGGATCAAGACATAGAATAGTAGTAAAAAAACTTGTAAATATGCTCAAAATAGCCCGCCCGCGGTACGAGAATGTATGAAAACTTCAAGTCCAAGAAAACGATAGAAAGCAAACTGGGAGGTCTTTGATTTTTTTATATATTATTATGCTTATATATACTAACTAAATAACGTTAAAATTAGACAGGATCAAATCATATTTTATTTGTAAAAAATTTTTAAATATTCCTTCATACCGCATCTCATGCTAAGTTTCAGACGTCTAAAAATAATACAACGCAAACTCGAATCTGGATGATATTTTTAATAAACATTCTTCTAATATCAATTAACTTGAAATAATTATAATCTCGCAGGATCAAGACATAGAATAGTAGTAAAACAACTTGTAAATATGCTTATATTAGCCCGCCCGCGGTTCTAGAACGTATGAAAACTTCAAGTCCAAGAAAACGATAGAAAGCAAACTGGGAGGTTTTTGATTTTTTTATATATTATTATGCTTATATATACTAACTAAATAACGTTAAAATTAGACAGGATCAAATCATACTTTATTTGTAAAAAATTTTTAAATATTCCTTCATACCGCATCTCATGCTAAGTTTCAGACGTCTAAAAATAATACAACGCAAACTCGAATCTGGATGATATTATTAATAAACATTCTTC
The DNA here is from genome assembly GCA_905231865.2 of Boloria selene. Taxonomy (NCBI): domain Eukaryota; kingdom Metazoa; phylum Arthropoda; class Insecta; order Lepidoptera; family Nymphalidae; genus Boloria; species Boloria selene. The sequence goes on from HG993156.1 coordinate 5,106,275, forward strand.
TAATATCAATTAACTTGAAATAATTATAATCTCGCAGGATCAAGACATAGAATAGTAGTAAATTAACTTGTAAATATGCTCATATTAGCCCGCCCGCGGTTCTAGAATGTATGAAAACTTCAAGTCCAAGAAAACGATAGAAAGCAAACTGGGAGGTCTTTGATTTTTTTATGTATTATTATGCTTGTATATACTAACTAAATAACGTTAAAATTAGACAGGATCAAATCATACTTTATTTGTAAAAAAATTTTAAATATTCCTTCATACCGCATCTCATGCTAAGTTTCAGACGTCTAAAAATAATACAACGCAAACTCGAATCTGGATGATATTTTTACTATACATTCTTCTAATATCACTCAACAAGAAATAATTAAAATCTCGCAGGATCAAGACATAGAATAGTAGTAAAACAACTTGTAAATATGCTTATATTAGCCCGCCCGCGGTTCTAGAATGTATGAAAACTTCAAGTCCAAGAAAACGATAGAAAGCAAACTGGGAGGTCTTTGATTTTTTTATATATTATTATGCTTATATATACTAACTAAATAACGTTAAAATTAGACAGGATCAAATCATACTTTATTTGTAAAAAAATTTTAAATATTCCTTCATACCGCATCTCATGCTAAGTTTCAGACGTCTAAAAATAATACAATGCAAACTCGAATCTGGATGATATTTTTAATTAACATTCTTCTAATATCAATTAACTTGAAATAATTATAATCTCGCAGGATCAAGACATAGAATAGTAATAAATTAACTTGTAAATATGCTCATATTAGCCCGCCCGCGGTTCTAGAATGTATGAAAACTTCAAGTCCAAGAAAACGATAGAAAGCAAACTGGGAGGTCTTTGATTTTTTTATGTATTATTATGCTTGTATATACTAACTAAATAACGTTAAAATTAGACAGGATCAAATCATACTTTATTTGTAAAAAATTTTTAAATATTCCTTCATACCGCATCTCATGCTAAGTTTCAGACGTCTAAAAATAATACAACGCAAACTCGAATCTGGATGATATTTTTAATAAACATTCTTTTAATATCACTAAACAAGAAATAATTAAAATCTCGCAGGATCAAGACATAGAATTGTAGTAAAAAAACTTGTAAATATGCTCATATTAGCCCGCCCGCGGTACTAGAATGTATGAAAACTTCAAGTCCAAGAAAACGATAGAAAGCAAACTGGGAGGTCTTTGATTTTTTTATATACTATTATGCTTATACATACTAACTAAATTACGTTAAAATTAGACAGGATCAAATCATACTTTATTTGTAAAAAAAATTTAAATATTCCTTCATACCGCATCTCATGCTAAGTTTCAGACGTCTAAAAATAATACAACGCAAACTCGAATCTGGATGATATTTTTAATAAACATTCTTCTAATATCAATTAACTTGAAATAATTATAATCTCGCAGGATCAAGACATAGAATAGTAGTAAATTAACTTGTAAATATGCTCATATTAGCCCGCCCGCGGTTCTAGAATGTATGAAAACTTCAAGTCCAAGAAAACGATAGAAAGCAAACTGGGAGGTCTTTGATTTTTTTATGTATTATTATGCTTGTATATACTAACTAAATAACGTTAAAATTAGACAGGATCAAATCATACTTTATTTGTAAAAAATGTTTAAATATTCCTTCATACCGCATCTCATGCTAAGTTTCAGACGTCTAAAAATAATACAACGCAAACTCGAATCTGGATGATATTTTTAATAAACATTCTTCTAATATCAATTAACTTGAAATAATTATAATCTCGCAGGATCAAGACATAGAATAGTAGTAAATTAACTTGTAAATATGCTCATATTAGCCCGCCCGCGGTTCTAGAATGTATGAAAACTTCAAGTCCAAGAAAACGATAGAAAGCAAACTGGGAGGTCTTTGATTTTTTTATGTATTATTATGTTTGTATATACTAACTAAATAACGTTAAAATTAGACAGGATCAAATCATACTTTATTTGTAAAAAAATTTTAAATATTCCTTCATACCGCATCTCATGCTAAGTTTCAGACGTCTAAAAATAATACAACGCAAACTCGAATCTGGATGATATTTTTACTATACATTCTTCTAATATCACTAAACAAGAAATAATTAAAATCTCGCAGGATCAAGACATAGAATAGTAGTAAAACAACTTGTAAATATGCTTATATTAGCCCGCCCGCGGTTCTAGAATGTATGAAAACTTCAAGTCCAAGAAAACGATAGAAAGCAAACTGGGAGGTCTTTGATTTTTTTATATATTATTATGCTTATATACTAACTAAATAACGTTAAAATTAGACAGGATCAAATCATACTTTATTTGTAAAAAATTTTTAAATATTCCTTCATACCGCATCTCATGCTAAGTTTCAGACGTCTAAAAATAATACAATGCAAACTCGAATCTGGATGATATTTTTAATAAACATTCTTCTAATATCAATTAACTTGAAATAATTATAATCTCGCAGGATCAAGACATAGAATAGTAATAAATTAACTTGTAAATATGCTCATATTAGCCCGCCCGCGGTTCTAGAATGTATGAAAACTTCAAGTCCAAGAAAACGATAGAAAGCAAACTGGGAGGTCTTTGATTTTTTTATGTATTATTATGCTTGTATATACTAACTAAATAACGTTAAAATTAGACAGGATCAAATCATACTTTATTTGTAAAAAATTTTTAAATATTCCTTCATACCGCATCTCATGCTAAGTTTCAGACGTCTAAAAATAATACAACGCAAACTCGAATCTGGATGATATTTTTAATAAACATTCTTTTAATATCACTAAACAAGAAATAATTAAAATCTCGCAGGATCAAGACATAGAATTGTAGTAAAAAAACTTGTAAATATGCTCATATTAGCCCGCCCGCGGTACTAGAATGTATGAAAACTTCAAGTCCAAGAAAACGATAGAAAGCAAACTGGGAGGTCTTTGATTTTTTTATATACTATTATGCTTATACATACTAACTAAATTACGTTAAAATTAGACAGGATCAAATCATACTTTATTTGTAAAAAAAATTTAAATATTCCTTCATACCGCATCTCATGCTAAGTTTCAGACGTCTAAAACTAATACAACGCAAACTCGAATCTGGATGATATTTTTAATAAACATTCTTCTAATATCAATTAACTTGAAATAATTATAATCTCGCAGGATCAAGACATAGAATAGTAGTAAATTAACTTGTAAATATGCTCATATTAGCCCGCCCGCGGTTCTAGAATGTATGAAAACTTCAAGTCCAAGAAAACGATAGAAAGCAAACTGGGAGGTCTTTGATTTTTTTATGTATTATTATGCTTGTATATACTAACTAAATAACGTTAAAATTAGACAGGATCAAATCATACTTTATTTGTAAAAAATGTTTAAATATTCCTTCATACCGCATCTCATGCTAAGTTTCAGACGTCTAAAAATAATACAACGCAAACTCGAATCTGGATGATATTTTTAATAAACATTCTTCTAATATCAATTAACTTGAAATAATTATAATCTCGCAGGATCAAGACATAGAATAGTAGTAAATTAACTTGTAAATATGCTCATATTAGCCCGCCCGCGGTTCTAGAATGTATGAAAACTTCAAGTCCAAGAAAACGATAGAAAGCAAACTGGGAGGTCTTTGATTTTTTTATGTATTATTATGCTTGTATATACTAACTAAATAACGTTAAAATTAGACAGGATCAAATCATACTTTATTTGTAAAAAAATTTTAAATATTCCTTCATACCGCATCTCATGCTAAGTTTCAGACGTCTAAAAATAATACAACGCAAACTCGAATCTGGATGATATTTTTACTATACATTCTTCTAATATCACTAAACAAGAAATAATTAAAATCTCGCAGGATCAAGACATAGAATAGTAGTAAAACAACTTGTAAATATGCTTATATTAGCCCGCCCGCGGTTCTAGAATGTATGAAAACTTCAAGTCCAAGAAAACGATAGAAAGCAAACTGGGAGGTCTTTGATTTTTTTATATATTATTATGCTTATATACTAACTAAATAACGTTAAAATTAGACAGGATCAAATCATACTTTATTTGTAAAAAATTTTTAAATATTCCTTCATACCGCATCTCATGCTAAGTTTCAGACGTCTAAAAATAATACAATGCAAACTCGAATCTGGATGATATTTTTAATAAACATTCTTCTAATATCAATTAACTTGAAATAATTATAATCTCGCAGGATCAAGACATAGAATAGTAATAAATTAACTTGTAAATATGCTCATATTAGCCCGCCCGCGGTTCTAGAATGTATGAAAACTTCAAGTCCAAGAAAACGATAGAAAGCAAACTGGGAGGTCTTTGATTTTTTTATGTATTATTATGCTTGTATATACTAACTAAATAACGTTAAAATTAGACAGGATCAAATCATACTTTATTTGTAAAAAATTTTTAAATATTCCTTCATACCGCATCTCATGCTAAGTTTCAGACGTCTAAAAATAATACAACGCAAACTCGAATCTGGATGATATTTTTAATAAACATTCTTTTAATATCACTAAACAAGAAATAATTAAAATCTCGCAGGATCAAGACATAGAATTGTAGTAAAAAAACTTGTAAATATGCTCATATTAGCCCGCCCGCGGTACTAGAATGTATGAAAACTTCAAGTCCAAGAAAACGATAGAAAGCAAACTGGGAGGTCTTTGATTTTTTTATATACTATTATGCTTATACATACTAACTAAATTACGTTAAAATTAGACAGGATCAAATCATACTTTATTTGTAAAAAAAATTTAAATATTCCTTCATACCGCATCTCATGCTAAGTTTCAGACGTCTAAAACTAATACAACGCAAACTCGAATCTGGATGATATTTTTAATAAACATTCTTCTAATATCAATTAACTTGAAATAATTATAATCTCGCAGGATCAAGACATAGAATAGTAGTAAATTAACTTGTAAATATGCTCATATTAGCCCGCCCGCGGTTCTAGAATGTATGAAAACTTCAAGTCCAAGAAAACGATAGAAAGCAAACTGGGAGGTCTTTGATTTTTTTATGTATTATTATGCTTGTATATACTAACTAAATAACGTTAAAATTAGACAGGATCAAATCATACTTTATTTGTAAAAAAATTTTAAATATTCCTTCATACCGCATCTCATGCTAAGTTTCAGACGTCTAAAAATAATACAACGCAAACTCGAATCTGGATGATATTTTTAATAAACATTCTTCTAATATCAATTAACTTGAAATAATTATAATCTCGCAGGATCAAGACATAGAATAGTAGTAAATTAACTTGTAAATATGCTCATATTAGCCCGCCCGCGGTTCTAGAATGTATGAAAACTTCAAGTCCAAGAAAACGATAGAAAGCAAACTGGGAGGTCTTTGATTTTTTTATGTATTATTATGCTTGTATATACTAACTAAATAACGTTAAAATTAGACAGGATCAAATCATACTTTATTTGTAAAAAAATTTTAAATATTCCTTCATACCGCATCTCATGCTAAGTTTCAGACGTCTAAAAATAATACAACGCAAACTCGAATCTGGATGATATTTTTACTATACATTCTTCTAATATCACTAAACAAGAAATAATTAAAATCTCGCAGGATCAAGACATAGAATAGTAGTAAAACAACTTGTAAATATGCTTATATTAGCCCGCCCGCGGTTCTAGAATGTATGAAAACTTCAAGTCCAAGAAAACGATAGAAAGCAAACTGGGAGGTCTTTGATTTTTTTATATATTATTATGCTTATATATACTAACTAAATAACGTTAAAATTAGACAGGATCAAATCATACTTTATTTGTAAAAAAATTTTAAATATTCCTTCATACCGCATCTCATGCTAAGTTTCAGACGTCTAAAAATAATACAATGCAAACTCGAATCTGGATGATATTTTTGATAAACATTCTTCTAATATCAATTAACTTGAAATAATTATAATCTCGCAGGATCAAGACATAGAATAGTAGTAAAACAACTTGTAAATATGCTTATATTAGCCCGCCCGCGGTTCTAGAATGTATGAAAACTTCAAGTCCAAGAAAACGATAGAAAGCAAACTGGGAGGTCTTTGATTTTTTTATGTATTATTATGCTTGTATATACTAACTAAATAACGTTAAAATTAGACAGGATCAAATCATACTTTATTTGTAAAAAAATTTTAAATATTCCTTCATACCGCATCTCATGCTAAGTTTCAGACGTCTAAAAATAATACAACGCAAACTCGAATCTGGATGATATTTTTAATAAACATTCTTTTAATATCACTAAACAAGAAATAATTAAAATCTCGCAGGATCAAGACATAGAATTGTAGTAAAAAAACTTGTAAATATGCTCATATTAGCCCGCCCGCGGTACTAGAATGTATGAAAACTTCAAGTCCAAGAAAACGATAGAAAGCAAACTGGGAGGTCTTTGATTTTTTTATATACTATTATGCTTATACATACTAACTAAATTACGTTAAAATTAGACAGGATCAAATCATACTTTATTTGTAAAAAAAATTTAAATATTCCTTCATACCGCATCTCATGCTAAGTTTCAGACGTCTAAAAATAATACAACGCAAACTCGAATCTGGATGATATTTTTAATAAACATTCTTCTAATATCAATTAACTTGAAATAATTATAATCTCGCAGGATCAAGACATAGAATAGTAGTAAATTAACTTGTAAATATGCTCATATTAGCCCGCCCGCGGTTCTAGAATGTATGAAAACTTCAAGTCCAAGAAAACGATAGAAAGCAAACTGGGAGGTCTTTGATTTTTTTATGTATTATTATGCTTGTATATACTAACTAAATAACGTTAAAATTAGACAGGATCAAATCATACTTTATTTGTAAAAAAATTTTAAATATTCCTTCATACCGCATCTCATGCTAAGTTTCAGACGTCTAAAAATAATACAACGCAAACTCGAATCTGGATGATATTTTTACTATACATTCTTCTAATATCACTAAACAAGAAATAATTAAAATCTCGCAGGATCAAGACATAGAATAGTAGTAAAACAACTTGTAAATATGCTTATATTAGCCCGCCCGCGGTTCTAGAATGTATGAAAACTTCAAGTCCAAGAAAACGATAGAAAGCAAACTGGGAGGTCTTTGATTTTTTTATATATTATTATGCTTATATATACTAACTAAATAACGTTAAAATTAGACAGGATCAAATCATACTTTATTTGTAAAAAAATTTTAAATATTCCTTCATACCGCATCTCATGCTAAGTTTCAGACGTCTAAAAATAATACAATGCAAACTCGAATCTGGATGATATTTTTAATAAACATTCTTCTAATATCAATTAACTTGAAATAATTATAATCTCGCAGGATCAAGACATAGAATAGTAGTAAAACAACTTGTAAATATGCTTATATTAGCCCGCCCGCGGTTCTAGAATGTATGAAAACTTCAAGTCCAAGAAAACGATAGAAAGCAAACTGGGAGGTCTTTGATTTTTTTATGTATTATTATGCTTGTATATACTAACTAAATAACGTTAAAATTAGACAGGATCAAATCATACTTTATTTGTAAAAAAATTTTAAATATTCCTTCATACCGCATCTCATGCTAAGTTTCAGACGTCTAAAAATAATACAACGCAAACTCGAATCTGGATGATATTTTTAATAAACATTCTTTTAATATCACTAAACAAGAAATAATTAAAATCTCGCAGGATCAAGACATAGAATTGTAGTAAAAAAACTTGTAAATATGCTCATATTAGCCCGCCCGCGGTACTAGAATGTATGAAAACTTCAAGTCCAAGAAAACGATAGAAAGCAAACTGGGAGGTCTTTGATTTTTTTATATACTATTATGCTTATACATACTAACTAAATTACGTTAAAATTAGACAGGATCAAATCATACTTTATTTGTAAAAAAAATTTAAATATTCCTTCATACCGCATCTCATGCTAAGTTTCAGACGTCTAAAAATAATACAACGCAAACTCGAATCTGGATGATATTTTTAATAAACATTCTTCTAATATCAATTAACTTGAAATAATTATAATCTCGCAGGATCAAGACATAGAATAGTAGTAAATTAACTTGTAAATATGCTCATATTAGCCCGCCCGCGGTTCTAGAATGTATGAAAACTTCAAGTCCAAGAAAACGATAGAAAGCAAACTGGGAGGTCTTTGATTTTTTTATGTATTATTATGTTTGTATATACTAACTAAATAACGTTAAAATTAGACAGGATCAAATCATACTTTATTTGTAAAAAAATTTTAAATATTCCTTCATACCGCATCTCATGCTAAGTTTCAGACGTCTAAAAATAATACAACGCAAACTCGAATCTGGATGATATTTTTACTATACATTCTTCTAATATCACTAAACAAGAAATAATTAAAATCTCGCAGGATCAAGACATAGAATAGTAGTAAAACAACTTGTAAATATGCTTATATTAGCCCGCCCGCGGTTCTAGAATGTATGAAAACTTCAAGTCCAAGAAAACGATAGAAAGCAAACTGGGAGGTCTTTGATTTTTTTATATATTATTATGCTTATATATACTAACTAAATAACGTTAAAATTAGACAGGATCAAATCATACTTTATTTGTAAAAAAATTTTAAATATTCCTTCATACCGCATCTCATGCTAAGTTTCAGACGTCTAAAAATAATACAATGCAAACTCGAATCTGGATGATATTTTTAATAAACATTCTTCTAATATCAATTAACTTGAAATAATTATAATCTCGCAGGATCAAGACATAGAATAGTAATAAATTAACTTGTAAATATGCTCATATTAGCCCGCCCGCGGTTCTAGAATGTATGAAAACTTCAAGTCCAAGAAAACGATAGAAAGCAAACTGGGAGGTCTTTGATTTTTTTATGTATTATTATGCTTGTATATACTAACTAAATAACGTTAAAATTAGACAGGATCAAATCATACTTTATTTGTAAAAAATTTTTAAATATTCCTTCATACCGCATCTCATGCTAAGTTTCAGACGTCTAAAAATAATACAACGCAAACTCGAATCTGGATGATATTTTTAATAAACATTCTTTTAATATCACTAAACAAGAAATAATTAAAATCTCGCAGGATCAAGACATAGAATTGTAGTAAAAAAACTTGTAAATATGCTCATATTAGCCCGCCCGCGGTACTAGAATGTATGAAAACTTCAAGTCCAAGAAAACGATAGAAAGCAAACTGGGAGGTCTTTGATTTTTTTATATACTATTATGCTTATACATACTAACTAAATTACGTTAAAATTAGACAGGATCAAATCATACTTTATTTGTAAAAAAAATTTAAATATTCCTTCATACCGCATCTCATGCTAAGTTTCAGACGTCTAAAAATAATACAACGCAAACTCGAATCTGGATGATATTTTTAATAAACATTCTTCTAATATCAATTAACTTGAAATAATTATAATCTCGCAGGATCAAGACATAGAATAGTAGTAAATTAACTTGTAAATATGCTCATATTAGCCCGCCCGCGGTTCTAGAATGTATGAAAACTTCAAGTCCAAGAAAACGATAGAAAGCAAACTGGGAGGTCTTTGATTTTTTTATGTATTATTATGCTTGTATATACTAACTAAATAACGTTAAAATTAGACAGGATCAAATCATACTTTATTTGTAAAAAAATTTTAAATATTCCTTCATACCGCATCTCATGCTAAGTTTCAGACGTCTAAAAATAATACAACGCAAACTCGAATCTGGATGATATTTTTACTATACATTCTTCTATTATCACTAAACAAGAAATAATTAAAATCTCGCAGGATCAAGACATAGAATAGTAGTAAAACAACTTGTAAATATGCTTATATTAGCCCGCCCGCGGTTCTAGAATGTATGAAAACTTCAAGTCCAAGAAAACGATAGAAAGCAAACTGGGAGGTCTTTGATTTTTTTATATATTATTATGCTTATATATACTAACTAAATAACGTTAAAATTAGACAGGATCAAATCATACTTTATTTGTAAAAAAATTTTAAATATTCCTTCATACCGCATCTCATGCTAAGTTTCAGACGTCTAAAAATAATACAATGCAAACTCGAATCTGGATGATATTTTTAATAAACATTCTTCTAATATCAATTAACTTGAAATAATTATAATCTCGCAGGATCAAGACATAGAATAGTAGTAAAAAAACTTGTAAATATGCTCATAATAGCCCGCTTGCGGTACGAGAATGTATGAAAACTTCAAGTCCAAGAAAACGATAGAAAGCAAACTGGGAGGTCTTTGATTTTTTTATATACTATTATGCTTATACATACTAACTAAATTACGTTAAAATTAGACAGGATCAAATCATACTTTATTTGTAAAAAAATTTTAAATATTCCTTCATACCGCATCTCATGCTACGTTTCAGACGTCTAAAAATAATACAACGCAAACTCGAATCTGGATGATATTTTTACTATACATTCTTCTAATATCACTAAACAAGAAATTATTAAAATCTCGCAGGATTAAGACATAGAATAGTAGTAAAAAAACTTGTAAATATGCTCATATTAGCCCGCCCGCGGTTCTAGAATGTATGAAAACTTCAAGTCCAAGAAAACGATAGAAAGCAAACTGGGAGGTCTTTGATTTTTTAATGTATTATTATGCTTGTATATACTAACTAAATAACGTTAAAATTAGACAGGATCAAATCATACTTTATTTGTAAAAATTTTTTAAATATTCCTTCATACCGCATCTCATGCTAAGTTTCAGACGTCTAAAAATAAAACTTGATGATATTTTTAATAAATATTCTTCTAATATCACTTAACAAGAAATAATTAAAATCTCGCATCTTAGTACGAGATGCCGTAAGAAGTAATCTTTAAAATTTTTTTACAAATAAAGTATAATTTGATCCTGTCAAATTTTAACGTTATTTGGTTAGTATATATAAGCATAATAATATATAGAAAAATCAAAGACCTCCCAGTTTGCTTTCTATCGCTTTCTTGGACTTGAAGTTTTCATACATTCTCGTACCGCGGGCGGGCTATTATGAGCATATTTACAAGTTTTTTTACTACTATTCTATGTCTTGATCCTGCGAGATTTTAATTATTTCTTGTTTAGTGATATTAGAAGAATGTATAGTAAAAATAAGAACAAGATTTGAGTTTGCGTTGTATTATTTTTAGACGTCTGTATCTTAGTACGAGATGCCGTAAGAAGTAATCTTTAAAAATTTTTTACAAATAAAGTATGATTTGATCCTGTCTAATTTTAACGTTATTTAGTTAGTATATATAAGCATAATAATATATAAAAAAATCAAAGACCTCCCAGTTTGCTTTCTATCGTTTTTTTGGACTTGAAGTTTTCATACATTCTAGAACCGCGGGCGGGCTAATATAAGCATATTTACAAGTTGTTTTACTACTATTCTATGTCTTGATCCTGCGAGATTATAATTATTTCAAGTTAATTGATATTAGAAGAATGTTTATTAAAAATATTATCCAGATTCGAGTTTGCGTTGTATTATTTTTAGACGTCTGAAACTTAGCATGAGATGCGGTATGAAGGAATATTTAAAATTTTTTTACAAATAAAGTATGATTTGATCCTGTCTAATTTTAACGTAATTTAGTTAGTATGTATAAGCATAATAGTATATAAAAAAATCAAAGACCTCCCAGTTTGCTTTCTATCGTTTTCTTGGACTTGAAGTTTTCATACATTCTAGTACCGCGGGCGGGCTAATATGAGCATATTTACAAGTTTTTTTTACTACTATTCTATGTCTTGATCCTGCGAGATTTTAATTATTTCTTGTTTAGTGATATTAGAAGAATGTATAGTAAAAATATCATCCAGATTCGAGTTTGCGTTGTATTATTTTTAGACGTCTGAAACTTAGCATGAGATGCGGTATGAAGGAATATTTAAAATTTTTTTACAAATAAAGTATGATTTGATCCTGTCTAATTTTAACGTTATTTAGTTAGTATATACAAGCATAATAATACATAAAAAAATCAAAGACCTCCCAGTTTGCTTTCTATCGTTTTCTTGGACTTGAAGTTTCCATACATTCTAGAACCGCGGGCGGGCTAATATGAGCATATTTACAAGTTAATTTACTACTATTCTATGTCTTGATCCTGCGAGATTATAATTATTTCAAGTTAATTGATATTAGAAGAATGTTTATTAAAAATATCATCCAGATTCGAGTTTGCGTTGTATTATTTTTAGACGTCTGAAACTTAGCATGAGATGCGGTATGAAGGAATATTTAAAAATTTTTTACAAATAAAGTATGATTTGATCCTGTCTAATTTTAACGTTTTTTAGTTAGTATATATAAGCATAATAATATATAAAAAAATCAAAGACCTCCCAGTTTGCTTTTTATCGTTTTCTTGGACTTGAAGTTTTCATACATTCTAGAACCGCGGGCGGGCTAATATGAGCATATTTACAAGTTAATTTACTACTATTCTATGTCTTGATCCTGCGAGATTATAATTATTTCAAGTTAATTGATATTAGAAGAATGTTTATTAAAAATATCATCCAGATTCGAGTTTGCGTTGTATTATTTTTAGACGTCTGAAACTTAGCATGAGATGCGGTATGAAGGAATATTTAAAAATTTTTTACAAATAAAGTATGATTTGATCCTGTCTAATTTTAACGTTATTTAGTTAGTATATATAAGCATAATAATATATAAAAAAATCAAAGACCTCCCAGTTTGCTTTCTATCGTTTTCTTGGACTTGAAGTTTTCATACATTCTAGAACCGCGGGCGGGCTAATATAAGCATATTTACAAGTTGTTTTACTACTATTCTATGTCTTGATCCTGCGAGATTTTAATTATTTCTTGTTTAGTGATATTAAAAGAATGTTTATTAAAAATATCATCCAGATTCGAGTTTGCGTTGTATTATTTTTAGACGTCTAAAACTTAGCATGAGATGCGGTATGAAGGAATATTAAAACATTTCTTACAAATAAAGTATGATTTGATCCTGTCTAATTTTAACGTTATTTAGTTAGTATATACAAGCATAATAATACATAAAAAAATCAAAGACCTCCCAGTTTGCTTTCTATCGTTTTCTTGGACTTGAAGTTTTCATACATTCTAGAACCGCGGGCGGGCTAATATGAGCATATTTACAAGTTAATTTACTACTATTCTATGTCTTGATCCTGCGAAATTATAATTTTTTCAAGTTAATTGATATTAGAAGAATGTTTATTAAAAATATTATCCAGATTCGAGTTTGCGTTGTATTATTTTTAGACGTCTGAAACTTAGCATGAGATGCGGTATGAAGGAATATTTAAAATTTTTTTACAAATAAAGTATGATTTGATCCTGTCTAATTTTAACGTTATTTAGTTAGTATATACAAGCATAATAATACATAAAAAAATCAAAGACCTCCCAGTTTGCTTTCTATCGTTTTCTTGGACTTGAAGTTTTCATACATTCTAGAACCGCGGGCGGGCTAATATGAGCATATTTACAAGTTAATTTATTACTATTCTATGTCTTGATCCTGCGAGATTATAATTATTTCAAGTTAATTGATATTAGAAGAATGTTTATTAAAAATATCATCCAGATTCGAGTTTGCGTTGTATTATTTTTAGACGTCTGAAACTTAGCATGAGATGCGGTATGAAGGAATATTTAAAATTTTTTTACAAATAAAGTATGATTTGATCCTGTCTAATTTTAACGTTTTTTAGTTAGTATATATAAGCATAATAATATATAAAAAAATCAAAGACCTCCCAGTTTGCTTTTTATCGTTTTCTTGGACTTGAAGTTTTCATACATTCTAGAACCGCGGGCGGGCTAATATGAGCATATTTACAAGTTAATTTACTACTATTCTATGTCTTGATCCTGCGAGATTATAATTATTTCAAGTTAATTGATATTAGAAGAATGTTTATTAAAAATATCATCCAGATTCGAGTTTGCGTTGTATTATTTTTAGACGTCTGAAACTTAGCATGAGATGCGGTATGAAGGAATATTTAAAATTTTTTTACAAATAAAGTATGATTTGATCCTGTCTAATTTTAACGTTATTTAGTTAGTATATACAAGCATAATAATACATAAAAAAATCAAAGACCTCCCAGTTTGCTTTCTATCGTTTTCTTGGACTTGAAGTTTTCATACATTCTAGAACCGCGGGCGGGCTAATATGAGCATATTTACAAGTTAATTTATTACTATTCTATGTCTTGATCCTGCGAGATTATAATTATTTCAAGTTAATTGATATTAGAAGAATGTTTATTAAAAATATCATCCAGATTCGAGTTTGCGTTGTATTATTTTTAGACGTCTGAAACTTAGCATGAGATGCGGTATGAAGGAATATTTAAAATTTTTTTACAAATAAAGTATGATTTGATCCTGTCTAATTTTAACGTTATTTAGTTAGTATATACAAGCATAATAATACATAAAAAAATCAAAGACCTCCCAGTTTGCTTTCTATCGTTTTCTTGGACTTGAAGTTTTCATACATTCTAGAACCGCGGGCGGGCTAATATGAGCATATTTACAAGTTAATTTATTACTATTCTATGTCTTGATCCTGCGAGATTATAATTATTTCAAGTTAATTGATATTAGAAGAATGTTTATTAAAAATATCATCCAGATTCGAGTTTGCGTTGTATTATTTTTAGACGTCTGAAACTTAGCATGAGATGCGGTATGAAGGAATATTTAAAATTTTTTTACAAATAAAGTATGATTTGATCCTGTCTAATTTTAACGTTATTTAGTTAGTATATACAAGCATAATAATACATAAAAAAATCAAAGACCTCCCAGTTTGCTTTCTATCGTTTTCTTGGACTTGAAGTTTTCATACATTCTAGAACCGCGGGCGGGCTAATATGAGCATATTTACAAGTTAATTTACTACTATTCTATGTCTTGATCCTGCGAGATTATAATTATTTCAAGTTAATTGATATTAGAAGAATGTTTATTAAAAATATCATCCAGATTCGAGTTTGCGTTGTATTAGTTTTAGACGTCTGAAACTTAGCATGAGATGCGGTATGAAGGAATATTTAAATTTTTTTTACAAATAAAGTATGATTTGATCCTGTCTAATTTTAACGTAATTTAGTTAGTATGTATAAGCATAATAGTATATAAAAAAATCAAAGACCTCCCAGTTTGCTTTCTATCGTTTTCTTGGACTTGAAGTTTTCATACATTCTAGTACCGCGGGCGGGCTAATATGAGCATATTTACAAGTTTTTTTACTACTATTCTATGTCTTGATCCTGCGAGATTTTAATTATTTCTTGTTTATTGATATTAAAAGAATGTTTATGAAAAATATCATCCAGATTCGAGTTTGCGTTGTATTATTTTTAGACGTCTGTATCTTAGTACGAGATGCCGTAAGAAGTAATCTTTAAAATTTTTTTACAAGTAAAGTATGATTTGATCCTGTCTAATTTTAACGTTATTTAGTTAGTATATATAAGCATAATAATATATAAAAAAATGAAGTTGCTCACAGTTTGCTTTATATAGTTTTTATAATGAAATTACCCTTTACGCTAAGAACGGACACGAGTATTAATAAAATAAAAAATTGCTTAATATTTTATGAAATAACTGTACATTACTACTATATCTATTTAAAATTATCAAAAAGTAATAATTAATAGCATTTGTAGCGAATTTATTGTATAACAAAAAGTTTTTACGACGCGAGGTACCGTTGCGGCCCTTCGCGTAAATCGTCAGGCGGCCGGCCGCTAGCCGGCTGCTATCTTCAGTTCCATTGAAACTACCACCATTCGATGCGAAATTTTTCCTAGATGGTTTATGGCTATTTATTTTTCGAATTCTAACGTTCCTTCATTTTTTTATTGCTGTTTTACTTTTATGAACATTTATCCCGCTAATAAAAACAAAAGACAAGCGTTTTCTCTTGATTCTTTTGTTTTCATGGATTTCAACGGAGTTTACTAAACGGATAATGTTCTTTTACATTCAGCTAAGAATCTACTTACAAACTTCCACGCCTCCACCCACCAACTCCCACGCACCCCTGCACACCAACTCTCATTTTTTGATAAAAATAAAATGCCGTA
Organism: Boloria selene; assembly: GCA_905231865.2. Classification (NCBI taxonomy): domain Eukaryota; kingdom Metazoa; phylum Arthropoda; class Insecta; order Lepidoptera; family Nymphalidae; genus Boloria; species Boloria selene. The sequence goes on from HG993156.1 coordinate 5,122,543, forward strand.
TCTATGATCGAGTATCACTTGAGAACGGCTGGACCGATTGGGTTAATTTTTTTTTGTTGTCTTCAGAATTGTCAGGAGAATGTTTATATGTAAGAAAATTTTAAAAAAGTCTGCTAAAACGTTAAAAATTTCGATGATAATCGAAGTATTCCAATTTTTATTTCTTTAGTTACTCATCACGAAATCTCGGGAACTATAGGACTTAGAAATGTGAAACTTGGTAGGAATATTACTTTCGTTATGTAGAGGTCAACTAAAAACGGATTTTAAGAAATTCATCCCCCAAAGGGGATTGCGGGGGCGTTAACAATGAACAATTCCCGTTTTTAAACTATAGCTCCTATAAATTCCAAATTTGGTAGGAATCTTCTGTAAGAGATGTAGAAATAGTCTATGAACGAATTTTACGGTAGCTCACCCCACAGGGGGTTGCGGGGGTGGTTTAACAATGAAAATTTTTATTTTTTAAGCCGTAGCTCCTACAGACTCCAAATTTAGCTAGAGTCGTCTATATGTGATGCAGAAATGATATAAGAGCAGATTTTACAACAACCCACCGCCGAAAAAGATTGCGGTAGTGGGTGTTAAAATGTGAAATTTCTATTTCCAAACTGTAACCTCTATAGACTTTAAATTTGGTAGTAATCTTTCATTTGTCATGCAGAAATCATTTCAAATAGGATTTTACGAAATTCTATTTCCAATAGGGATTGCGGGGGTGGGTGTGAGAATGTTAAATTTATGTTTCCAAACTGTAACTTCTACAGACTCCAAATGATTATTTTTTTACTGTTTAAATAGAAAAGGTTAAAGTCAATTGTTTTTTTTTTATTTAATTAATTTCATTTGTTTTTATATAACCTAATTAATTTTATGATAAAACGTCAGTTCATCGTCAGCGGTTGAGAAGTGAAATAAAAATGTCAGACAGAGAAAATATTGAAAGTTTATGTTTGTGTGCTGACTATGTGTTTGGTTCTAAAAACTGGTCTCATGAGATAAAAGCTCAAACTTTAGGTAAGTAATGATTTGTAAAATATATTGATATATAATTAAATTGTAAATTACAAATTTTTATTAATAATTCGACATTAACTATCAAAAGAATCAAGAAAGTCTTATATTGGATGTTTCACAACAGTCCGAATCACTTTAAGTGACAGAAGATTCCATGAAGGGATTGGTTGCTTTGAAGAATACGATAATATAAGTGAATTTTCCTTTGCAGAGATTAGAGAGGTGAATGTGCATAAAAAATAAAATAATAATAATAATAATTTATTATATCAATAAATTTTATTTTAAGTGAATTTGACTCTTCTTTGAAAAATATTTTAAATTTCAGAAAAAAAAAATTAACAAAAAAAGCAAAAAAAATATAAATAAAAAAAAATTAACAAAAAAAGCATAAAAAATATAAATAAAAAAAATTAACAAAAAAAGCAAAAAAAATATGAATAAAAAAAAATAAAAATGATGAATAAAATTTAACTTATTTCCTTTGAAAATTCGCCCAGCGAAGCGGGCGGGGACGGCTAGTATTCATATATATTCATAATAATTTGTAGACATAATTGTCTTATACTACGGGAGGTAGCGCTGTATTTTTTCTAGGAATTTCATCCCGAATGAATTTTATTTCAAACAGTTGTTTAGAGGTCAGAGATCAGTAAAGTGAGCGTCAGTCGCCGCACCAGCGGTGGAACTAAGAGGGACAGCATGAAGAAGTCATTGAAAAAAAAAGTGCTTCGATGAATTTTATACCGAGCCAAAATGAATTATATGATAGTTTCCATCACATTTTTAAAGAAAATCATCGTCAGCTGTATTGACGGTGGGGGGTTATATGTCAGTCGCGTGCATGAACCTCATAGAAATTTTCACAAAAAAAGTAATTTTATACCTTATGAAATTTATACATCTTAATTTTTATACTTTTAAAATAACAAAGACAATCGTCAGCTGCATTTTTGATGGGGGAAAGACCGTCAGTCAGCGTGATAAACATTTCGCGAGGTCGATGCATTTGAGCGTTGCATAGTCTCTTTAGAAAATAAACTCACGATCTTTACATCCACAAACAATCAGCTGGCGACGACTCATGTTTCTTTAACATTCTAGTTATCTTAGGCTTGGAATTACGCACAAACGCTGTAGTTACATGCACACTCGATTGACTCAGCGACTGTTTGCTCGTTGCCATTTTTAGATTGATAGTTTTTAAGATTACAAGAATTATATAATAATAACTTTATTTATAATTTCTTGTGCATAATACTCTCTCTTACTCTAGCTTCGCTCGGGTCCGTCTCTATGTACTACGTATTGTTCTGATAACTATATAGGTATAGGAATTTTAACTATTCTGCAGATGATCGGACATTGAAAATTCCGTAAAAATTGGTCCAGCTGTTTTGGGGATTAGCCGAAAAAACAGAGTGGCAGACAGAAATAAAATTGTACACATTAATTTCATCTATACTAATATTATAAAGAAGTAAAGTTTGTGTGTTTGTATATTTGTTAAATTGTAAGGGGTAATCTCGGGATCTACTGAACCGATTTTAAAAATTCTTTCACCAATAGAAAGCCACATTATTGCTAAGTGTCATAGGTTATATAAAAAACCGAATAATAAAAAGGCTTTAACGTGGTGTCCGTTTTGCAAAGTGAATCGGAGAAAAAACGGTCGAATGAAAGCGTTTCTTACGAACGCTGCTTTAACTATGAAAGATATATTTTTGAGTTCTGGAGAAAAGATGTGGAGCTAGAAAATGCCTACAAAAAAGTCAACGACAACATATGTCTAACTTTTATAGTTAAGTTACAAAAAGTAGTTTTTTAATATTAGTATAGGTAATTTAATTTTTAATATTAATAAAATAATTTAAATTATTTAAACACTCTGTACTAAAAAGGATTATTAACATTTTGCCCAACGAAGTGGGCACGGGACAGCTAGTTAAATATAAAATCTTATAAAATTTCATTTCAATTTAGTAAATAGTTTTTATTTTGGTATTACAAATAGACTTAATAGACAATTTTATTTATTTGTATAGGTAAGTTTTACAACTTCAAAACAACAACAGAGGCGTGGGCCTCACCCCTAACAATGACCTATCTGACTCTGTCAATATCGGAAATGTGCGAGAGATATACTCAATACTCGTTTGTTAAAAACATCTAAATTCTAATATATAAAAATTTCATGCCACAGTGTTTGTTATTGACCTCCGCCGAAACGGCTTAACCGATTTTTACGAATTTTTTTGTGTTTATTTGGTAGATCTGAGATTAGATAGGCTATTTTTTATTTTTAGACCAAATATGTTATACCCATAAATAATCATAACCCTAAATTTTCATCCAACAATCCCTATTTTTAATAGTAATTAGAACGCGGGCGGAGTGTGGATTCCAACAGGAATTGCTAGTATTATAATATAGTTTTAAACCGACACAAAATAAATAATTATAATGCGGTGTTATTTATAAGAAACTAGCAATACCCGCGGCTTCCACGTTCATTTTCTTATTCGCTACTAATCTTCATTCGAACACTCGCTGGGTTGATCTGTAGATTGACTGAAAGTTTCTTCAAAATTACTCCAGCTATTTCAGAACCCATAATTAATATGTAACTCCTGCGCCGCGCGGCTTTCTATTTCATATAAGTAATATGTGGACGTCTCCCTTCCTCTCCTCATTGCTCGCTGTGCTATACTTTCTTAATATATTTACTGTGTGATGGAAGAGTGTCTGATTTGTATAATTTTAAAAGCTATCTGCTGACTATAAACTAACTCCCTGCCAAAATTTAAATTTGTAACACAAAAAATGAAAGAATTTCGTAAAAACTTGCGAGAGCCCTCAGACCTCCTTAAGCCGGCCCTGTCACAAAATTAGTTCTTAGTGGATTTTTACTAACAATTAACTACCTCCCTGCGAAATTTAAAGTCTTTAGCCCCAAAAATGAAAAACTGTCATACAAACTTGCGAGAGCCATTAGATTATAGATAAATATGTGCTATACTTATTGATTTCTAAGCGTAAGATAACTAGATTGTTAAAGAAACATAAGTCGTCGTCAGCTAATTGTTTGTGGATGTAAAGATCGTCAGTTTATTTTTCAAAGAGACTATGCAACTCTCAAATGCATTGACCTCGCGAAATGTTTATCACGCTGACTGACGGTCTTACCCCCATCAAAAATGCAGCTGACGACTGTCTTTGTTATTTTAAAAGTATAAAAATTAAGATGTATAAATTTCATAAGGTATAAAATGACTTTTTTTGTGAAAATTTCTATGAGGTTCATGTACGCGACTGACATATAACCCCCCACCGTCAATACAGCTGACGATGATTTTCTTCAAAAATGTGATGGAAACAATCATATAATTCATTTTTACGCGGTATAAAATTCATCGGAGCAGATTTTGTTCCATTGACTTTCTCATGCTGCCTCTCTTACCTCCACCGCTACCTGAGCAGCTGACGTTCGGAGTTGTTATAGGTAAGGGGAAAACTATTAGTGTTGTGATTTTCAGCCGGTATGAAATGACTTGTTCAACTATAGCGCTACCTCCCGTAGTATTAGTGATTGGTAACACTTAGTTGTCTTATGTACATAACTGTTGCGTTAAAGTTAGTATACTATAGAGAAAAAAAATCAAAAGCTCAACTATACTAGAAAGTTAGTTTAAGTTACGAAATACTCAATGACAGGATAACCTTATAATTCATTCTATCTATTTTATCTATTTCAAACAATTACTACTAGATAAGTTTTAATACATTCTTTCTTGATATAATTATATGCATAATAAAAATAACAATAAATTCCTTATAAATTATAATAAAGATATTATCTATAGATATACGTAATAAAATTCTGAGTCTAATCTGTACGTTAAAGAGTCTTTGGAAAATTTTATTGAAATAATAATTATAGATTCAGATGCCGAATCTATGGTATTAGAATGTAACTGCCTCGGTGGTGTAGTGGCTCGCACACCGGAAGGTCCTGGGTTCGAGTCCCGGGTCTGGCCAAGTTTAGTTATTGAGTCTTTGTTTCGTAAGCCTCAGTAACAGCCCGGAGTTGGGAAGTTGTCGGTGTGTCACCCCCGTGCCTCAGAGAGCACGTAAAGCCGTCGGTCTTGCGCCTTAAATCTCACTGGTCGTGTCGAGTAGTCGTCCCACCGGAATATGAGTGATAGAGAGTAGATAGAGAGTGCACTTGTCTGCGCGTACACTTGTGCACAATAATATCTCCCGCGTAGATGGCTAGTCTCAATGAGATTGGCCGCCATGGCCGTAATCGGGCGGGAGGACATTATCATCATAAGAATGTTTGTTTGTCTGTCTGCGACTGTATCATTTTCGATAGGTATGATGATAGTTGGTTATCCACGTCCATATATGATAGTCTTTACCGCAGAAAAATACCTCATCTCAGAGAAATCTTAGATACTAACCGTTAAACGTAAATATTTAGGGACGATATCAAATATACTGAAAAAGAATTGGCAAGTGCAAATTCTAAACTGTTATATATAGAAGCACAATTCTCGAAAATCAAAGGAAATTTCCCAAAAACCTTCTTTGTAGCGAAAGGAAAATGTTATAAAGCGCAATAAATGTTTTATCGAGAAAATACGATGCCATTAGACGTAAAGAGATTGCAATAATTGTTAATTGGGGTGTGAAACAAGTCTGGCGTCCACAGCTGCCTCAGTGTAGTCGGCTTACATTTTACCTTGAAATTTTCGCTTTTGAAACTTATAGAACGACTTTTCTTTTAAAAACAAAATTTATTTACCCAGAAAATGATATTTTTATTTAAAAACTTGTTCCAAATTTCGAAACCTGCGTACACTTCAACGAGCATGATGTGATGAAGCTAAACAATATGTTACAATATAACTTATGGAATGTTAGCAGCTAAGAAATATGTAAAATATTTTATTATTTCATAATAAAAAGTAAAGATACATAAATTACTTAGAACAAAAAATGAAATATTTTTTTAATTATTTGACATGTTAAATAAATCTAACATTTCTGATTTAAAACCAACGCGAAAACATAGTTGTATGGATCATACAAACTTACTGAAATCAAATCTACAATAAAATATATTCAGGATTTAAAGACGTATGAAGATTTAGATCAACTCGGATGGTCAAGTCCATTCTCTTCACTTATAGTAGCCACTGACCCCGATTTACCACGTCGCTTCTAATGAATTATTACTGGGCTGGAAAATTGTCTTGATGAGTTTTGTCACCGGCCTTTTGCAACTTGCTCTTTCAAAACTGACGTAGTGTTCATTAAGAATTAATGGGATACCTTTGTGACTTTTCCGTAGGCGGGTATAATTTAAATTGTCCGACTTTAAAATTTTTAAGGTACGCATTCAGCGAACAGCTTTTTGTACTTAATTTTAAATAATAATAATATGTTGGGACATTTTTACAACAGCGCCATCTAGTTCCGTGGTAAGCTACGAGGCTTGTGTTACGGATACCTGATAGTTGATATACTTCACAAATATATATTTTTTAAATACATGATACATAATATAAATATTAACACCCAATTAGAATTAATATTCATACGATTTTAAGCTTTCACATAGTTAAATTTAAGATATAGAGTAGTACTAATATCTATTTATAATGTGAATGTAAACTATTTTTTAACATGATTTCATTTGCTTTACGGTAAAAATATCGTGAGAAAACTTCCATGTGAGTGAATATAGCAAGCTTTTGAAATACTTGGGAAGTTGGCCAGTTCGCGCTAGAATGTTGGATTTTAGCCTGATCACCTTAGTATCGATAGAACGGCCGTATCCAGTAGCTCGTTAAAGAGGCTGATTACATAAAAATATAACAAAGAATAATAAAACAAACTTTAACGTAATCAATATTTGCCAAAAGGCTGACTTTTCCTCAATAATTTCGTGCGCTAATAATTTCCTTTAATCTTGCTTCTTTTTGCCAAATCATTTATTAACTGTATAAGAAAACTTTTTCAATTACATGACTCCATCAGCGATAAACTTACTTCCCTTAGAAAGTAAAGAAAACCAAACCACATTAAGTTTGAGATGTTGATCGTAATATTTTACATGAAACGGCGACATATGAACTAAAATTATCAAAGTACCTACTTATCTCTAGATTACACGTATAGAAGTTGTAAAATAGAAACACAAGATAAAATATATTGGGGAGATTTACATTATCTGAGTAAATAAGGCTAAAGAACACCGTGTAGATTAACCTAGAACACCTACTTATCGAATGTCAATGACAATAAAGCACGCTAACATCAAACAATTGAATAAGCCAATGATGCAACAATTATTATCACAGTTGCAGCTAACCGGCTTTTGTTGAGCTCTATAACCTAAACCTGATATAATTAGTTCAGTGCAATACATGGGTCTAATTCAATTGGCTGTATTGTGCACCTGTACCAAATAAACTAGAGCTGTTTCGCCTCTACAGTTGTTGTATTGTATATCAGTACATATAAATAAAATTGAAGTGTCCGTTTTTAATTTCAAATTAACAGCTTTTCACTAAATGAAATATGATAATATGAAAGTATATACGGTACTTACATAACAAATATCAATTTTCAAAATTTTTGTCTGTTTGTTTGTTCCAGCTAATCTCTGAAACCGCTGGACTGATTTTGACGGGACTTTTTGACTTTTTACTCGCAGAGAGCTAATGTTATAAGGAGTAACTTAGGCTACTTTTAATTTATTAGAAAACTATATAAACCGGTTTTTTATTAACTTAATCCCAGCGAAGCAGGCTGGGTTAGCTAGTAAGTAAGAATATCAAAGTCCATGTAATAATGGTCGGTGTGAACCGTTGCTGTACTCGGCCTCTTTCGCAGAAACTTTGTAAACTGGAGTTACATTATCAAGATCGTGGATCGTATTCTATTGTAACAAACTTACCCACACCGTTAATTGTTATGTTTATTAAGATAAAAACAGTTAGTTAACAAAATCTAACAACTTCTACCGGACTTCCTGTGGTAGCTTCTAAGCGTATTATACTCGTATTCTGTTAGTTACTTTGAACAAGTAAGTTAGTGAGTAACACTGAGTTTTTACTTTATCCCTTACTTTGCTCGGATGTGTTTCAATGTGCCTAATACTAGATATAAGCAGCTATTAAGAAGTATGTCTACAAAAAACCCTTGGCCTTTTATATAAAAAAAATGATTAATAGACCTGGTTAAGAAACATCTTTTTCATTAAAGTCGGTGAGAATAACGATGAAAACTAGACGATTTCATTTTCACGAGCATTCATTTTATGGCTTACGTTATTGGTGTTAACAGGCTGATATGTTGTGTTAAGAAATCGTAAACAGTAGCCGGGCCTTTTACGAAGTCCATTTTCGGTAGCAAAACCATATTAGAAATCTATTAAAATTAGACAGTATAGTCATCGGTACATTCAACCTATAATATAGGCCTAAGTTACTTTTAAGGATGTGTTAAACCAGATTCTTTGTTCTTTCAAATTTAAATATACATATAAATTTTTAATTTCAAACTAACAGCTTTTTACTAAATGCATATGAAAGTATATTCGATACTAACAACAAAAAACAATACTGTAAATTTGTGTCGATCTGTCTGTTTGTTCCGGTTAATCTCTGAAAGGGCTGAACCGATTTTGACGAGACTTTCACTTGCAGATAGCTAATGATATAAGGCGTAACTTAGGATACTTTTAACCAACTTCAAAAAAGGAAGAGTTTATATTTTAGAAATTTTATTTATTTTAAGTAGCGGACCCCCTGGGCTCCGCTGACGCTAATCGCTAGTGTTTAAATAAAATAATATAAGTTAAAACGTCGAAGTTCTTCATAATAGCATGAAACTTAGTTAAAAGCTTTAGTAAACAAAAATTAAAGGCAAATAATATATTGTACATTAAAAGCACTTTAAATAAATAAGCATTTAGTTATAAAAATACAGATAATAATAAAAAGAATATATTCAAATCATGACAAAGTTGTTGAGATAACTATTTTATTTACAATGAACTTAATCCACGCCTTATAAGTTAAAATAATATACTTTACTGTCTACACATTATACCTCTTTACGTATACACTATACAAGTGTACTTACTAAGGAAGGAAGCATACTAGTAGATAATACTGAGGTTGTATAGTTTTAAAATTAGTTAAAAACTAGCGACTCGCTCTCGCTTCGCTTGGGCTTTTTCCTAGATTTAGCACAGCCAAAGCCGCGGGATCCGCTAGTTATGCATAAAAACCTTCCTCTTGAATCACTCTATCTATTAAAAAAAACCGCATCAAAATCCGTTGCGTAGTTTTAAAGATTTAAGCGTACAAAGGGATATAGGGACAGAGAAAGCGACTTTGTTTTATACTATGTATGTAGTGACGAATTATTTCATATTCCATCCAATTCAATTGAAACCCTTGACCCTGTTATAATTTCTCTTAAATTCTCAAAGTTTTAAGATTTGAGAACCATCAGTATGCGTCCAGTTTAATAATTCATATGACAAACTGTAGCTTGGAAAATATTTATCTCCTGTTATAGATACGTTTTCACGCTTCACAGCTTAATCGATTCACCTAAAGCTAGGCATGGATGATTTTTCTAAGAAATTAATATTTACGTATTACAAAGAAAACCTTGATTAACTAATCACTACATAGTATAAATCAAAGTCGCCCGCTGTCTGTCTGTCCCTATGTATGCTTAGATCTTAATAACTACGCAACGGATTTTTGATACGTTTTTTTAATAGATAGAGTGATTCAAGAGGAACGTTTATTATATGTATAATACATGCATAACTGGCGGAACCCGCTGCTTCGCTCGTGCAAAATCTAGGTCGCTATCTAATCGCTAGTAATGTTCAATATAAATAAAGAACTTGAATAATTTTTCTCATAAAATAAAATATTCAATATTTCAATTAACTACTAATGGAAATTGTCACAGTTTTACTAAATTTCAGTTAGATACCCTGTCTATTTTAACTAAAGTGAAAGTATTTAATTGATCTTGCTGAAAATTTTATTTAGTTTGTAACTATAATCTTTCCTAATACTAGTCTTCGTCTGGTCGAAATTCGACCATGAATAATTAATTTTAATAATTACTGAAAAGAGGCAAAGTATTTCCAAATTTTACTACTAAAAATCGGTAGACAAACAGTGGAGATATTTTGTCTTTATCTCTTTGTATAAGGCGAGAAAGAAAAAGAGAAGTCTGTAAATCCACACCTATGTGTGGGCCCCTCGATTGAATGGAGTAGAACTTTTAAAAGGACTGAATGTAGATTCCAAAAAGAATACCGGCTTGATGTAAAAGATATTAAGAAAAACCTAACTAAAATAATCAGCTTATAAATAAAACTTTATAATACAATTTCATGTTATTAAATAAAAAATTAAAAAATATATAGTTAGAAGGGAGTTTTATAAAGGTTATGATGTATGACTAAATTGTGACGTCACCGCCCCATATGTGTTTATACAAAGACCGCCGCATGTGTAGGATAAAAAATAAAGTACGAGCTTCGGGCATTGCTCTGAACGCTAAAGGAATACTAATTTTAGATTATCTTTTAAGTTATCTGGAGTGGTGTTTTCTTATTTACCTTTACAGTAATTAGTTGCCTTGATCGTGGGTTGATAAATATGTATGTCATCACGTTCTATCCTGTGGAACAGACAGAGACAAAAAACAAAGCGAATTTTGTCTTTTATATCTTTATGATGGCTAATGCGGTAATCGAACCTGGGATATCAGCAATAGGAGCTCCTTCGCCTCCACTTGTCGCCATTGTGATCTTGAGTTACTTCAGTCATAAATCGGTATCTTTTTTGTAAATAAATTACTTCACGCTATATCGCGTATGGGTCTTATGCGCTTTCATATTAAACAGACCATGACGTACGTGTATGACTCAAACAAGCACTTGTCCTGGGAGTTGAACTTGTACTCCTAGTCTATAAGATACAATACTTGGAGCCTATAGTATGTATTAATTCAGTATTATCATAAAGATTTCAGGCTGTATTAAATCTTACTATTACTATACAAACTAGTAGTTTTACAAAATAAAAACACGCGAACGAAGGCTATAGTATCTTATTTTATATTCAGACATATATTGCTATAAATAGACAAGTATATTATATTTGGTAATAATTTCTAGTTAGTAAATGCTCCCAATGTAATTTATAATAGTCGATAAACTCTAAAACTAATTTGCCTAAAATGCGATAGGCTAATTTATTAAAATAATGAATGTAATTGATAAATATCCTTAATGAAAATAATCACACGATTTTGTCTTATGCTGTAAGCACACTTATATAAATTCTGGTCAGTAATAAACAAATAATAATAAATCGCGTGTTTAAGCCGAGCTGTCACGATTTTTATCCAGCAAGTCAGAATATACAGCATTATTTGCTCACGTTGCCTAAACGGTTGTTTAAAAGTGGGAACAATTTATGGTAAATATATGACCTTTAACTGTTCTATAAAAAGGTGTGAATTCACTGCGAAAGGTACCATATACGTATGCAACGTCACTACATAGTATAAAATAAAGGCCGCTTCCCTTGGTTCTCTTTCCGCTTGGTTCACAAGTTCATATTAGACATAAAATATTCTCTGACAATAATGTCTCTCATAATTGCTGTACATTGTAAAGCATTCGAGAAAGGAACCCAAAATCTAAATGATTCGCGTAATAACCCAAAAAGGCATAAAGTTTTATTTAAAACATAGGTACCTATAATATTGGCGTAAATCTACGAATAGCTATATTATAGCAGTTTAAAACTTGTTTACATTTTTAAATATACCTAATACAAAAAATGTTTTTTTTTGTCTTACATATGGGTACGTAAGTTTGAAGCGACTAAGCCTACTGAAATAATTTAAATTTTAATATGATCCCTTTAAGCTTTCGAGTAAACAAACAGTAACGTGAAAAGTATCGCAATTCTTTTTACAGTAAAAAATATTATTTGTACGTATTTTGACAATAAGACAATACAACAACAGAATACTCTTTTCCTATCATTAAAATCGAGCCACTGTAGCATATAAAAAAATAGACTTCTTTTTCGTGCCCTTTTATATAGATCGAGCTTCTCTTTTTTTTCTATTACTGATAAGCACTCTATTCACTTAGTCCTTCGCCATTCATCTCAAGAGCCTGCCATGCCCTTTCTGAGCGTCAAATAAATAAGAATTACATCATTGTCAAAAACATCTGATTACATATTTTGGTATTATAACTTTTCAGAAGTCGTATTTTTTATATTATATAAAGAATAAACTGAACAACCACATTCAGATGGGAGTTTTTAGTGCGAACTATACATATATAATAAAATTCTAACCGAATCGAATCTGTAGGTACATTAAACTTTACTTTTGGAAAATGTATGTTATTTAATAATATAATTTAATTAAATTAGTCATAATTATCGATACAGAGGCCAATCTACAATGAACATAGCCTATATCCTAACATATTACATCGATGCCACGTGTATGTATGTATTTATGTATGTATGTATGTATGTATGTATGTATGTATGTATGTATGTATGTATGTATGTATGTATGTATGTATGTATGTATGTATGTATGTATGTATGTATGTATATTGTATGTATATATACATTGTACATATTATGTGAAAATTTCAATAACTAGACCTACATAGTATTATAAACACGGCCGGTGCTAACGGAAGATAGTATTTTATGTCAATTGAAGCTTGGGACCATACCTGAAATTGAAAAGTGCTACTTATCTACGATATTTTTTTGACATGAATGATGAAGCCACGTAACCTTTTCAGTACTATAATAATAATTGTGTACCGCGTGGGTATCTTCCTTCAGGCGTAACTATAATATGCAAAAGACCAATTGTTTTGATGCCAGAGGATATTTTTATATAAATTTTTATAATAATTTTCAATCACATTGAAAGGAAATGTATTTTTAATATGTCTTTGATATTTTAATGAAGTAACTTTATTATATATTTATTGTACGACTCTTAAAGATAAAAAATATAATTGTATTCATCCTTTTTAAATGTTATATAAGGTACGCAATATTAGGCACGGGCCTCCCTTCAATACGAGGGGAATAAGGCCAAGTCTACCACTCTGGCCATTACTTTACACGTCTTTCGAAAACTTGCTTGGTTGTCTCAGATATGAAGATCACTACATAGTATAAAACAAAGTCGCTTTCTCTGTCCCTATATCCCTATGTATGCTTAAATCTTTAAAACTACGCAACGGATTTTGATGCGGTTTTTTTAATAGATAGTGATTCAAGAGGAAGGTTTAATAAATCTAAGGAAGAACCCAAGCGAAGCGAGGGCGAGTCGCTAGTATACAATGAAATAGAAAAAATATTTTCTTCAACACCTTTGAATATGAATACTTGTCGTCTTTAACATTTAACAATATAATTAAAGAAATCTGCTTACCAACAAACACACTTTCGCATTGCAATTTCATAGTAGAAATGCAGATTTTATTTTCAAAAAATCATAAGGAATATTTTTTCATGTACATTCATCAAAGAGAATGTAATGACTCAACATTTCCTTCGTCACTTTTCACCGAATTTAGTGCACGTGCGGTGTGACGATCGTAACCATAATGTGCTTTTGTCAAAGTAATAAATAACATTGTATAGCCTTTATTTAGATATGTTATTCCATTAAGAAGGCAGTAGTATTTCAGTGGTAGCTCACTTGCTTGAGTAACCGAGTGAAGCAGTTTAAATCACTGATATTTTCATATTATGTGAATTTCTAACATGATTACCACTTGTCTTACGGCGAGAGAAAACATCGTAATGAATCCTGCATGTCTGAGAGAACCTAGCAAGTTTTAGAAAGACATGTAAAGTCCCGCTTCCCCTCATATTGTATAATGGCCATAATGGCCCGTGCCCAGCAATGCGACGTTATAATGGGCTGAATATGATTATTAATTTCTTTTTACAGAAAATCTAGTGTTCATCTTTTAATTTGTTGTAGTATTGTTCAAACTTTATGATATACAAAATTTTATGTTTTTTCTTTAATCTAGTTAACGTAGAACCATGTAAAGCAGTAAAGTAAAACGCGATTCGCCTCTTATTTACGACTAAGATGTAGAACAGATAAGTCATTGTATCGCGAGTGTCCACTGAGGCATAATAAATGAGTGCTTGTTTAGAATGTTCCCAAAGAAAAAGTCGGCAAAGTATAAAATGGTAGTTTAAATTGTTTCAAGACTACATTATTAATTGGGTATAATGTAGCTATAAACTATAGGTATACCTAGTATGGGAGATAGCTTATACGTAAACTTAGGAAATGAAATAATCACTAGTCTATACATAAATTAAAAAATTGTAGTGTCTGTTATTAATTTCAAATTAACAGCTTTTCACTAAATGCATATAAAAGTACATACGGTACTAGCATCAAAATATCAATTTTTAAAATTTTTGTGTCTGTCTGTTTCTTCCGGCTAATCGTTGAAACGGCGGGACCGATTTTGACGGAACTTCACTTGCAGATAGCTAATGTTATAAGGCGTAACTTAGGTTCCTTTTAAACCAACTTCAAAAAAGGAGGAGGTTATATTTTAAAAATTATAGTCAATGCGTTTCTATTCTGTGAAATAAATATTTTTGAACAAAGATACCTACAGTTTTTAATATTTTTTTCTGTCTGTCTGTCTGGGGATAATTTAAGAAAAAAACCCGAGCAGAGCGGGAGTCACGCTGGTCATAACTCATAAAGATGGAATAATTTAGCTACATAGGTAACTAACGAAATTTAATATCCTCGACATTTGTGAAATGTAGTAATAGGTATCTATTACTACAAAAAAATAAGTACTAAGGAAAACCTTTTTCATAAAAGTATCTATATATATATATATATATATATATATATATATCGTCGATATTTTTCTATAGCTAGACAAAAGATATATAAATACTTCATGAGCTAAATAGGTATAGCACAAGGTTAATCATTCAAATTACCGTATATGACCTCATCAGGTGTTTCAAACACTATTTTTAAATTAGGTATTAATTATTATATACTTTTTCTTTTCTATTTGGCAGAAATCTTTTTAAATATCATATTAAATAGGTAATTATCGAAAATATTAGGTACCTATTAATTATTACATTATATGACATCATACAAAAAGGCAAAATAGAATAAGGCAAAACAAAATACAGTATTATAAGTATAACCAATTTTATTAAATTATTAATTGTGTTAAAATAAAGGAAACATTATGGTTAAAATGGGTAAATAATGTTATACTTATTGACATTTTTATTTTATTAGACTTATACCTACTAAATTTATTTAAATTAATTTTGCTGCATATTAGAAATTTAATCCATTTGCTTATACTAATTAAAATGGTATCCAGAATACACTTAGGTATTAATTAAAATTGATATTTTTTTCATATTCTTTATAAAGGTATTATGTAACACATTTTATTTGAAACAGTCAAATTCTACAAAATCAATTTTTTAGGTAAGTATTTACTATTACTATGTAATTACTATAATAAAAAATAATAATTTATGAATTAATAATATCATTAAATCTATAATATTATATTTGTTTCATTTAAAATTGAAATTATTAAATAGTTTAAAAATAAGATGAATAAGTTAACTTGTCTACAGTCCATTAAATACCTACATGCTAGGTCTCACTAACATCCATGGGGTGTAAAAATAAACAAGCACTAAGTGTTGACAGACAAAACAAAGTGAGGGTTCTGTTAATTGGAAAGCTATTGTAGATATATTAAAAAATATAATTTGTTGCTTTTTAAAGTTATAAATAATTTAATTTTAATTTTAAATATAAAATATGCAAGTTGCAGGCCATATTTTAAAGGTTTTATTTCAGAAATCATGCTTCTAGTGTACTATTATATTTAAAATGAATTAAAACATATTAAGTAAATACTTAAAAAACACTTCATTTTGTACGTAACAAATGCATAGCTTTATTAAATTTAATCACATAAAACAATCTCTATAAACTCGTGCCATATTAAGGCATACAGTTACGTATGAGAAAGTAATTTTAACTTAGACACTGTAAGCATCTAACTGGAAATATAAACAAAAAATGTGAAGTCTTGCAGTTGCAATCGATCTCGCCAATCTAAGAGTTAATTGGCCATAAATGAATATTTTTAACATAAACTTTTTAGTCCTCACGTTTCTTAACACATTCAAGCGTCTAATTACGTTAGATACTTTCGTATTCGGTATTTCTACAACCGCCAGATTTGTAAGAATCAGTATTTAAAAGTCGTGTAGCATATTTAAAACGAAAAAGGTGCACGAACCAGGATAAAAGGGGGTAAATATCGATTGTACTCACCACAACAAGACAGCCGGCAAACTTGGTGTAACACCAACGATTTTCGGCTACTGCACCATGTTTTCAACACAGAAATGTTAACTATTAACACAAACACCACTGCACTTGAACATAAAATTAATAAAACTAAGATTTTATATGTATGTCAGTCACAATATTTGAAAAAACACAATAATTGGCACGAAAAATACATTCAAACGGCAAACACAAACCACTTCTATTCGAAGCGGTAACACACTGTCAGAATTTTGAACGAATCGTTCCATAGACTAGCTTTGTCTGTATTGACTGTACTGCCTCAGAATTACTTTTCTTATTACCCGGCAAAATCAAGATGTCTATGTAATCCTAAGAACTGTTTCCATTTTAGTGTATATTTCAAAGGGTTGTATTATAACAGCGCCATCTATGGGTTTCAACAGGTACTACTTAGTTCTGGGTTCAAAGACTGTAGCGAAATCTATTGGTGTGTTTACAAATTATTTATTACTTGGCGTAAATGGTACAATCTGTGTGTTCCATTGTAATGGAATTAATATTTGATAGATGGCGCTTATTTCAAAAGTACAAGAAAAGTTGTAGTTTTTATGTTATATTAAACGTAAATGAAACGTAATAGTAATTAGCCTAATATATTTGAATAATTGACTAAAATTAACAATTCTTAAATAACTTCGTTTTAGCGAAAAACTGTACTTTTCTTATTTACCCCTTTTTATTAAAGGAGATCCTCAGATTAGTCTAGCAAAAAATACAAGCCCAAAAACGTTGTTGTCTATAATCTTATAGGAGAATCTCAAAGGAATTACACGCTCAATGTGCTTGTTTAAAGTTTTGATTACACATAAAAGAAATCAGCTCAAAAATGACAGATAACAGATTTCAATATGTTCGTTGTACTTATTTAGTAGAGTATTGGACACTTGTAACTTGTAAGCACTCAGTATTGATATTGCAAAGACCTTCGACCGAGAGATTAATCCAATGGGTCGCTTTCGTTTTAGATGCTACATTAAGGTTGACGGTACATTTTTAACACTGTATTTATCAAAAGTAGCGTACCTCAATGCACAGCATTACTATAAAAACAAAAGACAAAATCGTTCTATGCAGGTGTCAGTGGTAGCTCAGTGCGAAATGGGAACGCGTTCGCTTGGGCAACTGGACGAAGCGCATTCAAATCCGGGGTATCGCATCTCTGATATGGGCCAAGCTATGGGACATTAAAAAAGGGCCTAAAAGAAAGATGACAGTACAATCGATGGCTATTGTTCCAAGTCCAACTTGCATCCCAAACAGAGATTAACATGCCGTCTCAAATTAGAACCGAAAAAATCTCGTCCAGTTTAACCCCTTGAAATCAATAATCTGAGTTCTCTAATAAAACAAAGAAACACTCTTTACGCATAGATAAAGACTAAAAAGAAGTATAATGAAGCATTAACATTACTAGCCCAGTGGTAAGGCACTCGCTTGTATAACCGAGTGATGCGTGTTCAAATTAGGGTCAAGAACGACTGATATTTTCAGGTGCAATCTATTTCTGACTTGATTACCATTAATTAAGGTGATGGAAAACATCGTGAGAAAACCTGCATGTCTAAGAGAACCCAGCAAGTTTTCGAAAGATGCGAAGTCCGCAAATCCGCGCTAGGTCAGCGGGGTGTGTACTATGGTCTTTTGGTGTGTGTGTGTGGTAATATAATGCGTGTTCGGGGTAAACGTTCAAAGTCACGCAAATATATTATGTCAGCACTGCCACTACTTTCTCGTACTGAAGGGAGTTCTATGCCCAGCAGTAGCACGTTAAAAAGGGTTTATGTTATGCAAGCTGTATTACGTTTGCGTACTCTATCTTACAATTTTTTTAACAACCTCTACGAATTTAAAATCTCTCTCAGACATCTTGGAATTAAACGATATATTATGTAATGTATGATTGTATATGTACCATTTTGTTTTATCCAAATTTGCAAAGTCATTCATAAAAAACAAATAGCTTAAGCATGTCCCAGTAAAGTGCTAATAAATCTATAGAGCCGTAACGTTTGGTTATCTATTGGTTCTCATAGAACAAAAAGTTTTTTATATCTTTTAGAAATCGTAAAGTTTACAAAAAAGTTTCCACTCAGAAATGAACGGTTTCGTTCACTTCCGCTAGGATTGACCGCTGGCGACGGGAGCATTAGGACGCGAATTGGACAGAAAAATGAATGGAGTAAATAGTCATGATACAATTTTAAAACCATGAAAAACTACTAAATTAGATTTTTTTTTATAAAATACCTGAAGTAAATAAAGTATACTGATATAACTTGATTTATTTATATTAAAAATAGCTAAAAATGTAATATCCATACGAATACGGAAAAAGACAGTTTTCTTTGTCGTACAGCATACCTATAAATTAGATAATTAATTAATTTCATACTCGAAAAAACATACTTAGAAGCCTACCTATAAAATATAAGAGTTCACTTATTAATGTACGAAGTAGATATTGATTTCAAAAATATCCACCATGAAGGAACATCCATTCAACTCTTAACCATGGCGTGAAGAATGTTATTAAGTGGGTGAGTAGGAGAAAAAATACAAAATCTCTATCTATCGGGTTAGACGTGATAATTAGTGGATATGGAGGCGATGCGCCGTCATTGACCGTATACTCATACACTTCTATTGAGAAAAGAAATCTTGAAATATTATAAATTATATTTAACTGATATGTATATGATATGAAACGATGACTGTCTGAGGATCTAGTAATTTAAATACACTCGTACTTAATGACTTCTGATAGTTATTGAAACTTACAGAACTTTTAAAATTTATCTTTTAAAGAGCGTACTGTGTTACTCTTACTGATTGCACTAACATGTCTTGTTTTTAATGCCAAGCGTAAAATAAGTATCATCCAAAAAAATTATAATGAGGCTTAATAGGATCGGTTTTTGGCTTGAAGTCATTTTTCGATCACAAGAGCCATGTTATGGATTTATCACACTGTAGTGTGTCACGTACGTAATTTGTTAAAGTGACCCGAGTCCCCACTATTATAATAAGAAAACTATGGATGTGTGTATATTTATTACCCTTAAAACTGTGAAACAAGCCAAGTGTCCTATTTTTTTTCTTTTTTGGCAATGTACTGACATGACTTAAGCCAAAGATTGTTTGTAGAACCCTAGAATAATACCTATCACTATCCAAATTGAGCATACCTTTCAATCCCAGTAGAATAAAGGGTCCAACATAATGAAATAAATTAATATTCAATAATTCCGACCCAGTTTTACGCATGTAAATGTAGAAATATAATGAAAAGAATCTCACCAAATATAGAGATACCGGCCTGAGAAATGTAAAGGTACAAAATAGATTAAAAAAATAATTCATAATTACATAGTGAAACACAACCTAAAATACAAGTTGTAGATATATCTTAATTGATTTTACTTTACGTATCGTATAACATTATCGTTCGTCGTATCTCCAATACGTATAACTCCTAAACTTGTGTCCATAGCCTATTTATAGCCTTATCAAAACTATAAAAGAGCCTAACGATTCGCCCTGGCTTCATCTGCGTGTTTATTTTGAAGAAAAAATATTTATAAAATAATTTGTGCATTGCTCAAAGCGTAACATAGTCTGCAGTTGTATTTTTATTAAATGGAGTATTAATTTTATTTAAAGGGGGATCGCGTACGAGTAGAAGAAGTTGATTTCTTAAAAATTATGTTTACTATGCAGTTCCAGAATTCAAAGCGGACAGACGGACAGACACATAGAACTTTCGCATAACTTATTTATTGTTAAACAACAGTAAAGCTGTGTGAAAAGAAATATTAAGAATTTTATTGCTTCTCGTTAGAGTTATATTTACCCTCTAAAGTTTGGCTTTTGAGCTTTATTCTAAAAAATATAGGTTAAAATCAATTACATATATATATTGCTTAATCGATCTCATGGCAAATATTGCAAATTTTTAATTTCACTTCAGTAACTATTAAAGCTACTAAAGAAGTGTAGAGCTGGGGTGAGTTGTTAGTCTATACATGTTTATATATATCACTACATAGTATTAAACAAAGTCGCTTTCTCTGTCCCTATATCCCTTTGTACGCTTAAATCTTTAAAACTACGCAACGGATTTTGATGCGGTTTTTTTAATAGATAGGATGATTCAAGAGGAAGGTTTATATGCATAACTAGCGGATCCCGCGGCTTTGCCTGTGCTAAATCTAGGAAAAGCCCAAGCGAAGCGAGGGCGAGTAGTTATGAATAAAATTGAAGCATATACCTCTTTTTAATTTCAAATTAACAGCTTTTCTACATACGGTTCTAAAATTAAAGAATCAATTTTTAAAGCTTGTCTGTCTGGCTGTTTGTTTGTTCCGGATAATCTCTGCGACGGCTGGACCGATTTTGACGGTAGTTACTTTCATTCGCAGATATCTAATGTTATAAAGAATAACTTAGGCTACTTTTTTTTGACATTTTATTTATTTTAACTAGGTAGCGGAAACCGCGGCTTAGCTCGCGCTAAATCTAAAATAATATAGTAATGTGCTTTTGTTAAGGAAAACATGCTTAATACTTAATTTTTCTGTTTCTATATATATTTAAATAAAAACTCGTACAAGATGTGATATCATGAATAATCGTTAGGAGGGTGGAATTAATAAAACACACTATATTGATACGGCCGGTGTCGGATGCCGCTGTAGGGTTTCCAATAAAGCCTATTTGAATTTATTAGCTTACTCTTTATGTACTGTCGTGGGCAAAATATATTTTTTAAAAAAAAACATAATCCTTGAATTTAAGCATGAGTTTTTTTATGTTGTGTGTTTTTGTTATTGTCTTAGTAAAAATAACACTACGTAGTATAAGCTTATTTTTTAACCTGGTCACACTCCAGACTAAGCCCTACAATCGAAACATGTTCAATGAAAATAAAATAATATGCGAAGTTCAATAAAAATACAATTACCTATTAGAGGAATAAATGATTAATGCGTGAGAGAGAACTTTTCTTATACATTTTTTTTATTTCAACGTTTTCAACTTTAAACTTTCAAGTTTAAACAAAATTTTAGAGAATATATTTCTATATTACCATTTTTTTATTTTTTCATTAGATTTGTGTGCCTGACTGTCTTTACCCGTAAACGACGGTGAGATGTTCGTTTTTAAAGAAAAAAATATCGGGTAAGAAGAATCCAGCTGTGCGATATTTATGACTTTATATCATGTCTTCTCTGTCGTTCGTTGCTTTTTATATCTTTTCATCTCTTTTACACTTATAGGTTTTATTTCTTGAAAATTGTCATGAGATTTTAAATTTTTATATGAAATGATTTACACGAAACGTATAGTGAATAGAATTTAAATTTGTCAGGTTGTATAACGCAGAAGCATACTTTAGGTATAAATAATATATATCTACATAATTATGGCCATTTTAACTCAGTTTAAAGTGTTTAATAGATTAATCATGTTATTGGTAAACTATAAAATATTTTTTCTTATTCGTACTTTCTTAGGTTTACGCGAATATTTGACATTATAAATGAAACTATGTTTCCAGATTATGTCACGGAATTATTTTGATTTTTTATTCCCGACGTCTCGATTGCTTTACAGCAATCATAGTCACGGGAGAAACTGATTTTTTCTTAATTATTTCTGTATTTTACAGGCAAATTAATATTCACTGATAGAAACTCGGTTAAACTAGGTTACTCTCGCTTATCTTTAAACTTATTCTTATTATACATTTCTTAATAATTCTACATGAAATATAAATTTAAATTACAATTTCAATACAAGTTCAAACAGCTTATTCATTATTAATTATAATTAAAAGATATTCCAATAGGCGTTGCGTAAAACATCTTTAAATAGACTCTAATGATAAATATTTATGTGATCAGGAAATAGGTTTTTAAAACATTTGTCTAAATAAAAAATATTATTGTTAATTATTTTAAGTAATGGCAATAACGATAACTATAACAAAACTTCTTTTTTTAGTAATAAACTGCGATGAGTTTAATGGAAAAAGCGCGTGTAATGTAATACATACTTAGTAAAACGATCATACACAGGTGGAAGCAAACGTATACCAGGAATAATTGCATTTGCTTTAAAAATGTTCTGTATAACAAGAATCAATTAATATTAGCATACGCATCACAATGACGATAATAATAGGATAAGGCTATATGTATACTGTACATCACTACATAGTATAAAACAAAGTCGCTTTCTCTGTCCCTATATCCCTATGTATGCTTAAATCTTTAAAACTACGCAACGGATTTTGATGCAGATTTTGTAATAGATAGATCGATTCAAGAGGAAGGTTTATATGCATAACTAGCAGATCCCGCGGCTTTGCCTGTGCTAAATCTAGGGAAGATCCCGAGCGAAGCAAGGGCGAGTCGCTAGTATAATATAATTTTTACTTAGTTGACTCTGTAGATTAAAATTGTTTTGAAAAATCCTATTGAAATTGTAATTTTGTGGAAACAGGCCAAATCTGTAGTCTTTATAATTTTTGTCTGTCTATAAATGGTTCGATTTCTGAAAATTTCTAAAGAAGTAGATGTTTATATTACCTACTCTACCTGAAGAAATAAACTTATATTGATATAGATAAGTTAAAGAAGAATGCGACAACTTTAACAAAACATTTAACTTTCTCCCCTTCGTAACACAATATCGAAGGATAAAACCATTATCCAATCTCATAAAAACAAACACGAAAAACCCTTCAATTAATGTCGTATCCTATCCCGTGCTATAATGTGTTTATCTACAACTATCTCTTCATGAACCGGTCCAGCCTTATTAAGACGGCGTTAAATAAAATATATACATATAAATGTAATTGTACAGTCTGTTAGTAATACAAGAGACTTAAAAGGGTTTATTGTACAAGCTAATGCCTCCGGCGCCGCTCGCGTCTGTATTTATATTAACTAGGTACCAAATTTGAAGCCCGCTTTGATCATGCGAGTAATTGGGCGAGATCACATTTGATACTAGCTTTGCTTCCTTGTTTTCTTTAGACAATGGATAATGTATGTTCTAAGACAGGCTAGTAGCTATGCGATTTATTTACATAAAAAAGAAATAATAGAAGTTATAAAGTACTTATGTATTTCGATATATCTAATGAATATTAGTAAAAAGAATATTTTTAATATTTTTAAAGTATAGTCGCGAGCGAGAGCTAGTTTGTTATATTAGAGATGCATCTTTAAGTGACGAAGGAATTTATGTTAATCAAGCTCAAAATATGAAATGGATCAGTAACCGTATAATGGAGAGCTTACAAGCACCTGTTGCTTTTTGCTGGTGATCAGTGATGATGAGAATGTAGTAAATATTAGAAATTATTTTATTACCTCTTCGTGTAAAATTATATGTACATAGCTGGCTATGACTTTTAAAGCTTTTAAGCTTTTCAGTATATACAAATAAAATCGAAGCGTCTGCTTGTAATTTCAAATTAACAGCTTTACTTATTGCATATAAAAGTATTATACGGTAAATACTTGCAATTTAAATTTCTTTGTCTGTCTGTTTGTTCCGGCTAATCTCTGAAAAGGATGGACCGATTATGATAAGACTTTCACTCGTAGATAGCTAATGGTAGTAGTATAACTTAGGCTGCTTATATTTCATTAGAAAATTATAAAAAATATTTAATTTATTTTGACTTGCATCCAGAGAAACGGGCCGGGTTTGCTAGTATAAATATGATAAGATGCATTTTTAAAAAACTAAGACTCTTTACCCTATGGAGTATCGTATTATAGGTATTATCTGCTAAATTAAAATAGATTCTGAGGTCCTAGATTCGTGTTGCAAGTCGAATTGAATAAGCATATCCAGTAACGTTGCACTTGTCTCTGCGGACATACCTGTGTAACATATATAGGGAAAAGTTCCTTGCTAGTCTCAGTGATGTAGATCCCCGAATGAAATCGAAAACTTTTCGCTAACTTTAATAATGGCAAATAAGCGCGTTGGTAAGAAGCTCGCAATTCACCTTTGCGTAGCTCGGATTCGTAACTAGATATGTTTTAATTTAGTTGTGCAGAACTCTTTTTTTTCTAAAATTAAAGGAACCCCGGTAAAACTCCCGGCAAAACCCAGCCGTTCATACAATTATTATAAATTGGTTTTTCTTGTATGTACTGCATATAGCTACTTTCATTTGATGTTACAAACAGACATTTCAATTTCCTTTATCTCTATCGAAACTATGTTTCACTATAGTTAAAGTCAAAGCCATCAGGTATAGCGCCAGCTGATACAATAAGTATACTAGAAATAATATTACCTATAATTTACTCGTTTAATTACCTTATTAATAGGGTTTAATTAGTACCTAATTAGTTTAATTTTAAGACGCTATAAGTTTCTTAAGAATTTTATTAAAAGCATTAAAAGCTAGTATATTTATGACAGGCTCGATGTATTTAAAGGTTAAGTACACAGTATTTTACAAAGCGGAAATTTATCTTTGGCAGATAACGAAAAATGTATAAAAGTAATGTCTTAAAAGTATGAGTGATATACGTAAAGTCTGTTTTTATGTATATCAGTCTAGGAATGCATCATGAGAAAACCACTGTATAGATTTTGATGAAATTAGCTGGTTATTCGGGTCCAAATATAGGACACGTTTTACTAAAGGAAATTATCTAATGTCTAAGAAATCTGAAGTCTCAATATACTAATGCTAATTGTAAGTTAAAATGCTCTTATTATAATAATATAGGTGGTGGTGTGGCTCTTATATAATATTATAGGTGATGTTTTCAGGAGCTGGTACCCGAAGAAAATGGTTCTTCGTCGAACGCCTTTTCGAGCCAGTCGTTCTTCCAGCTGCCTGATTTCTTCCTGCTTGGACTTAATCTTTAAAATATGTAAATGATTCCAAAGTCCTACTTTAATCATCAATCTGATTTACAGGGAACTAGTGAAATCTTCATACATACCAATCATAAGTAAAATCATAAGTATTCTTTTATATAATACTTCCTTAGGTTTACGTGGATATTTGACATTATAAATGAAACTATCTTTTCGGATTTTGTAGCGGATTTATTTTGATTTTTGGTTCCCGACATTTCAAATGCTTTAAAATTTAGCAATCATGGTCACGGGAGAGACCCTCTCTCTCATATTCTTCCATCGATACAATTGCTACTACTACTCTGTTCTTAAGTTCTTTAAATAATCTCACACGTCACATTAAATCTTTGTTGCGCAAGAAGGTCAATCAAACCATCAAGCACTTTCACATTTATAATTTTAATTAGTAGCGATTACTGACATCCTTATACTGCTGGTCTACGTGATGCGAATGGTAGGACAGTTACTACATTTTGCAGATGACTTTTGGTTCCCATGGCCGTGGCCTCAAGGCGTAGAAAGTGGACTCCGTAGGCAACCGTGCGCTTACCATCTTTGCCATAGCGGGAGCCCTACACAAGCCGTCCTTCTTCCCCAGGACGGTACCCAGCAACAGGGTTTTTTACGATAAAAAATTATTGACGCCCATTATAGAAACAACAAGAAACTGAAAGCACAAAGTAATATGATATTCCTTCAATCTTCTTTATTAAAATATTTTTGTTTTCTTTTTGGCTACTATTAGGGTTGCGAAAACTCGTATGAATGTGGGTCTGTGTATAAAACAGCTTTACGGATTTTGATGAAATTAATTACACCGATAGATCCGAGCGAAGCGAAGGTAAGTCACACATTTAGCATAAACTGTATAGTGCAATAAAAATTCTGCTCAATAATAAAAATAGTTTTAATTTATAATTTCAACATTAAAGGCTTAAAGCGCGTAAATTACTCGAACAAGGCAAAAAGTCAGTATGACATTCACACGGTTCTCAGTTCTTCCTGTAGTATTCAGTCAGCGGAATTGCACGTGCAGTGATAATATTGCACGATTAAGTGTAAACTATTGTTATAATGTGTAGGTATTTCTATTTTGTTATTTCTCTAAAGAAAATAATTAAAAAATTATAAATAATGGGCTATACCTAATAATATTATGTTGATTCGTTCGTTTACGATACATGACTTAAATTAACTAAGGTATACCTTGTCGTAGTGGGGGGCTCATCAGGGTCCAGTAGATCAGCTAGGCTTGAAGCCAAGAAACGCACTGGGAGGTAGCCCAATTCGGTGTGCGGTTACTTTGCGGGTTGCTCCAGATACTTTTCGATAGGAGAGCACAGCAACGCCATGGTTATTATGGTCTGCCAGGACCGAGGAGATTCCATTGAGTTTTAGTTATTAGTACTCGCTTTGCTGGTTAGGCCCACATAGCCTACTCATACGTTTACCAGCGGTATGCTAAATGTTTTAACCATCCAACATTTCATGTCTCTTAGGACATAATAAAAAAAAAAGTTTTATTAATCTTTCTACTAGCTCTCAAAGAATAACAAGAGGGACAAAATATAAATTAAAGTGATATATGAAAAAAATCGATCAGTACAATATGAAATATAAAAAAAAACAATTATTGTAACGTATATTGAATATAAATCCCAGATCAAAAGTAATTAACTTTTTTGTCTGTTTGTTTGTACCTATGTCTATTTGTGTGTTAGCTTTTTTATTACTACATAACTTTATTACTTGGGTCAACAAGTAAAATATTTTTGACTATAGGAAAATTTTTACTTCCATGGGATAACACAATAACTCGTCCTTAGACATAATAATTCCTATTAAACTATAGCAGCACTATGTGCTCGTACCCATGGAATTATCCGAGAGAAATGAAGGTAAATCACTAGTATAAACATTAAAAACTAAATGAGAGAATTTACAAATGTCTACTTCGCTCGAGACTCAGACTCTTGTGGATCGCACTCTCGTGGGAAACTTTTTTTCGGAGACATCCTTCTGTATGCAAGCTATCTCTGCTTTAAAATTTATCAAGATAAGTCCAGCAGCGTGGCAATAAAACAATAAAATCAAACACACAAACACCTTTAGCATATATATTATGAACATATTGTATTTTCTTACTTGTGAAATTAACACAGAGTGTCTAAAATTAATTTTATTAAGCACAAATGATTTTTTTATCGAAAGTTAATATAAATATAATACATCATTTCAGGTAAGATACATTAATTGTTTTATTTCGAACTTTTTTCTTATTTAAAAACTCTTATGAATTTGTCATGTAAACCGTAAAAAATGAGTATGGAGCTACATACTTCTCAGCTTTAGGTATCCGTAACGTTGACTCATATGGTTATTTCATTATATATTCACAAATGTCTTAATTAACATCGAAACCGGCATAATAATTCAGAAAAAAATACACAGCCTTAACTCCGGTCACAGGCTGTGTTTTGTCCTTCTCTTGCGTAATACATTCACAGCATCCGTCCTTATTTGCACCAGACGAACTTGTAAATTGTTCTTTTTACGATACGCCTGAGATTAAAAGACCCATGTCGCCTAATGAAAATTAGAAATCAATTTTATTTCCTTGTGATAAGATCCATAATATTTTGTAAGTTTAGTTACATACGTCCATTTTAACTGTGTAAAGGATGATCAAGTTATCTCGCTCAGACAAAACAAAATACAGCACAAGTCCTTTGAGCTTTCGAGTTTAGTTGCTTTACCGCGATTGCTTTTTGTAGCCCCGTCCCTTTTCTTGGAGCATTTCATTCGTAAGGAAAACCAGTTCCGTTTCAAAATACATTTAATGCCACACTGCAATAATCGAAAATAGACTTTACATTAATAAGATTAGAAGATAGAATAGTAAATAAAGTTTTTGGAAGTTAAGATATTAAAATGTATTCGTTAAGATGTTATTGTCACGTTCTATCGATGCGAGATGTGAGTTTTCTGTTTTTATTGGAAGTGCATTAAGACATACTAACATTGCTCTGTGCCTTAGTTTTCGAAGGATCATGCATGATTCATAAGCCCTTTGCGAGTGATGTGATTTCACGCAAGAGGTTTGAGTTGACATTCAGTACAGCATATACCTTGCAAGGTCTAGTTTATTATTCAAATCTTCTGCATACAGTTGCAATGTTAAATTATAAATGATTTATGTTTATGTTTTTTTAATATATTAACTAGCGATTCACCCTCGTTCCACGGGACATGTTTTAATGGTTGATATAGATTTCTCAAAAATAAGACATTTTCCTGCTGTAAGAAGTATCGTGTATGCTGCCTCGGATAAGAAACTATCATCATAATAAATTTCATCAAAATCTGTCCAGTGATTTTCTCATGATTCGGTCACAGACGGACTCGAAAAATTCGGTGTCTGTATCGATAATAATGACTATTCACTAAGATTTTCCAAATATTATAGAGGCAAATGAAATGCAAGTGATCACATAATTCGCTGTATCTTTCCTTATTCAGGCATTTGTTAATGTAACACTTAACACTTGTTAATTATTTCATAATTTGTTGCTTATCGGCTGATAAAATAGTTAAACTGGACGGAACCATAGCAGCTAACTTTATACGCCACCAAACTGTAACACATTCAAATGAATGCTACTGGAAAGGTTATTTGATTTTCAATGACATAAAATGTAACAGTTTTTAAAATTTTTTTTGTTGTTTTAATAATGATTACCATCGATTTTGACACTGTAGAGTCAAAATTGAACCTAGAGTCTAGACCAGTATTAGCTTACTCAATATGGCATAGGAACTAATCCTAGAAAACTAAAATTTAAGTCACACAAGCTATTTTTACAGGTATTCCTAGAAAATAGTTCTTGGTTAAGTTGTCAAATCTGTCATTTTTAGAATATGTTAATAGTGGTCCCCGCCGCAAACACGCACGGCTGAGTATTTACTCACCACTTAACAAATAGATAATTATCGTGTCCCTGATTTACTTACTGCATTTTTGATGCTTCATATCCAGATTCACGTAGGGGTGTCGATTTTTAAATATTTTATTTAGACAAATGGAACAGGTAGGTATTGAATCAGACGATGCTTGTACAAATACTTCATTAAATAGAGCCTTCCTGCACATATCTAATAGAGAAGACCAAAAAAGCTTTAAAGTAAAGCTTAATATTTATTGTTAGATAAATAATAGTAATAATGTTTATTTTCACGTATAGTTCTTTTTATTTGTAAACTTTTAAATAAATTTTAGGTAAAACAGTATCACACATTAAAAGTTAGTATTAAATATAAATATTTAAAGCTCGTTACATAGTAAAAATTAAACACTTTAGCAATTTAATCGTTTTCTTAGTAATCAGCAGTAATATAAATATGTGTCTACATTTCTACGTATACATATATTTAACACCTATTTTGCTTATGTTTACAAAAATTTATTATAGGCATGTAGTATGAGTATTAGTGTGGTTCTGCTATTTTATCGATAAATATAACAACAACTAAAAATTTCACTTCTCTAGTTCTACCATGTAATAATTAGAAAAAAACCTAGGACATGCATGATAGACCAAGCCTTGGCTCTAGTTGGACCAACGAGAGAGTCAGCACCACAAAAACGTCTATGACTATGAATACTAATTTATTACTCCGCCCACCCATCAAGCTTATACTTACCCATCGAAGTTGACTCATTAAAACATTTTATCGTTCATGCAAATCCATGAATTATCATTGTTTATGTTAGTGCATCAGTCAGCATAGCGCTAAGAAAATGCGATTAAGACATTATCTGGTTACCACTATCCGTGGCAGAGCGGGACACAGCACAAATACACCCGCATATAATTTGTACAGAAATAACTTAGCGTGCGAGCGAGACGGTGCTATTGAAATGTCAGACTCAGTGTACGCATAATGAGAAATCATCCGTCTCTCTCACTCCTGACGTTTTACAATTGTTTATTGTCATGTTACTGTCTCGTTTCGACGGGCGAGATTGAGATGAAATCGCCGGCAGTGGTCTTTCCGAGTCCTCCTATTGCTATATCGGTATGTGCCGCGCCGGCGACGGACGTCTTCACTACTTTTTTATCGATATTTTTGATAAACAAACGCATTTATTTTTATTTATCAATAAAAAGTGACTTTGAACGTGACAGTGTGTGACTGGATGTTTGTAAAAATATGTGTAATTAAGTTTTACAAATTAATTTGTCAAGTGCGTATGTGTTTAGTGATGTATTTATTATTATGCGAATGGATTGCTGCCGCCACAATATAGTTTGACACGAGATGACCTGACACATCTGCATATCAGAGCAGTAAGTTATTTCACTGTTATCAAAACAGTTTTTTTAAACTATATTTTATCATAACTTAAATAAATAGGATTTTCTAGAGTAACTTTTAATGATTTTATATATTTAAATTTTAATAATTAATAGATATATTTATAAAAGTCACACAATATAATTGTGCGGTAACATTTTCGGAATTCCGTCCGTCGGTCCCTAAACTCGTCCTTTTGAGTTAAGTGACAAGTTTTCGTTTTAGCGAAGGACTACAACATGTGGTTCAGAGCATTTGTACCTGCCTCGGCCAAGGGCTGACTTTTTGTAAGTTTAAAAACAAAGAAATCCAACGACGGGGAGCCCGGCCGGTGTTGCAGTTTGGTCACGTTTTTAGTCTTTCCCAAGAATTGCCGGGATTTTTTTATTTATCACCTAACGTTGTCGATGTTGCATTTTTATTAGTATCCGTTCTCAAGTAGCTTGAAAATATTTGTTACCTGAGTTAAATTTATGTCATCATTTTCTAGACATTACTATATGTAAATATTTATTCTAATAAATATGTTGGGACATTATTCATTTACAAGAAGTTGTTAAACGACAGATAATTATTATTTTTTACAAATTGAAATTTAATTAAGTTCCTATGAATAGCTTTATTGAAACAGCAATCTCCACAACCTTATTATTTTTAAAATATTTTACATTCTATCAGTTAATATGCCGATAACATTTTTTTTATAAAATGATAAACTACACTGAAATAATATTTATGTTACAACCTAATTTATTGTCACAGCATCGACCGCGTGATAGATATCATTATCTTATTCCGGGATATAGGCTATCTCCATTTCGAATTTCACTCAAATTTCTTCTGCCGTTACAGTGATAAAAAGATGGTTAACGCAAAATAATTAACAAGCCGTTCAATTTATACCAAATAAATCTTAACGCACTCAAAATCTATAGATAAGTTTCAGGAGCTTAAAAATCTACAATAAGCTTTCATTAGTTCCATCTTATCTACGAGTATTAGTCGAAAAAAGCTCCATGGCTGAATGTTGAAAAGTTAATTAAAGTAAAATAAAAGTATTGTAAGAATTATTTTATTTTAATAACATAAGCTTTTTAATAAGATTACTAATATGGACTAAACTTACCTATCAGGCAATTGTATGCCTTTGTGTATCTTTTAAAATATCTTAATACGCTACGTCAGAGTGCTAACTAACGACGATGTAGCCTAGAAAATGTTTAGTATCCACCATTATTATTCTTAAACCCTTCTCTATGTAAAACAGTTCTACTAAAGCTATCATTGAAGAACTTTTAGAAAAGCTCTACCTTAAAAAAGCTTTAAAAGCTAAGATTTAAAAGCTTAAGCTATATATTAGCTAAGTTTGTGTGTGCTGTTTTTACCCCTTCATTTTGAAACTGCTGAATAGATTTAAATGAATATTACGAGTAAGTATATAGATAAAGTATGACTTGAAGTATTTTTGGAACTTAATATTCAAAAAAATATTCTTTATAGTGTAGTTAATTGATACAAATTCGTTTATTTAATAAAAGTATTCGATAATGAACTTTCAATTGTGCCTTTTGTAATAAATGTAATAACATAATTTCTGAGTAACATAAACCGTAGAAAATACCCGGAACAAGAACGACAAGTCGCAATCTCATATCACGACTCGATCCGACCCAAGATCACGAATAAACACTGATTTATTTGCATTGATACATCGATTTAGAGAACAAAAAGTTTTGTATATTAAAGGTTAAGTTGAATAAATTTTCTATATATGTAAGTATTCTTTTTTATATTAAAAGTTAAATTATATTAGGTACAGTAGCTTACTTATGTTGTATTCTAATTGAAAAATATTTGACATTATTCGAAAATGTGTTTATTTGCCTTCTTCTTTTTATGTGTATTACATAAAGATATTTGGAAAACTGCAGCTAGCATTAAATACTTTTTAAAGCACGAAAATGTCTTTGAATGAAAAGAAATGTTATTGTATATAATAGTTAGGCAATTATGGGAGCATAATATTTTATATATAAAGGCGAAGACAAAATAGCTCAATACCTTCTTATCTATTTACAATTTTCAACCTTTATATAACAATTTAAGAGCTTTAGTATCAATGAATAACTTAGAAAATGTTTTTTTATACGCACATAGGTAAATCTTATTCATATTATTGGTTCTTTTAATTTTTTAAAATACTAACTTTATTCGAATTTCGACCATTTGTCGAACACTTGTTAGTAATATTGCAATAAGAATCTTGAAAGTAATCTAGTGTGGGCAATAAACACATTATCCACTCGACCTTTACTTAACTGAAGCTAATTAAAATGTTTATGATGAAAATACCTAAAAATAGTTTTATATGCTCGAGCACTGTGCAGTCATTTGCATGACAGTTTTAAAAGAATATGTTGGGACATTTTTACAACATCGCCATCCAGTTCTGTGGTAAGCGAGGCTTGTGTTACGGATACCAGATAGTTGATATACTACACATATACATTTTAAATACATACATAATATAAATATTAACACCCATGACTTGAGAATAAACATTCGAGCTTAACAAATGAATGCCTCCAGCGGGACTCGAACCCGCGACCGCTGGCGCAGAAGGTAGGGTCACTAGTCACTACCAACTGAGCCAAACGTGTCGTCATCAAAAGTAATAAAAACGATTTTTAATGTTAATTAATTAATAATATCATTATTCACAGATAATTTTTACTATATGATGTAGAATCGTAAAAACTGTACTACCATAGATAAAGGGGTAAACGGTCAATATGAGGAAATAGTGACCTGCTCTGGCTTCGTCCAACTAATCTTTACTGTCCTTATTTATACGCTTGATTGATGAAATATTTTTTTTAACTTTTTTTTTAAATATATCTGATATGTCAATCTTCAAAGAGGAAGCTTTTTAACTAAGCTTTGATTAATTAGGCAGGTTAAGAAAGTTTTTCCTGATCGAATAGAGATTAGTACACAAGTATGTCCGCAATACTAATGTATTCTATTCTTTTATTTCCTCCTAACTCTTCCTTACTTCAGTAATATATAGATAGGATGAATTAGACAAGTGAGAGATTAGCCACCCATTCCTTGACGTGCTCTAATAAAATATCGCTTATTGCAAATACGATGTTACTAATAATTATTTGATTAAACTAAATACTAAATTATTAAAAACATTTGACATTTGATGGCCAGAGACTCGAACCCACAGTATCCAAGTCTGCTGCTGTACATGCCAACCATTAAGCTCTCTAGTAGAATTAAATTAAGCGGTATGACTTAAATCAGTTCAATAATCCTAACATGTACTTAAATATTTTAAGTTAAGAGAAATCTAAATGATAATATAAAAAGGTTTGGTTTCAATAATTGCTTAATCAACTGGATTGATCATCAATAGAGCAGGCGATGGTCATGTCGACGACCGGCGTCTAGTGATGTACGTACGGATACGGATGTAGATAATATCTTTTTATTATATCGTTTTGAATTCATAGTGAAGGTGGAGAAATTTTAATAAGGGAATGTATTTGAATGCGTAAGTTTCTTGGTGTGTGGAATAATTGAGCTATTATTGAAAGCGTTGTATTTAGTCGCGGCTTTTCTTGGCTGATGCTAATGCAACTATTGAGTTTCTCGCCAACTCTTCTCAACAGGTGTACTGCCTTGTGAATAAGTGGTAGGTTCCTCTCGGAAATAAATAAATAATAAATAGGTATGTTGGGACATTGTTACACACAGCACTTAGAATAACACAGAGTACTTAGATTTACCTAAACGGTGCGAAAAGGCAACTAAAAAGACCGAACTAAGTCATTAATTAAACTAATGTAGTATTGATTGTTATTGACTAAATAGTTAGATGATTTTATTCAGTGTTGGCATAAAATATATATTTAAATTTACAATACAAGTAATAACATTGCGAAAACTTAAATATTTTTTACAATCAAAATATTTTTGGATACAACAATCCCAACACTACTTCGAACATTTGACTGTAATCGTAGGAAGATAATAATGTAAGGTTATTTTATAGCATATGGACTCGTTCGTAATAAATAACCGCCTATCATTTTATAATTATAAACTAAAACAAAATATTATTTAGGTACAGCACGGACGATCATAACAAACCGAATCGATTTTGAAATAACAAGAATGTATACATATATAAATAAAATTGGAGTGTCTGATTTTAATTTCAAATTGAAAGCTTTTCACTAAATGTATATGAAAGTATATACAATACAACAAAAAAATTAAGTTTTTGTGTGTCTGTCTGTCTGTTTGTTCTGGCTAATCTCTGAAATGGCTGGACCTATTTTGACGGGACTTTCACTAGCAGATAGGTAATGTTATATATAGGAGTGACTTAGGCTACTTTTATTTTTGAAAATTTATTTAATTTAATTACGGGAAGGATGTTTGTGCTACAAACTTTTAATTTGGTAGGGACGAACCCGAGTGAAGCGAGGGTGAGGCGCTAGTATAGTAATAAACAAATTCGTGAAATAATGTTGAACTTTGCTTTTATACATAAGCACTAGTTAGGTACTTCGGCTTTGTTTGCACTGGCTTTTTTTGACTACATCTTAACAAATTAGTTTAGTCTTATAGTTGAGTCCCAACCCTATGAAGAATTACTGCTTGTATTTCAATGCATATAAAGCTCTGAGATGTTTTTGGTATTCTTTTTAGTAAGCTATACATACGTAGCATGGCAGAAGAGTCTTACTATTAATTTTTTTGCAATTTGCAATTAAATATTTATCGTTATTATAAAAATAATCACAAATCAAGTTTTTCTTGACTTGCAATAAATGTAATAAATGAGTTAAAATTCGTAGTTTACTCTAAGTATATTGACATTGGTAAATGCTAAGCCCATAGGATGTTTTGAAATTTAAATTTGTGATAAGGAAAGAAGTAACAATGTCTTAGTTGAAATCAAAAGACAGACAGACGAATCCGGGGCAAGTTGCAAGTTCAAAGTGGTTAGAACTGGTTGCGCGGTCATCCGCGGTCACGACGAAATGAAGACATTTGTATCGTACACTACGGCTTGATAGCGATATAATAATTCATATTTTATTGATATAGCATATAATTTTGCCAATATCACTACATAGTATAAAACAAAGTCGCTTTCTCTGTCCCTATATCTCTATGTATGCTTAAATCTTTAAAACTAAGCAACGGATTTTGATGCGGTTTTTTTAATAGATAGAGTGATTCAAGAGGAAGGTTTATATGCATAAATAGCGTATCCCGCGGCTATGCCTGTGCTAAATCTAGGAAAAAGCCCAACCGGAGCGAGGGCGAGTCGCTAGTCAGCTATAATTTGCAAGTATAATATTGCTCATACATATAGCTGCAAGTATGTATATAACTATACTAACATTTTCCGCGGCTCCGCTTGCGTTCTAAAGACAGATAACAAATTTTTAGATTTTACAAATTAATAGTATACCATGTGATGTTATATAGCCTATAGCCTTCCTCGATAAATGGGCTATCAACATTATGGGTTGCACTTGACTTACCTAAAAAGAGAATGCTTTTATCAAAATATGCAATATGACAAAATAAAATATGTCATAAAAATTCAGAAAAGTGTTCATTTTCTTTTTTAGTAAATCCGTCAATTAGTAATAAATATATTAACAACTTTTTATAAAACGAAATAATGGCAGTGTTAGGCATTTTATTACATTATTCTCATAGATATGTTTCTATACGAGAGGAGAATTAACGAATATGTGATAACTTTTCAAAATCCCAATTATAGCTTCGTACAAAGCACATGTTAATTTGATGAAGCTTATAAACGTTGTATGCTATGAAGAAATTTAATTAGAAATACTTGTGTAGGCTGTGGGAAGGAGGTTCGATAAAGCTTTTTATTTGTCATTTTTTTACTTACTAATTTTCTTAGTACCACAGCATGCTGTTAAATGTGAAATTAAGATAAATTGTTATTATTTTTTATTTTTTCGTTATTGTTTTTTTTTAATTATTTCTATAAAACCTTTTCTAAAAATTATAAAAATAAATTTCAAACTCTTGAAATATTTTCAAACTCTACTAAATATCAGCTCTATATTAATACATAATTGTACAAAAATCATTATTATTAAAAACCTTCAAACTACATGAAATTACTTCAAGCGTGACATTACCAGAAAATACGACCACAAAATATTTGTACAGTCAGCATAGTAATAAACATACAGGAGCGATTCAAATCCGGACCTCTCCAAATAAAATGGTGAAAAAAAACGGTGTCGACAGAGTCATCTTTCTAGGGTAGAACTAATTGGTATTGGTTGGTTATAGTTAAAAAAGTTATTTGTTGTTCACCTACGCTATTTGATAGACCCACCGAAGCGGGAACGTGAGTTACGGCAAAAAATCTTGAGACTTGACCGCTTGAGCATTTTCTCCTACTTCAAATAAATAGTCACGGTGCCTTATAACCGTTGAGTTTATCTGCCTCATCATTGTTGTCGATTACAAACGCTAATGTTAGTGGATGGTTTTGAGGAAATTATTAAGTTGAAGCAGCGGGGCATGTTGTAGTGTTGCTAGATTTTGCTATTTTAAGATTGAATTTTTTGTTCTGAAGAAGTGTTTTTAGAATATTATCAATAAAGTCTAAGCGATTAATTCTTTATACCTTTCCCGCGGCTCCGCTCGCGTTCTAAAGGCTGCAAATCAAAAGAAATATTTTTCTCCCGTTTTTGCAACATTTTTCATTGATGTTCCGCTCCTATTGGTCGTAGTGTGATGTTATATAACCTATAGCCTTCCTCGATGGACTATCCAACACAAAAAGAATTTTTCAATTCGGTATAGTAGTTTCTGAGATTAGCGCGTTAAACCAAATAAATAAACAAACTCTTCAGCTTTATAAAATTACTCAGTATAGATTAAATGACGTGACATTTTTAACCTCAAACACCTATATTCATCAATAGTTCTTTTAGCAAAGTAATCTAAGAAATCATCATTTATATGAAAAAAAATTATATATACTCATATAGTGAAGTTATAGTAACCCAAAAGAATTTAAGTAAATATTTTAGCCTGTATTTCTCTGACAACTATATTTTCTTACTACTTTCTATTGTCCAAGTATCAACATAACAATGGTCTATTCATATTTTAAATTTTAAGAAACCCTTTTTAACTTAAGTTCTGGTAAACTACATATGCTATAACCATTGTTGAGTCTTTACTTTTGATGATTTAAGTATTCATAAATATCAATTCCAACACATATAAAAAAAATTAACTGCATTGTTTACTTGCAATATTTTCCTACATATTACTATGACGTAATAATATATTTCATTAGTGAATTTAAAAGTTTTTACCGATTTACATACGTTTAAGATAAATAATAAATAAATATAAATACGAGTTTGCTGATTAATATTACAATGCTGTATTATTAATACGCAGCACCATCTAGTTCCATGGTAAGCAACAAAACTTGTGTTATGGACAGGGACTGCAAATATATAACTTTAAATTCTTACATATTATAAATGTCACACCCATGAGAAGAGTGCAAACGGTTGTGCTTATCTCATAAATGATTGACCCCAGTGGGACTCGAACCCGCGACTAGCACAGCAAGTATCGTCAATACAAACTGAGCTAAACGTTTCGACTACGACTACGACGGCATTAAGTTTTTGGCCTTTTACTGACAACTATATGTTACACAATATACCTAATGAATGATACTAATAGATGTAGACGCGTAGATAAAACACCTGTGCCTACCTACCCACTTATAAATATGTAACCCGCTATTGTGTTCACAAAAGAGATCTATCCGTGGAGTTGCTAACAAGGGCTCGAAAAAAGTCCAAGAGTGCCCGAATTTGTTTCCGAACAATGGGTCAGAGAACAGACATTCAGGTAAAATAAATTCCCTATTGTTGGCTGCCATTAGGTTGTAATGCTTTGGGATTTCGACGTAATAAATTCATTGAATTCAAAATCTGTACGCAATCCTACAAAAAATGTTCTTGCCGCTTAAAAGCTTGTAGTAATCATGACTTCTTCAATACTAAACTATACTTAACTAAATTAAATATTGTGTATCGCTAATAATATGTTCTTGTTAAATTATTAGACAAGTCATTTATATTATATACATAAGACTTAAAATATTTAATTATTAATAATAATTATTATCTACTATATAATGGGCGATAACTCAATTTTATAGACAGATATTTCAAATTTCTATTTAGATAGATAATATAATTTATCTATTGCTTCTATTGATAGGATATAATTAAATGTACAATATAGTATTTGATACAATAAAATTTTCTATATAAAGTACAATTACATTGCTTGAACATTAAATCACAATACGCCCAGTTTGTAGTGACCCGGGTTCGAGTCTCGCTGTGGACATTCACGGTGTGATAGGCATGAATGAAACGCCAGTCATGGGTATTTTTAAAATCATACATTTTAAATATTTAAAGTTAATATGTGTAGTGTATCAACTATCAGGTATCCATAACACAAGCCTCGTAGCTTACCATGGAAATAGATGGTGCTGTGTGTTAATATCCCAGCATAGTTTTTCGTCGAACAACAAGCACAAATAATAATTCGTAAATCATATAAAAAAAACTATAAACCAATTCCAATAAAAACGTAAGCATACAACCAAAAAACTTCAATCTGATATCAAATTTATAAATTAATAAATAAATGTTCAGTACAAATCGCGAAGGTTCAGTCCGTAAATTAATGACTCTTTCACCGTGAGTGTCCGATACGGTCCCTTCTACCTGCCTTGACAAGTTTATTTAGACATCAAAATACACTTTTTTGTCGGCCTATATCTGTGAAACTAGTTTCGAGAACACAAAACAATTTCCTTTGTTGGAACGTTTAATGATTTTTTCGTCACTATTTGTCGATTTTGCCGGCTATTCTGCGAATCACATTCAGTTACCTGTTATGTTAGAAGAAACAATATGAAAGGTGCATTTAGCTGTCAAGTGGGGTGTAATTTATAGTGCTGATAGATCAGACGAGGTGTCTTTATTACGGTTTAACTAGACAATTATTTTATTTTCGGGTATTCGTACGATGCTTGGAAATAAAAAAAATTGCACTATATATTCTTGTTAGTCGGAGAGTATTCGACGTTTGAAAATTTATTTATCATTTTATTCCAGAGTAAATTGTTTTAGAAATTTCACTAATATAATAATGATTAATAAAAACAGCGCAATCTTTAGAATTTATTTGGTAATAACAGAAGCCTTAATGTTAATTGAAGTTATAGTTTAAATTACATCAAAATTCGTCTAGATGTTTCAGCGTTACGAAGTAACAAACAAACATTCGTACATCCACATTTATGTATATGCTGTAATTATTATTATATTATTAGACAGTGGTAACCCAGCGGTAACGCGGTCGCTTGGATAACCGAGTGATGTGGGTTCAAATCCGGGTCTCGCATCTCTGATATTTTCATGTGCGAATGAAAATATCAGATGATATAAATTATCATGATTACCACTTGTCTTACGGTGAAGGAAAACATCGTGAGGAAACCTGCATGTCTGAGAAAACCTAGCAAGTTTTCGAAAGGCATGTGAAGTCCGCCAACACGCATTAGGCCAGCGCGGTGGACTATGGCCTGATCCCCATCGTACTGAGGGAGGCCCGTGCCCAGCAGTGGGACGTTGAAAAGGGCTGATGATGATGATTATATTTTGTTACAAGTTCTAAGCAAACCAAATCCAAAATCTATAAATTCTAATACTATACTTAAATCTGTTCTGTACCAACCACCGGAAACGATATAAGCACAAGTATTAAATAATCAAGTGTATAACCTTATCTCAGACAGATGAACAAACAGGAAGTCCGTGTTAGCTCCTGAGTGACGGCCAGATCCCGGAGTAAGCTCGTTCGTTATATGAAATGATTGCGTAGTGTTTTAAATCTGATGCAGGTCATGTTCATATACATTTTTATTAAATTATTGCTACTTACATCCGCTTGAAGCAAAAGTTTCGAGTTAGATATTTAAAATGTATCATCTGTACAATTTATACAGATATAGAAACTTAAAGATAATTGAGCTTTAGTAAAAAGATATGTACATTCCATTATATTTAATGTAATATTTTTCTTTTAAATTATTGTTGTATTTTTAAATATTTCTATAGTTATTATTTTTCATGGCATTTTGGCCATCGTATATATTATAAACTAATTATTATAAAAATAAATTGAGCCTACTAGTTTTTGCACATGACGGACGGTGTTCAAAGTATACTTGCTAGTCGAATTTTATAAAAATCCACGAAGCTTTTTAAGCGTTAAAAGGCAACAGTCAGAGTTATTTTCACATTTATATTATTATTATGGTTTACATATTTACGAACTAATTAAAAATTAAACTCTGCCTTATTTTTAACTTCTGTTTTAACACTTTCTTCCCACGCGTAAAATCTGTTCACTTAAGCCAAAAGTACCAAGATAAGGCTAGGGCCCAAGATTCTAAGGAACACCTAAATCAACGTCGAGATAATAATGTCCAAATATTCGAGATCCTCAGTAGCTCGCATCGGTGTGCTAAGTGACTGGGCAAACTGTTATTATCACCTACAGCTTAGTATAATGTGTTTGGTTTGGTTTCAAGCTTATATGCTTGAAGCTTTAGTGGAAAGGAAAATACATTTTGATCTTTCTATATTTCATCATCATTATGATGAAAATTGAATAAATTAATCATTTTATTTTGTTTTCTTCCGATTTGTTCTAAAATTTCTAGAGTAAATACATTTTTTTGTTTACAAATATGAATTATTCGAAATTTTTAGTTCTCACATTCAGTATGATACATCACTTATCTTTAAGGTAGTGTTTCTTGTTATATTTGCATATAAGGGTAGTAGCTTAAAGCTTCCTTAAATGTATCGTCTACATCGATAACTGATTGACTGTACGACCCTAGGTCGTAGCATAAGCTCAAAGCACTAGTTAAGACCATAGAACCAGTTTCAGTAGGAATGCGAGTGGGCGAGCTCGGATCCCCACTGTTTGTACAAGAAACGTTTCGACCCAATGATGCAATAGCGCTATTGGAAGCATATCTTGATACTTGAATTAAGTTGTTATGTGCATCATAGTTGGAGCGGCTTTCAAAGAAAGTCTTTATTTATGTATTGTAGGTTTTCGTTAGAATATTATTTATATTATATTATTACTTTGAATGGCGATATTATGTTGTTAATTTTTATTATTCACGAGCTTCGCTTCGCTTGGGTATGTCCCTTGGTATGTTTTTTTAAAGAAACCCGAATTCTCTTTCTAAAATAAAAATAGCTTAAGTTACGTCCTATAAGCTCCAAAGATTAGTTGGAATAATAACACAAATCTGAACTGAAATTATCTCTTTTAAACATTAGTAGAATCAATCTACTTTTACAAATACTAATGTGTAGTTTATTACATATGTAGTCCTTAACCATAAAAGCTTGTACCAGGTTAAAGCCATAGCATATACAAAATGAATTTAAAAAAAATATTATGTATTTCACAACAATTGAGTTATGGGACGAGGATAAA
Source organism: Boloria selene (assembly GCA_905231865.2). Taxonomy (NCBI): domain Eukaryota; kingdom Metazoa; phylum Arthropoda; class Insecta; order Lepidoptera; family Nymphalidae; genus Boloria; species Boloria selene. Next base: position 5,164,987 of record HG993156.1, read on the forward strand.
CTTTTTAGCGTCCAACAAACAAAAGGTACGAACAAGTTTATTATGTACCCGGCTAAGATAATAACAGTACCGAGCTAAGCGCCCAAAGCATTAATTAAAATTATTGTTTTATGACCACCCTTAGGTATAGATCATCAAAACACCCACGTAAATATACGATTGTTTTCTCAAGGGATATTCGATTTGATTGCTTATCATGTTATTTTGTGTATTTCAATCTTTTTTATTTTTTTTCACGGTATTATTTTGAGTTTTAGTTCTCAACGTTTTGAATGCTTTGCAGCAATAATTATCATGGAAAAAACTATGCTTTTAAGCGTCGAAAATCAAAAAGTCATAAAAGTCCTTAGAGATAAATAAAACGTAAAATATTTGCGTTGATGAAAAAACAATCATTATATTGCTCATTTTCGCACTTTTGTAACATATATTCTTTCATTCTATGTTGTGTCATATGCTTTTGGTTCATGTAAAAACCCCATGATGAAAACCATCGATTTCTCGGCAACTTGAAACGAGACGAAGAACTCAATGAAGCTGAAACCACAAAGTTAAATCAGCTATTAACTACTGGTCTTTAAAAAATTAAATAACGTTATAACTTATTATAAGATGTCCTACAAATATTTTTTGTCATTTGCAGAATTCAAGAGGGATTATACTGTGTCTTTGTAGTATTGTTTGAACAAGTGGAGGGCTATTTGTCCATTCGTCCCTTTATGAATATGAAAAGCGAAATCCTAACAATAGAAAGGATTTGTGTATTAAGGGATGGATGTAGCTATATTATTTAATGTTATAAGTAGATTTTTTTAACTCATCCACACGGAGACTATTGTGGTGATGACAATTTTGACAGATACTTTAACGTAACAGGTATATCTACATAATCTTTGCGGTTAGATTTTAAAAGCCTTACTATTCACCTAATACCATAAGCTATTACAGAACATGTAATTGTGCATCATACATTTAAATTTTAAAATGTCCTGTAAATTAGTATTTATTCTAATATGTATCTTCATAAACAAAATATCCGAACGCATCTATTATCTATCTAGACACTAAACTCAACGAGCATAAGGCTCAAAATTCTAAAATGCCATGATTTTTAAATTTTATTATCCACGTTATTTTGAATCCTGCTATATACAGAATAGGGGTCAATTTTGTAAAATAATAGTAGTTTACACAATAAAAGGCCCACTAAATGTTATACCAGGAAAGGCTTTAAGCATTACCAATATTGACTGAGAGAGACCGGGGGGCAAACGGTAGCTTATTGATATTATGGATTCTGGATCATGTGAGTAAATATTGATTTTTAACATTTTACTGTCATGTTACAGATTTACTTCAGATACTTTTTGAATATTTGCCTGGAGTTTTATTAAAAGTCTAGTAAAAAACTTTCTGACGCCATAAAGAATATACTAAAACATTAAATAGTAATTTTATAGGATACCTAAGTTATATTTAGCGTATTCGCCTATGAATGCACATTTTATTCAGCTTTTGATACATATAGTAATGATAACTATCACAATAATTCTATAATGCAAATGTCTAACCCGGTCTAATTAAGTAAATGTCTTTCTTCTGTCTTTCCCATGAAGTAGAGCAAACAAGTAGAAGAAAGAAGGCATGTAGTTTCTAAATATGGATTTACCATAAAATATTGAGGATATTTCATATATTCGTTATATTAATTACTTCAGTAGCTCTTATCTAATAAATACCAAATTAAGAGTAACACAAAAAATAATCCTTGTCATCCACCTAAGTAAATACAGGCTTTTTTAAACATCTCTGTTTTATTAGGCGACATATTTATTTTGTTTATCATTTCAGGTCCAATGATTGGTATGCGCTAGTTGTTCTCGTAACGTTTTATTCTACAGCGGCAATGTAAAGTGGATGCCTTAGCGTTTACTCTATAAAAGCTTCACGTTCGTTATTTCTTGAAATTTGTGTAGGGTTGCCATATAAAATCGTTTAAAATCTTTTAGATTTTTGTAATATATGTTTTATTTTAATTTTAATAATAATAATAAGACTAAAAGTCTAAATTAACAGTTTGTTCTATGTTAAGTTAATATAAATAAGTTTAAATAATGATTGAACTGCGTAAAAATAATAATAACACCTAACAATTTATAAAGAGTGTTTCAATAAAATATACCTTGTTATGTTTTTCTGTGTACCTATTTTTATGTAATCGATGATAAGAACAATTAATTTTAAAATACAACAAGTAGCAACCCTGCATGCGCGGGCGCAGGTAAATATTGACGCGCGCAGTAAGCTGCAGCGAGGCGTCACGGCAAACTGCCTTCGCAAACATTTGTACTGTTTGTCATCTACGGCAGCACTGCTCTACTATCGTTATGGGAGAATTAATATTTCTTTTTTTAGGGCTGAATAGTTATTTTGTTAGCTTTATTCATAAGTAGTTTAGTTATTTTTTAACCTGACTATCTGTTTATTTTAGAAATATTTTAAAGTTTCATTATTTAATCTCTGATAGGTAGAAGTTTTTGTGGAAAAGATAAAAATTGTCTTATTTAAGAAAATATCTACATAATATATTATAAATGTGATGAGCGAAACTTTAATAATATATAAAATTCGATCTAAATAATTTGAGCCATCATCGAGGTACCCAAATCAAATTTATGGACTAGAGTTGCTAAAATTGAATATTATAAGATAAATCTTGTAACTAAAAGGAATTGCCAATGAATTGTACTACGGTCTATTGCTTTTAAAGTTTAAGAGCAATGAAATAAATTTACAAGTAGTATTTTCGCGGGCGCCGAGAGCACGTATAGTCCTGGGGTGATAACGTTGTGGCTTAATAGTGTTTGCTTTAGTAAACATCGATGTCGACAATTTACAATTAAATTCGTCTTGATTCAATAAAAAAAAAATTCTAACTAACAAATACGAATACAGATTTTCACAAAATGAATTTACAAAGAAGAAAATTATTATCTTAATATACATTAATATAAACCTAATAACAACATCAAACACTAATCCAATGCCATTCTATTCAGTAATAAATACAATTGAAGAGCTTAACCATCAAACAAAAGCACAATAATATCACTCCGAGGTATCAATACTCGATAACAGCCCTATGCTTTCTATAATAATGGTATGGGCGTGGTACAAAACGAAGAGTCGGGTCCAAACAGGTATATTGTTTTAACCACGTGACGAATGTATGTAATGAAAATGAATACGCACGATTTGTGCGCACAAATTTATAGGCGGTTTACTAAAATGAATCGCTTCTTAACAATTTAATTTGTTATTTGGTTTTTAATTTATAATTGTGCGTTCAAAGAGGTCTTGTGATACATAATAATTGATGAGAAGTTATTGGATTTTTTAAATTTATATATTTAATGTTACTGATCCATTATATAGTTACTTTGGTAATATTTGCTAATGTCAAAAAATGAAATAATATATTGCAATTGACCTAAACTAATAACAATATTTTATAATTATGTAATGAATTTATTTTTATATTTTATTTTAAACAATATTTATAAAAGAAGATACGAGATAGAAAGGAGAAAAATACCAGTAATTAACGCGTCCAAACCAAGATAGATTTGAAAAAAACTCCTTGACTTTTATAATGTATCACTGTTAGAAGCGGAGCAATTATGCTTTCACAAACTACGTGAGTAGACCCGCGGGCTAAAGCCAGTAATTGAAGCTTAAAATATTAATATCCAAAAATTTAGATTAAATATTTTTATCGATACTTAAATTACCAACTCTACGGTCTTTGCATTCTTAATTATGCAAAGCTGTACCCGATTATCTGGTATGTCCAATGATGCTCGTATAATAAGCCATTTTATTATATTATATTATTGACGGCTTTTATAAAAGCTAGTCTAGATGCTGATAGTGCTATAAAGAAATTTAAATTATTATTAATTAATATCTACATACTAAAGATTTGACAAAACAGAAACAAATAACACAGTCAAAACTACTAAAACAGCTTTGGCAATGTGAGATGATTTTGTAATATTTAGTAGGTTTGAAAATGGTATTCACCATATTAAGATAAAGTCATCTTAGATGTAACTCTAGCTTGTTACACCGCTTCTATGCATTAATAACCCTGGTCGTGTCTAACGTAATTTGAAAAGACGCACCACATTACATTGAATGTGCTTTAATAATAGTGATGGCCAGTTCTCGGCCCTATATAATTTAGTAAGGATTGAGTTATTAGAAGTATCTCGGGTACTAATGTAGAGGTACTGGTTAAGAGCGGTGGGTTTTGAAGCGTAATGGGATTTTGATATGGAGAGTGTTGGCTTTATGTTGTTAACTTAAATTATTTTAAAAACGTTTTAGAAATACCGATATCGATATAAAAGTTGTCTAATCAAATTTTCGTATTATAATATAAATGTAATAAAATATTAGAATGCTATTTAGCAGATCGTAAATATAAAATTTGTAGGATTAAGTCATAAATTAGTGGACATAAACGATATGAACTAACTAACGTTGAAAAGGATAGCCGCGTGTTTTCAAATAATAAAACACCTATAAAACACATTTTGTGAAACGGTAGAATTGCTTCTCATTTATCTTATTTAATGAGCTTGTAAAATCTTCGAGTCACCATGATGGTTCTAGTCTATATAAATTCAAATTTTATTATGCATTTACCATATTACATTGTTTAGATATTTAACTGGCGTAGGAATTTATTAAATAATCAACTGACTTCATTAAATATCTGTGTTTTTTTATTACAAATTACCTTATTATTCCCGGTCCTTCGAGCCGGATCGTGGGCGTAAGTTTGTCGCTTTCTTATGGCCCTCTTGAATTGATTAAAGGTTTTTTATCTCACATTGTAAGGTAATCACCGCACGTCTTTTTCATTCTTAATGATCCCGGATTAACATGTTCGGAGCGCTAGAGTTGATGATGACGATACAAAATGTCAATTGTTTTAGTACGTAATCTTGACGCACGTGCATGTAAATCATAAATATAATGAGGTAAAGGTCTAATTAGCATGCATAATGTATTTCTATGAATTAAATATTTTATTTACCACTAGTTCTTGCTTGTGGCTTTATTGGTATAGTCGATCAGAATCGGGTAGTTACCGACTTATGGCCATTCCCACGTTATATATGTACTTTCCAAATAACACCATATCAATACATAAAACAAACAGACGGTCAGAGTTACTTTCACATTTATAATATTAGTATAGATTTAGACGTGAAACGCTAATTAACACAACTAATTTTCGTTAAATAAAATCAAATTATCGTAGATAATAATAACAGTAGACGTATATCGTGTATATTAAAGTTAGATTTCATTACAAAAGGATATTTTCTCTGAAATGGCCGACAAGAATTTTTATAAAGTAACGGTATAGTCATCTATTAAGAAATTATTTATTAAAGACTCGTCTACTAAATACGCTTTGTCATGTTACTTCTTTATCTAAAGGGTTTGTGTACTAATGACGTGAGTTGCTTATTCCTTTGTATGATAATAATTAATTTATATTTTGAGAGCTTTCATTTCTCTTCAAAAATAATATGACGCTTGAGAATCTAGTCGGATTAAGACATTCATCAGGGCTTCCAACTGTTAAAGATTTTTTATATGTATAAAAATACTACGTAATTAATAGTGCTTTTAAAATAATTCCCCTTGCCTAACATAGAGCTCCAAACAAGTTCGCATTCAAATTAAAACAAAAGAATCACACCGTTTGAATACGAAAGCGTACCGAAACAAGTCCTAACGAACTCAAAATATCTTTTTATTTTACGTTAGCAAGACAGCATGTCGGCGCAAGATTTCCTTCGGGCGTTTTAGGCATTTTTTTCTTCCCATACCGATGTGCTTGCCCTCAGCTTGTTCTTGCGGTAATGGCTTCATTATTCCACTTGGAATCTCGGAAAAGGGATTAGAACCGCCCGCGCAACTGACCACCTTTAAACGATGTGATGTTAGATTTATTTTATCCAATACGTTTCTAAAAAGTTAGTTATAAAAACAAGAGTTTCAAAAGACGTTAATTGTTATTTTCAATGTATTACTTTTCTTGAACAAGATATAAGTAGAAATAATAATTGAGAACATAATAATGTTTAAGTTATTACGCAATTATGTACTCAGTTTCGTTATTTTAAACCAGTAAATACCGATGCCGTTGCAATTTGATGCTCGAGGTAATTCTTTTATGATATTTTTACGAAATACTTTGATTTTTATCAATTTCACATTATTTGCTGTAGAATTCCAGCCAGAATTTATAAATTCATCCCTTATTGCAAAGATAGATGTGTTACTTATCGATAATAACGTGTCACAACACTAATTTAGTACCGATTTGCTGTCCCGGAGGTCTGAACGGTTCTGAATAATTACAGGTTTCCTTGTAAATTTCTCGAGGAATTACCAAACTCATTTTTGTGTCTGGTAAGAAGCGCGACCGTTTTACTTTCCACCTTATAATTATTGTACGTCGGCATACATTTTCTGGAAACCATTTGCTATTGTATAAACAAAGTATATGCTGATAGTTGGCTTTTAAAATTTGTTTTGGAAATGTCTTCAAATTAAAAAAAAATGTCAATGCCTGTCTTAAATATAGTCATCAGGCAATCATGTTTATTCTCAGCCTTTGTAAAGAATGATTATTTTGAACACAATGTTGAGCGCTTTAAGTTGGTTTTCTTTGACTTAGAATCATGATATTGACATGGTTAACTAATTAGTTTATAAATTATTAGGTACTAGATTAAGTACTAGTCTCCCTATATTAAGGGCGAGCGAAGCCGAAAAACCTTCCTCAAAAACCCCTCTATCCATTGGTAATGGAAACAGAATGATTATCCGTGCAGTAGTTTTATCGCAAACAGACAGTCGCAGTGGAGAACATTGTTTTATAATATGTAGTGGTATAGTTTTAAAAATCTTAGTATAGTATAGTACCTTCTCCAATCTATGACGAAGTAAGCTGTGCCCAAATAAATTACCAATGTAACTATTGTCACATTATACTTAAAATACATTAATAAAGAAACTTTTCAATACGCAAAAGAACCATCTAACATAAACAAGGTACAACACATTGGTAATTTTATAAAGTGTAGATAGCGAGCAGGACCAAACACATCTTTGGACCAACAAAGGCAGTATTAATGTTCATATTTATCTGTATACAAGTAGAGGGGCAATATTTCTGAGCGTAGGAATTGTGTGCAATTGAAACGTACACTGGTTAATAAACGCGTGCGTGCAAATGTGGTTATTACTCTTCGTGGGCGGTTTATATTTTATTTTGTAAAGGGTTGATAAGTTAAGAAGCTAAACATGGTGTGGAGTAAAATATGCGACGATTCTGGAAGTAAATGGGCTAGATCTTTGCAAAAATAGTTTTTTCTCTTTCATTATTTTTTTCTTATTTTTAAGCTTTATTTTTACTAGAATGACTTATTAGAGCAGATGTCACAGGTTCGATTCGTGTACGATGCATATGATACAGAAACCCAAATCTCAATTAGCCAATTTCTTTTAATTTGGTTTTATTTTTGTAGCAAAGTTAAGAAAAAAAACGTAAGTAGTAAAAATGTACGTATATTTTATATAGCTTTTAAATTAAAATAGCATGAATATTAATTATTTGCTTTTAAAACAATTCAAGTACAAGGCATTCTGAGTAACATGTAAAGTATTTACTTGTAAACAATGCGATTGTGCATACTATTTGTTCCGTACTCCAGTCACGTGATTCAGTTTTGATGGAAGATACAAACTTAAGCAAAATGTATTTTAAGTAAACAGTCTTGACACATCATCTGATTAAATTTATTTCTGCTTAACTAATATTAAATGTAAATGTTAAACTTAAATATTCAACAATTTAAAAAAAACATCTCGAATCTATGTAGTTTTGCTCTATTATTTTTTCGTAATTAATTACTAACTTAAAACTTTCCTCTCAAAAGCTCAACTTGTGCTTTTAACTCATATTTACTGATATAACCGACTTTTTAAATAAAACAATTCAAAGGCTCTCGTCTTATAAGTCACAAAAACCTGGTCAGAATGTATGACATAACTCAGTGTAGTGTGGTCGAATCGAAACGATGGTACGCATCGATATCCCCCATTATCTCGCCATTCTTTGCGCCGTGTTTACTTTGAAAGGATTTATAAGTTAATCTGCTGGAGTATTAAAGGTAAAAACAATATAGCTATTGATACTCGATGATCACGTGTGGTCTGAGTACGATCAGATAACTGATACGGTGTTAAAGTTTAACATATTGTTGGATTACTAGAGATGTATTTATGTAACTCGTTAAGCAGATATTTGTAAAATCGATTTTTATTTTATAAAATCGACTTTTGTGTTTAACTTGCTTCATAATTTATAACTAACTTAGATTAAAAAGAAATACAATCGAATTATTTTACTTATTCTATTTATTAAGTGTACCTACATAAAGCTTATTATAGGATAGGTTATACGTTAAATTCATTAAATAAAAGCTTATTAATCATTTTTAACCGATTTCAAGAAAGAGAAAATCGTTTGTAGTTATTGTATATATCTTTTTAAAAGCATGGCGTAATAAATAACACGGGTCAGCAGATTCGAAATGACTGGAAAATCTGAAATAAAACAGTTTTTTATCGGCAATTAAAAGATAAAATAAGAAAATGTACGTTATATATAACACACAGTATTTATATTTGTAACAACATGAGGTGAGCCATTTAAATACGTGTATACCGCCTTACCATATTACTCTGTCGAAACGGAAGATTTATAAGTTAATTTCCCTCGAGTATTGTATGCCTCAACTATTAAGCGGGGTTTTATTGGTGTATTTTGATTTACTGCGTTGTAATTGAAGTTTCTATGATCGGACTTATTTACGAGTATAAAGAATAATATCACTGTTTTGTTTTTCTCACGCACTCTTGTTTTTTGGTTTGTTTTTGACAATTTGATTTTCCGAATTTCTTTAGTATGTAACAGCCATATATATAAGTATAGACAGTCATATCTACAATCGTAACTAATCTTAACTCGACGAAATTAATTGTTAAATTATTAATTATGATCATAATATGTGAAAAAGAAAGACTATTTTTATGTAAGAAAGAAGGAAAATTATTAAATGGTTACGTGAAATTATAATTAATAATATATTTTTTATTAATAATTATTAAAATCTTTTTAAAAGTGCACTACAGAGTATGGGGGAAAGTTGGCAGACTTGACATGTCTATCGCTACATGCTGGAGTCTTTACATACAAGTTGATTCACGTTCTTTACTTTTACTTTACAGTTAGGCAAGTAACTCATATTCAAAATCACGCACATGAAAATATCAGATGTCCGAGACCCGAATTTTGAACTAGTTTCATTTGTTATCCCAAGTGAGCGAATAACCACTGTGTTCCGAGGTACCGCTGCAATAATAAAGCATTCTATACTAATATTATAAAGAGGAAAGATTTGTATGTAAGGATGTTTGTAACGAATTGGCTCAAAAAGTACTGGACCGATTTTAAAAATTCTTTCACCATTTGAATGCTACATTATCATTGATTAATATAGCCTATTTTAATTGCAAGAAAAAAATAAGGCTCCCTGCTAAAACTACAATAACAGGAGAGGAGAAGGAGTGCACGCGGCACATAATATATGAAATTGGTAACCGCGTGGCTCAGGAGTATATTAAAGCTGGAGTCATTTTTGAGAATTTTCAACCCAGCGAGTGATCGAATGAAGTTTAGTAGCCATTTAAAAAAATAAACGCGGGCGAAGCCGCGCGTATTGCTAGTATAATTAAAAAGCGCTAATTACATGGCAAATTAAAGATATTTCACATATTATACGTATTTAAAACAAAAACCAACACAAATGTGATAATCATCTATGCTAGTATCAGGAATATCTACACGTAAGATAAGTGTAATTAGTTTACACCGTCCTTATTAAGCATGACTATATTTAGTTAACTGCTAATTGTATACAAAGTTTTTGTGACACCCATTCTGTAAATGGTACCCTCGTTTTCTTTGATGCGTGCCTTATTATTTTAATGAAGTTTACTAATGAAAAGGGTTGTTTGTAGACATTTTTGAATATTACCTACAGTAGATAACCTTCGGTAGGAAAATAAAATTATATTTGGTTTAAATTTATTCTTGATTGAGTGATACCTATGTAATTTTAGTTTTAGTTACTAGCCTTTCGCGCGGCTCCGTTCGCGTTCTAAAGTCTGAAAATGAAAACAAATGTTTTTCTCCCGTTTTTGCAACATTTTTCATTCATGCTCCGCTCCTATTGGTCGTAGCGTGATGTAATATAGCTTATAGCCTTCCTCGATAAACGGATTATCCAACACAAAATGAATTTTTCAATTCGGACCAGTAGTTCCTGAGATAAGCGCGTTCAACTAAACAAACAAACAAATAAACTCTTCAGCTTTATAATAATATTTGTATAGTTTATATAATCGATATTGTGTTCCGGGAATTGGGCCTTTGATGCTCTTTTGAAGGCAAATCTCTATTTTTGTTCTCCTTCTCCACACATAGTGTACAATGAAAACTTTGTACAATGACAATAATAAGCAGACATGATAAATGATTCTATTTTATTGGAATATTTTCACCTACGTAACGTTTTAATTAACACCGCACTACATAGCAATGTCTGTACGTGGAATTACATGCCAAGGCAAAGTTAATTGCTTGACTTATTAGTTTACAATACCACAAAGTACTGAGAATTTCTTAGTAAGAAGACTTAAAGCATGTCATATGTTTTTTGGTCAACTGAGTCTAGTACTAGTACCTAATAAGACTATGTGTAATTCCAGGTCATAGTCTATTTGTAGACAAAGTTTCATACAAATCTGTCTCCGTTTCGTCCAGAAATGATAATATAGTATAACACAAACTTAAATATATAATTATAACTAGATTCACCCTAGTATCGCTCGGGTTCGACCCTAGATCTACCGCGAGCGATGCCGCGGGTTCCACTAGTGTATTATACATATAAACCTTCCTCTCGAATATCTATCTATTAAAAAAACATCATCAAAATCCGTTGCGTAGTTTTAAAGATCTAAGTGTACATAGGCACAGACACACAGCGGGAAGCGACTTTGTTTTATGATATGTAGTGATAGTAACCCCTTTTTAAAATAAAAAGTAGTATAATAATTTGCATGTTTTATTCTCCCCTTGATGTCATGGTCGAACTTAAAATAATGAATCAGGACAGATAACATCGAAGAAAACAAATATGGCAGTGGGAGTGCTTGCAGCTGTGATCAGTTATTAACTCACAAACTAATTTGTTAATGTGACCTCGCCTTAACGTGTGAAGTGTAGGTTTTAAAGCCATTACATGGAGAATAATTTCCCGAAATTAATATTTTATAATCAAAAATCGATACGTTAAATTTTTTTGGAAAATCTTATGCGAATAGTCATTGTTACCTATAAAGAGGTCGAATGTATATTTTCTAGACTTTTTGTCTTTTTGCCTGTTCGTCTCAGATCACATCACGAGTAAAACTAGACAGATTTCGTTGAAATTTGGTATGATGATAGCTGTTTATCTGAGTAAACATAATATGTGTAATTTTTACTGCTGGAAACTATCTTATATTTAGTCATTTCTATATTTACATAAAAATGTTATAAATAACAACAGTCAAATTCGAATATATATCGATATGTATATCTTTACTAAAAGATACAAATGAGTATATATCTTGATATAAATTCAAATCAGTACACGAGCCAATACTTTTTTCCCCAGTTTCTTGTCTCCTAGGCGCGATGTTACCAGATAGGTGATAATGTACCAGTATCAAGTTTAAGATGTTAATCGCAATTGGCGCGACTTTACAGTGTGGTATAAGTTACAAACTCAGGCTAAAGAGAGAAAAATATATATAGACTGAGTCAGCCAAAGCATTTTGCGCAACTGTTTTATTTATTTTCTTAAAATGATAGTAATAGGCTATTGTTATATAGATATTGTTATTCAATTTACAATTATTGGAAATAATTTAATCTAGTCAATATTATTCCCTTTGACGTTACGAAAACATTTATCTGAATGTATTTTCTTTAAGCTTCGCTAGACTTACCCTTTCTTCCCTTGAGTGAGTCCCAAAACATACATACAAACAAAATTTCGCATTTGTAATAGCAATCTGACAATATTGCAAATGAATGCACGTTCAATTTAATCTTTCCTCAAATAAAATATAATATATCTTGCGAGAATATGCTGTCCTTTGAAATTAAGATAACTTCTTGAGTTTACTCTACAGTCGTTTCTACACATACATAACTTCTTCAACATAATTATTTGTTTTTAGAAGGATTTTACTTTTCACTATTAAAAAAAATCGACATGTCCGTCTTTTCTTTTCTTCTTTCTTCTTATATCTTGAACCACAGAAATTCCATACGCCATCTTAAGCACTAATAAAGCATTGTACTGGCAGTTAATTAACCCTCCCAGATTTATTGCGGCCACAATGTCCTGATATACTGGCGTTATCGAAAATCGATTTAATATCGAGGTTAATTGAAATATAGGTGATTAACATTCGATATTGAAAATAATCGATTTGTGGATCGCATTTGCGTAACAGGTCATGTTTTATACGAATCTATATGGATTTTGTTTGGCTCATCTCTTTGTTTTTGAATTTAGAATCGTAATTTACCAAGATTTATATAATTTTAAAACAATTTTCTCTAAAAAGCTTAATAAAAAGCTAATAAAAGTTTATTGTATAAATAGCAGTACAATGATAAGAAAATTGATATAATGTACTTACCTACTCATATACAAGGCATAGGAGTCGGTAATGCTGAAAATGTGTAATATTTTAGTTTTAATTAATTTTACAGGCACTTTTCACGCACCGTCAGCTATTTCTAGAAGCAATTACTGAATGTACCTACTTGGGAATTCTATAGGGAGTATTATAGTTTGTTAACAATGTTAATGTTGTATACTTTTATAAAAACAACGGTTAATATTGTAAAAGGCTAGCATGAGAGGTTCGCACATGGTAGAGACATTTTGAAGTAATAAGCGTTTTTTTAATATCTCACTAACTCAACACCTTTGCTTGAGCTTTTACTTTTTAATGAAAGTACATTAAAATTAAAAAATGGCAGGTACAAGATACTGTAATTATTTGTTTTTACTATACTGTACATAAATAATCTATACACATAAATAAAATTGAAGTGTTTGTTCGTTATGTTAAAATAACATATGAAATTATACATGGTAGGTACTAATAAGGAAAACACTACTTTTAAATTGTTTCAATCTCTGAAACGGCTGGACTGATTTTGACAGGACTTTTACTGGCAGATAGCGAATGTTATAAAAAGTAATTAAGGCTTTTAAGTAAAAGAATAGGGTTCCCCTAATAAAAATTAAAACGTAACTACGGTACGCATGACGCATGAGTTCTCAAACCAATAATTTATATGGTTTTTAAAGAAATATATATAATATCATCACAGACCATCCATACCAAATAAAAGCGAATTGATTTGATTGATTTGATTTGAGTATTTTTACACCTTATATTTAAATACTTTATATACCAATTAATTCTGTCGCTATTAAGGTGGTGGCACACTACGCTTGCGTCAGGCGCACCATACATGAGCTGATAATTAAAGAGACCGGGATGATAAATAACGAACTGTCCGAGTTTTTACCGCAGATGTCATTATCTCGACCGACTCTATCAGCCGTCACTTGATTACGTGAAGGATTTCTATAGAGATGTTAAAACCACAACTTAATGTAATAAGTGTGTATGTTTTAGGGTGTGATATTTGATCATTTTTGATAATTATCATATTGTTTTATATATGTATATTATGTATAAATATATTTAATTTAAAAGTAAGTTAAAATGTAGAAATTGTAAATTGTAATGTTATAATATATATGTTTTATCATAAAACATATTATATATAAATACAAAAAATCTTATTTAAATATTTTTGTAATATTATTCTATTCTTGTTTATAAATATGATTATTGGTAATAACAACTCTATACCATCGCAGAACATCCCGCGACACCGTAGCGCATGAATAATCGAAAAGCCCGACTTGATGAGAAGGCAAGCGTGAGAGCTTTTTTGTCGTGACCGCGGTCAATGCGTACAGACCTTTATGACATATTAGAACACTGATGATAGACTTTAAATCTTAGGTTCAACATAATAAGCTCTATGCGTATTTCGAATGATAAATTTCTTGCTAATCATGTTAGCTTATTAAGAAATATCATCCTTATATCTAACAAATATGGTTTCTTTTGAAATGTAAGTTATATTTACTTAGGTCATTTATGTTATTAGGTTCTTATTTTCAAAATGATAAGATAGTTAGATGGTGTTGTTTAATGTGTTGGTAAAAAGTGGGAACTAATTGTGGAAATGTCGTCTAACGATTCATTGTTTTGGTACTTCTTACCTATTAAAGTATTCTACAAAGAAGTATTCACTATACTATATTAAACGATTTACTATAAGTAATTTAAACTATACATTACGATTTGCTAGTCATACACATTTATCAGCACATATAAATAAAATTGTAGTATCTGTTTTTAATTACAAATTAACAGCTTTTCACTGAATACATATGAAAGTATATACGGTACTAACATAAAAAAATATTTTTAAAATTTTTTGTCTGACTGTCTGTCTGTTTGTTCCGGCTAATCTCTGAAACGACTGGACTGATTTTGACGGGACTTTCACTCGCAGATAGCTAAAGTTATAAGGAGTAACTTAGGCTACTTTTATTTTATTACAAAAATAAAAAGTTTTGCTTGTCTGATACTAAAATCATTACTATAGTAGTAATTGCAAGCAGATGTTAAAACCACCAATCACTATAACGTGATGACTCTTTTATTCAAAATCCATTATTATTTTTTTCCATTCAATTTTCATTTCAATCTACATCCGAGATGTATTAATACTGTAATCTAAATGTATAAAAAATAAATGACATAGCGGCATCGCAATAAGTATACCGATTGAAGAATCGATGCAAATGACTTATTAAAAACACCATCTATGGAGCTGTGCTCTTTACTGTTAAGGCTATCGTGTATATAAAGCTTTAAAAGAAGTTAGTTTTAACCAGCTTTTTTATACTTTTTAGTAAAATGTACGGCTTATTTCGAAGCTTTTGACTTTGACTCAACTGTTTTGATATTTATACGTAAAATATATATGTACAAATAATACAATATATATTATGTTAATATAATATAGTAAAGAAATGTCGATTTTTTTGTACTGACTTTTTGTTTAACAACATATTTCATGTTTTCTAAGTCTTAATAAAGTAATTATGCCCTGTTCTAAGTGATTATAGGCTTATTCTAAGTCATATTAAATTTCTATGGAGGCATTAAGTAGGCACTGTACACCAACCTTTATACATACATATGTATATAAAAATGATTATTAATAAATTATTTTGTTTACAGATACTATTAAAGGTGAACTCGGTAAGTTTCAATTTTATTTTTTGTATTCAACTCTTGACATTATAATTTGAGTCGCCATCAGTTTTCAATCAACCGAATGACATGTTAATATAAGGAAAACAAGTAGTGATTTATTTCATTCTTAGGATAAAGGGCAGGATAGGGTTCCTAGAACATTCATAAAGATTGTGAAATAATATTTTTACAAAAGTTATTTAGTTTTTAAAGATCACATAAATTACTTATTAGACTGACATTATTTATAAACTTATATTTTGATTAAGCCATTAAAGACCTATGTAATGGGGTAAGCCCATACATTGAAGAACCTAAAGAAGGAACCTGAATAGTGGTTCAATAAAAAAGTCTACTTACAGAATTTCAGATCTTTTTGATTGAAACTAGAATAAATAGAGTTCTACCAGTGAAAGAGTCAGATTACTTTATGAGTTAACATCTTACATACAAACATATTTCTACTACGCCTGAACATTATTAGTTCACTATTACATTACGGTAGCAAAATTACTATAAATACATAACAAGTTTGTTCATTTTTACAAATTAATTTTAACCGAACGAAACTAACGAGGTGTATAATTTATGTACACGGTCCCAGAAACACAAACATTAGCATAATAAAAAGTTCTAACTAATCCCCATATAAATTACCAATTAACCTACGATAGTCCTACAATTACACCATTAATTTATAAAATCGCTCGCCTTCTGAGGACGGTACTTAATGAACGGTAATAAATAAAAAATGTAATAAGGTAGCACCTGCCAATCAAGATAACTTATAGCATTAAGGCAAAATATGTGAATCGATTTTTTACATGTTCCGTATACTAAAATTTGTATAATTAAAATTGTAAATTATATCTCTTTGGATTATTTTGCGGATTTATTTAGGTTTTTGGTTTCCGTCTCGTGGGAGTCGTCTTTTCCGTGACAATGATTGCTGTAAATCATTCATAATGTCAAAAATCAAAAATCAAAATAAATCCACGAAAAACCGAAAAAATTCAAGTTATAAGTATATCATTTATTAATGTAGGTACTTCTTTTTTCTACTTTCTTTTATGAGATACTATGAACTCACCCTCGCTCCGCTTGGGTTCGTCCCTGGATTTAGCGCAAATAAAGCTTCCGCTATTTTTATAATAAAACCTTCCAAGAGTCACTTAATCCATTGGTGAAAACAGCAAGAAGATCGGTGCAGTAGTTTTTGAGTTTATCGCGAACAGACAGACAGACGATGAGGATATGTAGTGATAAGGTCTCTTCTTATTCACAAAATAACAAACAAACAAAACCATTTATTTAAATAAATGAACAACATTATAAAATATTAATAAAGAATATTGTAAACAAAGCCACATGTCGTAATATAACATATTTAGGCAAAAAACTTATAAATAACTCTCATATATCAAACAAAGTACTCTAAAAGGTGGGAGTGATTATAATTTTTTCTTCGCATTAAAAATATTTTCTACTTAATTGGTGTCATTCTTCACACTGTAATTTGCAACGGTAATGGGATGTTTTCAATAGTTCTTAAATTGCTACCAACGCATACCTCAATCATCAATGTTCGAGTGATCTTAAAAACTATTTACAATTATTATAGTCGATGGTTTTCTAATAAAAGGCTCGATCGTTTAACTTTAGAAGTAAGAAACTTTGTAATTGAAGTTTATTATGATTGAGTAAAGGTAAATATCAAGTTTATACTTTAGACTAATACAATGAGTTCTTGTGGTTTTAATATATCTAATATGGTATCTGGTTAAATATAACCATAATTCATACAAATCGCAGTTAAAATATTCATTACTACTCAATAGTTTTAACGTAAAAAATTGTTACTTCTTCACGATTTGGATGTTTTGTACCACCTACAACAATATATTATAATATAAAGTAGCAGGTGTCTGTTGGTACTAGTTTAATAAAGTACCTAAGAGAAGCAGGGGCACATTGCTAGTCATCGAAATATTACTAAAGTTTTATTATTTAGTTAACGGGTTTCTCAAAATAACTGCATCTACATCAACAGTACTGTATTTAGCTTTATTAAACGAGAAAATATTTTATTATTCCATTGTAAACCTAACAATGTAAGTTTGTTTATCCAACACTCAACTTGCACGCGTATTTTTGAATTATTGTGACTCTACACAATGTAAAGTACTTTGTAAAATATGAAGCGATTTTAGCTCTGTTAGTCACGCACAGCGGTTTTTATTGACGTTTTCGTAAATAAGTTCTTCGACTCCTCGATTTTTCAACTTTGAAATTATGATTATATTTAATTTGCTTAGTGCTTTATGTAGGATCAATACACGAGATCGTTACTTAAAACTGCTTTCATTAAATGTTCATTTAAACAAATAAGGTTTTTCTTTAATGAGATTTATTTAGATTATCTATACTAATATTATAAAGAAGTAAAGTTTGTTTATTTGTTAAATTGTAAGGGGTAATCTCGGGATCTACTGAACCGATTTTAAAAATTCTTTCACCAATAGAAAGCCACATAATTGCTGAGTGTCATAGGTTATATAAAAAACCGAAAAATAAAAAGGCTTTTATGTGGTAGTCCGTTTTGCAAAGTGAATCGGAGAAAAAACGGTCGAATGAAAGCGTTTTTTACGAACGCTGCCTTAACTATGAAAGATATATTTTTGAGTTCTAGAGAAAAGATGTGAAGCTTAAAAATGCCTACAAAAAAGTCAACGACAGCATATGTCTAACTTTTATATTTAAGTTACAAAAAGTAGTTTTTTTAATATTAGTATAGATAATTTAATTTTTAATATTAATAAAATAATTTAAATTATTTAAACACTCTCACTTTATGCCCAACGAAGTGGGCACAGGTCTGCTAGTATTTTATATAACACTAATACCCCCTTTAGTATAAACTTTTTACAAATTTCGTTTTTTTATTAAAACCTTCCATGTGCCTTAAGGCACACAAAAAATAGGCAAATATAGGCAAGTATACAAATGAACTGTACTAATGATATATAAAACTTCATTGAACTGTACTTAATAATTACTAAACTAACATAAGCGTAGTAAAAATATTGTTTATAATTAGCGAAACGACATATTATGATCATCTTGAAACTAATTTTAGTATAAAATTATGGAATATAGATATAAATGGTTTCTGAGTATTGATAGGGGAGTGTAAAAAAAGGTGGAAATTATTCTTGGGTACAATAAATGCAGTGTCGCCGGTGGTTTTTATCTCATTTCTTAGAAAACGCTGCGCACGCGCATATCGATTTGTATGCTACCTAATTAAGGCGATGAAAGGTTAAAAATATGTAGAAATATTGTTATAATTATGTTATAATTATATTATTTCCTATAGTTTTATATAAATTGTTTCCTAAATTATCCTAATAATAAAGACTTATAATAGCAGTTAGTAGATGTGGATGTCTTGTATTTAAAAATATAGAAATCAGTCACATAGGACGGTATAATTCAAATCTATACATATAAATGAAATTGAAGTGTCTGTTTTTAATTTCAAATTTATAGCTTTTCATTTCTTGAATCAAAATAAAAAACATTTTTAAAATTTGTCTTTCTGTCTATTTGTTCCGGCTAATCTCTGAAATGGCTGGATCGATTTTGATGGGACTTTCACTCGCAAATAGCTAATGTTATAAGGCGGAACTTAGGCTTCTTTTATTTTAGAAATTTTATTTATTTTAACTAGTTTAACCAGCGGCTTCGCTCTAGCTAAATCTAGTGTAGTAGTATAATATACCTACATATTGTAATTACCGTTAATAGATCGCTTATGTGCATATCGTAAATTGATAATCATCAATATTAATCACTGTTCAAACAATCGTCTTTATATGTTAACTAGCATATGTCAATATTGCACAAATTAAAGCAAACCAATAAATTTTTAAAATTATCGATTGCAAGCTTGAGGAATTTATCCTTGATCATGTCATTAGGTTTCAATATGTATGAGTTATTTATATAATTTACTTAGTATAAAATACTGTTCTTCATAGAATGAGGCTTTCAATGCCACACTCTGGATAAAGCTATTAGCTTCAATATGAAAAATTTTATACATTTCAAAGATTTCCTTTAATTATATTTTTTTAATTTTTAATAGTGGAACTCCGCCTTAACAGCTCACGAGTATAACAATGCAAGTAATATAGAATGCGGTGTCGTCCCGCCGGCGTGAACCGTATGTTATTGGATTATTTTAAAGTAGACAAGGATGTACGGTCTATTATTTATCATGAATATCATTTTTTATTCATTATTTCCCACAGGATTGATTTCGGGATACAAAATGTCCTTTGGATATAAATTCTTATCATATAAATAAATTACAGGTCCCCAAAATACCTTAAGTATACTATTTTTTGTATAAAGGATTAGATATTAGGTAATGAAACCAAATGAAACTATAAATACATATATATGTAACTAGCGACTCGCCCTCGCTTCGCTCGGGCTCTTCCCTAGATTTAGCACAGGTAAAGCCGTGGGATCGCCTAGTTATGCATATAAACCTTCCTCTTGAATCACTCTATCTATTGGAAAAAACCGCATCAAAATCCGTTGCGTAGTTTTAAAGATTTAAGCGCACATAGGGATATAGGGACAGAAAAGGCGACTTTGTTTTATACTATGTAGTGATTTGTAAATTACCTCGTCAATATTTGAACTTAACTAAATAATAGTTACAAGTAGTTAGCTGTATTTTGATACCAATTATCTCTCTTTTATCGCTTTTCTCCATTTCATTTTCATACAATCCGTTTAAAACACTATAAAGCTTTTTAAAATATACATAAAAATATAACATAAAAGTGTGGATATGCGAAATTATCTAATATATGACTACCGCTACATTTGAATTGAAAAATGGTTTATTAACAGACGTAAAGCAATTCTCAGACTTCCGTTGGCACCGCCTCGTAATATCCGACGTATGATAGTTATTTATTTTAATTTAACATTGGTCACTATAAAAAATAATTTGCCTTGTCGTCTTTATATCATAATAATGAAAAGTCTTAATAATTATAAAAATATCTGCTTGTTCGAATGTTAAAAAAAGAAATATTTCATGTAGCTTTCTTGTTTATAACTTTAAGCTTTTTATCAACATACTTTAAGCGATATTATTAAAAGCTCATATCAATAGTACATTGTACATATTAGTTTAAGGGCCTTCGTCTATTTGCCCTACTAATATTAAAAAAATTAAAGTTTGTGTATGATGATGATGTATGTTTGTTGGTCGTACAAAAACTGCTAAACTGATGACATTTTGATTATTCTAAAGACGCAGAATTATATTAATTTTTTTTCTTCCATAGTTTTGCGTCTTGGGTTTAAGTCCTCTACTAAGATAGACTCATTATTAAAAACTTTAACTATACCCAGAGATAACTAGCGCACCGATGGATAGTCGTAAATCTTAGTTAACGATCAAAACGGAACGAATGATAAAGTGGCTATATTTAATACCTAGATCTAGTTAAACCGTCTTTATTACATAGTAACAGTTTTTCAAGATATAAGTAAAATTTTAACTAGTTAGTTAACTGGTACGCCGCATATCGTCAGTGCGGTTAACAGTTTAACGGTTAGTTTAAACTTAAAGTAAAAAAGTTATTGGTAACCGCAGTGTTAAGCATGCGCGCGTCAGATAATTGTAATACGCGGTTGGTTCGACAATTGCTTGCAATATTTTAAAATTGTACGGCGTTTTGTTTGTTTGTAAGCGTGGTTGCAATTTTGTAGTATATTTCAGAAAAGGTATTTGGAGTTAAGTTTTTTTATTATGTCGTTGAAATTGTTCAAATTAAAAATATTTTTTTATATTATTATGAAAATCTATCAATTGTTAAATATTAGTACATTATTAACTACTTCTCTTAACACGAACTTCATCATTTTGTGTAAAGACATAGAGCGTGTACTGAGTTTAGTTAGATCTAAACCGTCTAACTATAAGAATAATTTCTCTCGCAGATAGCTAATGTTATAAGCAGTAACTTAGGCTACTTAATACTTTTATTATATTCTTTATTGCACATAGTAATATAAACAGTAATGCAAGTACAAATTTAGTTTGCAACGGTGGTTTTATTTTATTAGAAAGTTATAAAAGGGCTAGTTATTAATAAATTTTAAGTTTCGGTAATCCATAAAAACTTATTAATATTCTCATATAGTGCGAGTAATTTACACCTCTCTCTTTAATACTGTCAAATTTACTCAGTTGTAATACCAATTAGTTCATTAGGATGGGTTTTATTCATGGTGTGCTGTCGGCAAATTTGTAGACGAAAGATGGTTTCTCCGAAACCGTATTCTTGGTAGAAAGTAGGCGTGAAAGGTAGAGAATGAGTTGCGAATATTGATTATATTAGACTTATCTACTACATAGTATAAAACAAAGTCGCTTCCCGCTGTCTGTCTGTCCCTATGTATGCTTAGATATTTAAAACTACGTAACGGATTTTGATGCGGTTTTTTTGATAGATAGAGTGATCCAAGAGGAAGGTTTATGTGCATAGCTAGCGGATCCCGCGGTTTTGTCTGTGTTAAATCTAGGGAAGAGCCCGAGCGAAGCGAGGGCGAGTCGCTAGTTGATATTATAATGTAAAGGAATTGAGCGTTTTGATGATAATACGAAGTGAATATAAATAAGTTAAATATGAAGTTACTTGTATGTATTTATCGGGGTAACACCTATGTTACAAACATATTTGTACCAAACGAGAATCAAACTCGACTCGTCTACTTTGATTTATCTTAAATTTTCAATTTTTTTTAATTTTCTTAAATTTTAAATTCCTATTATATTTTAAAAAGCAAACGGTTAATATATTTTTAAGTAAATTATTATCATATTTATAATAGACTATTATATAATTTAATTCCCACGCTAAGAAAATCTCATGACTATAATTCAGCAAAAAAATAAAATGTTAGTACGCATTTATTAAAAATAAAGTGGTAGATACATATTTTATTTGTCTTTTTAAACTCATCTCATATTTGCATAGTTATTAATAAACACTTTATCTCAATCGAAATTATATGATAAGTATTACTAGCATACTTATCCCACTTAGAATTGACAGTTTAACAGCTGACACTTTCAGAGATTAATCTGCGCATTTACTTCATCTTACATCACTAATATAACTTTGTAATGATTTATAGATCAATCGTCCATATAAATGGTTCTAAATATTATTATATTTTACACTTAGCAAACTTGTTAGTAATATTTTTCATGACTGTAATAAGCTTCTAGTAGTAGTAGCAGTAGATATGACATAGAAATTCGTACTACTCCGCTCTTTTTTTAGATTTTGTGTAATAATATAATATTAAAATTCTAAAATAAAGCTAAAACGTTACAGTAAATATACAATGCACAGAAATCGAATTCAAAACAAGCAATTTAGTTGATAGTGCACTACTAGATCGCTATTCGCTACACTATCCTTACTAATATTATAAATGCGAAAGTAACTGTCTGTCCGTCGCGCTTTTACGCTAAAACTACTGAATTTGGAAAAAAGGGCTGTAAGTGGTTGAAATAGGGGATGAAAGTTTATATAATTACATCATTTTTAAAACTAGAAGTTTGAAGCTATTTTTTTAGGCTTTTGATTAGACATAAATAAATAAAACATTCAAAGTTTGTAAAATTTTTATCCTAAAAAGTATACCTAGGGAGGAACCCAAGCGATGCGACGTATACTCGCTAGTCTTAGAATAAAATATCAAAATAAATATCATCAGACAAATATTTATAACGTTCCAGGTGCAGAAACGTTTATATCATCAAAAATAAAGTGTTTTATTCGAGAAACTAATAAATATAAACGATGTTAACATTTCAACGCTACCAACATACAGTCCATAAATATCTTCGAAAAAATATTTTATTGTTATTTTTATTGAAATTCGGATGCTAAGATGAATGGTTCGAAGTTATTATTATTAAGTCTTTTTTAACATGCTAGATATTAAAATGAAACACTCAGACCGTGTGTAATAGTATTATGACCAACCCGTGGTTTTGCCTGGGTATTTTAAATAAAAATTGTGTCAGTCTCTCCCGTGACAATGATTGCAAACCATTCGAAAGGTCAAGAACCAAAAATCAAAATAAGTCCGAGAAAGTACCAAAAATTGTTGAATATTAAGATAAAATATTTGTGTTAATCTAAGAAAGTGCTATGCTTATATTGATACAAGCTACCCCTTCTTACTTTTGTAAGGGATATTTTTTAATCTTGAAATTTCTTGATTATTCACTAACTGCCAGTTTCAATAACTCTATCTACCGATGACTGGTAGTTACTTTCATACGATTTTGACAGGTTATAACTTTTAATGTGTCAAAATAGTATGAAAGTAACTACCAGTCATCGGTAGATAGAGTTATTGAAACTGGCAGTAAGAGAGTAATTCACCTACATACTTTGACCAGTACAAGACTTTGAATAGAGTACTTTAAGTTTTATTACTATTTACGATATGTTGATAGTTCTTACGATAACAGATCTAGACTTATAACTAATATTGCATTGAATACTAATAGCACAGATTACATAATACTATACTAGCTAATAGTGAACTAAGACTTCATAGTGTACTCTTTTTAGTACTCTTCAGCGTTGACTACCTAATAACTTAACACCTTCCATAGTTAATTAATTCACTCGTAAAATCTTAATTATTACAGCAAGAGAGTCTATTATTGTCTAATTTAAGTTTAATGGGTTGTTAGGTCTATTTGGCTTGTCATTCCCGACACGGTCGTAGGAAGTATGGTATAAACTGTCAAGCCAGAATTTAAAGTAAGACTATAAAATTTGGAGGTGAAATTTATTTATTAGGGCCACTAGTTTTTTGTGTTGCCAGTAATCGGAGTGATTTATTACAGGGCCTCTGCAGTTTTATTGGGGACTTCCAAAAATTTTTTATTGGAAATTATAAATTTTATTGTTGATACTGTTAACGACTTTATAACGAGGATGTGAATAAATGAATATAATGATGTTATTAGATTATAACTTCTGTATAAACTATCTGTTCCAGGTAATAGTTATTCTACGAATATGTATATTACTATTTTATTACTACCTGTAGTAACTTAATGAATATGTTAAGTTTAATAAAATCGTAGTTATATTTTTAAATATATTAAACTTTAATTAATGAAAATAAACTTGTTAAAGTTACAATTCGCAACTATAAAAATTAAAATTCGGTCCAATCTGCTTGTTCTGTTTAGTGTTGAATAACATTTATTTGAATTTTAAAATTAAAAGCAAGCAGTTTTTAATCTTAACGTTTTGCTCATACAAAAACATAAAAAACTAGTAACGCATCCTCACTCCGCTCGGGTTCGTGCCTACTTCCTGGTACATTTTTACGGTTAGACCTATATTTTTTCAGAATTGTGATATTTTCCCGAAGTGAAAAGTACCTACGCTGTTGACTTGAATACCCTTATAACAATTTTCATCAAATTTGTCAAGTGGTTTTCTTGTACGTCTTCAGATCAGTCATTCAGATCCAAAATCTAAAAAGCATAGATTCCGCATCTATATCGATATATATTATAAGATTTTCTAAAAACATATTTAATTTGTATATAGATTATTGGGATACGGTTTAAATAAACATGCATAAACTAACTGGAATGTCACAAATAGTCCGGAACGCAAACGATGAATGGACGCACTAGCTTGACAAATCGTACAAATATCTTATTAGGATTGTGGACCACTGGAAACTTTATTTTTTTTAATAATATTATATAATATATGACTGTAAATCTAAAATTTTATTTAGCCAATATGTTTTGTATGGTAGATATAAAAAAGTCACTTCCCACCGTCTGTACACTTAGATCTTTTAAGCTGCGCAATTTCAATAATGCGGTTATCATCAATAGACAGAGTGATTGAAGAGGCAGGTTTATAACTATAATACATGCATATTGTTGTAGGAAAAATATATTATTTCTGAGAAATCTGTTCTAACCGTTAAAGTTATTTTTGGTTTGGGGTGAACCCGAGTGGAGCGAGGATGAGTCACTAGTAATATTAAATGGTTCAAATCGTATAAAATATACATATACGTTCATATATTAGTATATTACTGTCTAGCTCTGCATGATTGTGTAATGTTGAAGCAATATCAATTAGTACGCCTACAGATCATTTATTTTATCAGCTTCTTGATATTAGTGGAAATGTTGCCATACACTGATAACGTCAGTGTTCTCTATAATAATATCAATAATTTCACTTTCCCTTAAGATATAAAATAATATAATGTTAGGACATTCTTACAACAGCGCCATCTAGTTCCGTGGTAAGCTACGATGCTTGTGTTACGGATACCAGATAGTTGATATACTACATATATAACTTTTAAATACATACATATTATAAATATTTATTGCAGAACAAACATTCGTGCTTAACTAATGAATGCCCCCAGCGGGACTCGAACTCGCGACCGCTGATGCAGAAAGCAGGGTCACTACCAACTGAGCCAAACTTTATTAATATATTAAAAGTATATCTAAATCTAGTTCACAAGCTTTAAGCAGCCGGACGCGCACGTATGCGCTTCTTTTGGCCTAAGAACCTTATACGAGGCAACTAGCGTTGAAACTCATTGTAATTTATGGATGTCCACACACTACACCGCGAATGTTAAGTCCAGTTGAAAGGATTAACCGCGGTCGCTACCACCCTATGATTTATTCAAGTTATCCAGGTTGTTGCCTCTATTGTTAGATTAGTATTGGTTCACCTTGTTTTAGTAATTAGATTTCTAGTACTTTTGTTGTGTAAGCTAGTATTAGTATTATTTCTAGTCTGTATTGCAAGTTCGATCCCAGCTACCTTAGCTTATTATCTGTTTTTGTTTTGGTAAGGTATATATAGATTATTATTTATTTATTAATACTTGGAGATTCTTTATATCTAATAAACATATATTTACATTATTAATTAAGGGCATATCAATCTATTTAACCAAATTTTGAAAGTAGTTTCAACTTATATCAAATAGTTGTAATATGTGAAAACAGGACAACAAGTACATTGTTTTGATATAATCGTACTATTAATGGATGGATACATGTCGTGAATAAGGTGATTTATCAATAGCTCTTCAAGTTTGAACTACGTTGAGTTGTAACTACACTAACTGTCAGTCTACATATTAATAAACTTAAGTATGAAGAATGAAATTGAGAAAAAAAGATTATTGAAGCTTGAGTGCTTCAATAATCTTTTATAGCTACAGCTATTAAGTAGTTTATAAAAACAATATCTGGTAAAAACAGCTCGTTACATATGAATTGTTGACATATAAAACGTTTGAAAAGATTTAAGAGCTTTAAGCTCAAATAAAATAAAACAGAAAATTTGGCGAACAATAATTCAAGTATTGCAACTAGACACGTGTCTCAATTATGCGACTCTTTAATAAGACAATTCGTGTTCAGAACACACCATCGCAAGTAGAGGCCATATCTAATGAAGAGGGTATAAGTGTCACTATTGTCTACTGACTTATATGTAGTGTTGGAGAATAGCTCCGTGCTTGAGAACTTTAATGGCTTATTATACCAATATTTGCTTATGGACAGACGTAATTGGCAGTGATTTGTTTTTGAATATCAATTTGGTTTGACTTTGATGTTAAACAGACGGCTAGATGGATAAATAACTTTATTATCAACGAATTACTTATTACAAATCAATTTTGACTGACTTCAGTAAAGTGTAGTGAAGTGGATGTTACGCGATTTTGGTCGATTTTCATAATATATGATTGCATGAAGGAACAATAAATTTAAAGTGATATTGAGGAAATATAAGAAAACACTGGTTTTTTTTAATGAGGAGTAAAGTTAATTTTAGATATGAGCAAAATTGTTTTGTAGCTATATATTATAAAAATGGTAATATCATACAAATTAAATATCCAGGAATATATTCAAATTAACTTAACATTTATTCAGAATTAAAGTGTTGTTATTTTATAGACTGGATAGACTAAGCGGAGCTAAAATATTTTTTAATACTAATAATCATATAAATCTCAATAATAATAATCTAACATTGAAATGGTTTGAAAGCGATCACATCATTCTCTAGTTTTAGTATAATCTCTGATTTAATCCATTGTAACTTGTAAGACATCCTTCTTTAACCGTTATATTACTTTGTTTTTTCATATAAAACTGGAAACAAAATTAAATCGTAAGTAGTTATTATTGCGAATATAACGTAATAATTGAAAGATAAAACAGGTTAATTAGCACCAAAGCAGTAATTATTTTTATAAAAAGTTAATAACCTTTTACTGTTCTTAATATGTACATATAATGTATTTATCATACTTGAATGTTTAACCTAAATAATACGAATATCTTCCATAATTACAATATACTTACTGTTATACCAAGTATATCGAATTGCAAAAAATCGATAAGTAAAATCGATGGAATCTAGACTACGAATCGAGTTGCAAGCTGTAACACCATAAGACCAAAGGCTTCTTGGAACACTTGGAACAATCCGACGGCTAAAAAACAATTAAATCGTAATTAAGGCCCATATTCAGAGACGGCATGCGCGTAAGTATTACGCCACTAATTTAGAGGGTAGTGATGTGCTCATTTTATAATGTAAATAGTTTTTTGTGTATATAAAATTTGATTGGACGTGTAAGTCCGTTCGTTGAGGATCGCGGTAATGGCAGCACCTGCTAGAGTTCTTTCGTTTGGACATTAATGAGCAAATTGGTTTAAAATAATTGATATATTCAAATTTTAGCGAAGAAATATTCAAATAAGGTAAAATAACAAGTAATGCAATGCAAGTTTGTATTTAAATAGAAAAGATGTTCCGAACATGTTATATTCTAAACTTTAAAATGGCAAACATTTCGAAAGCATATGTAAACTTGCGCATATTTACTTCAAACCACTTGACACCGTTTCTGATTAAAAAATAACTATATTTTAAACCATTGAATACAAATTTTGAATGGTCGATAAAATGCGATATTCGAGCTTGGCAATTTCGTTGTTCAAAACATCATAAATCTCTTTTATCGTAACGTACTTATCGATACGATTCAAAATTGGTTACGGAACTATGCAAAGCCTTATTCAGGATGTTTGAAACAATCACATCTTCATTAATTACATCAGGAATTTCACTTTGATAGCTTTTCTCGAAATGGTACTATAAGTTAAGAGAGAGAAGCAGAGTCGTCTTTACAAAAACTTGTCGAATTTAAATGTTCGCCATCTACAGAAGTCCGCTACTTGGTAATCTTGATATGATTT
The DNA here is from genome assembly GCA_905231865.2 of Boloria selene. Classification (NCBI taxonomy): domain Eukaryota; kingdom Metazoa; phylum Arthropoda; class Insecta; order Lepidoptera; family Nymphalidae; genus Boloria; species Boloria selene. The sequence continues at coordinate 5,194,022 of HG993156.1, forward strand.
CATAATTGTGCCATATACGGCTTTCGGGGTAACTTTCATACAAATTATGCTTTTTCGTTTATTTGTTTTGAGAAGTGGAATGCGAATAACATGTTTGAAATACGTACATAGAGGTAAGCTCGCGCTCATACCATTCGTGTGAAGCAAAAAATTGATGTATGAAAGTAAGATTTATGTCTCGTTTGTGGCCGGGTAATTGTATATTTTAATAAGCAAAAGCATAAAAATTAAGTTCTTTATTTGGTTTATTGCTGCCGAGAACTCTTAAAAGTACCTGATCTGGAGTCAGTTACTTTATATGTGATAATGACAATTTGGTGACTGTTCTCTCAATTACTCGCTCGAATTTTTTGTCATTCCATCGATTTGTTAAGATTTAACATTAATTAACATTTAACACTCATTCCAATGCAATTTTGGTTTTAAAACAAGATTTTTTAACAAATGATCCGTTTGAAGTCTCAAAAAATATAATCTTCATTAAAAATTTCATAAAGAAATATTTCTGACCATAGCCTTGATATATATAACTAAAAATAATTAAGTTATGATATAAGAAATAAAACTTAAAAAAAATATAAATAAGAAAGAAAGAAAAGACTTGTTACGATCAGAAGAATTGTTTGTTAACGAGTGCAGTCATTCGTGAAATACAGACATAATAGGGGTAATTGAAACATGAAAAATACTCTACCTTTTAGATCAAGTGATTATTATACCATAAATTACTTAAAATTGTTTGTTTCAGATAAAGAAGGATGAGAAGACAAATAAACAAACAACACAGTGCAGCCAACAATGAACAAAAATATATTCACTAATAATATAATGACAATGAAAAAGAAAATAAAGTTGAGATTTGACTTAACTTGACAAGTGTTGTGATAAAAATTTAGACTCTAGTGATGTTTAAAATAAAACTGTTGAATTAATTAGTGTGAAGGGACTAGATGATGCCATTGGATTTTGAATAATGCCTGATCGGGAGTCGGTCGGAGGTCCTGGGACTGCGGGTAGTGGGTTCCTACCATTACAGTTTCCTTCGGCGTTTGCGGCTTTCCACGCTACGACACCCCCTGGACCGGCCACTGCGATGCATCACGCGACCCATTATCATCATCATGCACAGTAAGTTTTTTTTTTTTTTATGGTAAAAAGGGGGCAAACGGGCAGGAGGCTCACCTGATGGGAAGTGATCACCTCCGCCCATGGATGCGTTGCCGGCCTTTCAGGAAAGGGAGGGATGGAGGAGGGAGGGAAGTGGGAGGGAGGGGGGAACGAAGGCGGAGGATGAAGGGAAGAGGGAGGGGGAAGGAGAGTGGGCCTCCCGGACTCTCACTCACCGGACGAAACGCGACAGCATACACTTCACGCCGGTCTTCTGTGAGAGAGTGGTACCAATGAACTATACGGGGCGTGCCGGCCCATTCGGTTGCTACCCGAAGGTAACAAGCATGGCACTACCACTAAAAAGCATGGCACTACCACTAAAAAAAGTAAAAGTTTTTCTTTTATTTTAATACATTCTTTTGTGAAGAGAACCTTAAGCCCTTTTTTTAACGTTCCTTTGCTGGGCTACCAATTAATACGAGGACGATTAGGCCATAGTCGACCTAAACTACTTTTAAGAACTTGATAGGTTCTCTTAGACTTGTAAGTTTCCATACGATGATTTCCTTCATTGTAATATAAGTGGCAATTATGTTGAAGATGACTCGCACCTGAAAATATCAGAGGTGAGAGGCCTCACTCGGCTTCTAAAACGAACGCGTTACCACTTAGCTACGACTGCCTTGTACCATATGTATATATAATATACATAATATTTTGTAATTGAAGAGGGTTGTTACTTCGTATCTTTATATGTTAACATTATCGAAAAAAATAAATTCTGAAGTAGTTAATAAAGTAAAACACCTGCCAATTTTACATTTCTCATTAGCATTATAACTTTTTCATTTGCTTTTGACGGTTTTATTAAAATATAAAGATTATTTCAAAATTATTACATCCATTGAATTTTGTTTTATTTTCATCTTATTCTCGTTTGCAATATGCACAGTTTATTGGTGCTTAAAGCTACATGTTATTATAATTTCCTGTAATTATTAAGTATTTTCGTATGCGTAATTTTATATGTATATGCGAGTCAAGTGTCCTTTAGTATTACGACTATTCGTGCTGTGGGCTCGTTCCGCAACGCCAGTTCTGTTTATTGGACTAGTACATAAAATACAGTGGTTCATTAAGCTTTTGTCCCTTCAGTGTGCTGCAGGCTGTCGTAGTCGCATTACATAACATTTGCCATAGTGTAATTGCAAATATAATATGCTTACTTTCTTTGGCTACTTGTCGCTTACGAATTACGATAGTAACTTTATATTTCATATAAATTTCTCATTACCTAAATATATATTTTACTTAATAAAGTTTAAACATTTAAAAATAACCATTTCTATTATAAATAAAAAGAAACTATTACTAAAAAAGACATGGTTTGCTTCGTATTTAATTACTTTAAGCTTCCAAAGCTTTGTGCGTATAAGCAATAAACAACCAAGTTGATTAAAGTTTTCTTGTACCACCACATCCGTCTTTAATAATAGTAGTTTCTGTTTGGACAAAAAATGAAAAGGATCAGGTAGATACTGTATTTTAGATTGCGGAGCTATAACCGTATTTTACGAGGCCCATCGTAAAATGGGCAAGCAATGTGTTACTTAATAGTAATTTATTGCGACATCGAACGTGCGAGATCGTTTGACCACATTAATCTACGCTAACCGAAAAGTTAAAAATCTAAGAATCGATGAGCCTCCAACAAAGAAACAGGAAGTCATCAAAGGGATTGAGACGTTTACAATATTGGGGCGGACATTAATAAAAGCAGGCATTTCAACAAATGAGGAACTTGCTTCAAAGATGTGATGTATAAAGAGACCGGAGTTGGTCGACTGGTATGATTAATGTTAGTACCGCTTCTGAATGCTGTGGCTTTAAAATACTTTGGAAAGTAAAAATTTCTTTATTAAGCAGTATAAATTTGCAAAGCTGACTGATGCGAAGTTAAATCATGCGCAATACTTTCAGAAAACTGAACTTTATTATGAGTTCCACGTATATAAAGCTAATTATACAAGCGACTCACCCTCGCTTTGCTCGGGTCCCTTACTTAGCGCTACTTAGCGGGACCGAAGCCACAGGTTCCATTAGTAAATGTATACAAAAACTTGACAAATTATATACTAAAACCTTTCTCAAGAACCACTCTTTCTATTGGTGAAAATAGCATGAAAATCGGTGCAGTAGCTTTTTAGTATATGGCTAACAGACAGACAGACGTGGTGGAGGACTTTATTTTATAATATGTAGTGATGATGACATAATGAAGATATAATTATAGTGTCTGTTTGTAACATCGATACAACACCATTTTACTAAATGCATATGTACTTAAAAAAAGTATTATTTTTAATAATTATTTTTTTTCTCTTTTGTCTGTTTGCCTGGCGTCTTGTTCTAACGTGAACGTTAAAATGATTTGAAAGATAAAATTATTACATAGACAGACTGGGGTATCAAAGTAATAGCCTGTTTATATGTAAACAAATTAATAATAAAATTAATCAAAATAAAGTGTGTTTTTGAAAAACACATATAGTATATCTACAGTAAGTACTTATAAATAATGAACTATTGTCTGTTTCTTCGTTTAGTGCTTAGAGCTAATATCATTAGTATTTACTTAGACATTTCTTTATATAAAAAAAAGAATTCTGAAATAGAGTTTCGCGCAAAACAATTTAAACCCATGAAACTTGAACAGAACTTCGACTATACCTAAATAGGTAATAAATTTTCAAACACTATTAGTAATAGTTCAATAAATCATGTTCCGAAGTCATCAGCGAACTGAAGTCCAGTGTCCCTTTCGTTTGGGAAGCCGACGCCGGAAGCGTGGCCGAGTGTAGCCATTAACGACTCACGGTGCCTCATTTAACCCGCTGCTGCGATAATTGCTACCACGTGTTTATTTCGAAGCGTTCTAATTTTATCACGCACAATGGGTTGGACACGATCGGTTATTTTTGCTTCGTTTGCTTCGTTAGTCAATTTTGTTAGTAGGTGTTGCGAGTCTAACGATTTATTGACGTATGACTAATTTATATACAATTATAATAAATATTAAATATTTAGAGGTGTCTGTTTGTATAATATAATATTTTTAAACAATTCATCGGATTTTGATGAAACTTTAAGGAATTGTTATGTACATATCAAAGAGCTCGAGTTATAACTGACTATAGCGAGTTCACTTAGTGAAATTAAAATGCTTAAAGCAAAAGCCTAACTTATATTTACTTAAAAAGCTATAAATACACAACTAAACTTTATTTTGCTAGACTTTTTTATCGGTATAAGAGCGTCAATAGTCAGTAAGAAATAAAAACATTTCCAGTAACTTAAGTTCAAATTTAAACTAATAAATGTATGTCACAAATAATGGGTACAATTAATTGTTAATTTTAAAGCAAATACTTCTGTACGATTACTATTATATTAATTTCAATACAATTTTCAAGATTTCTATTCCACGAATTCTATCTTGTCATAGCTATCTTAAACATTAAGCTTTTTTGAACACTTGCTCCAACAAAGTGGCATTTTCAAGGCAAAGGAGGTGTCGCGAGTCCATTCAGTAAGCTTTAAACTGATGTATCGACGTCGCGAGCTTTCTCGCCCACTAATTCTTAGACTTTTGTTTTATGGCTATTGTCGCTTTGTACTTTGGTATTTTAATGTCACTTACTTGTCAACTTCTGTGCTTTCGTTAATATATTATTTTAACTTGGAAACAGTTTGTAATACGTTTAAACTGAAATATATTTATCATATTGTTATTATATTATGTGAAAGCTTGTGTGTCTGTCTATTATATTCAAATACTGATGGGCTCAATTAATTTAAGTAAAATTCCATCAAACGAGGGTATATCAACTCTTCATCAACCTACCACGCGAGCGAAATCAAGATGAATATTAGTTTAACATATATGTGACGTATAGTAATGACCCTTACTTACTTGCTGTGCCAGCGGTCGCGGATTTGAGTCCCGCTCGGGGCATTCGAATGTTTGTATAGTATTAGTCTTACTTAGTCATAGGTATTCAAATTTATAATATGTATAAAAATATTAAATATGTGTGGTGTATCAGCTATCTGATGTCCGTAACACAAGCATCGTAGCTTACCACAGAACTAGATGGCGCTGCGTAAATAATGTTCCAACATATTTATTTATAACTTCTTCTTTGTATACAGTACACAGTAAAAGCACATATTTTATAGAAAAAGACATTATTCTTTTATGTAATAAGTAACTAACGTCCTTTGTCTTAGGTTGACTGGAGCGAATCTAACTCACTCTCACTAATACGATTATAATATTATAAATACTTATATCTATTTTTAATGAAATGGTGATGCTGTAAGTAAAACTGAGTATTATGAAATCAAATATGCAAATAGCTTTTGCGACGATATTTGTAATATCTTCATATCTAATATAGAACACCTGCATTAATTCTAAGTCTAGAACTCGACCTCATCGAGTATAAACTATATGTACAGCGATGCAACTCAAACCGGTATTTTATCGCTTTCAAGAACTGAACGCTTAACAGTACGATCTAACATGACAAGACTACACGACAATAATTATAACACATAGTAATTCATGTATAATGTATATGTCCCTTATATAAAAATATAAGGGACATATACATTCTACATTAATAATACAGAATAAGTCAATTTTTAAATGAAGGACTGTTTTCTTCTTTTGTATTAAAAACTAGCGACTCACCCTCGCTTCGCTCGGGTTCTTCCCTATATTTAGCGCGAGCGAAACCGCGGGTTCTGCTAGTTATGCATGTATTATAAATATAAACCTTCCTATTGAATCACTCTATCTATAAAAATCTGCATCAAAATCCGTTGCGTAGTTTAAAAGATCTGGTGTATGCTTATACATAGGGGCAGACAGACAGCGGGGAGGCACTTTGTTTTATACTATGTAGTGATGTTGTAGATACCTATTGACTGCAAAGTTATATAAAAATGCTTGCTAGATCGTCTAAAAGCTTTAATTTTATTTTAAAGTTCCTTGAAAAACTCAAGACACAAGTAGATATACCTCTATAGAAAATAAATAAGGGGTTGAACTGTCATATGTACGTCCCAGGGTTTTTTAAATTATAAGTTAGCTGTAACATTGTATTTTTTTAATATATTATCTAAATTAGGTTTAATATTAAAGACTCATTATTTGTAAAATAAAATTATGATATTAAAATGTTTACGAAAACATTATTTAGAATGTTTATCTTACTTAATTCTAACTAACTTGTGTAGAGGTGAATTTTAAAGTATACATTTAGAATAAACCTTAAACCCTTCAAGTTTGTGCATAAAATGGCCTTGTATCTTGAAAAATCTTGCAGAAAATCAACAATTAAAGTAATTTTTTTCATTGCAGCTTAAAAGCTTATCAAAATTGGTGTCAAAAAATGCTAACCTATTGTAAGCTTACGAATAAAGCTGTAGTGTCTAATTGCGCACATGTTATCCGTTGCCACACACGTAGAACAATATCATAAAGCTTTTGTTTCATCATTCTATTTTATTTTCTCGATGATTTGTGACTACAATGAGGTCGGGATGCGGGCGAGAGAATGGTGTATTGTAAGATCAGGGACATGTGTTAGAAAGTTCTGAGCTTTATTTTTATATGTTATATAATATGGTACTTAAATGAGGTCAACTTTTATGGGGTTCCTTTTTATGATATGACACGTCTATAGGCCCTGTATTTTGCGTAAGGATGTGAAGTTGAGGATTTTCGATAGAAAGTATAGTATCGAGTATTATTACAGTTATGGCTTATGAAATATTATTTAAAACATTTGTTTCAAGAACGAATTAAGTATCGTATTGCTTTTATTTTATTTATCGATCCCAAATAAATTATAATTATAGAAGCCTTTTCACTGGTTGCATCATTTAGTATATGATAACAGGTAAAAAAAAATAAAAATCTATCAGGCTTATTCAGTCATATTCTTGAACCAATCAATTTGAATTCACTAAACTACGACCGAATTCCATAATAACCACATATTCTGCTGCACAACTAGACGTTTACAATAATTCCCTATGTTGCTGTTCAATTATTATTCTGAGAAATACAAAAACTGTTAGGACTTAGCACGCACCCTTGAGTGATTTATCTGCATTTTGAAAGCGTCTGCCCAACGCCCGTAGAGGACTAGCACTAAATGTCAAAAAAGTAATTACAACTTGTGAAAAAATGCAAAATGAGAGATATAAATTTTGTGTCAATTTTGAAATAACTTATGTTATTAGAGTTTTTAATTTTATCTCCTTTGGTTTTGCGTTAACTCTTTGATATTTTTCTTTGTTCTCAATCATTTATATGTAACACAAACGTTTATTTCGAGAAGAATCAAACCTATGTCTACCATAGGTTAAAAAATTGAAATATAATTAGTAGATGTGATTCAAGATTCACAGAAGCTTTTCTATCTCTGATGAGAAATATTTGTAAAATAACATCCACGATTAAACACTTCCTTGGATGAACTTTCCAAAAATTTAGATGTAACTAACCTTAAATACACAAACGAAACCTTGTAAAACAGTATTGGTCAGAGTAATCTCTAATATTAGACAATATTTATTTCTCCTTTACATATCAATTAATTTAAATCAATTAATTCAAGCGTACTCCGACCCTATACCCTCGAAAAATATCTGATCGGTCAATCGTCCCATAAAACAGTTCCGGCCATAAATTGGTCATTCCCTGCATCCTGCTACAGTGCACTATTGTCATAACCGTTTATAAATAGATAGGCTTGCGCTATGAGTGTTCCAGATTGCTTGTCCTACAATGTTGCTTTATTCCCACTTTATATTGCCTCGGTAAGAAGTGCTTAGAAGATAATATGATTTTCGAGAAAGTAGGGTGCGTGCCTAACTAACTTGTTTGTTACAAACAGAAATAAATATTTTATTTTTTGTATAGATGAAAGTCGAAAAGTACTGACTTCTGGAATCGTAGCCAAAACAATAATTGGGCTAATCACCTTTAAATTATCACTACGAATATTGACGGGATGTCAAACAACAAAAAACAAACAAAAATAAATACTGGCTGGTGACATAAAAATATCAAAAGTGCGGACATCCAAAGTGAAATAGGTTTAAAGGATAATAATATAATATTTATATAATTTTACTTTAACAAATTATTCTAACAAACATGAGAATATGTTTATGAAAACATATTAAACATACATATATAAGACTTTTCTTTTATACATGTTCACATGCACAATGTATCAATTTTCACAAGCCTTTCAGATTTTTACAAATTAACAAAATCGGTTCAGCCATTTCGAAGATTAGAAAGACCGTCATAAATTTAAAAAAAAACGTACTTCTTATATAATTATATGTGCATTTTCCAGTAATTCTATGCTGTTATTTTGATATTACAAACGGATACTTTAATTTTATTTATATGTATAGATACGTTATACTAAATTTTCCAACAATAGCAACCGCTAAAGAAATCAACTCACGCGCATGTATAATAAACAAATTTTCAACAAAATTGAGGTCATATTAGTTGAAATTCAATCTCAGCTCCTTTTAAACCTAATAATCTCGAACACCGAATAAAAAAGAAGAAAAAAACTATATCAGGTAAAATCCAGCAAAAAGCGTATCATGCAACGTTGCGTGTGTACAGTAGCTAAACAATTGCAATACCTGTTCTCATTAAATGTGGTGCGTGTTTCAGATCGGTTTAATGGCTTCAACAAGATATTTATTAGAAGATTTATTAATATCTAATATTTTCATAACAAGTATACTGTAGTGTAGATTGTAAATAATTATGTTGACTGAAAGCTCGGTGTAAGAGCTTTTGTTTACTGAAAATGGATTAATTATTATTGTTTGTAATACTAATACTAAATGAGTATCAATTGTATTATTAAACTTAAGTGATTTAATCCTCGCTACTTTTGGGTTCGTTCCCTAAATACGTTTTAATTAATTTTAACGGAACCCTAATTCTTTTTCTAAAATAAAAGTAGCTAACTTACAGCTTCTAACACTGACTATCTGCCAAACAAAGTCCTTTCAAAATCTACTCAGCTGTTTATAGAGTAGTGGGAACAGAAAACAGTCAAACAGACCGATATTTATATTCCTTAAATTCCTAATTGACATTAAAGTAACGATACATTTTCAAGAGTATTTTTAATAAAGTCTAATTATCGGGATGAAAAAAGTTCGCCAAGATATAATGAGGAGATGGGAGAAGAATTCTATTACTTCGTATACAGAAAATCTTCCACTACCAATCAAAATTATTGATTTTGACTGAATGATTTTATACATTTTTTAGTCACACAGTAGGTAGGTACATTCTCGTTACATTTATTACTGAAATATGAATTCAATGATATTTCTTTTTCCAATATCGCCAGTTTTAATGTGATCCAGTATTGGTTTTGAACAATAACGTAAAATGAACCTGTGATTTATATTCTGCGTCGATTAATGGAATAATAGCTTTTTACCCTTTAATGGTATGGGAATTAATGAAATGTGATTCGAAAATAACAAAATACTGTTAATGTAAAGCTCATTATTGCAGATTCTGTTTAAAATAAGCTGCATTACAGTAAGCTTTTATTATCATTTAATGTCCTTGGATAGTAATAATTAAGTAATTAATTTATTAGCAATATGCCACTTAGCGTCTGTTTCTCCTTCACGCCGGCGGTTTCATACGGCTGGATAAATTTGCACGTTTACTAGTTACTACCTTTCCCGCGGCTCCGCTCGCGTTCTAAAAGCTGAAAATCAAAAGAAATATTTTTCCCCCGTTTTTGCAACATTTTTAATTGTTGCTGCGCTCCTATTAGTTGTATCGTAATGTAATATAGCCTATAGTCTTCCTCGATAAACGGACTATCTAACACAAAAAAAAATCTATTCGAACCAGTAGATCCTGAGATTAGCGCGTTCAACCACCAGTAACCAGACAACAAAACTCTTCAGCTTTATAATATTAGTATAGATTACATAGGTACATTACGATCTGGTCTCCGCGACCAATAGCCTAAGTGGTAATCTTAAGTAACCGAGCAAAGCGGATTTAAATCCCAGGTCTCGTGTTACTGATATTTACATGTTCGAATCAATTTCGACAGGATTACCACTTGCCATACGGTGAAGGAAAACATCATGAGTAAACCTGCATGTCTGAAATAGTATATCAAATTTTTAAAAATAATGTGAATTCCGCTCAACCGGATTTTGCCAGCGTGGTGGACCTGCCTGATCCACCTCATAATAAAGGTCGTAGGGGGCCCGTGTCCAGAAGTCACTAAAACGCTCAATCCAGCCATAATGCTTATATTATATGTAGATATGGCAACCCTTTTCAATATAAATTTCTGTATCTGCAGTCAAACAGTTATACTTCACGAAACAAGTCCGACAATCTATAATTGTTAAGCTCTTTCTAACATAGAACGTAAAACGAACTTGTAACTCTATACGCTATCAAAGCGCCTTCGGAAATAAAGCACCTGTCCGTGTTTACACTGTCAACATCTTAAACATTGAAAACATTAGCTTATATTTCATTTTTTATATTTAATAATAATAAAATTGCATTCAGCCTTTTTTAATGGCCCTCTGATGGGCATGGGCCTCCTTCAATACAAGGGGGATCAGGCCATAGTCCACCGCGCTGGCCTAGTGCGGGCTTGCAGACTTCACGTGTCTTTCGAAAACTTGTTAGGTTCTCTCAGATATGCAGCTTTCCTCACGATGTTTCACTTCATCGTAAGACAAGTGGTAATCATGATAGAAAAGATTCGCACGTGAAAATATTAGAGGTGCGATATCGGATTCGAACCCGCATCACCCAGTTATTTAAGCGATAGTAAAAATAATAAAATATTAACGTTAAATTATTATTATAAATGCGTACGTCTTTTTTGTTTGCTCTTCACATTGTGATGGATTATCAGATTTCAGAACAAATACATTATTTTTATATAAACTAAACATATAATTAAGTTCAGTTCAGAACAAGGCTTTATTTTGCAATATTATTTATATATAACGTTTATGACTGCAGTTAAATTGCTTTAATTGATACAAATGTAAAGAAACATTATCATTTATGAAGTCCTTAATTTTTATAGTCTTATTATTGCTAAAAGGTGATCCTATGTTTACTTAACCTATTAAAATTTAAACGACTTTATAATAATTCCAGTCTATTTTTAATTAAGAAAATATGAGTGGAGGATGATATTTAGTGTCGTAAAAGGTACAATTGAGTTAATGCTTTTAATAATTACAATACTAGTCATAAAACAACGTTTAAAGTTTATTTATTTTACAAAGTTAATGAAAAAGTTAATATAGAAAATAACGTTCGTTTCATTATTTTGCTTTAGCTATTAATTTTCAATCTGCCTATGAAGCGTTGTGGAGGAAATTTGCTTTAGGCAACGTAGCAAGAAAGCTTTGAGAACGAGCTTTTAAAGTTTCAATAGTATTTTCATACGCTGTATTAAATATTTAGAATTTTGTATCAAAATTATTTAAGCATCACTGCTTTGCCTCTATTTTGTACACTATTCAAGTGACTGGACTTTTAGAAAGCTCATATAAATGTAAATAATAATATAAAATTTTATTTATATTCTTAGATTATTTCGGAATTAACACACCTTCAACCTTTTGTTACAAATAAAGGTCAAAAGCCTTGCAAGGGCTGACTCGCGGCCGTTAAACTCAGCATCTCAATAAAAAATACCCTAGCGCACCAAGCGGCCCTTTTACGACTCATTTGGATTTTTATAACGTCTATACATCGGCAGTTCCTAAGTAAACAAACGTAACTACAACACATACGTTTTATAAAAAAGCTATATAAAATATGACATTTCTATGACAAATGAGATATTTAATAATTTTAATAACATAGAATTATCATTATTAACTCCCAATATGGGAATTTCAATATTCATTTAATATATTGTGTTGTAATGCAATATAATAATCAAATATTTTTTTTTGAAAAGAGCAACTGTTGAGTTTCTCGCCGGTTTAAGCCGGTGGTAGCTTACTCACAGACTTACACACTGACATTTCATTTAATGTTTAATAATGTAATAATGTCGATTGAAAAGAGCTTGTAAAAGTCTATTTGAATAAATAATAAAAAATAATTTGATTTGATATACCGTACATCAGTTTGGTTTGGGAACGTCATTGGGAATATATTTTAGTAACTGTTTGGACTCCCATACATACCTAGCACGAACTTGGTTCATTTGTTTATACTTTCTTAATTAAAACGACTTTTATATCCGTAAATAGTGTCTGGCGCACTATAATATGCTAAGGTAAATATTCAGAAAGGCATAAAACGTAACAAGACGTTGAATGAATTAACTTTCCTTAAAACGAGGATTACTAGTTTTAAAGATAGCAATTTATTATATTTAGATTATATAGTTTTAATAGTACTAGTAGTAAGACCATCAGAGCTTTTTCATTGCTTTTACTATTAAATTATGAATAAGTAATGTTTAAGAAAATTGGTTTAATACGTTTATTACATATAAAATAAATAATTAAGGATATATTTTTATTCATTTCTTATACTATACAAATAGTAAATTGAGCATAAGATTTAGAATTAAGATTTTACTGATCTTTTAATTTATAAATAAAACTAAAGCTTTAGTAAGCTTTTATAAGCTCCATACAATAAATAATAGAAAATAAATTCAAATCAAATTATTAATCTAAGTGACACCATTAAGTTTAACAGTCCTCTGATTCTAAATAACCATATTGCTCTATTAATAAACCGAGACAAGCATTTCATTTTAATCCATATAAACGTTGTTCATTTAATATCATTACGTCATCTTAGAAAGCAGCGAATCCTACTTGCATCTGCATGACAAGGACTGTTGACATTAGAGGTTAATATGTTCGATGACAGGACAAGGCTAAATAGACCAAGATCCCAGGGCGGCCAGACTTGACTTATTTTCTCAGTAACTAAATGTATGGGTAAGTAGTTTAAGCATGTACTTTGGATGGGCCTAGGGCCAATTAAGAGGCACCCGGTGCTAAAGATAAGTAAAAATAGTATTCACTTGTCAGAAAGCTTCAGATGCTGTTTTTTACGTATGTTTTATAGGATATAGTAAAAATTAATAATAAATACTGTCGGCACTTTTTATCTACGGTAACTTACCAGATGCTTTTAAGCTACAAAAAATAATGTAACTTTAGTAATAGCCTATATTTATCTGAGAGTCTTGATTTAAATACAATATTAGATAGATTTAGCGCGAGCGTGTTCGCAGGTTCCGCTAGTTATACATATAAACCTTCCTCTTGAATCACTCTATCAATTAAAAACAAACTGCATCAAAATCCGTTGCGTAGTTTTAAAGATCTAAGCATACATAGGGACAGACAGACAGCGGGAAGCGACTTTGTTTTATATTATGTAGTGATATACAAGGATTAAAATTATTTAATACATTTTGTAAAGTCTAGTCAAGAAAGTAAAGTCTCGAGGCCCTGGGATCTTGGTCAAAATATCAGTAAATAATAGAGTTCTAATAAAGTCTCGGTGAATGTACGCTGGAATGAAACTTAGTTTGTTTCAGAAAAGTATTTTAAATGTTATCTTTGTTGCTTACTTACTTATGCCTACGGGTTTGGTGTCATGTTCTGTAAATATATCGTTAAATATCTTTATCGATTTGTATGGAAATATGTAAAATGGTAAGTTTAAAAACCTATTTACTTGATCCAAATGAACTCTATAAAGGAGTTTATTAGGCTATGCCATTATATGGCATACATTATAGTCTGTATGTGCACTAAGTCTCATCCAAATCTGCCCGTCTGTTTTACTTTGAAGGACTGACAACAAACAAAATTTAATTTCAATTTATACACAAAAATTATCTCATTTATACGTATTTGTAATAGTACAATAACGTTGTGCGCTAGATATTCCTATTTTTTCTGTCAAAAATTTGCTTAAATGGTAGACATTTTGCTTCATAAATTATCTACTTTTAGGGGTAGAATCATGGAGACGGTTCATATAGCATAATATAGGTATACCAGGAGAACATACCTGAATCTGAAATGAGCGCTTTTGAAGTAGGTTAAAAATAAGTAAAAGCTATGAATTAAGAGCTTATTTTTTAAAAAAGCTTACCTGTTTTGTAAGCTTGATAAGTATGTATCATTAAAATAGATTCAAACACAAAAGTAACATCTGTAATCTCAGATTCTAGACAGTTTCAAATAGATATGCCATCACTGAGACAGCTAATTACTTTGTAAGTATGCAATTTCAAGAGGAACATATCTCTTGTAGTATAATGCTCGTTGTGGTATGATGGAATGTTTGTACGGTCACAGGTCAGGTCGCGATAGCCTGTGTATTAATATTGATTACTAAATAATCAAGTGTATATATTAGGTTATTTCATTTTATTTATCAGTTTAATTTTAAAAGCAGCAGACATCGTTTAAGCATTTAAAACTGCTTTCATTTATGTAAAAGTTCTCGTGGTACTGTGAGTTCTGTGTAACTATAGAAAAAATTGACATTTATTACATTTACTTTATATGTTACTTCTTTAAAGTTTATTATTGTTCTTTCTTTGATAATTTTTTTTCAATCTGCTCTCATATTGTAGAAAGAACTTTCATTGACTAAAAGCTTGGAAGCTCAAAAATCTTGGAAGCTTTTAATTTATATAAAATTATGTGCTATTAGTAGACAAAATTATTGTAAGTAATAAAAAGCATTGTTTAGAATAAAAAGTCTAATGAACGCCTAAAATGTAGTTGGGAGCTTTTTAATCCATATGAAGCAAAAATAAACAGACGGCTAATGTAAACAAGCTAGTACACTCGTAGGAAGCGAGGGTGAATAAATATTGAAAAGATTTGAATGAAATTATAATTATACCTTTAATGTACCTACTTAAATAAATTTTAATATATACACATATATATAATATTTGTACCAATTTATATTGTTAATACCTAACTAATTCTAAATTTCAATTTCAAGACAGCAAAGACAGCAGACAACATTCCGTGGTCACGCCATAATTTGAGAACGACTTACCCGATTAATTACTCTTTATTTTAAGCTTTTTAGTACGTGTAGAAGTTTCTTACCGAAAGAAAAAAAAATTAAAAATTGCGCGTCATTGCATTTAAAGTCATTACATTTAAATTATCATATAATTTATATTTTCTCACGTTTTTATTATAATGCTATTGATTATGTACCTAATATTTTATTAAACCTATTCATTGTTAAATATATAGAGCAAAATACTAGAAAAGCTACAAAAGCTTTTTAACATTGACCAACTTAGCATTCAATATCTAAATAAACTCACTTAATTTTCATCAAGTGTAAATACATAATATATCAACAATAGGCTATACTCCAGTTCAGTTATGGTAGTCAATTCAAAATACCCAAGTATATAAAGAACAAACACTGTCGTGCGCGTGCGCATAATATTGGTCTCGCGTTGACGTGCCTCTGTTTACAAATAAATCATCTGGCTATATGATTGCGCTTGCTTCCGGTGGGGTCATCGGACTGGCCACGTGAGTTATGTTTTATGTTAGCAAGGTGAAGTTAGAGTTTAGAAGTTAAGACGACTATTATCATTTTTAGTTTAGGCGATACTGTTTGTACTAATGTTCATTAAACAGTCAAATGTTCTTTTATTTCAAATTATTTATTTACTCAGGTTTGTACCGTAGTGCAGTAAAAATATCCTATACTGATTACATTTTTTTTGGAAAATCTTGTTAAAATAGTCATTTTTATCGATACAGAGGTCTAATCTAGTTTTTTTGATTTTTTCTCTGTCCGTGTGTATGTCTGGAAGCGTATCATGAAAAACTATTGTGCAGATTTTAATTAATTTTTTTATGTATTATAAATTAGTTTTCCGGTTCAACATATGCTTCGTTTTAATATTACATATCTGAGAAATCTAAACAAACCGTTAAGAACTAGGGACGAAGCCGAGTTCCTATCTCGTAGGCTATAAAATGCAAAAATAGTGAACATTGGACTGGTAATCTATACTAATATCATAAATAAAGAAAGTAACGAATAAACTCAAAAACTACTGGACTGATTTCAAAAATTCTTTTGTCATAAGAAACCTACATTATCACTGAGTAACATACTAGGCTATATTTATTACTAGCTGAACCCGCGGCTTCGCTCGTGTTAGATCCATATAAACTTTAATTATATATTGCTATAGATTTGGACACGTGTCTTCACAGATCTATAAATGCTTTTATTCCCCTACATGCCACGCTATCTTTTATGGGCAATTTTCATTTGTAGGTTTGTTTATGTCATAAAATTTTGATTACTAGGAAGAGGATGGTGTAACTGACACCCACGGACATATTTTTAAATTCATTTCATTTTTATTGTTTCTGCTATGGTTATTATATGTTACGTTTAGTGTTTAATGTGTAAACTTTAATTCCAAACTTTTTGTATCTTTAACTAGGGTTATACCTCTTAAAATCGTAAATCTTAAGGTAATTGTAAGGGATCTCATCAACAAGATAGAAATATTAAATAAATAACAGATGGCGACAGGTATATATTAATTTGTTATTTAATGTAAATGAATATAAAAAGTATTTCTGTGTGTCTGTTTGTAGTGGATAAACTAAAATCCATTAAACGCATTTAAGTTAAATTTGCTTAGAGATACGAGAAGTTTCGGACCCTGAGAAGGACATAGTTTTATCCTTGAAATCATACTTTAATGTATTGGTTGAATAGATGATGAACGTTCGTATGGGAAAAGTCAGTATTATTCCATACTAACCGTTAAGACGTATCTAGGGAAAGTTGAGTACATCTCAAACATATTTTTTGGATTAAAAGGAACTCGTGATGAAAATTGAATTAATTCATTTTTGAATTCAGCTATTTAGCAAGAAGTATATTGGCCCTGCTTATATTTTAGAAAATGTTCGATATAGTAAAAAGTAAAAAGTAATAAGCTTTTAATACAATTATACAAAATAACAACCATACTTGTATGGGATGGACCCATGGTAAGTAGCTTTTTAATAATAATTAATAAATTAAACCAAGACACCACCATATTTTGGTTCATTATTGACATCTTTATAAAAAGATAGCATTTCCCAGGACTCGATATAGCAATAAATATAATGTTTAAACAATTTATCATAGTACAAAACCAATAGAAGTTTGAGATGCCTAGCGATTATAAAACTACTCAAATAAATTCTTTCATAGAAATAACAGTTAGGTGTTTTACAAGTCGTACTTTATGGTAGTAGCTTTAATTGATAGGCGAGTTTATAGCTTTAGTAAAACCATGGAACTACGTTTATACGGATATCATTTTGACGACCCGCTCTTGGGAATTACTTCGCCGTTTATAGTCGAGTAAATGTACATTTATCAAGATGTTTTGCTTTATTGGAATAAAATTGCAATGAAATCTTGAAAATGAGACATATAAAAATACAAACCGACAGATTATTTTATATCTATTATATATTAGACTAGTGACTCATCCTCGTTTTTCTCGGGTTCGTCCCTTGATTTAACGTCAGCGAAGCCTCGAATTCCGCTACTTAAAATAAATAAAAATTTCTACATCCTCCTTTTTTTAAGTCGGTTAAAAAGTAGCATAAGTTGCTTCTTATAACATTAGCTATCTGCAACTGAAAGTTCTATCAAAATCCGGTCCAGCCGCTCCAGAGATTACCCGAAACAAACAGACAGACCGACACAAATTTTAAAAAGTGAAAACCCGTTAATTTGGAAATAAAAACAGACACTCCAAATTTATTTATATGTATAGATTTATCTTGTGGTAGGGTTCTTTAATAAAATTGATAAGTCCTAAGTTTTAACCAAATAGATATTGATATCTTCGTATTCAGTCCTTTATATTGTACTACTGGTAAGGGCGCGCCTTCATACGAGGAGGATTTATTGTCTTTCTTTAATATTTTACTGAAACATTTTTCTAGTGTGAAGACGTAAAAAGCAGATATGTATAAATAATATTTATAATAATTATATAAGTTTTTTTTATGGTAAAAAGGGGGCAAACGGGCAGGAGGCTCACCTGATGAGAAGTGATCACCTCCGCCCATGGAAATCTGCAAGCCAGGCTTGCAGATGCGTTGCCGGCCTTTCAGGAAAGGGAGGGATGGAGGTGGGAGGGAAGTGGGAGGGAGGGGGTAACGAAGGCGGAGGATGATGGGAAGAGGGAGGGGGAAGGAGTGTGGGCCTCCCGGACTCTCACTCACCGGTCGAAACGCGACAGCATAGCTGCCACTTCACGCCGGTCTTCTGTGAGAGAGTGGTACTAATGAACTATATGGCGCGTGCCGGCCCATTCGGTTGCTACCCGAATGTACATAACAAGCGTGGCACTACAACTTTAAATTTAGTAATTATTAAATAAGTAATTTAGAGGCTAAAATGAATGTCAAATCTAACTTAATGAACCAGGAAGTGCGCGAAACATCAAAACATTTGATAATATTAGAAGCATTAGAGCAGGCATTATTATCATATCGTATTTATTACATAGTCCTACACAAATACATATAGCGCTATCTGATTTATAGTCCAATTAAACTCATTCTATCGACCATTAGTGATGTCGAACGAGGCAAATAAATACCGTCTTTGATGTACATAAGGTAAAGTCTAGGGCTGAAAATAGAGCGTTGGGGGAGTTATAAGCTAATTTAATGAATTAATATTTAGTGTTTCAATACACGAATTTTTAGCAAATCCGTCTTAAAGGAGTGCGGCCGACTGACAAACACGTATGCTTTATCCCTAAACTAGCGACTCCCTGACATATTTAACGTTTGTACTTTGTAGCATAATAAGTATATTAAGGAATTTCAAAACAAAGCAAGAACCCTTAGACTTACTTAATTGGTCTACTGACTGTAAACCTCACTGCCAAAGTTCATATGTGTACGTCAATATCTATAGATATTTCGTGATAAGTGAATGACCGTTCGTTTTTAAATATTTAGATAATTAGTTAAATCAACCAAAGAATAGAGTTATGTATATAGTACATGGCTTAATTCCAAGAAAATATATAAAAATAGTGTGTAAATTAATCTATAATAAGCTAGTTTTTGTATGCGGATTTCCTTGCTTGGTTGGTATCCCGCATATAAACTACATACATATGTCCATTGCAATTTCAATTCAATTAATTACACCTATAAGGTTGTTATTTCTCTACTCGGAAGTATATTAGAAATACAAACTCTTTTAAATTTTTAAAATTTCTATCAGTAGTATATATAAATAAAATTGAAGTATCTTTGAAATTAATAGCTTTTCACTAATTGCATATGAAAGTATATACGATACTTACATCAAAAATGTTGTCAGTCTGTCTGACTCTTAGTTCTGGCTAATCTCTGAAACTAATGTTACAAGGAATAACTTAGGCTACTTTTTATTTTATTGGAAAATTATAAAAACCGTCTAATTTATTTTAACTTACGCCCAGCGAAGCAAGGCGAATAAAACAAAGTCGCTTTCTCTGTCCCTATATCCCTATGTATGCTTAAATCTTTAAACTACGCAACGGATTTTGATGCGGTTTTTTAATAGATAGAGTGATTCAAGAGGAAGGTAAATATGCATAACTAGCAGGTCCCGCGGCTTTGCCTGTGTTAAATCTAGGGAAGAGCCCGAGCGAAGCGAGGGCGAGTCGCTAGTTGTATTATATAAGTCAAGTACAAGTATATAATATGGCATTATCACTTTATTCAATTCTTTAAACATACGTGAGTGTTAAATAAATACTTATGCTATTAAAATTAACGAGCGTCGATCTCTAACACTTCATTTATCTTAATTACTTGTTATTATTTAGGTCAAATGATTCTTGTATAAAATTTTGTTAAATAATTTACTTCTAATAGATATCTTAGTGATGGAGTAATTTAATGAATATTAACTTCCAAATTTTTATGTTGCTACAGAGTATGTTCTATCGGGAAATTTTGAGGGTATTGAAAAAGTAGTAACAATGATCTTATCTCAACGTTGGTTAGTACGAGGTCTTATCAGTAAAAAATAAAAATAAAATGTTGAAATTAACGGAATCAATGGATGATGTCAATTTGTAAGAAAACCACATTTTTTGTCTGTCTATCTGTCTGACCGTCTGTATATTTCGGCTAATCTCTGAAACGGCTTACCAGATTTTTAATGAGAATTTCACTGGTATCTAGCTAGTGTCATAAGGAGTAACTGGGGTTATTTTTAATTTAGAAAAAGAATAAGAAAAAAAATAATTAAAAAATGATTACCGCCAATTCAAAATAATTAAGATGAAGAATATATAACCAATATAAATATATTGACTTGATCGCTTTAGACTTAAAATAACATTATACAATTGAACAACATTGATAATATAAAAAATGAACATGGGTAGGCACAGATCGAAACGATAATACATGAAAACAAAGTGTAATTACTTGGTAAATGGATAGAGATAGAATCTTTGCAGTCTGATTCTACCAATCAGAGCACCTGTTACATAAAACATATATACATACTTCATACATATTAATGTACACATACGTATGTTTCATAATTATGATATTAGTTACATACCTACATAAGGAATTGCCCTTGAAAGTTTAATAAGTAAATAAATAAATATGTAAAAAAACACTCGAGCGCAGTAGATAAATATACGAGCGTTTTTTGAATTCTATTCATATTTTATGTTTTTCAGCGTAAAATTTAGTAGTATAGTTATGACATTGGCTGTTTTCTTATTTTTTCTTCGAGATTTTCAATGAAAAAAATTCTTTAATTTAAATGCTTTTGTTAAAGAAAAAAATTATTAACTCCCACAAGACTGAGAAGACCAAAACCAAAAAAATCTGCCGCATTCTTCCATAAGAGAAACCTTTGTCAAACAGCAGGACATTAAGCTGTTATCCATATCATACTTTCACAATATTGCTTCACTTGCAATCCTACCCTCGGTTGTATTTCACTTCATCTCAACTAAAACTATAGAAATATCTTGAATTATTGTTCACAATGGCACTCCCGCTGACTTCTTGGAAAAGCACCTTCACACCACAGGGTGATTCATATTTAGTTTCATTTATTTTAATTGAGCTGTCGCTTAGTAATGTAAAATAAAACGTCGAACCGTCCGTGTCCACTCTACAGGGGACCGAAACGGGCCATTAGTTAAATGATCGTAGGACTGAGGTCATAGTTATTTTTATCCATATTTAAATAATTAAATCATTTATCGATTATACGGATGTTGTCGAGATCATACTCTTAATGTTATTATCTTTAGTCAACCATACCTTTTTTTTTTTTATTTCAATATGTGCACAATGTACATAGATATAAAATATAAATACTTACCTAGTTTTTGTTGCTACTTAAATGATATAATTTTTAAATATGTTTAAAAGTGTTCATTCAGTATTTTTAGACTATATCTATTAAAATAATTTTAAAACGCCATATTTTGATGATGAAAGAAAAATCATCTGAACGCCATCTTTCTCGGACCATTGACCATGAGAGCAATTAAGAATAATTTAGCTTTCGCTTAGTTATTAAAGTTAGTCCAAAAATAAATCAACCTGTATAGTGACTTGAAATTGTCCTGTTAATGTCACCATGCCGTATTTATAATCTGCCTTTTAATCTCTTATTGCACTGATGCGCTTAGCTATGAAGTCTGAAAATATTATGTAAAAGTTTAGATGTTTGAATGGATGTTTGTTACTGAATCGCGCAAAAACGGCTGACCGGATATGGATGCGATTTGGCACAGAAATAGATTGTAGTTTAGAACAGCACATCTATCCTGGTAAAATGTACGGTCCGGTCCGGTCGGGTCTACTAGGGACAAATCCGAACGATGAGTTGCTAGTATTTGATATTCTTATGTTTATTCAAAGAAATCAGATTTTAAGATAAAAGGATTTTATGATAAATATGTACATGTAAAAGGCTATTTTTATTTTTATTTATACATGAAAAAGTTTAATTGAGAATTTTAGTCAATAAGCACCAAAAAAAAAACTAGAACTAAAATAAAATAATAGTACGTAGTATAATAATATTAGCTATTAGCTTCAGCTACTTTTTTTTTGTTTTCTTGTCATACCTATATATAAGAAATATAATCATAATATGAAATAACTTAAACCTTCACAGTTAAATAAATTGTTAAAAAATTAATCACTGTTAAGTTAAAATACTTGATGATAAAGAAAACCTTAAGAATGGTGGCTTCGAGCTGCTTAATCCTTTAGAGGAACGAGAAAAGGTATTCGGCATTTTAAACCGTCATAAATCTTGGCGTATGTTAAGGACCTGAGAATTAAGCTTTGGCATTATTTGTCAAGAAAATCCTAACAAACGGGAGTACGATTTTATTCAAATGAGGCGTGAATATTATGGAGACATAAACTTCTTACGTTAACACATGAAAATTTATGCTTTTTTACGTTATTGTTAAAATAATATTAAAATTCAAGACAATTCATACTTATGTATGTGTACAATACTAGCTTTTACCCGCAGCTTTAATTGCGTAATTTATTTATATTTAATTGCCTTATATTTGCTCAAGAGAGTGAAAACCTAATTCCAGATATATTTTTCAATTAAACTAGTCCAGTATCATAACGTAGAAACGACTGAATGGATTTTTATGAAATTCAGTATTAAGATCTTAATCTTAATCCTTAGATTAAGGCGTAAAACGTAGGCACAGGCTGTTTGTGAAATCTACCTGGTATTTTATTAACTTGTCTCCTGTCGATAACCAACG
This sequence comes from Boloria selene, assembly GCA_905231865.2. NCBI lineage: Eukaryota > Metazoa > Arthropoda > Insecta > Lepidoptera > Nymphalidae > Boloria > Boloria selene. Next base: position 5,217,106 of record HG993156.1, read on the forward strand.
CGCGGTTAAATTTTAATATTTTCAGAAATATTATATTATCTGTATTTTTTCTAAGTGATGGTCACAATTAGTAAAAATAGTAGTTACTTAGTCATTTATTGCTGACCAAATTACTTTATAATTATATAATCATCCCATCATCAAAATCATCATTTTATAAAAAATCACTATTTTTAGTCATTTTTCGTTAAAAAAGGTAGGTATAGCTAGAGCAAAGCAAGGTTGAAAAGCTTGTTAAATTTAATGTATAATACTCTTTATTGAACTAAAATTACATAAAGAAAAAATATAATAATAATAATAATAATGTTCTCCGACCGATTCCGGCCATGGCGGCTAATCTCATTGAGACTTACCAACTACGTAGGAGATATTATAGCGCATTAGTTTACGTGCAGATGCACTCTCTATTCCTATCACTCTCATACTCCGGTGGAACGACTGATCGACTCGACCAGAGACAGTTAAGGCGCAGGACTGACGGCTTTACGTGCTCTTCGAGGCACGGGGGTGACACGCCGCAAACTTCCCATCTCCGGGCTATTACTGAGGCTTACTAAACAGAAAGACTCAATAATTAAACTTGGCCCGACCTGGGACTCAAACCCAGGACCTCTCGATGTATGACCGTACATGCTAGCCACTACACCACCGAGAAAAAATATATATAGTATTAGAAAATAACATTCAAATTAATGTTATTAGTCATACAACAAACACGTATTATATCTTCATTTTACATACATACATGCATGTAAAATCGCGTGTGGCCACTATCAGATGGTGGGGTGTCATCAATAACCTGATGGAGATAGTGACTGTACAGGTTTGTCACGCTGCGACGCCCGATGAGCTGACGGAAAGAGTTAGGTTAGGTTGGTATAAATACATTTTTTATATTGACACCACCGACTTAGTGGTAATTCGCTTTTTCAATGAAAATGAGTTTGATTGAACTGTTAAAATATTTATATATAAATAATTAGATATGAGGTTTTTTATGTTTACTACTTTATTTTGGCTTCGGTTCGTTTGTCCTTACGTTTTGACATATTTGTATAAATAATATTTGTATACCTTTAAACTTCAGAAATTATTATTTATCCATTCAAACTTTCATCAGCTTTTTCAACATCTTAAGTGATGTTTATTAAGATAAAAAATATCCTATGTCCTTAAGGTCTTCAAGTATCTTAATAAATCTCATCGAAATAGGTTTAGCGGATTTTTAGGTAATCCATTATAAACAAAAATCCATTTTAATCTGTATATAATAAGTTTAGATAGGACAAAATTACAATGAAAGTATATCTACATATCAGCTTTAATAAAAAGCTCAAATATACAGAACTTTTAATGACCAAGTTATAAAACTTTCCAAAAAATAAAAACAATAAGGTACTAAATGTACAAACTCATCTACAGTTAATGTTTCAGATTACAATCATAATAATTAGTGTAACAATAAAATAAATAACTGAGTCCTGCAGCTCTAATCGTATTTTATTGCTTATAATTTTAGTTATAAAACTTTTAAAAGCGCTAATATTTCGTAATGAAGGCAAATTGCATGAGATGCTGGAGATTTTGAATAGTCATCTAAATAAATGCCTTATTTAAATATATTTCAACAGAAACATAAATGTTAAAAAGTAAAAAGTCGTGTTGATTGTTCCTGAAGAATATTAGATCTCTCATTATAATTTAGATATAGGTATTTATATTATTTAATATAGCTATAAAAATGCTTTATCAAAGGATTTAAATTTTTTAAAGAATTGAAAGTAAGGACTAATTTGCATTATCTCAGAAACATTTGAAGAACCTGATCTTGTAAGTTTGTCGGAGTTGTTGAGTTCGACATTTGCCGTGTACGGGTATCAAACTCGTTATCATCGATGTAATATCACCGATCGTTCCCTATCGAGTGTGGTGATCAATTTAATAGAAAAACTTGAACATAAGTGGATACTTAAAAATATCGTTAAATCCATATCTTTATAAATCTTTTTTAATTTTTCAATGTCTTGTCAGCGTTCAATTATGTCGAGTAACTTATACTTTTCGAATGACCCTAAATAAAACATCAAAATCCAAAAGAGGTCGTCTGCGCGAAATCTGTAAAACTTGTTCCACGTCCAGCACTGTTTTTAAACTTTCTTCCTATTAGTAGGAAGTGTTTACTTAGTGTCGTCCCTCTCACACCTGTGGAGGCGATACGGCCAATCCCGAGGATGAGGAAGACAGGCTACATGAAGACGTCACGACGTGCTCAGGCGCGCGTGTTCTTGCACTTGTTTTATTTTATTTAGTTAGCGGCCATACATTTTTTTTTCTTTCTCAATGCTACGTCTTTGTTCGAGGAGCGCAATCGTCTGGGCAGTAAGTTGGATAATTTCTTTATTCCGAGCCCACCCGACAATTTTCTTGCCGCATTATTATGTTATGAGGTTGATTTGTTTAATAATTTTATTACTGAGCGCATTGCGCGTGCACTATTGTGCTTTTATTCGCGTTTTGCTATTCGCTATCGCCGCTTTATTCTTTTTGCTTTTTTAAGTAAACGTGGGAAAGGAGCAATGTTTTCATATTGTTTGTCTGTTATGACTCATGTCTGGCAATCAGGATGTTGCGTTGAATTTTATAATCTATTATTAATAATAAATAGAATCACAGAACTAAATATATGCTTAATTGACAGTTTAATTTATAGGTTACTTGTCTCGTGCCATTCGAGAATAACGCCAAGTAGGTGTAACTATACATAATAGTCAACCACAAAGAATTATCAAAATCGGTCCAGCCATTTAGTAGAAGAGTCAAGAGATTTTATAAATAAAGATACATAGTAGACGCTACGCGTAAATGAACGTGCAAAATTTCATCATTTTTTCTGGGACTACTAATGTGTAGCAAAAATTTCGCTCAGACGTCGCTTATTGCCCTATCGAATGTCCAGACATCACAGATACCTTCGACCGCATTTTTAGGGTTCCTTAGGTTTCGACAATGAGGTTAGACGATACCTTTATGTCAACTAATTTTATGTTTAAATAATTTTAAATATTGAGTAATATTTAATGTGACTGATTCAAATGTAGTAGGTACTGTTTTTGTAAAAATATTTTTTTTTTAATTTTTAACAATAAACGGCCTAAGATATGGTTTTTAAATTGTCGATGCTAAGGTTGTGCTTCACTAGTTTTTTCGGAACCCCACGGTTAGACCTTGAAGCGATGGGCAGAATGCCTTGAATAGGGCAGGTGCTTTTTTGGTTGGTGCCTTTTGTGTCGCAGAAGTTTTATGACTTGTCAAATTGTTCCTAGTGGTTAGAAGGTGCTCACGAAGCCGAATTCCTAACGTTTATTGTTGGATACCAATTCATGATTATGCATGAGGGTAATAGAATAAATTATAGCAATTTGAAGCCTAAACCTCGTGATCAGCGGTGAAATTAAAGTATCCAATTACTGATTTTGGTGAAAATTAACCGATTTTGCAGATATATAATGTAAATCTGCTTTTTATTGGCATCCAAATGTCTTGATTAATATAATTTAAAATTCATGATCGCTTTAGATGATAATTCTTAAGTTTTTACCGATTTACACGTCTACGCTTTATTATACTTGGCAAAGCTATATTTTAGCTATAGATCAGAAGAATATAAAAAAAAAGGAAAAATTGCTTAAATACTATTATTTTTTTTAGATTAGCTGCAGCAGCAGCGGCGGCGGCTGGTGCGACCAGTGAGTTAAGCTACCTCGCCGCCCTACACCCCGCCTACCGCCCAGTGCCCTACGACCATCCACTATATGGAGCTAATACTTTACGAGGTAAGAACTATTTTTTTGATACAAAGCATAACTTATTGTAAGCTCGATTTAACGAATACTACATTAATTCGTTGCAAATATAAGCAAAGACGTTGCCTTTCTTCTTTTGTAGCTTTAATGTTATCAATTAAAAATATAGATACTTATGGGTAAATTCCATTTATATATAAATTCTCCCTCAATATTATATCTGAAACCGTCTTAAACGTATAAATCAGGTACCGATGAAAAAGAGCAAGTCATACAATTTATATTACCAGATAACTTATCTTTCGGTATTTGGTTACTCCCACACCAGGACATTAAAATTATAGGTCCCAAAAGAAATAAAATAAATACATTTTAAATTAAAAGCTTTTTGATTGAAAACTAAAACACAAAATAAAAATATTTAAATAATTTTCTGTATATTTACATAAACTTATTATTTGGGCAAATACATTCTGTTCAAACTTTTGACTGAAGGTCGGTAATCTAACTAGTGCTTTCCGAGGAATTGACAGACGACTACTAAGTACTTTTATTATTAAACAACAGTCGATATTGCTAAGTCCATATTGCCTAGAAACAGTTTCTAAGAGTTCTTGCAATCTCGAAACCTTATACTGTGATGATAATATTGACGATGGAACATTACACTGAAAAGATAACGACGATGTAATAAAATAAAGTGATCATCTGGTTCTTGCATTTTGCTCTAAGAATTCTTTGTTGTATTTAATTAGCAATACGAACTGAGTGAGGCTGATATTTCTAATTCCTATACGGGTTTTAATACAAAGAAGTTCAACAGTCATTAGGTTAGGATAAATAGTAGGCTATATAAAATCAAATTAAAATATTCTTTATTCAAATAGACATTTACAAGCTCTTTTGAATCGTCATTGTTACATTTTTAGTTCTTGGCAAAAATTAAAGGTAAATTGACATTTTTTGGCTCAGTTTGTAGGGTAGTGTGCTTGCAGTCGCCGGTTCGAGTCCCGCTGATGGCATTTATGTGTAATGAGTACTAATGTTTGTATTTTATTAATGTGTATTTCAAAAATGCATTCCTAGTGCAACAAGCCTTGTAGCTTACCATGGAATTAGGTGGTGCCGTGTATAATTACCTAATAGAAAGATTTTCTATCTATACGACGCTCATATAATAATGGCAAAGGTAGAGTACATACCATAATCTATTCTTATGGAAAATCTTTAAATGCCATAAGGACCGTAAATACACAAAAACCCGGCAAACGCCACATCCGTACACTATCGGTGCAATTTATCTATACACCGAGGTGTTAATTAGGATTTGAACTCACGACTGCTACCATTTATTTTCTAAGTTAGTTCACATTAAGGCGGCGATATATGTAAATTGGACTTTCTTTGTATTTGAATTCTCTGTAATCTTAATAGGAAAAAATTTTAAAAAAATGTATGTTATTCTACAGCATATACAGCATTATCTCTTCCGCTTAAAAAGTTAAAAAAAACAACATAAATATCATAAATAAATATGCTAAGTACCCTCTGTTACAATTTTTCATATCATTTCTCTCGCAAACTATCAAAAACAAGATTTTTTTATTGCGTTCAGCATATTTAATAATACAACACCTAATATGATCTCCGATTATTTTTTCAAATAACTGTTTTATTTATTTTTTATGATTTTTTTACGTAATTCATACACGTAAGCCGCGAGAGAACACCCTCTGTCGCCCAGTAAATCAGTGCGGGACGAGGCGTTGTGCTGAACGGACCTGTGACTGTTTGCTCCGCAACCTCAGAACCAATTTAGAAATTTATTTATTTAATTCGTGAACAGAATTGTCACGAGTCGTGTGCGCTAAATTATGCTCTAAAACATTTGTATTTAAAACTATATTGAAATGAAATAAATAAATGGCGTATTTTGGACCTTATTGACTTGTAAATTTTTTACTTAAAAATTTTAGTATACATATTTGACGACACGCGTGGCGCAGTTTGTAGTGACCCTACTTGCTGCGCCAGCGGTCGCGGGTTCGAGTCCCGCTGGGGGCATACATTTGTTGTGCACGAATGTTTGTACTCCAGTCATGGATGTTTATATTTATAATATGTATGTATTTAAACTTATATATTATATACCATCCACCATGTATATCAACCATCTAGTATCCATAACACAAGGCTCGTACCTTACCGTGGAACTAGATAGTGCTGTGTGTAAATGTCCCAACATATTTATTATTTTAATATTAAATATATAGTATCGACTAAGAGAAGTTTCAATTTAGACTTTATTTGTATAGTTATAAGGACTAAGTCTGGAAATCGAACCTGTAACGAAGTTACGTCTACTGAGCCATAGGTAACATAAAATTTAATCTGTTTATCTTTCATGTTGAAGTTATACTTCTTTAGGCGCGTTATAAAAAATTGATGAGAGTGAAATTTTACGATGCGCGAGACACAAAATTCTCACGGGAGAAGTTAGCTAACAGTCAAAAGAGGACTTGCAACTATATTCACGATATTTATTTTCAACAATGACATGGGTGTCATTTTCGAGGATTTTCGGGGTGCTAATTGCGAAAATGAGGTCCATTTTCAAATCCAAGATGGCGGACATCCGGTTTTTTTTCAACAATGACATGGGTGTCATTTTCGAGGTTTCTCGAAGTGCTGATTACGAAAATGAGGTCCATTTTCAAATCCAAGATGGCGGACATCCGGTTTTTTTTCAACAATGACATGGGTGTAATTTTCGAGGTTTCTCGAGGTGCTGATTACGAAAATGAGATCCATTTTCAAATCCAAGATGGCGGACATCCGGTTTTTTTTCAACAATGACATGGGTGTCATTTTCGAGGTTTCTCGAGGTGCTGATTACGAAAATTAGGTCCATTTTCAAATCCAAGATGGCGGACATCCGGTTTTTTTTCAAAAATGACATGGGTGTCATTTTCGAGGTTTCTCGGGGTGCTGATTACGAAAATGAGGTCCATTTTTAAATCCAAGATGGCGGACATCCGGTTTTTTTTCAACAATTACACGGGTGTCATATTCGAGGTTTTTCGGGGTGCTAATTGCGAAAATGAAATCCATTTTCAAATCCAAGATGGCGGATATCCGGTTTTTTTTCAACAATAACATGGGTGTCATTTTCGAGGTTTCTCGGGGCGCTGATTACGAAAATGAGGTCCATTTTCAAATCCAAGATGGCGGACATCCGGTTTTTTTTAAACAATTACATGGGTCAGGGTTTCATTTTCGAGGTTTATCGGGGTGCTAATTGCAAAAATGAGTATGTATTATTTAATGATGCCAAGCATCTATTATCAATGAAAACTACCAATAAAGTGTTTTTTACGTTTTAGTGTTATTTTATCAAGACGTTTTTTTAAGTTTTTATTTCACGTTTTAGTGTACATTTGTGCACTATAGTAAATATCCTGCGTAGTTGACTAATCTTCGTGACAATATTTATTTGATCACCCTCACCACTATCTAGTATATTAAAAATAAATGAAATCCATATGACGAAATGAAATCCGCAAAATTGCAGTACTAGTAATTTTTTATATCCTCAGGAGTAATTATCATATTTTAATCGTTACAAATTATATATTTAAATTTTAAAAATAATTATTTTATTTAACCTTCATCATATTAAAAAATGGGATAAAGATTTGGAGCAGGTATCCCTAAACACACACACCATGACAGTTTGACTACAATAAGTACACGAGCTGTACTCACACATATTTTTGTAAAAAACATAGCACTGTTTATAGGTATTAATTGAATAAAGTACACGATAGTTAAATCTTTTCTTTTGTTCATGTTTTTTGTAAAACTGGAAATAAAAGGCTTTTTTATTTATTATTATTATTTTTTTTAATTTAATTTTAAAGTATTATTTTTACTTTAGTTCCTACTGATTTTTTGTAATAAGACAAACCCTCAATTACCCCCTAAATTTCAAATAGCCATAACTTTGTTAATAATTCAGATCAACCTCACAAACACAAACATCTACAGACTCACAAAAACCTACACCACCACAAAAGGCACCATCTTCCCGGAAGCCACAACATATTTTTATTTTTTCTTTATACCGCTAATAGAACTTAACATCAGATATAAAAACAATAAGTATATAACAACATATTTAATATGACAATATTGTTTGACGACTGAAATAAAATGAATTTTTACAAAATTAAAAACAAAAAGCCAACGTTACGCGGTGTTCCCAGGCCCACCGGTCACCCATCCAAGTACTGACCGCGCCCGACGTTGCTTAACTTCGATGATCGGACGAGAATCGGTGTGTTCAATTATATATATTTACTGTGATTATAAGTGATAAAAATTGTATGTACATATTGTACACATAAATTAATAATAGATATAAATAATAATTATTTTAATTATGTAAAAAATATTTTTTTATGATATTTAAATAAACTTTATTTAACTAGATAATGCTTTATAATAAAACTTTCAATGTATTAAATACTCTTTTTTTCTATTATTATTAGTGTCGTTTTTATAATTGCATAAGTTGATAAAAAATGCTATCATTATAACGCCTTATCAATATATTGCCGTTGCGAACACCTTAGAACCATGCCTAACAAAGCAACAGCTGTTAGTTGTTACACTGTGCCGTACTACGCGCGAATTCTAGCGCGCTAGTCGCGCGTAATTATCATCGGGAGGCGCGGGGTTGCGCGGGGAATTTTTACCGGCAACGCCCAATCGAGCAAGGTCAACGGCGTATATCCCCGTCTTAAAAGCTACTCTATTATTAAATCATAAGGTGCAAAATGCATTAGTTCTTCTATATGATGTCTGATATACTAAAGGCTATTAAAGGACAGCCTGTGCTTAAGTCACGGGTTAAAATTGGCATGCATTTTAGTAACGAAGGGTTGGGATTCTGACCTTGCAATTAAGACATTTATGTTACTTTTATTTATGTTTTTTAAATGTGGAATGTTAAAAGCTATTAAAATTAAGATTGTTATGTTGGCAACGTAATTATTTGATACAATGGAAGCCAAAGAATTAATTTGTACATAGTAATACATTATTTATAATCAATTCGATATATGTATAACGAGTATAAGGTAGTGGAAATAATTAAAACTGCCTATTGCATATAGGTTGCATGTATAGCAACTTCGAATTATTTAAAGAACATGTCTTCTCCGGTAGCGGTTATAACATTACTACTTCTAGCGCTTACAAAAAAGTTACTTCAATTGTCAAATGGCAAAATATAAAACTAGTGAGATACGTTATGAAATCAAATGAATATTTTTATGGATGTTTGTCACCTAAACAAAAATTTGTAATAAAAAGTGTAGTCTGAAATGGCACTGGTTACTTTTTATCCCGGAATTATCTACGGTTACTGAAGGATAGAGTTGCGTCTGGTTTTCACTACGGATGAATACCAGCTATATGATATAATCGCGACATTTAAAAACATAATATACATTCTTAAAAGCCATTTAAATTTTAAAATTTTTAATACAAATCTACTCGTAAAAGTGAAATAATTAGTTTAAATTAGATATATTGAGATGAAAACTGGATCATTGATAAAATAACAAATAATTATAGATTTACAATATTAACTTGTTAGAAAATTGCACCTTTAAAAAATAAAAAACTTACAGCTCGGTGGGAAATAACTTGATAGTTCCCAGGAATCTTAAATGCGACACCTTTCTTATGGGTTGAAAGCCTTATTTCATAATCTCCAGGCTAAGACAGTACATATTTTTATATAGACTATGTATAGTATGTTGTTTATACGTTATGTTCGCCGCAAGTGCCTATTATCGATTTGTTCTGCATGGTTGTGTTGCTTTGTGAATGAATAAGTGCATATTCTAAATGCAATTATTAATCATTCTATAGTTATTCGTATAATTACTTTATAATTTTTTAAGATTATAATGAGGTTTTCTTTATATCTAAATATTATAGAGCAGTGGTATCCCAGTGGTAACGCACTCGCTTGGGAAAACGAGTGATGCGAGTTCAAATCCCAGGTCTCGCACCTCCAATCAGAATTAGAGACAGAGAGAGAGAGAGAGAATGATTTCTAACATTACATAACATTACATTAGCACTTTTCTTACGGTGAAGGAAAACACTATGAGAAAAACTTGCGTGTCTGAGAGAACCTAGCAAGTTTTCGAAACTTTCGAAATCAAAAATTAGCCCGCAAAAATCCAAAAAAAATTAATATTGTTCGTTTGGAAAAGAAACGTTTTAAGAAACTATAAAAACTATTCAAAGTTACCTTATAAAATTATTCAATGTAACAATTAACAAAAAATATACAAAAAAACACATATGAACAAAAAATAACAAAATATTATTTTTATATTAACGCATTAATTTTTCAGGTGGTGACATATAATAACCTTCTTATATCACACTCTAACTATATAGTTCAGTAGGTCTCTAGTTTATAGGGCATTCCATCCAATGGCTAAGAAACCTGACACGGAATAAAAATAATCATACACATAAGTTCTGGGTAAACAGTTTATAATAATAGGCTCTATGCATTAGGGTGTTGCATGTAATTTAATAAAAAATATATTATAGATTTAATTATAGGTTTTTTTAAAAAAATTGACAAAAATATATAAATTTTTTTTTTTTCAAAAATAATTCATAAATATGTAGGATATACAAACATATTTTATAGTTTACTTATATAATAATGGCAGTATATTTTTAAAGGTAGCTTATAACAGTAATGTAGGAAATAAAAAAGTTATTTATTGGTAAGATTTGACCGAAATACCAATGTGTACTTATCGTGACCAATTAAATTGCCAAGTTGATTCCCGTCATAACTCAAATAAGTTGAAAAAGTTGACAGCGATTTACAATGAAGCCATTAGGACGAGGTATTTAAGGCAAAATGTGCAGCTGCTGAAATTCTTGACGTAATTGGAAAGAAACTAAAGAAACTATTTCGTTATTTTTGAAAATGTTTCAACTGTGGTGTATACATAAACAAAAAGATATTTAAATTAAAAATTTATATTATAAATACATAATTTGATATTTTTCTTGTTTGTTCTTCTAGCAATAGACTATGTTTGTATATACTTTGTAGATACATAAATATATGGTGGACAAATGATAAAGCGCGCTTATTGCGATGACGGGGACATCATGGGAATCCCAAACCTGCAGATACTCTGTTTATATTATATGGCTTTTATACAAAAATAAGTAAATTTTTAATCAAAACGCAAATAAAACGGAAGTCAACAATATCTTCATTAGTGGAACAACATAAGGAGACGTCTTGATACGAAAAATCAAATAAGGCACGTAATTACCATATTGGGACGAATAAATTACCGTTGGTTGCATAAAGCCGTCCAAAATGAAAAAGGCACCTAATTGAGCGTTATCTAAAGACATGTAAGGGGACCTCGGCAGCCGTAGTAATCCGATATAGAATGCAATTTTTCCTTTTAACCGTAAACAGTTTCGATTCGATGCAGAAACTTGGCCGTGAAGGCTTAAGTTACTTTCGTGCTAAAACATTTTGTTTTTCGTTTGCTTCCTTTTGCTCGGATTTTAGGGAAATTCTATATACTTGGATTTGCGGTCATGTAGCGCAGGTAGCGTATCTGGTTCAGTGGTCCCGGGTTCAAACCTTGGATGAGGTTTTAATTGTTTTGTTAGAAGCAAGACTGATTTATATACTTTTTTTTAAGACTCAAAAAATCTCATGTTAAAAATAAATTTGATGTTTGATTTAATTATGATATGGAGGTGAAATTGTTAACTATTCTATTAGACTCCACCGCCAATAACAGGTATTTTAACAGTTGAGTGGTTTAAATAGATAACCGATACCAATACCTGTATTAAAATGAATATTTTTCCTTTGTCTAGACTGTATTTAAATTTTTATTAATTACTGAATATTAAAAATAAGTTTGCTACCGTAATTAATTTTTTTGATAAACATCACTTTTAATTATCACTGTATCATTGATTTCTTTATAGTTAATTAAATTTTAATTAAAATATCGATTTTATCTCAATGATTAGATTATATTACTAATCAAATAATCAACATTATAATAATTATAATTTATATTATCTTTGTTCAACCCTTGGAAATATTTGTAAAAGTTGATATATTATTTACATAATGGAATTTGAATACAAAATTTCGCAACAAAAGTGACAAGCCTTAACCGAAACTTAATAACTTACTTAAAAATGCATCAAAAATTGGGAGCTGAGTTGTCCAACCGGCTCCGTAACCCAATATTAACTTACCAAACCCTCCGACACATATACATTGTATTTTTATTCAAATCGAGCCTATGTACGTGTCGCGATAAAGTCCTTTTAAAACATATACTAGACATACGTAGCCAAATATCAAAGTGAATGCTACCTTAACTATTATTGATAAAGTTTAAATCTCTTGAATACATAACATTGTTTGAAGAACATCTTAGGAGAGACAAAAATAACCGAAGTTGTAAAGCTACTGGTAATAAAGATGTTGATTCATTTCATACATGATATCTTGAATAAAACAACGGACCTGCAGTAATTTTAAAATCAAGAGACAAAATTATGGACGTAAAGAATTTACAATTTAAACATAATAAGAAAACATCGCATACATTTTTGGCAGTTAATTTTAAGTTAACCTAAAAACTGTATAAGCCTTACTTTTCTGTGCTTAAAATTTTATTACTTAAGCAACATCATCAGTTCTTAAATAATAGTCATATTTAATAACAACATGAAGCGTATCACGTTCACGTTGATTGCTATCAAAAATATAAAAAGTGACTGAAATTTGCAATTACGTCAAATGGTACAGATTCGTAATAATTTTAAAGTCATAAACTGTTTATGCTGCTAGTGTGAGATTATAAAATCGTTAAGCTGCTCTCATAAAACTTGATATAGCGAAAAATTATTATTTGTACAAACGAAGTCGATATTTGAGTATTCAACCTTCGATAATCGTAAATTAAGGCCCAACTCTGAGTTAACTGAGCGTAAAAACTGTGAAGGAAAGATTGAGAGTTCATGTTACTCCCAAATTAAAATAAAATAAAAAGGCAACAGCCATAAAAAGAGAAGGAATGATAGCAGATGTCAAACGAATGGACAAGTTATCGATATTGATAGATTCAGAAATGTCTCCACGATCTAATGTAGTGTAGTTAAAGAGTCTAATTGTAATTATTCAGGTTTTAATCGATACTTCATATAACATTGTCCATGTTGTGGTTTCCAGGGCTTTGAATACCAAAGTGGTATCTGACACTTTTCGTTTTTTAAATTTCTCTGTCAAAGACATGTTCCTGGGTCTAATCTTTCTCAAAACGAAGCGAGAGGTAAACCGGAACGGGTTTTAGAAAGAGACGCAAAGATTGCGCCCGCGCATGACAAGTGACCGGATTAATGCATTTTAAACATCTAAGGCTTAATTTTGATCGCGGGTCCTTTAATTGAATGACTTTTTATTCCGATTCACCGAAATGGCCTCTGGAACCTTTTCTCGGGTACAAGAAATAGCTTGTTTTAAATTCTTACGCTTTTTAATCCTTTCGTATGTATAATTTGTTTTTAAATTATTAGCTTGATGGAATTCGGAACGTTAGCTTTTTTGAGATTTTTAATAACTGTTCACTAAAAATGTCCCAGCATATTTTTGTTCACTAATTATAATTTTGTAAAAAAAGTTGGCGTCGTTTAATTTGTTAGTTGCGTTTACTGTAGAGTAAAAGTAAATGTAAACCAAATCACCTGTCTAATCTAAACTATTTATCTTATTGGAATTTGTTGAAAGCTTGATCTATTTATCAGTCTATACTTTTTCTTTTTTATTACCAAGTTGAGAGTATCCAACATCGGCCCAGCTTAGTGATTGACGACGTCCATAACCGATAGCCTGTTGAGCATGACCAAGTGAAACAATTTAATAAATATCTCTTCTCTCCGCTTTAAAAGCGATAATTTCTTTGTCATTTATCGCGCTAGCATTAACATTATTCAAGTCATAAGTTTTATTCTTCTTTTTCAAAACCCGTTGTGTTATTTTATTGGAATTTGTTTCTTGAGAGAATTTATTAGCAGTATCATACTACATTAATATTTTCAGATTTTTTATGTAATGTAATTGGAACTGAAAAAAATCCTTCTTTGGAGTTCTTTTCCAATACATATATGGATAGAGCACCTATTTATACAATGAACTTAAATAAAATCGCATTGTGGTAGTGTTTACTAATTTTTACGTTTATAATGTAATCGGGCATTGAGGTTATCTTTTGTCATTGAAATGACCACTATTTTTTCAATCAAACTCAAAACAAGTAATTGATTATAAGAATTTCAACATCGCCATATTTCTTAATTAATGTCACTAAAGCAATTAAGCATTTAATTATAAATTAAGTTGATGCACATATTAGATAGTCAAATAATAGCTTTGAGCGTTTGGAATTATAGGGAACAATTTCTTTAAGAAACCTGTTTGATCATGTCGAATGAAAAAAACCCGTCAGCACAATTGATCCGGTCGGTATCGAGATTGAGACATCTCTGAAACGAGTTTCATCTTATTGGTGTGAGCTTGCGTGGTGTGTGTCATAAGAGGTAGCGTTTAGAGTATTTAATTGTTAATTAAAGAATAAAAATCTAATTTATTATTACTGGACATAAAAACTTACTGTTTGTTTCTAGTAAAAAAAGTTATAATTAAAACAATACTAACATATTTATTTAAGTAGACTTTTATAAACATATTTTATATTCCTAGAGTTATGTGAATTCATTATATAGGGTTCTACTTATTATATTTCAGGAATTAGCTAGAACAGATAGACAGACAAAAAATGTAAAAAATATTTTTCATAAAATATCTTTCATAAAGTCATTTAAGGAAAAGCTGATAATTTAAAATTACAAACCGACACTTAGATTTTATTTATATATATTGATGTATTGATTTATTTTATAAAAAACTTATTTTTTGTAATTTCAGAAACCTTCATTATATCTTTTATCTTGTACCACACCGTTACGCCCACGACACACGCACATAATTGTTCCCAGAAACATTGATTCCTGTTTTTTGGTTCCCATTTCGATAGAAAACGTAATTACTTCATGTGTTAGACGTACGAGGGGCTAATCCTAATGTGCATGGCCTTTTGCCATCTAAGGCTGTTTGTCCACGCGAAGTGTACCCCAGTAGCACCATTAAAAGCTATAAATTAACATTTTATATCGCTACTTATGTAAATAGATGTCAAAAGTCAAACAGTTTTTCAATATACGTAATATTTTTATGTTAAACGTTTTTTAGCTTTCTGTGTATAATTCATATAAGTTCTTTTTCATTTAAATTTTTGAAGTACCAATATGTTTCCTTCAGCTATTTTTTCTTTTACTATAAGACGCTATGTACATTTTAACTGATTGAATCTTCCATTTTATTTATATTTACATGACTTATGTATGTATATATGTATATTGTATATAAATAAAAGTTTTAAGTAGTAACATTGACATCTTATACAGCCTCTCTTAATGTATTCAGCGATTTTAAAAATATTTATGCTGGCGTTAATTTCAAGCTCGTTCAATCTCAAGCTTATCCTTATAAAATATTATAACACGGGTTCTATGATGAAATTATTCACTAGACGGGAAATGGAAATCAAAGATATTAGATGCTAAACGATATATATTTTATCTCATAATAATCTTAGGCTATACTAAACTATAGACCAAAAGAGGATGTGCGTAAATCGATTCAAAGATTCTATTCATCGATTATTGTGTGTGAAAATCGATTACAACGGTGTCTATTAAGACGTAGTTAAGAATGATTTTTGATGTTATAAACTTGTAATCACTTCGGTCATCGACCGTTAACGATTTTTAATGGCGCCTTTTTGTTCCTTGATTGGATGATATATTCAAAATATAATTGTTAGGACAAATTATTTTACTATACTTTATAGTGTAGGAATGAGGAAGAGTCCAATTAAAGAAAACGTTTAAACTATTTAAATATTTCATGAACATAGGTAAAATGTTAGAAGTTATATGTTAAGTATCGATAATATTTTTTAATTCATTATAATTAAAAAAAAATATTAATTATATTTTATTAATGAGACAGAGGTATGACGCGCTCGCTTAGGTAGCGACATGTGAAGTCCGCCAATCCGCACTTGGCTAGCGTGGTGGAGTATGGCCTGAACGAATGTTATCAAATTTATATAGATATCGAAAAGTTACGAATGTTTATCTTGTCGTGTAAAACGATATTAAAATATCGTTTTGATGATTTTTTTATATTAATATCTAATGTAATATGCAAGTATTTTTAATGTCTAGTCAAGATTTAATTTATATCGTATCCCGTTAAAAGTATTCTATAAATTCTTGTGGATAATCATCTATTATTAGATTAAATTTTATCAAAATGAGTCCATTGATTTTCTTGTGATGTCCGCGTCACAAGCACACAGACAAAAATTCAAAAAATATTGATTCGGCTACTGCATTGATTATAAAGACTATTTTGATAGATCTTACAATTTTATTATATGTATAGGTAATAAAATTATAAAACCAGTTTAGTAGGTATATAAACATAAGCTATTTTATTACTATGAAAACTTGCAATCAACTATTACGTTCACACCATGTCGACTAAGCGGTCGTTACTCGCCTACATAAGATAGGTAGGTACATGTATTGCTTAAATTCCCCGTCAAAGCGTTTTAGTTGATTTATTAAATATGGTTAAACTTACAATTTTATTATAAACTCGAATTGAAATTATGTATGCTTGGTACTCTTTTAGTCACCTAGTTAGTTAGTTAGTTCCTTTAGTTACGGCTGGGCCAATTTTGATGAGTAAGACATGGATAATAGGAGTAATATATTATAGATAGCAGTGGTAATAAAATTTACTAAGATATGATTGATTGTCAAATGATGTGTATAATTTAGATATGTTTCAAGTTGCAAAAGATACCGGATCACCAGAGCGAAACGAGAATTAAATTTACCAGTTTCCTTTAAAGTTAAATTATTTAAATCGTTATTTAAGAACAATTAACTAGGTATAAATTTTGATTTCCAGAGGAAATTAGATCTAAAAATATTTTTATTTGAATGAACAGCAAAATTTCGAAGTAAAAGTTATTACAAATTCTAAGCAAAAGTTTGTTCCGCACTTTCCGAGAAAGCTCATTATCGAGTTAACACGTGTTTTTGTCAAAATGCGAATACCCGCATATGGTGTCGATGTGTTTTGGTTTCGAATAATATTTTCAAGAAAAACAACAAGAGTGTCGCCAACTTGAAATATTGATGACTTATTGTTTTTGGTTCCGCTAGAATGAAAGGAATTATATTGGATTTTGTGTTATTTTAGTTAGTTTAAGATGGCAAGTTTTTTGACAACATAAACAATCACAAAAAATTATTACTTCGAATTTATTCACAACTCAGTTTTAATTAAAATCTTATAAGACTTTGTCGTATAACTATTTTAATCAAAATATACTTTACATTATTAAAACATAGAATATAAATTAAATATCAATATGTATGTTCGTGAGGAGGAAAATGTGAGGGCAAAATATCATAAGGGATCAACCACCGGCTCGGAAGGCAGTTCTGCTGAGATGAGCCGGAGAAAACTGAACAGATGCTCTTTTAAAATAATATTTCTTTACAATATTGCGAATTGCAATACAATAATTATTAATGTCAAAATCAACCGAAAACATTGTTACCATCAACACAGTAGTAAACAAATTCAATTAAATTTAGTGGGTATTAAAATATGCTCCGATTTTAGGTATATTTCGAAGTTAAACTAAGCTTTCCTTACAATATGAAATGAATATTTTCGAAGTTTTCTAATTAATTATCAACTTCATCATAGCATTTTGAATCATTTCGTTGAAAACTAATAAGTGTATATTTCACATTAGTTATTTTTGGTTAACATTCCAAGTACTAAGGCGTAGAGCGTTAAAATCTGAAATAAGATGTGTCTGGCCATTAATTGTACAGAAATGAACACTTGCTGACGCGTACTCAGATTTATATGAGTGCCATCTTGAGATTTACGACATTTACGACGACAAATATAAGTAGTTTACGTATCAAGAGTGGATTTTAAGTATTTATTTAAAAACTAGTATTCGCCTAGTTATTGAATTTCGAGGTAAATCTAAAATTATCCAATTCTTATTAAATAAACAAGAACACCAATTGAAAAACAAATACAGACAGGGACTGAATAAATGTGGAAAAACGTGAAAAATGTTTGAATCAACGTTTGTTGGGTACAATTGATGAATTCACCAAATTTTTTTAGATCACTAAGGCAAAGAAATTTGACCAGTACATTATATATTCTGTGCCTGTACTCTTATAGATGCTCTCCAATTATCTTCATTACTTGAAAGAATAGATGTTTCTGATAAAACTTTATTTGTACAATAATAAATAGGGGTTGTTATACCAATTTTACACCCAACGAGGGTGAGTTCTGTATCCATAATTATGTAGCTGTAAATCTCCACACTCGAGACACGCAGTTAACACCCTAAGGGTTCAAAAACAAACCAATTCTTCCAAAGGATAATTAAACCGCAGCCTTTAATTAGTTGCCGGAAGAAGAACATGTGGTCGCGGCTTGGTATTCGATATCTTCCGATAATTGCCACCCTTCAAGTTTTTTCTATGAGATTTCTAATAGAACTGTCTAGGGTTGTTCTAAACATTTGTGTTCGTTACGACTTTGTTTGAAGATGTTCTTATGAAATAATTTATTTTGTTGTGGCAGTGCATGCTCAGTGGTAACACGCATGGATAACCGAGTGATGCGGGCTCAAATCTTGGTCTCGCACCTCTGATATTTTGATGTGATTTCCAAAATTGATTACCATTTGTCTTTTGGTGAAGGAAAACTTATGGTGAGGTGATTGTTAGGAAACCTGTTGAGAGGATCTAGCGAGTTTTCGTTAGACATGTCCCGCCAACCCTCACTTGGCCAGCGTGGTGGATTATGGCCTGATCCGCCTCATGTTGAAGAGAAATCCTTGCCCAGCAGTGGGGCGTTAAAAAGGACTGTATACAATACAATCTATTTTGTTTACTGGTATAATTATTCACTAGTATTCAAATGCGGCTCTGCTTGTAAGTTCGATAACTATAACTAACGTGATTTAGGCATATGTATAAGAAGATTTAAAAAAAAGACTTCTAAAACAAAATGACATGCAATAAATTCATTTAATATCTTTATAATAGTGTGAATTTAATATATGAAAAACTGGTTCTTAGGTTGTTAAAATACTCGCCTATCATTAAAAGACAAAGAAGTTTTTGTGGCTACTGTAGCGCGCAAGTTAATTATTCTCGATTCACTTACTTTGTAATATTTAGTTCAATTTTCTTATTAATTGGCTTTAAGCTTCATAATATTTGTTATCTATTAAATATACTAGGTATTAAAGGCCAAGCATTAATAGTATGTTTTGTTTGTTTTTTCAACTATTTCATTTTGGTGATGTTTTTATGAACACATTCTAATCATATTTTAATGGTATATATTTTTAATTCATATGAATATCAAGTTCTTTTTTCATTCTAATTTCTAAGTAAAAATTATAAATGTGTAAATAATAATACACATATACGGAAATCTCCAAAAAATATATTTACTAATAGGTATATGAACGAAGAATAAGTCATAGGAAAAAACAAGTAATTTATGTAGGACTAGACCTTGCACATGTCAGTCTAGATTTGGTTAGTGTGAATAGTTGTCCTCGTTTAAGACCTTAGATATATTTATGTCAAAATGTATTAAAAATGCGTTCATCCATTAAAGTCGAAAATTTGTGTTGTATAAGATTTTTAGATTTAGACCGTTGCTATGCTGTAGATTTTGAATTAGTTACCACTACATATTATTAAATAATGTCTGTCTGTTCGCGATAAACTCAACAACTACTGCAACGATTTTCATGCCGTTTTCACTAATGGATAGAGTAGTTTTCGAGGAAGGTTTTAGTATTCTTGTTCATTTTTATGTATTTTGCACGTAAAAGTAAATAAGTTTATGTTAAATTCAATATAATAAGTAGTCTATATGAATAGTAAAAATGGCCCATCTAAGGTTTTGTGTCAACTATGAATTGAATTAATATTTTAATTAAAAATGATTCAAACAGAATAGTAAATACTGTAAGTATTTAAAAACGAAACATTAATTACAAGTAGTTAAAAATAAACATCGAAGATTTGTTTACTGAGTAGACTCTATAAGAATCCTACTGCATTTGTAGAAAATGACTTCTTACTCCTACTTTAGTTTGGAGAAACAAAATTTAATGAATCAGTTATAATCACTTAAATGTAAAGTAGGTATAACCTTTATTAAAAGGCTATGTTTTACACAGTTAACTTAACACATCTGACAGAGTTGCGCCTGCGCACTAAAAAAACAACAAAACGGCGGCGTGGCATCAACCCCGTTCAAAATTTAATATTTTTTCGTCAATTTCTAAGAACCTGTGTTATATCGCACTACCTGCCTTGATTATGGTATAAAAACCTCGTTAAGATTTTTTTGCGGACGGAACACTAATCGTTTTATGACAACTGATGTTTTAATGAGAAAATTGCTTTTACGCTTAAACATATTCCGAGTGTAGTGGTGTTGTATACTTTTATTGTGGCTGAATAGCAGTATTACATTAGGCTGGTATATCTTTTTGAAGGACTACTTATAACAAATTCAAATCTAGATTTTTAGCTAATACTTAGTGTTTTTTTAAAGAATTAATTTACTGTAATATTTATGAATACTCAAGTATTTTAGTATGAAAATATATTTTAAAATGAGAACCGATACTTAATAGCTTCTACCAATGCCTTTATTAAGTTAGATCTACAAAATTAATAGGTAATATTTCAATCGATGAATATTTAATTTCTATATGAGCCAGTGTCTTATCTTTAGAAACGATCAATAAGCATGCAATCATTTATCGATCTGTGAATATTATAAATATCCATGACATTACAAATTTACATCGCAACGCCTTTATCTCGCCGCGTTCCAAAAAATAACTAAGTTCATAATTTAGTGTTTGCCTCATTAGTATATGTTACAAAATCACTACTTATGCCATCTAAAGACGCCGCCAGACAAATCTATTGATATTCATATTCATCGCCACACGTGACCACGAACCCACACTATATGTCGTCCATCCCAAGTAATTTTACGCTAAATCGAGAGCGATAAAAATTAATACATCAGTCGAAAACCGACTCGGTAATAGCCGGTTCTATACAATCCAAAGTCAACCCAATTGATCTACCCGATTCTTCGATATTTAATAGCTCGAAAAAATATATAAAGTCACTATTCGGATGAAGTTTTTTTCGCGTTAGACGAATGCCAGGGAAACTATTGCGATCGTTGGATGGAATTTAAAACTTACAGTCCTCGGATCCATCGATGGCCGCTTTTTATCTGTCGAAATATCGATGATTCTGGCGGTTCTCACAGAGATCCCAAGATGAAGACATAAAAATTTTGGTAGTCAGGCGGCGCGTCAAACGGACCACATACAATATTTCGGGAGGTTTTCGGAATCGCGTTCGTCTTATTGGTTTGGGTGTCCGCCAAATTGGTGGTCTCTCGCGCCTTTTGCATCAACCTATTATTTTAACCCAAATCGCCCGCCTCGGCTCGAACGAGCGTGATCAACAAATCAAGATGTCTCATTCTTTTTGCGCTTTAAAAACGTGTTTGTTTTTGAAGGTATAAGGCATGTAATTATAATGGAGTCTCGCGAGCAATCACGTTCGTGATGAAGCTTTGACTTGATTAGGTTTGATTAATAACTAAATAATCACGGTTAAGTAATAGATTGTTTTTGCTCAACGTTATAATTAACTGGCATAAAATATGCGAGGTTGTTGGTACATTTTTTGCTTCGCTTTAAGTTTTTGCGAAGGATTTAAGTTGCAAGCAAAAAATAAGTCAAATAAATTGTTAAGCAAACAAGAGCTGGACCCCAGGGAGTTACGAAAAATAAAAATATTAGCGTTCAAGATTTTAAATAAAATTGTTAGTTTATTTTATTGCATTATAAGTACGGTAAAATTTTTATATCCAATAAAATTTTTGAAATGTTTAAATTGCTTTGAGATTTTATTTAACTTAAAATGAGTCATAAAATTCTTGCAATCGAGGAAATATCGAGAAGGATTTCGGCGTGTAGTATTTCCAATTAGCGAACGAATATTTGGGATGTTCTTAAATTAGCAGGTTATTGTATCTTATGGATAGCTCGTAAACTTCTAGAGGTTGGTTGTTAATCACGTCAGGCAATAAGTGGACATTTATATGCAAAGGAACTCTATTGACATCTAAATCTATAGACCTAGATTAGACTGGTCGTTAAAAATTATCTTTTTTCTCAAACTCCTCAAAAGCTTCTTTTTGAGGAAAGAAATATTTTTATGAGCTAGACTAGTCTAATATTAAATGTTGTTTATAGAGAAAAGAAACATTTTCTAGGCCTAAAGGATTTGTGGCTTACGGGAATCGAACTGATGACTTCCACTGTTAACTATTTCATAAGAGTCCAGGCGTACGTCTCTATTAATTAATAGTCTGGATTAATGACTGCGTCTCTAATAATATCGAATTGCAATTCATTTGTATCGTAAACGGTTCATAAATTAGTAACGGTCTGTGAACTTAATTTGACTAGATTGTTTATGGCATATCTAATAAAGCTATATCGATAACTTTAGAATAGACTCAGTAAATGTATTTAAATTTTATGAACTCGTTAGTGTTTTATGACACTTGATATTTTTGTTGTAAAACTAGTGATAGACACTCGTTTCGCTTAGGTTTGTCCGTAGATAAGTTGAAGCGGTTAGTGAATCCCATACAAAATAAAAAGTTTTGAACTTTTTGGGCTTTACTTATTATATTTATCCCTTATATACCCTCAACAAAACACAAGAAGAATTATCCAAATCGGTCCAACCGTTTTTGACTTTTAGCGAGACTAATGAACTGCAATTAATTTTTATATATCTACGTACATATAGGTATAGTTTTTACAATTTTATTCACATTAATATAATTTCTTTATTTTCAGGCTTAGAATATTTAAGTGCAGCGAGGAGTCTACATCCAGAGCTTCACGCTGGGAGTACGCTTGCAAGTCAGGACTTTCAATTAAGTTTAGAAGGTACGGAAACTATAAAACTTTACGATTAATTTTACTAAATGACTTGATTATATTTTTTATTGATCTGTTTTAAATGTAATATTTCATTTCTTGTATTTCTTCTCTTGAGCATTTCTTAATACGATATTTTTTTTAAATTTGCAAACAAAATAATTTTAGTACTATCAGGAAGTTTTGTCTGTAGTGCCTTTTTATAGAAAAATAATGTTCGTCTATGACTTTACACAAATGTTTAACAATTAAATATATCTTTTGTTTAAATATTATCTTGAATATTATTATTAAATAAATGATTACCTAAATGCGTTTTGAATGGCATTTCAGGTTCAAGAATAGCGTCTCCCAATCGACTGAGGCTATCAGGAGGTGCAATAGGTGCTTCTGCTAATAGAAAGAGAGCTGTTTCCTGGAGTCCTTATTCTGCTGAGTCCTTAGATTTGGCAGCTGTGATCAGAGCATCGCCGGCTAGCTTAGCCGTAAGAGCTCCATCGGCAGCATCCACTGGCAGCTATGGACATCTTAGTGCTGGTATGGTGTTAACTTTTGCTTAAAATATATTTATTGCTTTCGGCATTAGAAGTTTATGTTTATATATTCAATTTTTAAAACAAGAGTTCATAATATTATCTTAAATTAAAATATTAATGATACTTTTTTAAATTTATCGTAATCCATTTAGTGGTTATTTTGTGAAAACATAACGAAGAGTGTGACACAATATTTTTCATACTGCTCAATGTTCATGTCGCTGAAATTAAAAATCTGATCCCCTCATCATAAGCGAATTAAGGTTTGAAACATAGAAAACCTTGTTTCTAAAAACCTCATGAACGTATCTTTTTGCTTTTTTTCTAACAATCAGTAACATCTTTTAAACTTCATACCATGTATCCTAATACATTTACAACTTAATGTTTTAGGAGCAATATCTCCCGCGTTATCTCTATCCCACGCATCACTCGCCCAGCAACTTCTGGCTCGTGGCGGAGTGGTGGGTGGCAGTGGAGTTCTCCCTGGAGGGGTTTTACTCGACCCTGCTCATCAACAAGCCGCAGCCGCCGCCGCGCATCATGCTGCGCATGCGCATCTTGTTGCTGGTATTCATAGGTAAGGATTAGGTATGTTTAAATATATAAGAAAATATAGCCTATGATTATTCGCTTATTAATTGTTCTCATTGTAGGTTCGCTTCCCGCATAAAGTTACTTTAATGAAAAACTTTACGGTTTTCCAAAAATAAAACTGATTATAAGCAATTATAATTAATCTCTTTGGAAAAATGAATTAACTTTTAGAGGTTTTAAATTGCCTTATATTTTTCAGATCTCATATTTCGTCACCAACACAGCTGTTGATTGGGGGTCCAGTTGATGTCAGATCTGGACTTGGTCTCGATGGGACACCTCCTCAGCATATGCAGCAACCACCACAACAACCCGAAATCACTAGTGTGATGGAAGCTGATAGGTAACTAAAAATATTCAATAAAACTATATCGATATAATATACATCCCTAGTATCATCCGTGACAAATTCCAAAAAGATAGTATTCATTCAAAATCATGCATGTTAAATAGCACTGTCTACGTATTTCTGACCATCTATAACATGATTTCACACAAATACCTTTTGGATCTTTTTATTCTTCGTGACATTGGCGAAGTATAAAAAGTGCTCAACTGGATTACTTTGAAGCTATTTTAAGAATATTGAATGAAAATAAAGAATGATCTCTCTCATGTCACTTATTTTTGAAAATATCTAATTCTTTTACAGTGCATCAAACATTATTACCCAACGAAAGTCTCCACAAGTGTTATCACATCGAGACATGATGTCCCACAGCAACAAGCCGTTATCAGCGGCAGCAGAGAGTACTGTACACGATGGCTTAGACTCGAAGGATGAACCTGGGGATTTTATCGAAACTAATTGCCATTGGGTAAGTAGCCCTTTAAAGCTAAATTTATTCTTTCTTATTTATTTATCCTGCTTGTATTGTATTATGTACATTTATAATATTATTATGGTTTCAAGTAACACAAGTAAATCCCGATATGATTTTTTATAAGTTATTATTGAATGTAATTGTACTTTACTAAGGTTTAACACCTGCTCTCTCACTTAACAAACTACTAAAAAAATGAAACTACTAAGTTATTGTATTGATATAATATCTATAAACTTAAATATTATTTGCAGGTTGACTGTAAACTCGAATTCCCAACACAAGACGATTTGGTGAAGCACATTAACACCGATCACATCCACGCAAGTAAAAAAGCGTTTGTTTGTCGTTGGGTGGGATGTTCAAGAGATGAAAAGCCGTTTAAAGCCCAATACATGTTGGTGGTACACATGCGTAGGCATACAGGGGAAAAACCTCATAAATGTACTGTAAGTATTATGTTTATATAATATATTATAAATTTTTAAATTATAAATTTATAAATTTTTAAAGTGGTAGTGCCATGCTTGTTACCTTCGGGTAGCAACCGAATAGGCCGGCACGCCCCGTATAGTTCATTAGTACCACTCTCTCACAGAAGACCGGCGTGAAGTGGCAGCTATGCTGTCGCGTTTCGTCCGGTGAGTGAGAGTCCGGGAGGCCCACTCTCCTTCCCCCCTCCCTCTTCCCTTCATCCTCCGCCTTCGTTCCTCCCTCCCTCCCACTTCCCTCCCTTTCCTGAAAGGCCGGCAACATGGGCGGAGGTGATCACTTCCCATCAGGTGAGCCTCCTACCCGTTTGCCCCCTTTTTACCATAAAAAAAAATATAGGTACTAGCAATTCCCGCGGCTCCGCCTGGGTTCTAATTACTATTAAAAATAGGGATTGGTTGTAGGTTGAAAATTTAAAATATTTAAACGTATGTATGTCTTAACAGATAACGCTCTCTTCTAGAGATAAGTCCACTTTTGAAAACTAAGTTTTTGTAATTACATATCCTTTTAATTTTTAAGTAAAACAATAAATTAATTAATGTTTTTTTGCGTTTTAGTTTGAAGGGTGTTGTAAGGCGTATTCAAGATTAGAAAACCTGAAAACCCATTTACGGAGTCACACCGGGGAGAAGCCGTACACTTGTGAATATCCTGGCTGTGCGAAAGCCTTTTCTAATGCAAGTGACAGAGCCAAGCATCAGAATAGAACACATAGTAATGAGGTTAGTTCGAAATTTTGTGTCAAAAGGATGGATTCATGCATAGTTCATTATAGATGACAGCAGTTATCGTTTCATTTAACTTTTTACAGGATTTTTCCCTTGGAATAATTTGCAAAGCTTCTTGCAAATTAATCTTTATTGTTTATAAACATACTCATAACATTTACTCGTCCTTTTGGAAAAATTTGAAATGTCATGTTTTTCAAACGTTGTTATATTTTCTAATATCAATCTCAAAATTTAAAGACTATTTGTTAAGATTTTTCTACTAACTCCAAATTTAAATACGATTATGATTCCTTTCAGAAACCATATGTATGCAAGGCTCCAGGGTGCACGAAGCGATACACCGACCCGTCGTCTCTCAGAAAGCATGTTAAAACAGTGCATGGCGCTGAGTTCTATGCCAGTAAGAAACATAAGGGTGAGTTTCGATTTTTATTACTTATATTATGTTTACCACTTTTAACACTAAATTAATAATTAACTAGTCATTATAAATAAAAACTGATTTATAAAAATACATTTTAAAAATCAATGTAAAATAAACACTATTAACTTATCAAAACCATTGAGTAGTATAAGTACTTATTTTTTAATTGCATGGGTTATACATGGAAAATTTTCGTTATAAATATAAATATTCCACCAGGTTGTAGTCGAGGTGATGATTCAGCAGAGTCTGGTGGTGGAGGTGCTGGATCTTCTCCCAGATCAGAAGAAGGAGGAGTGCCTATTGGAGTTAGAGGTCACACGTCCTCAGCTTCCGTCAAGAGTGAGAGCCCTGCTTCTCCATTACCCCTTGGTCTTCATACTCCCGCACATCAGGTATTATTACATATATATTATTTATTATAAACATTATTTATATTGATATCAAAATAAATTAACAAATAGCCTTTCGCGCAACTTCGGTATGTCCTATCGTATTTGTCCCAAAATTTTTATTATTAAATATAATATTATTTTCTCTGACTAAAAAAAAACTTTATTGGAAAAAAATCACCTTTAAGATTTTTTTAATTCATAGAATACTATTTCCAATAGCTAAAATAAAACTAGTACTAGTAATACTTAGACATAGTTAAAAAACATTAATATTAAAATAAGATTATTTTTCTTTACAGCTATCAGCACAATGTGGTGGGGAATTAGATTTCGGCGGTTCAGGCCTTGGCGGCTTCAGCGATGAAAATGGTGCTCCTTACTTTAGGCTCGATGGCGAAGTAAGTACTATGTTTTTGATTATATGTATGGTATTTAAAGTATTTGTAATACTTAACGTTTTTGTCTTACTAAACTCGTCACTCCATTTTTTTGTTTAATGGTTATAAAGGACGTATGTACATCCAAAAATCTGTTCGAATTTTGTAAATTCGAGTGTAAATATTGGATTTTCATGTAAAAATTCCAATAATTAGACTAGAGTTTGAAAGAAAATTTAAAACTCATGACATATCTTGCCCAATTGTCGTCGATAGTGCATTTATTTTGTGCGTACAATGAACTTCATTTTAATTAATATTTTTAGGTCGAACAAGAAGTAGTCGGTGAAGTAGGTCAACTCCCACTAATGTTGCGAGCAATGGTAGCCATTGGAGAGCCCAGAGCCCACCATCACGCGCCCCGCTTTGGTAACAAGATGGGTGTAGGAAGATTGATGCCGCCGATACATGGTGCTGATATAGGTGGTAAGTGTCTAAGCATCTTATTTTTTCGAATATATATTTATAACAATAGTCTATCGTTGTAATATATTTTTCGATTTTTGTTTAAATATTCTTAAAATTAAATTATGATCATTGCATTGTTGGAGATGTATATTCATTATGATTATTACATTTTTTTAGGCAGGAAACCGCGTAAAGTGGGTTCAAATCCCGGATCTAAACCTCTAATGTTTTCATTTGCGAACCATTTCTAACATAATTACCATTTTCCTTACGGTGAAGGAAAATATCGCGAGGAAACCTGCATTTACAAGAGAACCTATCAAGTTTTCGAAAGACATGTGAAGTCCCCCAATCCACACTTGGCTAGGTGGACTATGGCCGGTTTTCTTGTTAACTTTGTGTTGCTGTGGCTACATTACAATAATAAAGCTGTTTTTTATTTATATTTCAAAGTAAAGAAACGTATTGTTTATATAGGAGTAATGCCTGGGAGAACAGAACTTGGTGGTACGAACGTTACGGTGGACTTGAAGTCTGGGCTTCCGAACGCGAGGCGAGATTCTGGCATTTCATCTGGTAGCAGCTTATACAGTGCAAGGTAAGTGTCTTCATTTATTAAATATATATTACACATTATTATGAATTCTTAAATATTTAACTATTTTTAATTTAAATATTATATTTAAAAATAAAATTTTCAGAAATTATTTATTTTTGTTAATCACTGCCTAAGGCTTATATTTAACAGTTAAACTTATGAACGTAAATCAATTAATTCAGAATGTTTTTTTATATATAGATCTTCAGACATATCTCGTAAAAGCAGTCAAGCATCAGTAGTATCAGGCGCGGTGGCAACAACAACAGGCGTCGCCGGACCGCAGAGACTAATATCTCACCACACCAATGTGTACGACCAGTTATCTCCTGATAGTAGTCGAAGGTAACATTATAATGATATATAAAATAGATTATAGTAACAGTAAATATATGTTAATAGTATTTAATAGAAAAACTATATCAGTGTTTTCCAAACATTGTTTTTCCATGGCCCGGTAATTTTTACACTTCCTTGCGAGACCTACCTAATATTCTAAACCCAAGCTAATACACATTTATTAATACTAAAAATGGTCCATTAATACACTGCGATGCGTACCTCGATAGTAGGTGTTATTTTTTATAACAAGGCGGGATCGTTGCGACCCGGTATTCTATTTTGATGGCCCAGTACCGGGTCGCGTACCCGGCGAATGGGAAACACTGGACTATATGATATACGTACAATGTACATTGTACATACATAGTGACATACGTTTCCAGTCATCCAAAAATCTCTACTCAAAAAAACCAAATTTATAACTTTTTCAAAGTAATTAAAGGACAAACAGACAATAAGAATTTATGATTTTCATCTTTGCAGATCTAGTCAAGTGTCATGCGTTGGGTATGCGCCGCCACCTTCTTCAGCTTTAGCTGCTGTACAGGCTGTAAGGACTTCACAAGGCAACCAGGTATTTTAGTAGCATATTTTTATTAAATAAAAAAATTTAATCCTTATCCACCAATTAATCACTATGTCCTTGAATTCCGAAGTTCATAAAAGTAGTGTTGTATACTCGGAACTGATCCTTGCTACTCGACTGCGTCTCTTAGTTTTATTACCTAAATCCTATTTAGGATCAAAATCTATCCGTATACTGAATGTCATGTACATGAAAGCATAACAAGACATGAAAAAAATCGCATTTAGTGTTATGTCTCATTATTATATATAAAACCTTTTATTTTTCTTATTTCAAGGCTGTACTTCTCCGTGGTGTCACTTGCTCAGAAGTGAGAGCAGAAGAGTTAGCCTTAGAACTTGATCCAAATGTTCAAGTCAAAGAAGAAGCAAGAAGATTATCCGAACAGTCTAATCTTAGTGATCAAGCTCAAGGCTATCAACCTTACCCTTGCAATAATGATGACGTGGTAAGAGAATTGTTTAAATAATATTATTTTACAATCATTAAAGAAAATATGAAGTATGTAAATTTAAATACATTAAATATTTCACACTTTTGTTTAAGTTGCACAATTTTAATTTTGGTAGTATTAATATTATATTTACTTATTTTCAGGGTGACGCTCCATTCCCTTTTAAAACTGAAGACGACCATGAGGTGAACTATAAGGAGTCTCGTTCGAACTCCACAAATACTGTGGTCATCACTACGGCTCAAGTTCATCACCCAAATCAAGAAGTCAACCTTGAACAGGTACTTTCCCAAACACAAAAAAATAATTAAATAAAAGATCTATTTTCTATTTCTAGATTGAGTGTTATAATAACATATCACTTTATGTTTTAGGTTGCTGAGGGAGAGATGGTGGAGAACAAGCTGGTGATACCAGATGAAATGATGCAATATCTTAACCAATCAATATTGGGAACTGATACGGTAACACCAGCTAAAACTGATTCCGCCAATCCCGAACCAGAAGGAAAAAGTAACGAGAATGACAACACAACCAAAGACATTATAAACAATGATATACAAAACACGAACAATTCCAGTGATAAAATCAGTGACGTCGCCACTAGTGATGACTCTCTTCTTAAAAATTTAGGTGCCATAGGAAGTGATCTCAATATAAGTGATATACAAGTTGATTTAAGGTCATTAGACGTTAGTATGTCCGGTAACAGTGGCTCTCTTTTAGTTGCTAAGTCCCCAAATAATAAGAGTCCTCCTCTACAAGAACAAGTTATTCCCGAAGTTGCAATTGAAAAATGTGAACAAGAATACGCAAAACCTCCTACGAGTAATGTTTCTACAAATAATCCGCTGCAGTCCTTACAAACTATGGCTGCTAATCAAACCGAACAATCCAATAGAATGAGAATGAATAATCCTCTACCTCAAAAACCCGCCATGAGCCCTAAAACTGTTGTAATGACCCCACAAACAGTTATGAGTCCCAATTTAGCGCATAGTATGCTGAGTCCTCAGAGTCTTCCACATAGCTCTATGAGTCCTCAAAGTGTAAGAAGTCCGCAGCATATGCCTCATGGCATTATGAGTCCCCCTAGTGTGTATAACGCTATGAGTCCACAAAGCATGCAAAGTTTAATGAGTCCTCAGATGTCTAACCAAATGATGATGAGTCCCCGTCATAATAACATTGGTAGCCCGATTTCGCAAAATATAGCTAGTCCCATGATGAATATCGCTAGTCCAATGAGCCATGGAATGTCCAGCCCAATGCATCCTGGCTTACAAAGTCCCGTTACGAGCCCTATGGTGCAAAATATGACGAACATGACTATGAATGTTCAACCAGTTCAGAGTCAAAATCAGAATATGATGATGAATTCACCTATTTTGGCAGCTCCGCCATACAATAACCGTCAGAACTGTAACAATAAACTACCTAATAAAAACTATAATAATGTTCCTAATCAATACCAAAACCAAAACTATAATCAAGCACCAACTTACCCAACGCAAAACCAAAACTTTAATATGAGAAATCAAAATATGCAGCAATATCCTATGATGGCACATTTCAATCAAAATCAGGTGCAAATGCCTATGATGGCAGTGAATCATCAGAATATGGTATATAATAACCAGATGAACTATGTGCCACACCCTGTCAATTATACAAACCAAAGCAACCAGATGCATCCAATGCAAATGTCTAGATCTTCTATGATGAGTGTTGATAATAGTGGAAATATGAATCGTGGTGCACTTAACAGTTACTGCGAACAGCAAAATACTTGTCAACCTCCAGTTCAAAATGCACAATATAACCAAAACATGCAATATCCTCATCCTCCTCCTTATAATTCCGTAGCAAATGTATCTAATGTGATGGGCCCGCCACCACCGAAGAACAATCATCAATATAATCAAGCCATGATGAATAATAACCAATACTATAATCAGCAACGATCTTACAACCAGTGGGATTATCCAGGAAATCAATTCAATAAACACAATATGCAGAAATCAGTCCAGAACTCCGTCAACATGTCTACTGGCAGTCAAAAACCGAATGGCACGAGAATGTCAATCAATTGTAATCAGATGATAAAAAATGCAGGAGAACAGCAGACTGACTGTAGCATGAACAGTTTAAGGAGTCAAAATAATCAGGCAGATGTTCAAGTATGGGATATATCTCAATCTCAAATAGAGGCTACGAATGGAAGAAAGAAGAACCAGAACACCATGCGGCAAGAAACCTACCAGAGGACGTTGGAGTATGTAGAGAACTGTGAAAATTGGAAGAGTTCAGAAATGGTATCAAGCAGTACGCACCCTCTCCAAGGCGGAGATAACATGGTTGTGAACGATCTCCAAACTTCCTTATCTTCGTTTTATGAAGAAAACCAATATTTACAAATGATACAATAGTTACGTCATTTAAAATAACTTTAGGGCTTATATAAGTTTAAAAAATCATGCAGCAGCAATAGGTAACGTTACTCATGAGACTGACTAATGATAAATTCTAAATTTAACTTTTAATACTAATATACATTAAATAAACGTATCTTTAATAGTAATCAATACAACAGTTTCGATGATTTTAAAAATGTTTAAATAATAGTTATCAATTTATATCCTCCTTCCTCATCATTTCATTATTGGAGTATTGTTGTATTTTTAATAGTTTTCATATATACACGTTTAAATATGTATAAAAACTTTGTTGTAATACTTTGATATGAGCCTTAAGAAATTTCTATTGGTTAATATAAATGTTGATAAAGTTATCCTATTTAGCTCTAAAATGTCTTAGGTAGGAAACGATAAAAGACACGCACATTTTATAAAATTTGTTGTTGTAAATAATGTTTACTTATACAAGATGTCTTCCACTTAAATACAATATTGCACTTCGAAAGATTGTTTAGAACAGTGCCTTTTATGTATAATATTTGTACATAGAACTATGAATTTTAGAAGTGCCTTGATTCCTTATTATTGATAATTCGCAGGTGCCTTTTTAGAAGTACATTTATAGTAGAGATAGTTATTTTACTTATTTTTTATAAATACTGTAAGTTTCAACTGAGATTATTAAATAAAGTTAATTGTACAAAGAAGAAGAGTTTTTTTAGAATTTTTACAAATGTTAAAAATTTAGTTAATAATGCTAAGGACTATTTTGTAAGTTTGTTAGTTTGTATGATGGCAATAAAAGCAGTGTTTCGATGACAACGAATCTCTTAGTTTAATATTTTGTATGAGATTACTAGATCTAAGTATTGTTATTGCTATTTAAAATATGATCAACGCACAAATAAAGTGTAATAGAACAAAGTACTGTATTTTGTAATAAATTATTGTTTGTAAAAACCTTTTGTAAACATTTTAAATCATTAATTTTAATGAAATTATTGAATAAATTTCTTATGATATATTTGACTTTTCTTTAATTAATTATTTTTTTACAACATGGAATCCGTATAATCTGTAAAGTCCGTATATAAAATTCATATTCTGTTAAGTCTAATAAATATTATTTTACACAAACATTTTTGTTACGTTGTTGTTGTTCAAAAGAAAAATGGGAAAAATAGTTTCACAATAGATTCAAAATAACCTTAAAAATAAAATGGATATTATCATTTTTTATTATTTTACAAAACATTATCGTATTTTTAATCATAAGTATATTGAATAGAGACAAACAAACAAGTATTTTTAAAAAGTCAAAATTTTACAACTTCAATCTTATATAACTGAAATAACGCCTCTTGTCGTGTACATTCCACACAGTTACGTCGGCTCCACAAAAATAGACAATTATTTTGGAATATGTTGCCAGCAGACGCTATCAATAAAACTGCTTACGAAAAACGGAATCTGCATGCGCTTGGCGAAAAATTTAACGATGGAATAATATGAGAAAATAAATTACTTTTATATTTTTCATGAAATCAAGTTTTCCAAATCTGAAAATTAACATTTGTAAAGGAATATCAAACTTTAGATGTTTTTACGTAACATATACCTAATTATTTTAAACTGTAGTCTAATATCTCTGTAGTATCTCTGTAGTTGCTATTTTAAATTATTCGTAAAGTATAGTATATAAGCCACGGGTTCCACTTGTAAATGTAAACAAAAATTTAAAATAAAAAAAACATTCTTCGAGTAACGCTCTATCCATTGGTGAAAACAGCATGAAAATAGGTGCAGTAGTTTTTGAGTTTATCGCGGTGGAGAACTTTGTTTTATTTATAATATGTTGTGATTTATAAAACTTCATTAAAATTTGTTTAATCACTTCATAGTATAAAACAAAGTCGCTTCCCGCTGTCTGTCTGTCCCTATGTATGCTGAGATCTTTGAAACTACGCAACGGATTTTGATGCGGTTTTTTAATAGATATTTGTTACAACATAGACGACTCGTTTGGCTCAGTCGATAGTGACCCTAGTTTCTGCACTAGCGGTCGCGGGTTTGGGACCCGCTGGGGGCCTTCATTTGTTGAGCACGAATGTTTGTACTCCAGTCATGGGTGTGTATATTTATAATATATATGTATTTAAAAGTTATATATGTAGTATTTCAACTATCTGGTATCCGTAACAGAAGCATCGTAGCTTACCTCCGAACTGGATAGCACTGTTGTAAGAATGTCCCAACAAAAAATACCAAATTCATAAAATAATAACTAAAATTTAAAAATACTTCGTCCTCACATGTAGGTAGTATATTATATAGCATGCTTCATTTCCCGGATACTGTTAAAAATTCAAGTTGTTGCCAAATCCACAGAAAGATTACCGATTTAACATTTGTATTATTTGAAGTATAGTATAGTAGAGTATATTGTTTTTATTTTTCATAGTTTAATTTGAACTTATGAAACTGAACTTAGAAAGGGAGATTTAGAATACACCTACCTATATTTATTTGTATGATTATTTTAAGATATTTTCATTGCTAGGAGTTAATCTTTCAGTTTTCATAAGAAAATAAACAATATATTGTGTTTTAACAAAACCTTACATATCTATTTTTAACCGACTTCAAAAAAAGGAGGAGGTTCTCAATTCGTCGGGGACTTTTTTTTAATGTATGTTCCCCGATTACTCGACGATGGCTGGACCGATTTGGAAAATTCTTTTTTTGTTTGAAAGGGTATAGTTTCCAGTTGGTCCCATAGTCACCAAGGCACGATCTGATGATGGGATCCGAGGGAAATCGAAGGCAACTCTCAAATTTTATAGGCACTTATTATGTTTTTCATATATTTCCTAATATATTTTCTAAAGCTGTTCAAGAATTTGTGATGTTGTAAGGTATATCTCCTCAACGGTTAGGAGTTGAAAAAAAAATCTTTTAATATCATACGTACTTATGAACTGATAGTCGTATTCCTTCAGGATATTAGGTTGATTGATAATAGAAGGTAAATCTTATTAACGTCTACGAGTTACGTGGAAAAATAGACGTGGACAAATCTTGATTGACTATTGTCGTTCACTTCAAAACTTCGATGACTTATTGGAGCAGTAGTTTAGTTAGCCTACCAATATTATATTTAAACATAATATCTAATTTCCACATAAAAATTAAAAACAAATTACTTTTTAACAAAAATTAAAACCGACTTCAAAACGTTACAAATCGAAACTAAAAAGAAAAAAATAATTTTAATTACTTAGTTATTGTTGGAGTCAGTGTCAGCCAAAGCAAAATAATCTTAATACAATTTAATTATTGTATCAATTTGTAAATAAAATAAAAATATCCGTTCGAAAGTTCATTGCAAAGGCAGGATAAAACTGTCCTTCTTGGCTGGCTTCGTAAGGTTCGGTCCAGCCGTTTCAGAGATTAGCCGGAACAAACAGACGAACAAAATTAAAGTAAATATTTTTGTTGTTAGTACCGTATACTTTCATATGCATTATTATAGTGAAAAGTTGTTAATTTGAAATTAAAAACAGACACTTCATTTCTATTTATATGTACTTATATCTATGACTAAGCTTTATAAGCTCTGACTCCACGTGCTTTATTTAACATGACCTCAGCCCAGAACACTGAAAATCAATCACAGAACGCACTTAAACCATTAAAGGTGCGATAAAATAGTAAATGATGTCGGGTGATTTGGTTTAAATTTTTAATGTGAGTCTTAGAATAAATTAATTGCATCTAATAAAATGTTTTAACTATTGTTATTGCGAAAGTTAGTAGGTAATTATTGGCAGCATAGGAAAATTTTTACACCTATATATTATAAACTAGCTTTACCCGCGGTTTCGCCCGCGTTCATTTTTTTAATTGCTAATAAACCTCATTGGGTTGATCTGTAGGATGCCTGAAAGTTTTTTCAAAATTACTCTAGCTATTTCAGAACCCATTGTTAATACAAACAATTTTATAATTTTTCGTAAAAAATAAATATTTTTTAATACAAAGTATCCTTCTAATACCTCCAAGAATATGTGTACAAAGTTTCATGATGATCGATTGAGTAGTTTTCGCGTGAAAGCGTAACAAACAAACTTACATTCACATTTATAATATTAGTAGGGATTTATAAAAATAAATTCTTAGGTAATTCAATAAAGAGATTAAAATTTATTGGTAATGCAAATGTTGTCTTTTTCTAATTTCCTTTTCTTTATATAAATATAGTATAATATACCACAGGCAAGTACCTACTAGGTTTCTCATTTTTATAAAAATTCAAACTGATACTACTATAAAAGAAGTTGACTTCCAAGATTTATATAAAAAGGTTCAAAAAGGGACAATCGAGCGATACGGGTTCAAATCCGGATGCGAATTATTCTAAAAAAGCATCATGAGGAAACCTGCATGTCTGAGAGAACCTAGCAAGTTTCGAAAGACATCTCTCATATTGAAGGAAGGCCCGATCCCAGCAATAGCAGACTATTGAATACAATATACTCCTTACAAGAATAAATTAAAAATTAAATTTAAGTGGCTACGTTGAGAG
Source organism: Boloria selene (assembly GCA_905231865.2). Taxonomy (NCBI): domain Eukaryota; kingdom Metazoa; phylum Arthropoda; class Insecta; order Lepidoptera; family Nymphalidae; genus Boloria; species Boloria selene. Next base: position 5,254,093 of record HG993156.1, read on the forward strand.
ACACATCTTTAAATCGTATTACCGAAGGTATTCAAATTGAATCAGACATTATATTACATAGTTTACGACGTCATACGCCTGTATTTCATCATAAGTAACTCAGAGCACCTGTGAGTAGTACCTCTGATTTAATTTTAGCCGGACCAAAATACTATTTCGATTAATAGCCGACAAACAACAAAGATATGTACGATACAAACAAAACAAAATTTAACAAAATTTAACAGTTGGGCGGAAATAATAATACACACTTTTCAGTAAAATATATACTTACATCGTTAAAAACTTGGTAGATTGTTCTTGGCAACATCGTCATAGTAATTTCAAAGGAAAGACATGAAAATTCAAATGAAACTTACAAATTATCTAATGCGTTCATAGTTAATGATTCGGCTGTCTAATAACATGTCACCACAACCACCAGGCAAATAAAAATATGAGTGTTCCAAGATTTTACATATTGCACATTGTTATTTAAAATATTTGATCTCTTCTTACTTCATTTTAATGTCACGTATATTATTAAAGATAATGTACTGATAAAGTCCTTGTATATTGTAGAATTGTTGAAAATGTTTTTGTTTTAAACAGTATTATGTATCACTACATAGTATAAAACAAAGTCGCCTTCTCTGTCCCTATATCCCTTTGTACGCTTAAATCTCTAAAACTACGCAACGGATTTTGATGCGGTTTTTTTAATAGATAGAGAAGAGGAAGGTTTATATGCATAACTCTCATACTCTCATGCTATAACGGATCCCGCGGCTGTGCCTGTGCTAAATCTAGGAAAAAGCCCAAGCGAAGCGAGGGCGAGTCGCTACTAATATAGAATTCGTTAGATAGATTTGTTCGTAATTTGCTTTCATTCATATACAGTCATAATTTCAATTCTATATTTAATTATCAAGATGTCTTCGCAGAAACTTTAGTAACATTATGGCTTAATAATAATTATTGTTATTCATATCCATCTCTTATTTAAAATTCCCAGTACTGAGAACAGTTGGTGATGTATTGGAAACTAGTTAGGTTCTGTTAGACGTGTAGATTTTCTCATTTTCCTTTGCCGTAAGGCAAGTGTTAACCTTGTTAAAAATAATTCAGAAGAACATCAGAGTACATTTTGATTTCTTCGTACTTATATCCAAGACCTTCTGTTTGAACCCGTTACATTTAGTTCTCTAAGCAAACACGTTACTATTGAGTTTGTAATTCAATATTATACAATGAACATGAGGGGAACAGGAGAGGCAGAAACCAAAAAAACTGTTTTGCATTTTATTTATGACGAGAGTAATAGAAAAATGAATTACTTGGATTCAATTATTCTTTTAGACTTAAGTATTTAAGCCTAAAACATAACAATACATAAAATATTCTAATAATTATAGCGTACAAGTGCGCAACGAATTTTATAATAGAAAAAGAATAATCGATTTCATAATCGAGATTAAGCTGACATGTCAACAGAGATGCTAATAATATAAAAATAATATATATTTTAGCTTAGTTAAAATTTTACACGGTTAAAATTTATCTCTTTGTTTATAATTATTGTTGAATGTTAGCTCCGAATATTTAGCTTTGTCACAAATTTAAACAATAATCAAGATTTGGTTTCTCTTCAAGCTTATAAAACACACTGGAATGAGCAAGCATAACTGGAAAATAATGTTTTCAATTACTTCGTAATAGAGTAAGATGCCATATCAATAACTAAAATATATTAAATGCCTAATATTTTTATAGTTATTGGTATATTTAGGCCAAGGTCCTTAAAAGTTTAGTTCTATTACAGACAAGGAGAAGAAAGACGGACAGACAACAAAGTTAAAGTCTATAAGAGAATATGGCGTGGTAGAGTTCTTTTTATTGCAGTATATATTACATTTTTTTTATTTTTTTTATTTGAAACAGTTATAGGAACTTAGAGTTGTAATTCTCAAACTTTTCATTTCAAGTTTATGAATCCTAGCAATAAATTTTATGTACTTTCAATGATTTTGTATTATTTATTAATTGTACTTGTAAGTGTTATGTGTATACTATATACGTACCTATTTAAAGTAACATAATATGTGTAGTGTATAAAGTATCTGGTACCCGTAACACAAACCTCGTAGCTTACCACGGAACTAGATGGCGCTGTGTGTAATAACCAAGCAATATACTTCAACTTTATGTTGATTGTATGTATTCTGAGATAGATGAAATCAATATAAAGTTCTCTTATGAAACGATAAGATTATATTGAATACTATATACTATACTATAATAATAATTCGTAGGTGTATAAATGTCGTACCGCTTTTTGGATAGGAATCGGGTACATCCAAGATTTAATGCGAACCATTTGATTAATTATTTAAGAATCATGCGCATAAACTTTTGATATATTACTCCTATTTCGGAATATTAAAGACTAGCATTTCCCGCGGCTTCGCACGCGTTCTAAGGACCGGACGCCAAATTCTTTCTAAGTCGCACGGTATAGTACCTCGCAGAACAAACGCCCGCCCTTCCCGTTTTTGTAAAATTTATCATTAATGCTATGCTGCTATTGGTCGTAGCGTGATGTAATATATAGCCTATAGCCTTCTTCATTAAACGGACTATCCAACACAAAAATAATTTTTCAATTCGCACTAGTAGTTCCTGAGATTAGCGCGTTCAACCAAATAAACAAACTCTTCAGCTTTATAATATTAGTATAGATAAATAGACTTGCGTTTTCTGTTTATTGTAATTAAAGCATAAATAAAATATTATTATGTAATCTTAAACAATTATATGCTGAAAGTTAGATCGCGTTTATAATAATTTGTACGCTAAAACATTTTACATGAAACACTTTGCTATGAAAAAGTGAATTTTAATATAGTTTTCATCAGTTTTGAATATCGTGTCGAGGTGAAGAATTATTTATAATTTTCGCAGTATTAGTGGGTGTTGTGATTTCACGAGTGATTTGAGATCTTTACTTGTATTAAGATACTGTAAATTTTAGGTTTTTTAGTATGAAATATCGAATGCACTGTAAGGTTATACCCTAAATGTTTTCTTCTTGTCGTTTTTTAAATTCTATACGTACCAACATTAAAATAAAATTAAAGTGTCTGTTTTTAATTTCAAATGAATATGAAAGTATATAAGGTACTAGTACTAACATCAAAAAATCAATTTTTAAAATTTTTGTTTGTCTGTCTGTTTGTTCCGGCTAATCTCTGAAACGGCTGAACCGATGTTAACGAGACACTCGCAGATAGCTAATGTCATAAAGAGTAACTTAACTAGCGTAACCCACGGCTTCGCTCGCGCTAAATCTAGAGACGAAGGATAGACTAGAGTTTTAATATACTGCTTTTTATATTTAAGGTAAATTTTCACGCATAAATCGGGTAAAAGCTAGAACAACTGGCTTGTCTAGAAAATTCCATTTAAAACTAATAGGTACGTGACAAATGGAAAGTTAACGAAATTATTATTTGCTTGGCAAAGTTGTTCGCATCTTTGTGTTTATAAAATTTTATGAATCAGATTGAGAACACCAAATTATATAGTCTATTTTCAGGACTTTCTTTTCTTCTTTTTTTCTTTTCTTCTCGTAAATTATTTTTTTTGGATACAAAATATTATTTTATTTAGTACTAAGAAGATAAGTTTAAAACTTTAAATATATATTTATGATTTACATGTTTTACCATTTTTACAATTATTGAATGATGCATTCAAATTACTTGTTAAATAAAACTTTAAATAGTTACACGGCTAAGACGACCAGTGGAACGAGAACCCCAACCACTACAGCCGCCAAGGATGCAATTTTGTATTTATGTTTCCTTGCGTTAACGTTCATGTACGCTTCGAATCTCTGAAACCCACTCACATCGTAATTCATTTTTTGATATTGCTTTAACTGGTTCACAAAACCAGGGTTAGGATTGATAAACCTTCTCTTTTGCCGTACCAAGTTGTATGCTTGCTCGAACGTCAGCTTATACTTCTCCATGATGAATGCAATCACCAGGGTAGCAGATCTGGAAACTCCAAAGTGACAGTGGACGAGCACGTTTCCCTTCTGCAAGCCCTCTTCGATGAAGGAGTTGGCCATAGGGAAGTAAGGCAGGAGATTGGTTTGAGGAGAGTCATTGGCTCTAATGTAGAGTGTACAAATATCGCTGTCAACAAAAGTTGATTTCGGCAATTTGCGCGTCTCAATTGTGAGCACATGAGTGATGTTAAGATGCTGGAGTACATTTCTGTCGCAAGCTGCTTTTGCATTACTCAAGTAAAGTCCAGGAATAATCTGACTATAGCAAGCCTGAGTGCACAGATCGATCTTATTGTACAACGCCTTTCTAGACCAGCCTTTGATACCAGTGTAGGCTGCGACCCGATCTGGAATGCTGAGGAAGGCAACGATGAACGCACTACTCAACATAACCAAGAGGAAACCTCTCACACTAATCATACTACTTTTACTTCACATGTTTTGTTTCGTTTTTGGTTGTGTAAACTCCGCCAATTTTGATGTGACTTAAATGACTTTGACATTTGATTTATTCTTCTGTACGATATATGTTGAGACTGAAGCTTTTGATCCTCTTTAAAAAGAGATTTTATGTGACATAAAAAAATTGGAGTGTGTGTTTATAATTTTAAATTAACAGCTTTTCATTAAATGCGCATGAAAGTATATAAGTACTCACTAGCAAGAAAAAAACATTTTTTAATTTTTTTGTCTGTCTGCCTGTTTGTTCCGGGTAATCTCTGAAACGCAGATAGCTAATGTTACCGATAAAGGAGGAGGTAGAAATTTTATTTATAAAATAAAATACTAGTTGTATAATAAATGTATTATCTTTTTGAAGGTTTAAAAGGCAATGAAAGGATAAATTGGTTATTTATTTATTATAAGCGTTGCTGTACTTTATATAAACCAAACAATTAAATTAATATAATTAAAGTGCACATGTGGCAATAGATTCTTGATATAATTACATATTACTCTGCCAACGTACATATTTTGTAGTATTCGTAATTGCATGTTGTTCTGATGTTACTCAATAGAATCAATATGAAATCACTGCCATGTAGATACTGTGACGTTAATGCGGATAATTTAGTCTTAAGCATCACCATCGTAATTAATCACACTGATATCGAAGTAGTGCCTTTTAGAAATTATTTAATTACTTTATTCAGTGTAAATATTAAATTCTTAAGAAAATAAATTAGTATTAGTAAATTAGTATTTCCCTACAGGTAACTATATAAAGAAACATATGTTTTGGTCTACTTCAAAAAAGGTAGGTTCTTTTTAAAAAAGCTTTTTATTTAATTTGTTAGAACGGTCATTATAGGGGTTGTAACATTTATAAAAAAATCAGTCCTTTAATATTTATTATCCATAATATTTGTTGATATTATAATTGAAATACCGCATAAATAAAAAAATTTTGGGCTTTGGATATGTCTTGAACTAAAGTACGTTAAAGTACGTTCGATGAAACTCAAACCTATAAATGCTATTGCTTCATGTAGAATTCAAACCTGCTACATCTAATACAATTGGCAGAGCTAGTCACATACACCACTGCGTTATTACGGCGAGTCTATGTATAGAAGTGTACGCTATTTTTAGTACAAATTGTGAAAGATCACCGCGACTCTTTCACTGTGATGTCGGACATACGGACTAAATAATATTCCTAAAAATATAAGCTTAAATATCTAATTGTATGCGAGTTTTTATGCTTTTCAATAATATTTGAACTCAATTTTATTTCAAATGTCGGAAAACACACAAACAACCACCGAAATGCTAAAAAAATACCAAACCAATTATTTCGAAAAATCGTTCCAGTTTCAGAAATAAGTTGGCGCATTCCCAAAAACGTACGTTTTAATATTAAAATTCGTTTACTTTGTAATAGAGTACATTGGATCATTTTGTAACGGGGTTTTGAACTCAACGTATACTTTATATTTTAGGACATTTACACTACACTGTTTTTAGGTCAGACGAAGATTTAATATTAGATGACTTCATTGACTGATGAGTTGACTGTACATGATTTTCGACATCGCTTAGAAATAAGTCGGGTTTTAACTTTAAAATAGGGGTAAGGATTTTTTAAATTATATAATTGTTCTTTCTATATTTTCATCGCAAGACTCGCAAATTCTTTTCCTCGGATTAAATTATAATAAGAAAATATTTGGTAATTAAAGAACCTGAACATACAAACAACCACAATGATGTCACTATAGTTGTTTGATTGATTTGATAAATTAAATCTTATTACTTTTTACCATAATATATGAAATATACATATGTTGGGCGTAGAATTTAATTTATACAAGATATTCATCATCATCATCATCATCAGCCCTTTTTGACGTCCCACTGCTGGGCACGAGCCTCCCTCAGTACGAGGGGGATCAGGCCATAGTCCACCGCGCTGGCCTAGTGCGAGTTGGCGGACTTCACATCATCACATGCCTTACGAAAACCTGTTAGGTTTTCACAGACATGACCGTAAAACAAGTGGTAATCATGATATATAAATGATTCGCATGAAAATATCAGAGGTGCGAGACCCGGATTCGAACCCGCATCACTCGGTTATCCAAGCGACGCGTTACCGCTGGGCTACCACTGTCTCATCATACAAGATAGCACACCTGTAGCATAATCAACTTAGTTCTAGTGGATCATATCTTTACTGCCTTTCAAAGAGACACGGAAATCTGAATAGTGTTTCGTGACATCTATTCTCGAGCTCGAATCCCTAAATACCATAAAATCAAAATGATCTCACTAAAAATTATTCATTTTAACTTTTTTAATTGATTTTGTATATTTAGATCGTTTCACATTTGACTACGTCATTTCTTGATCTTTACTACAAAATAAAGTTATTAGTGTAACCGAATGCTTGGTAGTCGTTTGGTAGCAGACAAATATTTACATGGCTATAAAAAATATTAGTCGAGTGAACCACAGCTAAATCTTTGGATCAAGGTGCATAGAAATATATAACATACATACACATACATTTTAATGAATGAGAGATTACTGATATATTTTAATAAGGCATTGTAATGGTTGTTACGAGGTAAAACGCCACATGCTGTGGTCTATTGACAATGCAAATTTTTCTTTTTTATCCTTTGAAAGTTAGTAGTATTATTATATTTTAGTAAATACATGCTTATATATGTATTTAAAAATTAAATGTACAGTACTAATATATCAACTATCTGGTAACACAAGCCTCGTAGCTTACCACGGAACTAGATTGTTCTGTTATAGTAATTTCGCAACAAATTTATTGTTATTGAATTCGTTACCAGTGCACACGGTTTCCAACACCTAAAATTTGAATAGTATACACTCCTAAAAGTATATTATATTATTATGTATGCAAAGGCATTAAATAAATTACTCCATCACACAAAATTTCTAGCTAAATTAATATTTTACAACGCTAGTCGAAATTCTATCAGGGGGATAAAAGATTCTTTCGGAGCTATAATTTTGTAACATTTTCTTCAATCGTGCATAATCGTAATATTAAACAAATATATTATTTTTCAAAATAATCAAATTAAATATATTGTAATACTGAAAAGATACGGTCATTCACATACTATAATTACTCAGGAACGTATTCATAACATACTGTGTTAACTCATACAAAGCAGTAACACGAAAAGTGCGAATTTTGGCAGAACTAACGCAATTTCAGTATAAAGTTAGCCGAAAATAGGGACCAAGCAATAAAACTACGGAAATAGAAGTAAAGGCAATACGAAGAATTTTGAACAGCAAGTGTTTCAATGTATGGATCGCTGATGAATATTATAAAATTTTATTAAGAATAAGAATAATAATTTACTAGCAAAATTCTTGATTAGATGGGTCTTTGGTGATTACAGCCAAATGTATTGTGGTTGACGTATTATATGCTAATATTTATCCTATTTTTTTAGTATAAAGAGGATCTGTGTCACCATACGTAGTTGACGATTGGTACCTCATATTACTTCTAGCAGTCCCAGCAAGGCAATCAAGCAAGGCTAGAAGACTCTACGTTTACTTGCATTAAAACCTTCAAATTCTATTTTTATTTTTACTTCATTCATTTAAATATTTTAATTGAACATATCTTATTTACATTAGGTGTAATCCAAACATTATTTATTAAGTATCGTCTTATGATCAGTTTAATCAATCAATTTAAACTTACACGTTACAAGTTTCTACTACAATTTGTGTATAATGAAAATAATCTTGTTTATGTTTCAATATTAAGGAAAGACAATTTCAGAAACAACTGGTATCTGTCACTATCTATCGCCAATCTACATATCAGAAGACTCTTGCGTCTGCGCGTGCGCATTCGTCATTGTATCCAGGTTAAATCATTCAGGTTAATAGCGCCGACTGCATCTACTGCTTTATACCTTTGCTGTATCGAACCCGTACTATTTATAAAGTTCTGCGAGAATTATACTAAAGCCTAGGTATTATAAGTGAATGTACACACAATGAGGGGTATTTTTGGAGCGTCTTGCCGCGGGTTGGGTCTGTGGAAAGCAGTTTGGTAGTGGCTGGCGCCGAGAGCGAACCGTCTCGGCTTCGCGAAAGTGTTCATAGCGGTGTCCGTGCAGTGTAAGTTCGGAGGTGCGCTTATTAATCGATTAATGCTTCGAAGTGCGGTGGTTAAGTGGATATACTGGAATGTGCTAACATACTAATGCATGACCGCCGGCCGCTGGGGTTGAGGTCGGAATGGGAATTTGAGTGAGGCGTGGGCGATGGGTGTGGGTAGGGAAATTTGATAAGGCGAAATGTTGGTCGCCCCGCACACCAGTTTTGTATGCAGCCCGGCGTCGGTCTACGCAGACTATTTTTGAACTACGACGCTGCGATATATTTCGGCCATACTCCGAGAGTCACCGCCGACGCCGGGTGTTTCATTAATCTCTGTTATAAATCTATGAAATTTAATATGATTTTCAGCAGAACATCACTCAAATGGGCTTTGCATGTAAATGTATTAATTTATCAATTTCAGTAAGAAAGCTCTGGAGAGCCGTTGCTGAAATTGCGAGATTCATCTTAAAATAACTTTAACTGAGCTAAATGTATATATTAATATTACTCAACAGTTAGTCATTCTGACGGGGTTTTAGTTTTCACATAATATTAAATATCAGATACAGATTTTAGTAATATGCTTTTATGTTTGAAAACGACAGAAATTTTCATAATCTCTATTTATAATTTAACAGTAATCAATATGTACATATAAATTATAATTTGAAATTAGATTTATATTATTGCAATTATAAAGCAAAATTATTAGGTGTGATACTATAATATAATATAGTAGGTACCTAAATTATGATGTGTGGATGGATAAGCATGTGACAAAATCACGTGTGCTAGATCATTATTCTGTTAATCATCATTTCTATTATTATTAATCAATAAATATTACGATAACACTTACAAGTGTTCGTCAAATACTAAGTACTTCCCCTCGCTCCGCTCGGGTTCGTCTCAACTATAATGGATAGTATATATTTTGACGACACGCGTAGCGCAGTTTGTAGTAACCCTACTTGCTGCGCCAGCGGTCGCGGGTTCGAGTCCCGCTGGGGGCATACATTTGTTGTGCACGAATGTTTGTACTCCAGTCATGGATGTTTATATTTATAATATGTATGTATTTAAACTTATATATGTGTAGTATATCAACCATCTAGTATCCATAACACAAGGCTCGTACCTTACCGTGGAACTAGATAGTGCTGTGTGTAAATGTCCCAACATATTTATTTATTTATTATATACATTTCTAAAAGATGCGATATTTTCCCGCTGATGGTAAAATCGTTCTCATCCGGACAACCAATATCATACCAAATGTCATTAAAATCTGCGTGTCTCGGTGGTTTTCAGATAAATACATAGAAACAAAATTCTGTAAAGTATCGAGATAATGTTGTATACTTAATACTGAATATTTTTTGCGAAACTTGATAAATAAAATAAATATTTAAAAAAAATATTTAACATATAGATTAAACTCAGAATTATATTAAATTTAAGTCTAAAATGCTGTTCCTATGCTTATTATTAAAATAAATGCTTATTAAGAAAAATATGCAATTTTATATCAAAATTTCATAGCTATACGCAAAATGTAAAATTATAACATTCATAAGTCACTAGTTTCAACTAGTCTCTTAGTCGTATCTAAATTGGTGATTTTTAGAAAATTGTAGCTTAATTCTGTAATGTATTAGTGCCTTAGATAAATATCAGTAAGTACCTACTATGTGCTAAGAAAATTTGCACAATTATATGGACAACATGTCTTTATTCTTATGAGGAGTTTTTTTCATGTAATTTTATTCATGTATTTAAAAAAACTGGAAATGACGATATTTTTTACGAATTCCACAAATTTTATTTTTATTTCTGAAGTATGTATCAATTTTATTGGGAAACAAAATATTATAAAGTAAAATGTACCATTACGTTCTATTTTCTTCTATTATTTGCATTATTCTGGAGAAAAATGATCAATTAATCAAATGAACATAATCAATAATCAAAATCACATTGAAGTACCCAATATAGTCAATATCATCTATTAACACTTTAATACTTTCTTAGGTTTACGCGAATATTTGACATTATAAATTAAACTTTCTTTTCGGATTTTGTCGCGGATTTATTTGGATTTTTGGTTCCCGACGTTTCGAATGCTCTACAGCAATCATGGCCACGGGAAGTCTCTCCCGTTAGAGTTAGATATTTAAGATAGTTTCATTTATATTGGGTCTAGTGTTATGATATTTTTGTAAACTGAAAATCTTATTGAAATAGTCAGTAAATAGATAACAAAATAGGTTATAGAATTTTTGTCTGTCTTTCTAGCAACGCGTTACAAGAAAACTAATGGATCGATATTGACAGGTATGATGATAGCTGGTTCTCAGAGTCTATATAAAGAATTTTTTTATGGTGGAAAATATCTCATCTCTGAGTAATCCCTTGCCCCGTTCAGGTTCGTCCCTAGTTACCATTCGTAAATATTTCTGAATAAATGAGATACTGTCTGGAAACCAAATTTCCACAAAATTTGTCCAATTCTTTTGATGCGTTCACAGACAGACAAGGATTCTAAAAACTATAGATCCGGCCTCTGTATGGTAATTTTCAAAAAATATTGATTGCAAATTAATTAATAACATTCTTACTAAATCTTAGTTACAACTTTATTATAAGTATGAAAAATGACTAATCTTTATGGAATATATTGCATACTCAATATTTCTTGTAGTCCATACTGATAATATCCTTTCGTCCGATTCCGACCATGCCACGGTGGCTAATTTTAACAAACTTATTTACTTACACACGAGATTTGTGACTAATTATTATATTTATATAAATAAAAAATTAAAAAAGTTAAACAAAACTCATTCAATTCCACCGAATTGCCAATCTCCGGCGTTTGAAGTCGGTTGCAAAATAAAAGGAATGATAAAATTTATAAAGATTTATAAAACATGAAGTTTAATTTAATCTGCGTATACCGGAAATATTCCTTCATAAGAACTCTTTGTTTTAGTTAGTCTAATAAAAAATAAAGTTACGGTTCAACAATCATTTAACTCGATACGACTAATGAGGTCGTGGATGTAACACTTCTAGGAACGATCTAGCTGCCTCGTTGATAGATGGCCTATCGGCATTCCCTGTATATGTCTGCATCCGAACAGAAATAGAGTAATCGAAGTATTGAATGCAATTTATAACCGTTCGATTTCAGAACTAAACATGTTTTACTATTAATCAGTATTAGTGCTTAATTAATAATGAAAATCCCCGTGTCGTTTCGTCGCAGCATTAGACTTATTAAAAAATTGCTACACTTACTTTAAAATAGTCCTTAGTGTTCATGCCTTACCTTAAAGTTGAGAACATCGTGAGACCTAAATATTTGAGAGGACCTAGTTTTTAAGATATCTAAGCAACTTGCACTTGTCATGGTGGTCTTTTGGTCAATCTTTATTGTGATATAGTGCTCCGCAATTGGATATTAATTATTAACGAAGGCTGAATAATTTTAGTAATTTTAATAAGTAGTAGCCTAAGTTGCTCCTTGTTACATCAGTTATATGCCAGTTAAAGTTCCAACGAAATAATCTTCCCCAACAACTTCAAACAACCAGACAGACAAACAAAAAAATAAAAAACGGTGTCTTTCTTATAAGTAGGTACAATATATTCCAATTGGTTTTAGTACAATGTTGTTATTTTGACGAAGCAATATTCACTCAACTAAAATACAAGACAAGACAAAAATTGAATTAAATTGAAACAGTCTTAATATAATTATATAATTTCTACTGTCGCAAACTGTCAACATGTCTAATTCCATTAAATCTTACTACTGCTTCTAAGTGTCAAACGAACAATAAAACTTTACGATGTTTTATTTGAAGGTAAATTAAGTGCATGCTCGTAACATTTAACGATGGTTTCGACATTGGACGTACTGTCTCAATTAGACTTATATAGCTTTTCGTATAACAATTACATCCTAACACTTGCTAATACTTTTCTGTTATAATTAAGGCATTAATACGTCTCCCTGCACATATATCAGATAAAAATCTATGGAATAATGTCTAAAATGTTAGAAAAATACGTTTTGATAGCAAATACTCTTATAAAATTTTTGCAGGCTACCTGACGAAGAATTTTTTACAGACATTGTAAACATCTCGTATATATGTAGATATTGAAGAATTAATTTGAATCAATTAGTCATTAATATGGTGACTGAACCATCTTTCCAAAACGAGTATTATTGTACGTAATACCAAAAAACTTTACGTAGTGAAAGAGCTTGCAATCCTTAATATTTAATATATCCTTAATATTTAATTCAATTATTCTTACTATTTCTCATTAAATTCACAACAATGCTCATTTTATCTTCCCATTAGTACTGGGCAAGGACCTTTCTTACTAAAGGAGGTCACAGTCTTCAACGCTGTTCCAATTAGTTATTTTCTCCTGGACGTGTACACTCATGATGTTTTTATTAGGAATCATGTAAATGGTTGGCCCATCACAATATCAAATGCGTTAAACCCGAGGTTTAAAGCCGCTTCCCCAACTAATTTACAAGCTCTGTCATTATTCTACCGCTGTATCTCAATGTCATTTACAATGGATGGTCAACGTAAATGTAAACTAAACATTAATTGCTTATTATGACATATGTTATCCATGTGCAAAGCAAGCAGTCAAGTAATATTGATAGTAAAATTTTCAATACCATGAATAGTAGCCAACGATTTCAAAGATAGACAATTTTAATACAAAGAATATATCAGTAATCAGAAAGATACACTTTTTTTTAAATTTTTATTATAATTTCAAGATACGATTAGCTCCAGTGGCAAATTTAAAATTTGACAAGAAGAAGAAGATTTATAAAAACAACTGCTATTAGTAGACACGCACACACTATCATAAAAAAGACCTCATCAGGCTTAAAAATAAAAATAAAAACCCTGAATACGTCATCAGCATCATCTTGTGAATGTTTGACTAAAGCTAAGTATCCGATTTTATAAATAAAGGAAAAAGTTTTTGAAGCATGAGTCGTGCTCAGAAAGCTATCCAGGTAAAGCTCACAAATATAAGTGCTACAATGGTGACGATATTTTAATGTAGTAGAGCAATTTGGACTAATTTGAGACGGTTTTAGCACTTAGATAAATAAAAAATAATAGTCGCTTTCATAATCAATATGTAGTATTAATAAAATTATTGTTAACGTTGGGCAAATATGGACTGAGGACTTCGGAGACATGTATGTTTCCTCAAGACCTTTAGTTGTCATGTTAAGAGTTTAAAAGCGCGAGACGCTGTTTGAATCATAACTTTTCAGCTAAACAATAAAAGTTTTAAAACAGGTAATTGGTTTGGACTCGTAGAGTTTTCTTTACTACCTATACGTCATTTCATTTGCGCCATTTTGTTTTTCATGTTTTCGCCTCATATTAAAAATATATTTGTGTAGTCCATATTCTTAGGTGCCAAATCTGATAGACAATTTGCCATTAGATAACACCGACAAGCCTCACTTGCCCGAAAGACAATAAAAATTAATGATGCAATTTGTCAACCGTTTTGTACTGCTGTGTAACGTACAAGATCAAATGTAATTTAATTTTAGACTTATAGTTACGTCTTAACTTTTTAACATAATATTAGTAATATTATAATTTTCCTAGATATATTATCATGTTATTAATTATGAAAATTATTATAATTGTATTGTATATTGTAAATATATTTATCTATACAGGTAAATAAAATTCAAGTATCTTTTTTTAATGTCAAAATAAAACTCTCTCTCTCTCATTTTTATTCAATTCGTATAAAAGGGTAGAACGTGAAGGGGTGGATTCCAAACATAAAATTTTTGTCTATATTTCGTTAGTTCCGGTTAATCTTCGATTATGATTAGAATTTTACAGGTATATAACTGATATTATAAGGAATTACGTAGGCTACTTTTATTTTTGAAAAATAATTACTTTCGCTTAGACTTCCGTTTAAAACAATTAACACGTACCTAGGCCCTGCTATCAAAATATTGCTACACTATGTGTGTAGTCCTTCACATCCAATATGTATGTTATATCACTACATAGTTTTTTTTTATGGTAAAAAGGGGGCAAACGGGCAGGTGGCTCACCTGATGGGAAGTGATCACCTCCGCCCATGGACATCTGCAATGGCTTGCAGATGCGTTGCCGGCCTTTCAGGAAAGGGAGGGATGGAGGAGAGAGGGGGGAACGAAGGCGGAGGATGAAGGGAAGAGGGAGGGGGGAAGGAGAGTGGGCCTCCCGGACTCTCACTCACCGGACGAAACGCGACAGCATAGCTGCCACTTCACGCCGGTCTTCTGTGAGAGAGTGGTACTAATGAACAATACGGGGCGTGCCGGCCCATTCGGTTGCTACCCGAAGGTAACAAGCATGGCACTACCACTTTAAAAACAAAGTCGCTTTCTCTGTCCCTATATCCCTTTGTACGCTTAAATCTTTAAAACTACGCAACGGATTTTGATGCGGTTTTTTTTAATAGATAGAGTGATTCAAGAGGAAGGTTTATATGCATAACTAACGGATCCCGCGGCTTTGCCTGTGCTAAATCTAGGAAAAAGCCCAAGCGAAGCGAGGGCGAGTCGCTAGTATTGGATAAACGTGATAGTTTGCACGTAGTCATCTACGAGTAATATGACTAAGACATTCTAATTAAACATAAATTTTAATCTCGTCTCTCTTTTACTTAGTTAATAAGCAGGTCTTACCCTATATTCAAAAGAATTTATACCGAAAGTTTCAACATACTTCGATATCGATTTGTGTCGTTACGTTGTAATTAACAATGAAAGTGATATAAAAATCATTCATAATTACGCTGTAGCGACAGAAATCGATACAATATCGATGACAAACTATGTCGAGACTACCGGCCATGTTGAAGAAAATTATAAGCTAGATAGGTAATAACTGAAGTTCCACATTATAAAAATTAATAGATATGGTTCTTGTCATACTTAACTGCTTCTGCATAATTTAAATAATTAAAAAAGCTTGGTAAGAGAACATGAGGGAGAGTTTTTGTTAGATACGTCTTAAAACAGAAAGAGTAAGTGGTTTTGTTTTTAAATTACGTCAAGTACTTTACAGTGAGTTTCTTAATTAAAAAAGCTTTATTTGTAAGTTTTACATATATATACACACATTATACATATATACTATATATTTATAGGTACAATTATTTTTTTGACTTTGTAACACTTATAACTAAACGATTCTATATTCAAAAATACGATAACGTCTCAATAATCTGTGAACTAAAAATATTTTTTTTTATCTATGTCTCCCGTTTTTAAATCTCCACTCTCCTAAATAAATGATTTATTTATTTAGCCCATGTTACTGATAAAGTAAAATTGGACTCAGTAATCTCAAGTCTATTTATTAACTACATAGATATGTATGTTACATACTAACTTAGTCGAATCTGTGTATACATGTAGGTACGTATGTATAGTCTGTACATACTTTGCTACGTACAAGCAATACAGCACACTCGTAACACGTAAATATTTGTTCAAATATCTACCAACAACAATAAAATGTGAAACCACTATGAAACCTTCAGTTAACCAGAAAATTCTCCGCAAAACGAAGCAGTTAACCTTCAAACAAGTTTCAGAAATAACCAACCTATTCATAGTCGAATTCATAGCAACAGAAGGCCTTAGCATAAATATTTTTCACACAAGATTATCACCTGTCCTGTTCCTACTCATGCGATGAAGTATCGCTGTCTCTATCAGGATGGCCACCTGCCAAACCGTCAGATTACGAAATGTGAAATCTAATTATGAAAGCTTATTAATAAAAGCTGCACTCGAACTTTTCATAAAGCTTGATGTTATCACTTTCGAAGACTGTTGTGTTAAAATTTATTAATTGCGTACCAACCATTAAAATTTTTTGTCACAGTCATATGTTTTCTGAGAAATTTGGCTATGACGATAACAGTAAAGTATGTATATTGTATACTTTAAATAGTTCCCTTATATATAAACCGATATTCAAAGACCATGACATGATGCTGTTATATTTAAAAAGCTTACATCTAAACAATGTGCATCGAAATTTATATATAATTTAACAATATAAATACATAATTTATTATACTTTTCATTTCGATATATCAAGTACGATGTATTTAGTATGCATATATTAATGTATGTATGTACATTGTACATACAAACTAGCAGTCATTTACTAACGGATTCCTAGAGTTCATCTTTTTTAAAATAACATTAACTTTACAGGATTTTACATTATATTTGAAACTAGCAATACGCGCGGCTTCACCCGCGTTCATTTTTTTAATCGTTACTAAACTTCATTCGATCACTCGCTGGGTTGAAAATTCTCCAAAATTACTCCAGCTTTAATATACTCCTGAGCCGCGCGGCTACCTATTTCATATATTATGTGCGGCGTGCACTCCTCCTCCTCTCCTGTTATTGTAGTTTTAGTAGGGATCCTTATTTTTTTCTTTCAATTAAAAAATAATTTTTAAAATCGGTCCAGTACTTTTTGAGCCAATTCGTTACATACAAACCTTTCCTCTTTATAATATTAATATATAAATTAGTCATTGTTTATACAAAGTTTTTATACAAATCAGAACAACAAAAACGCAATAGTTAAGGAAAAAATGAATTCTGTTTAAAATTTGTGATTTCATAGAAAAATGGGAAATTCAGGTTATATAATTTTGTCATTATTTAGTTATGGTACCGGTATCTGACTGAACACTTCTACTTATTTATTTATTTATTTATTACGGACAACCAACAAAAGATACATTTTTATTATACTATTTCATACTTATAATCTAACAATCTAATCTATGTCTGGTAAATGTTCTTTTAATTATAGGTTATCACATCATGAATTATAATATCAAAGTAATACAAATAATTTAAAAAATACAAGTTAAAAACAGTTAAAATAAGTAAAAATAATACAAGTTAAAAAATACATAGAATAATAAATTGATTAATTTAATTATTAAAAGGCAATGTCATTAAGAGATATGTACAAAATTAAATATTATAGAAAAAAATATATATATAATAAAGTCAATTAAAAATAATAATAACTTTGTCGCAGTAATAATTTAAAAAAGTCTTATGGTCAATACTAAAATTACAATTCAAATAGATAGTCAAATACTTTGCATTTAAATTGAGGCAGCTTGTCGTGGCATATGTCTACGTCTAAGTTTTTTTTGGAGATGTTATTATATAGTCTCGACATTCTTGGTATAGGAGAATTCTTTCCCAGATGAGTCCTGTAGACTCTTACTTCCAAAAAGTTACATGGGTGTCGAGGTATTCTGGGAGGAACGTGGAATGCAAATTTCCCAACAATATCAGGACAGTCTACTTCATTGTTCAGGACTTTATAAAGGAAAGTCATTGCCAACATTTCCCGTCTGTTTTGAAGACTTTTAATTTTGTAATGTAACTGGCGTGTTCGATTTCTATTCAAAGTAAATATTTAAAATTATTTAAAATAATCACACAGATATAATCTTTATATAATTAAAATTCTAACTTTGTCGAAATCGTACATTAAATATATTTTGAAAAATCGAATGAAATAGTTTTCGGTACAATGTCGAATGTATAGTTTTTAGAATTTGTATGTCTGTCTGTATGAAACGCATAAGAAGAAAACAACATATTATGTTGGATTGGAAAGTGCTTCATGTGTAAGTACGAGTATATACGAGTATGTCACAACGCGACTATCCTTGACATTATTAATACTTACATATATACATCCTTGAGCTACAAAGTATTTGTGAAAAAAAAAACAATTATATTTAATTCTGTCACAACTGACGAAGGTGTCACGTAATGTACGCAAAAACATATGTTCTCGAATACAATTTTTGTTTTTATAAGTTTTCATAATTTAACAGGTTTTAGGAATTTAGGCAGTTGGGTTTCAGCGCTCTATGTATAATTTTATTTAGCCGTATTTAACGCCCCACTGCTAGGTATGAGCCTCTCATCGACACGAATAGGCTATAGTATAGTTGGCGGACTTTACATATCTTTCGAAGTTTAGGCTAAGTAGGCTAGGTTTTCTTAAACATATAGGTTTTCTCACAAAACATCCTTTACTGCAGTACAAGTGGTAGCATGTTATCAATAATTCCCACATGAGAATATCTACATTATAGAATACTATTACTGGTTATAAATGATTACTAAATGAGAATATCACTGGTCTACCACGTCCTTTATAATAATTTTTGAATCGATATCGAAACTGGAATAACCTTTGGAAATGTTACAATAATTCACAAATTTACGAGTATGTTGCGAACTAAGGTTAAAATTATGATTTACCTTCTTGGCACATTTATACTACAAATAATAATCGTAAGATGCTTCAATTAAACTCAATATGTGGTTAACTCTTAAAGTTTTGGCACAGTCCCCTGTCTATAGAGGTCAACTGTCACATGAGTAATGTCTGCATAAAAAAGTGTTTTTCGTCTAATTTGTGTTATTTAGCATTTCGTGAGTAATTGTTGTGACGCTTGTCTCTTTAAAATAGCTTCCGTTACAATTAAGAAAAGTGTACAGGAAAATATTTACAAATAATTTATTCTATGTTATTGTGAAGACAAAATGTTTATTTACTAAAGCTATTAAACATAAATTTTAAAGTAGGGTCTAAGGGTTAGATAAATTTATGTATACTTTTCATTCAAGTCCATTCAGCTCTTTCAACGCAAAGGAGTAACGACGACATATACCTACACACAAAAAAATACAACAAATACAAACGTTTGCGTTAATAAGTAGTAGTCACGTTGTAGCTTAATGTAGATATTTAGTGATAGACAGTGCAGAGGTTCGTTATAAAACATGAGAGAAGTTAGATTTTAAGTAAAAAACATTGCCATATAAGTGACTGCTTATTGTTTAAAATATATAGTAATTAAAATAATTCGTAGTCATCTAAAATATACGCGTATATAAATAAATCAATTAACATCAGAATTCTCATTAATCATTGTCATGTTCCTTTAAAAGATACGTGTACATATCAATATAGATAACTGCTATTACATCTACTTTTAAAATCTGCAGGATATAATTGCCAGTAAACATTATTATTGTTGACAAAAATTACGTTTTTTGCAATTTATAGTCAAATTATAGAATTTTTATATCCATTTAAATACTGCCGAAAAAAAAAGAAAAATGCAAACATACCTTTTTGATCAAGCTACGCTTGCTACATTAATGGCTACGACAAAAGCTCTACATTAATGACAAGAGTAAGCTTTATGTACTGAAACATTAAAATATATATTTTATGCGTGGTTCCTGTCTTTCAAAACACTAGTATGTAAAACCTAAATATTATTTCTCTCATTTCTATTGATATTACTATATTGTCAGTAGAATAAATTGGAAACTGTTATATAATTATGACCACTAGGCGAACTAGTTATTGTTAAAATTATTAAACATGTCTTGTTAGTTTAACCTTGCATTGGTCAGGAATATATTATAATATATTATATATATTCATAAGGGATTTAGTAAATACCTTTTAATTAGTAAAATATAGATAAAATTCTAGTTGAGCTTTTCATTTTGCTTATATACTAACTAATGCTGTATGGCGTAGACGCAGATGAAATAAATAACATGTGGAATAATGTGCGATTCCATCTTTCTTGCATTCTTTATGCGGAAACATAAGACTAGTTTTTCTAAAAATATAGAATAAAGTGAATTTTTAATTATTATATTAGCGACTCTCCTTCGCTTCGCTCGAGTTCGTCCCTAGCTTTAGCGTGAGCGAAGCGGCGGGTGTCGCTAGTAAATGTTTGCAAAAACTTGACAAATTATATACTAATACCTTCCTCGATAACCACTCTATCCCTTATTGAAAACAGTATAAAATTCGGTGCAGTAGTTTTTGAGTTTATCACGAACAGACAGACAGACGCCGCGGAGGACTTTGTTTATAATATGTAGTGAAGTTGGAGTTTGGTTTGGAATTTTAATTAAAAAGATGTTACAAACTTTATATATTAAAACAATTATGTATTTATAATGTACATTGTAAAGTGGTCTAGGTATATTATGATGCACTTGACCTAGAATTTGGCATTGTGTAAGTATGATGTGTATGAAACATACTTATGAGTCATGATATTCGAAACATCTGCTCTTTGAAGTCGTAAGCAAAGGATGTTATCACACTTTCAATTCACTCGTAATATTCGTGATATTTTATTTCCGTGATACATATCTGTTTTATTAGGTCGTGATATATTATTTTTATTAATATCATAAAATATTTATATTTACTAATTTAAATTACCTTATTATTTACTAGATATATTATTTAGAAGTTTGAAAATCGACTGCTTAAGACGTGTCAGTAGGCATTTGTAGTAAGACATAAAAAGTATTATAGAGATCTTTTTTTTTACATCGGTACATTTTATTTATTTACAATAAAGGAAATTACTAGTAAACTTAACTATATGTACAAAGCAAATATACACTTAATTATTACTGTGGAATAGTGGCAAGAATGCCGGCCGCATTCCCCCGCTGAATGGCAATGCCGATTCTTTGGGCGAAAAATGAGCCAGCTCTCCTGTCACCAGTAGAGGCGATAAGACGAGGTGTTAGGTGTAAAGTATTATATCATAAATTATTTAAAATGGCAACATAGTAAGTACTATGTACATTCTGAATTATTTGTATTTACTGTTGTTATCTTCATATTACATAATAACTGTGTATGAGCTATGACTGAGATTTTAGAACCGTCAAAGTAGTTAGTTTTTACTTTACACCAATAAAATGCAATTTTAAGTTTAGTTTCATGAAGTTTTAAAAAGCAATAACTTCATATCATTTAAAAAAAATCTTAGCTGAAATGGGAATCGAAGTAACTAAAATGCACAAAATATAATTAATTATTGTTCTAAACTAAAGCAATGATCCCTTATAGCTACATTTAATGTACTTTTGATCCATTCTCTGAATCTGAAATGTGATCATTTATAAATGTTGTTTGCTTCAGATGTTTGTATTACAGATGCTAAGAAGAAGTATTTTTGATTTGTTATCAAAGTAAACAAGTAGCGTCATATATGAGTCAGGTTTACGAATTTAGAAGTATAATGCATTTCGGGCAAAATTCTTGGACACAATACATGCGCCTACGCAAAATTCTATAACTTGCTTCACAAGTTTATTTTACCGTATGAATTACGTCAATACTTCTTATGAAATTTAAAGAAAAATCTACAAAATGTATTTTTTTTTCATACAGATAATACAGATAAATAAAATTGAAGTGACTATTTGAAATGTTAACATAATTTTTTTTTAAATGCATGTAGGTAACATTATATACGATTAGCCAATCACCCTCACTTTGCTCGGGTTCGTCCCTAGACTTAGCTACCTTGGGTTATATTATTAGATTTTTAGTAAGAATACCTGTTTTAAAAAAAAAATAATATCATTAAAAATATATAGCATTTATAGAAAATATAATATGTCACACGAGGGTGTAGCTTCCCAACAGTAAAATAATTTTTTAAATCAGTTTAGTAGTTTTGGAGCCTTTTCAATGCAAACAAACAAACAAGTCTTTCAACTTTATAATATTAGTATAGATTATGAATACTAAAAAACACCTTTGATTAAGGCTCAAAATTTTTTACGAGCTTTTTAGATTGAGTTCAAGGGTTTTAAAAGATGTTCTGTTCATCCAACTAATTAGTTCAAGAAAGTCACTCCTGTCTAAGCCTTATCACTACATATTATAAAACAAAGTTTTCCGTCTCGTCTGTCTGTCTGTTTATCTGTTTGTCTGTTCGCGATAAGCTCAAAACCTAGCGCACTGATTTTCATGCTGTTTTCACCAATAGATAGAGTGGTTCTCGAGGAATGTATAATTTACCAAGTTTTTGTATACATTTACTAGCGGAAACTACGGCTTCGCTCGCGCTAAATCTCCTAGATTTAACAAACCCGAGCGAAGCGAGGGTGAGTCACTAGTTTAGAATATAATGCTCAAAGCAGGAGAAATCTACTAAATTCGTTTCAAATTCGATATTTGTCACAAACAAAAATATTTTCTGTGTACGTGCATTTAAAGACATTCCAAAACCATGATTCTGAAAACAAATTTGAATATAATAAATCAGATTGCCGTATTGTGGCCAAATCACGAGACTTACGAAATTGATTATTTGTTTGCGTAGCGTGGCATCTGAGATAGGTATTAGTAAGCAACACCGTTTCTTAAGAAAAGTATTTTTCCTGTATATAAATTACAGTTTTATTTTCATTAATCATTTCCCTTAAAGAAGATTGTTTAAAGATAGCTTTTTCTCTGAATAGTAGTTTTTAGTAACTTACCGTTCATAACTTTTAATAGGTACTACTGTATTTTCTTAAAAAATAAGTGAAAAAGCATTTAAAGGTGAGCATACAAGACTTTTCTACATTCTCTCAATTTAATAATAAAATATTTTAAATTAATACTAGCGGACCCAACAGACGTTGTCCTGTATACATTGATTTTTTTTAAACTTTTGTTCCCGGTGAAATGTTTTAGTATGCATGCGCAAAACAGCGTTGCCTAGCAACGACTTATTTATAATTGAATATGTCATTTATTGTGCAAATGTATAAATAACTAAATAATATAAAAAATACATTATCTAGTGGACCGAATTGTGAATCTAAACCATTCTCGAATACACTCGAACACACACAAAACATTTCATCAAAATCGGTCCAGTCGTTTAGGAGGAGTTCAGTCACATACACACGCACACAAGAAATATATATATTAAGATGTATCTGAAAAACCTTTTGGAAGACCTTTGAAATATGTATATAAATACAAACGTTTACCAAGAATTTGTTAGAGTATCAAATATAATTATTGTTAGTTCTAACTTTTTTGTTACGAGCGATCCCAAACCTAGAATCATTCACTACGCACCGTGATGTATGTTAATTTCAAGCCAGATAACATAACCGTGAAAACTATGATAGGTTATAAGTCAAAATAAATACAATATCAGCCATATCACATAAAAGGAATTAATTAAAAGATTATTATTTATCATTGAAAAAAACCTCAAATTAAAATATACTTGATGTTGAAAATAATGTTCATTGTACAATTCCTAAAAATTTTGCGTACCTTAGAGCAGACTGTAATGGATTTCGCTTGTTTTTTTAAGTTGTTTGTTATAAGTTTTAGTAAAGGGAAATTTCGTTAGATAAAAAATATCAATTTTGATAACAATAATAATGATCGGAACTCTGATAATTATAATTGGACGTATAGATAACATTCTTCGCTTCATCTTCACGAATTTCAAGAACCAAAGAAAATAGTGTGAATTAATATAGTAAACAGAAAGGCTCAATAGCTAAACTTGGCCCAATCTGGGACTCGAAACTAGGACCTCTAGTTATGCATGATAGACCGACCATGACTGTACATGCTAACTACTACACCATCAAGGCAGTAGTACCAAGCCTTATTAAAATATTACAAGAAAACTATATGAAATATGAACTATTCTTATATAAACGCATATTATTTCATTCCTCCATACAAATGTTTGTAAAATAGAAGCTTATGTCCCGGACTTAGACGCGTGGGAGTTCTATTTGTTTGTCCTGTCTGCTTTTGTTTGAATTAAATTTCCTGCCTTCTGGCATATTTATTCACATATTGCAATTGAATCAAACGCTGGTATCGATTACTTTTTTTTATCGATCTAGCTGTATCCAAGAAACTGATTTAAAACGTACTCGTAGATTTGCTAAGCTTATCAAGCTTTTACATTATTCGAGCTTCGAGCTTCGAAGCTCCAAATATTTATAGTATTTACTTCAATAAAAATAAACTTTAAATATTTTCTATTTTAACTCAACAATGATGAATTTAGTAAGATTTTACCTGAGGATTTATTATTCACGTGACCATCCTCCAGTTGCCAAGAGACAATTTAATAGAAGAACAGTGCGAAAAGTTTAAGATATATGAGTACGAGAACCAATAATACTCAGCTCGTTTGTTGTAGTGATGAAGTATAAGATTAATAGTAGTGAACGAAAAAAAATCTTAGAGATTTTTTTATAAAATCTCTATTTTTGTTGTCATAGACATGTATATTGACACTTATTATAATCATAGCTCGCAACCCCTTTGCTAGACGTAAGTTAAAATAAATTACACAGTTTTTATATTTATAACATAAGCTATCTGCGAGTGAAAGTCCCGTCAAAATAGGTCCAGCTGTTACAGAGATTATCTGGAACAAACAGATATACAGACAAAAATTTAGAAAAAAATGATTTTTTGATGTAAATACCGTATATCATATGCAGTGAAGAGCTGTTAATCTGATATTAAAACAGACACTTCAATTTGATTTGTTGTGTATTTATTTTTATGTCTGATGTGATTGTAGCCTTTTTAATATTTGTTCATTTATTTATTTATTTATATAGGATTACCAAATAGAGTATAAACGTAACATTGTTTAAAAAATAATAGTTATAAAAATAAGGGGTCAACACTTTGATAGTAACATAAAATTAAACAAAAAAAAATATCCTAATTAATAATAATAAATAAAATAAAATAACTAATTGTAATAAAACAAAACATAGAATATTGAACATAGAAAAATTAAATGATTAGAAACTTAATACTTTACTCAAGATTTTCATTTGGCCATGTCTTTCGTTGAACGTGTCATATCTTTAGACTTTAGTTGTAAAAGTGATTTAGAGTTAACGCCAGAAAATTTAGTTAAGTATTCGCATTTATATTTCGCAAGTCGTTAAAATATGAATACCACTAATAATCCCCTACAACGATATCATTTTTCAGGGTCTGTTGCTATCTTATATGCTCTATTTCGTACATTTTAGTTAGTTTGTTTGTTAACGTTGTGTGTGTTAATTTCTTCACATATTGATATGCGAGTATAGTTTTTTTTTAATTTTAATGTACAATTTAAAATTAAAATTAATATTTATTTTAAATAAAAGTAGCCTTAGTTATTCCTTACAAGATTAGCTACCTGCAAGTGAAAATCACGCCAAAATCGATCCAGCCGTTTCAAAAATTAGCCGAAACAAACAGATAGACAGACAGATAAAAAAAATTGATTTTGAATGAAAGTACCGTATACAATTGTACTTTCATATGCATTTAGTGAAAATTAAAAACAGACACTTCAATTTTATTAATAACCATTGATTACTATAGTTCACGCATTATAAATACAGCAAGTCTCATGTACCAATGATTAAGAATCCATCGTACATCCCTTAAATAATTAGATCATTTTCTATCTTCGACGGAAAACACCTCTGCACTGGTACGTCACGGTAGGTTATCCAACCGGCTGCAACGGCCCACGCGAATTCCCACACCGCCTCGGCCCATCGCCAACTTTTCATAGTTTAGTTACGATTTCGAAAACGACCCGACGCGTCCCGCCGCCGGCGACAACCCTATCTCGAATTTGCGCTTTACCATAAAGTTCTCGAAGTACGACAATTCGACTTATTTGTGTGTTTGTGTTTGGTGCATTGACTTTGTGACTTGGATTTTTATCAGTTTCAAACGGTATGTATGATAGTTATATGGAAGTTTGTTCAACATTGTGGAATTCTAATATCTACGAAGTCTATTTTTCCAGACATTCTGGAAAAATAGACTTCGTAGCAGATATTCTGGAAAAATAGACTTCGTAGATGATAAGTTAAAACTAAACCTAACAGTTTGGAAACGCGAATATAAGTTTGAATGATAAATAATAATCATTTGATTTATCAAGAAGTATGCAAATTAATGAAATACTCGTACATAACTTATTTAGTAATGAACTTAGAAATAAAGTTAGTTAAGTTACATGAATAAAATTCTGCTCGAGTTCAATAAATTTAATAAAAGCGGTCGTTAGGTAACGTCGGAAGTTAAAAGAATATGAAAAGATCGCGAGGCCTTCAACGGTTACAGAAATAGATGGGACGTTTCTTATACTTCTGAAAATTCTAACTGAACACCCACACGTCACACTTCACCTTGCTAGTGTAGATGGCGCTGACTGCTGAACATGAGTCATTCGAGAGCTTTCAGCTGAATGTCGTTGGATACTACCGATGATGTATTACTCTGATCATTTAAGATGATTACTATGATTTGTAATATGATCAAGCTTCATGAAACATGTAAAATCTTAATCTTATATTACTACTAGCGACTGGCCCTCGCGTCGCTCGGGCTCTTCCCTAGATTTAGCACAGGCAAAGCCGCGGGATCTGCTAGTTATGCATATAAACCTTCCTCTTGAATCACTCTATCTATTAAAAAAACCGCATCAAAATCCGCTGCGTAGTTTTAAAGATTTAAGCATACATAGGGACATAGGGACAGAGAAAGCGACTTTGCTTTATACTATGATGAAGTGATTAACTATAATAGGTATAGGGAAGGATAAACAGTAACCACAAACTAAAAATTTGGGAAAGCTTAGTTATTCCTTAATCTAACAATTCAACGAACGACGAACCTGGTGATTCAAGTGATAGGCTATGCTTGTTGATATTAGTTTTAAAAACTGACTCCAAATCAATGTACAAACTTAAACTAAAAAGTAACAATAAATATTTTTATTACTTCAAAGCAAGAACATAGGTATTTTACTTTCGCTGAAAAACCATACTTATAATATGAATGTATATAAACTTATATATGTAGTATATGAACTATCTGGTATCAGTAACACAAGCTTCGTAGCTTACCACGGAACTGAATGGCGCTGTGTGTAATAATGTCCCAACATATTTATTATTGATTTATACATACGTGACAGAAAAATTATACGATAGCAAGCATGAGAAAAATTTTGAATTTCAAATAGTCCCAAATCCCAAAGTTAGTTGACTCCTTGTTAATTTTTAAATATAGACCTTATTATTTATCATACACTTCTGCAAATAAACATACTCTATATGCACATATTGTGAATGTGATACATAAAATGTATGAATAAACGATATAAAGGTGAATTAATTATTCGATATGAATTTATTTTTACATTATAATAATATAAATTAAATTGGAATTAATAATTGTAATATATTTTTTAAATACTATGATTATGATTTCGGGGTAATTTAATCTAAGCCTTATTTTTCTAAATCTTTCCAAATGATTAAAAAATTCAGATTTTGAGCGATTCAACAAAATACTTAGGTTTATTTTAAATATAACTATTATCGCGACAAAATCTGAAAAATAGTTTAATTTAAAGTGTCAAATATTCGCATAAATCTAAAGAAGTTTTATCAAATACTTACATTCAAATTTTTAATATTATCTGGAAATTTATATATGGATCTCTCATCCTTTTTTTCATTCAATTCAATTCCATTCTTTTGTTCATGGCTTCAGAGCGTACCAGTTGAGCACAGATAACTTCACCAATATCACGTAGAAATTCAAACTTTTTTACAATCGGCCATAATATCAATCAGCCATAACTAGTGATGGACAATTAGGAATAGCACAGATCACATGAACCAGCCCTTTTTGCGTTCCACTGCTGGGCACGGGCCTTCCTTCAATACATACCTGTAAGTTTTATTACTTGTTGTCTAGCTTTGAATTGCTAGATTTATATAAGGCAAACGAAATGAAAATGCGATAGTGATAATAAATAAATAGTCGTATATAGGGACAGTAACACAAAGTAACATCTAGTTCTGTAGTAAGCTCTGAGACTTGTATTATGGATACTAGATAATAAATAATAAATATGTTGGGACATTTACACACAGCACTATCTAGTTTCATGGTAGCGTACGACGTACGTAGCGTAGTAAGAGCCTTGTGTTATGGATACTAGATGGTTGATACACTACACATATATAAGTTTAAATACATACATATTATAAATATAAACACCCATGACTGGAGTACAAACATTCTTGCTCAACAAATGTATGCCCCCAGCGGGACTCGAACCCGCGACCGCTGGCGCAGCAAGTAGGGTCACTACAAACTGCGCCACACGTGTCGTCAGTTAGTTATATAGTTGTCGATAGTTGATAAGACGTACTTGATAGTATCACACACAATGAATACCCCCAGCGGGACTCAACCCGCCACCGCGATGGCTCAGCAAGAAAGCCAAACGTACAAGTACGTCAAACGTATGTCACAAAAAGAAATAAAAATATTTTGATAAATAATTAATTCGCCTTAAGAAGTAAAGCTTTTTAGGATAATCTTTGTCTACCATATGTATGGCAAATATGTACCTATTGATATTAATATTATAAAATCAGTAAGTTTTGAGGATGGATGGATAAATGTATGTAACTCAATCGCGCCAGAATGACTAAACCGATCTGGATGTGGCACAGAGGTATAATAGTCTGAAAAAGGTCTTGTATGTATAAGGCAAAAAATAAAATTCTTTTTAGAATTTTTAATCATAATTTTAATTATGACTACAACGTCATAAATTGATTTAAATACTCTTTAATTTTAATGGCCACATCATAAATTACTTTTACTTAATAACTGTTTTATTGTTAAATTACTAACATTTAATTATTGTGTGTGTTTTAGTGTTACTAACAAAAATATGGCTATAATGGTCGAAATAAATGATATTATTATTATTATTGTTGTTTAGTCTGAAGGAATAAAACCACCAGCAAAAGATTAATTTGTGAATGATTTTATCCATACTAACACTACTAACTTGTAACCAAGTGAAGTTTAATTAATTATAATTATACATAAGATTATATAAAATGTAAATTAAACTCTACTTAAGTTTCAATAAAAATATTAAAATATTTATTTATTTTACGATACGAAATGATAATTTTTATCTGATATTTGATAAATTAAGTCTATACAGTATATTTTTATTAACTAAATAGTAAATATTTCCAAAAAATAACAAAACATTTTCTTTAACAGGTCCATAGCTCGTCCGTTTCAAGTAGGCACAGCAATAATTCTCAAACAGTGATGACAAACACCTAGCACTATGGGGGTGACAGATGATTTTGCCCCGAGCTTCACGCAGAAGCCGCAGTTGCGCCAAGAGGATGACGGCAACAAGCTGATCTTCGAGTGCCAACTCTTGGCATCTCCCAAGCCTGAGATCAGCTGGTACCGCAGCGATGAACTGCTCAAGGAAGATACTAGGACACAGTTTAAGTAAGTTTCCAAGCATTTTTAACTATCGCTATATTTTTAATTATTCATCTGAATAGATCTTAAATGAAATAACAATTATAAGCACTTTTGAATCGTCAATATATTAAAGAGCGTCAATGTAGTCATGTCGTACGGAAGCTTACACCAGTTCGGAAAGCAGTTCTGCTGATAAGAACTGACACGAATCTCCAAACGATGTACAAACGATCAATTTATCGAAAGAGTTCTTGATACTGTATTATTATTATAATTATAATTATTTTATTTTGTGTAGACAACCAGAAAATGTATTTTAACTGTCCAAGTATACCAACCTAAGAAATAAAGCTTTATTTCCCAAACATTGGTCGAACTAATAACGGTGTGAAGTTTGAAGTAATAATGCTTTTTCAACAATTGGTCACATGATCAATATATATACGTATTTATATAGTACTTATCTATAAAACCTACTGATACTTTTTATTTTGTAATTATACTTCTGAACTACCTTAAAGCGACACAAAAATTAAGATTGCATGTAGTCCCCCGTCGCTCGGGTTGGTCCATATATTTTTACAGATATTCTCCAGCAGTAAAAAGTACCTTATATCTTATTTGTTAACCCGAATAACCAGCTATCATCATAACAAATTTCATCTAAATCTGCCAGTGGTTTTAAGACAGACAAAAATTCTAATAATTATTATCGATACAAATGCGGACTTTACAGTCTACTACAAGTATTTCAATAAGAAGTTAAAAATAAAAATGTACATGTATTTGACTCAGAATTTTATTATTTAGCGCGAGCGAAGTCACGGGTTCCGCTAGTTAAAGTTTCTAGAAAAATTAGCATAAGCTACTCCTTATAATATTAGTTATGTGCGTCCCGTCAAAATCGGTCCATCCGTTTTAGAGATTAGCCGGAACAAACAGACAAACAAAAAGTTTAAAAGTTGATTTGTTAATGTAAGTACCGTATATTATAGTACTTTCATATACATACGTTTAGTAAACAGCTAATAATTTGAAATTAAAAACATACACTTCAATTTTATTTATATATATGTATAGTTAGCGGTATAAATGTATAGTTTAAAAACACTGAAGTTTATAAATATAATTCAACTAATTTATTAGATGTCCTTTATTAAACGCTTTTCATTATTTGTTTACTCTCATAAAGTCAGAGTAAAGGACAGGTTTTGTAATTTATACGGCAACTTGTCACAACATTTCATTGAAGCACTAATTTGAAAGCTCGACAATTGCGCATACATTTCAGTAACGTTTTGTTTTCCTCTTAAAGGGTAATTAAACAATTTTAATAGCACTGTTGGGGTCAACGACACTGTCGCCTGACCGATTGATTATGTTCCCTTTGATCAAGCCAAAACATCGAAGCTGACACAATTGGCACGGTTGTTCGTCTACTGATAAAAAAGGACACAAGTGAATTAATTTTATTTGTGCTAAATGTTGTGCATAAATGTTGTGGTAGATCATTATTTAAATATAATCATTTAAATATTGTACTGTAATACATTTGTTTTCGCTTTGTTAAATTTTGTTAGGTTACTGTCGCAGATTGAGTCACTAATAATTTTAATATTTAGGTATAATAGTATATTTGCCATTGTGTAACTTGTAACTCGATTTAGACTTGGACACACAAAACTTACTGTATTTCAGGGGCCGATTTTAATTTTCACTTCTCAACCAATCCTGGGAGGGTGGGTGGAAAGGTGTTAATTGTTTATTATACTTTGCATTGATACTTCGCTATTCGCTTATGTGCTACTTCAGGTCATAGACCATACTAAATTTCATCCCAATACGTCCTGTTATTACACGTGAAGGAGTAACATACATAGACACACTTTCATTCCAATTTATGATAGTAATGTAATAAATACATAGATTATAAATAAATAAATTTGTTGGGACATTGTTATAACAGCGCCATCTAGTTCCGTGGTAAGCCACGAGGCTTGCGTTATGGATACTAGATAGTTGATATACTACACATATATAAAATTTAAATACATATTATACATATAATTAAGATTAACTATTTATATTTCTTTCACTAGGATCCAGCCCATCGCGAACAATAAGTTCCTGGTGGTGCTGGAACTGGACGACGTGATCGAGACAGATGCGGGGCTTTAC
This sequence comes from Boloria selene, assembly GCA_905231865.2. NCBI lineage: Eukaryota > Metazoa > Arthropoda > Insecta > Lepidoptera > Nymphalidae > Boloria > Boloria selene. The sequence goes on from HG993156.1 coordinate 5,286,244, forward strand.
AAAGTGAAGGCTAAGAATAAGATGGGCGAGGTGGCCGCCTCCATCAATCTTAACTTCAGCCGTAAGTGTTCTATTTTGTCCTAGTTGTGTTTTCACTATTCATCATTATATGAAAGCTGCCCGTGTAAAATTGTCATCATCAATCATCAGCCCTTTTTATCGTCCCACTGCTGAGCACGGGCCTCGCTCAGTACGAGGGGGATCAGGTCATAGTCCAACGCGCTGACCTAGTGCGTGTTGGCGGACTTTACATGTCTTTCGGAAACTTGTTTGGTTTTCTTAAACATGCAGGTTTCACGATCTTTTCCTTCACCGGTAGACAAGTGGTAATCATGATAGAAATGATTCGCACATGAAAATATCCGAGGTGCGAGACTCGGATTTGAACCCGCATCACTCGGTTATCCAAGCGAGCGGGTTACCGCTGGGTCGCCGCTACCACTGTACCTGCCCCAAATTGTCATAACAGATAAAAAATACAAGCTACTTAGCCTTGTATTTTTTATGTATATTTAATGCGCGATGACATAGGGCCTTAAAATGGGTACATGGTGACAAATAACATAATTTTTTACAGTTTTATCTTGACGTTTTATTTTGAAACAATTAAGAGTAAGAAAGTACAGTTCGCGTCACGTAAAAAGAACGCTGGAAGAAAGTGGTGGGGGGTGTGTTTGCGCATGGGTACATTCGCATACGAAATTACTAAGCCTATTCTTTTATTTTTGAAATAGCCTTTTGCTCGCGACGTATATTGGTTATTGGCAGGTACATTGAAAAATATATTAGATAGAATGTCATTAAATAGAATTAGATTAATTAGAAAAATATGTTTGATTCAGTATAGAATGTTTAATTTTCTTACAAAAAATATAATTAATTAATTTAACATATTTTTAAAATTATTAACTGCATTATTATAAAACTCTCTCGTTATAAAATAATATACGTCAAAAATATTTTTTCTCTATTTTTTATATAAAACCATTTCGTAATAAATAACTTTTGTGTGCGCGATAGTATTTTGAACTGACAAACCAATAGCGAGCCGGAAAGCATGCAGCGCGGGTCTCGACGTCCCGCGCCCCGCGTCTTACCACCAAATTCACCTATAAATCGCCTCTGCGCAACTTGACAGCCAGCGTTCTTTTTACATGACGCGAATTATAATTGAATAATGTTTACCTAAAAAGTATTAATACGTTAATCTGGGTTATATTTGAAGTCGGAGTATTTCTTGTCTGTACACATATCTATCTTTAGAACCAAGCACGTAATTTAACACTAGCTTATTTACGAATATGTTATACGAAAATACCGCCATTAGTCATACATAAAAATAAATGTCAACAAAAATTTTACGATCGACTCCTTCACTGATCACTGAGCCAAAATCAATGAGTTTGGCTTCGCAATGAGTCTTGACGACAATCACCACGGGAAAATAGCACCCAAACAGTGTCAATTATTCTGCCAATAATTTTCATTACCTAAATTTTATTATTTCGCATAGTTCATTTAGATAAATACTAAAGCTAAAGCTAAAATCTAAGAAGATTTACGCGAATATTTGACATACATATCTTTTCGGAATTTGTCAAGCATTTATTTTGATTTTATGTTCACGATGAGGCCTCAAAAGGCCGTCACAAATACCAAAGTTAGTTAGTTTTTTTAGTTTATAGTACTTGTTTTAATGTGTTTCGTTCTGGAAACTTGTTATATTCGTATAATAGCTTCTCATAATCATCATCACTATCGGTTCGTTTTAGTTTCTCCACAAAAATACTTTAAAGATCATTAGTGGATTACATCTTCAGCTATATATATCGTTCCATTACCATATTACTTTAATTGCGACACAGTAACAAAATCTGTAAAATTATAATGAAAGTTCATTTGTCATTCTCTCATTTTAAAATTAAATTAGGAAATGCTGGCATTCGTCAATTCTTCCTATGATAGTTTTAAAATGTTATCAGTGGCAACTTACCCTTAATGAATTTGATTTAAATCAATTTTGAGACTAGAATGTAATAATGGCACATCCCAAAGAATTTTTGTTGTAGACGATGAGTCAGTGGTGATCGAATATTTATACTTAGCCTGGTAACACAAACAATAGAAGCAAAAAGCTAAATTTGACCGTTCAAAAACATCGTCGGCCAATATTATTAGCGAGACATCTACTCAAGTCTAGGGCTCGCCGAAGTTGTAAAATCACATGCAAAACTGAACGGTTGTAAGTCTAAAGGGTCTAAGTTTTAATTATTTAGTAATATAACAAAAAACGTAATAAAATTGCCTTAGCACTTAACTTCAACTTCATGTGTGTGGATGAAAATATGGCGGTGGTGTGGTGTCCAGGTTAGGTTTGTCACTTAGATCGTATTTTCGTAAAAATATTGTCTTTCGATTTTTTGGCACTGAGACCTTTTAGATTTACGAGCCTTGAAAGTTTGTATTCAAATTTTATCAGTTAAACTGAAGAGCGATCAACAATATTAATCAGTTGCATTCAGATTCAGCTAGAAATATATAGATCACCTGGATAAATCCAGAGAATTCTGAGATCATCTCTATTGCGTTTCCGAATGTTTATGTCTGGTTGATGTTATTCAAAGTAAATATTCAACCGCAGAAACTGTTAAAACACTATTTCACGAATCTGATTTGTTTAAGAGCGCACCTTGCACTAAATTAATCTTACTCAACGTATAAAATATAAATTAAACTTCTAACATTCTTTCATATTGGAATATTCACTACATTTATAATTAATAACGTTTTTTGATATTTTTCAGCTGCTGATGAAGAAAAACAAAAGTAAGTAATTTGATTCTATATTTACAATTACAATGAATACGCGATTAGAAATTATTTTTCTATTTTATCATCAACAATTACAACAAGTTATAAATATATTATTGTTTTAACTTAAAAATCACGGTTCTTATTAAACGGAATTTTAGTTTCATAACACTTACGCTTACCTTTCCTATTTCTTAATAAAAATATTATTCCACAGACAAATAGACGGTAAAGCGCCAACATTCGCGCGCAAGCCAGCCATTCGTCAAGAGGACGATGGCAAGCGACTGATCTTCGAGTGCCGCATCGAGGCTGAGCCGGTACCCAGTGTAGCCTGGTTCCACAACACTATGGAAGTCAAACACAGTTCAAGGCATAAGGTATTATATACAAAAACTTAAAAGCCTCACCAAGTATTTTCGTTTTATTCATAAAAACAACGCTCCGAAACTAAATTTTCCAAAGATAAGATACTTTTATAATATTGAATAACATAGATTTATGAATTATATAGATCTATAAATTATTAGAATAAAATATTTCGATAGTATTATTAATATTATCATCAGCATCATGCATAGATCTGTAGCTTCATAGCATAAATACTTCAGTTTCTGAGGAATGACCTTGACCCAAATATACCTTAAACGGAATATATGTTTAGTTTGATCCATGACCTTAATTTACTTCTAAAGAATTAATAAGAGATTAGAGTTTTTTAATTTACAACTTTAAATCCTTTATGAATTTTATCACATTCAAAATGGTAAATAACCTTAATATATCCCGTTATGCCTTGGGAATGATGTAATCGCCTCCAGGCTATTTCAACGGATAGAATTATTGTTAATTTCAATTTCATCATCATCAGCCATTTTCAACGTCCCACTACTGGGCCCGGGCACCCTCAGTACGAAGGGATGAGGCTATAGTCCTCCGCACTGGCCTAGTGCATGTTTACAATTTAGTTTGCAAAATAAAAATAAAAACAAAAAAAATATTCTCGCCGAGTTTCTTTCGCCAGTTCTTCTCAGGTCAGATCTTATTCTTTCCGAAGAAGAGACGTTTAGTAGAAGACCCATGACTTTCGGAAAAAAATGTGATAATTATATTGCTGAATAAAATATTTTGATTTTAATTTTGATTTTGATTACAGTTAACAGTAAGCAAAGATGGCAAATCTTACTACGCATCATTAGAAATTAACAACGTGACTGTGGAAGACGCTGGCAAGTACCGAGTAACGGCGAAGAACGAGCTAGGCGAAAGTAACGCTACGATCAGCCTGAACTTCGACAGTAAGTCTGATTAAGATTTTGGTGGTGAAAATTAAAATAAATAAATTATAAAATATTATGTTAAAACAGCAACAAATAAAAAATATTTACTATAAGATAACAAAGAACATCAAACACAAAGGATCAGATTACATATAATTTAAAAATAAAATTAGAATTTTCAATATACATTTAACAGTAAGTGAATTAGAGTAAAATAAATAAGTATACAAGTAAAGCATGTTACATTGTAATTTTTGTATACTATTTACATTCTAGTAAACTACTTGTCCAAACATAATGCACACATAGAGGTTCACATACATACATACATTCACTCACAACATCTCAAGCGTTATTTAAATATGTCAAAATTAAAAATAAGAATTTCGCTTCAGTGATAGTTTATGCTTTTCTTTGTATGTGTGATCCTAATCCTGTAAATGTATTAGACTCTCATTCATTGTAAACGTAGAATTTGCAGCACAGCTTTTTCATTAACTAATTCTCAATTTATGATTTTGTTTACGTATTTAAATTATTTGTTGTTAGTGTCTTTCATTTGCTTAGTTTTTAAGATGTTTTCTGTAAAAGACAACAAGACGTTGTAACAATTGTTACAGGTTTTAAGGAATAATTCCTTAGAATTACACAATACACTTTACACTTTAAAGTCAAAAATATTTTTTTTATAAAATATGTATACTATACTAATTAATATTATTTTAATATATGTATTTAAATCTCATTTCTCACATGTCTCGCTATAGCTTCACTAACACCCGAACGTTTTATATTGTGTTTAATGTTTTAAAGTAATTTATTCTATGCTTGAGCGTACGCAAGTAATTAGTAACCTTAGCAACTGTAATGCGTACTTATAAAGATATACCCTATATTTTATTTAGAAAGAAATAATAGAAATGTATTTATGTATATCTATTTGATATAATTAACTACTTCTCCTCGATTAACTCTTATATATCAAACTGCGTTGTTATTAATACGTACACAAGTCGTAAGAAAACATCTTAAATAATTCGCCAAATTTCAATGATTATTAATGACAAAGCTGCAATTCTTCGTGGCAATGTAAGAGAAAACAAATTATTTACTAATATAAACACTGATATAGGCGACGAAGCGCCCGTACCTGAAGACTTTATCAAACCAACGTTTACTGAGAGACCTGTCATCAGGCAATCGGAAGATGGTACCAAAATTACGTTTGAATGTAGATGTGTTGGCAAACCGAAACCAACCATCACATGGTAAGGACATTTCATGGAAGAGTATTGTAAAATTAATGTCCTTATTAATTAACTTGATGTCTTAACATAGAAACATGCACACAGGTACCATGGAAAGAAATTAATAAAAGAAAGCAGTCGATATAAAATATCATTAGAAGAGGATCAAACATTATATCATATGGCGCGATTAGAAATAATAAGTGTAGAAAATTCCGACAAAGGAGAATACAGGGCTGTGGCTAAAAACAAACACGGTGAAGGCGTAGCTAAAATAAATTTAAATTTCCAGGGTGGTGATAAACCTAAGTAAGCTTTATTTTAATCATTTACGGATTCGCAATATGGATTAGGGCACTTTATTAATTTTTTATCTTTTAAACAGAATACCAGATGGCAAAGCACCTAGATTTCCTAAAAAGCCTACAATTAGGCAAGAAGGGGATATTTTAATAATGGAATGTATCCTAGAAGCACATCCTGTGCCAGATATTACCTGGTTTCACGGAGATAAAGAGATTAGAGACGGGGCCAAAATGAAGATGTCTCGAAAGGCTATAGGAAAAGATACTTTTAATCTCACTCTTGAAATTTTAAGTCCTACACAGGAAGATGGAGGAAATTATAGATGTAACGCTTTCAATGTGTTTGGTGAGAGCAATGCAAATATTGCTCTGAACTTTCAAGGTAATATCAGATTAAAATGTTTAAATTTAGGTTAATAGAAAAGTACGCATTCAGTAGCGTCGCATGTAAAGCCTAAAGCTTTTATGCTGCATGATACGATTTGTTATTAAAATGGTAATTAGGTGTGAATTGTATTTTCTTGTTTAGGTGGGGATGATGAAAATGGTTTTGCACCTTCGTTTGTGGAAAAACCCCGAATCATTCCCAACGAAGATGGCACACTCATCACAATGCGTTGTGTCTGTAAAGCCAAGCCGGCGGCTGAAGTTACGTGGTACAGAGGCTCGACCGTTATTAAGGCTAGCAGTAAAATTGAAATTAAGTCGTCTGTTATTAGTGAAGATGTGTATGAATTAGTATTTCTTTTATCCAACCCGACGGCAGCGGACGGTGGCGCCTACCGTTGTCATGTTCGAAACGAATTTGGAGAAAGTAATGCTAATCTTAACTTAAATATTGAAGCTGAGCCAGAACCAGAAGGTGAAGGGCCAACTTTTGTTGAAAAACCTACAATACAGTCGAAAGAAAATGGCAAATTAGTTGTAATGGGATGCAAGGTCAAAGCTAGCCCTAGACCAACGATAGTCTGGTACCACGAGGGTAAAGAAATCAGGGACTCGTCGAAAATAAAAACTAGGGTTGAAGTAAAAGAAGATATTTATACGATTATCTTAGAACTCATCGACCCTGGTATTGAAGACTCCGGATTGTATAAATGCAACATTAAAAATGAACTTGGAGAGCTCAATGCAAATCTAACGCTCAATATAGAAAGTATGTACCAAATATTTTACTATATTTTATTTTAAAATTTTAAATTTTTGTTTCTTTATAAATCTACGTTATTTTTTACAGTCATTCCAGTTATTAAAGAGAAACCAAAGATCATTAAGATACTTAAAAAGAAGACTGTGATTGTTGAATGTAAAGTATTAAGTAAATTTGCGCCGTCTTGTACATGGTTCAAGGAAGCCAGTGCAGTCAAAGAGGATTCTAGACATACTGTGCTTATTGAACCCGTAAGAGAAGTGAGTAAGCCAACAAAAGGATGAAAATTAATGACTATGTATAATCACATTGCCTTTTCCATGAAGCATCATACCCTTCTACATTATCTACTCCTTAGACTGTTGAGAAATATTTTATTTGTAACGAAAACTTGTCATTTTTAACAATTTTTCATGATCTTCCTTTCATTCATTTTCGTTACTTTCAAGGTTTTCGTTGCGTAACTTTAAAAGTTACATTTTAGAATATTTTGGGCATACGCTTCACATCTTTCAATAGTGCTAAATAAACTATTTACACTAAGCTACAACATCTATTTATTTATGTTTTATCTGTATTATATAAAATTAATTTACATATTTTAAATTTACTTGCTTAATACGTTTTAGGGTGAATTTGCAGTCAAATTAGAAATTTCTAACGTATCACAACACGATAAAGGATCATATAAGCTTGTCGCTAAAAATGAGAAAGGTGAAGCGACTTCGCAGCAAGTTGAAATTACTGATATTCCTGAAGAAAAAGGAGAAAAACCGCAGATCATTAAACATCTAAGAAGTTTGGTACGTAATATTCATTTAATAGGTATATAGATTTATATAAAAAAAATTATAATGTTGTAAAATAATTATCAAAATACTTGTACTTTAGGCGAGAAAAGAAAACGAAGAAGCTGAATTTGTTGCGGTTCTCAAAACGTCAGACCAATCTTGTAGATGTACATGGTATAAGAATTCAACTGTTATTAGAGATTCTTCCGATATTAGCACATCTTTTGACGGCACTAATGCTCGACTGTACATAAAGAAAGTAACAACGAAATATGTAGCTAACTATAGAGTTGTTATAAGAAATGAATTTGGAGAAGACGAATCTAGTGCTGATTTAACAATTATCGAAGAAAAGGTAAGTACTACTCATAATTAACCTAATTTTATAGGAAGATTTTGAAGAGTATTTAGTTTAGTAATTGGTTTTTTATTATAGAAAAAGAAAAAGGAAGAGGAAGAAGAAGAAACCACGGTAATCGAAGAATCAGAAGAAGAAATGTCAATTGTTGAAGAAAAATCAATCATCGAAGAGAATCATGTCGATGAGAAAAAGGTTTGTAAAGTTAATGCATATATGCAATAAAAAATATGCAATAAAAATTTTAATAATTCATTTTGTAATATAAAAGTATAAGTTTATATAAATTAGTATTATCTTTAATTTTTTAATAACAGAAAGATGTACAGAAACAAAAAGAAGAAGAAGAACAAACTATAATTGAAGAAAAGAAATCAGGTGCTAAGAAAGTTACAAAGAAAGAAGAAGTTAAGATAGAAGCCAAAAACGAAGAAGTTCAAATCGAGGCTAAAAAAACAGAAGCTAAAATAGAAGCTAAAAAGGTGGAAACAAAATTACAAGAACAGAAAAAAGCTGAGGCTGAAATAGAAGAAGCTAAAAAAATACTTGAGCAAAAGACAGCTAAAACAGAAGAAGAAAAGAAAGCACTTCTGGAGAAGATTGAGAAAAAGAAAACTGAGAAAGTACCTGAAGCCGAGGCTAAATTGGACGGTATTCCAAAATTAAAACCAGTCAAACCGAAAGAGGAACCTAAACCGGAAGTAGAGAAGAAAGAAAGTAAAAAGACTGAGGAAAAGAAGAAAGTCGTCAAAAAGAAGGTTGTTAAAAAGAAGGAACAAGATGTAAGTAATAATATAGTTTATGCATTATACTGTATAGATGTACAAAGTTACTTTATGAGACATTTTATTTTTATGTATCAAAATTCTTTTTATATTCCTAAGTCAAGATATTTTTCAAATCACTATATTTATCATTATCAATTCATGATGTATTTACAAAAAGTAGTAACGCAGTTGTTTGTTGTGTGTTGTGTTAACATTTAGATGTGCTAAAACTATTTTTACCTTAGGATGAATTCGAGTTTGTTGACGATTATGAGCGTCCAGTATTGGAGAAATATGAACGTATTACACCTACACCTCTCGAAAAGAAACAGAAAGTTAGTGACACACCAAAGGTAACCACTTTACACCACATGATACTATACTCACATATTGATTTACGATTTATGAATACATTAATTTACAATTTAAATTTATTTTTCTAATTTATGTTTGATTTAAATTGTACTCAATGATCTTAGACAAAACGTGCGTCATTGTCTGAGAGCGTTAAAAGTCAGCCAGATGATAGCGAAGAGGAACCTTCACTTGCTTCTTCTATACCTGAGAAGAAACCTAAAGTTGAAACAAAAGAGAAGGTACAAAGCTTTCAAAATATTGTTGTTGTTTTTATTTAAAAATTCAACTACTTTAAATTTTAAAATTTTGAATCAAAAATACTTGTATTCCACTATTATAATCATAACTTTAAACATGTACCATTAAAAATAATATTAAATAATAACAAAATAGGTCGAAGAAGAACCTAGACGTCCAAGTATTAAAAAGGGTATACCTAAACCAGAGGAACCTGTAGATGAAATATCTCAGGTTAAACTATCCAAAGCTCCAATAAAACCTGTCGAAGAGAAATCCGAAGAACCACAAGTAGCACAATCTAAAAAACCAATGAAAAAGGTAGTATTGATATTGTTCAATAATTCAATAGTAATAATAATAAAAATTGTTTCAATTATAACAATAAATTCATTTAATTATTATGATAATATGGTTACAATAAAATCAAACTATTCAACTTTAGCTCGAAGAACAAAAGGAATTTGTTGATGATTACGAACGACCAGATTTAGAGAAATACGACAAAGTCACTCCAACGCCAACTGATAGGTCAAAGAAATCAAACGGAGTTCGTGAGGTATTTTATATATTATTAAAATAAAACATATTATCTAAAATTTTAGGTAAAAATGCTTGGTAACAAAATCCTGGCTTAAAATATCGTGATATATATTATCTCGTAGTAATATCTGAGAAATGTATTTTTAGGAATCTCCAGAGTTTGTAGATGATTACGAAAGACCTGCACTCGAAAAATATGAAAAAATTACACCTACTCCTAAAGATAAACGTCGTTCTGGTGACATTCAGGTATATTGGTTGTCTTACAAAAAAAAGTATTTTTATATTCAACTTATTACGTCAACTTACTTGATCTAATTATTATTTTCGAAGGATGAAACCGATATGATGACAGGTAAAATAAAACCAAAACCCAAAGAAGATGAACCTGAAAAGCCAACACTTAGAAAACGATCAGTTGTCAAGGATAAGGTAGTCAGAACTTATAAAATAAAATCCATATATCAAAGTTTTTTATATACTTATTTTTTATATTTATAAACACTACCTGTTCTTTAATTTAGGAGGATGAGAAAAAACCAGATGAGAAACCAAAACCTAAAAGTATTAAAAAAGATGAGCCTAAGGCTAAGAAACGCCCCTCTCTTAAAGAGAAAGAGGTATTAATTAAATTCTGCGTTATTTTACAATATTACAGTATAACAATGACATAATCTATAACAGAATCTATAACACTTAACAAATTCGATATTTTTTTAATTTGACACATTAATAGGCCGTTAATAAATCTTCGCATTTTTACTTTTACACAATGATACGTATATCTTTTTAAAGACGCTCACATATGATAATATTTTAATTTTACGTATATTTTTAGCTTTTAATGCTTACTTACTCTGAGAGGATGTACAGCTTTGCTTGCATGCTATGAAGAGCGTTGAATCTTTAAAGTGTTCAGTGGGGCTAATTTTTACAAGTTACGAGTGTGCTGCCTTCGCATCACATAATGCTCTTTTACACAGTTCTCTGTTTCCTATGTCACGAATATAATATAATATACATAATACTATGCACATTAAAAGATTTTTACATATATTTATAAACAAATAATTAATCACTATTACCTTTACTAAATCTATCTAGAAATTAATTATACGAAAGTAATCATTTTAAAGGTCCAAGAAGAGGAGTTTATCGACGATTATGAGAGGCCAGTTCTCGAAAAGTACGAGAAAATCACACCCACACCCATCGAGAAAAAGAAAAAGGTACACATTCAGATCCACACTTTACATACAAGCTAATAAGTAGTTACTCTTATACTTTACAATTTTTCAAGTTTGAATAAGAGCTGTAGAAACAAATTGGAATATAAGGGATACAATAGTTTCTTTTGTTGTGTAGTGGTTTTTTCTTTAATTTTTAATACTTTATTGTTATAAAAAATCCTTAGTATGATTGAAAATCATTATTTATTATACAAAAAATAATATTGCTAAAATTTATTTAGGAGGATAAAAAAATTGAAGATGATACATCTTCTGCGACCGTACAACGACGACGATCGGTAAAAGATAAGCCAGAGGTACGGCAATTAATATAATATATTTATTCATTTATTAATGTTTTTACCATCTCAATCGAACTTAATTTATTTATACATAATATTTCTTAATAGCCTATGGATGTTGACGAAAGTGTCAGTGTTTCTAAGCCAAAAGCTCCTGTAAAACCAGGGCAAGAACCTGAAGATGTTTCACTTACACATAAAACCCCGGCTGAAACAAAGCCCACGGTTTGTACACGCATAATATTGAAATTCACGCTTTAATAAACGTTGCTTTTAGTTGTTAAAGCTACGGGTATATTAAACACCTAATTTTATGTAGGAGGATGAGGCTGAAGCAAAACTTAAAATTAGGAAACCAGAAATTGTTGAGGAAAAGACTATTAAACGCCCATCGCCTAAAGATAAGGAACAAAAGGTACTGCATAAAGAATTAAAAATAATCAAATTTTGATAACTGTAGGGATACTATAGGAAATTATGAATACATTTAAAATTCAAAAATCATTCGCAGATCGGAATAAAATCTTCTAATGTCTTACCTTTTACGGTATCAAACATATTAGAAAGAATTTTAATACTTGTAAAGGTAATATAGTGTATGGTTTTAAGTAGTTGAGCATCAAAATTATGAGAAACACACAGATTGTCACTTTTAATGATAATATAGTTCATAATTTTAGACGAGACCTTTACACTATGTTCTATTTCCTTTCTCTTCTAGCCTGTATTTATAGCACTATCTAGTTGCACATTATGGAAATGATTTTATCTTATTAGACCACAATACTTTAGACGTATTAGATTTTTTGATATGCATCACATTTGCTTAAATTTTTCACACCTTTTTCTATTACTTGTGGGCTTAGGGTGAGGATATCGAAGATTCAGTCAGTCTTACCAAACCTAGAACTAAGACGAGCACAACTGCTCCGGAGGAGGCATCTTTAACTCAAAAGAAACCTGCTCAGAAAAAGCCTACGGTACTTATCTTTTCATATTTTTTAATTTTCTCAGCATCGCAATTAAAAATAATTTTCTTGACAAATACAAGTTGTATAACATATAAAATTAAAAAATAAAATTTTCTTAGGAGGGTTCCGAAGCGGCTCAACTTAAAGTTAAAAAGCCAGCTGTCGTCAAGAAAGATACCGAAGCTGAGGTATAGAAAATTGAAAATATTTATAAACTAAAAATGGTAGATAGCTGAGATGATTAAAAAATTCTATAATTCTTTCGATTTAAACTAAACTTTTATTAATTGCACCTGTTTTTAGATAGAGGTATCGCACAATCTTACTAATATTTTAGTTCCACCTGCACTAGGAAAACTGCTTTTATAATGTAGATTTTCCAATTAGCTAGAGTAACTTACGTATATTGTGTACTTAGGAACCTCTGACCATAAAGGGAGGTAAATTCGAAGTACCACAACTTAAGAAAACTGTCAAGAAAGTACCTGAAAAGCCCAAAAAGGCTACGTCTTCTGACAATAAAGAAAACACTGATGGGGTAAACATCTTGAAGTACTGAAAATTGTTTGTGACGTCCCATTGTTACTTTGTTGTTTTTCTCTTCATTTCCTTCTTACACTTTCTTCTCTTTTACACTTATTAAGCACTGCTGCACTACACTATATTGTTTTTAAAAAATACACACTATTCAATACACAAACACAATTTATTACACTTTGCGATATTTTTAAAGTATCTGGATTGCGTTTAATTAAGCTTCGCTGGATCTTCGTCGTTGTCTTTCAAAATGTGGTTGATGATAGTCGCATGCTGCTATTAAATGTTTTATGTTTTTTTTTCAGGTATACTTGTAATTATATTTTGTTCTGCTTATACATATGTTTTTAGTTACCTTTTTAAGAATAAAGCCAGAAGAATATTCCAAAAAATGTGTATATATTTTTTCATTAAAAAAACATTTTTTAGCTTAAGATTCGAGTACTAATTATTCTTTATTTTTCAGTATGAACTAGATTTCATTGATGATTACGAGAGACCAGTGCTAGAGAAGTATGAAAAAATATCACCTACACCTACTGTCAGAGATAAAAAGGAGAAGGAAGTTAAGGTGAGATTCTAAAATTATACTATATTAAACTTGCTGTAATAACTTTTATATAACTCCAATTTTGGAATCGTGTTTATACATCGTACCACTATTGTATCGTACGAAGTTCGAGTTTCACAAAAGTTATTAAAGAACAGCGACTTGGAAAAAATAGTTATTAGCCAACCTTAGGCACATAAAGCTTTATTTTGTGATATTTTTTTTGGTAGTTATTATGTATTATATCTATGGTTATTTTGCTATTCTGGGCGAAGACACAACTCTATGAGATCAAATCCAAAAAATAAAAATCGGACCAGCCGTTATTGAGTTATATAATATGGTGCAATTAATCTGATTTTGTTTTATAAATAAAGACAACTCTTTTGTATCAGCAATTTCTTAAATACTCAATTTTTCAATGGAATGAACTTCAATATTCTACGACTATACTATACTATATACACATGGCATTTAATATAATTAATATCAAGTATAGGCAAATTTCGTTAATAAACTCTTTGCTGGTTTTATTGAATATATTCAAATAATATTGAATATATTCATATAAAAATAAAAATGAAAATAATTATTGAATTTATTTGTTGCTCATATTTAAATAAATTGGTGATTGACTGAAATGATATTGAAATTATTGGAATATACGAAATACATCTTTTCAACTATGCACTTACTAATCGCCTTGTTTTATTTAAGGTTGATAGTAGACGAACATCAACACAAAGTGAGGTTAGTACGATTTATATATTTGTTAACTATTTTACAACTTCTGTCGGTCTTTATAACTTGATTAAACTTTATATCTTAATTTTCCACTTAAATACTTAATTTAAAAAAAAGGTAATTGGAACTAACAAAATAATTTTTATACATCAGATGCAAGTTCAACAACAACAGCACCTAGCTGTGAAGGTAAAGAGTTTGGTGTGAATAATTGTTGTAAATAGGTCATTCAAGAGTAAATAATTTATAAGTCCTTTTGTGATTAATCTTTTACCATTTTTTTAATAATAAAATACTCCTTTGAATCCCAATCCAGGTTTTGAGGTGTTGTGAATAAAAATGGTGAATTGTTCCTGTACACAAAAAAATACGACATGTATTTTTTTACATACCATTTTATGTAAAATACATTTGTTATTATTATTTATATATAAAAATGTAAATCTTTTAAATTTGGCAGAAGAAAATAGGTGTATCCAATATACTAAAAATCATATTCGTGAAAAGAAATACCATTATAATTCATGTGCTAATTCATGTAATTAATGTGTTTTAACTTCACATTTCTACAATAGGAGAATATTAAATGTATATAATATCTTTTACCTAATTACACTACACCAAATATATGTTCATTTTTATGTAATTGTAATAAGTACTAACAAAAACTGAAAACATAATGTTTCGTTTTCAGACTGAAAGCAGAAGATCTTCCATTCAAACTGAGGTTAGTTATCATTGTCCATTAACATATCTTGAAAAGATTAATAAATGTACATATGCTTAAGGAAATAGGATAGAATCATTTAAAGTATAATTTTTAGTTAAAAACAATGTTGTGGTCATAATATTATGTGAAAGATAAATTAGATGTCCTTCTTTACAAGGTTTTTGGGATCGTTGCAACTAATGGACAGAAAATATTTATTAAATGTAAATTTAATCCTTATAATAAGATAACCCAGAAATTACTGTTTTTATCTGTTTTATTTTTTAAAACCATTTCCAAACATTTTTTTATTGTTTTCAATTATTTCATACGTACATACAACGTATAAATCGCTCGAACGACGAAAGTAAATATATGATAGTTCTTAAAAGTAATCGTTCTGTCGAGTGAATAGAGCTTTGAAGTTCATTGTTATCGTATATTGGAGAGTATTACGTGGGTGGCGGGGAGAATTTTGCCTCGAAGAGAGTCTATAAAAGTTTGTAAATCTGGCAAGAGATTCACTTTACGAATGTCCGTCGTGGAGTCTAAAGTTCGATAATGCTTCGGTTTCAGAAACATACAAGCGAAACGTACGTCGAAAGTGTGGTTAGTGATCCTATGTGATGTGTCGTGGTAGTGACAACCTAGTGTTATTGTAAATACTTCAGGATTAAAAGAAGCTGCACTGGAATTTTTGTGCTATTTACCAAGTTTATGGATTACTAATTAGTTTGACGAACTTCATTCATGTCTCTTTCAACATGTTTATATTTACTACACTTCTATTTCTTTCTAGAATAAATGTCTGATTAATTAAAGATCGAAGCTGCAGCTTTGGAACCGAGCTGTTTAGCAAAATATTCGATATAAGAAATTTTTAATTTTAAAAACAGTATAGGTATATAGTTACTGAGAAAACATTTTTTGTATTAGTTAAAAGCTGCAACGACCCAAAAAGTCTTTCATATCTTCGATAAATTCAAAATCTACTTTGAAGTATCTCAAAATTTTCATATTTTTCTCTAGGTTCAGGAAGTAAGGACTGAGAGCCGACGCAGCTCTATAATCGAAAACAAAGCTCTTAAGGTAGGAATTAATATGTAATACTTAACAATATAAAGGAAATATCCTTGAAAAATAATAATTAATATATTGAGTACTAATAAAAGAATATAGTTCGCCATGTTTTTAAAAGCTAGCCAAGAGATTAAGAATCGTTAACAGTGAGTGAATATTTTCGTAACATTAATATAAACAAAGTGTATTTTTAAGTAAATTATTACTCTCTAGCGTTATTGATAGCGCAGTGTGAAAGGAGTTACTGCTCATTGGTTAAGAAAGTCTGTATTTATAATAAAATTGTAACTGAGGAGAAATGCTACATTAATTATTTTTTTCAAATGTTAGTAATAGTAATAGTTTTAAATTTTTGTCTGTCTGTCTGGGAACTACTAGACGGATTTTGATGAAATCTGGTTATCTAGGTTAAAGGTATAAGATCCATTTTACTGTGGAATAATATCTCGGCTCTGAAAATCTAGATACTAGCTCGTAGTACGTATCTTTTGACGAATCCGAGCGGAACTAGGGTGCGTCGCTAGTGTAAAATAAATTCGAACTTTTGTTTGGTCTCGAGCACCTGTAGCTACTAAAAGAAACGCTCGTTGGCTAATTGCCACCTCGAGGGCCACTTAACGATACCCGAACGGTATGTGCACACTAGCGAGAGACAATTGTCTGCATTTATAATAATTAATAACTTCTTATCAACTTGATTTTATCTGCTGCTGTATTAAAGTTTATGTGCTACATTTCAAAATTTCAGATCAAAACGTGATCTATAGGTATATAATATATCAACGACTAGCTCTATTTAAAGTTAAGATTTATTAAATAGTTTTTCCTTTTTATAATGCGGATTCTACGAGAAACCTAAAAAGAAACTTTCTGCTTGAAAGTATCTGAGCTTTTTCCCGTTTTTAAATATTTCTGAACATTAATGTTCTTTTTTATATAAATATTTATTAACAGTGATTTCAGGGATTAAGAAAGTGAATTTCCTATATATGATATTGTTCTTGCTTTATTAAACTTCAAGCATTATATTCCAATTAAGAATTGAGTCTCTCAACACTGAGCTATGATTTTTAATCTTGATATTATGTTAGTAGTACTGTTAACTTGTAATGTAATCGATTTATAAAAAGTTTTACTATCTTACCTATATCCCAATCATTGAGGAATTTCATGGAAATTTAATTTTTTCAAATTAAAAATAATAAATAATTGAATTTAAAAATTTCAATTAATGTAAAATTATATAAATTAATAAACAAATGAGGATACTTTTTAAATACATCAATGGGTAGAATCATGATCTCCTACATGTGTATGAGACAATAAATAATTTCTACAGATTACAAAAGAAACTTCAGAAAGCAGAAAATCATCGGTGTCATCAATTTCGGAACAGGAGCAGGTTTCACAATTTAAACAGACTGGTCTTAAGGTAAGGAATAAATTCCATTTTACGAAATATTTCATTACATTTGAAAGAAAAAATTAAAAATTTATCAATAGTTTTGGCAAAGTTACGAGTATGATGGCAAGTCGCAATCCCACTGGCTAAATCCTTAAGTTTTGAAGTAAACGGTTTTTAGTAGTTGATGAATTTGTTTTGGCTTAATATTAATTTGGTAGAAGACACCAAATACCGCTTCTGGCAGAGACAACTAATGATTTCGATTTGATAGCTTATTGCAAATTTTCCCATTTTCCAATATCATCAAAGTTTTTTTTAAATCGAAAGTAGAGTTTTTTTTCATGATTTGGTAATGTATGTGGATTAGCTCTTAGTAAGGATTTTGTTCACTTAAAATAAGTAGAATTATAAGAAAACTAAATATTCCAAAGAACAATACATTATCATTTCATTAATTTTGAATTTCCAACTTCCTATTTATTATTATTTCCAATCATAGTTCATTGCTTATTTATTTAATATTTATTTTAGAAAATCGTAAGGGAACCAGAAGTAGTAAATGAATTAGAGCAAATAAAACTTAAGGTAAGTTTGCTTTTAGGCATTATGCATGACATATTATGTCCTATGTAAAAAAAACTTCGTATGTGCCTGCTGTACTGCCTTTGTAAATATCCATATTGTATAAATATATTATGTACATGCATTTGTTTATCGTGGCGTCCTCGTGTATTTGTTAGGTATATACTTATGAATATGCAAACTATACATAAAGAATTTAATACATTGTATTAAAAAAGAATTATGGAGGTATATACTTATTTCTGTATTCTGTGAATAGGATGACAATAAAGACGTTAAAGAAAAGGTTAATCCAACAATAGATGAAACACTTAACGAAAACATATATTCATGGCGACCTACGAAGTCAGACACACAGGTACACTACATTAAACACATTCATAATATACTGTTACATGTATACTTCTATTTACATCTTAACGAATTTAACATTCCACTATATTCACTTTAATAGGAACCTACACTAAAAACGCAGCGTAGTATTAGTTTAGACCAGCCAATAATAAAAGATTTTACTCAACATAGACGAAGATATAGTAAAACTGAGGTAAAACTTTATATAATATTTAAATATTTAATTAATAAATACTTAATCACTTAGTCTTTATATTATAACGTATTTTTACTTGGGGCAGGATATTGAAGAGACAGAAACAGAAGAAAGCGAAACAATTAGAAAGAGTACTTTTGATAGTCCGAATAAAAAGCGTTTGCAAACCGGAAAAATTAAAGAGGTAATTAAAGCTAGAAGTCGAATTTAACTTAATATTTTTTGAAGTGAAACTTCTTTAGAATCGTTGTGATTTCAAACTCGATGAAACGAAAAAATAAGTCCATAGTACCAGGCGCTCAGAGACGGGGAACAGTAGCCTTAATTTAAATTCAAGTTTTGCTTCTGACATGTGTACTTTGTACACACGCACTTTTTTTTAAATAGGATGATCTTACCGTATTCATAATTTTTGTAGGATAAAGTTAGTCCAATGGATGTAGATGAACTTGATAGTAAGACGTTTAAACGTAATCAAAGCTTAGTCAAAAATGAAGATAAAACCGATGACAAGCCTACTGAATTACGTAGACCTAGCGAGGTAAATTTTGAAACAATACAAAATTTGTAATTTAAAATCATGTAGTATAGATAGCATACCTAAATTTTCTAATTCAACAGGACAAAAAGGTTTCAAAATATAAAACTGAATCTGAAAGTAGTCAAATAGATAATTCTGCGGGTGTTAGTGATGACGAAAAGTTAAATTCAGAACAGCCCTCAGAACAAATATATCCTTGGAGAAAACCAAGTAAAGTTAAAGAGGTAAATGATCAAACTTTGCTTGTATATTAGGCGATTATTTGTATTAATTTGTGAATTAACGTAATGCATACTGTATTGTAGGAAATTGACAAGCCTAAAGAAAGTGTACTAAAGGTTAAAGATTCAGTGGAAAACGAAAAATATAAGGTAAATTATTAGTTATTAACAACATTGATAATTATATACTTGGCAGTTTTCTTATTTAATAATGTTATTAGGTACCTGATAATGTGATAAACGAATCTAATGGCATATCAGAAAAATCTACAGAACAAACACTTTATCCTTGGAGAAAGTCTAAAGAGGTACTTCAATTTTTACCAATTACGTTATTTAACAAAAAATGCAATAATTAACTTTAAAAAATCATTCGTCAGGTACCCATACTTATTACACCAGAACCAGATTCAAAACCAAATGAAGTACCATTTTCTTGGGATGTTATTCCTGAAATTCCACAGGTATCAATAATTTGAAAACTATGTGCTATATAAAACAAAATGTTATATCTTATATTTAATATTTAAAAATTTATTAGGCGGAACAAACACCTGAATTAGAAAATCAATACACACCTACATTACGCGAAACACCCGACATTCTGCCTTGGAGAAGATCTAGGTCTCCTCAGGTATACACATATTATACTTACAACCCACATTACACACAAACTCGCACCTCCATCATATATTGACATACATCAGTCATTCCATGCTCAATTCAAAAATATCTGAAAATGTAAGCATCAATCAAATAGATTATTTTTATAACCTTTACGCTTACAATTTCGGAATAAACAATTCGTATGGTCGCCATTATAACGTTATTCACTGCTCTATAGGCTGATTCAGAGGGCATACAAGAGAAAAAACCGGCTTCTTTAGAAATACCACAAGCTGATATTAGCAGACCTCAACCTGACGAGGTATTGAAATTGGCAAAAGATCAATAACGGCATAGAAATTTGGCACAATGCACACACTTTTTTCACAAGATTTGAATTCAACACCTGCACACTGCACTCGCACTTGTAGTAAAGCACATAATTTGTTGAAATAATTGAAATTTTCTTAAAATCTAATAATTAAAAAAACACCAGTAGATAAAGTAGAAAAACTTAATAACTATTTACGTGTCGTAGATAGGTTAAAAAAGTAGATGCTAAAACAAAAAAAATGTAAAAATAAACTGCATGTTTAATTAAAAATTAAGGTAAGTTTTCATAAAAATGTATGCATCGTAGTGATGTTATTTTGTTACGTCTGTGGTCATATTGCCATGTGTAGTGTGACTGCACAATTTCTTCACTTTTACGTGTAAACTTATTTTCCCAGCTTCTGCTTCAACTTTTTACTAATTTAATATACTGTACAGTTTTCAGTTTTTCAGCTCTTTAACTATTGTATGCAGAATACAGGTAATTCATTGTTTACATGTTTACTTAATTGTAGGTCGGGAACGAAATGAAGAATATTGTGAATATATTTTAGGCTTATTTGTAATACATTCTTTTGATTGCAGAAAGTCGAAGTTAAACAAGAAAAAGTAGAGCAAGAGGCTAAAAAAGCTAAGCTCACTACAGTAAAGAAGAAGGCAGAAGAATTACCTGAAATCCCCGATTATGAGAGGCCTGAACTCGAGAAATATGAAAAGATTTCACCAACACCCACTACTAGGGAAAAGCCAGAAAAAGACAAGGTCATTTTTTACATGCAGCTGCAATTATTCTTTAATAATAATTTTATACTTATCTCTTGAAAATTATGGGTAATTATTATCTTTTTCTTTATTAAAAGATTTTTTATATTTTCGCAGCCGGCTGAAAAACCAAAGGTACCTGAAATTAAGGCACCAGAAGAGAAGCCAGTGGCACCTAAAATCGAAGTGGTACGTGACAAGTCTCCGAAACCGGATGCACCAAGAAAACCATCCCTGTCACCTGCACCTCCAGCCAGACGAGGATCTCTCATTCCACCACCAGAAGAAATGGGAAGACGTCCATCCTTACTAATTAGCGACGAGGTATGTAATCTTTATGTTTATAAAATCAAGCAAATTGTGGATACTATAATGATAAGAAACATATTGAATTACAATAATTTTTCAACATACACATTGAAGGTATGAAAATTATAACCTAGAATTACCTAGTATTGTGCTGTCTGATTGTAGCATAGAATACTCTTAGTAGGTATATTTATTATAAGAACATTAAGAGCACGCACTTATTTCAGAACACTAATATTTTATCACACTACACAGGAACACTTGTTATCTTGTGAAAATATTTTGTGTTATTACAATTAAATAGGTGCGTGGTTATATTTTTTTTATTTTTGAGCCCTGTAGACCCTATTCTGTCGAGCCGAACCCGTAACATTAAAATACCCTAAGAACCTCCTTTGAACAATGCTAAACCTCGTGCTTGAGTAACGGAGATGGTTATAGTTGATTTAATTGGGTGATATGAAGCTTAGAAACCCTTATTCCTGGCTTTTTAGATCTTAGACTTTACACAGTAGGTCGTGCCGACAAGAAAAAATATTAGTCATCAATGTAGTTATTAAGACGGTAAAACACGTAATCCACAGGAAAATAGAAAACTAAGACCCGGTGAGGTGATCGAAGAGAAGAAGGTAATAGATAAAACGCTACGAATAATAATAATTCGTTGAATGCTATCCGTTATGATGTTGCCGTGACAAAATTTTTAACTTTTATTCTGTCAAAGAAATGATGTTATTGCCTTTGCATCTGGCGCGGATTAAAGCACAATTATCAAGGAAAGCAATCTGGATAATTACGTAACATTTTGGCAATTTATATTAGACGAGTTAATGGTAAAAATGTCTTACAATAAGAATTAATTTATAGTTTCAATTCACACTATGTTATGTAATTATTCAGTATTCGTCTTTAAGGAGTTTTATCGTACAGCGCACCTGGCTACATTGCACAATTTTTGTGACACAGAGCACACACGTAAACTGCACAGCTTGTACGCACGTATGCACACAAATTTACTATAAATGGTTCTTTAAATTATTCGGGTATTAACTGAAGCACACGACGTAAGAATCTTTTTAAAAACCATAGGCTTAATACGACGACTAACAATAATAACATAGTGGTGCATAACATAACGAAAATAACTACTGCACTACTGACAAGGTCTAGATTAAATGTTAGGGTCTAAGGTTCCCAGGTTCGGCAGCACAGATAGGCCACAGTTATTTTTTCGCGGTTATTACCAAATTTTTTTAATAACAGGTCACCAAATTACGTCCTGGAGAAGTTTTAGACGAGAAAAAGGTGAGATTGTTTGGGTCTGGTCGATTTTAGGTGGACGCTGCTCGCTTTGCAAAGCATTTTGTTCAATTTCAATTTTAATTTTTTTTTCTTTTTCGCACATACGAGACAACACGGATAATATATCTGTTAAACTATTTTTTGATTAATTTCTTACACTCTTACTCATTTACAACAATTTACAATGTACACACCAGATATTATATCTTGTCTATCTTTCCATTTTACATCTTATATTCGATTCCTAATTTATTCTTTAATGTAGATTTATACTTTCTTGTTGTCCCTAGTAGGAATCACATCTGTCTATTCCCACATACAAGTATCAAAAGCCGCTTTACTGACTAGCGGGGGTACTACTTCTAGAGCAATTGGCTATTTCGCAAATTAGTTGACTTTGAAATTTTTGGCATTTAAGAATCATAATATTACTAGTTAATATATTTCTGGTTATTAATTTAAATTTCTATTATGATTCTTTTTCTCAAGTAAAGCTTAATAGAAATTCTAGAATGGCTTCAATTTTACCTTAACATGGTTGATCTGAATTATAATTTTCTTCTTATTATTATTATAGATTAGTCCAGCTTCAATTAAAATTTAAAACTTCTTTCACCAAAAGTAACCTTCACTAGTATAATACTTCCATCTTTAAAAATATATTTACAATACTACACATCTGTACAAATTACTACAATAATAGATCATCAACACAACAACATCTAATGTTAATTTAGCACCTACACAAATTATTTCATACATTGATGCATTAAGATTTTTTATAATACACAAATTAACAGAGAATGTATTACTAAAACAAATTTTATTTTTCAAAAAAGAAACGCGGCAGGCCGGGTGAACTTTCGGATGAGGTATATACATGGTGTGAAAATATATGTTTAGATATCTATGTTATAAAAAAATTAGATCCGTGGCTAACATAGACCTTTTTTTACAGTGATTAATTATTTTTGTTATAAAAAAAGTATAAAAGAAACTGATTATAAAACGACATCTGAAGCCGTAATATAATTTGTTTCAATATAAAAGGGGGAAGGTTTCTGAAGAGGTGACTGAAATAGTGATAAAAGTAATTTTACATTCCGATTGTAGTGTTAGAGCTATTAATACTTCGTTCTAACATGTTTATCAACTCTTGACTAACAAATTACCGCAAATTAATTAACTTGATTGCATGACTTGCATGTACCTATAATCAAATAAAGGGACAAGGTTAAAAGGAATTTTTCTAAGGAAATATGAGCTTGAATACGAGTTTCTTGTCCTGACATTTTATTATTTGACATCATCAGCAACCCACGCTACCCTAATTATTAGTGTTGCTGCTTTAGCCTTGAAATGAAAATGAGTGTTTATGTACTAAATAATGATGTTTTATGTTTTAAATGTACGCTATTTGTTTGCTGGGACAGTAAACGAAAACGGTAAATTGCTAATAACGTTAATAACATCCCTAAAGATGCCATAAAACTAAAAATATAATATGTTTATAGATTGCATTCCAAAACAATGTCGTGTCTAATTATGTCGAATCTAATTTATAAATCAAATGTATTGATATAGAAGCGGAAGCTAAACAAAGATCTTTAATTATAAACTAATGAATCTAGATTGCAGCCAAACTATCTACGACGTAAGCATGTTTGTATCAAAATAAATATTACTTAATAGTCACCTCCAAATAGTTAGTTGGGTATAACTTAATGTTCGCATAGTTTACCACATTGATAGTCAGTCATTGGTGGACTATATAAAACACGACTGTCAACGAGTTAAGAGGTGATGAAATGACAATTCTTGACATGAATTCGAAACTATATTTACGCGATGACTAAAATCAGAATGGTGAGCAGTAAATATCAAGAAGATAGACACCAACCCAGTGATGCCAGGTCTTTGGCGAATTCCAATGATTGATAGTTACTCTTATAATAAAAGCTAGGAGCTAGGCCAAGGTGAATGTCGGTCTGTTTAATTATTGCAACTTGCCAAAACTAATGACTTATTGAATCAGGGATATATTATTAGAAGCAATTGTTTAACAAATCACCACAATATCGATATAACGAAAACATATCAGTAAAATTAAAGTGCTTGTTGTAAAGCGCCCAAATCGATTTGAAAAAATAAAATATTTAAAATGTATATTATTATATTGATGCCGTCTATGTTAAAACACAGTTATAGAGCGATCTCAAATTAAATAATATATGTGTGTCATCATAATGAAATCAAATTTCGTGGGCAATTGGTTTGAATCCGTACAGAAAAATTTAAGATATATATCATTGAAAAATTTAAGATTAAATCAAAATAAAAGTCGACGACGAGTATCAAGTTACTCTAGACTTCGATCCAAATACATTCAACAAGATCAAAATACATTCGAAAAAGAGCGTTGCACATTCCATAGCGCCACATAATTAGACTATGTTATTATTAAAAACAAGGACGCGCTACAAATAGAATAGAATAGATGTAAATGTGATTGACAAGTAGATATAGATATGGTTCATACCAAGAGAGGCGCGTGGGTAGTTTGTCCTACGGTAGGTTGTTATGATATCTCGATTCTTGGCATGGTTACAGTTCTTAAAAGTATTGGCTGTAAAATCATATTATTGATATCTATATTGACAGGTGCATCTCATGGAGGAGAAATTACAAAAAGCATCTTTTTGAATTCAAACTCTTTTTGATAATTCAGTAAATATGACGTCTTGTAATTTCAGATATAAAATGCCATTTGCATATATTTATAAGCTAAAGGGAGGTGCATACATAGTTTTTAGGACTGTCAATAAATTAAAAGCAGTTGTAGTAATCATCAGTGTAGAAGAAATGAAAATGATATACGAAACAAAAAAAATATGATTAGATACGAAAAAGATATTCACACGCCTTAATGGGATCTAATAAGGATTTCCAAAAAAGTATAAGACAGAATTAAAAAAAAGATAATATTCTAAGTATAATCAATGATAGTCGAGAAATACATAGCTACAACAATCCGTAGCGTTTTGCTACGAGATTTAATTTTTAGGGTACTTTTACACATTAATGATATTTATGTGCATTTTACAGTTATCTAATAAATATATATTATAAGATATAGGAATTTCGAGAAAAATGTCTTTATGATATTTTTATGTCTGATTTTTTTAGTTAGTATCACTTCAGTTTCACACCTTGTTGTAATTTGAGCAAAACTAAAGTTCTCACGCCTTCACTAAAATATAAGAAGAAAACTTTCATTACAGATAAATTATTACCCAAATTCCCCCTTGTAGGAAGATACATTCAAGCATCTAAATATGTCGTAATAAGTGGCAAATAACTAAATTGATCTAAGCTTACCTTTTACTTTAATGAATGCAGAATATTTATAACATGATGTAATAATCTTGATTTAGCCAACGTTTACATCTTTAGCATCGATTTAATTTTTAATTGATATACGAGTGCCGAAAGCACTGGAGCCATCCAATGTAGAAGTTAAGTGACAACGATGAATGAATACAACTGTAAGTGTCGCGAATACGCTTCCTTATGTCCAAATATACCGGATAAATTACGGTTGATATCAGTTGACGACAACTCCACACACATGTTAACAGCATCATCCAAGTACACACGGATGCTCACCTTAATCTGATAATTAATTGAATCGGTCTGCTGATTTGTGCTGTGCACAAATAGATACCGCTCTCCCGTCCCCGCCCGCTCCATAGCCGATGCGCCTACGACGACCCCTTCAGTCTTTTCAGATTCGCGCCAATTTTTACATGGAACGACACTTATCGAACTGCCCTAATCGAAATACTATCAAACTATCACATAACCTTATCGAGTAAAATAGTGGCTGGACATTTAATATATTTAAAAAAATAATACCGGATATTTCCAAAATGTATAAAATTATCAACATAAGCAAATTAGATATCATGCTTTTCCATTTTGTATATAATGGAAAAATAAATATGATCCTGTGACACTGTGAAATTTTAAAAATTCATTTCTGTATTAGATTTTAGTGTATTGTGGCATCTTTACTGATAATATTTACTGTGTTTAACATTATGGCATCTTTAGCCAGCAAACAACTCGCTTCATTAACTGTACCAAAACCTATTGGGGTAAGTACGCATGATTCTAAATTATTTATTAGATTCCATATCCTGAAGTTATCGAGGTATATTTGAAATTCTTGTATTTCTACATATAAAATCAATGATACACATAAAAATGTTGTCCCAAAATTTTTGAGGTTTTATTCTAAATGTTTTGTTGTCATCAGTATTAATCAACAATGTAATAAATATATACACCCTTGCCATTATATTTTATATTCTTCTTCGCGTTCTAATCAATATTAAAACCCTATTTTTCTGAATGGAATAATGGTAGAAGGATGATAATTTAGGGTTACAAGTTTTTTTAATGCCAAATTATATAAAAATAAAAATTAGGTCAAAAATTTAAAAAAAGCCTGGAGAGGGCCACTCTTAAAACCCATTGGAATAAAAAATAGCCTACGAATTTATTTGGACCTACCAAATATACACCTTAAAAATGGGACAAGTCGGAGGAGTTCGATAAAAACACTGTGACACGAGATTCTTATATATTAGATTATATTATATACAATATAAATATGTATGTAGTCAAAGACAAAACAGTTCAGTAACTTTTTCTCCTTTGTTTGTCAACCGATATTCATTTTTTTTTATAGTAGCTATTGACGAGCTAAGCGTTAGTGTTATTAATGAAATTTTACTGAATTTGTTTTCCTCACAGTTGATTATTATAGTCGGATTTCAACCCACACTACCAAATTCATTTTTTACAATTTGCTAATTATAAACAGTTATACTTTAAAGTTTTCTTAAATACAAGCTTAAGTATTAGTCATTTAATACAAAAACATTTCAAGATTAATTATTTAAACTCAAATAACTTTTTAACCGAAAATAATAAAATTAAAAATATTAAAATTAATAATATAAAATTAAAAATATTAAACTTAAAAAAAAACAACAACTTGTTTAGGCAAAGCAGAAGATTTTATAAACGCAACTCTAAACTTATAAATTACTACAAAACCACTTCTTTGATGACAATAAAGTAGGTAATGACGTCATTCGTAATATCAAAAGTGCAACTATAATTTACCGTTGCAATTATTTTCAAGTGTTGCTTCAACACTTGCGCTACATTTATCAGGAAGTCCAGATCTTCATTGTCGGGTCATTTGGCGAACGCACATGATGCACAGCATCTGTCATAACACAACTAATGCGTCTTGTATTTAGTTACGGTATAATTTTTCAATCTAAATTTAATCAACACCAAATCGTTTCCAATCTACCTCGATGACTTAAATAGTTGAACTAATTTTGGAAATTAAAGTATTGACATTAATTTCAAACTAAATAAAACAGATAAAACATCTTCAGTGTCAAATGAAATCACTATTATATTTAAATCAACACTATAAAATACAATGGTGATTAAATACTCAGAATTGTCATATATGTATCTAATACACTTGTATCAACATTACATGACACTATAAATATTTATACTGTTCGTTTTCTAACATTTTTATGTTACTTTTTTATTTTTTATTGTATTAGGTTTGAAATTCCTAATACAGAGCTAAAAACTAAACTTTATAATGTTTCTGTCGATTTCAATGTGATTAACAAATATAATGTGAGTTTTAGTGAGATTCTAATGCTCTAATAATAATATAGCGAAGAAAGTCTGGTGATGCAAGAAGGCCTTCAATTCAAGATCTAGAAGATTTGATCAACAAACCCTCAGTACCTCTTAAGCCTATTGGATCCAAAGAAGGACCTCCACAAATTGTTGATGTTCAAGAAAGCAACTCTGCTGTTGAAGGTTTGTTATTTGAAAAAACTTAAATAATATTTTGTCAAAAATTTAATATTTAAAAAAATTGTTTAATAGTTTATAAGTATCAAGCAAATTACATATATGAAATATTCTTATTACAAATAGATCAAACTGGATATCTCACCGTTCAAGTCGAGGGTAATCCAGCACCCACTTTCAAATTTTATAAGGGTGTTACCGAAATTATTGAGGGTGGCCGTTTCAAGTACGTCACTGATGGCGAAACTGGTCTAATTACACTTTGCATGAGAAAAGTAAAACCCAATGATGAAGGCAAATACAAAGTCGTTGTTAGCAATATCCATGGCGAGGACTCCGCGGAAATGCAGCTCTATGTATCCGGTGAGTGAGGTTTATATTATACTGCATATTATTAAATTCTTGTTGTTTTATTTATTCATAAATTCTAATGTTATTTAATATTTAGTGCAAAGAAATGTTTTATATACATTAAAAAATATAATATGTAGTTTAGTTATTGTCACGTTACTAATAATGTCTGTCTTTACTTTACTTTTAATTTTTAAATGTAATACAAAGACGCCAGTGGTATGGACTTCCGTGCCCTGCTCAAGAAAAGAAAATATGCTAAGTGGGGTGAGAAGAAGGAAGACCCTGATTGGGGTGACCTGAAAGAAACCGAAAAACCCATCCCACCGCTAAAGAAGGTCGAAAAGGTAAGAAAGAAGGACAAACTTACTAACCAACAATAGATAGTATCAATTATAGAAATATGATCTTCAAGTGGTGATATAAATCATAAAATATAAATAAATAAATAAACATGAGTTTAAAAATAAATAAAATGAGAGCTAATATTTTAAAAAAGATAATGTATGGTTCGTAAAAGAATCTAGCGTAAACAAAATATATTTTTAATATTAGCTCTTAAATTTTAAATTAGACAGCTCCATCAGGCTATTATTGTAATGTTCATTAACAAGTAACATTGTAGCAATTATAATGAGACAGCGATACATTGTTTGCAAACAAGTTCAATTAAAGTAAGATATGATTACGAGAAAAATTAAAGAAGTACCTAGAATTTACACATTACATTCACTCATAACACATGCATAACTGCAAACTGGCGTTTTACGAACAATAATTTATAAATATTGTTATACAAGTCAGAAAGTAATTTGTAACAACACAATTTAATTTAACATTGTACAATTCTTCATTTTCAAATATTTATTAGTATTATTATCATCCTCGAATAATCAGTTTTTGATTAACCTTGTTGCTACAAGTTAGTTATACGTAAATTTAGGACCATATGCATCATTATATTTAATTCTTAGGGATTAGAGACTGGATATTACGAAGACGATGGCCACATTGTAGTCGTATCAGAAGGGGTCGAGATGTGTAGATTCCCAGCTGACAAACGCAGAAACTCCTCAAATTGGTCCTGGTTCAAGGTCCTCAGTTCACCACTTATACAATATCATCGTTCATTCCATCTTATGTTTCTTAACATTTACAACAGTTTGAAATTCTAAACAAGTGGTTAATGAGACACCATCTATATATTTTTAATACACACAATAAAGACTCTTTAATGATAGGGACACATTAAAAGGGCCTGACAACACTAATTGTCATAATGACGCTATCTATTATATTTATGTTGTGAAGAAGTTGATTATATAACAATAAATATACCAAAGTGTTATAATAATTAAATAAATACACTAATACAATGGCTGGTTGGTTAACGAGAAAAGTATTAAAAATATTTGGCGTTAGTATAAAACAATATTTCTATTCTAACATTCTCTACTACCTACACTTACAGTCATTACTGAACATACGACTGGAAGCAACTTCACTTTAAAGTTTTACACTGCTTTAAAATAATTTTGCTTTGCATCATTGATAAAATTACAAAGATGTAAAGACGTATCTATACCGTTTGCTGTCAATTCTAGGGTATATATCAAATAAGGAGACGAATGTCTCTCCCCGAAATAATACCCGATTGGCCCGCTTTGATGGAGGCTGTCAAAATAAAGGTTCGATAAAAAGGAAACATAAAACTGCAACTTTAAATTTTTAGATTCCTTTCTATTGGAACAAATTAAATTCAAAACAAAACGATAATTTGAATAAACCTGATAGAAAAATATAAATTTTAATTTGTTCCAATAAAATCGAAGTCTATTATAAAACATGGAATGAACTACAATGATAAATAAAATAACTAAAATTATCCCCTTAAACTGTCATTACCAAAACAGCCCTCAATATTTCAAAACTGCCAATTGAATCGTAATAATTACATAGATAAAAATAATTGGTAATGGTTATTTGAGGGCGATTTAAATGACAATGCATAAACAATGGATTTTAAATAACTAGCACAAGGTTTTTATCACCACTTCACTCTTTCCTATCTTAACCTTATTTTCAGGGAATGTAAGTGGAATGAAATTGATGATCATCCACTTCTCTTGGATTGTTGTCAAATAAATTTGATTTCAGGTTTCTGTGACGTCGTTTGAGGAGCTTTTGTCACGTCATTTTGTGCTAAAAGTACTCATTTAAATCATTATTAATTTCAGTTGATGCATCCGATGTATGCAGATTTTGGAATTTTTTAATAGTAAGATAGACAATAGAGGTGCTAGTAGGAATTCGGCATCTTATTAATAATAATTTAAGATGACCTAATAAATTATATACTGCTTTAATCAATCAAAAATCTTCATGTATAGGTATATCTATTTATAAGTAAATTCGATTCATCTCTCTCATAAAAAGTCTCTTGACATTATAAATTACTTTTAAGAAATAATCATTAAAAGACCACTAAGGATTTATGGATATTTTATAGAGATCCCAAAATAGAAGACCGTCTCTAGCAGAACTGATTCCAGATTGGCCGGTGCTGCACTCGTTCAAAAGAAACGAGGTTTGACACCGCGTTTGTCCGTCGTTAGATGACACAATGCATCTTGAATTGTATCACTAAATGCAATTTGTCGCACAAGAATATTTTTCACGTCTACACTTGAGCATAAATCTGTCCAGCAAGATTAGAATTGATCGTCTTGCACTGATATCTAAAAATAAATTTTACCAACAAATGACCTACAAAGAATGAGTATCAGTCAAATAATAAATATCGGTCAATGTCAAATTAATAAATAATAAATGTTAATTTTCGTCAGTGTATATATCTTACGAACAAAACAAAACGAAATAGTGAAAAAGTATCACATCTATTTTTCAACATTCCAATGCCTAACAGGGTTTTTAGCTTAGTCTACATTATTTTGCTTATATTCACAACACCTAGATATCATGGCTTAACAGGACAAGCCATGTTAGTTATCAGTGCAAGCACTGTATTACTTCGAAATCTTTAGTGGAAACCAAAGTTCACTTTCAATAGTATATAAAGCACATCTATTGTACCATCTATCTTCTTCTGTACTCTCGGCTCTTCTGCACCCATGACATTTTGCATAGCAACATTTCGCACCGAGAATTGTACAGTGTCATCGATGTCTAAAATTATTTTCGTGTTTACGACAAAAAAATAATGAATAAATGTACACAACTATAATGCTGACTTATAGAAGAAACGTTCATTCATTATTTTTGATCGATCGTTGTGCACACTGTGCAAAAAAGTCTTCGTATTCGCCCACTTTCGCACATTTCTACAATAGAAAGGAAATTCCAATTTCTGTACAAACGCATGATGTTTGAAGTGAGGGGTGTCAGTGATAGGGTGGCTGATGAATTTAACGCCTGGGTTATCACATAAATTTAAATTGTTTCATTCACTTTCATGCATTTGTATTCTGTGTCACTTCTGATATTGTATAATCAATAAAATGTGAAGTTAAGGTTAAGGGTGGTCCGCACACAGCTTTTGTCTGAAGAGCACTTTTTGTTACTGTACCAATTACGCTAAGAACTGAGTAAGGTATATTAATGGTACACACAATACTTTCAGAAACAAGAGTCTTTCTTGAAGCCCCTCGTAGATCAAAATGCAAAGGAAGGCAAGGATAAGAAGGTTACGTTCGAAGCGATTTTCACGAAACCTAATGCCAAGCCAAAATGGTTCTTCCGTAAGGATGTAAGTTTTCAGGATTTTTCATTTCAGGAGATCAATTTCCACAATCTGAATATTAAATGATACATATACACACATATTGAAACCAATACTAATAATTATCCTTTATAGGAGTTATTCCCTGGATCTAAATATAAAATGACTAACGAGCAAGATTCGTACAAATTGATAATCATGAACCCTAAAGTTGAAGATACAGGCAAAATCACAATTGAAATCGGTGGTATTACTAGCACTGCATTTTTACAAGTTGAAGAACCTGACCCTACCTACAATTTTACAAAACCGCTTAAGAAAACCCTCACTGGATACACAAAACATGAAGTTGTCCTGGAATGTGCTGTATCAAATAGTTTGGCCATTGTTTCTTGGTGGAAAGGAGACACGAAACTGGAAGACGGAGAAGAGTTTCAAATATCAAAAGAATTATCCGGTGTGTGCAAATTAGTAATTAAAAAAGCCAAATTAGACGACGCTGGAAAGTTTAGTTGTAGGATTGAAAAGCAACCAGATAAGACTGAATGTGAAGTTAAAATTGTTGGTAAGTATTATACCCATAGAAGGCAATTTTACTAAAATTATATATTTATATATTACGTTTGATACTATAACTCTATATATAGCTCTAGGTTGTTAATCTTATAAGAGGTATTTTCATAAGTATTAAAGATATCGTAATTCGAAAAAATACTTATGTGACTGATCTTTTTTCCCAGAATACCCGTACAAATTCACCAAGGTACTTAAATCACAGCAAGCAATTGAAAAGGATACTATTACACTACTTTGTGAATTGGACGATGCTGCTGGTGATGTTAAATGGTAGGTTTACATATAAACAATATATATATTACATATTTTAATGGTAATTGACTAATTTTAAGCGGATGTAGAAGATCAGATCTTATCTGATAGCAATTTAATTTATTAGGCAAGTAAACAAATTATGTCAGAAAAACATTTTAAAATTTTATTAATATTTTTTTAGGTACAAAAACGATCAACCGCTTAAGGCTGATAAACGCATAACAATTGTAAAGGAGGGTCGCAAACGAAAGGTAGTCATCAAAGATGCGAAGGTTACTGACGCCGGCAACTTCAAGTGTGTCAGTAACGCCGATGAGACTGCCTGCGAATTGATCGTCAATTGTAAGTCTTTTGAGTTTTTTTATATAATATTTTAATTTATCTTTAATGCTACTTACAAGTTTATACTTCATAACTATATTTGTTTTTATAAAACAATTACATAGTTAACAGAATTATTGCTATTAATTCAACTGAAACGTCTGAAATATTGACGGGGAGGGGTCATTGTTCATTGTTTATAGCTAGCGAACCTAGACCTAGACTAATAAATGAAATACGTTCTTTCAAACTGCATTGTAATACATTTTATTGCCAGTTTCTTTAGTGATGTGTCCAGTTAATTCGCTAAATACATAGTTTATGGAGTTAGCATATTTTAAAGTATTTGTTTGATAATACTTCTTGCAGACTCTAATCGCTTCAACAAGAAGTTGAAGGACACAGAAGCAATTGAGAGGGACAAGATTGTTCTAGAAGTAGAGCTGCAAGATCAAACTGCTGAAGCCGTTTGGTCCTTTAATGGAGAGCCCATCGTACCTAATGAAAGGTATAATTCTGACATTTGTTATTTTTTTATTCAAAAATATCACGCAATTTAGTCGAATTAGAATAATTTTTAATGCACTTTAATATTTTATATTATTTTTGTTTTATTATTTTATGTATGTAATGTAAAGTTCAATATATATGGAAACATATGAGTATCTTCCTTTCGACGAAATTTATAGCTTTTACTGTTACAATTTTTCCAAAAGAATTATAAGCTTTTAACTTGAAATCATTTAATAAGCACTCTTATACTAAGCTACTTTATGTTTTACAATAATTATACCTTTTCATATAGGATTGAAATTAAGAACTTGGGCGGAGGTAAACACCAGTTAATATTCAACAAAATCGAAATGGAGGATGATGGAGAAATCTTATGCGAGTCTGGTAAACTAACCTCATCTTGCAAGCTCTCTGTAAAGAAAGGTGAATCTAAGCCTCAAATTGATTGCCCAGATGAATTCAGCGGACCAGCTGGACATCAATTCGTCATCGAAGTGCCTTATAAAAGTAAGTCAAATAGTAACAAGAATTGCATTCAAGTTTTTGGAGATTCCTTTTCACCTTTGAATCGCTATAGTTAACATTAATAACATTTAAATTAAATGTCAGTATGAAAGTCCGTGATGAATTTACCTCAAAAGACAGTTCTGCTGAGAAGAACCGGCAAGAAACTCAACAGTTGCTCTTTTAATAATGTTTGTTTACAATATTGTAATACAATTATTCTACTTCTTCTACGTAAGACCGAACAAGACATTAGTCCCACACATTGACATTGACATGTAAGATGTTTGTGCCAATATAGGCGCCATTTTTCACGTATCTTATACTATACATATTTATGTGATAGAAAAAAAATATGTCATTACTTCATATTTTTTATAGTTTCCGGTACTCGTCAAACACCAATTGAAGCTAAATTGCTTAAAGATGGCAAACCTTTACCTAATAAGGAAGTTGAAGCAGTCGTTGAACAAGAGAAGATTCTCTTTAAAATCAAGAAACCAACAAGGGAAGGTTCTGGCAAATATCAGATTAAGCTTTCGAATGCTCAAGGAGAAGATTCTAAAGATGTTAACATTATTATGCAAACTGCACCTACACCACCGCAAGCAGTTGAAGTTACAGAAGTCTTTCAGACATCCTGCGTTGTTGCTTGGAAAACACCCCAAGATGATGGTGGCACACCCATTATCAAATATGTTATTGAAAGACAGGTAAATTTATCGAAAAATGTTATTACTAAATACTAAATTACTTCTATATTGACCATAGATTGACACTTGCATACATTTTTAATTGTATAATATAAGATCATTTAAATATTTTCTTTTGAATATAAACATGTTTTTTTGGAAATTTTAGGATCTATCCCTCAAAGCAGCTTGGGACAACGTTGCCGAAGTTGCTTATGGTGAACCAACTAAGTACAAAGTCGAGGATCTCATTCCAAAGAAGACTTATAAATTCAGAATACGAGCTGTTAACAAGATTGGCTCCAGTGAACCCGGTCTTTTCGCCAAGCCTGTGCTTGCTAAAGATCCATGGGGTGAGTGAAAAATCTATCATTTATCGCTTTTCAAATTCAAATTCTACTAATATCATTTTTTCTAATATTTATATTGTTTGTGTTATTTTATAGATGAACCATCTAAACCCAAAAATGTGGAACTCGCCGATTGGGATAAGGATCATGCGGATCTCAAGTGGCAAAAGCCCGATAACGATGGCGGAGCACCAATTACTGGATACGTTATTGAGTACAAGGTAATTACGAGTTAAAATACAAATCGACTATCCATTTAGTTTAAAATATTCGTAGTTGGTCTTTGGTTGCAGTATTATTAAAAACATATTTAAGAAGTATTTATTCTGGTTAACTTATATGTGCATTGTACATCTATTCTGTGATTGTTCGTTAACTATTTTTCCGATTTAGGAGAAATTCGGCAAAGACTGGGTGAAAGGCGTCGAAGTACCAGGCGACGCGCTTTCAGCAACCCAGGGAGGGCTTAAGGAAGGCGGCACGTATGAGTTTAGGGTGCGCGCTATCAACAAAGCCGGGCCTGGTGAACCTAGTGATAGCACGAAACCTATTGTCGCTAAATGTAGATTCGGTGAGTCAACGACATGATATTGTAAACTTATCTAACTAATAATTATTATTATAGAATTGCTAAAAATCAATGCTATAGAGCAAACCAATAATATTTTTCTCTTTAATTTTCAGTTAAGCCTTATATCGTGGGCGAAGGACTTCAAAGTATGATCATAAAGAAAGGCCAAGTTATTACTTTCGATATTAAGTACGGTGGAGAACCTGAGCCTGAAGTCAAATGGCTTCAAGGGGAAGAGGTAATTCAACTATATAAAATATTTGCCTTATTAAATTATTCTTCCTCAGCGGTTAAAGGGCTACGCCAAATCCAAATTTTCATGAAAATTATACATGTCTTGATCATTTACATATATTTTCCAAATTATTATTCTTTGTCATCGATAATTTTAAAAATCAATTATTAATATATTTTATTTTGTCCAAAAAAGAAACGTGGAAAGGCGTACACAGAGAAGGTCAGATGGGTGAAAATAAATGTTGTCATAATGTTTTAAATAATTACTCTTACAATTTACTCTGTTCTACACATCTATGTGCTAACAAAATTACACTACAAATATACTGTCGCCTTACCGTGTTCAATAGAAATTATTGGCCAAAGTACTCAACAGCTAGTTGAGTTCTGTACTATATTATACTTTTGATGATAGACTTAAAAGAAGTTGCCAAATTTTCAGACATAAAATAAAGCAGTTTAAATTAATTAACTGCAAAGAAAATAATCGCTGCCAATAAATCTGTTAAACATGAGCGCATTAATCTTATCGCATTCATGGGATGTGATAACTTACATTGTTTATACAGTGTAAAAGCTTTCGGTGTCTTTAATATAAATTTGTCTAAATTATTAGGTGCATTAAGGCGAGAAATACATACAACTGAATTTGAATATAACATTACTCCTACATACATACGCATGATATACCGACCAAACTACTATACCACGTGTACAATAAAATAATTTACTTTTACAATATTTCACGGCATTTTATGTTATCTCGTTCGAATGCATCTTATATTATGATGAAGCAAACTATATGTGCATACGTATATTATGTGCACCGCCACATTTCACGAAATATCTAACCTTTATAGCGGATACTATGACATGGTCTATACACAAAAGTTCCATGAAGCAAAATAACGCTACAAGGCAGTTCTTCAATGTTTGGAACTGCCGACATATGATATTTTCTAACACAATTAAATGTATGCTCACTTAACATTTGATGTTGTGTAACGATTGTTTCATATTTGGATGGAAAACAATATGCAATATGGATTTATTTAACAAAATTTCTAATTTTTTTATTAAAAAAATAATCCATCAAAATATGAAAAACAGGGCGAATTTAATAGATTTTCCGCTTAAATGTTGATTGTGTGTAGGAAATTCATGACGATGGCGACCGTATCACGATTGACAAGTATGAAAGGAATACTGTTCTAACCGTGCGAAGAACAACCAGGATTGACAGTGGAAAATACAAGCTGGTACTTACTAACTCTTCAGGCACTTGCGAGAGCATTGCTGATGTTGTAGTACTAGGTAAAATACAATTATTTACTTATTATTCTTTCGTAACTTTTTTTATTTATTATTTTAGCATTAAACTTAAAAATAATCTTCAATATGTTAATGGTTAAATTTGTTTACTTAATGAGCATATTCTTTCAGATAAACCTAACCGACCAAATGGCCCTATCGAAGTCACGGAGATTCGTGCTGAAAAAGCTACGGTTAAATGGCAAAAGCCAGATGATTGGCAAGGATCCGACATTACTGGATATACGCTTGAAAAGATGGATATGGTATGTAGAAAGATATTAAAAATGTATTTAATAACGTCCACAGAGTACATTATTATCAATCCGAAATTTAAATAAGGCTCGTTTCTTTCTGTTCCTTTTTTTATTTGAATAATTTAAACATTGTAAAAGTATTTATATGTTTAAAATCTCTTTGTTAGGATACTGGTAACTGGGTGCCATGTGGTGAGTGCGGTGCTGAACCAACTGAGTTCACAGTAAAGGGACTTACACCAAACCACAAGTACAAGTTCAGAGTACGTGCCGTCAACAAGGAAGGCGAATCTGAACCTTTGGAAACCGATGGATTTATTGTCGCTAAGAATCCTTATGGTGAGTTCAAGTTCTTATAATACTGTAAGTAAATAATCATACATATTCAGTATAAATAATAAATATTAAACAAATATTTTCAATTTTTTAAATTATTATTTGTTTTGATAAAAAACGGAACGTGTAGAATGTCAAATAAACGTCAGTTTGATAATTTGACATTTTGGCGCGTATTATTTTTGTTTTCAAACAAACAGAGGGCCCAGTTTCGTATTTATATATTATTTAATTTATATGCCATGTTAAAAATGTTTATAGCTTTTAGTAATGATTATGATATGAGAACAATGCAGGTAAAAATAACTAATTTCATTTAAATAAAAATTCAAGTTGAAAATTTTACTTCATGAAATATTGTTACAGTTGATTATGCTTGGTTTACATTTTAAACACAATTTTAACGTAGGAACCTTATATGAATAGCATGTTTATGTTTTATACCTAATTTAAATTAAATGACAAGATTTATTTACTAGTATCTTAGAAGAAGTATCAAGTATAAAGCAAATAAATGTAAAAATATATAATATTTTCATTTCTTTGCTTGTATTCAGACCCACCAAAGGCACCTAGCAAGCCTAACATCATTGACTATGACAACATGTCAGTCACTTTACAATGGGAACCACCAACAGATAATGGTGGCCGTCCAATCCTTGGCTATGTGATTGAAATGAAGGATAAATTCACTGCTGACTGGATAGAGGTAATTATTTTATAATATATAATTTTATTGTTATTATTTAATAATTATATTTATATTCGTTACAAAGAATCTTATCTAGGATAAGAAATATAGTAAAATTTAAGAATTAGTGTTACAAACAAAAAAATTATCTTTTCACATTCATTCAACTTATTTACTATATTAAATTACTTAATTTATTCTGTGAATTGGTGTAGGTTAAAAAGACAGAGGATATCAAAACTGAAGCAAAGGTTGAGGGATTGAAAGAAAAGATGATCTATCAGTTCCGTGTCAGAGCTTACAATAAGGCTGGAGTTGGTGATGCTTCCGAGCCCACAGCAAACCATCTCTGCAAGCATAGGAACTGTAAGTGATTTATATTACAACTTTTTATTTAGTCTAGTTTTAATTTCTTTGTATGAAACACCATTTCTATTATTTGTTTTCAGGTTTGATTTGTATAATATCATATTATTAGTGATTTAATAGCTACTAGTTTGCCATTAGTGATAAACTTTAATAATTAATTGTAAACAGTTACAGAAATATGCCAACAAAGGTGTGAAAGGTGTTTGATTCATATTATTTTAATAAGTTACTATGAGTAATTGATGTTTCTTTTAATTTTAAACCAGTGAAACCACGCATCGAACGCCTCACCTTCAAGTCAGTGATCATCAAAGCCGGTCGCACTCACAAATGGTCTGTGGACGTCATTGGTGAACCACCACCAGAGTGCACATGGTAAATATATTTTTATGTATAAAAAATGGTGTGTAAGGTTGCTGAAAAATAATTGCTATTTTGTAACAGATTTTGAATGTTTAATTTAAACAAAAAGAAAAATGGACAATGACAAAAAATGACAATATTTTTCATTTCATTTAATCAAAAGTAGAAAACGGTTGTTTGATTTTACTGTATGCCATTAACCGCATTCATTATTCGGTTATTTAAATGTCGTCCCATCATAAGAGAAGGTATTTTCATGAGGAAAAAGTGTAATGTATTTAGTTTATAACAATAATAAGTTAAACACTTTTACTTCAATATATTCTGATAGCGCCCTCTGGTGATGTGATCAAGATGAAAATAGTATGGAAAAAGTCCGATAAATGTCGCTTTACTACTTTAGTAAACATAGCAAAATTTAATTATTACTTAACAAAATAGTTGATAGGTACATGTAAATGCCGACTAATACGCGTTGTAATATTCCCTTGCACAAAATTATTCATTATGTTATTGTTATTATGATGGTTTTTTTTTATTGAAAAATAAACTGATTTAGCTGTAAGTTCAGCTCAGTAGATGGCGCTGCTCTATTCTAAGCGATTTCTGAATCGCGCTGGCAAGATGTTCTCGCGAATAATGACCTCGGCGGATCGCGCCGAATTGAGCATACTTACCTGGCGTAGGGGACACCGTGATCAAGAAGGCGGTTCCCCCAGAGCGAGGCCCTCCCATTGCACTGCGGCTGGGTTGACCTCTGCGATTATCCCTAATGCGGATAACTCGGACGCGTAATTTTTGGTAGTGGGGACTGCGTACGCGCCGTCCCCCTCAGAAACTCTTATAACGTAGGACATACCTATATGACGTAATATAATGCTGAAATGTAATACACAGAACTCAAAAGTATATAAATGTATTATCTATGTAAGGAACAGTTAAGATTAAAAATATAATATAGTAGTGTGTTGATATATTATTAACTAGTGACTCGCCCTCGCTTCGTTCGGGCTTTAGATTTAGCACAGTCAAAGCCGCGGGATCCGCTAGTTATGCATATAAACCTTCCTCTTGAATCACTCTATCTATTAAAAAACCGCATCAAAATCCGTTGCTATAAATATAGGGACAGAGAAAGCGACTTTGATTTATACTATGTAGTGATTATTATACTCTATCCCCACTAGCACAGGAGAACATACATATTTCTTAAATAATGTACGAATATAGCGATAATGGGGACGATAATTTAAGAAATAAAAAAACTTAAAATTTCCAAGAAAATCTAACTCAATAATGTCCACAGGTCATGGCGGGAGAACATAAAACTCGTGAACACAGAACGTATTAAGATCGAAAACGTGGACTATCACACAGACTTCACCATCGTGAACGCTGTGCGACGCGATACCGGCAAATATACATTAAGAGCAGAGAACTGCAATGGCTTTGATGAGGAAACAGTTGAACTCACAGTTCTCAGCAAACCAAGCCCGCCTAAAGGTAATATTAGCATGCAGAATATTCGGTTATTTTTGGGCACATGGGTTATTATAGTTAGGTTTAATCACAACTGATACTCGAAATAGGTGTCAGACCGTTTATATCTATTTTTAAATACATTTTATAGCGAAAGCATAATGAGCTATTATATTTTAAAAAAGGAAAATATATGTCTTAAGATTTTTGGTTTTCGTTTATTTTATCTCCATAAGATTTACTGATTGCTATCTTCTTTCGTAGGACCTTTGGAAGTCACAGATGTTCACGCAGAAGGATGCAAGGTTAAATGGGAGAAACCAGAAGATGATGGTGGTTCTCCAGTCAAGGAATACGAACTGGAAAAAATGGATGTGGCCACCGGCAAATGGGTCCGTGTTGGCAGGTAAGCTGATACCATTTTAACATTTATTTATAGATACATAACTCATAAAAACCGTGGTATAGATAAAACAATGTATGCATACTCTTTTGTTATACTCAGGACTTGTAAGCAAAATTGCAACATAAATCTTATACCTTGTATTTCGATACTTACGCCATTTTATTTTAAATAATAGGGTGGCTGGTGATAAGAAACCCTTGGAAATGGAGGTGACTGGTCTGGAACCAGGTCATCAATACAAGTTCAGAGTAACAGCGGTGAACGACGAGGGAGACTCAGAGCCTTTGGAGACTGAGAAGGCAGTGCTTGCCAAGAATCCATTCGGTAAGCTATTTAATATGATTGATGTGGTTTTTATGAGTAACTACTTAAAAAA
Source organism: Boloria selene (assembly GCA_905231865.2). Classification (NCBI taxonomy): domain Eukaryota; kingdom Metazoa; phylum Arthropoda; class Insecta; order Lepidoptera; family Nymphalidae; genus Boloria; species Boloria selene. The sequence continues at coordinate 5,328,439 of HG993156.1, forward strand.
GGAGTCTAAATAGGACGAATCAAGAAAATAATTCGAACGAAAATAAAAAAATGCTATGTACAAAAATGGTCAACGTAGAACTGTCAATGTGTTTACTGCTTTTACTAAGTTAGTTTCTTTAACGGACTGCTATTATATGTGAAAGTTCGGTTGTATGTAGATTTGTTGCTCATTCACTCTGAAACACTGATCACATAAGCTACTTTTAGGTTCAGAAAGCACCCGAGTGAAGTGAGGGTAGATCGCTAGTTAGTAGAGTATTAATAAAAGACAAGTGGTATCATGATATAAATGATTCGCACATAAAATATCAGAGGTGCGAGACCCGGATTTGAACCCGCATCACTCGGTTATCCAAGCGACGCGTTACCGCTGGGCTATCACTGTCTTGGTTAAGTAGTATTAATAATACTAAATATATAACTAAATGTTATTTTACACAGATGTCGCGGACAAGCCCGGCAGTGTGGAAGTGGCAGACCACGACAACCAAAGTGCTACCATCAAATGGGAACCCCCCAAGTCTGACGGCGGTGCTCCCATACAGAAGTACATCATCCAGAAGAGACCTAAGGGTGGTGATTGGGAGAATGCTGCTGAGGTACAGTTTCAATATATTTTTTTGAAGAATTATTTATTTAATAAGTTCTTGTAAAATGAAAAAAGGCGGAAAAGTTATTGCTTATTCCAGATTTTAGGGTCGATTTTTACATTTGAGCCTGAATATGTGCTTTTAAAAAAAGAAAGCTATCTAAAGGGACAGATAGATAGACTTTTATATTTTTTTACAAAATATTATTTAATCAATAACAAGAATTTAATAAAAATAAAGAAAGAAAGGAAATAAATAATGTTATATAAATACTTTTTCATTTATCAGGTGCCTGGCACCGCAACCAGCGGCAAAGTGGAAGGTCTGCCCGAGGGCAGTGAGTACGAGTTCCGCGTGATCGCCGTCAATAAGGCCGGACCCTCTGAAGCTTCGGAGCCTACCAAGATGACTACTATTAGACACAAAGCATGTAAGTGGATGCTTATTTATTTATTTATTTATTATTCGGAAGACAAACAGTATTCAATTACATATAAAACGAGAAAAAAAAAATTAACATATACCAATTAAGTCTTCACAATTTACAATTTCTAAAGGTAGGTGTTAGCTTAATTAAAGCATATAATAATATTACAGTAAATAAAAAAGAATAAGAGAATAAAATAAACTTGTAGTTAAAATTATATACATAATATATTTTTTTATTATATGTATCTATTTAAAGTTATGTAACACAAGCCTTGTAGCTTAACATGAAACTAGATGATGCTGTGTGTAATAATGTCCCATCTAATTTATTTATTTATTATTTATTTTGTATTTTTGTGACTTTGTTTTAAGGTTTTTATGTAAGTACTTTGTTAATTTCCCGAGATTATTGATATTTTATAATTAAAAAAGAAGCTTTCATTTTATTACTATGAAATTTAAATAATAAGTAAACATTTGGGTCATTCAAACGCTTTAAATTACACAATTTTGTGTTTTACAGTGAAACCACGTATCGACCGTACAAACCTCAAAGCTCTAGCAGTAAGAGCCGGTAAATCGATCTTCTTCGATGTCAACGTCAGGGGAGAACCCGCGCCCAAAGTGCAATGGTTCCAGAAATGGAAGAACGTAGAGAAGGAGGTATTTTATAATATGTGAATTTTAATTATATTATATTCTTTCTTTTTTTCGTTATATACATTTTTTTTATTTTTTTTTATATAGATTATTGTAAATATATTTAAAAGTACATACTCGTACATTTATTACTTTTCTTACACATATATTTAATAACTTTGATTATATACATTTATATAATCAAAGTTTAATAAGTATGAAATAATATGATCATATTGCTTTTTAATGAAACATATCACTGTCAGAGTTTTTTTTAAATACATAAAAACAACTACTTGACAATTATCGAGCATACATATGAATTTCGAGTTATAATATATCTCTAATAAAACTGTAACTAGTCATAACTTTCTTTTATCTATACTTTATAAAAATGTCATAATCCAGGTCACAGAGAACGTAATCAACGTGGACTACAACACGAAGCTGGACATCAAAGAGTCTGTCCGGTCCATGACTGGTACATACCGTATCCTCGCCACCAATGAGCACGGCAAGGATGAAGCTGAAGTGGAGATCACCGTGCTCTCATCTCCAAGCAAACCTGGTGGTCCATTGAAGGTCACTGATGTCACCAAGAATGGATGCAAGCTTGCGTGGAAGAAGCCAGAGGATGATGGTGGTATGTATTCAACTATGTATACTTTGTGGTTATAATTATTTAAGAACTAGTATTTCCCGCGGTTCCGCCCGCGTTCTAAAGATCGGAAGTGGCAATTTATCTATTCAAAGGTAGGCTAAGTCCATCGCCAGGACATAAGCCGTTACCAAATTTTATTGTATTCTATTCAGTGTGAAAAGGTAACGGTTCCTTTCACATTAACAACGTATGAAAAATTTATTATTTTTCGTTTGTTTTGTTCAACAAACAATGTATTAATCTATATAAATAAAAAATGAAAGTTACTAAGCGCAAAACTCCAGGATGGCTCGACTAATTCGGCTATTTATTTATGTGCCTGCGCACGAGGAAGGTTTTAATAATAATAATAAAGAAAAATTCAAAGTTCGTTAAAAAGTTATACTAAAGGGGTACCTCCTTGGAACGAACCCGAGTGAAGCGACTTTAAGTCGCGTGTTAAATACTACGTTACTATTTCAGGTAAACCAGTAACCGGCTACGTAGTGGAGAAATTGAACAAAGCAACCGGTCGCTGGGTGCCGGTCGGCAAGACTGATGATACGGAGATGGAGATCAAGGGTCTGCAGGAGGGAGAGGAGTATGAGTTCAGGGTCAAGGCTGTGAATGATGAAGGGGAGTCGGAGCCTTTGAAGACTGATCACTCTATTATTGCTAAGAATCCTTATGGTGAGATGATGATGATAATTATTATATATAAAGATAAAGATTAAATATTTCAAAACTATATTGTTGAAAACATTATGGACTAATATATTTCAAATTTCTTCTTCTACTAATTATATTATGTAAAGTGTATTTACTGGCCAGTCCTAACATATTTGGTAACTACACGAAGACGACGGACGGTTTATTAAAATATGTTATTATTTTTACTTCTAAGCAATTATTTTTGTAATAAATCTTGCTATATCTAGTTAATCATTAAATAATATTATAATTAATTCTATTTCCGACCAGACATCCCCGGAAAGCCATCAGTGCCAACGCTTGAAGACTGGGACGTGGACCGCGTGGACCTCAAGTGGGAGGCACCGAAGAATAACGGTGGTGCACCCATCACTGGATACATTATTGAGAAGAAGGAGAAGTACGGGCATTGGCAGGAGGCGCTTGTTACTACGGTATGGATTTTTTTTATTTTTGTTCTTAAATTCTAAATATAGAATTTTTTCGTTGTTTTGAATGTGTTTTATATATTGCATTACAATGTAATAGTGTGTAAATGATAATACTTTCTTAGGTTTACGCGAATATTTGACATTATAAATCAAATCAAATCAATCAAATCAAAATATTCTTTATTCAAATAGACTTTTACAAGCTCTTTTGAATCGTCATTTTTACATTATCAAAATTAAAAGTCAGTCTGTAAGTCTGTGAGTAAACTACCACCGGCTCGGAAAGCTGTTCTGCTGAGAAGAACCGGCGAGAAACTCAACAGTTGCTCTTTTCAAAAAAATATTTGGTAACAATATTGTATTACAATTTATCTATTTATCCTACGTGAGACACAACCAGTCACTAATCCCACACATTTACATCTACATCTTGAATTCATGAAACTATGTTTCCAGATAATGTCGCGGAATTATTTTGATTTTTGGGAGGTCGAGTCTCTCCCGTGACCATGATTGCTGTAAAGCATTTGAAACGCCTGGAACCAAAAATCAAAATAAATTCCATAGTTTCAGTGTGTAAATAATATTATAATTATTTATTAAATAATAAGTATTTCTTTTGTAGAATGAAAAAACAAAACAAAAATGACGAAAAACTAATAAAATTGGTATATTACTATAATTTTTTAAACTATCTTACAGACTCCAGAATGCAAAGCCCGTGTGCCGGATCTAAAGGAAGGCAACACGTACCAGTTCAGAGTGCGTGCGGTGAACAAGGCGGGCCCCGGCGAGCCTGGCGACGCCACTCAGCCGCATGTCGCTAAAGCTAGATTCTGTAAGTATATAATATACTAGCATTTCCCGCGGCTTCGCACGCGTTCTTAAGACCGAAAACCAAACACTTTCCGAGTCGCGCGGTATGGTATAGAACTAACGCGCGGGCGTTCCCGTTTTTGCAACATTTTTCATTCATGTTCCGCTTGTATTAGTTGTAGCGTGATGTAATAATAGCCTATAGACTTCCTCGATAAACGGACTATCCAACACAAAAAGAATTTTTCAAATCGGATCAGTAGTTTCTGAGATTAGCGCGTTCAACCAAACAAACAAACAAACTTTTCTGCTTTATAATATTAGTATAGATTAAGCTACCTATAATATATTGTTGCTACTTTCATTCGGTATTACCAAAGTATAAAAACATATAATATATGCTATTGATTTTGATGGTGATGATGCTGTAATATGGGTTATGGAATAGTAATTTTTTATGGCGAACGGTTTCGTTTTCTGCTGGATTGCCATCTCATGGCTATAGTTATACGTATCAATCCTAAAATTGATTGATATGAAAAACTACATTAAATTATATATAACGGGTTAGTTGGGTGCATCTCACTCGTATCTCACCCGCGTTACACCCGTCCGTCGTATACGATTGTCCAACCAAATCGCCCTTATTATATCCTCTGATCTTTCCATTTATTTATCCATACTGTACGTATGCACAAATACACTGAGTTTTACATAAAAAGTTTTACCAAAGTCGATAGGTACTTAACATAAATGTAAACGTCTCCTAAAAGTCGTAACGTGATTTTGAAGGAAATATTCATCAGTTACTAATAACTTGGAATTTATTATTGACTGAAGACGAACCATAAACAATATTATTTAATTATAAGCAATAAAACTTTAAATAACGGTTTCCAAAATGGATTTACATAATACATAATTTTTCTTACAGTGAAACCACACATCAACCGTGACAAGATGGTAGCGGTGCGAGTCCGCGCTGGTACTACAATCAAGTTGGATGTCGACATCAAGGGTGAACCTCCACCAACCAAGACCTGGACCTTCGCTAACAAGGTACAGTTTAATTTTGGTTAATTTATTGCCATTATGTAGGGTTGTGGAGATATTACAACAAAAAAAAATATAAAAATTAAATGCTTATATTAGAGAGTGTGTTAAAATAATAGGTAAATTTAAGAAGTATCTTAAGTTTAGGTCTTTATAACAAAAGAAACAAAAGATAAATAGTAAACTATATACAGTTTAAATTCGTTTTAAAAACGTTTTAAAGTTTAAGTAATTAAATCCAATTTTACCGAAATTTTGGTAAAAAAAGAAATTCTAAATCATTTCATACATAGCATAGAATATATGCCACATGCCAAATGTAACAAATGTACGTGAAAATAATAAAAACTAACAACTCCAGGTCATCGAGACCAGTCCAGGCTTCAAACTGGAGAACGAGGACTACAACACCCGTCTCCAGATCTTCGAGTCCTCGTGGAAGAACACCGGCATCTACACGCTGAAGGCAGAGAACGACTCTGGTGTAGATGAGGCCACCGTTGAGATTACCGTACTGGGTAAGTTGGATATTATAGGAGTTTTTACTTTGAACTTTAATATTTATGTCACATAGTAATGAAATATTACACTGCAATAAAATGTGATACGTAATTTGGTATTATGATGTGAAAATAAAAAAAAACTGTATTAATATATAAATTTATTAATATATTTAATACAACTGGCATTTTTTTTTATTATAAGTATATAGAAACATATCTTTAACCTTAACTTAACCCTTAACAGATAAACCAGGCAAACCCGAAGGCCCACTCGAAGTGTCAGACGTGCACGCAGAACACGTGAAACTGTCCTGGAACAAGCCCAAGCACACCGGGGGACTTCCCCTCAGCGCTTACGTCGTGGAGAAGATGGATACTCTGACAGGGAAATGGAGTCCCGCTGGTACTATCGACCCTGATGTCACTGAGGCTACTGTTACTGGTAAGTGGGTTCAGGGTACACTTTTGGAGTAATGAGAATTTATGTAGGCTTAGTGTTTATACTCAGATGTAATGTGTATACTGTACCTATATTATGATTAAAAATCTATATCAATTAAAATAAAATTGTATAGTTTGTTTGATTGATAAACATATCACTTGAAAACGGATGGACTAATTTGACTATTTATAACTTTTCTTAATAGTCCAAACAGGGGAACAAACTTAAAAAACATGGATAACTTAGGATATATATGGGAACAGAGTCGTTTTGAAATGGAGATTGTAAATATGTTGTTAAGGTTTTGGAAACGAATAAGAGCAGTTTTTTATCTTAAAATGTCTATTGTTAGCTATCTTTCTTTTTACATGACGCGAATTGTACTTTAATTATTCTTTAAAAAATCCGTTACAGGTCTCGAACCAGGTCACACATACCAATTCCGGGTAAAGGCATTGAATGAAGAGGGTGAATCAGAGCCATTGGAAACCGATCATGGTATCCTAGCCAAGAACCCATACGATGTACCAGCGCCACCTGGTCTCCCAGATATTGTAGACTGGGACGAAAAGTCAGCCAAGTTGAAATGGGAACCACCTATTAGGGACAATGGAGCACCCATCACTGGATATATTATTGAAGTTATGGATAGGGATAGAGGCGAATTTGTTAAGGTATATAAATAATAATAGTAATATAAATTTGTGGGTTTATGAAATGTCATGATGATTGTCTTACAAGTTGAGAAAGATAGAGAGAGAGAGAGAGAGAGAAAGAGGGAGAGATAAAGAGAGAGGTAGAGACTTTTAGTGTAGGAAACAGAACTTAGTAAGAAAACCGTTTTAAATCAAATACAGAGTTATACTTTGAGGATGTATACTAAGTATTATTATAAAATTTCCAGGCCGCAGAAGTCCACGGCAACGTATGCCAAGGCACAGTCCCGAAGTTGGAGGAAGGAAACCAGTACCAATTCCGGGTGCGCGCTGTGAACAAGGCCGGCCAGTCCGAGCCTTCTGAGAACACTCACTGGCATACCGCTAAACCGAGATTCTGTATGTATACAAACTTTAATATTGAAAAAGAATAGGGTTCCGTAGATTATTGGCTTAAACAAAATTTATTAATTATTAAAGTAAAATATATAATCTTAGAAGTAACATAACAAACTATTTATCGCTCAAATGTTTCTTGTTTTTAATTTAGAAGTATTGATGATTTTAATAGATTTTAATGGTTTTTTTTAACTTTGAAGTTCTCAGTAGTAAAATCATAAAAACCTTTTTGGGTAATATTATCCATATCTTTAGCCAATAATTATTAAATTTTATTAAACTTCAATTTTCTCAACAGTGAAACCAAGGATCGATCGTACGAACCTCAACCCGATCACCGTAAAAGCTGGTCTTCCAGTATCCCTGGACGTCAAGGTCTTCGGAGAACCGCCAGCCACAGTCACTTGGCACTTCCAAGGCCAAGAGCTAGCGAATAGAGAGAACTTGGAGATCATCAACATTGATTATAACACCAAGTTCCTGATGACTAAGAGCAAACGCGCCAATAGTGGCAAATATGTGATTAAGGCCAAGAACGAAGTGGGTGAAGATGAGGCCGAAGTTGAAATTCTTATTGTTGGTAAGTATTACAAACAATTGTAACTGCTTAGATAATATTTAAACAAACAATAAAAAAGCAAGTAACTTTCTTTTTACTATGTTTTTAAAACTTTTTGATTATAATGTTTGTTGATTTTAATGTTAAATGTTTAATTTTTCAGGCAAGCCAACCAAACCCAAGGGTCCATTGGAAGTAGCAGATGTGACCAAGAACAGTTGCACTCTGTCATGGCAGAAGCCCGAGGACGACGGTGGATCTCCCATTGAATACTACGAGATTGAGAAACTTGATCCACTTACTGGTAAGTCGGAAATGCAATTATGCATAAATAATATAAAAATTTAATATATAAAAACTTAGATACACATTTCATAACAAATATCTCTTCAAAAAAAATAGAATTAGAAGGAAGATTTATAGTCATGTTTTAAGGTAAACCAAATTATAAAATTCAAAAAATTGATTTTTCTAGTTAATAAATTTTTACTACTATTGTAAATTTCAATACAAACAAGTTAAGTAAGAATTTTAAACGTTGAATCCACAAAACCTATTGGTTTTTAAATAATTTATAATGATAGCAAATGTGCCATCTCCCATCAGGTCAATGGATCCCATGCGGCACGGCTAAGGACACGAAGGCGAATGTGACCGGCTTGCAGGAGGGCAAGCCGTACAAGTTCCGCGTGAAGGCAGTCAACAAAGAGGGCGAGTCTGAGGAACTAGAGACTGAGAAGCCCATCATTGCTAAGAATCCGTTTGGTATATATAAATCCGTATAATATATATTACTATGTTATATCATCACAATCTAGTAGTCCTACGAAATTGTAGGTTTGTATGATCATAGGATGTGCGAAGTAAGTTGTAGAAGACAGCGATCCCGTAATACCAAAAAAATATGGAATATTGACAATCCCGCTGATTTTTTACCGCCGTAAATTGCTACGACAACTGACTAAAAAAAGCAATTATTGTTTACTTTATAGTTTTTTGTATTGTTCTAGATAAAATATCGAATAGGAATAGGATTTAGGATATTTATTTATTGAAAATATATTTATTTTTTCAGACGAACCCGGTAAGCCTGGACGTCCGGAACCACGTAACTGGGACAAAGACTTTGTCGAGTTGGAATGGTCACCGCCGAAGGAAGATGGTGGAGCTCCCATCACTGGATACATCATTCAGAAGAGGGAGAAGGGAGAAAGGTATGTAAATGTAATATAGATATTTGTACTTAATTAAATGTTAATAATTTATTTGTACGGTAGATGTTGATTGGTCTATATGTTTACTATCAAAATCTTGATCATTTTTTTATGATTATTATATTATATATTTACATTCAATTATTTAGTTGAAAACAAAAGCAAACTTACAAAAAAGATAAAGATCTGGTCTGTTACGTTAAAATTTAGTATTTTTTAATGTCGTTGATACTTCAATGGGGTTTTGACTCCATATGAATAGAGTTATGATTGTCTGACTTATACTAAGTATCTGATATTTGTGTCAAAAAAAATTGTCCCAATATTAATTCTGTTATAACGGAATTCTAAAACTTGTTGAAAAAAATAAATAAATTTGCATTTACCCAATAATTATAATGACAGAAGATGGCAAGACTGTCTCCGCACGTCGGGCGAGCGTCCTACCGGGCGTGTAACGGATGTGGATGAGGGCCACGAGTACCAGTTCCGAGTGATCGCCGTCAACAAGGCGGGGCAGGGCGAGCCCTCAGAGCCCAGCAAGTCTGTCACAGCCAAGCCTAGATTCTGTGAGTACTAGATTTTGAAATTTTTGACTAGATTAGATATCTGTGAGTACTGCGTGACTAGATTTTTGAAATTTTTGACAATTAGACATCATTAGATAAGCTGTCTCTATTTGGAATTTTATTCAAATCCATCCATTAAGTAGTGTGATTAATGGACATATTAAGTATATACGATCAAGGTAACAAAGTGGTGGGGATATAATTATAGAATTTAGTAGAAAAAAATTAAATTTTAATATGATGCTATATTAGTCGTATATTCGATGCTCGCCTTGCTTATCTTCATATTTGGCATTTATTTTATATACGACAAAATGTGTAACCATGACAATATTTTTTATGTCCGCTAATAAAAAGTTCTACGATCTATCCCACGAAGAAAAGATAGCAAAGATGAAAAACCTCAATTTTTCTATATTTATTCTGACAGATATGTAATAAAGTAATATTTTCCTATTCTCTACAGTGGCACCTAAGATCGATCGCAAACACCTACAAAGCCGTAAGATCAAGGTCGGTCAAGTGCTGAAACTCGAAGCCGACGTCAAGGGTGAACCAGAACCAACCATCACTTGGACATTCAAAGACCAAACCCTTAAGAGTACAGACAGACTAAAGATAGAGAACGCAGACTACCACACCTCATTCTCTCTCCAGAAGTTGACAAGAGAAGATGGTGGAAAGTATGTAGTGACTGCTAAGAACGACTCTGGTGTTGATTCTGTTGAGATTGAGATCACCGTTGTTAGCAAGCCGTCCAAGCCGAAGGGACCTTTGAAGGTTGGTATTTAATATTCTTTAACATGTGGGATAGTATTTATATGATAATACGAAATTTACTTAATTTTTTTTGTTATCGATATAACAAGTAAGTGGTTGTAAAATGGATCGACTTGTTACAATTTGTCCATATTATAATTTCTTTAAAAAAATACAATTTCGGTAATTTAATATATGTTCTGTAAATCATTTCTTAAATCAATTACTTTAGAATTACTCACAAAATTATTCTTTTCATCACCAGGTGTCCGACGTGAAGGCAGACGGCTGCAAGCTGAAATGGGAGCCACCAGAAGACGACGGTGGAGAACCAGTGGAGAGCTATGTCGTAGAACGTATGGACACAGACTCTGGCAGATGGGTGCCAGTCTGCACGACGAAAACACCAGAAGCGGATGTCACAGGCCTTAATGAGGGCAAGGATTACATGTTCAGAGTGAAGGCAGTCAATCCAGAGGGTGAGAGTGAACCCTTGGTTACAGAAACCGCAACAACTGCTAAGAATCCTTACGGTAAGTGATTGATATGTTAAAACTTTGTTTGTAATTGTATAATATAGTTTTGCTTTCTAAGTCTCTCAACGCTAAGATTTCTCTATCCGAATCTTATTTGGAATATTTTGCCTTTCAAAGGAAATTTTTACTTGCATTCGTAAAGGGACTGTAAAAGTTTGGGTCAATTCTTTGTATAGTAAAAGTGTCTATACATAACAGGGAAAATAAATTATTATAATCTTACTAACTGGAAGAAACATAGAGAGAGAGAGAGAGAAAGCAAGATAACTAAGAGTCCTCTGTATAAGGTCACGCGTCTAAGTAAGCCGATCAGTATATCCACAAATATTTTGATAAGTCAGACATGCTTGTACGCCTCGGATTAAGTTTGGCTTGCTACTTACGAACAAAAGCATGCAAACTAATAACCTACGGGTTATCACAAACCAAAGAAACAAAGATCTTCAATAATTTATTATATAGCGATTTAATACATCCCCAAAATTTTCCCATTGCTACGTTGTTCGTACCACATAAATACTAATATACAATGTATCGAATAATGAACAGGTGAGCCCGACGCACCTGGAAAGCCCGACTTCAAGGACTGGTCGGCGGACCACGTGGACCTCAAGTGGGAGAAGCCCGCCAACGACGGTGGCGCCCCCATCACCGCATACATCGTGGAGAAGAAGGACAGGGATACCGGGAAATGGGTTAAGGCTGCTGAGGTGAGACATAGTATCTATTTATTGAACAATCAATATGGTTTTATTATTGTCGACACGTTTGGCGCAGACCGTAGTGACCCTACTTTCTTGCGCCAGCGGTCGCGGGTTCGAGTCCCGCTGGGGGCATTCGTTTGTTAAACTCGGATGTTTGTACTCCAGTCATGGGTGTTTATATTTATAATATGTATGTATTTAAACTTCTATGTAGTATAACTATAATATCTGTAACACAAGCTTCGTAGCTTACCACGGAACTGGATGGCGCTGCGTGTCATAATGTCCCAACAAATTTATTTATTTATTTTTATGCTAACCATGAAAATCCCTTAAATTTTGAAAAAAGTGGTGCTTTTTTTACACTTTACTTTAGTTAATTTTATAAACCTTTAATGACTTTAATTGTGCAATATAATATTTTTATAAATAATGGACTTGGTTGGGAACAACCGCAAAATAGCTTAGGTGTACAATAATTTATAAAATATATTTTAGTACCGTAACAAAATAATAAAGTTTGTATTTACATAAAAAGTAATTACGTTCTATAACTAATTATTATTAATTAATTAATTATATTTATTATCTTTTCTAAAGGTACCCGGAAACAAGACAGAGGCTCGTATCCCAGACCTGATCGAGGGCAAGACGTACCAGTTCCGCGTGAAAGCGGTCAACAAAGCCGGCCCCGGGAAGCCCTCTGCGGCATCCGAAAGCCTTCTCGCTAAGGACCGATTCGGTAAATAAAATTTATTAATGTAGTTAAGGAAATGAGGGATTTCTAGTTCCGTACATTCGATTATAAATTTGAAATGGAATATCTAAAGGCAAAATTAGAAGTATAATATAGTCTGATTGGTATTGTTATAATGACACTTGTTTATATTTTTGTTTTGAGTGATCGAATCACAGACAAACAAAAGAACGGAATGTTTTTTTTATTTATTTGCTTGCATTATATTTCATTTTTTAATTTATTACATACGAGTATAACGTAAATATATTAGTTATAAATATACTGGAACTGAGGCTTCCGTTTCAAGAGTAAGTAACTATCTAGAAATATCAATCAAGCTAAAATATTATTAAATTAAGTTTCATACATTTTTTTCATATTGCAGCTCCACCAAAGATCGACCGCACCAACATGCGCGATCTCACACTCAAAGCTGGTCAGAACATTCGCTTGGACATCAAGGTCACCGGTGAACCTCCACCGACTAAGACTTGGTTAGTACTCCAAAAATAAAAACATTCATTGATTATTATTTCCAAAAGTATTATACTAAACTACATTATGTAGGTGGTGCGTGGCTAGTATGTGCGGCTACACATCGAGGTCCTGGGTTCGAGTCCCGAGTCGGACTAAATTTAGTTATTGAGTCTTTAGTGTAGTAAGCCTCCGCAAAAGCTCGGAGTTGGGAAGTTGACGGTGTGTCACCATCGTGCCTCGGAGAGCACGTAAAGCTGTTGGTCCTGCGCCTAAGCAATGAAATACAACGCCCCTCTTAATAGAATTATGAGATCATACAATTTAATTAGCAGGAATAAGGACATAGATATATTTAATAATAATTTATTTGGTTTTAAAAAAATATCGTTGTCTCTATAGCGTATTCTTAAAATGTTAATAATATTAGTAAAGTATTTGGTTTTAAATGTATTATGTTGAAATATTGTTATTTTACCTACTAGGTATATTTAATGTTAAATATTAAATTGTTTTTTCTTGTCGTTATCACCTATGATTAAGGTACTACTTTTTATGTTTTATTTTCCATGTACTACTATGTAATTTCTTTCATGTGTTTTGTAAGTACTTTGTTGGTGGTCTAATAAGATAAAATAAAAAATTGGTCGCCATTGCGGAAATTTCAGAAGTATTAACCCGAATATTTTCCCCAGGTTCCACAACAAAGAGCGTCTGTCCACTCGCGACGATCTATCAGTAGACGTAGAGGACTACAGGACGAAGCTCTCGGTAGTGGTCGCGTCGCGCAAGCACAGCGGCACGTACGTGCTAAAGGCGGAGAATAGCAGTGGCAAGGATGAAGCCACTATACAAGTTAATGTCCTGGATGTACCTGCTAAACCTGAAGGACCTTTGAAGGTATTGTTGGATACAGTGTTTTTTATATATTTGGGCATATATTTTCTAAAAGTATCAGATATGATTAGGGTATAGGTTAGTGTTAAGAAGGAATAATGCCAGAACGTTAAATGTTATTAAAATGAATATTAAATTAAGGTGATAATACGATAAGTCGATTTCATGATCCAGGTCCAATTTTATGGAAAAGCTCGGTTACTATGGAAATTATTTATTTTACAAAGGATTTTGTACACTTTTAATGTTTTTAATTTACCTTTAGATATCCGACGTTCACAAAGAGGGATGTACGCTCAAATGGAATGCACCGCTAGACGACGGTGGCGCCCCCATCGACCACTATCTAGTAGAGAAACTAGACACAGAAACGGGCAGATGGCTTCCAGCGATGAAGACCAAGGATCCAAAGGCAGAGATTGAGAACTTGGTGCCAGGTCATGAATACAAGTTCAGAGTGTCTGCAGTCAATAATGAGGGCGTATCCGAGCCTTTGGAGGGAGAACAGTCTATTATTGCTAAGAATCCCTTCGGTGAGTAGATTATTTCGTTGTAGTTTAATATAATCTCGATATGTACTAATTTAGTTTGAAAATATTCATGTAATAATTTTATGGAATATCAATAAATATATAATTTATATTACTTAACTCAACCCGTTACGTCGAAAGAATTTTGCGAAAAAAAAACACCAACCAATATTATATTTTATATTTTTTCCAAAATTTTAACCCTATGTTTACTTATAGATGAGCCTGGCAAGCCTGGAACACCAGAAGTCTTGGACTGGGACAAAGACCACGTGGACCTTAAATGGTCCAAGCCCATCAAAGATGGCGGTGCTCCTATTACTGGATACATTATTGAGAAGAGAGAAGTTGGCTCGACCAAATGGGTGAAAGCTTGTGAGGTACATATGTTTATATGGTTTGTTTGTAAATTGATATAATTATGATTTTAATTAGATTTTAGTAGAAACGGCAGTGTCACAAACCTTATTCATTTGAACAAATCTGAATCTCGCCAATAAATTCACCTATTTTCCCAACTGTATCTAACCATCCAGACGATCCGAAACAAAAAACGTAATTAAAATTGGTCAAGCCAAGTAGGAGAAATATAACTAACACACGCAAATTCGGAACTTTAAGATACAACATGATTTTAAAATTCTAATATTGCTGTTTTCAGGTCGGACCTAACGACAACGACAAAGCAACAGTGCCCAACCTAGACGAGGGTACAGAATACGAATTTAGAGTGAAGGCAGTGAACGAAGCCGGCCCTGGTGAGCCCAGTGATGCCAGCAAGTCTGTCACATGCAAGCCTAGGAGATGTAAGTATTGTCTACATATTTTTTTTATTTACGCTATTTTTTGGTTTTAGCATGTCATGTCATTCTAGTCAATGTTATTACATTAGGATAAGTATGCTCTTCATCAGTAATTTATGAGATTTTATATTTTTAGTTTTGTAAATTTTAAATTAATAAGAGAAATCATATTTTATTGGCAAAAATAAGTTCAGTAATTCTAACTGTATACAAAGATAATACCACAAAACTGAAAACACTATATATGTAGTTAGTTAGATGCTTGTGGTAAGCATACTAGATAGCTATACACTAATCATTTATCATAAATATAAATACGTCAAATATTTGTCCTTATCACGCATGAACCCCAACGGGACTTAACGCGTAACCACTTGCACAACAAATGGATCACTACAAACTGAGTCAAACATGTAGTCCATATGTCTTCAGCCCTTTTTTAATGTCCCACTGCTGGGCAAGGGCCTCCCTCAGTACGAGGGGAAACAGGCCATAGTTCACCGCGCTGGCCTAGTGCGTGTTGGCGGACTTCACATGTCTTTCAAAAAATTGCTAGTTTTTTTCAGACATCCAGGTTTCCTCACGATGTTTTCGTTGTGAGACCCGAATTTCAACCCGCATCACTCGGATATCCAAAGGAGCGCGTTACTGCTACTGCCTGTCCTGTCCTGTAGTCCATATATAATATTATAAAAATGTTAATTATTTTTCTATATATTTCAGTGGCACCAAAGATCGACCGTCGCAACCTGAGACCAATCAAGGTGCACGAGGGCGAGCCCATCGCGCTCGACGTGAAGGTGACGGGCGAGCCCGCGCCTGAAGTCACGTGGTCGCTCAACGGCAAGTCTGTTAGCAGTGGCAACGGACTAAAATGTATGTTTTTTTATTAGATATATTTTTTTATCTATAGAAATTAATAAAATTCAGTTACTTATCATTGTAATGTCAAAATAACCGCTTAAACCGCAAAATAACCGTATGAATATAAAAGTTTTTGTGATATCTGTAAGAAGAAATCAAATATCAATTCTTTTTTATTTGTCAGTATGTTTTGGCGAAATCTACTAAAAGGCTGGACTAATTTTAACAGGAAAAGAATGAACGCAAAAAATAATTACATTGTGAAGAAATAGTGTGGACTCACATTAATTGAATTAAGTTTTCTTTATGTTAAGGAGGATGATTTAATATATTTTTGCGAGTTAAATATGAAATGGATAATCTGTTTTCAGTGGTGAACGTGCCATACTTGAGCAAGTATCAGCACTCGAGCCCGCGCCGCAAGGATTCCGGAACCTACAAGATACAGGCCATTAATAAGTACGGACAGGACACCGCTGAGGTGGACATTATCGTAGTCTGTAAGTACACAAAACTTTTATTAATTAATTTTACATTGATTTAAGTGTTTTTAGTTTTTAAAAAAAGTGTTTCTATTTTAAATTATGGATGAGAAAATTTTCGTCGAAAACCATATTTTTTTTAATTATCAATTATTGGCGCGTATGTCTTAAACAGTATTATGAAAATTTATATTATTTTTTCTCTCTATGTTGTTAAGTAACATTTACTTATGTACAAAACTTAATATGATATTGTGAAAAGGACTTATCTTAAATAATGTATGATATAAGCCTAAGAATTTGTTCTATATATTATTTCTTTCCAGCCAAACCCGAGAAACCGGAAGGTCCTCTCGAAGTGTCCGACATCCACAAAGATGGCTGCACGCTCAAATGGAAGCGGCCCAAGGACGACGGTGGAGAGCCCATCGAGAACTATGTGGTGGAGAAATATGACCCTGAAACTGGAGTATGGGTGCCAGTCGGCAAAACTCTCGGCAATGTGCCTGAAATGGAGGTATGTATATTATTATAATAATTTTGTCTGTTATATTGTTCTTTAAAGTTTGGGTTTAAAAACCTTTGAAGTATTATTTTATTTATTTTATCTTAATAATATAGTAAAGGGCAAATTGAAAGACCAGCAAGACATCCACAACTTATTAAAGTGCAGATAACTGTACATATTAGGTGGCATTAATTGGAGTAGAAGTTGTAAGCCCTTTGGCTTCAATAAAATATACAAAACAGCGTATCTAAAATAAACCGTTTTATATTCAAAACTGAATTTATATTTTTCAGTTAGACTACTCCATAAACGATAATAAAAAATGCTTTTTACCAATAGGTAGACGGCTTGATCCCCGGACACGAGTACAAGTTCCGCGTGAAGGCGGTCAACAAGGAAGGCGAGTCTGAGCCGCTTGAAACATTCGGCTCTATCGTCGCTAAAGATCCATTCAGTGAGTATATCTCTTTAATTATTTTTATGCATAGTTTTACATGAAATATAAAAGTAATGAAATAATTTATACAATTAACTAATAAATATTGTCATTTTGCACAAGATCAATATTGGTCTCTGAAAAACTTAACCTAGGATAAACAGAATGTTTTTGTTAATAAAATTTTTATTATATTTTTTTATTTTTTGATATTCAAAAAAGCACACATAAATTGCAAACCTCTCTTTTAAAATCGGTTAATTTAACTAATCTCTAAAACTTTCCACAGCCGTGCCAGAAGCACCATCGACTCCAGTACCAGACGACTGGTCGGCCACCCACGTGGACCTCAAGTGGGAGCCGCCAGTATCAGACGGAGGGTCTCCTATCATTGGTTACATAATTGAGAAGAAGGACAAGTACAGCCCCTTGTGGGAGAAGGCGGTGGAGACCCACACGCCTACACCAAGTGCTACTGTTAATGGGTTGGTTTTATTTTTTAAATTTTAAATTATACATTTCTTTTCAAATGCTTTTTAGCAGTGATAATCTACGGGTACGGAAGAGACTGATTTCTAAATAAATCCGTGAAAAAAAAAAAAAAACATTTGTTACAATTTACAATAATTTAATTGATTTCTTTCTGTTTACTGATGTTTTAAAAGAGACTAGAAAAGAAATAAATATGAACTTTTACCACCTTTACAGATTAATCGAAGGAAACGAATACCAGTTCCGCGTGATAGCCATAAACAAAGCCGGGCAGAGCAAGCCATCTGAAGCTAGCAAGAACTTCGTGGCCAAGCCCCGCTTCTTAGCGCCCAAGATTGATAGGAGACACCTGCGTGATGTCACCTTGTCTGCCGGATCTACTCTTAAGCTGGAGGCTGCCATTACTGGAGAACCAGCTCCGGCTGTGGAATGGAGGTAAATAGAGTTTTGTATAAACATTTTATTTTAAAATGTCGTGCCTTTATCATTGAGGAAATATGTTGGAAACATATTATTTTTTTTATTTTTCTATATTTTTATTTTTATCATGTGTAATATTAAATAAGCTCAAAACTCATGCCATAATATGATCATTTAAATTATAAGTAATCGATTCCCTCAAATCTCTAATAAATAAATAAATAAATAAATATGTTCGGACATTTTTACAACAGCGCCATCTAGTTCCGTGGTAAGCTAAGAGGCTTGTATTACGGATATCAGATAGTTGATATACTACACATACAAACTTTAAATACACACATAATATAAATATTAACACCCATGAATAGAGAACAAACATTCGTGCTCATCAAATGAATGCCCCCAGCGGGACTCGAACCCGCGACCGCTGGCGCAGAAAGTAGGGTCACTAACAACTGAGCCAAACGTGTCGTCATATTTCTAATATTTAACTTCAGATACCAAAACATGCCGCTGCGTCCATCCAAAGCGGTCACAATCGACAGTCCCGAGTACTTCACGAAGCTGGTGGTACGTCCCGTACGCCGCGATGACTCGGGCGAGTATACCGTCACCGCGGTCAACTCCAGCGGGAAGGACAAGGTGACCATCAATGTGGTGGTCACTGATAAGCCTGCTAAGCCTGAAGGACCATTGCAGGTATTTCTTTTAATTTTTTTTTTCTGCCAAATGATTTAAGTAATAAGAATTTCAGTATTGTGGTGAGAAAATCAAGCGAGCAATACTTGAAGGGAAGTAGTAAAATTATTGTAGGAAAATATATAAGGTTGAAAATAATTAATTTAATATTGTGTCATGAAGAAAGAAGTTTTTTTTTCTTTCAATTACATTTATTATAAACGCTTAACTTATACCTTCTAAAATTTCCAGGACACCTTTAGTAATAATAATTACAATAATTTTTGTCAGATCTCTGACGTGCACAAAGATGGCTGCACGCTCAAATGGAAGCGGCCCAAGGACGACGGTGGTACCCCCATCGAGTACTACCAAGTGGACAAACTGGACACCGATACTGGTGTTTGGGTTCCCTGTGCTAGATCTGATGAACCTCGTGAGTTATCAATATTAATTTTTGTGCTAGGATAATCTTAGAGAGATCTTAGAGAGAGAAAAAAAATAGATCGAGAGGGAAAGAGAGAGAGAGAGAAAGAGAAGATAGATTATCCTATAGTCACTATCATATTTTGTGTCAGTTTAAACTACTTGGCTTAGTTAATCTGAAATTATTATTATGGCTTTGTTATATGGGTTGTTATTTGTTAGGTTGTGAGGTGACCGGTTTAACTCCCGGTAAGGAGTACAAGTTCCGCGTATCCGCCGTCAACTCGGAGGGAGAGTCTGAACCGCTTATTTCAGAAGAAAAGATTGTTGCTAAGAATCCATACGATGAACCTGGTAAGATTTTTTTATTATCGTCAACTTATTCCGTTTTTGTACTATGCCGAAAAAGTTATTCTAGATACAGAAGAATAGTTTAAAGAAAAAAAATTGTGATATTTCAATATAGGTTATGTTTTGATTCTCGAGAACTCCTTATTCATACGCTAGCTACAATAGGTTTACTATCATCGTGTTTCTAGTACAGAGAAAAGATACGTTTTTATGTTTGTCTATGATTCTGAATTTATATTATTCCTTTAAATATTTCCAGGAGCGCCAGGAACTCCCTCAGTCACGGACTGGGACAAGGACCACGTGGACCTCAAGTGGGCCCCACCGCAGGAAGATGGCGGCGCGCCCATCGAAGCCTACATAGTGGAGAAGAAGGACAAGTTCGGCAACTGGGAGAAGGCGCTAGAAGTGCCAGCGGATAAGACCACGTGCACTGTGCCGGATTTGGTTGAGGGACAGACTTATGAGTTCCGGTGAGTTGATTTTTTTAAATTTTTTTTGTTGGTTCAATGACATCCATTAAAGCGTACGTTAAAGAAGTAAGACTACGAGGGCAAAACTACTACGTGAGTAGTAATGAGTGGTCGATTAAAGTTTTGGAGCATTTGTTTAAGTTTATCTTCTTTTTTCTTTAATTTTACAAATGATATTTTTTTTATTCTATACTTTTAGGACAATGTAGTATTAATATAGACTAAATGTTAATAATCAATAAGATATGCTTTTTTAAGCTTTTACTATTATTAAATATATCGTTATGTCAATCAGAGTCCGCGCTGTAAACAAAGCTGGTCCCGGCGTGCCCAGTGACAGCACGCACCCCATCGTCGCCAAGCCCAGGAACTTGGCGCCCAAGATCGACAGAACTAATCTTATTGATATCAAGATTAAGGTCGGACAGAAGTTTGGATTTGATGTTAAGGTGAGTTTTCTTCATATGATAAATACTTAATTTTGTCTTATTTCTTCTGACAATCTTTTTATCTATTAGAATCACTACTTGGATTTAAAATCTATAATATTAAAAATTATTTTCTGATAATATTTTCACTAGTTTACTTTGTTTAAGCAACTTTTAAATAATAAATATCACAGGTCACTGGAGAACCAATGCCCGAAACCAAATGGTACCTGGGCAAACGAGAGGTGAAATCAGGTGGAGAGATGAAAGTCCAACACTCTGACTACAACACTAAAATCAATTGTAAGTCAGCAACAAGAGCAGACAGTGGCAGATATACCATCACTGCTGAGAACTGCAATGGTAAAGATGTTGCTGAAGTTGAGGTCATAGTGCTGAGTGTGCCCAGTCCACCTGGAGGACCACTCAAGGTGAGTTTTTGAAGTGTAGTGATACAGTTATAATAATAATAATAATTATTATTTTTATTTTTAAAGTTATATTATGCTTAAATTATTTTTATTAAAAATCATGAATCACTGTATATTCTTAGGGAAAATTAATGCTGTATAAGCCTTTCTTCCCTTAACCCCACTACTGGGCTCGGGCCTCAATACTATCAGGCTATAACCACCACGCTAGCCAAGTACGGGTTGGTGGACTTGTTTTTCGAAAACTTGCCAGGTATTCTCAGACATGCAGACTTCCTCGCAATGTTTTCCTTCGCCGTAAGAAAAGTACTAATCATGTTAGAAATGATTTGCACATAAAAATATCAGAGATGCAAGACCCACATTTGAATCCGTACTCAATCAGTACTCGGTTATCCAAGCGATCGCGTTACCAATGCCCTTTCTTTATTAATTTTCTAATTTTAATACGGACCAGATCGAAAGTATTTGGTCTTATATTTCAAACTAACTCCTTAACACCAGGTGTCCGACGTTCACGCAAATGGCGCCAAACTCTCCTGGAACCCGCCAGCTGACGATGGAGGCCAACCCATAGAGAAGTACATAGTGGAGCGTATGGATGAAGCCACGGGCAGATGGGTGACCGCGGGAGAGACAGATGGTCCCGAGACCAACCTCGCCGTGGACGGCCTGCAGCCCGGACACAAGTACAAGTTCAGAGTACGCGCTGTAAATAGGTGAGGCATTTGTTTGAGAATTTGAAAAGGATTGTTTAAGGATTTATTTGATTATCAGAGTATGGAATAGTTAATTTAACTAAAAATTGAGTTATTTTTTAAATAATTGAATGTCATTAGTCTATCTTACCAGTTCTATAGGTAAAAGCGGTCATCAGACAAAGTGGCGTAAAAAGTTTCAGTGGGATTGTAATAATAAGAACAACACACACTGTCTACAATATAATATATTTTGTAGTACTTCATTTGTTGTCTCGAATAAAATGAAAAAGTACATATCAAAAAACTGGGATAACGTATATTATGTCAAATATAAACAAAAATATTTCTCTTTTCCAGACAAGGCAAATCTGAACCACTCACAACACCACACGCAACAGAAGCGAAGAATCCCTTCGATGTTGCGGGTAAACCTGGAACGCCTAAGATTAAGGACTTTGATAAGGACTTTGTCGAACTGGAATGGACCAGACCAGATACAGATGGTGGAGCTCCCATCACTGGATATGTTATTGAAAAGAAGGACAGATTTGCACCGGACTGGGAGGAATGTGCACAGGTACGTTTAATTTTATTATGCCATATCAATGTGTCAATTTAAATAAGAACATAAATCCTGATAATTTGTTTCTAAAAGACGTTGTCTCATTTCTGACATAGGGACAGAATACACCTAAAATTTGTACACAAACGTGTTTATCAAATGTTGTCTAATATTAGTTGAAAATTATAATAAAATTATAAGGACTTTATTTAGATCAAGTACTAATAGTTTTTAAATTTATCGGCTCTACAGATCGAAGGTGACGTCACATCCGGCAAAGTACCAGATCTCATCGAAGGAAACACGTATGAATTCCGTGTACGCGCAGTCAACAAGGCTGGTAAAGGCATACCTAGCGACGGCACCGCGCCTCACTTGGCTCGGCCCAAGAACCTACCGCCTAAGATTGACAGGAACTTCATGTTTGATATTAAGGTCAAAGTTGGACAAAACTATGAGTTGGATGTACCAGTTGCTGGTGAACCAACTCCCACTAAGGAATGGCTTCATGGGGAGAACACCGTTCTCAATACTGACAGAATCAAGATCGTTAATGACTCCCACAGCACGAAGATCAGGGTGATTGACGCCAAGCGATCTGATTCTGGTACCTACACACTTAAAGCTAAGAATATTAATGGCACAGACACGGCTTCAGTTAAAATATTGGTCATGGATGTGCCACTGCCACCTGAAGGCCCATTGCGTGTGGATGATATCACCAAATCAGGTTGCAGCCTTAGATGGAGGCCACCCAAGGATGATGGTGGAAGTGAAATCTCACATTATGTCGTTGAAAAAATGGACCAAGAAAATCTTCGATGGATCCCAGCTGGAGAAGTCCAGGGCTGTAACATTCGAATTGATCACCTTATCGAAGGACACGATTACAATTTCAGAGTTCGTGCTGTCAATAAGCATGGCGAATCTCAACCACTTGTTGGTCAAGAGCCAATTACTGCCAAGGATCCTTACGGAACACCAGACAAACCTGGCACACCTGTTGTCAAGGACTGGGACAAGGATCACATGGACTTGGAATGGGTACCACCAAAGAAAGACGGTGGCTCACCTATCACTGGATATATTATCGAGGCCAGAAAGAAGTACGGACCATGGGAGGTTGCAGCTACAGTACCAGGAAACAAAACTACTGGAACAGTGTCTGGTCTTCAGGAGGGAGAAGAATACGAATTTAGAGTCATTGCCGTTAACAAAGCTGGAAATGGTGAACCGTCTGACGCTTCAACACCACAAGTTGCTAAGGCCAGATTCTGCGCACCAACATTCGATAAAACTCTCCTCGCTGATAAAATTGTTAAGGCTGGACAGAGAATCCAATACGAGATCCCGATAGAGGCATCTCCCAAACCAACAGTCGAATGGCAGATTAATGGCAAACTCGTCCACCCATCGGATAGGATTGATGTCCAAATTTTGCATAACAGGGTTATCCTAGACATTCCATTTTCCGTCCGTTCTGACGGAGGCGTTTATAAATTGACCCTCAAGAATGATCTCGGAGTTTGCTCGGCAAGCGCTAACGTTACTGTTTTAGACAAACCATCTCGACCAGAAAAACCTTTGGTCGTATCCGATGTTACCAAGGATTCCTGCTCGTTGTCATGGAAGGTACCTTTGGACGATGGTGGTTCACCAATATTGCATTACGTCATCGAGAAAATGGACTTATCTCGCGGTACTTGGTCAGATGCTGGCATGAGCACATTCTTATCTCACCAAGTAACAAGACTTATACACATGAAGGAATACTTGTTCAGAGTTAGCGCAGTAAACGCTATTGGACAGTCTGAACCATTAGAATTGGATCGCGCTATTGTTGCGAAGAACGAATTCGATGAGCCTTCAGCACCTGGAAAGCCTAAAGCTACTGACTGGAGCAAGAGCCACGTTGATTTAGAATGGACACCGCCTAAGTCTGACGGAGGTGCTCCCATCACTGGATATATCATTCAAAAGAAAGAGAAGGGCAGTCCATACTGGGTTAATGCAGCTCACGTACCACCTGGGCAGACTAAAGCTACTGTACCTGACTTGGTCGAAGGTCAAGACTACGAGTTTAGAGTTATCGCTGTTAATCAAGCTGGACAGTCTGAACCTAGCGAACCGTCAGACATCATCACAGCTAAGGACAGATTTGTAGCACCTAAGATTTTGACTCCACTTAAGGAAGTGCGTATCAAGGCTGGTCTCATTTTCCATATCGATGTCGACTTTATTGGTGAACCAATTCCTGAAGTCAAATGGACTTGTGATGGCAAAGCAGTTGTAACCAATGAAAGAACAACTCTTACATCAGTTGGACATCATACAATCGTTCACACAGTGAACTGCAAGAGATCAGACGCTGGTAAATACCATTTGTCTCTGAAGAATGACTCAGGATCCGATGAAGGTAGCTTCGACTTAATTGTTTTGGATGTACCTGGACCACCGCAGCCACCATTTGAATACGAGGAGATTACTGCTCAATCTGTTACGTTGTCATGGAAACCACCCAAAGACAACGGTGGCAGTGAACTAACTGGATATGTCATTGAGAAACGTGATTTGACTCACGGTGGTGGTTGGGTTCCAGCCGTTACTTATGTCAATCCTAAATATAATCATGCCACTGTACCTCGTCTTACTGAAGGCACCAAATATGAATTTAGAGTGTTTGCTGAAAACTTGCAGGGGCGATCTGAACCGTTAGTTACAGACAAACCAATTGTCGCAAAGAACCAGTACACTGTACCTGGTAAACCTGGCAAGCCTGAACTAGTTTCAGCCGACAAAGACCACATCAAAATCAAATGGTCTTCTCCGATTTCCAATGGTGGTTCCAACATTCTTGGCTATGATGTTGAAAGACGCGACAAAGCAACAGGAAGATGGATTAAGATGAACAGAGAACCTGTGAGATTTAACGAATATCAAGATGACAGAGTTCAAGAAGGCCATCAATATGAATACAGGGTATCAGCTGTTAACTTAGCTGGACCTGGACAACCTTCTGATCCGTCTAACGTTATAATCGCTAAACCAATGAAAGAAAAGCCGAAATTATGGCTTGATGGCCTAATTGGACGTAAGATCAAGGTCAGGGCTGGAGAACCTATAAATATAAACATTCCAATATCTGGTGCACCGACACCTACGATTTCATGGACTAAGGGAACCGTTCCTATTGTGCCATCTCATAGAATCTCGGCTGAAACTAAATCCGAGGAAACTAAACTTAGCATCGAAAAATCAACAAGGGAAGACGCTGGCAAGTACACAATTACAGCATCCAATGAATATGGAAAAGATTCCGCTGATATTGAAGTCATTGTCGTTGATAAGCCTGGAATACCTAAAGGACCACTTGTGTGTAACCCAGTTACTCACGAGTCCATGAGCCTTTCATGGCAACCACCTCTTGATGACGGTGGCAGTGAAATCACTGGTTACGTTGTTGAGGTAGCCGAATATGGCGTCAACGACTGGCGTACAGTTGCTGGGTTCTGCCCGAAATGCTCATTTACTGTTAAGAACTTGACTGAAGGCAAAAAGTATGTATTCAGGGTCCGTGCTGAAAACTTGTATGGTTTATCTGAACCATTAGAAAGCAAACCAATTATCGCTAAATTGCCATTTGATCCACCAGATGCGCCAGACACACCCAATATCACTGGTTACAGTGCAAACAGCTGCTCTTTGGAATGGAAACCACCTACAAACTGTGGTGGCAAACCTATTACTGGATATTACGTTGAAAAGAGAGAACGTGGTGGTGAATGGGTCAAGGTGAATAACTACCCAACACCCAACACTTGTTACACAGTCCAAGACCTGCGTGAAGGTAACCGATATGAATTCCGCGTTATGGCTGTAAATGAAGCCGGACCAGGCAAACCTAGCAAACCCACCGAACCCATTGTTGCTCAGACACAGAGAGTTAAGCCTAGCGCCCCAGAACCGCCCAAACCTGACAGAATTACCAGAGACTCTGTTACATTGTCCTGGAGACCACCAAAGAGCGATGGTGGAGCTAAAATTAAAGGCTACATCATTCAACAAAAGGCTAAGGGAGACAAAGACTGGAAAGACGTTAACGACGTTCCTATTCCAAACCTTGTACACACTGTACCTAAACTTAAGGAAGGCGAGGAATATCAGTTCAGGGTCATTGCTGTTAATGACGTAGGCAAATCTGACCCAAGCAAACCGACTGGTGACATCACAATTGCTGAACAGCCAAACAAACCATGCATGGACCTTGGAGGTGTTCGGGATATTACAGTACGCGCTGGAGAAGACTTCTCTATTCACGTACCATACACTGGATTCCCACAACCAACTGCATCTTGGTTCGCTGATGACAATCTACTCGATGTCGAGGGTGATTCAAGAATATTCCAGAAGATTACACCTGATTCCGCTTCTCTTGTTGTTAAGAATGCCAAGAGATCAGACGGTGGTCAATACCGCTTGCAGTTACGTAACCCGTCTGGTTATGATACTGCTACTATCAACGTACGCGTTCTCGACAGACCTGGTAAACCAGAAAATCTACGAGCAGACGAATTCGAGGGCGAAGCGCTCACATTATACTGGAACCCACCAAAAGACAACGGTGGTGGTGAAATCACGAATTATGTCGTTGAGAAACGCGAAGCTCGCACACCTAACTGGACTAAGGTGTCCGGTTACGTCACAACACCGTTCTTACGGGTGAAGAACTTGACTGTTGGAAAGAGCTACGAATTTAGGGTTATGGCTGAGAACCAATATGGTCAGTCAGATCCAGCGCAGACCACAGAACCAATTAGGGCCAGACATCCATTCGATCCACCTGGAGCACCTGGAGCTCCTCGCTCAGTGGAAACTACAGAGTCATCTATTACACTCACATGGACGAAGCCGCGGAACGACGGCGGATCTCCAATCACTGGCTACATTCTAGAAAAGAGGCTGATTACTGAAGATAAATGGACCAAAGCATCTCATGCACACATTCCAGACACCACATACAAAGTTACAGGACTGATTGAGAATCATGAATATGAATTCAGAGTGGCCGCTGTGAACGCAGCTGGCCAGGGGCCGTTCTCGCAGAGCTCGGACGCGATCCGTGCATGCGCGCCGCCCAACGCGCCTCGCATCACTAGTGACCTTAGCCTTAGGGACATCACCGTTATCGCTGGTGAAGAAATTAAGATCACCGTGCCATTTACTGGAAATCCAAGACCAAAGGTGAGCGCTTCACTAATCATTGTTATTTTAATACTTAACATACTATGTAAATGCAATGATCTTTTTATTTTTTATACTAGATTGATATTCTGAAAATGATGAAAGTTTTGTTTTATTATCTTACAATATCTTTACAATTTCAGGTTTCATGGATAATAAATAATGATGAAGTATTCCCTGATCACCGCATCAGGTTTGTGACGTCAGACATTGACACGGTGTTCATAAACTCGAGCGCCAAGCGATCTGACACTGGATCTTACACTGTACAGCTTTTGAACAGCGAAGGTTCTGACAGTGGTACTTGCAGAGTAAGTATAAATAATTATTATACGATAATAAGTTCTATGTATATGTTCTTACGTTTTTTTAAATAATTAAAAACTTTTTAATATGGATTAATTTTATTATAAATATATTAGTAGCTACGCAGTAGAAATATTAACTATTTCCCATAAAAGTTAAGGATATATTTTATTTTACCGGTTTTACTATTAACCTAATACTATATTTAAATACGATTATAAACGAGTGTATATATTTTTTTACTTTTTAGGTTCTCGTAGTAGACAGACCATCTCCACCAGTGGGCCCACTCGATGTATCTGACATCACTCCAGACACATGCACGTTGTCATGGAAACCACCGTTAGATGACGGTGGCTCTCCCATCACCAACTACATTGTGGAGAAGATGGACAACGTTGGAGTGAGTTATTAAAATATTTTTCGGATTATTACAAAAGAATAACTTAACTCTCTGTTCCTTTATTTGTTAAAATATCATTTTTAACAGTAATATTTTTTTAGCATTGCCAACTCTCGTCATTCTTTCTGATATTGATTCATTTTTCTACTTATTACAGCTTAAATCTTACCAAAACTTTTTTGACAGCTATATAAGCCTTAAAACTATATTTTATATTTACGTATCGACACAGGTATGGTCAAAGATTTCATCATTCGTACGCAACTGCCACTACAACGTGATGGGTCTCGAGCCCAACAAGAAGTACATGTTCCGCGTGCGCGCTGAAAACCAGTATGGCGTGTCGGAACCATTAGCTATGGAGGACTACATCACAGCTAAAGTGAGTTTTTTTCAATTGTGGGTATATATAAGGATATATTATTGAAATGAAGAATTTAATTTAGCCACTAGACTGATGACCAAGGACGGCATATTACACTAGTTATTTGAGAATCCGAACAAAACTATACATTATAATATTAGATTAACTTCATAATTTCGTTTTTAATTTTTTTTTAATTTTCATCATCCTGCATCTCATCTTAGGCCACCACAAAATGTGGCCAAAAATATTCAACGAGTTTTAATGGAATTCATAGTTCTAATGAAAACTAACTAAGTTATCTCAAACGAAGGTTCCATCTTCTATATTAATAAAGGATAACTGCTAAGTGTCAGTCCCAATAATAAAAATCAAATAGTGGTAGCCCAGCGGTAACGCGCTCGCTTGGATAACCGAGTGATGCTGGTTCAAATCCGGGTCTCGCACCTCTGATATTTTCATGTGCGAATCATTTCTATCATGTTTACCACTTGTCTTACGGTGAAGAAAAACATCGTGAGGAAACCTGCATTTCTGAGAAAACCTAGCAAGTTTTCGAAAGACATGTGAAGTCCGCCTACACGCACTAGGCCAGCGCGGTGGACTATGGCCTGATCCCTCGTACTAAGGGAGGCCCGTGTCCAGCAGTGGGACGTTAAAAGGGCTGATGATGATGAGAATGATTATTATTAATCAATAACATTTCAACAGTTCCCATTCACGGTGCCCGAGCCACCCGGTGTGCCGCGCGTAGTAGAGTGGGACGGGTCCACCGCCACGGTAGTGTGGGACCGCCCGCGCTCGGACGGCGGCGCGCGCATACAGGGCTACAAGATAGAGTTCCGCGACCTGCGCGACAACGTGTGGACCAGTGCGGACTATCTGGTCAAGGACTGCAATTATCAGGTACGATATGGGGTAAATATTTATTGTAAGCAACGTTTCGGAAAGCAATGGATTGATAGAACTTCGTGTTCTCAATAGAGCTTTCGTGTTCGCAATTTAGCTTATATAGTATTTTTGTACTTTTATTAGGTAAGTTTAATTATGTCAAAAAATGTCAGAAATGTAACTACACTACTTGTTGATAACATTTGTACATTTATCTCAATTTAAACTCTAATCACACAATTTAATTAAATTCGCATGAAACAATTGCTTTTCACCTTATATAGAACGACTTCAAACTTTTGTCATTGCGATTCAGAGAAAACAACTAACGCCATCTCTTAAAAAATTATTGAACTAAAGTTATTACACATTTTACAAAATAATGTTTATTCAATGACTTCATAAAAATGTTTATGTAATAAAATAAAACTGGAGTCGTGGGACACCGGATAGGAACGAACTTCCTTATTATAAAAATATTAATTTTAAGTTCTATTAGCGGTATAAAGAAAATAATTATTCTGGTATACATTTTATAAACTTTTTTTTATCGATAAAAATAAAAATCTAAACATAAAAAGTTATAATATGAAAGAGAAACACGCGCACGCCCCACGGCTTACAACTATAGTAAAAAGTGTCGTTACAACTTTTGGTCTTAATTTTTTCCTTCTAGCCCCATTTCGCAACGCGCGATAAACTTCGTTCCAAAAACAATTTCTGGCATTATATAGTTTAAGTTAAAAACAATATCATTAAAAAAATATGTCTATTAATTCAAAATAAAACAAGTAATAACCAAGTATCAATAAACTGCCACAGGCATACAACCTAGAGCCAGGCCACGAGTACGAGTTCCGCGTGCGCGCGAAGAACGCAGCCGGCTACAGCAAGTACTCAGCCAGCTCGCAAGCGTTCCGCGTGCGCGCGCGCGCCGGCCCGCCCTCGCCGCCGCGCGCCCCGCGGGTACTGCGCGTGGGCAGGAACTACGCGGATGTAGCGTGGGACCCACCCGCTTCTGATGGAGGTATAAAATAAAAAAATATATGTTGGGACATTATTACACACAGCGCCATCTAGTTCCGTGGTAAGCTATGAAGCTTGGTTACGGATACCAGATAGTTGATATACTACATAATATATAAGTTTAAATACATACATATTATAAATATAAACACCCATGACTGGAGTAGAAACATTCGAGTTTAACAAATAAATGCCCCCAGCGGGACCCGAACCCGCGACCGCTGGCGCAAGAATGTAGGGTGCTGCGCCAAACGAGCTCATACATCATCATCATCATCATCAGCCCTTTTTAACGTCCCACTGCTGGGCACGGGCCTCTCTCAATACGAGGGGGATCAGGGCATAGTCCACCGCGCTGGCCTAGTGCGTGTTGGCGGACTTCACATGTCTTTCGAAAACTTGCTAGGTTTTCTACGACATGCAGGTTTCCTTACAATATTTTCCTTTACCGTAAGACAAGTGGTAATCATGATAGAAATGATTCGCACTTGAAAATATTAGAGGTGCGAGACCCGGATTTGAACCCGCGAGACCCGGATTTGAACCCGCATCACTCGGTTATCTAGCACTGTCTGTTAGATGCTCATATATTACAATAGTATTGGGAGTTTTTATTTATATGATTTCAATATCATATAAAACACTCTTGTTAGTGTTAAGTTTAGTTTATAATTGTTTGTAGAAAAATCGTATTTCGTGAAACTAAGAGTTTTTTTTGTAGTAGGTATATCCAGTATTTTACAAATTACGTAACTGTGAATGAAAAAATAATACAAAGAAAGAATGATCCATCTAAAAATCATCATTTTAATGCATTATTCTAGAGTAATCCATTAAATTTTAAATTATATTAAACGAATCAAAAAAGACTCGCCATATAAATCTGCAATATAAAACTAGTTATATTAAATGATTTTTGTATAGGCTATAAAACTGGTTATATTTAATAATTAACTTTTGTCCAGGCTCCCGTATCACCGGCTACATCATCGAGCGCCGCGAGCTAGTCAGCTCGGTGTGGCTCAAGTGCAACGACTACACCGTGCTCGATACTAACTTCACCGCGCTCAACCTCAGCGAGAAGGCCGAATATGAGTTTAGGATATTCGCTTGCAATTCGGC
Organism: Boloria selene; assembly: GCA_905231865.2. Lineage (NCBI taxonomy): Eukaryota > Metazoa > Arthropoda > Insecta > Lepidoptera > Nymphalidae > Boloria > Boloria selene. Next base: position 5,360,142 of record HG993156.1, read on the forward strand.
TGGTGAGGGTTTTTTTTTTTTTTATATTTGCTTCTATGGTTATTTGAAGATGTGTCCATATGAAATGATAAAATGTATGAAATAAATAAAAAAATATATTATACTATATTGTATCATAAATATCGCTTATATTGAGCGTTAAAAAATAAATCACTATTAATATATCTGTTGGGACATTCTCCCCTAATTATTTGAATAAATGATAAGTATACTTAATGCTGGCTGTTTTATATTATTTGGAAAATTGCAATTGAATTAAATAATACGATACTCTCTTAAATGAACCGTTGTTTTGGTTCCAGATGGTTTCAATGCACCAATCATAATCAGAGAAGTGACTAAGATTTTCACGTCTCAAAAGTCATTAATATATACTATCACACAACCTGACCATTTTGTGGTACACTTTACTGAAAAACTATCACGCTAAAAATTGTTATTGTACTACTAACGCCATCTGTCAGAAAACCAAAGAGTTAACATCGCTGTAACATTATTATTCGTCTTAAAAACTACGCGAGCCCCTCACAAAGCTCAGTTTTTTGCTAGTATATATTATAATTGTTAGTCAGTGCCTACTTACAAGATAATTACTTTTGTGAGACGAGGAGCCAGGAGACTCATATTACAGCGCTTACCTAGTTTGAGCTCCTATCTCCCACTTATATAGACTACCCTCATACTTTAATGTATACTTTAGTGTCAATTGTACATGTGGGATAAAATAAATAAATTATTATTATTAATACAAATTAAACATAAATGTTTTTCCAGGTAAATCCGAGCCATCAAGCTGTACAACACCAGTGCGCACAGGTGAAGAGGCGGGCGGGGCCAAGCCCGAGTGGCTCAAGCGTCTACCCGCCAGTGCGTGCGCGCCGCTGTCACGCCCACACGTGCTGGAGTGCGTGGCGAGTGGCAGCCCTGTTCCTGTTGGCAGATGGCTGAAGGGAGGACGTGAGATCGTATTGGGCACCAGGTAAGGATGATCATTTATTTATTGGATGGATGGTTTCCATGGTAACATATCCAGGCATCGACATGGGGCAAAATTGGACGCGAGATCGTGTTGGGCACCAGGTGAGGATGATAGATATATTGGGTGGTTGGTTTCCATGGTAACATATCAAGCCCGTGTGGCTCAAGCGTCTGCCTGCGTAGTGCGTGCGCGCCGCTGTCACGCCCACACGTGCTGAAATGCGTGGCGAGTGGCAGTCCCGTACCTGCGGGGAGGTGGCTGAAGGGGGGACGTGAGATTGTATTGGGTACCAGGTGAGGATGATAGATATATTGGGTGGTTGGTTTCCATGGTAACATATCCGGGCATCGACATATTTGGGGCGAAATTTGGTGATTTGGTTTTTCTGTTCAATAACCCTAGAGATTTAAAGTAGAAGTTAAGAGCATATAAAGCCGTTGGAGATATGACGTTTTTGTTCTACTGTAGTGTAAGGGAAAACGAATAGGGCTATAGCTAATGGTGTCCAAAATGAGCCGGGAGAATATTATTTAAAGTTAAAAAAATGATAATTTTTCGAAGATGCGGCAGTTTTTTACGGATAGAAATAACCTAACAATTAATGCGTAATGTATAATTTTAGGCGGTTCATACACAACGGACATTTATTGCCTAAGTGCGGAACCCAGCCGTGCTAAGAAAAATATTTTTTGAGACGTTACTTAACGATTATACATAAATTTTAATTGATAAACCAACAAAAAAAATTAAATATTTATATAATTATAAATATTTTCTATCAGATTCATCGCCGAGTCTCGCGAAGGTACGCTCAAACTGAACATTCTGGAAGCAACCGAAGCGGACGAAGGCGACTACACGTGCGAGGCTAGCAACAGTCTCGGACACATTTACTGCACAACTCATCTTAAGATTGGAAGTAAGTACACAAGAAACAATTAATCTGTATATACGTACAAGGAAAACATGTCTGACTGACTGACTGATCTGTGAACTTAAAAACTGCTGTATGGGTTGGATTCAAACTTGGCATATACATATTATTACCATAGTATAAAGAATGACAAGTAGAGCAACTTCATACAAACGCACCGTCAAGGTTGACGCCGCACAAGTTTCGCGCGTCACGGCTTTTCACTATATGAAAAATGTGTGATATTCGTAGAAGAACTTATTGCTGTGTGTTTGGATGTCTAAATTCTTCATCGATTCCAGAGTAGTCTTTGTTCAGATTACCTACTGAACAGGAAAGGTTACAAATGACTAACATAAAGAAATTGTAAGCGTTAAATATTGTGGTGAAAAATCGACTAACTGTAACAAGTCAACGTTTATTAAGGGATATAAAATAAAAATGATGATATTATTTAAAGGTATTTAATATTAAAATAAAACTTTTCAAGTACTAAACAAACTTTTTAATACTATTTTCTACTGATATATCAGTTAAGCAAGTAACTACAGGCCTAATAAAAATAATCATAAACATGTAGAAACAAAATGTTTTACATTCTTCAATGTATATAAATAATAAATATTTTTTAATAACACACTTCCCGGCCCTTGCCAATTTCTGAGCACTGAATTAAAATTTAGCTACAGCGACAACCCTGTGACAGGCAACTACGGTAGGTAATTATATCGCGGATTGGGCCGAAGTTACCCTACTTCTTCTCTTTATACTATGATATTACAGTTATTATAACGTAGACATCTCGAGAGATCAAAAATTATATGGAAAATATTTAAAAAGATGTGTTAATTGTAAAATTTGCAGAATTACTCTTGTCGTCAAATAAAAGACTTTCTGGGTAAAGAATTAAATAATCCAAAAATAAAACTAGGCGTGAGCCGCGGGATTTTTGAAGTATCATTTGCGTGATACTTCACAAAATTATTCTTTAGAAGATCGTGAATATACTACACTACTTACTTACCTTTCTCATTTTTAACATGGCCAATCTTTATAATTATTGTCTCTAAAAATCCTGTTAGTGATAAGACCTCTCTTCTCTGATAGTGATAAAATCTGTTCTTTTTACAAGATATTGTATAAATGTAACAACCATGTCTGTAAACACAATTTCTGAATATTGTAACATTGTAATTACCGCTGGTGAATCAAATAAATAAATAAATAAATAATAATATAAAACTCTTCTCCCTCAGGCCCTCCGCGCATCACACGTATGCCTGGCGACCTGCACCTTCCCGAGCACGACAACACAAAGATCAAGATCCTGTACACCGGAGACCAGCCTGCCGAAGTCACCCTCACCAAGGATGGCAGCAAGGTGTCAGAATCCCCACATCTCAAGTTTACTGTCTTTGATGATTATATCCTTATATTCATCAAGGATATCACTAGGGATGATATGGGTATGTAAATATATTATCTATACTAATATTATAAAGCAGAAGAGTTTGTTTGTTTGTTTGTTTGTTTGAACGCGCTAATCTTAGAAATTAGTGGTCCAAATTTAGAAAAAAACCTATATTACATCACGCTACGACCAATAGGAACAACAGAGCATTAATGAAAAATTTTGCAAAAATGGGAAGGGTTGGCATTAGTTCTGCGAGGTAGGTTACCGCGCGGCTCAGAAAGAATTTGGTTTCCGGTCTTTAGAACGTGTGCGAAGCCGCGGCAAATGCTATTAATAAATATGTTAAGACATTGTTACAAACAATGCCATCATGGTCCGTGGTAAGCTACGAGGCTTGTGTTACGGATACCAGATAGTTGATACACTACACCTGTCATATATAACTTTAAATGCATAAATCTATATATATATAATGAAAATGGTCTTCGTTTGAGGCACAATCACGCCTAAACCACTGATCGTATCGACATGAAACTACCACCATTCGATGCGAAATTTTTCCTAGATGGTTTATGGCTATCTATTTTTTGAATTCCAACATTCCTTCATTTTTTTATTGCTGTTTTACTTTTATGAACATCTATCCCGCTAATAAAAACAAAAGATAAGCATTTTCTCTTGATTCTTTTGTTTTCATGGATTTCAACAGAATATATTAAACGGATTATGGTTTTTTACATTCAGCTAAGAATCTACTCACGGTAGTGGAGAACGGCTGGACCAATTAGGCTATTTTTTTATAGTCAGAATTGTCAGGAGAAAGTTTTGTATGTAAGAAAATTTTAAAAAAGTCAGATAAAAAGTTAAAAATTTCGATGATAATCGAAGAATTCCCATCTATATAGTCACTCACTACGAAATCTCGGGAACTATAAGACTTAGAAACGTGAAACTTGGTAGGAATATTACTTTTGCTATGTATAGGTCAGCTATGAATAGATTTTAAGAAATCCATCCCCCAAAGGGGATTGCGGGGGCGTTAACAATGAACAATTCCTGTTTTTAAACTATAGCTCTTATAGACTTCAAATTTGGTAGGAATCTTCTGTAAGAGGTGTAGAAATAGGCTATGAACGAATTTTACGATAGCTCACCCCGCAGGGGGTTGCGGGGGTGGGTATTAACAATTAATATTTTTAAATTTCCAGCTAAAGCTCCTACAAGCTCCAAATTTTGTAGGAATTTTCTATAAGCGAAATATAGCTTCTAAAAATTCTATATATGGTAGGAATCTTTTATTATTCACATAAAGATCATCTCAAAATGGATTTCAATATAGTCTACTTCCGACAGGAATTGCGGGGGTGGGTGTTAAAATCTAAAATTTTAATTTCCAACCTGTAACTTCTACAGACTCCAAATTTGGTGGAGATCTTCGTGTATGTAGGGATATTTGTGTATTTCCTTACAACAATCGTCTTTTTGGCAGCGGAGAAAAAGTCTTTGAGAGGTTTCCAAAACTTAACTTTACATGTAGCCAATCAACGGACTAAGAATTTTACATTCATTTTACTTTTGCAGACTACATATCCGACGAATTCTTTTATTGCGTGATCGCGGAAATGTACCAGATTATAATGAATGCATTTTCTAAGCACTTGAGATGTGGAAAAGAAATTTAGTTACTTATTCCAATAGAATTCATAAAAAACATGAACAATTAATTTTCTATAAAATTGATAAAAAATTGATGTCAAAATTTTAGTTAACAGAAAATTCGTCGCACTTGAACCTAGACAAATTTCAACTTCACATATGAGACTTGCAATGACTTTAACTTAAACGATTTTAACGACTTTAACTTTAACTTAAATGATTGCACATTGAAAGTTACAATGAATATTAGTGAGAAAAATCACCTGGATGGAAGATACAGGCTAAATCGATGGAATTTGGAATTTGTGTAAGTCTAAACAATATCGATGCTTATAGTTCTATCCGCGGGGCCTATTTATGTTCATACAAAAATAAAAAAAAGGAGAATAATAAAAATATGGAAAAAAAATAAAAATGAAACATAAAATGTAATTTATTTCCTTTTTCAATTCGCCCAGCGAAGCGGGCGGGAAACGGCTAGTAATATTATAAATATAACCTTGACTGGAGTACAAACATTTGTGTTCAACAAATTAATGCTCCTCAGCGGGACTAGTTACTACAAACTGAGCCAAACGTTTCGTCATTTAGGTTCATTTTAAAATTACGATTAGATTATTAACAATGATTTTTTGCATTTCTTTCTAATAATAAAGTGTCGCCATTCCTTAACAGGTATATACAAAATAACAATCAAGAACAATTCCGGGGAAACATCAGACTCGTTCTCCGTAACCGTTACCGGTCTGCCCGGACCTCCCCAAGGACCGCTCGAAGCGACAGACATTACTAGACATACTTGCACCCTTGCTTGGAAACCACCAGCCTACGATGGAGGCCTACCTATCACCCACTATGTGGTTGAAAGGATAGACGTATCCGGAACTTCCTGGATAACTATCGCCTCCTCTGTCCGGGACACGAGGTTCACGGTACACGGACTGACCGAAGGACAAGAGTACAACTTCAGGATACACGCTGCCAATGATAATGGTATTGGACCGGGATTGGAAGGTGTTAATCCTGTTAAGGTTAGATTTCAATTATTTTTTTGGTATGAAGTCTTAAGAATAAAGAAAGACAATTAAATAGAAATTTCAGTCAACATTATTTTTTTAGTTTTACAATTATTATTTTTTTTTACTTTAAATATTATGTTTTTGATCATTTTAAATAGTATGTGTGTTAAATAGTATGTATATTTGATTCTTAAAATTTTATACTTATCAATGTTATTCTCTCAGGCTAAAGCTCCCTACGACCCACCATCTGCACCTGGCATTCCTAAGATCGTTGAAGTCGGTGGACACTTCGTTCACTTGGAATGGGACAAACCCGAAAGCGACGGAGGTGCCAGGATACAGGGTAAGAAATATAATATAAAATTTAATAATATGTATAACTTTAATGCGTCTAATGTAGGTGCTTAAAGTCATTTTATTTTATTTATATTTTCTTTTTGTTTACTTAAAAATAACTTAATAGTTATTACACATTAAAGATTTCAATGAATTCTTCTCGAATTGAATTCTGAATTACCTTTTTTTTAAACTTCAAATACATACTTTTTCTTTTCCGTACAGATTTAATATTAATCATAAGAATATTTTAAATATATTTTCAATTTTGTCTGATATAATGGAAATAGCTACATGCGAAACACATTCATGAATATAAATGTGTTTCGTTATGTGAAAAAATATACCTGAATGACCTGGTATAAAAGGCTATTTATTTATTCATTGAATTAAAATCTAAGATATATTATATTAATAATATAAAACCGTCTCAGGCTACTGGGTGGACAAGCGCGAGGTAGGCTCTTCCAGCTGGCAGCGCGTGAACGCGGCGCTATGCGTGCCCTCGCAGCTGAACTGTGCCAACCTGATCGAGGGTCGTCAGTACGAGTTCCGAGTGACGGCGCAGAACGAGGCCGGCCTGTCGCCGCCCAGCACCAACAGCCAGCAGGTCAAGGTCGTGGACCCCAAAGGTGAGTTGATGATGGACTGGATATACTGCCAAATGACTAGGAAATAAATGAAAGAAAAATGGTTTATTTTTTGTTGATATATAACAGAGTGTTAAGTATTATATTAATTAAAAAATAATAGTGAATTCTATTTAGCAAAATTATCTCAATTTTTTGTTCCAAGTTGATTTATATTGTCCTATCTCGTTTTTATATTAGAAGGAATCATATAAATATAATGCTACTTTTTTTTTAATAACATGTGCAATAAAAATATTTAAAAACCACGTATTTTTGTTAAATTTACTAGATGCTATATTATTAATGACTCAAACAAGTTTTTTCTTCATCATGTAAAGTTGTCAAAATTGAGATAGGACTGGTTGCCAGTTCACAGTCGATATCTGTAAAGATAGAAAATTAGTTTTTTCAGAGTGTTTTTTTGTAATGAGTTATAATGTGGTAATTTTATGTAATTTTCAGCCGCAACTCCACCGGAGATCGTTAAACCACTGAAAAATGCCAACTGCATCCAATACCACAATGCCAAATTCCAGTGCACTATCACTGGCTCACCTAAGCCCACTATCACGTGGTACAAGGGTAAGTGATTTGACATAGTTTAAATATTCTTTTATCTAATCGATTTATTAGTAGAGAATGCTTCTAAAGACTTTCTTGGGTTTACGCAAATATTTGACATTATAAATGAAACTATCTAACTATGAAGTTATTCTATTGCTGGCTATTGCTTCGTATTACTTTAGTTATTTAACTTGCCGAAAACAGAAAACGAGTTGAGTTATATTTTTTTACTCGTTAAAGATTCACTAAGCTTTGTTGTATATAATAATAGCTGACCCGCCAATAATCTAAATTATACTTTCAAAATTTTAATTTAAATATAAAAGTCGGTTTTGTTTAGTATATTTTACCAACTCTAAAAAGCTCTTTTCGCATTGTTATATAATCTATACTAATATTATAAAACAAACTCTTCAGTTTGTTTGTTTGGTTGGTTGAACGCGCTAATCTCAGGAACTACTGGTCCGAATTGAAAAATTCTTTTTGTGTTGGATAGTTTATCAAGGAAGGCTATAGGATATATTACATCACGCTACGACAAATAGGAGCGGAGCCATGAATGAAAAAATTTGCAAAAACGAAGGGTTGGCACTGGGCGTTAGTTCTGCGAGGTATCATACGGGGCAACTCAGAAAGAATTTGGTTTCCGGTCTTTAGAACGCGTGGGAAGCCACAGGAAATGCTAGCTTTAGTATAAAATTCATTTTTGTTTAGTAATTTTTTTAAAAACCAACTCTAAAAAACCTTTTCGCATCGTTATATGTATTGTGTACTTATAAATATTCCTTCATCATCAGCTCTTTTATTTTCTGTTCGCATTGTCATGTAATGTGTTATAATAAACATTCCTTCTCCAGGCGCGCGTGAAATAACAAACGGTCCTCGCCACCGCATCTGGAGCGAGGGCGACACCCACTACCTGACGGTGATGGACGTGTTCGGCGAGGACGCGGACGAGTACGTGTGCCGAGCCGTCAATAGTGCCGGCGTTAAGAGCACTCGCGCTGAACTGCTTATAATGAGTGAGTTATATATTGCATGTCTTTATTTTAAGAAAGTTACTTATGGGGCGTTCCGGAGGTACCCTAGCCGGCAAAAACGTCCGAAACGTTAAAAAAAGCGTGAGATTTTAATAAGAAACTTCGTTCCTATTTTAAATATTTATATATGGAATAAAATAATAATTTGAAAGGTAGTAACTTTCAATTAGTATCAGGAATATAAGGATTTGATGAGGATTATCAGCTTAATGAGTGAAATAGCTTCTCAAAATTACATATAAATTCATATTATATGTAAGATATGATTATAAAATAAATAGTCAATGTTTTTTTTTCTTTTGCTTTTAATATGTCAGGGTTAAACGAAAAGTCATCTAGGATAAGTAATGTCGGGAGACAATCTCCCGTAACCACGATTTTATTGATTGCTGTAAGCCACTCGAAACGTTGAAAACTAAAATTAATGTTTTTCAGAAAAAGTTTTATAGTTTTAAAAAAAATATTAAATATTCAATAGTCTAAGAAAATATTATGAATAAGTCTGTTCATTCTCATCGAGGATATGTTTATATTATGTGAACTCACCCGAAGCTACTTATAATGAATGAGTTATGCTATGCTGTACGTCTTTTGTTCTAGATGTTTTAGGGTAGAACAAAAATAGAATGACAACATTGACTCTGAATTAAATATTGAAATCGTCATATTAATACCTTTTTACTCTAACCATAGTTAGAGTAAAAAGGTATGAAACCAAGTCATAACCAAGTCACTGTCACTCGACACACGACTAACGCTAGTTCGAGAGACAGGGATTACAAATAATAGATTGTAACAACATTTTTGAATAAAGAAATTATTATTGTTATTACACACAGCGCCATTTAGTTATAATAATATTGTCCCAATATATTTATTATTTATTTATTATTATAGTAACTACTACTATAAGCCGTCGGTCCTGCGCCTTAGCTCTCACTGGTCGTGTCGAGTAGTCGTCCCACCGGAGTATGAGAGTGATAGGAATAGAGAGTGCACTTGTGTCTGCGCATACACTTGTGCACTATATTATCTCCTGCGCAGTTGGCCAGTCTCAATGAGATTGGCCGCCATGGCCGGAATCGGTCGGAAAACATTATTATAATGCATACATTTTTCAAACCGACAGCTGCACCAAAACTGAACGTGCCACCTCGCTTCCGCGACACGGCGTACTTCGACAAGGGCGAGAACGTGGTGATCAAGATCCCCTTCACCGGACACCCAGTGCCGCGCATCTCGTGGGTGCGCGAGGGAGAGACCATCGAGACTGGTCTGCACTACCATGTGGAGAGGAAAGGTGGGTGTGCTGGGCTTGGTACCTAATCGAAATAACCTTCATTTTAAAAGACTTGGACTTATAATTAGAGTTGGTATAGCAAAAGATGTTTGTGTATGCTTGACGTATACTCATTTATTTATATTAACTTGGAAGTAGTTTGACAGAAAATATTGATGATTGAGACACCATCAGATCAATGGTATCAAGTAATCAAAGTCTCAAATCTATACCATGAAATTAATAGCGAATTAGTATCTTTTCAAGATTTATCATAGTTATTTACAAATACATTTAACAGAAAAGTATGAAGAAATAATTCTTATGTATTTTTCAATAATAACAGAACGCCACGCCATCCTCACGATCCGTGACGCGAGCAAGATCGACTCCGGCCCGTACAGGATCACCGCTGAGAATGAGCTCGGACAGGACTCCGCCATTATTAACATTGAAATTAGCGGTATGTGTTTGCGGTTAAAATATATTTATTGTTCTTTTATTATCAATGGATGATTTATATTTTAAGTATAGTTTATATAATAATAATCTATCAATTCATAATGTACAATTTTTTTCATGTGTTTTGTAAGTACTTTGTTAGTGGTCTAATAAAAAAAATACATCTTAAAAATATTATCCATTATCTACCTATATAATATATGGCCTGATCCCCTTCGTATTGAGGAAGGCCCGTGCCCAGTAGTAGGAAAAAGGGCTGATGATGACCTATATTATATAACAAGGTGTTTTAGTTGTAGGGTACTTGCTTGGGAAACCAAATGAAGCGATTTCAAATCCTAAATTATTTTTACCATAATTACTAGTTATTTTACGAAGAAGGAAAAATTAAATTAACATAATACAGCCAGCGTGGTAGCATATAATCTGATCCCCATCAAATTGAAGGACGTCAGTCCCAAGATGGGAACATTTAAAAGTTATCCTCAGTTAAAAGGACTGAATACAACTATGTTACTATATTAATGTACTACAGTTTTAGCTTACTACAAATATTATTTTGACCTCACAATTAAGCTATAAAATATATTTTAAATGAAAATTGTAAACTTATATAATAATGACACACAGACCGGCCCGACCCACCACGTTTCCCAAGCGTGGACAACATCGGTGTGGATTCGCTGGCGTTGTCGTGGAAGGCGCCAGTATGGGACGGTGGATCTGACATCACCAACTATCTGGTCGAGAAGCGAGAACACCCCATGTCCAGCTGGATAAGGGTTGGAAATACCCGGTATGATTGTGATTTTCTATTAATCTATACTAATATTATAAAGCTGAAGAGTTTGTTTGTTTGGTTGAACACGCTAATCTCAGGAACAACTGGTTCGATTTGAAAAATTATTTTGTGTTGGATAGTCCGTTTATCGAGGAAGGCTATAGGCTATATTACGTCACGCTACGACTAATAAGAGCGGAGCATCAATTAGTTCTACGAGATAACATACCGCGCGAATCAGTAAGAATTTGGTAATTAATAATAAATTTTAATTTAGAACGCTTGCGAAACCGCGGAAAATGCTAGTTTGTTCTAAAAATGGCCTAACCTTGAAAAGATCGGTACCGTACAAATTCACACAGATATTTTATGATGATGTTTAATATGAGAAACATGATGATACCTTTGGAATCTGGAGCCATGAAGCTACTGACATTTTATGTAATATTCCTTGGATTGATTAATATTAACAACTTACAATTTTTGTACCAATAATTGTTCGTGTGAAATGTTGTAGTTGAATAATAAAGTAGAATTCTACCGATTAAACTGAAATTTTCCATTCCAAGTTTTGTTAATGATAATACGTAGTTATAAATACATGTTGCAGAAAATTAAACAAATCGATTCATTAATAGTAGACGATGATTTTAAAGGATTTATGTATAATGTATTGTGCATCCTATTAAATATAAACAAACATTCCACCCCTAATGATGTAAAATTACACTAAAACTGATTTTTAACCGATTTCAAAAAGGAAGAGGTTATTAAACTATTATCGTAATCATAAAAAAGTATTTAACGATTTAAACTTACTAAATTCCAGCTTCACAACAATGGCCATCACGGGGCTGGCGTCAGGCAAGCAGTACGAGTTCCGCGTGTACGCAGAGAACATCTACGGGCGATCCGAGCCCAGCGAGCCCACCTCCCTCGTACAGACAAAGGCCATCGTCAAGAAGGAGTTCAAGAAGAAGGAGTATCCTGGTATGAGACTTGGTTTATTTTTATATATCTTAGATCATCATCATCATCATCATCAAAGAAGAAGTTAAAAGGAACATATTTATTTGGTTATTTATGTCACTATAGTTGCAATTTTTTTTGTAATATAATAATAATACGATGGACTTGAAGCTCTCGTGAAAACAATGCATCGAACTTGCAATCGAAGCGTTCTAAAATATAACTCTTAATATGTAGGTTGTTGGGCATTACTTTTAATACCTATATCGCAGTTTGAAGTTTTCAATTGATAAAATAGATACTTATATGGAAGTTTGAACTCTTCAATCGATAAAATACTTAGGGATAACTTAAAAAATAATCGAAAAAATAAATAAAACAAAAATAACCCACCCATCCCCAGTGGACGAGACGGGCAAGCGTATCCGCACGAACGCGGACCACGGGCCTGTGAAGGACTACGACAGCTACGTGTTCGACATCTACAGCAAGTACGTGCCGCAGCCCGTCGAGATACGCACCTGCTCTGTATACGACAAGTACGACATACTCGAGGAGATTGGTGAGTGTACACAAACGTACATGCATACATACATACATACATGCATACATACATGCATACATACATACATGCATGCATACATATATATATGTACATTAGGGTGGCGCAAAAAAACCGACTATTTTTTTATTTTGAGTCTCGTGTGTAAAAATGTTAGTTTTTGGTGTTTAAGGAGCTCTTTCCAAAGGACAGCTCAAAAAAAATGTTCCTTAAACACCAAAAACTAACATTTTTTCACACGAGACTCCAAATAAAAGATTTTTTGTTTTTTTTGCGCCACTCGAATGTATATACATACTGTATACATACATACATACATATAGTACATACATATATACATACATATACATTGCTTAGGAGTTTGTTACATTCTTGCTTTTATACTTCATCCTGGTAGAGTTTAGTATATTTTGGGGTTCTAATTCATTTTGATGCTATTTCATTTAGATTTTATAATCTGTCTTAAATACAACTAAAAAGTATTAAGAGATTGTTGGTTAATATGATACTAGATGCTATACAGTACAAATGACCGTAGGGTAGAAACAGGAGCTTTATTCAAAAAATCTTAATTTTATAAATATTAGCTTAGCTTAGCTGTTGAAGCGTAAAAAGGTCACAGACAGACAAACAGACTGAGTTGCTTTCATGTTGACAACATTAGTGTTTTAATACATGTTTTTTTTATATTTATTTAGTTTTTTTTTATTTAATACTTTTTCACTAATTTAGACAGTTTTTTTACATTACATCTTTACTCGTAAAAAACTACATAGTACTATTTTCAAATTCATAATCCATTTCTGTCAATTTTATGCTACAGTTTTTTTTAGATATTTTAATTTCGATAAATTAATATTAAATATTACGCACATTCCATTTATTATATGTCACATAATATAGATTTTAATATTCGATATAATTCGATTTAAAAATTATAAAATATTTTTTGATTTCTAACCCTTTTGTTGAGTGGTAGACTAGAATAATATTTAATATAAAAATGAAAATATAAAGGTCTTTTGGCATTGATTACGACAAATTATTTCATACTAAACTAATAGGTTAAAAATAATAATTTAAAATAATTTTTAAAAAGAAAAATTAGAAAAAAATAGAGTTTATATTATACATATCTATACATGCTACATTCAGGATTCAAAAGATTTGAACAAACGGTAAGTATTATCAATAGTAAATCAATAAAAAAATAGTTCTAAAAACACGTTAAAACTAGAATTAGTAAGCACATTAAAATTAGACGTTAAATATGATTGAATTAAAGTTATAAATAAATAAAATAATAAGATTTTACTGTTTTAAACAAGAAAAATAAATAAATAATGTACAAGCATGAAAATTAAAGCGTAGAAACTAAAATTAACTCACGAAGTTGCTTGGGACATTAGATGTTAACACTCACTAACAAGTAGTCCGATTTTGAGTCTTAAGATTAAAGCGATTGAGTTCATATTATATAAAACTATAGAGTGTATAAAATTATTTACTACTAAAAGAACACAGAAAATAGTGTAATATTTACAACTAAAGACATTAAATTTAATTAAATTTATAGATTCGATTAAGGTAGGATTTTAAACCGACTCCAAAAAGGAGGAGATTCTCAATTCGTCTGTTTTTTTAAATGTTTGTTATAGTATATGCACTCTATAGCGTACATATGAACTCAATGATAAACAATGTCGAATTTCGCAGGTGACTTCGTGAGAGCTTCTTCTAAACGGAAAACCCGTGGAGGTCTGTGTGTGAATAGATCGATGTAGTGCATCTCTGTCTCTCTGCATCTCTCTCTCTCACACGCATACTATATTATATGATATTACGTTTATTTTATACTATATTACACGCTTAGGCACGTTCACAGATAAAATAAAAATATATAGATAATAACAGGTTTTAAACGTAGATAATAAATTATTGTTTAAAGCGCTATGAAATAAATCATTAATAAATAATTTATAATTCAATTTATATGTCAAATTGCTATATTTTGAATATTTAATTATTTATATTTCAGTATTATGGTATTATAATATTATTGCTTATTTATTTTTTGTTTCAGAAGTAATGCACGGTGTGCGCTTTTTAATATATTTTTGTTTCAACATTTATTATATGAATTAAATATGTAGGTTATTCAAATAGTTAGAATTCAAATATATTTTAAAACAAAATTTGTTATAAATAAAAAACAATATTCTATCTAAATGTCAAAAGTGAAATGAATACAATACATATTTTAAATTGAAATTATCAGTATCTACTATATTTATTATCAATACAGTGTGCATAGTAACAAAATAACTTAGACTTTTCAAAAATTAAATAGAATTATTTAGTAATCACATTTTAATATAAGTATGAAATACCTAACCATTGATTTATAAAAACATAGATACACATTACCTAACAAATATCTCTTCAAAATGTGGTGTTCTTATTTGTTGTTAAATCAAACCAAAAAATAATATCCAAAATTCGATAGTTCTATTTGTCTAAAAATGTCCTACCTGTAATGATTAAAAGATTTAAAAAAGCATAATTTTCTATTAGTTAACTTTTTGTTAACTATTTGAGGACACTGAGCTCCTAATTGTGTATCTTAAGTTTTTGTAAGTTAATGAAAATACAACAGCCTATATAGAAAATAAACAAAATAAATTCAAATGCATGAGGTATATATAACTGTTGTAGGTACAGGCGCGTTCGGAGTAGTTCACCGCTGCAGGGAGCGCGCCACAGGCAACTACTTCGCTGCCAAGTTCATACCCGTATCCGGTGCGATGGAGAAGGAGCTAATAAAGAAAGAGATAGACATAATGAACCAGCTACACCACCGCAAGCTGATCAATCTGCACGATGCGTTCGAAGATGACGATGAAATGGTTTTGATATTCGAATTGTGAGTTATATTTTTATCGATTTTAATACTTAAAGGCTTTATGAAGGAGATCATTTAATAGATACTAATGTTTTTTATTTAGTTTTGAAACGTTATATCATTTTGACAACGAAATTTTGCTTTTTAAAAGTAAGACTTAATTTATTCACATTCAATTATTGAAATTATGATATACAAGTATGTATTGGGTTTATAAATGTTATTTTTATAATTTATTTTTGTATGTCTACTAATGTTTCGGATAGAGTTAATATAATAAAAAATTTAGCTTATAAAAAAAATTAAAAAATTAGCTTCGTTTTCATTCTCTTCTCTTCTTCTTTCCACAAATCTTTGAATACAAATACAATATTTGCCTCAGCCTGTCCAACGTATAAGAATATTTTAATCACTACATAGTATAAAACAAAGTCGCTTTTTCTGTCCCTTTATTACTTTGTAAGCTTAAATCTTTAAAACTACGCAACGGATTTTGATGCGGTTTTTTTAATAGATAGATTGATTCAAGAGGAAGGTTTATATGCATAACTACCGCATCCCGCGGCTTTGCCTGGGCTAAATTTAGGGAAGACCCCGAGCGAAGCGAGGGCGAGTCGCTAGTATAATTATAAATATTAAATATTCGCTTCAGCCTTTCCGGCGGTGAGCTGTTCGAGCGCATCACAGAGCCGGGCTACAACATGAGCGAGGCGGAGGCGGCGCACTACATGCGGCAGGTGTGCGAGGGAGTGCGACATATGCACGAGCAGAACATCATACACCTCGACCTCAAGCCCGAGAACGTTATGTGTACTACCCGGACCGGTACTGACGTCAAGGTATGTCTTATTAGTCATTGAGGGTATACAGGCCTATCACTCGTATCATCATCACCATCATCATCAGCCCTTTTTAACGTCCCACTGCTGGGCACGGGCCTCCCTCAGTACGAGGGGGATCAGGCCATAGTCCACCGCGCTGGCCTAGTGCGTGTTGGCGGACTTCACATGCCTTTCGTTTCATCACGATGTTTTCCTTCACCGTAAGACAAGTGGTAATCATGACATAAATGATTCGCACATGAAAATATCAGAGGTGCGAGACCCGGATTTGAACCCGCATCACTCAGTTATCCAATCGACGCGTTACCGCTGGGCTACCACTGTCTACATCGCTCGTATATTTCGGTGGAAATAAGAGTTTTATTATGTACTTTCCAAAGCAAAACTATTGGGCTGAAAATCACTCCCGGTGTGAACACCTAACCTACCTTAGGACTTCAGGTTGTTATTGGTAATTTATTGAAAGAAATACTCAAAGACTGATCATGACCCAACTCGGAACTTGTACCCATTACCTTCGGCGGAACTGCGGCTGTACATGATGGTCGTTAGATAGTGTTAAAGTTGAACTGACTTTTAAAATTATAGGTTTGTTTTCAGAAAAAAAAACGGTTAAGAAGCAGTGGGTGCTCAGTTAAGGGTCCAAATTTTTGCTATTGCCCACTATTTTATTATTAACTACTCAAAAGTTTTCTTGTATTATATGTACATTTATTGCTGAATAATTAATTATATTTTTATCCCCAGATCATAGATTTCGGTCTAGCCACAAAGTTGGACCCCAATGAAGTGGTGAAGATATCGACGGGTACAGCAGAATTTGCCGCACCGGAAATAGTTGAGCGTGAACCGGTCGGCTTCTACACAGACATGTGGGCCGTGGGCGTGCTCGCTTACGTACTGTGAGTACTGATGTTATATTAAAAAAATATGTTAGGATAATATTACACACAGCGCCATCTAGTTCCGTGGTAAGCTACGAAGGAAGCTTGTGTTGCGGATACTAGATAGTTGATATACTACATATATAAGTTTAAATATTAGGTTACTTCTTTCCGAGCTGGTGGTAGGTAGACTCATGTCGTTCAGTAAGAAATTGTAACAATTTTTATGCTGAATAAAATATTTTTATTTGATATTATAAATATAAACACCCATAACTGGAGTACACACATTCGACTTTAACAAATGAATGCCCTCGTACCCGCGACCGCTGGCGCAAGAAAGTAGGGTCACTACAAACTGCGCCAAACGTGTCGTTTTTAGCACATCAAATAACATTTCTACATATATAATTATTATCATTTTATTTTATCATATAAATATTATGTATTTTAAAAGAGAATTAAAAAAAATATAACTTGAATTTCGTCAACAGGTTGTCCGGTTTATCGCCATTCGCGGGTAACAACGACATAGAAACATTGAAGAACGTTAAGGCATGCGACTGGGAGTTCGACGAGGAGGCCTTCCAACACGTGTCTGATGATGCTAAGGACTTCATCAGGAGACTACTGGTTAAGAACAAGGAGTAAGTATGGTTTTTTTTGTTTAAATTATTTTGCACTTTGGAAACAAGTACCCAGATTATTTTTTTAGCCCAGGTAAAAAAACTGATAATGTTGATTTTATTCATATATTGGTTAAACTGGGTTGGTCATAAAATTTGTATCATTGTAAAGCCAGCCTTTGATCCATTAGTCTTACAGCTGCTGAAGCTTAGAATCCAGCGTCAAACTTCACGAGACCCTTCTTAGGTATTCCACAAAGGTTTTGTTCCACAATTGTAGAAGATTATTTTTATGAATATTGTTAAGGCCTAGACTACTGTTAAGTTCTAGGGGACTTTAAATGAGAGTTAACTGTATATAATACTGGTTTATTCGTCGTTAAACTAATGTAGTTGTAGAGACGTCCGTTGACGGTGGGCTTCAAGGAGGGAAGTGTCGGTCGCGTTGCCACACATGATTGTCGGCGCGGTTGGTGGGTTCCGGTTCTCAACAATATTATTAAACAAACCCTCAAGGATAAATAAATAAGAATTGTCATGTCAATGGATGAATAAGATAGGCTCTCATTACACAATATACATCCATTTAATCGATTACCAATAAACATTCGAAAGACCATGATTAATAACACTCGGTGTTGTAACCATGGGAATAATGTGATCGCCGCCTGGCTATTTCAACATATAGAATTGTTGTTAATTTATAATTTAATTTAAAAAACAGTTAGATTAAGATAAAAAAAAATATTAGTCCCGCTGAGTTTCTTTCGCTAGTTCTTCTCAGGTCAGAGGTTTCTTCTTTCCGAACTGGTGGTAGACTTATGACGTTCAGTAAGAAATTGTAACAATTTTTATGCTGAATAAAATATATTGATTTGATTTTGATTTGATTTGTAACAGGAAGCGTCTAACGGCGCACGAGTGCCTAGCGCACCGCTGGCTGGCGGGTGACGCGGTGGCCGCACGCACCGCTACCATACAGGCGCGTCGATATGAGCAGATGAGGAACCGTCTGCGCGAGAGATACGAGGTAAGTCAACTTTGTATCATCATCAGCCCTTTTTAACGTCCCACTGCTGGGCAAGGGCCTCCCTCAGTACGAGGGGATCAGGCCATAATCCACCGTGCTGGCCCAGTGCGTATTGGCGGACTTCACATGCCTTTCGAAAACTTGTTAGGTTTCTCAAACATGCAGCGCGATGTTTTCCTTCACCGTAAGACAGCTTTGTATAGCCTATATTATTATATTATCACTAATAGTCTTCTTTTCAGATTTTTTTGATAACATGTTCCTGGAAGGTATTGGGTAAATTGATTAGAGTTCATAGTTATAAACCATAATCTAACCAAGCGAGAGATGATTAATTTTTCAAAATGTCTTTTGAAAATTGGTTGCGGTAGTACGGTACGGTAATATTCTCACAGTGTTTTCTTTCTCCATTCTAGAAATTGGCCAATATTGATGTTTTTTTTTTCAGCTTTTGTTTGAAATGTTTTGGAGTTATAAATTATGTAGCGAGCTAATAAATTAAAATAATAGTTCTTATATCATTCATTTATAAGATTTTTGTAAGCCAAATATTAAATATTCCTTGCGATCACAGAACTGGTCATCATTCGTGCTGCCTATTGGCAGACTCAGCGAGTACAGTTCCCTGCGCAAGCTGCTTGTAGAGAAGTGGAAGATCTACGACGGACAATTCGGTGAGTTTCTTTATTTCACTTTTATTACATTAGCATTATATTTTCAATTAAAATCATAAACATTATCAAGAACTGAATTGTCATTGGTAATTATATATTTACCTGTTCTTCGTGGAAGCATGCCAAAAGATTTATTTTTAAGACCATAGAGGTCCTTGTAATAAATAAAAATATATACCGTAAAAAAATAAAAGTCAATAATCGTAACTTCTGTGATAACGCAAATTCGAAATAACGTGTATGAAATCAATTTTCGTTATGTCGCATTTTCAAGCTGTCGTTTTGAGAATACATATGTCACGTTGACTCTGTATCTTAAGTTTCATCAGTCAGTTAATCAGTATATCAAAGTGAAACAATAAATTCCTCACTAATATACCAAATAAGTTGTCAGCCCTCAGTGTGAATATCTTTTTCTAAACCGAGCAATTCTCAATCTTCATCGTATCTTTTCCATTCTACACGACATTGGCGAAGTAATTTGTGCCCGGATGGCACGCCTAGAAGCCACTGAATAAAGAAAATGAACATATCAAAGTATCCAATAATCCAACATATTTATTTATTTAATACTAGCGACTTGCCCTCGCTTGGCTTGGGCTTTAGATTTAGCATAGGCAAAGCCGCGGGATCCGCTAGTTATTCATATAAACCTTCCTCTTGAATCACTCTATCTATTAAAAAAACCGCATCAAAATCCGTTGCGCAGTTTTAAAGATTTAAGCGTACAAAGGGATATAGGGACAGAGAAAGCGACTTTGTTTTATACTATGTAGTGATAAACCCCTCATATGTAATCCAGATCGTCGGCAAGCCGCTCCCCGGTTCGTGATCAGGCCGCAGTCGGCGTTCTGCTACGAGGGGCAGTCGGTGAAGCTGTACTGCCGCATCATCGCCGTGGCCGCGCCCACCGTCACCTGGTCGCACAACAACCGCGAGCTGCGCCAGTCCGTCAAGTATATGAAGAGGTAACTGTTGTTGTTATTCATGGAAAATACATGTAGGAAACAGATTATGTGGGGCTTAATGGCTAGAAATCTAGAACTACCCACTAAAACCCAGAAAACTCTCATCTGTAGTAATGGGGCGTCGCAAGAACGCTTATGACTCGAATACACCAAAACCGATTTTGTCGGTCGATTGCGGACAGAAACACCGGACGAGTAATTCGGACGTGTATGTGCTTACACTGCAACAGTTACCATAATCCTGACAAGTTCGAACTCGACGGTAAATTTGCCGATTTCGGGCGTCGTCGGACGATGACGGTCGTGTTTGTGTACGCGCTTTCTTTCTTTTACAATTGTTTCATTCAATCGTCCGAGTTCGGCCGTCGTCGCCCGAGCAAACTTCGGCCGATGACGGATTCGGTGTACGCGAGCCATTACGCATTCAACCCTGACGTCCCGACGACAGGTCTGCCGCAGCAGACCACACAGTCGCGGGTTGCTCCACAGTCCACTTTTCTATCAGAGAAGTATCAAGAGCAACCCATGACACACCACTCACCGAAGTGAGCCCCAGTACTTTATAAAATCCGAAGAGATAGGTCGTGGAAATAAGCTTTCTCTGTAAAATACAACAAGACAACACAAAAAGTAAGACAGCAACAGAATATAATTTTCAGTAAGAGCTCTTCAAGAATTATAGCGAAAAGACAAACTGCCTCAATCGGATCATCATTCAGACAATAACCCCTTTTACCTAATAAATCCCTATATAGATTTTAGATCTATAACTAACTATGATTGTTTTAAAATAATATTCCTAAACAGATACGCTGGAGACGACTACTACTTCATAATAAACCGCGCGCGGCTCGAGGACCGCGGCGAGTACATCATCCGCGCGGAGAACCACTACGGGTTCAGGGAAGAAGTCGTCTTCCTCAATGTGCAACGTGAGTGTATTACCGATTTGTATTGAGAAGGTGTTGTGTTTGTGTGTATGTCTTAGGCTCAGAATAATGATACTCATAGAAGCCGGTCTAAAATAAGAAATGAAATGCATATTATGTTTATCTTTTTTTTTCTTACGATGGTAATATTGCGTAGGAAAGAGACATATAATGCCGTTCTGTTTCGTTGCCAGGCAACAACAGCCATGTTTTGTTTCACTCACACCTTATTTGACATGCTAACTGAACTAAATGAGTAAACTATAGATAACTCGGTTTTTATTTTAGCCTGGCTTCCATGCTTTTTATTCTTCCAAGGTCTTAGGCCTTTTTAATGTCCGGCTGGACATAGGTTTGCCTTCAATTCGTAGATCAGGCCATTATCTACCACATAGGCCAAGTGCTGGTTGAAGGACTGTACGTGTCTTTCGAAAACATGCTAAACATGCTAGGTTCTATCAGACATGGTCATTCATCTTATGATGGTTCCTTTTCGTAAGAAAAGTGGTGATCATATTGGAAGCCATGAATTGTCCGGGATTCGAACCCGCTTCACTCGATTTCCCGCGTTTTACCACTGGACCTAAAATATATATTTAATTATTATTGTTGACCAAAAATTCATTAGCTGGATATGTTACTATAAAAATGAAAGGAATATTTTAATTACACGTAATTATTTACAATAAATTTATTTGGTATTTAAATATTAATTTTAACAACTGATTTAATAAAAATATTGCCAGTTTCAGTAAAACCATTACGTACCTCAATGATAAATATGTTATTTTTATATCTACTTCGAAAAAAGCCGAGCGAAAGTATCGCCCAATGCTTATAAATTAAACTATATTTATTTCAAAGACAAATATCATCCCGTTTAAAATGCCAGTGAATAAATATGCCAGTTCAAAAGACGGGTATTTGTTGCTAACATCGCCACATTTATCTAGATCTGACTTAGTATTTATACGCGCGCTGAGAGATTAATTTTGAACATAGTTTATTTTAATATGAATATTTTATATATCCAGTCATTTTAATATGTAAAATTTGACATAATAGGTACCAGTCACGCTTTCAGATTGAAATAGATCGAGCTTTGTATTAGTTTTTTTTACTGATTTTAGATTATAATTATTTTAATAATATTTAATATTTTTATTTCATTAATCATAATTTTAAATAAATATAATTAATAAATATTAAAACAGTTTATACTTTGTCCATTTTGTTAATGGTTTTTTGACAGCTCACGCCCACGAAGTTTTGTATTTAATGGTTAGCCATTAAAGTTAAAATGACATACACATTAATATTGTACTTCATGGACGGGCACCTCCCCCTTATTGCTGTGCCACACATAACGATTACTACGATTGTGCCACAGATTACAAATAATCGATAGAAATCAATGCTAATATGTAAATAAGGTGTAATATGTTATTTAATAAGGAAGACAAAAAAAATTAAGATTTAAACCAATAAATTAAAATATTAAAGTTAATAGTAAAGTTTTACTTTCTTCTTAGTATAAGGCATACAAATAAAACAACTAAAATAGTTTAATTCCTTTTATTAACATGATTCGTCAGAATCATCATTTATATTAGATTTGTCCGATGAGGAGTCTTCAGTTATATTAATTATTAACTCTTGTGTGCATAAATTATCAAAATATGCAATGTCACGGCCCGAATCACATTATGATTCTCTTAGTTCTCTCCACCACACTTGATTTTTATGATGATAATATTTATTTTCATATTAATAAATATAAAAATAAATATTATCTTATATTTAAAAAAAATAAGAGAAATCGATTATTACGTCCTTTTGACATCACTATAGCTTGTCAGTCGGCGAGCTGTCAAAAAACCATTAACAAAATGGACAAACTATAAGAGAGTCACGTTTCACAATAAAAAATAGAATTTTTTCTATACTTAGTCGAATTTAATATGTCGAAGTCGAATGTAAAATCTAATTGAAATAATCATTATTAACGGAACAGAGGTCAAATCTATAGTTTTTAGAATTTTTTGTCTATATGTCTGTGATCGCATCACGGGAAACCAATGGACACATTGTTATCATGATAGTTATCCGGTTTAGCATATAAGATGTTTTTAACTGCAAGACAATATCTAATTTTTGACAAATCGAAACAAAGACTTAAGTTAGTTATACATATAATCTACGAATTTGGTTTCCAATCTTTAGAACTCATGCAGAGCCGCGGGAAATGCTAGTCATTTACAAAATCAGTAAATCTAGGTGCCGTAATGCTCCTTACAACAGTCAGTATAATACAAACTCCCAATGTAATTAATCGCAACACGCCCGTAACATCTGACTCAACAAACAAAAAGGTCTATCTAGGTCACGTTTATTCTTAAACCTAGGTTCAATGCTCCGATTGTCTAGATTAAATTAAATCATGTTGTACGTGATGAGTGATTTACTATTTTGCATTTGGCAACAATCGTTTTTACTGACATAGATTGTTAGATTAATAGAACTAGTTTTTATTCGTATTTTTTTATTAAATATCTTACAAAAGATGTTTTAGAATGTAAATCACTTCTAGTGACAAGATGAAAATATTGTTTATTTTTTAAGTAAAATTAAGGTTTCGAAATACGTCCATTGCATTAGGAGATGAAATTTACACTTTTAGAAAGGCTGCTTGCGTTTTAATTTTTTTTGTTCTTCTTCATCGTCAATTTTTAAGAAAAAAAAAATCTCATGGATTACTTGTTTATACGTTGACTTTATGTGCAAAAGATTTTGAAAAGTCTAACTTTTATCTCGGACAAAAATAAACGAACCGCTATAAAATATAAAAAACATAAAAAGTTATAATAAGAAGTTAAAATAAGCAAAAGACAGATAGAGAAACACGCGTACGCCGCGCCGCACGGCTTACAACTATAGCAAAAATTGTCGTTACAACTTTTGGTCTTAATTTTTTTCCTTCTAGCCCCCTTTCGCAACCCGCGATAAGAAACTTCGTTCCAAAACATCCAAGTATTAACATACCGTTTGACCATTCCCAGCGGTGCCCAAGGTCCAACGCACGCCAGTGGCGGAAGCACCGCGGCGGCGCGAAGCTCTCCCCTACACCTTCTGGCAAGAGACCAGCGAGACTGCGCCGTCCTTCACGTTCCAGCTGCGGCCGCGAGTAATGCAGGCGCGCGACACCTGCAAGCTGCTGTGCTGCCTCAGCGGCAAGCCCACGCCCACCGTCAAGTGGTTAGTGCTGTCTCTTTCTAGATATATACAGCTGGGGAGAGATAGCAGATTCAGTGCCACTGGTTGGTGCTGTCCCGGGATCATAGTATCAGTAGCACTGGCTTGTGCTGTCTCTTTCTATCTGTATGCAGTTGGATAGAGATCGGAGTGTCAGTACCACTGGTTTGTGCTGTCTCTGTCTATCTGTAAATACAGATTTGGATTTGTATAGAGATCACATTACCAGAATCAATGCTTGGTGCTGTCTCTTTCTTGTTGTATACAGTTCGACAAAGATCATAATATTAGTAGCATTGGTTTGTGCTGTCTCTGTCTATCTGTATGCAAATGGATACAGATCGTAGTATCGGTAGTATTGGTTGGTGATATCTCTTTCTATCTGTATACAGTTGGACAGAGGTCGTAGTGGTGTACTGTTTTTTAGGTTTTTTGCTGTAACGTTTCATTGCAAATATTTGTCCTGGATATTTAAGTATAATTATTGAACTATGAAATTTGTGATAACCACGAATATTTTACAAATAGCAAAAATTATATAACCATATAATTTTTGCTATTTGTAAAATGACACATATTCTTTAACAATGTATGAATTGAAATGCTCTATCTAATCATGGAAGTGTCATAATCAATCAAATAGAGCGCAAAGGCTGATGACACTACACTTCACTTGAAACCGGTCAATAAATCAGAAATTTAAAAAGGAACATTATAACTTGTCCCTTATAAATAAATGGGTAACCATGAGTTATATCTTTCCATCCTTCCACCAGGTACAAAGACAAGCGCGAGCTGTCCAAGTACGACTACGCGATGACGCACTCAGACGGCGTAGTGACACTCGAGATCATCGACTGCCGGCCCGAGGACAGCGGCAAGTACTCCTGCGTGGCCACCAACGTGCACGGCACTGATGAGACCTCGTGTGTCGTCATTGTTGAAGGTATGGGGTTTGGTTTTAGTTTGTTTTTTTATATATACTAGCAAAGGGCGTAAGTTGAATTTTTGTTTTATAATTTTCTAATTAAATAAAAGTAGCCTAAATTACTCCTTATAAAATTAGCTGTCTGCGACTGAATGTCCCGTTAAAATCGGTCTAGCCTTTTTAGAGGTTAGCCGAAACAAACAAATAGACAAAAGTTTTGAAAATTAATTTTTTGATGAAAATATCGTATATATAGGTATACATGCTTTTAATGAGTTAAATTGTTAATTTGAAATTAGTAGTATTAAGATAATAAGTAGAGATAGTATAAAACACAAAAGAATATATATAACACAAATAGTAAGATAATATCATATAACTAGCGACTCGCCCTCCTCGCTTGAGCTTTTTCCTAGATTTAGCACAGGCAAAGCCGCGGGATCCGCTAGTTATGCATATAAACCTTCCTCTTGAATCACTCTATCTATTAAAAAAAAACCGCATCAAAATCCGTTGCGTAGTTTTAAAGATTTAAGCGTACAAAGGGATATAGGGACAGAGAAAGTGACTTTGTTTTATAATATGTAGTGATATATAACACAAAATACTTAGCATATAGTAATAAACAAAAATTTACATATTTCAGGTGAAGTAATAAGCGAGGAACAAGCCACGCTGGCACACAACCTACTCTACTCCGGAGAGAGACGATACATTGAAAAGCCACTGAAACCTGCGCCTACGCCTATCATTACCAAAACAAAGGTACTACTACTTTTTTTTTTATTTGTATATTGAAACGGCCTTTAATTTATTTAGGTAAATACACTTTTACAAGCATTTCTGGAATCATCATTTTTGAAGTGAAACTTCTTTAGAATCATTGTGATTTCAAACTCGATGAAACGAAAAAATAAGTCCATAGTACCAGGCGCTCAGAGATGGGGAAGAGTTAGCCTTAGTTAGTACTCGCCCACCGCGAGTCACTGACATTTCTAACTCTGTCTAACTCGTGGGTGTGACCTTCGTGCCATCTCCCTCTCTCGACGAGATTAGACGGGGTTATTTAGTATAAATATAAACGAGATTTAAAAATTAGTTTGCCAAAAATGTTTTACTTCTGACATGTGTACTTTGTACACACGCACTTTTTTTTTATTATGCGTCTGTAAGAAATCTGAATCATGTGAAAATGCTTTCGTAACACGACTGTATGGATTGTGTTTATATAGAACTAGCTGACCCGTGCCCACTTCGTTGGGCATAATTTTAATAATCCTTTTTTAGTACAGAGTGTTTAAGTTAGACATATGCTGTCGTTGACTTTTTTGTAGGCATTTTCAAGCTCCACATCTTTTCTCTAGAACTCAAAAATATATATTTCATAGTTAAGACAGCGTTCGTATGAAACGCTTTCATTCGACCGTTTTTTCTCCGAATCACTTTGCAAAACGGACTACCACGTTAAAGCCTTTTTATTTTTCGGTTTTTTATATAACCTATGACACTCAGCAATAATGTGGCTTTCTATTGGTGAAAGAATTTTTAAAATCGGTTCAGTAGATCCCAAGATTACCCCTTACAATTTAACAAATAAACAAACTTTACTTCTTTATAATATTATTAGTATATTAGTATTAGTATAGAAGTATAGATTACAATGAAAAAAAAACTTGTCATCCTTTTAATTAGATAAATTATACTTCAGGTAACAATCGACCCGCCTTCAAAGTCATCAGGCCTCAGACCGAAGTACTCGCCACAAAGCTCAGTAGAGCCCGGCAAGAAGAAGTATGGCGCTAAGCTAGACTCGGACGCGGCGTCTAGGTCTCGTAGTGCTACAAAGGAATTAGTTTGTAAGTATGATAATATTTCTAAAATAAAATATTTGTGGATTTGTATTACAGGTGTTTAGTTTAACAGGTATTGTGACTCTTAATTATTTAGGGTTTGTACATACGGAAAAATAAATTGTTCCCACGGGAACCGTAATTTTTACGGAATAAAAAGTAACCAATTTGCTATTTCAGATTATAATCTATCCCTTTGCCAAATAATTTCCAAATCCGTTCAGATTTTCTGCCGTAATTGAGTAACAAACATCCAACCAAAATTTTGAATTATAATATTGTAAGAATAAAAGAACAATACTAAAAACTGTCACACATAAATCTAACAATTAATAAATAATTATTAAACTTGTATTAGTTTCAGTTATCCATTGATTCAACGAATCGTATATCACGTTCGCGCCATTTCAATAAAAAGTAAAGTCAGCTTGACAGCTCGGTCACAGATTATCAAATATAAAAATAATGAGTTTATCCTTATTATATGATCTCATATATATACCACTCTTCTTTTCTCTCCACAGTACCAGCATCAGACTCGTCAATGTGCGCGCCGTCGTTCGCACGCGCACTACCGGACGCGCTAGCGGCGCGCGACGGCGCACCGCTGCTACTATCGTGCGCAGTGCGCGGAGACCCCGACCCTCGCGTCGAGTGGTACAAGGATGGGAAGCCGCTGCACTCGTCTGATGTAAGCCTCCTACTTGCTTATGATGTCCTGGTACTTGTAGTAATAAATATATTGTTACGTACTATGGGTTCGGGATCGGAAATTAAAAGCGTTCTCGCACTAAAGATGTTTTATTTGCACTGTATATAAACGCGCAGTTTATACACAGCACTAGTTCAATTGAGTCTCTGAGCACTATAATCCACCACTTTTAATAATTTACTATACTCTAATTCACTTTTTCACTATTTCGTAATCTTCACTCGACATCGAACTTCAACTGATCTCTCGACACACTGCCGGCCTTTTTGTA
Organism: Boloria selene; assembly: GCA_905231865.2. Lineage (NCBI taxonomy): Eukaryota > Metazoa > Arthropoda > Insecta > Lepidoptera > Nymphalidae > Boloria > Boloria selene. The sequence goes on from HG993156.1 coordinate 5,388,619, forward strand.
TGCGTAAATTTAGAACATTCTAGTATCGAAAATTCAAAATGTTTCTAGTAACTTCCAAATCTTTCCTGGAAATTGTTAATATATACACCCATGACTGGAGTACAAATATTTGTGCTCAACAAATGAATGCCCTCAGCGGGACTCAAACCCGCGACCGCTGATGCAGAAAGTAGGATCACTACAAACTGCGCCAAACGTGTCGTCAAAAAGATTTAAAAATACAATCATACATACATGTCAATGCTCCTTATTCTGACTCCTTAGTCTCAGTAGTCCTATGTACTAGCTTAGTACTAGTTCTAGTAGCTGTTTATAGTATCCGAAATTATCATCCTGATCTAGCTGGTGAAGTAGTATTATACATGGTTTTAAAACTAGAGGTTCTGGGTTCGTGTCCCATGATTCGAACCCAGGCCTTCTAGTCCCATGACTCGGACCCAGAATTCATCCCATTGGTTATCGTATAGTTATTGGATTGTGGGAAGGAAAATATTATATTAATAGCCTGAAATTGAAAAGTTGACGGTGTTACATTCTCGGGGATCCTTCTAGTTTTTGCCCTTGTAGTTAGTATGTAGGATTTAAGATATAGGACTCAAATCCCAAGACCTGACTAAGGTATTACACCTTCATACCGATTCGGTCTTTTCTAAGGTAAAAATTAAACTAACCAACTAACTTAAGTAAGGTGTTCTTACTATTTTTGATAATATTTTTTGATAATTCAACTAATATTATTTTTTATTACAAATAAATTGGCCTCTTGTGAGAACAATTGTATTTACAATGCCTATAAATATAACAATAAAATTGTTTAATTATAGGTTGTGGACTTAAAATACAAGAATGGCGTAGCATCGCTAGCCATCAACGAAGTGTTCCCTGAAGACGAGGGAGTGTACTCTCTCAAGGCCATCAACAGCCAGGGCGAAGTCGAGACCAAGTGCAATGTCTCTGTTAGAGGTATGAACAATTTAAAATATTATTTGCAAGTATATTTATTTATTTATTTGGATTACCAACAGAAATTATAATAATTTTAATGATAAATTATAAGTATATTTGTATTTCTTTTTATAGGTGATCACAGCATGCATTATTTTTTTATAAATTGAGGGATAAAAAGATTTAAAAATTTAGGTTAATTACATTATATTAGAAAATTGATATTAATAATTTTAAAGCAAAAATATCGCATTAAACACAGTAATTAGAATCTACATATAAAAATTCTTCAAAGACTAAATTTTTTATAGATGTTATAATACACTAGTACAGATGTTACTGGATGTAACTAGTATCTAATCATGAAAATAAAGTTATTAGTTACTTATTAGTTATTATTAGGTATTATTTTTAATGTGTCATTTACAAAGAAAATAATTCAAATATTTTAAATATTCTCCTTACAACAGCGGAAGGTACAGCAGCGGTGTCACTGAAGACCGACAAGCCGCCCAGGATCGTGGACCACGCCAAGTCACAGATTGTAGCCGACGGAGAGCCTGTCACGTTGTCTTGCAGGTTGGTATTCTATATCACATCTTTTGTGATATATAGTGGACTCCTAGGGCTTCAATAGGCCCTAATATATATTCTAGTCCATACTCAGTTATAGTCCAATATTATATAGTGACTACTGTGTGAAGCCTTAAACGCTAAGTGTAAATTCTAGTCCATCTTCAGTCATAGTCCAATATTATATCTTGACTAATGCTAAGACTTGGGCGACTTAATGAAATCGTATAATTTTTTTTTATGTTTTAAACTTGTGATACTTTTAATTTAAACGGCTCATAACAGTAGGTTCGAATGAGGCTTGTCAAAAATTTCAAAACAGCCCCATCGTGACCAATTTGGGTTGGATCTTACTAGCCGTAGAAGACTAAATTTAAAAATAAAACGAAAATAATGAAAATATTTAAAATTATTTCATGAATGACAAAATTAACAGTAAATTAGAAAGTAATTTTAATTCAATAAAATTATATATGTATAACAAAAATAATATAAAATAATGTATTTATCTAGAATCGCGAACGCTGAACGCTTCGACGTGGTGTGGCTGCACAATAACAAGGAGATCAAACCGTCCAAGGACTTCCAGTACTCGAGCGAGGCCAACATCCACAAGCTACACATTGCTGAAATATTCCCCGAAGACGCGGGTAAGATCCTTTTAGAAGTCTATCGCAGATAAACCAAATTTGTCACTAAAATTTAACATAAAAAATGTTATTATTCCAAAAAAAAAACAATTTTCTCAACTTATTCACGGTCATGAATGTTAACCCCATTTCAAAATCAAGTTAAGCCACTCGTATTGTGTAGGCCATTAGTTAGTTTGTCATAGCCTATTTATTAAGCTCTTGATGGCGGTTTAGATGGACGTTTAGTCTAACAATATGAGGGGAAAGATTTATCATATTGTGTATTGTTTCTTGTTTTCTGCTTTCCATATTGTAAAGACATTGCATTAAACAAAATGCTCAAATACAAAGTATTTTCTGAAAGTTTTCGACCAATCATCTATCAAACATCTTTCACGAATCAACAAATAAACATTTCCATTTTATATTCAAAATATTTTATTGAGCATTAAATTGTTTTTTTCTACTACCAGTTCGGAAAGAAGAAGCCTCTGACCTGAGAAGAACTGGCGAAAGAAACTCAGGGTGTATATAATACTAGTCAAATATAAACTAATCTACTTATTTTTCATCTTACACTACCAAAAACTATACATCATCATCAGCCCTTTGTAACTTCCCACTGCTGGGCACGGGCCTCCTTCAGTACGAAGGGGATCAGGCCATAGTCCACCGCGCTGGCCTAGTGCGTGTTGGCGGAGTTCACATGTCTTTAGAAAACTTGCTAGGTTTGCTCAGACATGCAGGTTTCCTCACGATGTTTTCCTTCACCGTAAGACAAGTGGTAATCATGATAGAAATGATTCGCACATGAAAATATCAGCGGTGCGATACCCGGATTTGAACCCGCATCACTCGTATCCAAGCGACCGCGTTACCGCTGTTTCCTATTATAAATGTAATAAAATAATATACAAAACCACTTCCCACCAGGTGTATACACATGCGAAGCATTCAACGACCTCGGTGAGTCGTTCTCCTCCTGCACGCTGGCAGTCAGCGTGGCGGGCGAGACCCCCCCACTCCAGTACCGGGCCTTCCCCGCCTCCGCCACCGTGGCTGCGGGCGAACCGGCCATCTTTACCGCTGACCTGGATAAGGTATCCTAAAACCCCCTATTATTTCCCTCACTCCAATAACAAGGTAATCCTAAAACTCAACCTCCTCCCTCCCATAACATCTCCCTCAATGGTCTTTTAACCCCCCAATATTTTCCTCCCTCCCATAACATGGGGATGTTGAATGTGTCCGAAACCCCAATATTTCCTCCCTCCAATAACATCCCCCTATATAACATCAATGGGGGTCATAGAATCGCATTTAACCACTAACCTCAGAAAACAGGTGTTCCAAAGCGGACCACAGCTATATTAAAATTATCATGAAATTTCAAAAATTCTTCTTAGAAATAAATAAATGTTAAAGATCTTAATGATTTTTTTAGAAGCTTAAGATGGACGGACTTTGAGAGTATTAGGACAGATACTAATTTATTTTGAATATGCTACTTATTTTTGAGTAATATGATAAATTTAACATTAGGCAATTATAATAAAATGAAACACCTTTTGTAATTTGTTAAAATAAATGTCTAATATAAAAATTTCTCGTAGCCACCACTCCAACTGCAGTGGTTGAAGGACGGCAAGCCCATCGACGAGTCGTCGAACAGATACAAGTTCACAATGGAAGGCACATCGGCATACCGCCTTGAAATCGTCGCCTGCAACGCGGACGACAACGGACAATACCTAGCCCGCGCCGTCAGCAGCAAGGGAGACACCCTCGCTGCCTTCTACCTAAATGTAGTCGATAATTAAATTAACAATTAAGTAAAATAATAAACAAAACGTTAATACCACGACTGACCTATCAAATAAAGTATGGGACCCGAGATACAACCCTGCGACACACCATACTTTATATATCTGAGTTTTATTACTATACGAACTTTAATAACTGAAAACGATTTTTTATACGATTCGGAGTTAGTGTAAAGGAGTTTTTTTTATATATATAATTAATTATTTATTAATTTATAATGTAATTAAGTGTTATACCCTATCGAAAGCTTACGAGAGGTCGCTTAAGCGTGTTCTCTAGTCACTTATGCTGTTTATCGATTGTTATTTATTTATATATATCTCATAACATTTACAGCTTCTGGATTAAAGCTTGGATTTAATGAATGTTGCTTAGATGTCGGTTTGTTTGGACGTCTTTTGCCGCATCGCCTGTCCGCCACCACAGGCCGTGTGAGAAAGATTGTCAAGCTGGCCGATATCTAATATTATTTTTTATATAATTTAACTGTATTATTTAATTGTAAATAATTTAATTTGTATCACGTGACCGCGTAATTTATAAATAAATATGTATACTTAAAAATTATTGTTGTGTTTTATTTTTGTTGCTTTACTTTTATATTTTTCAGCATATACTTTATATATTACGACATAAACTTGGCTTTACAAAGATTAGTCCTTAAAGAAAATCTTTAGTACGTTTATTATTCGAATTCATTGTATATTTTTGCAAATTCCTTCAATTGTTTTGAATGCCAGATAATACATGAGAAGCTTTAGGTTTGCCATAATAAAAAGAAACAGATTCTATCATAGAGAAAAGTAATATTATACTTTTAATTTTATTTTACTTGGATTCTATTTACTCGGAGATGGCCATTATATCCTTTGAAGGCATACTTTAAAAGAAAGCAGTAAAGCGATGATGATGATGATGAGGTGGCCTTATAAGCGACCTCGTAGTAATCATATGTAATGGTGGGCGGGTGTACTTGCTGCACACAAGATTGCTTATCCTCAATATAATACACTTGATTATAATACCAAGTGTATTATAATCAAGTGGTATAGGTAATATACAAAAATGCATAAGATAGAGACATAACGTCGCTGTATAATGAATAACTCGTATGTCGAAAATGCTTCATTTTTTTTGTAAAAATCAAATGAAAATTACGTATTTTATATTACGGCGAAACCGTAAACTCAATACATGACTACTAGTGCCATATTTGGAGTAAAACGAAAACCTCTGGTTTGAAATTATTGACAAAATGAACCTTTTTTTTCGTTTCCTGTAAAGTTTGGATCTGTGGACATACGAGGTTATCTTTGTACAGCGACGATTTAAAAGAGATTGACTATTGGAATTCCATAGACGTGCAGCTATTACTGCGATAGAATTGGTAAGTAAGCAGGAGAGGAAAAGTAATTATTGTCTATTAACATTGCTACTTAAAAACCAAAGGGCCACAAATCAAAATTCAGTATTTTTTCAGGAGAACTCATTGAAATCTTATTTGTTTTTTTGGCACCTAGTTTCAATGCATAGAGAAAAGTAATATTATACTTTTAATTTCAATGCTTCTATGTCATAAGCCCTTCGATGCGTATTTTAATTCCCTTTCTCTTGTTTATTTTAATTCAGTGTTAATAATTACCCAAAGACGACTAGCAGCACATAAATTCCAATTAGCATATAATATAATATTCATAAAAAGTAAGAGGCTACCTTGACTTGTCTTTGTGAAACCATGAGACAAACGGCATTTTGGCCACATTTTAAAATAAAAAGTGGTTTTCTACAATTTTGATTTCTGGACCTTTCTTTTATAAGCATAAAGCATCGAAAAACTTAATGGTTATTATAATTGATTTACTACGAAATAGACATGTGTAAGTAATGCGAGTAATGCATTACGCGTAATATTACCCGAGCGAGTACTGTAGCATCACTCATTACTCGACCGAACCAAACATTACGTATCACCTCAAACATTACTCATTACTTTCATGTCATGACGCGAGCGTGCTATTTCATCGTTCGGGTCAACTCGACAGCACTCAAGCGTTCGGGGAATGTTTCGGCAATCGGCAGTAGAAGTATGAAAGCATCGACTGTTCGACTTTTGTTTACTTTTAATATTTACTAATTAGTAATTTAGTATAACTCTTGCACTCTGCGGTCAAGGTTATACTTCTCCTGTGTACGCTATATGGTTAAGATAAAAGATTATTAAAATTACATAAAATTTACTTTATAAAGCAGATATAATACAGTGTGACGTGTGACAGAATGTGGACGGAGCCGCGGGTACTGCTAGTATACGCTGTTAGTTTTTGCTGCATACATTATTGTAAACATAGCTATATAAAAATAATTTAAGTAAATTGGGTTACGACGGTAAAATTTTAAATACAAAAAGTAATAAAAATATAACAATAATCTTACTCATGAAAAGTTAACATTTTAGTTTTAAATTAAAATCAATAAAAACGTGTGTGATATTCATCATATTATTACATGAGATAGATCAGTAATACTATTATGACAGTACGCGGGTAATATTACTTCTTCGCATCACGCATGGCAAGTAATGTTTCGAGTAATGATGTGATATTACTCGGTGCGTAATGTAATGCCATATTTAATTACTTCATAAAGCACTGTTTTGCGCATGTCTAGACTACGAAATTAGTAAAGTAAGTATCTTCGCCCACAACTCCTTATATAGTTTTCTGAGGGGGACGGCGCGTACGCAGTCCCCACTACCAAAAATTACGCGTCCGAGTTATCCGCATTAGGGATAATCGCAGAGGTCAACCCAGCCGCAGTGCAATGGGAGGGCCTCGCTCTGGGGGAACCGCCTTCTTGATCACGGTGTCCCCTACGCCAGGTAAGTATGCTCAACTCGGCGCGATCCGCCGGGGTCACTGTTCGCGAGAACATCTTGACAGCGCGATGCAGGAATCACATTGAAATGAAGCAACGCCATCTAACCGTACACTGCAGTATTAAAAATGGGCTCTATCAATACTATTAAGCAGCTCTACATTTTTGTTGAAGTACTTTGAAATTATAAGGGATTCATTTTAAATAGATGTGCACTTATTTTTTATTCAATGGTTGAGTTTGAGCTTACGAAAATAGAAAATACAAGAAAGGATGAATAATTAAAAATAATTGAAAATATAGAGTATTATAATTTCGAAATATCTCGTAAATTATAAATGACATAGAAATAAGTTACTTCTAGATTTATATAAATTTCGAATTGCCACGATTTATCTTAGAAATACATAATCCAAATAAATTGAACAAAAATCAAAGCAGTTAAGAGAGAATGTAGAGTCGTATCACATTGTTGTCGTATGTTGTAAAAACTGAGCATTCGGTACGAAATGTAAATTATTGTAATTATATTTTTTAAATGACACAAAATATAATTACAATATATTATGTAATTACAATATTTATTATATAATTACAATTACGTCATAGGTGAATTTTTCATGAAATGGACGTTGCAAGTATGCTGTAGCTGTGTGTTGAGTGCTCTATAACGATTTTAATCCATATAAAATAAGTTCTTTATATCATAATATAATTATAAATATTCTGAGTAAAGTACAAGTGCACCTATGGGCAGGGTTTTCACTCAGAACATAACTCTTGTGTCAGTATTAGCAAGTTCGTAATAGTTAGTCTACATATTTATAGATGGCGCTGTACTTTAGGGAATAACAGCTGGTAGCTTTTGCAATTCTGCTGACTGCAATGTTAATGTGATTATTAAACTCTTACGAAGTAATGTAAATTTTATTTAAAAATATTATCTAAGTTCAGCTGGATGTCTGTTGCCAAATATTAATTAGGTCACAAAATTATATTTCTAAATCTTTTGTAGATTATTGATGTGCAGCTTAGTTGAAATATGAAATTTAAAACTAAATGAAAATTTGAATGTAAGACAAAATGAAGGGGTTAATTTATATTATAAATATAATACCAAAAAAAGTATACTGCTCTATTAAAAATATTTTATGATTACTTGCTGTTGACACTCTTGTATAATACGCGCCACGAAAGATGAGACTTCACGAGCGTCAGTAGCGGGAGGTTTTTGCAGGTACGCGTGTAAGTAAGGGTTACCTATGTATAATTAATTTTAATATCTATTTAGAGATGTTTCGATGACTTTTGAAATAAGGTATATAGCAATGTTATATTAAAATTCTGAACTATTAATCGTCTTCTGCGCCTATACTACTAGAGTAGGGACTAATCAACATGGTGCTTAGTCGCTAATCTCTACATAATAGCCACGCAGACCAAACTTATTTGTACGACGTCTAAAGTATTCTTATTAAATAAAATAAAATAAATAAAAATAGCCTTTATTTACTCTGACCTTTGCACAATTGTAATATAATAAAATAAAGCAAAACTATACTAACTATTCTTAACTAACAACTATACTATACTATCTTATTTATATTTTTTTCTTTTTGTATATAACTTAATTATATAACTTAATTACATTTAAACTTAATTACATTAACATTTAAATATCAGTTACCAGGTCAGGCTGTCTCGCGACATAGGCCTCCTCAAGTTCCCTTTTGCCTGTCCATTGCTGTCCTTCTCCAACCTTTGGGCAGATCGTCATCCCATCTTTTTTTCTGCCTTCCTCTACGTCTTTTTCCGTCCCGCGGGTATCATTCTGTAACTTTTTTGGTCCACTTTTCTGTTGTTGACCTCATCATGTGACCAGTCCATTTCCATTTTAAGGTTCGTGTTTTTATTTTAACGTCTGCTACTTTGGTGATGCTCCTAATTGTTGTAGCTTTCCATTTGTCTTTCAATCTTAGTCCCAACATACTTCGTTCCATTCCTCTTTGGCATACACCCAGTTTGTGCTCAATTTTCTGTGTTAGTGGCCAGGTCTGGCAGCCGTAGGTGAGACATGGAAGTATACAAGTGTTGTAGAGGGTTTTCTTTTCCGAGATGGGTATAGATTTATTTTTCATAATTTCCCTAAGGGACCAGTATCTATGCCAGGTATTATTTACTCGTCTTTCTACTTCTTTAATTGATAAGTCTTCCACAGATATGACTTGACCCAGGTAAATATACTCAGGGCCGCCGTAAGCGGGCGTGCAAAGCGTGCACCGCACACGGGCGGCACGCCCAGGGGGCGGCAAATCGAGCGACTCATACTTAATTCTAGTCATTGTACCCCTGGCCGGTCGACTCCTACTTAGAGGGCGCGCATAGGATACCAACTTGGGGCGCCTAGTCCGCAGCGGTCTAGCCGGTCACCGCGCGACAAATAAGCATTTTATAACTTTTTGTAATTTTTCATAATCATAATTGAGTGCAAAAGATTACAAGGTGGCGGAGCAATCACACAGGAAACATAAAAAAATTTATGAGGTAAAAAATTCTATTGTTTTTTATATATTCTCTTATTTTAATTACTAGGGGAGCTATTTTTAATAATTGAATGACGTTAAAACCGCCATCTATTGGCATCCGTTAAAAATAAGATGCATTACCAAACGTTGTCTGTCATTCTATGAAAAACAGGACTGGCGAAGTTAGGGGAATCCCCTTTGCGCTTCCTTGTCAATTGGTAGGTTAGGTACCTAGATACTTCTACGCATTAGAACAGTGCTATGTTAGATAAATAGTAACGATGGCACATTGAATTGCAATTATTTTGTTAATAGTTCTTTTGAAGTGGATTTTGGTTTAATTATTGATATATAAACTTGTCTACTGTAATTATAATTCAATCATCCGTCAGTATAAAACCGAAGTGCAAAGGAATCGTAATTATGGTAAGTACTAACCTACATTTATTTATAGATTTATCACAATAATTACTGTTCAAGGAACAATAAATAAGGGTTTTTAATTATTGAATAATATACGTTTTAGTATATAAAATTCGTCTTTAATATTAATTTTGAAAATTAATGAATAGGTTATGTTATGATTGAAATGAACTTATTGTAAAAAATGTTACGTGGGTTCGAATCATATTTGTCTGAACTTTTCCGGTATAGTATTGTATCAAAAAAGAAAAAAATAAAAAGATACCTAACATTTACAAATAATTTCAGGAACCGCAGAAAAGGAAAAAACTTTCGGGAGCGCAATTTCGACAGCAAAAACGTGAAAAAGATTTACACAAAGAAAAAATGGCGGGTTCTTTACTAAAATTTTTAGGCAAGCCAGAAAATAAGGAAACGGAATGCCGAGAAGATATTGAGGTAGCTCTAACAAGCACAACCTTAAATCAAGAAGCTATGGACGTAACTGAAGAAAAAGATATATGTTCTTCGGAAGGAGCGTCAAGTCAAACATTACAAGGTACTACTGAAGAACCTGTAAGCAGTTTATCGTCATCAGTAATATGTAGCAATTTAGATTGTGGTGATGATCCCGGTTTGTGGCCTGTCAGTATGACTAATGATCTTATAAATATTTTGGTTAATCGTGGTCCTGTACAGGCGTCCAACTGCAACTTTCCTATAAATGACCACGGAAGAAAATTTACAGACAATTATTATTATAGAAATCTTCCCAATGGAGAAAAAATTAACAGAGAATGGCTTGTTTACTCTATTTCAAAAGATTCAGTGTATTGTTTTTGTTGCAAAATATTTGGTAAATCTGTTAGTAGATTGTCTGCTTTAAACGGTTTTTCTGATTGGCAACATTTATCATTAACATTGAAAAGACATGAAACAAGTGTTACCCACAGTGAAAATGTGAAATATTGGGTACAATTGAATAATATGTTAAAAAATAAAACTACTGTAAATCAAATGCAGCTGAGACTATTAGAATCGGAAAAAAAACAATGGTGTGATGTATTAGAAAGAATCATAGGCGTAATCAAGTTTTTATCTCATCAGTGTCTGGCTTTCCTAGGGTCCTCAAAAATATTATATGAACATAATAATGGTAATTTTTTAAAAGCAATCGAAATGATAGCATCCTTTGATTCAGTCATGCGGGAACATATTCATAGAATTCAGTCCTCGAAATCAGATTCAAGTCGTATGGCTCATTATTTAGGAGATCAAATTCAGAATGAAATAATTGAGTTGCTCGGCACGACCATAAAAAATTATATATTGAACAAAGTTAAAAAATCAAAATATTTCTCCATTATCTTGGATTGCACACCAGATGTAAGTCATACAGAGCAAATTACAGTTGTACTTAGGTATGTTATTTTAAATAATGAAACAAAAAATGTTGAGATATGTGAAAATTTCATTGGTTTCTGTCCGATCACCAGCTCCACGGGTGAAGGTCTATTAAATTTTGTTTTGGATTTATTTTCACAATTAAATCTCAACATTCAAAACTTACGTGGTCAAGGTTATGACAATGGTTCTAATATGCGTGGAAAACACAATGGACTACAAAAAAAAATTTTGGAAATCAATAACCGCGCATTTTACGTCCCATGCTCGGCGCATAGTCTTAATTTGGTTGTGAACGATGCAGCAAATGTTACGTATGAAACTGTGAATTTCTTTAATATAATTCAAGAAATTTACGTTTTCTTTTCATCATCTACAAAAAGGTGGTCGGTAATTTGCAAACATTTACCAGATTTAAAATTAAAAGCTTTAAGTGCCACGCGATGGTCCAGCAGAATCGATGCAGTTAAACCATTACGGTATAACCTCGAACAAATATTTGATGCTTTGCTGGAAATATGTGGTGATTCGTCGGAATGGGATAGTACTACATCTCACAAATCTCATTCGCTTGCTTTAAGCATTCAAAATTATAGATTTATTTGCTCGGTAATAATTTGGTTCGATATTTTAAACGAAATCAATGCTCTGAGCAAAATGATGCAGAGCCCCACAATGAATACTCAAATGTGCATAAATTTGTTAAATAAGTTGATTGATAAGTTCACAGAATATCGCACGGCTGAACACTTTGAAACGGTGTTAGCAGAAGCTTCCAAAGTGGCTCACGAACTCAACGTAGAAACAGATTTCCCACCAATACATACAATTCGTCCAAGAAAAAAATCAACACAATTTCACTATGAACACAGTGATGAAGTTTTAGTAGACCCCAAAATCAAATATAGAGTAGAGTTTTATTTTAGAATCCTAGATCAGACAATAACTTCTTTAAAGGATAGATTCGACGAGTTAAAAACATTTACCGACGTATTTGGCTTTTTTAGCAATAACTTATTTAATTATTCCAATGATGAGTTAATGAAACATTGTAAAGATTTAAATCTGAAACTTAAAGATAATTCAAGTAATGAATCAGACATTGACGGTATTGATTTATTTAATGAAATCATTGCATTAAAGTTGCATTTTGCAGAAAACCAGTCTAATGATCCACAAACTTTATTACAGTATCTTTTTACCAATGACTTAATTTCAACATTTCCAAATACAGCAATAGCGCTAAGAATATTACTTACACTGCCAGTTTCAGTTGCATCTGGTGAAAGATCCTTTTCAAAATTAAAAATTATCAAAAATTATTTAAGATCAACAATGCTTCAGCAAAGACTAAGTTATTTAGCTATAGTTTCGATTGAACATGAAATTTTAGACAGTTTGGATACAAGAAAGTTGATAGAAGATTTCGCAAATGTAAAGGCAAGAAGAGTTAAATTTCTGTAAACAAAAATAATAAGTGCTTAATTATTTAAAATAAATGTTTTATCTTCGTTAAGTTGTTTTTTTTCCACCATAATGAGAAAACTACTCCAAATATCCATTTTTTGACAAAACTCAGAGTAAGTAGTCGTAGGGCGGCATAATCGGTATTGCACGCGGGCGACGACACAGCTAGCGGCGGGCCTGAATATACTCTTTTACGTATTCGATCTCTTCTTCGTATACCTCAATTTTGACTTCGGTCTTGTTTGTCATCAACTTTGTTTTGCTGATATTAATCGTTAAACCTGCCTTTTTACTTTCAGCTGTTAGTTGTTGTAACATTGTTCTTAGTGTGATCGGATTTTCTGAAAACAAAATGACATCATCTGCGAATCTCAGGTGATGCAGTTTTTCCCCGTTTATTTGAATACCGAAACTTTCCCAATTAACTTGCCTAAATATATTTTCTAAAACTGCGTTGAATATTTTTGGAGACAGCGGGTCGCCTTGTCTTACACCCTTCTGTATTTTAAATTGATCTCCAACGCTTTCAAGTCGCACTTTTGCTGTGCTGTTGACGTATATGTTCTTGATGATCCTAATAAATTTACTTTCAACTCCTTGGTTTTTTAAAGAATCCCATATGTAATTATGCTTCAAAGAGTATTCTTTTTACTCTATACTAAATGTAAATTTCAAGTATATATAACTTATACAACTAGTTACTTGCCCTCTCTTCACTCCAGTTCGTCCTAACGGTGAATTAATCTTTTAAGCGCAACTCTTCTTTTTTGTAAAATAAAAGTTACCAAGTTAATTCTTATATTCCCAGCTATCTTCCAGTAGGAATCTCGTCCAAATCTGTTCAGTCTTTTCAGATATCAGCGGAAGCAAACATAAGTGTCTAAACTTATTTATTTCAAATTTAATTACTTAATGCATAAGAGCATAATATAAAAGCATAAAAAGCTATTTTATATTGATGTTACAAACTGACACTTCAATCATAGTATAAAAAGAGAAAGTAAGGCAACTTCATACAAACGCACCGTGCGTGGCTTGTAAGTTGTATGTGTGCGTCATAGTATCTTTACGTTGCCGCACGCACACTCAAACAATATCTCGAACCGTTTATCAGTGCGCCAGTCTAGGCTGACGCCGCACAAGTTTCGCGCGTCACGGTTTTTCACTATATGAAAAATGTGTGATATTCGTAGAAGAACTTATTGCTGTGTGTTTGGGTGTCTAAATTCTTCATCGACTCCAGAGTTGTCTTTGTTCAGATTACCTACTGAACAGAAAAGGTAAACAAATCACCTATTCTATAGTTTGTCCATTTTGTTAATGGTTTTTTGACAGCTCGACGACTGACAAGCTATAGTGATGTCAAAAGGACGTAATAATCGATATCTCTTATTTTTTTTAACATAAAATAATATTTATTTTTATATTTAATAATATGAAAATAAATATTACTATCGTAAAAATCAAGTGTGGTGGAGAGAACTAAGAGAATCATAATGTCTGATTTGGACCGTGACATTGCATTTGAAGGAATTAAACTATTTTAGTTGTTTTATTTGTATAATTATAATAAGAAGAAAGTAAAACTTTACTTAATTTACTTTAATGTTTTCATTTATTGGTTTCTACCTTAAAATTTTGTTGTCTTCCTGATTAAATAACATATTACACCTTATTTAAATATTAACATTGATTTTTTCCTATTATTTGTAATCTGTGGCACAATCGTAGTAATCGTTGTGAGGCACAGCAGTAAGGGGGCGGTGCCCGTCCATGAAGTACAATATTATTTGTATGGCATTTTCACTTTAATGGCTAACCATTAAATACGAAACTTTGTGGGCGTGAGCTGTCAAAAAACCATTAATAAAATGGACAAACTATAGCATATAATTTATACTTGATGATGAAATACTCATGTTGGTACTTTTATTTTTGTTGTATTAGTTTATTATTTTAATAGGATGTGATATGATTTTATTAATATATTATACATTTTTTTAAATTGTTACTAATAGCATATTTATGTTTTTGTAAAGGCAAGAAATTAAAGGATTTACTTTATTTATTTATACAAATAAATTTCGAGATAAATCTAACAAACAAACATTTTTAATACTATTTTCTACTGATATATCAGTTAAGCAAGCAACTAAAGGCTTATTATTTATTTATTACTATGTTATACTCTATCTCTCTGTACTCTGCTTTATTATAACGGCATGAAATCAAATTTTATTTCTATTTCATATCAGTATTTTATCTATATTTACATCATTATATATCATATTTATATAATATAAACATCATTCATGTAAAGCTAACATTGTTCAATATGATATGGCAATGCTAAACAATTGATCATAGAAACAAATGTTCTAAAGATTTATGAGCATTTCTGAGGGGGACGGCGCGTACGCAGTCCCCACTACCAAAAATTACGCGTCCGAGTTATCCGCATTAGGGATAATCGCAGAGGTCAACCCAGCCGCAGTGCAATGGGAGGGCCTCGCTCTGGGGGAACCGCCTTCTTGATCACGGTGTCCCCTACGCCAGGTAAGTATGCTACCCTCGGCGCGATCCGCCGGGGTCACTGTTCGCGAGAACATCTTGCCAGCGCGATTCAGGAATCGCTTTGAACGGAATAGCGCCATCTAACCGTACACTCGAGTAACCACAACAGGGCTCTATTATTACCATTATGCAGCTCCATATTTTTTTGAAGTACGCTAAAATTGTAGAGTCGTATCACATTGTTGCCGTATGTTGTAAAAACTGAGCATTCGGTCCAAAATATTTATGGATTTTAGGTAGATTTTTTTCTTTTTATTAGATACATTTTTTCATGAAATTCGTGACGTAAGTAGGCAGTTATAACTGGTGGTTTATCTGTTTATATTTATTTTGTACTCTGTATGTTGCTCTGTGCGGTTTTATACTGAATAGAATTATTAACATTATATAATTTTAAGTTTATTTCTAAAATACGAGTGTATGAGCATTTCACTCGTAACATAAATTCTTGTGTTACTTTTAGTAAGTCTGTATAGACTATATTTATATAGACTATATATAGACTATATTTTTCTAGATGGTACTGTATGATTTTATTTTAAAATAAGGAGAAAATATAATTTAAGTTCAGTTGGACGTCTATTGCCAAATATCATGACACAAAATTATCTTTCTAAATCTTTTGTATACGTTTGTCGCGCATCTTGCATCTATCCTAGATTTTATAATATTATATAATTTAAAACTAAATGTAAATTTGGATAAAAGACAGGAGTTCATTTATATTACCTATTATAAATATTATTCCAAATTATTTTAAGATTTATATGTGTGGGATTGTTGCAGATAGTTGACACTCGTGTACTAATTAGCATGGTGTGTAGTTACCTTTTTACTCTGTATAACTTACAACTGGTTACTCACCCTCGCTTCACTCGAGTTCATCCTCGGTTAGTTTAACTTTTTCAAGCGGAACTCTTTTTGTTTAATAAAATTTAACTTAGTAAATTGTTATAACTTCAGCTATTTGCCCGTGTATCTTGTCAAAATCTGTTCAGCCATTGTAGAGACAGACAAAAAAAATGTGTTTTTCTTTAAATTTAATTAAATAGTTATTATGCATTTGCAAAAAGCAGTAAATGTTATTGTTACAAACAGACACTTCAATTTTATTGATATCTGTATAAGTTGTACCTATATTGCCGCCGCTGAGTTTCTTTCGCCAGTTCTTCTCAGGTCAGAGGTTTCTTCTTTCCGAACTGGTGGTAGACTCATGACGTTCAGTAAGAAATTGTAACAATTTTTATGCTGAATAAAATATTTTGATTTGTTTGCTCTGTCTAATTATTTAAGGTGATAGACAATGCTAAGTTACTCGTAAATGATCAAAGATAGCATTTTAGGCTCTACAATTATTCTATTAATATAAGTATTTTCTGAGGGGGACGGCGCGTACGCAGTCCCCACTACCAAAAATTACGCGTCCGAGTTATCCGCATTAGGGATAATCGCAGAGGTCAACCCAGCCGCAGTGCAATGGGAGGGCCTCGCTCTGGGGGAACCGCCTTCTTGATCACGGTGTCCCCTACGCCAGGTAAGTATGCTCAATTCGGCGCGATCCGCCGGGGTCATTATTCGCGAGAACATCTTGCCAGCGCGATTCAGAAATCGCTTAGAATTGAGCAGCGCCATCTATCAGTAGATAGCTAAAACAAACGAGTTCGTACAAGGAACTCTACATAATATAATATGTTCTTATTTGTCATAAATATTGTAATATTCGTAGTTGCTAAATGAAAAATTAATATATTATGTTTAATGTTTTATGTATAATGTTTTAATAACATCTTCATTTATGAAAAAGGAAGTTTTGTATCATGTAGAGCAAGATAATGATAATTTCGTTACAATAGCTTTTGAGAAATCTTTTTTCATAAATAAAAATAAATTACTTGTTTTTTGTTTTAATCAGCTAATATGTACTGATAAGTTTATATATTCTAAAGATATTTAAACTTGAAAACGATATACTAAATTTTCTAAATGTAGAGTAAGCCAAAGTTACGAAGATCAATATAATAGAATGGTTGTAAAGATCTTAAGTATGTTTAATACTAATACCTACACTTAAAATAAACTCCATTTTTTTAATTACAACGTAGCAATATAAGGACATGAGTTTAGGTTTAAAGTTGAAATTTATTGTTATTTATATTTGTAAATTAGTTTCTGACCAACTCCCAAAAAAGAGAAAGATTGTATGTTATTTTTTTTTATTTTTTTCAAATTATTAATAACTTGTCTGGTAATAAATCGATTTAAAAATAGTTTACATTATATAAGAAATAGGCAAAATTTAATAAAAAGGTTTTGACATGCATCGCCGCGGGGCAAACGCAGTTAACAGTATCAAACAATCCACATGGACGTGACTTAGCACTAAAGTTATATTCAAACACTTATTTTAAAATATGAAAACCTCAAGAACGAGTTTAGGCTTTTATTACTTTTTTCAAATCGACGCTGAGTGAAATGACGCGGCAGATTGTATTTTATTTATGTAGAGTCGTATGTGAGGCTCTTGTTTCGTCTAGATCTATAATTATAATCGTTTAGTCGAAGAATACGATCAAATCTATAAGATTATACGGATGAAATTATTATATACCGTCAGAATTAATACGTTTAAAATAAAATAAATAAATATGTAGGGACATCATTACAACAGCACCCTCTAGTTCCGTGGTAAGCTACAAAGCTTGTGTTACGGATACCAGAAAATTGCCATACTACACAAATATATAAATTGTAAATACATACGTATGTATCTAATTTAAGACTGGAGTACAAACATTCGTATTCAGAAAATGAATGCCAACAGCGAGACTCGAACCCACGACCGCTGGCGCAGAAAGTAGGGCCACTACTTACGTAGTACACCACTGAGTCGATGTCGTCAAAGGTATAACAGTTTATTGTTATTTTGCTATGCGCTAGGACACGAGGGCGTATTCGTACTTCAATTCGGGGGAATGTTTTTTGCGTGTTACGTGATATCACTGCTAGTTGTGAACCGGGTTTTATTATTTTTGTTCCTCATCCTCTTTATGAAGTCCAAGAAAAAATTTACCAATTAAGGATTTTGAACTCTATGTTTTTAATATGAAACGTATTTTTTACTTATTTTTTATTTTAAGTTTTATTTTTTAACCTTACCAAATATAATCTAAGAGACTATGAGAGACTCACGAGAAAAAATAGGAACAGTTGGCACAAAGAATCACGCAAAGTATTAAATGCTTATCGAAAAAATAATCCAATTGGTACCGAATGTTTATCGAATTCAGAAATTAAAATTTCATCGTAATTTTTAGAATGATTCATTATTATGATTTCTATACGTTTAAATCATCGCAATCATAAAAACTTTTGGTAGTTATCGAAAGCAAATTAATAAATCATATCATAAGTCAAAAAGCTCGACTTTCAGTATAAACGTGTGCAACGAATCGAATGAAATAAAGTACTACTCTCCCTCGCGACGTACTCGGGCTTCAACACCAGCCTTCATATCTCAGAATCACGTAAAAACTTCAAAAACTGGATGATTTTTAAAAAATATATTCGAAACGCGCTCATTTATAATAAGAGGAACCGAACGGACAGACGAACAAAAAACCAAACCCTTTTCGATTTTGTTCGAAAAAGAACGATCTTGTGATAAATATTGAAATATGGAATGGAGATGTGATACTTTTTATTCGTTTACAGATGAGGCCTTTTTACATTTTTTGTTGGTTTTCATTTCTCGTCCTTAATGGCATATCGGACACGAGTTAATGGCCGGCCGCGCTACCGTTTTATGAACAATTAATTTTAGTGCCACTATTTAGAGTGGCGCAGACTCGAGCCGAGGTATAAACAAAAATAAATAATATTTATTACTTATTTTATGTATTGCTTCATATTTTCATATAGTTTTTAATTTTTATAGACCCATTTTATGTATAAATATTAAATTGGTTAGTACAATAGTAGAAAAATGAAAATTGCATAGAAAATCCCTACTAATTAAATAAATAAAACATATTTTAAGTAGGTAAATATTGTAAAAAGTATTATAAATGCTCAAAATTACAGTAAAAAATAATACTTAGTTCAAGTCTGCGCCCAGTCTAGTACGAGATGTGACGTTAGAACTCATGAGACCTTAATAAACTTTAGCGTAACTAATCTTTAATTGCCCGATCACAATTTGTTTCAACTATCCACCACATAAATAACAATTTGAACAATAGTAAAACTAGATGGCGCCACTATATAGTTTAATTGAACTATAACATTAGATTTGTACTGTAAAGTAATAAATGTCAGGTATGACTAGATATTAAATAGACTATAGAGGAATAGATTAGATAGATGCCTGCATCCTATGACTAGATTACCTTACTTTAGTGCCTTAATTTATGTTTATATCACTTAGAAAGTACGCGGAAAATTGGTTATTTTTGTATTGAAAACGAAAACTATAGACATTGATGTAAATAATTTATCTACGTAAGTTGTATTTTATATCACTACATATTATAAGTCTGTTTGCGATAAACTCAAAAACTACTGCACCGATTTTCATGCTGTTTTCACCAATGGATGGAGAGTCGTTCTCGAAGAAGGTATATAACTAGCGGGACCGGCGACTTCACTCGCGCTAAATCTAGAGACGAACCGAGCGACAGGGTAAATCGCTAATATTAAGTTCGTAAAGATTATATTATATTTAACTAGCGACTCGCCCTCGCTTCGCTCGGGCTCTTCCCTAGATTTAGCACAGGCAAAGCCGCGGGATCCGCTAGCTATGCATATAAACCTTCCTCTTGAATCACTCTATCTATTGGAAAAAACCGCATCAAAATCCGTTGCGTAGTTTTAAAGATTTAAGCGCACATAGGGATATAGGGATATAGGGACAGAAAAGGCGACTTTGTTTTATACTATGTAGTGATAGTGATTATGAATTATCAATGCGTAAATTACAATATAATCAATTTATTATAATAATAAAGATGTTTAATATTTTTTTAGTATTAAAACATTATAAAATAACTAAGCAAACAACGAAGTATAAGCCATGACATCCAATAGTGATTTTAACCAAAATCATAACCCAAGGACGCTGACCTCACCATTGTCTCTTAAAAAACGTCCTTAAAAACGTAAAAATAAGAGGGCGGTTAACGTAAAAGGTAAAAAACTCCCCATTCCGTCATTGTGATGCTGTCATTGATCATTTTTCAAAGAAACCCACAAATTCCGCTGCTTAAATTGAATATGGACCGGTGTAACTCATATTTTTGTGGCTTTAAACCGATCTGTTTTTACTTTTGGTTAATTATATATAATAATAGGTAAATATGTATACTAGCGGAATCCGCGGCTTCACTCGCGCTAAATCTAGGGACGAACCCGAGCAAAGCGAGGGCGAGTCGCTAGTTAAAGTATATATTTGACTGTCATCGTTTTAATGGCCGGATGTCACAGGTTCATTAAATACACGAAGTTATTGACGTTATATCACAATATTACCTTTAATAATATGACCAGATATTTATAAGGATTTATCACGACGTTAAAAACCCTATTGTTCTGACGTACGTTTAAATAGAATGAAAGCTTAGTATGAAACCTTTATCCTTCTTACCTGGCAATGTAAATGAATATTTTGATTATTTATGTATGTTCTTTTTTACTATTTTTTATTCTAGGTTTCTCTTAATTGTTATTTAAATGTCATTGTTTTAAATTTTACTTCTCAATTAACATAGAATATGAAAAATCCGCGTAAAAAACCGTAGAGATAGTTTATACCAAGGATTAGTTCTAAAGCTACTTTTGTTCAGAAAATAATACATACCTACATAAAATTACTATTTTAAATTATTTATATGATATATTGTACCATTTCATTATTCAACTTGCGTTTTCTTTATATGTTTCAGAAACTATATCGTTTTAATAAAACATTCTACACATGATTTTATACTTTAAGGACCTTCATAAACTTAAAGATAAGTAAACCAATAATATTATTGGTTATAAATTATATCGTAACATCTTACATCGATAACCGAAAGCATTGCTCTACGAATGAAAGCTCTATGTACCCTTTTTGTTCAATAATTTAAAGCAGTGCATCAATAGGCTCTTATAAGACAATGAATATTTAAATTACGTACATAAAAATAGAAAGATATGTACGAAACGAGAATCGAATCGGCTATCTTTTTGTAAACAACAGTAGTAACAATTTAAATTTGTTTTTAATACAAAATGGCCTTAATAGTATGCAAGCCGAGGGCGATCGTAGATAAATTAGCACATTTCGATTTTGCAGGAACGACCTATAAATACGGCGGGCAATGACAAAGGGGTACAGCCGCACAGACCGACGGTACAACAATGTTCCCTTATTTATAAGTTAAATATATCGTACATCCGCGCGATCGCGATGCCTTCACCCATACATATGAATTTTATGAATCGAGCACATGACGGCTGTGGATACGTCCGTAGTTATAGTTTAATTATTATTTAGCTGAGGAATAAATAGTTCATGTTAATAAAATAAATACTTTTTAACTGGTAACTTTTTATTTCTGCAGATTGGGTAAACTTACTTAGTAAACCTACGGTTATTATGAAGGTAGGCAAAGAACAAAAATGGTCTTGTTCAAATATTTGACACCTATTTATGCACATTTGAATAAATAAGTAAAAATGGAATTTAATGACAAAATTTAAGATATTTCTATTGTTTAATAGTTAAGGATGTGTTTGATTTTTACATATATTAACTTTAAGTATTGGTCCTAATTAGTTATAATTTTTTTAGCTGCTACTGTCCCACTGCTGGGCAAAGGCTCCTTTCTTTCTTCTCTTCTCCTTTCACTCTGTTCTTTATTTGATAATTATTTTTATAATATTAATTATTAATATAAAATCCTATGCAAATTATTTAAGCACGATAATCACAAAAAAATATTCAATAAAATCAATTTATTGCGATTAACTTAAATAAAAATAAAATTATACTTTTATATATTACCAAATAAAAACCAACTAACTAATATTTCTAATATTGCAGCCTGCCGTCTCCACGGAGCGCGGTCGCCGCGCCGCGGCGGGCCCGCGGCGACGTGCATCGATTTATGCCGATACTCGATAATTAAAAACAATCCGCCATATTGCTTTTTGTCTCTCCTTTTATTCCCGTTTTTGTGCGTCGCTCATTTGATTGTCTTACTTTTGGATTTTTTTCGCGACGTTACTTAAAGGCTGGTCGTTTTTGCATTACGCGGCTATTCGCTCGTTCGTCTCGCATTGAGACGTTTTAATTTATAATTTTTATCGTTTACGAGACGCTGCGCCCGCGCAGCTCTGCCCTTTGTTCCTTTCGCATGGGATGATCAAAATTTTATCTGTTCTGCTCTCTGAATGCATGGCAATTATTGAATTTTAAGTCGATGAAAGTTTTAATAGTCGTTTAGGATGAGAAGGCATTCATTATTTATATTATTAAATAATTTTGAACCTTGTAAGATTCGTCTACTTCTAATGTATACTGTATAGCAATGTAGACTTATTTTTATGAAAATATATTTAATATAGATTATTAAGTAAAGGACATTATTATTAAAGGCACTTTGTTATTATTTTCCAAAGTAAGTCACAGATAGATTTATGTGTATTTTTTTTGTATATAAGGTTGATATTAACCTTTGATATAAAAATTAATGACCTCATTTGAACTACGAGATAACGAACTTCTATTGTATTGAAGTCGTTTTTGAGCCAAAAAAATCAATATTGACTCTCAACAAAGCAATATTTTGCACTTTTTTAAATTTTAACACAAAAAACTTTTGGATAAAAAGCCGTCCAGGTGCAGTAAAAGGGTTATTAAAATCGCTGTCTCGCTCTTTCGTTATATAAATATCTTCCATTTCGTTTATAAAGCTGAAAGGGTTAAAGGGTTAGGGTTTTTTTGGGTCAAATCTCGTATTTTCTCATTGATTCTTATTCAATAATGATATTGTATTGTGCAACGCTTCATTGTTGGTAGTTCGAAAGCTTAGAATTTAGTTTCGTTTAAATTTTTATTCGGGAGTATTACAATATATTTAGGAAATTAAATTAGTTCATACTAAGTTACTTGACAAACAATTTTAACATCGGTTCATAAAGCTTTCCTCATCTCACGTAAAATGTAGTATTTGTTTTAAAATTATAATAGTTATCGCCTCATTGATATCTTATATTAATTTTACTTTTATAGTTTAATAATACACAAGTATGTAATAAGACATGTCAAAATATGTTAATAATTATTATTATTATGATCGATGATATTTCAATATTTGAAAATAAATTGTAGATAGGTTTATTAAAAATTATAATGGGAAAATAAATGATAATTAAATATACAAGTATAATTACTTTGTATTGTATTATCATTACGTAGTATAAAACAAAGTCGCTTTCTCTGTCCCTATATCCCTAATGTACGCTTAAATCTTTAAAACTACGCAACGGATTTTGATGCGATTTTTTTTTAATCGATAGAGTGATACAAGAGGAAGGTTTATATGCATAACTAGCGGATCCCGCGGCTTTGCCTGTGCTAAATCTAGGGAACAGCCCGAGCAAAGCGAGGGCGAGTCGCTAGTTGTTTATATATTAAAACGTTACATCCCATGGTAACCCTAAAATCCATCTTCCGAATGTCATATAAAAAGTAAGTATGCCACTCTCCGTCTCGGGGTCTCGCCCCGCACCCCGCACAATTGTATCCTAGATGCCTTAGACGACAGCATAGAGAACAAAGATACCATGTAGAGACTATGACTCTAAAATGTATTTAAGCAAGCAACAATAACAATAATAATTTATGAGCAATAAGTAGCATTTAACTTTACAAATTATCTTTATAAATTGACATGTTACTTTTTGATACTTAATTTAGCGACATCTTTAAAAAAAAACTTGCTAAAACTCTCGCTCGGAATGGTCTAGTTTCGACTCTCGTTAGCTTGTCCGTGTATTAGCCGTTAGTATAATATAAATTTTTTGAGATGCGACATTTTCCTACTGTAGAAAGTATCTTACATATCGACCCAATTAACCAGCTACCATCAAACCAAAATTTCAACATAATTATAGATTTTAGTGTTGTTTTCCCAGACAGATAGACATACATATCCAAAATTAAAATTAAGATTTTATTTAGCTATTTTAAATCATAAAGCACGTACCTATTTAATGTCTAATCAACGAACAAAGATATCAGTTCTCTACCTCCTCTACCTCCTACGCTGTACGCAACGTCACCTCTAATTACAAAATTAGGAAAGAGTAACGGAACTCAACAGTAAACATGATATGTAAAAACCTGCAATTGTCTTCGACTGACTAACTGACGCCCACCACTAAATATTAAGCTGTACTAATATAAAATCGTGACTTATTTAGTTTGTTTATAATATTACCATAAATTTATACATAGATCTTTAGATAGTCTATTTTTTAATAAACTACATATTGTATTATATTGTACTACAATATAATACATATTGTATTATATTGTATATTTAATTCAGCCCTATTAAAAGTCCCACTATCGTTCACTTTAGACTTCATACTTCGAATGTTTTCTAATGTCCTATATTTTGTAAGGGCCTTTCAAACAAGCAGGTCCTCACAATATTTTCTTTATCGTATTAGGAATTAGTAATCATATTATCATGACTTTCATTTATACATGAAAATGCCAGAGCTGCTAACCGAACAGTAGAACCTCACTTGGTTTTCCAAGTGATCGCGTGACCACTAAGCTACCACTACTTCAGGCTTTTGAAGTAACTAAATAAATATTTAGTTATACCTAATACAAGAAACGAAGAAAGACCAGACACTAGTAATTTAATTTACCTAACTTACCTGCATAAAGCACGCGAAACAGAAAGCTCATGCCTATTTGCGGATATCCGCTAGTAGTAATAAAGTTTCTATAGCGATGACTTAATCAACTTTTATAAAACAATGAAAACTCAAAAGATCCTAAAAAGAACATATACTTAATATTTATTAATAAGTAAAGTTTAAAGACGGTTTTTAACTTTCTTTTGTCTTCTTATCAATACGAGATAACTTACATACGAGAATTATTGAGCCTAGGATCTATTGTTTAGGACTATTTCAAGTTGAATGAACATTAAATTTATTTAATCTATCTTCATTTTGTGCTTTTTGCAAGACAAGATAGTAGACACCATGTCCCTGCCTGTGCGTGTCTACAGACTACAGGTCCTCTTAAATTGTTTCAGGATTGTTTACCGCCCATCCTTTCAAGGCGAAAAGAATACTCATACCATAGCATCTAGTCAACTAAAGAAAATGTAAAAGAGAGAAAAAGTATAATGGTAATAAATGGAAATCTTGCTGCTGATTAAATTGTGTTGCTGAGTTTTACTCAAGAGCCATAGTTGTTATTTTTATATATAACTACTTTATTTTTAATACTACACGCAGATATAGCCATGAGCTTTACCTAGTAAATCATCATAAGAAAAATAATTAAATAGAATCATAATTGTATAATGCGCCGCCATCTTATGAACATCTGTTATTGTCAACACACCTGAGAGTGTAACATGGTTTTTTATCTTGCTTACTCATGAAATAATTAGGTAAGTGCGAGAGAGATAGTAAGTGTGAATCAGTTTGGGCGAGATGGAAGTGACAAAAAACTCACGCTTCCTGTGTCTTTCGTATCATTTGAAAAAGGAATAATGTTTTCACAGAATAGGCAAATAATTAAGATGAATTTCTTAAATTTAGAAACACCTGAATTTTTTTGTTATTAAAGTGAATATTTGCTATGTGACTTCACTACATTACAATTATTAGTGGATAAAAGTAACTCAGCCATTTAGTGCTTAGACATAGTTTGTTATGTTATAAAAAAAATCCTTGTTAAATATTAATCGATACAATAACTAGTTGTTACTTATAGCTAGTAACATACCCTTGCTTCACTTGGGTGTCCTTCATTCATGTAAGTGCTAAACAGTAGCTAATAATATGTCACTTCAGGCTTTTACCTATGCCATATATAGATAAAGTAAAAAGTAACGAAGTAAGTAATAGTGTAAATAAACGTAGTAAGTAAGTAAATAAAGCAGTGGTAGCCCAGTGGTAACGCGCTCGCTTGGATAACCGAGTAATGCGGGTTTAAAATTTCTGATATTTTAATGTGCGAATCATTTCTATCTTGATTACCGCTCGTCTTAGGGTAAAGTAAAACATCGCCTGCATGTCTGAGAGAACCTAGCAAATTTTCGAAAGTGCATGTGAAGTCCGCCAACTCGCATTAGGCCAACGTGCTGGACTATTATGGCCTGATCTCCACGTATTGAGAAAAGCATATGCCCAGCAGAGCACGTTAAAAAGGACCGAATGTAAATAAATATATTATTATCAAAGTAAATATCACTCAAATTTAAACAAATTCAATAAATTTTCATCTAAATATTTTCTGTTATCTACACCAGCTACGTAGTTTTGACGTATTCCATACAATGTAGACTTTTTTAACAATTCAAAAATAGAATGTTTTTAACTTAACCCTTCCATATTTGACAAAAAAAGAGTTTTTGTATTTAGAGCGCGACGCAGCCGGAATGAGAATTTGGTTCTTTTGAATTTAGAAACTGTTCGAAAATGAAGGCGTAGTTAGAGTATAATAACAAAAATATAATATTACAGTTAATTTCGTTTGCTTGTTCCGTTTTTTATTTAAATAAAGAATTCATCAACTAAACTTAAAATCAATCTGCTTATCTCAAAATCAATTTAAGTAATAAGTAATACATTTATAATAATTTACATATTCTTTAAAGATAGTTCACGATTTGTATCGATAATAGCAACGTAAAGACAATAAAAAACGCTTCTACTTTTGACTGTGGCATTTATTTTGAACTCATTTGGCGAGTAGGTAATTACTTACTCTGCATTAAAGAGTTGTTCTGGTATTGATATAAAAATAAACAAACTTTTTTTAAGTTTAAAAATTCGTTACGCACAAGTTTTGTTTACACATTTCAATATCCGTTTCCTGTTTATTAATGTTAATAAAAAAGACAGAGTCGGAGTAAGTCGATAGTATAAAATAAATATTATTTATTCAAACGGTTGAAAATACTTCTATTTACAATTCTATACTGTCGTAGATTTTATCTACGATCGCAAAAAGTATCAGATGTTCGATACAACCCTTCCGAAGAAACTTGCGGAAAGAAGTAATTTTGGTAAAAACGTGTCGTTATTGTATAATATTTTGACAAAACTGCGGAGTCATGTTACAGCCTGCTGCAGGGATAAAAAGTACAATGATAGTTTTTTATCTGGCAATAAATAAATGTTTTTTTTATTTGTAATTTAAAAAATGGTAATAGACGTTAGACGAAGGAATACCTAATACCTATGTTATATCTAATTTTGTAAACCTAATTATAGGTTGTGTAGCCTAGATCTAGAACAATGCTCTTCAATATGCGAGTTACAAATTGAATTAAAATTTCATATTTATACCTATAAAAGATAGCTCCAATTCTAATAATTTCGTGATATTAAAAATATTTCAATAAAAGAACAGAAAAAGCTGAAACGATGAAATATTTCTAATTAAAAGGCGGTACGCACAAAAATGTGGCGGCGGTCGTTATTAATTTGAAAATTTAAACAAAACTGACGTTTCGTCCACGAACTATGTGCCAAACGCGCGGCGCACATTCTTGTCTCCCATTTTCGAGACCAAAGCGTTTTCAATGCGATTTCTTTCGTATAAGAGAAATCGCTGAAATTTAAGAATTAAGGAATGTTATACGATCAGCGCTGACTGCTATCACTCAGTAATGCAGCAAAAATCAAAATTATAATCTAGATAATAAATAAGGTAATATTTATTCGAATTCATGTCTTGATGTCTATTTTATTACTGATTTTAAAATATTTTTTCCAAACGACTAAATACATTCAAAGATATCGATAGAGTTTATTGTGTTAGGCGGTTTTTATATAAAACGGAGTTGATGATCGAGAACTGTTAATTTATTATATTCTTTATTGCACTATAAAAATACATACAGTAATTTAAAATCAATTTGAGTTTACTTAAACCAAAAATATTAAGTCGAGATGTAGTTCGAGCACGTTACCTGCAAAATTTAAAGAAAATAAATATTCCTTCGATTGAAATAATTAAAATTGGCAATTTCACACGTACTCTTTCTTATTGGCCTTTTTGGAATACAATGTTCTTGCATGCATAGTTTGCTTAAAATTTGCTCGCGCGCCGCTCTCTAAGACGTAATTATGCCTATTTTGATGACCAAGTTTTTGTATTTGAAAGCTTGAAATTGAAGTATACGTACCACTTTTAATTTATATCATCAGATTCGACTGTCTGAAATCGGTCGTAAAGGAAATCGTACAGATTTTAGACTTTCGATTCAAATTAACAACTTATACGTCATAAGTTGTTTAGCTTAGTTCTGTATAAAACACTTAAGATTTTTTTCTTTTTTTTATACTATAGTCAATACTAATTAAAATTGGAGCCTTTAAAGGATTCTTTAACCTTAAGAGTAAAATAATCAACAAATTTAAATTCTATTAGGTTTTGCTTGGTTCTACTTAGTACTTTTTGTGGTTTTTTTGATATCGCATGAATATCGTATGTAAACTGTCTATAGTAATACCTGTGGCTTTATTTTTACTGAACTGTCGACGATTTGATTGCTATAAACAGGCGAAACTGAACGTTTATGTCTTTTTACCGATTTAATTAAACGGTTAGGCGAAAATGGTCTGCACGTGCGAGTGAACACTTATACAATTATTTAATAACAATCTAAAATGCCTCATGTTAAAAGAGACTTTAAGTATGTTCTTTCCCTTTTACTTTCAGTGTTTCTAATAATTTCTATGTGATACTTAAAATTTTTTTCCAAAAGTACATATAATACTAACATTTTATACATGGTGGTAATAAAATAATTTATCAACAGATTTTTTAATAGAATCAGTATTGAAAATCACATTAATATATAGAATAAAATCTAGTTTTGTTAATTTTAATATCAAAATTGCGATCTAACCCTCACATAACAGCGGGGTCCCTTATGACCCACCTGCAGTATCTTAACGCGGACAAAGCGGAGGGCAAGTACAAAAGGGCGACCCTTCTGTGTCTATCGTTTGCAAAAAACTGATAAAAACGGGAAAGATGGCAAAGGTGTCTCAATTTTTAACAAAAAAGTTCGCCAAGGTTAAGACCCATGGGAAAGAGTTGCGCCCTTTCCGCGTAAGATGATATATTCCGGGGTTTTTATAAATAACCGAGCGTGTACCGTTGCGATTTAAGACAGTTAAAGAATCGCGAAATTCACCCCTTTTAGGAAGTAACAGATGATGCGAACCTCGTGAGATACTTTTTTATATTTTTTTGAACGTGATTTATAACTGTTTGCAGTAATTTGAGAGTTTTATAGACATTTTACGGTTGTGGGAGATTTCAATGCGATTTAATAACGGTTTTCTACAGAAACGTGAAGAATTATCAGTATCAAATATGGTACAGTAAAGGGTAAACATTAAATTGTAACTTTTGTAGTAACTATTTCTATATATTATTAAAACCATTCATTATTAAAAATTTAAATCCATTTGTTTATTTTAAATATCCATGTTTAATATGCTAAATCTCTGTTACAAATTTAAAAAATAAAGGCACACGCGATATTTTTTTATGTTTTCTTTAGACATTGTTGCGTTTTTTGCATTTCTTTAATCAGACACCATTGTCCAGTACAATTGTGTCGCCCCTCCTGGCCGTCTTGGTCAGGGTAAAAAAAGGTCATTGGGGTCAAAAGTCACACGATATTCTATTGTGCGGTTATAATGAAATTATTTTTCGGTCGATTTTAAAAAGTCTGACAATTGGATTTCGATATTGCAAATAATACGGTCTAATTTCCAAAAATAGCAATTTCTTAAGGAAATGCGATATGTGTGTGACCGCGGGTCAAACGGACGGTTTTAGTAAAGGGTTTAAGAATCATTTCTTAATGTATAATTTTTATTTATGACTTTTTGGTTTACAAAGGAAATTGTTAATTTTAAATTATTCTTTTGAACCCCAAAAATAATTATAATATACATACGAGTATATGCTAACTATTACTATATTTTATTCAAATTATACATAAAATAATCTTTCGTGACTAATGTTATTATTTAAGATTAGTTCTATAGCAATATTAATTTTTCGTAATCCTATTTTAATTACTGGTAGGTAATACGTTCATTAAAAAAACTGGCACATCTAATAAAAATATATAAGCCAACTATTTTATAAATACCACATAATTTAAAGGAGACATTAGTTAAATTTATGAGATCAAATTAAGAATAAAGATAGAAAAAAATATTAAATATAGATTAACCTTGGCATCTTCCATTCAGTCTCAGCCACCCCATTTACCAACCAGTAC
Source organism: Boloria selene (assembly GCA_905231865.2). Taxonomy (NCBI): domain Eukaryota; kingdom Metazoa; phylum Arthropoda; class Insecta; order Lepidoptera; family Nymphalidae; genus Boloria; species Boloria selene. Next base: position 5,419,390 of record HG993156.1, read on the forward strand.
CATTTCCCACGATTCACCCCAATTTTAGGGTTATCTTACGCTCAGCGAACTTTAAAAAGTTGATACGTTTAAAAGTGCTATCATTTTTTTATTTTTTTACGTAAAAAATGATAAAATGAACTGTGTGACCTTATTTCCTGATGAGGTCTCGACATTGTGAACTAGACTTAACCCCGAATATTGTGAAATTCGATCCGGTTTTTTTAAAGGACGATTTAAGCAGGTATCGGGTGAAAAATTCGCGTGAGAATTATATTAATCTGTTTCTATAATTATAATAAGCTTTACAACTTTCAGCTTTGAATGAAAATTAATAAAAAGAAATAAAAAATCAATAGAAATCTGATATTTAGTATTTTTTTTAATTTAATAAAACACAAAAAGGCAGTATACTACTACTGATATTAAAAGTATGTGTTTAATTATATACCTAACGTAATAACCTTAATTCCTATTTTTTTTTATTTCTCTCATTATATCGCTCGGTGTCTTTTCCTTCCTCATCTACTAGAAACTTGACTGAAAGATATCTTTTACGGGGATAAGTCAGCTAAGTTTATTATATTAATTTTTTCCTATCATCATCATCATCATCAGCCCTTTTTAACGTCCCACTGCTGGGCACGGGCCTCCTTCAGTACGAGGGGGATCAGGCCATAGTCCACCGCGCTGGCCTAGTGCGTGTTGGCGGACTTCACATGTCTTTCGAAAACTTGTTAGATTTTCTCAGACATGCAGGTTTCCTCACGATGTTTTCCTTCATCGTAAGACAAGTGGTAATCATGATAGAAATGATTCGCACATGAAAATATCAGAGGTGCGAGATCCGGATTTGAACACGCATCACTCGGTTGTCCGCGACGCGTTACCGCTGGGCTACCACTGTCTTTATCTATATATTATGTCTAATTTTTTCTATACTCATTTTAAAATGCAATAAAGGATATACGAAACAGGATGAGAGCATATTTTGTACTTGGTATTTATTTAATTGTAAACAAAAAACCGATTACTAATAAGAAATAAGCAATGCAAAATTATACGTTGGAACAAACACAATCTAAGCTCATTATAAGTGCAGAATCGCAGTTCAAAATGTTATAACTTATAACTCCAAGATAAGTTCTATTGCTCCTCTTAAGCATAGAATAAATAGCTTATAATAATTGAAACTTTTTAAAAGCAACTTTTTACTTCGAAACGAGATCAGAAAATATGTTTGAAACGAATTCCATTACGATTATCAAGAAATAATTACTTCAATATGAAATAACTGACGAGTAAGTAGATACTTGTTTGGTGGCTTTACGCGTTTTCATATTTTATGATCTAGTTTTCGCATACAGCTCCACTCTTGTGAGTAATTTGTTGATGAACAGTTGCCTTACCTAACAATAATGAAGATTTTGTGTAAGCTATTGTTTTATCGGGCTTTTCTGCAAGCTGTTGTTTAATTTAGTTACAGATTTCTAGATCTTATGGATTGTAAAAATGTATTAAAAGTTTATTATATAAGCTTATTGGAAATTAACAGATATGATTTTATGTTATAAATTTAGGTCTTCGAATATTTTATTGTTAAACGTAAAGAGCCTGACTTAAGTCTTCACTACATAGTATAAAACAAAGTATATCCCTATGTATGCTTAAATATTTAAAACTACGCAACGGATTTTGATGCGGTTTTTTTAATAGATATAGTGATTCGAGAGGAAGGTTTATATGCATAACTGGCGGAACCCGCGGCTTTGCCTGTGCTAAATCTAGAGAAGAGCCCGAGCGAAGCGAGGGCGAGTCGCTAGTTACTAATAAGTACTGGTTAACCATGTTGTAAATAAAACTGTCTCTTACGATTCTTTCAAGGATTCATTTTGATTGTGATCTGATATTCGTGATAGATAAATGGATGGACGTAATTACTCTTTAAAGCAAAAACTACAGAAAAGATTTTAACAAAACTTTACAGTAATATCACTTTTACTACATATAAAACAAAGTCGCTTCCCACTATCTTTGCCTATGTATGCTTAGGTCTTTATAACTACGCGACGAATTTTGATGCGGTTTTTTTAACAGATAGAGTGATTCAAGAGAAAGCTTTATATGGATAACTAGCAGAACCTGTGACTTCGCTCACGCTAAATCCAGGGATGAGTCCGAGCGAAGCGAGGGCGAGTCGCTAGTAGCTTATATATCGGAGTAACATAGACAATAATACGTTTAAGTGTGACTAATTACAAAGTGTAAGGAGTCGCGGAAACACACTAGATTAGTCATATATCATCAGTTACTAACTGAACTCTCAGTACCATGCAAGCTTTAAAAACTAAGGATCTTATTCGTATGGCTGGTGTGAAACATGAACTAATCATAAGCACATTCGGAGTAGCATGTTAAGATCAATCATATATGTAAGTACTGTACAAGTTTTAGTAATATATTTTGAAAATATATTTTATATTAAAAACATGCAATTATGATGTAAAGTGAAGGAAAACATCGTGAGGAAACCTGCATGTCTGAGAGAAACCTAGCAAGTTTTTGAAAGACATGTGAAGTCCGCCAACACGCACTGGTGGACTGTGGCCTGGTCCCCTTCGTACTGAGGGAGGCCTATGCCCAGCAGTGGGACGTTAAAAAGGGCTGAAGTAGTATGATGTAAAGTGGTAACAATGAAATGACATAAGTCATGAAAGCAATTTTCCATGACAATTTAAAAAAAAAGAAAACTAAACCTACCCGTGGGATTTAAAAAAAATACGAACTTTGACCACGCACCATAACTTTATAACGTCGATTATTCACAATACTTTTTATTTTCATATATCGTTTAATATTACCAACCGTTTCTTAGTAAAAGTCAGCCATATGCCGAGCTAAAAATAATTTCCAACGTTTAATACAAAAATCGCAATAATTAACTTCGTTACAGACCAATAAATTACAATACGAGAAAGAAGTGCAACTCGATACACACTAGCGAGTCACCGCGTACGCACACTACACTGTGCTGCTTTTTGCTTTGTATCGATATAATTGTTAGTTAGATTGGAATTTAGAACCTGTTATTAATTCGAAATACCAAAATTTATTATTAAAATATATAATTTATTTAATCTTTGTATTTGATTCTTATTAAAAAGTAAGAAAGTTTATTAATAGTTACCATCAGATTTAAGTTGTAGGATAAGGTTTCTTAAAAGTTAACTTTAACGTCAAGAAGTTATATGGTATGTATTTTAGATGTATACAATATATTATTATGATGTTTCGCTAAAATTCGAATGCTCTTTTGACTTCAATAAGAAATCCCAAAATTCAAATTTCATCAAATTCTCGTAATAAAATATACTAATATTGTACAAATTATTTTTTTTAATCAATAAACAATCTCGATTTCATATATGTTATAAAAAACCAGACTCGTTTCACGAGACTATCTTTAAAATCAGATGTGAAGATATCATAAAAACTTGTCACAAAATTAATTAAATATCGATTAACAACCACATCCCTACACATTCGTATGATTTATAAACTACACGCACTACACACACACGCGCTATAACCCGGTCGATTGCAGGACGTGTAACTTTGGAAAGTATTCTATATCATATTGTGATGTTATCGCATATTTTAAAACTAGTAGTGTTATAGCTATAGATATGTATACTTTTATTTTGATGAGGGTAGGGTTCAGAATAGGCTTTAAGTTTAAGTGAAATTTTTACGATTGTTAGTTAGGTAGTACCTACTAAGTTATAATTAAATATGAAGTGAAATAATACTATTTAAAATATGATTCGTATTTTAAAAAGAAAATAGAAGTTAAATAATAAAAAATTACAATGACTTCTAGATTTCATAATAAAAAAAGAAAAAAAATATAATATTAAATAATCATCCTATTATTGTATAAATAGGCTATAAATAGCTTAGGCCTCACTCACATAATAATAACTAAAATAGCTCGTGCTATTCGAATGTACTACGATAAACTTTATAAAGCTGATATGATATGTAGTTTATTATAATATTCTTTATTGCACTTGTAAATGATATGCAGACATTTTAATATAATTGTTGTATGCATATATAAATATATAATAATATATACATATAATATACATTTAAAGCAACCAACAATTAACAGACATCAGTTTCCTCACGATATTTTCCTTCATCGTATGATTAGTGGTATCAATACATGAAAAATTAGTTCGAGCCCCGGATTTGAATTTGCATCACTTGGTTGTCCAAACAAGAGTTATCCACTATCTTGCCTTAGATTATTCCTATTTTTATTATTGAAAACTACGAAAATCCGTACAGTAATTCCTAAGATTAGCCCCAAAGCGCCAAGAAGAACAAACAGACAGAAAGGCGGTCCCTATATCCCTTTGTACGCTTAAATCTTTAAAACTACGCAACGGATTTTGATGCGGTTTTTTTAATAGATAGAGTGATTCAAGCGGGAGGTTTATATGCATGACTAGCGGATCCCGCGGCTTTGCCCGTGCTAAATCTAGGAAAAAGCCCAAGCGAAGCGAGGGCGAGTCGCTAGTTTAAATATATTATAATATATTATTAAGAAATGATGTAACATAGTAAAAGTGATTACAATAAACGATCAATTAAAGAAACATAAGGAACAGACGGTGTGCAGTGTGCGCGTTGACGCACGCGCGCTGACACTTCGAGACGTTACGTGCAAAAATAACCGCTGACATTTTGTTGCATACAGAATCGAACCTATATATATTGAACCAAACTGGAATGCTATAACAATGGCCTTTATATATCTTACGTGATAATTTATTCGTAACATATTGTATACAATGAGATATTAGCTAACTTTGTAGGATTTTTTTTATTAAGGGCTATGTATTAACTTAGTATATAAGTTCCTAGAATGAAGAATACATTATGAACCAAATAGTTTTTGTTGTCATCGTCTTTTGGTTAATGTCGCTTTTATATACTTATAAAGAAATATAAAATGTTTTTGTGTATCTGTGTGCTTATTTCAAAATGTGTTTTTCGATATAAGAAACTAAAAACCCGGTGATCCTATTTACATGGGTATGAAGATAGAATGAGAGGGATATAGGATCTTTTCTTAAGGGGATGAAAAGGGGGATGAAAGTTTGTATGGGGAATTAACCTTTTTTTTCGTAAAGCATTATCAGCCATAAGAAAATTACACTCAGCTAATAATATGCATGAATCTATACTTGTGTTGTTAAATGTAAAAGCGTATCAACGACATACGACATTATGTAATTATGTATAATATAATAATTATAAAGTAAGTATTATATAGCAACTTAATATTAAAATAGAACAAGCAAAACTTCGCAAAGAAACCTGCATGCCTAAGAATATCTTACAAGTTTTCAAACAACATCTGAAGTCCGCTAACCCGCACCCTGCCAGCGTGGTGGACTGGGGCCTAATCCCACTCGTATTGATGGGAAGCCTATTCCCAGCCGTGGGAATTTAAAAAAAGACCGAGTAAAATACACTTAACATTATCTACTTCATAATCTAATTACTTTGATGTTTTACAATAATTTTAAATATCAAAGAGTAACTAAAAACGTTGTTGAAAATCAAGTAATGGATGAAACTTGCAAAAGAAAGATTTCATTAGAAACTAATAGGTACATATTAGTTAGTATTACCTCTTGTTATTGTAAAATTAATAAAAGCAAATTATGATAGCGAAATAATTAAACTGAACCTTTTTTCCAAGAATAACGTTTATAATGTTTACATTAGTGGAGCCTCGATCGAGGCGGGCTTAAAATGTCACATACATACTTTATATTACTTTGTTAAAGAATTCGATAATTGATATTGTTGATGTTTTCATTCAGTTATAATTATGAAATGAAAATATTTGCAGAAGTTTCTATCAATAGTATAGTCTGAGAATACGGAATGAGGATTCTTCATTGTTTATTCTGACTGGTTTTTTATTCCTGCCATTAATAAGAGTATCATAAATAGTAATAAATATTATTGTAATAGCTTAATATTATTTGTATAATAGCTAATATTATCCAACAATAATTATAATGTACTTGTATTTGAAAATATAGTAAAATACAATTTTTATTAACGTGATGCACATTTGCATCTTACATAAATAATGTCTATATTTTTACTAGCTGACATATAAAATGGGGGTGGAGGGAGGAGGGTACATTACAACCTATTCTTATACCTACCAAATATAAAAAAGTCATTTAAATCAGTCGAGCCGTTTCGGAGGAGTGCGACCAAAAACACCGTGACAAGAGATTTTTAGGATATATTATTTTTATTATTATATTATTATTATATTATATTTATATTCAATATTCATTACAATAAAATAAAATACTAACAAAAATATTTTTTCCACGACATAATTTTCATTGATCTCTAACAACATATTGAAATAAAACTTTATTATTTGAAGTCTTATTAAAAACAGTAGACATTTGCGTTCAATCAATAAAGTACATCGAATTCTGATCGGTCGAAGGTCGCGACGTTGCATTGCGCTCCAATTTCTTGCTCTCATAAAAACATCGTCCGACCTCACAGTTAACCCTACACAGAACGCCTGAGACCCTTTAAGTTTTTTGGCAGAAAAAAAGTAAACTCGCGCGTTCTTGCACCCGTTGAAGTATTCGTGGCCGGGCGGCTGCACAGCGCGGTCGCTCCGAATTGACGTACTTACCATATTCCGAACTTCCGGGAGCGCGGGAAAAATTTGACATCTGTCAAAATATAAATAATATTCATTTCAAAAACTCCCACAACCGTATGCGTTGCGTTCCGACGAATCGATTATTTTCAATAACACACGTATGTTTATATTATGAATTGAACATTTACCGCGCATTGTTTTAATATAGAAATATTGTGTTAATCGTTCAACGAAATCCATGGGATCGTTTGGTTACATTTTTGTATAGTTATAAACATTGATAATTTCGCGAGGAATCGTGCGTAGTTTTTATGAATGTTTTTGCGTGTCGTGCGCTGGTGGGGGAAGGGTGGGGCCTCCGCTGACTCGTCCCTCTCCTATCGTATTTTGATTTAGTTTCCAAGTCTTACGCGGTTGTGGCAATTTTTTCAGTCGCGTGTGTAAGGCGCGCGCGGCTGTATCCTTTGCGAGCTCCGAATTTTATTTCGTATTGTTTTTCGAATTTTCCGCGCGCTCCCCGAGCGTGGACTAAGGTTTTTATTTTTTCAGCCAAGTTGTCGCTAGTACAAACTTTTTATTACAAACTGTGTGTGTTATTGTGTTATTAACTTGGATTTTGTGATCGCTGTGACACTGTGTGACTTTAATGTTTATTTCTTCTATTACTCACGTTTGGATGTCTTAGATTAAGGTAAGAATATATTGAAATAATTTTTATGTTAATTTTATTTGCATAAATTTAGCCAAGTTTAAATGAATAACACTATGAAAACAGCAGCAAATTTAATTCCATCCTAAAATATTAACCAAGTTAGAACTAAGTTATGTTACATTAATTATAAAATTAAAGTCATTAACAATAGTTAATAACTAATATTATAATATTATGATTGATGTATTCTTTTTCTTTAAAGATAAGAATTGTTATGTTACGTAGATTATACAGCTAAAAATAATTATTAATATAGACTATGAATGAATTTTTATTGTAAGATATACTCGTATCTAATACAAAATCAACAGTATAACAGAAAAAATACTATGTAAAAACATTTTGTAACTTTCTAATATATGTTATCTGTCATAAGTATTTATCTGGCAAAAAGATCAACATTTCTATATCTAGCAATGTTAGGGTCATAGGTCGTGTACAGATCACGCGGTATGGAATACAATTCCAAATATTCGATTTGTTATTCGAAGTATTTTGTTACGGTACAGTGTATTTTTTAATATTGCTATTATAGTATGTTAACACTTTCTTAGGTTTACGGGAATATTTGAGATTATAAATGAAACTATATTTTTATTTATAATGTCTATAGATACTGTCTCTCCCGTGTCCATGATTGCTGTAAAGTATTCGAAACGTCGGGAACCAAAAATCAAAATAAATCCGCGACAGAATCCGAAAATATAGTTTCATTTATTATGGTATAATATTAATAATTAAGATAAATTGATTAGGTATTTTATAGAATAACTCCTTAGTAGATTTGAAGCTACTAATTTAAATTTAGTTTGTTTTATTTAGTGACTCCCATACGACGTAAAAACTTTAAAACCTTTTTAATTTTTTTCCATTTTTTAGTACTTAATATACTGATACGCCCAACATATTGGTATATTTAAACTTAAGAAGCAATGCTCATTGTTAAATAGATACTTAATAGTAGTATTATTAGGAAAAGAAATTTAGTTTCGAAAAAGTTTTCTTTTATTAATATTATTAAACAAATATTAATAATAATGTTCTTTGAAATAATAACGATACAAATAAGACCCAACATATTAAAATTGTTCTACAAACTGAGTTAAATAAAATAATCCAACCTCTACCGTCTACATTTAAACATGTGTGCTTTAACTTCGTAAAGCTTATAAAAGGACTCCTTTTTAACTTTTTCTCAGTAATACATTAAAAATAACATGTGTAATGTGTATAATGTTTATACATTATTTTCAGTTTTGTTATAATAAAGCTTTAATACCAATGAGATGAGAGTTTATTAACTAATTTTACATATTGTAGACGTTGTATAAGCTCGTTAGCGACATACTAAATCTAGTTCAAGAGTTATTTACGATCTATCTGTACACTAAATTTCATCAAAATCCGTCCAGCCTTTTCAGTGGAGAGAGAAGAAGAAAGAGAAAGAATACAAATTTTCATATTTGTTTCAGTAGTTCAATTACCCAGAAATTGCAAATATATCATATCATAATTATAGGTAGAGGCTTATTTTAGAGATTTAGAATTATAGGATAAAGGTAATAAAAGTACGTACGGTTAATGTAGATAGAGGTAACTTAAAGTAACTGACTTAAATATTGTTATGTCAGATTATTTTTTGTTTGTTCAAAGTTTACTGTGTCAATAATGATGATAAACCTAACTAAGTAACCTAAGATAAAATTTACCTTTATAAAACTAAAAAAATAGTACAAATAAACTAAAATCGAGATACGATTTTAATAGCGTGCAATCACTGCTTCAACTTAGAAGTTAGTAATTAGTAAAAAATGTAACGAACACCGCGGGGCAGAAAGTAACTAACGGCAGTTTAAAAGTAAATACTTTATATAAAAATAAACTCATTGCTATAATTCCTTTCTCATATATGTAAGTGTCTAAGAAACAAGAGGTTTATTTTAAGTATGTTGGGATATTAACACATTGCACTATTTTGCAACATTTAGTTCCATGGTATGCTACGAGGCTTGTGTTATGAATATACATATATAATTTTGATTACATACATAATATAAATATACTAGCGACTCGCTCTCGCTTCGCTCGGGGTCTTCCCTAGATTTAGCACAGGCAAAGCCGCGGGATCCGCTAGTTATGCATATAAACCTTCCTCTTGAATCACTCTATCTATTAAAAAAACGCATCAAAATCCATTGCGTAGTTTTAAAGATTTAAGCATACATAGGGATATAGGGACAGAGAAAGCGACTTTGTTTTATACTATGTAGTGATAAACCCATGACCGGAGTACGTTCGTGTCCATCACACAAATGAAAGCCTCAAGTGGGGCCTGAAACCGCGACCGCTGGCACAGTAGGTAAGTAGGTAGGACCACTACAAACTGAGCCAACTTATCAGCAGCAGTGTGCTTTTACAATAAGTATAATTATTTACTTTGTTCTAAATTATATATAATATATAAAAATATTATTATTTTTTTAATTTAGTTTTATACGAATTATTATATATAATATATAATAATTCGTATAAAACTAAATTAAAAAACTTGTAATATTAAAATTTATGGAATTACTTTTACTATTTCAAAAACTTTATGTCTATTGCAATGGAATAAAATAAAGCTTCTGTTGCATTTAATTCAATCTCTTAGGAAAATGTGTAGGTACATAATATCTACCTATATTTGAAGATTAGAAAAAAAAATGGTGTTTGTCTTTTGGTTTGTAGAGTAAATCTTTGATTTTTATTATCTCATAAACTTTGCCCTAATTTAAGTCAAAAGTATTAATTACACCCTTGTATATAATCTATATATCATATATCTATAATTAGGATACACTGTTAATCTTATTAAAGCAATTAATTAATTATTTTAATACTGTAAATTCGAAAGTTTGGATGTATGGACGTTTCTTATCAATCACGCCTGAACGACTAAACGGATCAGGATGTAATTTAGCACAAATATAGATTATCACCTGGAATAGCATATAGGTTACTTTTTATCCCTAAAAATGTACGATTCTCATGAGATAAATTTGTTTCATTTTTCACAAAGCCAGGGATCAACTATCTATTCCATAGTAACAGTTAAAGAGACTTACCCAAACGAGGTAAGTGCCAGTAAGGTGAGTTGCCACCTGCCAGTACATATATACTTTTAAAGGAATTCGGAATTCCTATTGATAAAAATAATGATTTTCTTTAATAAGAAGAGGTACTTACTAGTCAACGCCATCAAAAATTTTTATTTGACACGTGCGATTAGAATTTCAGCTAAAACGCATTTAAGTCTCGATTATTATTATAGATTGTAACGTTAATATTATGTTTTTCATAAAAGTCACTGTAATAGTTAGTAAATGTTAATAGACTTTCAGTTTACAAATTGCACGAACAACTAATATACCAAACCTTTTCTATATCAAATCTATTTACACCCAGATATTTTTACACTTTTAATTATTATAGTTATTTTGTTTCTTTATATTAAAAAATGTGATATGATTTTTAAGTTATATTATTTTATTTCTTAGGTTCTTTTTTATTACATCTTTAAATTTAAAACTTTATATTTTATGAAATAAAATAATATTAAAAAACGACACTTCTTTGAATTTGAAACAAATTACATATTGAAAAATGCAAATAAACCGTAAACGATATGCATACCTGTTGTGAATTTGTCACGCCCAGCCTTATCAGAAAAAAATCGTCCTTACGATCGAATAAGGTCGCGAGCCGTTCATTCGGTCATCCATTCACCCGGCAGGATTTCGACCGGAAGCTCGTCTTATCTGGCGAACGGAGGTGACGTCACAAGCCTTAAACAAACGGAACGTGATTACGATACTAATAAAAAACTTAAAACAATACAAACCGGGAAACGTTTAAACATGAAAATAGCTAATAAAAGTAAAAGAAATATGACCATAAACAATTGTTTAAGTTTATCGTTAGAGCCTTTGTTACGGCCGCGGTGATGTCAATTTCGTACTCACTAAGGGACGATAATATTTAAATACTCTCACGGTGCTAACTGGAAACGTACGTGTATCATAATATATCTCCCAATTGTAATTCAAAATGGATTTCCAATAAAAAATACATTTCCTAATTTACTTGGACTCGTACTCGGTATTGTACAGAACAATGGTATTGAATCACGTCACGTGACTCATTCAAATACACTTGAACGGTTTCGATAAAAGAGTGTTCGATTTTCAAAACTACCAATCGTTTAGAAGTTTACAGTTTACGGCCTCTGGATTCCAATTGCAAATATTTCCGATTGGTTTCGAACAAATACTGAATGGCGCAGATTATGCTTTATCGGAAGTTTCTTATAAGAATTATATTTTTTAATTTAAAAAGATATCTTGTCTATAAAAAAACTTCTCTAATAATTTCTTGAGTAGGTAATATTAAATTTATTCCTCCTACCGTACAATTGACTAACAAACGCTACTCAAAAGCACTTACAGTCGGACATCTGTCCGTCACATCCCGATCCTGTCCATATACAGCTTATTAATTGTTACTTACAATTGTAGATTGGCAATTTATTCAACTGATGTCTCCATTACGGGAATGGAAACTATTATTTTTGACATTTGATGGTTATTTTGTCTCGTTATTTTAAACTAGGAACATTGCTGCGAGCGCGGTGACGCCTTATTTAGAGCTATAGAGCTTTTTTGCTTGTAAATTTTAATTAGGTGAACAGTTAATAAACTTTAGTCATTAATTGAGTAATTATAAGTCTATGTTCAAGCTTATATGGTTACAACGCTTTCACGCGATTTTTTTTAATTAACTGTCTATGTAATTGATTACTTAATTATGAAAAATTATTCCACCTTCTTAATGAATGGTTCAAATATGTATAACACTAGAAGATGTTTTCCAACAAAGATAAAGACAGTCTGAATTATTTCGAAAATATTTATGATCTTGTAAGTAATGTGTTTTGACAAAAATAAGCACTGTTTACACAATAGCAGTAACATTAAAGTTAATACGGTTTTGTTCTTAATTATCATAATGAATGGACACTGCGGAATCGTGCATTTTGGATCCTTTCGCTCTCATCCTATACGCATCTCCCTCGCGCCACACATGCAATTGTCATTAATTAATTAGTAAGCAACTTTAACTCTTAATTTAACCTGATAAGATACATTTCTGCTTAAATAAATAGAATATTGAAAACACAGCTGGTAAACACGTGGCACATTGTTTTATGCTTTAAGTTACTCGAATAAGGTTTATATTTGTTCGACAATAAACTATCAATGAAGCTCAGTATAAAACGCGAAATGGATTATTTTTTCGAAAATGGAATTAAGAAGAGACAATAACGTTCATTGTTTTTAAAGATGGCGGTCGGCTGACTCAAATATGATTATTACTAGCCAGCTTATTACAATGCAACTTTTATTCGTTTAATAAAGGACGGAAATCCATCTTTAAAGTATTACGTTAAAACATCTATAAAGATAATTCACGGCAACAGGAAACGTTAAATTAAATCTTTCTTCAAATTCAATCAACAAAATGTATTCGATAATTATAATACATTGATAGTTTTTTTTATAAACTCGATTTCCTCAATCGGCGAAACTTTAAAACCATTTTTGCGTTTAGATAACAACATTTTATTTGCCTTGTTTATGATAATAACCTTTTAATATGTTATAAAACTTAAAAAATTTTAATTGGCCAAGGCCTTTGTTAATATAATGCCAACATTATTTTTAATTTAAGACCAAACTTAAAACGGGTTCTATTTGACAATAAGTACTAAGTACCTACTTTGCTTTGACCTCGAAATTTTTAAAACATTCAACTAACGTAAATTCTGTTATATATACGAAAAATTGTTTTTCTTACGATTATTAATTACTAGTAGATAAGTATCGAAATGTCGAATATTATTTATTAAAGAGGCGCAGGCGCAGGACAAATAGATTAGAGTGACGTGTCAAACTTCCACAAAGCTGAATAGTACGTTACGAGTAATTTAAATAGAGCGATCCCTCAATTGGGGTTAATTCCACTGTTTAAGGAATATGGAGTTTAATTACGAACTGACGTATGCTTGAGAAATAAAGAAAAGAATGGAAAAAAAATAATACATATTTTAAGTCTCCTACGCTTTCTTTATTCAATAGCGATTATAACTTATACTTAATCTATATATACACATTTACTGTACTTTGATAAATATAGTTATTGATCAGATATTTCAATTTTAAGGCCTAGGGACTCTTAATGAATCATACTCGTACGTAAGCTACAAAAAACAAATGTCGTCGCAAATTTATATTTGTAACATTTGAGTGAATTAGTGGAAAATTTACTCAATATTTACGAAATGATACGCCATAAAATTTTGCAAGATATAAATAGAGGCTAAAACTGACTAAGCTTAATGATACTTTACAACGACATAATTGTGTAATTCTAATTAAAAACTCACAATAACAAGGCTAAATATATTAAGTAAATGTTAAAAAACAAGAAATACTCTAAAATATTCTATATCGTGTAAGACGTAACCAGCTATAAAAGCAATCTAATTGTACATAGGTTTCATTGGATTCAAATTGCTCTATCACGTTCAAGTATTCTACTTTAAAAATCTCTCTTAATTGGTGTTCTAATTTCAAACTCACCATATGTTATTAAAAATATAGTAAAGTTATTACATTCTAATACATCTTTCTATTTTCGAAAGAAAAAAATAAATATATATTTGAATTAAATCAATTAAGCGAACATCTAGCCGCAGTCTCACGCGGGTCAGACTTTCAATTCGGCCCGGAAACTTCAAATTCTAACAACATAAAGAGCACGTTTGCTACTCGCTTACATCACAAGTCTCGCTCGAAAACTTTTTACCGAATCGTGATCCGTCTTTTTGTGTAGAACACATATTCAGATGTGTAATGACCAATCTTCGGACTTCGAACAAAAAAAGAGAGATCATTCGAGGCATTAATGCATCAGTTACTAAACCGTCAGAGGCATGCTCTTGCGCATCCTTAACGCATTCATAATAAGAACGAGACGTTCCATTTTCGAATTACAAACAGGGAGCGTTCCATCATCCAAGACATGGTTCATATTCAAATTTCTGTTTTGAAAATAGAACGGGAACATTCGAATTTAGAACTCTTAGAACCCTGAGTCAACGAAAGATTTGATGACTTCAGGAAATTACACAAATCATTGAAATGACGGTAATCTGAAAGGAAAGCTTACCAAATCCAAATTAGGCAAATAAAAATAATATGAAATATCTTCTTGATTTATTTAAATTCTCGTTTCTCAACAAAGGAGCAGACGAAATGATCAAACCCAGATACTTAATTTTAATGTTACTTCGATTGTACGATTGAATGAATTGGCACGACTAAAATTCAATTTTATACTAAGAAAGAGCTTTTAAAATTATTTTTCTATCAATATTTATCTTCAATCTATCACTGATTGAAAATTAAAACTTCGACAAATACGGGGGCGGTCGTGACATGCAATACATACTTTATACATTTTTAATTAAGTTCAAAACATGGTACATTCTACGGCACAGACACGGGGTCAACACTCTTAGATCAAACGATTGCCACTTCACACTGACCCGTGAATGGCTTTAGATCGATATACATGTCAGGTCATAGAAGAGTGGTCGTCTGAACCCCTGCGTGGTCACCCATCAATCAATGGGATCATATCTCTGCCGAAACGAAACTAGCTCTAACCGACAATATGATTTTATACATTTGAGTAATATTTTATTCAAATCTTCATTTGATTGAATGTCTTATTTAAAAATGGTTATAGATTATAAATATAAATATTCTTCATCAAATCTACTTACATATTAAACACATTTGTAATTCAAATGTTTATCTCTAATCGAAAAAATGAAGTCTGCAGGAAAATATAATTTGTGTTCCAGCCAGTCCCGCGCGTCATAATCCGTCTCGACGTTCGATATTTGAATACTCTTAAATTTGGAACGCGCTTGTAATATGAAGTTAGTTCGTTTCGTTTTTCAATTGCTTCACTTATATTTTGAATTTAGAACGACGAGTTTAAGATAAGAACGTTTTGCTTTTTTAGCTTTCGCTGACGTTCGAAATTTGAAATGTTTAACGTTTCACGTGCGCTTTCAAACTGGCAATATGTTATTTATGTTATTATAATTTAATACCATGTATCTTTTCAATTTGTTGATCTTCAATCTTCGTATTTCATACCTACCCATCTAAATATGAGGAAAAACAAATTACTACTTTATTAAAAAATATTAACTTGTTTTTCTCTGATTTTTAAAATCTTATAAACAATTCGATAATTTAATTTGATTCTAATTACATTATAATTATACGAACAAAATAATAATATGTAAAGAATAACAAAACTATGTTTTTAAAACCTACCAACTTAATTAAAGGTTTTATTTAAAACCTACCACTTCGAATAAAAACATCATCTTTTTTAAAGGTATTGCCACACCTAAATATATGCGATGTCGATTAAAAATGATCATAGATCAATATTTCTGGAGACTGACCACGATCTACACAGAATGGTAAGTAGCACGCCCAAGAATGCGCCACCCCACTGCACTGGCACGCGCCATCACAATACCTACGTGGTTACGCAACTACACGCGCGCAGAATTCACCCGCCGCGATTTCTCTCACCTTTCATACAAATGACAGTACAATGGAATTTATTGATAGTAAAAATTGTCTAGACGTGTCCCGATTTGTTCGATTCGTTTGAAATTTGATATTATGTATTTTTGACCAACTTATTATTGTATGGGTTTGATAGACTATTGAATATGCGTAAGTGCTTCGATGCGGAACGTAAGAGTGATGCCACACGTGCATCGTTTTAATTTTTTTCGGGATTAATTTCAAAATTGATAAATAGTATAAATATTAGTTGTATTTAAATATAATATTATGATTAAACTTGCAATATTGATAAAATTAAAAAAAACATATTTCTATAAAACAATGACGTATCGTTAAAGGCGGAGATTGATAAATTGATAATTTTGGTTGATAACTAGTTTTAAAATGTTTATTTTGTATCTAAGGAAATATCGCATTACCATTACGTATTGCATACAATGGCGTGAACAACGCTTTCGTTGTGACGAGCCTGCATGCTGTCAGAGGTCGTACGAAGACAATGCTCAATGAAAGCCTGGGGAGGGATAATTATCCCCACTAGCCACACCCGCTTAAGGTGACGATATTTCATGACACATCGGGACTTCTCAATTGTATTTTATTGAAATGAATTTTTAGAATGTATTTACTGCGTCATTTTTAAGTGGATTTATTTGTTAATAGTCAGATTTTATTTAAAAATCTATTAATCGAAAAATCAAAGTACTTAATGTCATCAAATGTAAGTCATTTTATGATTAAATGTTTTGGAATCTCAAAAACCTTTTTTAAATTAAACTCAATAAAACAAAAAGTTAACTTATAAATGATGATATAATTATTGCAATTAGCAGAATGTTTTATCGCAGTCAAATACAGGACGTATTAAATAAAGTAAATCCAAAAAGTACATTTATTTAAAACCTTTTCATTTTTATTTCCTTTATAAAGACGTTGCTCTTGACTAAGTTAATCTACATTAAACATCAACCATTACTTCAAACTCTTTGAACCATAAAAACATCTGTAATTACACTTATGAATTAGGTAAAAGTGTACGCATCCATCTAACTTATCTGAGCACTCAAAATATCTATTTTTAAAGAAAACCAAGCGGTAAAAATCATATCGGTAGTCGTTTGAACATGATTGATTTTATTGCTGTCTGATGTTTTGAAATCTGTATATATTTTTTGTTGCCAATGCGTTATTCCCGGAATGGGTTTCTACGATTATTGTTTTAGTTATATTATCCATCGATATGATAACCGTAAATAAATCAGTTAACAACTTAATTAACAATGATAGTTGTAGTTAAATTGAATATTTGTTGTCCATTTAATAAAAGCTAATTGATTTTATTGTTACACAATGTTTTTGATTCAACTTTTTGCATTAACGTGTTATTCCAGGAATGGATTTCGATGTCCACTTTTTAGTAATAAGTATCTAGATAATGGCAACAATGTCATGATTCTGATTTATCATTACCATTTTTACAACCTTGATATTTCTGTAAAAACAAGATCATTAATCGAATTTTTAGTAAATATAATTTATGCGTACAAAAATTAAGAATTAAAGCAAAAACTATATTAATCGCTTATGTGTCATGGTCTAATTTTATTGATGTTGTTCTGATTTTAATTATAAACTTTGCTATATCGAGCCTTATCTTGCGACTTATCTTGTACATTATTAATTAACTATCGATTCTAAAATCGTCTGACAGAATTCATTAAAATAACTCATCGACCAGATGTAAAATATTCCCAGATTCCCGATAAAGACGTTTTTATTAGATGGCGTGTTCAAACTGACATAATTTACTCATAAGTGTTTAAGAAAATAAATAAAAAAACACATAAGCTCGACTCGCTGCGCCTGCGTCTACTCAATAACGCATCTGGATTATTTCTACATCGTAAAGTATACATCGCTTTATATATAACTTGTGGGAATTTATGTTTTATTGATATTTCGATTCTGATTTTCATTATTCACTGACATCGTTCTCGATTCAAGTTTGCTTTTTATTGTCTATTGTCTTTGAAGTTATCAATCCGGATTTTTAATAGTTTTCAAATTACGACGTCCAAGCTAAAAGTTACGATGTAGAGGACGCTATGCTAGATAAAAATTGCTGCGACGTAACAAAGTATTGCTAGTCGATAAAACGTTAGTAAATAAAATAAAAATGAATATTTAATTGATTTAGTGAAGAGCGAACCGGCCTCAATCAGTGCCCGGCTTGTTGTCCGTTTTTCGCCCCATTCCTGTTCCGCGGCAGCAAATTAAAAATGTAAGAATTCTCGCTTCAAAGGAATTTATATTTTATTTCATTTCATTAAAATCCGCCATCTTTTGTTTCCCGGGGCCGTTCCGATCGGAATTCATATTTTTCTGTGTTTTGTTTCGGTTTGCGAGCGGCGTATTGTTTTATTGTTATGTCCGTTCTAAGCGCTCCGGTTCACGTTCCGAACCGAGTATTAATTATTTTCTTATTTTTGATGAATGCGACCGTCGAATTTTAAGACGTCTTTTAGTGGCGATTAAGAAGGAGCGATTATAATTTGGTCTTTGGGAGCTCAATCACGATTTTCATTTGAATTCCGCGGTTAAAAAAGATAGGCTCGATCTCGAAGTGAAATCGCCTTTGCCAGTCAAGATTAGTCGGACGTCGCTCACGTAATACTATGTGCGATTGAACTATTAAATGGTACATTGAGGCGGAACAGGTATATTATAGATACATATCGTTTACCGAAAATAATACAACTTTGATAAGCTTAAGTCCATACGATCTGGAGTTGCGCAAGCGACTTTCCTTCCACCGCTAGGATTATTTGTTACTCATCAATCTCAAATAGACACGGCACTCCATTGTTCCCGTGACATTTAAAGCAATTTATAAATAACGAACTACAATAAATTCTCGCCATCTATTTATAATATGATGTTAGTTATATGATAACTTGTTAGTTGATTTAACATCTATAATTTACACATTTAAATAGTACGTATAGGTATTTTGAATTTGTAACAGAACACATTCCTAATTGTTTGTGTCGCCCGCTGGCATTTTGGCATACGCTCTAGCGCTATTGGCCGATACGTTTTCGTATTTCGAACGTCGCTTTGTATACGAATTTAGAAAAGCATGAAGCTTATATTGCTTTCTTTCTATACGTCATTGTGTGCAAATGTTATTGTTGCTGTCTGCGATGCAATACATCCTAGATTACATCCAGCCAACAATACAGATCTAATATCATCTGGAAATTATATTAAAAATGCAAAACTTTGTTCATAATATATCGTACCAACCGTGAAGCATGGCCAATCTTATTATCAGCCAGAAATATGGCTATTGGTTTATTTTTTATTTTCTCGCTTGTATCTTGTATTTGAATCAGTAATAACTGGACCTAATCAGTTTCGTACACTAATTCGAAGGACCTGATATCGATTTCAGTCATGTAAAAATATTATCCTTTATTATATTTACGAGTCTAGAACAGGTTAAAAGTAAATAAAGCGGTAAAGTCTTGCTATTCATTTTGAGATGTACTACTCGTAAATCCATTTGCTGAATACAGCGATACATGCGATTCCCCTAACTAGTGTTTTGAGAGAATTAAGTAAATCCATCACTATTTGTAATACTGCGCAAACATTACATTCTATTTACACATGAAGTTTGTTGCAATATATTTTGAATAATAAACTTTCGGAGAATCAATCCGGCATTTCTTTTCCCAAATCTTTCTGATAAAGTTTGAGCAAAGTTTTTAAGAGGAGAAAAAAAAATACGGATAAAAGTAAATTTAATCATAGTTAGAACTAAATTAAAGTATTTAACTCATAAGTATATATGTATCTGTCTGTACTTTTTTTCACAAAAATGAAAGTGAAAGGGGTGAAATAGGGGTTGAAAGAAGTCAAGGTTCACCTACTTTTCTATACCCACATATAGTCTATTCACAACCCTTATAACGTAACCTAGGGATGAACGTGAAACGAAAATCCGAAAACGAGAGTGAGTTGCTAGTTAGTATAGCTACCTATAACAAACGATGTATGTATATTCCCTATGAACTCCGGAACAGCTGGAGCGATTTTGATGAAATTTTCAGACTATTATCAGATTAGCCCAGACTCTAGGGTGAAGTTGCTAGGTTTGAGAATTGTGAAGAAGTCGTGGGATCTGCTTATATTATAAAAACAAAAAACAGTCTAGTGTCTTTAAAATATTCGTCATAGAACAAAAATAAGCAGAATCAAAATACACATTCAATGCATTTGGCACAAATAATAAGTTTTTCTAAATATGCATTGTCAAGGAATAATGCAAGTAAACAGCGAAGTGTAGTTTATTGTATCATTGCCAAATATTAGGATATACTGCCAAAATTGATGTCACCTCCAACTGTTTGAAATTATAGTTCTTGAATAACTTTGGTGAACTTCGCCCATTGTTAAAAAAATAACGAATTATTGTTTAAAGTGAACGATTAGCGATAGCGATATTTGATTTGGATTATTATTACATGTTGACTTTCAACATCTAATCCTTAACACCAAGTTAACTTTAATTAACCGACTTCAAACAAGGAGGAGGTTATATGTTCCGTTGTTTATATATTTTTTTATGTATGTTCACCGATTTCTCCGCCGTCTGATGGCCGATTTCAAAAATTTTTCTTTTATTTGGTTTCGAATCTTTTGTTACTGTTAAAAACTATATAACGTATTCCTTAATAATTATTTATTTTAATTAATAAAAATCACCCTATGTACAAACGTTACGTCGCGACGAAAATTGAGAAATGTATTACAAATACATATCCGTCTGCGTGTCAAACTATTTATTACACGTAATTATTATGAAGATAGATTTTAGAATATATTTTTGGCGCCGTATACTTTTGATTATATTAAATATTACAATCAATGGCCTTATTAATCTTAGAGCGAAGGTTTTGTTAACTTTGACGCCAATGTTTCGTGTCAGTAGACAGATAACAAAAGGACAGGCGAGATATATTTTTTAATATTATTGATAAATTAACGAATCTTTCGTAACGAACGTTTTATCAATTTTAAACTATAGTAGTTAAGACGTTACTTAAAGAAAAAAATTAATATACCTAACAAATTATTACAAAGAAATGTGCTAAGCAGACTGTAGTTAGCCATTAGACAGTGGGTGTCTGATCAAATACCGGTCCAAGATTCGATTTCCTTAATCTTTAGATTAGTTAAACAAATCACTTTATTAAAAATCGTCAATTGAATGATTAATAAAGTATAATATGGATACATAATCATACTTGAGTAGGTTGTCAAATACATCAATTTTATATAAATTATATAGTAATATATCCTAAATAACTTATTGACAATAAAAAAATCAAAGATTAAGTTGAATCGCCATTACAGATTTTAATAACTTTACACTTCGCTGACTTTTTATCAGTTGCGTTTTTAAATATCCGTAAGGACTTTTGACAGCTAATCTTTGCTTAAAGATTAATAAAAATGTTATTTATTCTCTTTCAACTTCGCATCCTTTAAATAGCAATTAAATTCAACTAAGTTCCACGCGTTACATTGGAGTGATTCAAACGAATAATAGCTAGAATAGAATATCTAAACAGTAGTCTCCTCTCGAAATAGGGCGCCTATGCAATTATTTTAGCTCTGTCTTTCTGAAAATTGGCAAGAGCTCACACGCGGTATTCGCTTGGGAAACCGTTGTAGTACCGACCAGCTTTACTTGAACCTTAATACGACCCTATGTCCCAACATTTTACAACAGATCCGTCGAATGGATATGCCAATATAAAGTGGTCATTATAAATAAAACCCTGATATGTGAATAGATAAGTACGTTTCGGTTCTCTTTTTACAGTGATTTATAATGTTTAATTGTGGTATATTATCTGCGGTTGCAGCCAAAATTATAATCTAGGCTTGACACGATAATGTCCGATACGATCATCGTAAGCCTTTACAATTGCCTATGCTTCGTGTGTTATATTTGTCATATTATGTGTTCCGTTTTTTTTACGTCCCACTGCTGGGAATAAGCCTTCATTCAATACCATGGGGATGAGACCATAAACTAAAGGGGGGTAGACGAACATTTGTCTAATACTTAATGATTTTTTTTATAAATTTGTATTTTTTACTTTTACAACTTGTTCCATAAATAATATCGAATAATTACGATATCGAACTGCAATAAACAATAAATAGCAAGAAAAATAAAAGTTATCAATAATTCTGCTACAATTTAATACCATATAGAAACGAGAAAAAAGCCGACCAACGCCGTCGCGGACTGAAAATTTACATTTGTAATCAGCACCATTAACGTCCACAATAAATTGCATTGACATGTGCCCGAGCGAGACGCCGCTATCGCGCGAGAGCGAGATGGACAGCCTTTTGTGAGCAGTCATGGATACAATGGCGACTTTGAATAAATAAACGATACATATCAACGTTAACAAGTATTTGAAAATGGGCTTTAAAACTAGAGAATAGAAGCTATTTTCCATTATTTTAAATATCGCTGTAAGTTCTCTGTTCTAAGTCGTGTATCGGCGCGTGCGCCTTATGAAAGCGAGGAATGTACGGCGCTGGAATGAGACGGTTATATTTCGGCGTTTTGCATTTCAATTATAGTGCGTTGAGATTTTATGCGTTTGTGAAAAATGCGCACAGATTTATCGTTTCGCTTTCCGCGTAGTCTATTATCGCGTACGCATGTACCTACATGCGTACCAAAGTTACATGTACGGTATATGCAAATGATCGTAATTTATTGATCCGTTCGTAATAACGCACAGCTCGACTGTTTTTGAAAATTAATGATCCTCTCTCTTTGTTACACTGTTTATGATTTCCTTGTAAGTTAAAATGAGACCCCCTTTTAAAATATGTAAATTATTTTAAAGAGTGCGGAACAATCATTGTGTGATTTAATAAATTGATAAGCTTCATTAGCAAGCAAAGGTTCAAATCTAAAACTTCCGCAAATGATAACTTACTACTTATAATACACTTGTAGTAAATATTTACAAATCGCATGTACTAAGTGTTAGACTAACTAATTAATAATTATCGATGTAAAAGGAGTCTATCCAAATAAATATCAAAGTCAAAAATAGTAGGTACCATAAGTAATAGCTCTTTATGCCATTTTTCTCGATTTTCTTAAAGATTTATACAGATAGGTACATTATACATCAGTTAAATGAATAAAAATTGTAGATGTGACATAATATTAGCTCATATTTTCTTTATATTAATAAAATTCGATAGCTAATTTTATTTATATTTATTGGTAACATGTCATATTTAGAAATTATTTCATAACACTATACATTGTTTTAAAATATTAGGTATCATTTGGCTTTTTATTTAGTTCTAAAACACTCTGTATATTATTACTTTACAAACAAACATTTAAAGTTAAATAAAACATTAACAACACAATAACCAAGGAATACAATAAACTTAACAGAGTAGCTAGCAGGTGCGCAAGCGCACGTTAAACAGAAACCGCGGTTCGCATGAAATACGCGACATGCTCAGGTTAATTAATATTACTATTCTAAGTCTCGACGAAATATTGTTGTTATTTATGCGTCTGCGCAGATCTAGAACAAAACGAGGAATGCCACAGACTACAGACACTAGATCATAAATGTGTTTTCATATTAATATTGTACGAGTAAATTGCTTGTAGCATATTTCGAGATGATGTCGTTTTGTTGGTATAATAATCAGAATTGTGCGCGAATCTCAACGTGATGAGATATAACTAAGATTATGTATTATTTAAACTCATGTTTATAAATATATGTATATTAGATTAAGTTAATAAAATCTTATTGAAATGTCATTATTATTGATACTGAGGCTGAATTTATAGTTTTTTAGAATGTTGGCCAGACTCTGCCTAAGACCGCATCACAAGAAAACTACTTGACAGAAAACTACTTTTATGAAATTTTGAAAGATTATAGCTGGTTGTCCGAGTCAACATTTTAAACAATTTTTAGTACGGAAAATTTTCTAATATCTGAGAGCAAGGTCTAATCTCTAGTAGAAATATAAGCACTTATCCTATATACACAAATATTTGCATAAAATAATCAAGAATTGAAATATAAATAAAATCGATAAACATTTTTATGGATTTAAGAAAATTTTCTTTTATTTACGTAGTTTGAAAAAGATGAAAAACTAAATAAAAAATCTTATAAAACTATTAGTTATTAAGAGTCGGGATAAAAGCATAGTGTGTATTGATAGTATATCGGGATCTACGTCACGCGGTCGGCAGACGTCTGGCTATTTACAGGTTACGTTTTGTTGTTCCACTTCTCGATGTAAGGACATGCAATTTTGTTTTCATTATGACATAACTTGATAAGGTTTTAAATAGATTTAAATACATTATTGTGATAAATAATATTTTTTAATGTATAATCTCTATATTAGACTACTATATATAAACGCGAAAATTATACGATTCTGCGTAAAAATACGCGATTACGCGTTTGGATGCAAGCGATTTGGGTGAAATTTAGTTTAAAGATAGTCTATCTACGTTATAAAAAAGAAAAATAAGGCCATTAGGCTTCCAACACAACCTAAGTAAATCCTAGTATTAAATAATAGAAAAGCAAACACACAATCACATTCATTTACAGGATTATTAAATAAATTTACGGTAACTCAACAACATTACGCTTAACTCGTGTTTATTGAGAACGCCCTCGTAAACCGTTCGTGGCGTTATGAACCCGTGTAAACTTAGCCACTGCCATTGTATTATAAAATGTGGGATAACTTTAACAAAATATACTTACTAGCAAACCTGGCCTAAGTTAAAATAAAATAAACAGTTTTTATAATATAATTTTCTAATAAAATAAAATAGCCTAACTTATAATACGCGCCACGAAAGATGAGACATGACAAGCGTCAGTAGCGGGGGGTTTTTTCAGATACAGTCGTGTTAGTAAGAGTTATGGATAATTTCAATATCTATTTAGGGATGTTTCGGTGACCTTTGAAATAAGGTGTGTAGCAATGTTATATCAAAATTATTACCTAATTGTCTTCTGCGCAAGTTATAATACCACGTTAAGTCTCATCTTTCGTGACACGGTCTATACTCCTAATAATATTAGCTATCTGCGAGTGAAAATCTCGTCAAAATCGGTCCAGCCATTTCAGAGATTAGCCGGAATAAACAGACAGACAGATATACATTTTTAAAATTGTTTTTTTATGTTAGTGCCATATATATTTTCAATTACCTACATTTATTGAAAAGCTGTTGATTTGAAATTAAAAAAAATATAATATCGATGTATAGATTCTTTTGTTTTACATATACAATATTATTATTTGCCTCCAAAGCTAGGTATTGGTAACTTATGAAAATACACATAATATAGTAAATAATGTTAAGTATGTAAATAATGTTATCTAGTGCGTATTTAGGTTGTCGGGCTTAGACTGAAAGAAATCTAGACTAGTGTTTTCAAATTATTCTCCGCCTACCGCCTATAGATCGCCGATATTGAGGGCGGATTAAAATGCTGCGTTTTGCATTAATTCTTAGCAAAATTAATTATAATCAATAATCAAACCCACGATTTCTGCTATAATAGATAGAGACTGGTAAAACACTGTATACAATTTTTATTATTCGTCATCATGGAATATGTTAAACAGAACTGTTGTTTTTCAAGACAATTTTATTTAGTAACTAGCGACTCACCTTCGCTTCGCCCGGGTTTGTCCCTATAAGGTTCTTTGGTATATTATTTTTTTTCAAAATTTGTTTTTTTTTATAATGAAAACCTTCCGTGTGCCTTAAAGGCACACAAAAAAAATAGCCGAATTGGTCGATTAATTCTCGAGTTTTGCGCTTAGCTGCATTCATTTTTATTTTATAGATAAATGTTATAAAAGAAGTTAAGAAAAAATACAAATGCTTTAAAACAATTACTTATTGTAAATTCTTAGAAATTAACTCATAAAAAGTATAAGAAACTACAACACACAAAAGAACGAAACATGTGCATGTTTATTTACAAGATCTGATATCGTAAACATTTCATTAATGGGGAAGTTATTTGAATTCCTATAAAAGTATAAACTATATGATGGCCCCAAATTTACTACGTTAATTACAAGAAATGAAAATATTTTACATTCTATTTATTAATAAATACTACATTAATATGAAAAAAATATAAAAAACGAGTCTTGGTACTTAAGTACTTGGCAGCAGCAGCAATTCAATCAATTGCTGTATTCAAGTATTGTCGACAACACGTTTGTCGCAGTTTGTAGTGACCCTACTTGCTGCACCAGCGGTCGCGGGTTCGAGTTCCGAATACACGATACACGAATGTTTGTACTCCAGTCATGGGTGGACACCAGATAATAATAATAATAATAATAAAAACTCTTTATTGCACACAACTTAATACACGTAAAAGGACAAGAACAATACATATACAGGAAAGTGCACAAGAGGCGGCGCTAAGACAGTGATTTCTTCCAGGCAACCTGTTGGAAATAGCAAAATGTGACGTGGAAGGGGTGCAAACAATTAAACATTTTTGAGGAAAAATAATAAAATGTAACAGTTACAATATATCAGATAAAATAAATAAATAAGTAAAAGAAAGAAAATATATAAATAAATAAATAAAGTTATACAATATAAATATAATATAATACATTATTATTAACCATATATATTACGATATTTATACATATATATTACATAAAAACCTTAAGTACATACATATTATAAACACCCATGACTGGAATAAACATTCCCACTCATCACACAAATAAATACCACCAGTGGGACTTGAATCCGCGACCGACTAGAAGATGAAAGGTGTCGTCAAAATAATGATTTTCAATCGCTAGAATTCATACATTTTACCTTTTCATAATAGAGTATTTAACTTTAAAATAACTAAAGCAATGTCATATTTAAAACTTAGTGGATTACAATCATTCAATCAAGTTTTACATTATGACTTGATATTAAGAGTAAATGCCATTATGCGCTCAACGACTGAGTTAATACTTGTGTTTGTGTGCGCGCAGCTGTTGCTTTAACTTTTTACAGAACGATCTAATACGTAATATTGTAGTGTAAGAGCTGACATACTCGTAAGATTGTTTGAATTAATTTAATCTAAAAAAAACTACTAATTATTAGTTGTTAATGAATGCAATTAACAATGGTTTATGATTAAAAATAATTATTAATAACGCACCACCAATATTAAATATATTTGAATTCAGTCGTTATATATTTTATATTTAAATTTAAACGTAATATAAACTATTAAATTAAATATTTATAATAAGGCAGTGGTAGTCCAGTTAAAATCCCGGGTCTCGAATCTCTGTTTTTTTCATGTGCGTTTCATTTTCAATATGTCTACCACTTGTCTTACGGTAAGGGAAAACAACGTAAGGCATTTCAAATGACAGTGCAGTCTACCAACCCGCATTTGGACAGCGTAGTGGACTATGGCATGACCCCATTCACATCGAAAGAGCGTGATGCCCAGCAGTGGGACGTTAAAAGGAACTAAACATAATATAATGGATTAAAAAATAACAATAATAGCTATATCACGAAACTCATAAGTTGTTAATTTTAAAAATCATCTCTTGGCCTATTGAAATCGTAACGAGAGACTTCAAGTGAACATCCTGTAACATATTATTTAACCCACATTATGACCTTATACATTAACGTTTTAACCGTAATTTCTTAGTATTATTGCCATACAGAGCATTCGATGTACCAAGTCCCTTCTTACTATCATTATAAGTTAGCCCATCGCTTGCACTAACATAAATCTTGTTCTTCATACACTGATGCTTCTTCAAACTTACAAATATGACAAAGCTTACGTAACAGGCCTTGTATTACCATTTTGGCGATATTACCTAATATGGCTTTATCCCTTAAGGGCGTTCACCCTGGCCTTTTTTCCACGAAACACAGCTTCCTTTTTATCCCAGCGGTTTTTATTCGATGTTAATTGTTAGCATTTTTTGTGTACGTCATGTTGACAGCCATTTTGATTAATCGTTAATGATTCGGCTTTTGGTTCGTAATCGTAATAAATTAGGAGACTGTTTAGCGTTTAAAATTTATAAGTAATGTGTCTTTACGTATCTCATTGTACTCTCATATTTCTTCGTTTTATAAATTTTTGAATTAAAAAATGATACATATACCTTAAAAATGCAATTTGGATCAATGTCGAGAAATATTTTTACGATAAGGATCACACTTTAAGTTCTGTAGATTAATTTGAGATCTTCAATTCGTCTAAGCAGAACATATTTTATAGATATGGAAGTAAAATTAATTTAGGTTTTTTTTGTTATTGTTGCGTTAATATTCTTCGAGTATATTACAAACTATATATAGATACAATTTATTTGACATCTGAGAGCCATATTTACTGTACCAAACATACCATACTTACTTCTAATCGAAACAAATTTCAGATCATTTGAACAATGAACTCTAATCTCTGCCTATCTATCTTGATATAAAAAGCAATTCAAAATAATAAAGAAAGCCAAACTTAAAAGCCATAACTAAATCTAACCCTTTCAATATCCACGCACGTTTCTATCATTTTAAAAATAAAATTATACAACGCCCGCATGTATGTGTAGAATAAGTACAAAGGGTATCAAAAAACTCCCTCGCCCTAAAACGCTCCAGAAATATTAAAATAGTCAAAAGAGTTAAAATTAAAAACGAGGGTTAACTCAAAAACATAATCCGAAAACTAACACAGCTGAGATCTCACAATAGTTTTACTTATGTATGTAACAGAGCGATTGAAAGCGCTGATTTTGTGGCATAATGTATTGGATTCCTTACAAGATTATATTATTATATTCAATATGTACATATTTTATTTGAAAAATTACATAGAAATATAATACTGAAATAATTAACTTTCTATGATAATAAGTATTAGCAACCGATCAGGGATAAAATATTTTCGCGCACTAAAAGTAAACCAGCTATCGATATCATCATACTTAAATTTGTTTTTTTGAAAAAAATATTTTTTAACAAATATTCAATTTATAAATTCAATTCTGCTATAATTTTATTATGTATAGATTCGATTTTAATGTCAAGTGTACATTATGTAGGTTTATCTTAACTAAGATAAGGGCATTAATCTTAAAACATTAAATTTTAATGAAAGTATAAATAAACAATAATTCTCACAATACGTCATAAAAATGAAATTTTGTAATCTTTGTATCCACTTACATGTAAACTATAGACGAGGGAACAGCATGACGAACGCAATTTTAAAATGGTAGGGTTTCGCTTTGCGTTCCAATTCCACAAAAATGAATCCGCGACGAGTGATTTGACGACTCGAACGGATTGTGTGGAATGTCTTATGCGGTAGAGAACTAGCGTTTTGAAAAAAATAAAAAAATAGTAAATTCGATGATAATGTTCTATATGATTTAGGTTATATAATATTTATATACCTAATTGTAGGTATTTATAAAATAATAACAGTAAATTCTTTGTCTATTGTTATATTTTCATTTTAATCTCTACAATTTTATGAACAATGTTAAATGTTTACAACCTTTTCTTAACAAAAAAAGGTTGCACAATTAATAGAGTAGGTACTATAAGCAATCGAATGGAATTAAATCAGAAATATTTTTATAATGAAAGAGCACTCAAATCTAAAATTAACATGAGTGAAAACAGAGTTTCAAATGTTCCCATCCACTTGAAAGTGTTTTACTTTTAAGTAATTTCACTTGTGTACATAAACCCCTCGCACGCACACAGCGCCGCAGCCGCAGATGTTGATTCCATAAAATAATATTTCATGTAAAGCACTAACCGCCCGACCGAGGGCGGAAGGATTGAGTTCTATTTTTAAATTTTTATATTTCAACAATTCACGGCCAGACTCTTTGTGCCACATTTATTTTTTTAACAACAAAAAACGCTTACAATTTGTCCTGCACAGTACAGGGTTGAATTATCTTTACTGATAAAGACGCTTGATTAATCGCACATGCTTTTATACTTTGATGTTTTTAAAATTTATGGTCAATAATATGATCTAAATAACTCTTCTACGAGGTTTTGTTTACTTCGGATTCGTTTGTGAAATATTAAACAGCATGTCAACCTCTAAAGCTACTCACGTATTCTTCGCGATCATTCATCAATTAAATCGGTCGAAGGCTTGTTATTAAAGAGAACAAAAAAGGAATATGCCCCGAGGCGAGTTTAAAAAGCTTCGTTTCGAAGTAAAGAATGTTTTGTACAATCTTGGTTCAGACAAAAAAGTGACAACAGATAAAAAATAAAGCACAACAACACGGTCGGGGAACAGATTATCAGCGCTAAAAGGGTTGCTCCCGCGCTCTCCTTCTTTTGTTGCTTCCAAATTCAAACTTCGAGCCCGTACAAGGAGCGTTCGAATGCGAATTCTATTTTTGAATATTCTACCGAGAATTTTTAATTAATGCCGCTCGACTGTGCTCGTATTTTTAAAATTCGTATTCTGTTTTAAATCGACTTCGATATTCAATTTTTGCGTTCGATTCCCGCGTTTTTATTTTTTATTTATGTTGTGCGATAATGACGTTTCGCTTTAAGTGCTTTATTTCGATTGCCGATTTTATTCCGATGTTCTCCTTGAAGGTCGGTAGTTTTAGTGATTAATGGCCGAGATATGTGGAGTGCTTTTTAAACGAAATATTGAATTTAATGATGTTTTGTGGAACTCTCCGCGATCTGTTTTTATTTTGCGCGTGGGTAGATTTCTATGGACAATCACATCGTTTTCACATCTACGATAAAGATGTTAGGTGAGTACGTAGCTCGTGATTTAGAGCGTGGTTATTATGCGATATAACTTGAAAATTTATTGACATTAATAAGAGAGCGTATGATAAAATTGTATACGTGCTCGATTAACTGGCAATTAGGTGTTTATTGCGTCGGTCGTGTCACAATGGGCCCTTATGAGTAACCAATAAGAGAGGTTAGGAGAACATTCCAGTTGGGAATAATAAAGCACAGTAACCAAACAAATATTATATATAGTTTTCATTATAAGACTACCCATGTATGAGTCCATTAGAAAAAAAACATTTATATATTATCTGCTTTTTTTTAATTCTTTATTTATAAAGAACAATGACTAAAATGAAAAATCTAAATTTTTACGTAACAAATTATACAAATGTGAATCTAAAAGGTTTAATTTAGTATAACTTAAAAATTTTATTTTAATCATATTTATACTTACATATATTTATATTTATGGAGCATGTGTGAATTAGAAATCTAAATGTCAGAGCATCGCAAGGCATAACGCAATGCAATATACGTGGACATTCAGCATTTATCATGCACTTATGAGTAACCAATAACTCGCATTAAGGGGTCGCTTGACACACGCACAGCATACGCAAGTCGTTGCCCTCGATACGCAAATGGGACGTAACACCTATTAGATGTATGCCTTTGTGTAAGAAATAAAAAATATATTAAATATATAATATAAAATATTGTTTAAAAGATAATATCTTAATATATACGTCATGCAATTTTCATTTTTATTGGCAATTCTAATTATAATTATAAAAATTTTATAATGTTTTTAAGACTCATACTAAACAATAATTTACTAACATATACCTACGTACCTACTGTATATTATCTGTAGTAAAATATAAAAAATAAAATTCACGCACTAGAAATATTAAAACACGATTTAACAACAGGGTAACGTTAACATGTCCGTCATCTTCCCAAAGCAATAGTAATCATTCGATGGTATAATAGCTTCACTTAATATTCCATTTTCGAAAATATTTGAATCGTCATGCTCGTTTCATTCCTTTGTATCGCTGCTGGTTTGTATCAGATCTTGAATTCGATTCTTATTAGGTACAAAATTTTATATTCAATAGGAATGTGTTAGATTAATAATTGTTAAATAAAGTTTACTTTACTGCTTATTTCTTATATATAAGTTA
This sequence comes from Boloria selene, assembly GCA_905231865.2. NCBI lineage: Eukaryota > Metazoa > Arthropoda > Insecta > Lepidoptera > Nymphalidae > Boloria > Boloria selene. Next base: position 5,451,635 of record HG993156.1, read on the forward strand.
ATCATTAAATGTATCGATAACTAAATAAATCTCAGTTCAATGACTTAAAAATAAGTTTAAAACTTGGCTACAATTTATCATTTTTTCAATTTTAAATATCGTATTCGATATCTCAAACGGACTATAACAAATATGCTAAATCATTTATTTTATGCATATCTCAAAATATTAAGGCACAGTTTAAAAATACTAAAACTTATTTTGTTTTTCTTTCCAGGTACAAATCCTAATCGAGTAGTGTTCAAAAAGAACAACGCAAACAAGCGAATTGTCACGAACTTTTCCGAGAAATTAGCGATTACATCCTAATTGAGAGAGGTTTCTTCATGTACGCTGTTTAAGAACGAGTGAATAAATATTTAAATAAATCAATAGATTAAAAATCGTACGTCCTTTACACTATACGTTCAATTCTTTGTATTAATTATTTCGTAACATAACATAAAACAACGTAGCATAAAACATTCTAGTCAGAAAATTTTAGTCATTCTATTCTAATATTATCTAAAAATGAAAGTATTGATTTTCTTCATAATAATTGTCAAAAATATTACACTACAATATTTTAGCATATTATTGCATGAAATATTTTTAAACTTTGTAGCAACCCGTCCCTTGCGTGATTTTATTAGTGTCCCCTACCCTTAAGTTTATTTTAAAAAATGGAAAGCTGAGCGCATTCAATAATTGATGATGGAACTGGACTCACCCCTTCGTAATCTCGTTAAGGGATAAAATACATACACACATACGAACGTATTTATATTTCTATATACAAATATGGATTTGCTTAGGTTTTGATTGTAACCTGCATTTATAGTCTCATAAGAATATAGGAATATTATTTTAGTAAAAAGCTACTATTCACTTACAAACAGAAAATTACGATTTGATACTCGACACGTCCCATTAATATATTTAACTAGGTCCTTCAGTTAGGTATTCTCACCGTTACTTCGAGGCGGTAATTTTATAAACGAAGTGCTACGTATGCTATTAACACCTTAATTAGAACCTGACTCTACGCGCTTACAATTACAATCGACATTATACACCTGGCAACACTCATGTACCTACCTGGCTAGCTTTTCTTTCATAGAAATATATGCTTTATTATAGTGGTATACGAATAAAAAATGTTTAAAAGATAAAACTAATGAAACGTTTAGGCTACACTATTATAATCAAGAATCGATAACAAACGTATTGATATTAAAAATCGTGTTTTTGTCCATTCAAAGTTGAAACAAAGCGATGGTAATTCGTATGAAGTGACTTGCATTTCGTACTCTTTGTCCGTCTATTCACAAAACGTATCTATTTTTTAATCAAAGATAATTGTCATTAATAATTGCGTTCGAGATCGTATTAGAAGTTTAATTTGGAAATGTATCAGATGAGTTACGTGTTCTCGATAATAATGATATCCATATAAGATGATGTTAAATGAACAGTATATTTTTGAAAACTACCAATTTTAAGTTTATTTTTCAAGGATGCAAGCCAGTTCGTATATACTGAATTATGTATGAACAACTCACTTCCCGGGCCTTTCGCTAACGTTTTTGGGAATAAATTCATCGAAAAACGCCTTTTATACCGCATTAACATTATTTATGTGAAACCGACTTTGGACCGGAGAAAATATGATTTTGGAAACTCGATTGTCTCCAACATGAATTCTTTTTGGGATCGAAATAGTGACTTTTGTCGTTAAATTTATTTACGAATTCGCGATACAATGGTATTTTTCTACGAAAAAGAGAAGGATTTTATGAATACCATATTTAGGAGTAAAAACTCAGAACAAGTCGGAGCAAGCCGAATCAGATGATTGCTCCGTGAGATACTTCGTAACAATGTGATTATTTCCTTTTTAATGGAATATACGGATTCCATTTACTAAGAAACAGAATAATCCATCGTAATTTAGCAAAAAGTTTACTTGGAATTTAATAATCGGATATGTTGATAAATGCACGCTCCGAGATAAGTTGTTTATAAATACCATTTATAATGAATGAATATTTCCAACTCGGCGAATACTTCGTTCTCGATATATGGCTGACTTTAACTCGATATGATGTATTTTTTCCCTTTTTACCATTCTAAAGTAACGAGCTCTAGACAGCAGTAATTACTGAGACCGTGGATTTCGAATAAACCTACGCCGCGTTAATACGAATTATCCTGTGACCTACATTAATTTATTAAGTATTCTAGCTTCGTATACTCTATAACAATGGCGACCATAACGTAGGATTATGCAAAAGCAACAAAATACATTTTTCGGTCGATAATGGTCACTTGATACGCCGAAAACGGCATAGAAAGTCGTAATAACAAATTTGATGTCGTATAGAATAATTTCACTGAGACGTGAGCGGGAACTGAATCCAGGACTTGCATACTGATTGATCTACGAGTTTTCCGAATAACTTATGTGTTTCCGTCGTGAGTTTCAAGTTAATTATTATTTTTGGTATTAACATTTGCGACATAATAAATGCTAATTGAATTGCGCAAGCGCAAGTGTGATAAATGTGAAATCCGCTGACATTTCTATTAAGTTTATTTTAGAGTATGTAAAATGTCAGTGTCTATTTATTGTAAAAAACCAATAGATCATAAATCGAATTAGAAAAGGATCAATGACTAACAAGCAAGACTTTACGGTAGAGCGGCTTCGTTTTTATCTTCTAATAAAATGTAAATATTTTATATGATACTAAAGTTGTCAGCCGAAAAAGTACCTATACCAATATACAAATTGATGTTTGATTGATTATTAGGTCGAAATGTAGATAAAATTAAAATACTACGAGTAATATTAGAGGCTTAAAATAAATTAAGCATTAAAATGAATATCACTTGCCAAAATCAATATTTTAAGTTTTAAACAGACTTAGACATAATATATTACTTAGGTAAAGAAGTAACAATTGTACGATCAGTTATAACTTATAAGTAATACTAGTAGCCATATTGCTATTGTGAAACTTCAATAACTGCGTAGCCCGCATATTAAAAACCATCGCTCGGACTAAACTGCCGGCGAAAACGGGAAACAATCGCCCGACCATATTTGAAATCGTTTGAATATGGAACTATTTAAAATTTCGAATCCGTTGCGTTATCGCCGCGACGTGCTGGCGTTTCCCGATTGTTCTTTTTTAATTTGAAATTGGAACGCTATGACAATATCCGTTTAATAACTTAACCCGAGTACAGGATTTAGTTAATAAACCTTCTATTTATTTGTTCAAAAAAGTTATTTCCGCTTAAATGCAAGATTAGAATTGATGTCAACTTTTGATTATTCGAATTCCCACGAATATTAGATACATTAATCATTTATGATGTCGCGTCGTCTTACAAATAATAACTGTATATAACGGTAGACACCAAAAATGGATCCGCGGATCAAGTACCCCTTAATGCTAAACACAACATGGCTTTGCACTTCCTTTTACCAACTCCAAAAACAATGAAGCGTAATTATATAATGCAGTGTATCGTTTAGAAAACTTTATCAGAAAGAAATTTAGTTTATTATTTCTGCGTCATTGATGTAAAAAAAAGGAAAATAGTCAGAGTGAAAAAATGTGTCTCGAATATTTGACGAAAGGCTTATTCTATAAGGCAGTTTTATGCGCTTATCTAAAATGCTTTATGGTTCTTTAGTTAACTTATGGTAACTTTTTAACATTAATATACATCTAGGTACGTTTATTGACGCCAGTGTGACTGGTAGCTAAAATCTATTTCATAACAAGAGTGTTATGAAGTATGCTAGACAGCACTAACTAAATGACGCGTATTATTTATAAATATACTGCTACTAGAATAAAAACCACGAATTTTGCTAAAGAATATATTATACAAAGAAAAGTATTTAAAATAACTGAGAATTGATTTTATAATATTCCCCCTTTAAATAGATTAAATGGGTGCCATGGTTAAACACAAGTTTGATGATTTTGATAGAATTTCGTCATTTTTATAAAAAAGGTAATAATAACAGTCTATTGTGTATGCACTGTGTATGTTAATTAAAATCTATGGACTGTGTTGACATGTTTCTTTTACTGTGGTTTTATAATATTCCTTATTTTTTAATCATAGCAATATATATTTAACTATATATAAGTATATTTAGAGTTATTATCTTGATATCGACATGTAACAGCTAAAAATAATTAATTATACATACAATTTGTTCGTGCATGACCTTTAGCAAAACTTGCTATGCACTTAGTGATATCATTTTACGAATGTAGCAACTTTTATTTTTTATAGTTTTCATTGTTTTAAATATTTATAAAACAAATAAAACATTATAAAATAATTAAGAATAATGTTATAATAAAAATAATAAGGCAATTGTAGCCCAGTGTTCGCTTGGGTAACCGTCATTCGGTTCAAATCCGAGTCTCGCGAATATACGAATCATTTCCAACATGATTACCACTTGCCTTACGGCAAAGGAAAACGTAGTGAGAAATCCTGCACGTCTGAAGGAACCTAGCAAGTTTTCGATAGGACATGTGAAGTCCGCCAACTCGCTCTTGACCAGCATGGTGGACTGTGGTTGGTTCACCCTCGTATTGAAGGTAGGCCCGTGCCCAGCAGTCTCACTGCGTTAAAAGGGCTGAATCCATCCATCCAAAATATTTTATTTCTTTAGTTTTTCAAATACGTGTTTTCTTTTAATGTTAAGCAAATAGATTATTTAATATATTTTTATCAAATCTGGACGTAGCGATGACTTAAATTAAATAACTAAATTTAAAATCTTCTAAAATCTGAATGCGGGCTACCATATAAATTTAGGGACTATCTCCCGAACATAACCCACCAGAAACAGTAACAATAATTGTCCCTTCAAAACAATATGGGAAGTAAATTGAACTCCAAGGTTTGAAGAATAGAAGTGTAATTTGTGTATCCTATGGTGAACGAGCAAATTGGAGACTTCCTCGATTTTTATGTTTATTGATAAAGCGTCTCGACAATTGCCACAGATTTGGTCTTGAATTGAGCGCACCCATTGTGGAATACTTGCTTTTATAGATGATACGAGAGGATAAACGTGTGGGATTATAATTTTAGAATAGTTTGTATGAACTTCTGAACTAAAAAATGTACTAATGACACTCCCTAGTTTTGCTCGGGTCTAGAGAAAACTCTAGGTACGTTTTAGTTTTTTCCATAGAAAATACACAATTCTGAACTTTCCTGCTGTTTTTTTTAAATTTTTATACGACGACTAATGAACAGCTATTGATCTTTATTCATCAAAATGATAACTATTTTATATAGTATTCGAAACAAAACATATGACATATTATTCAATACCATTATTAAATTTATACCATTAATAATTTAACTCATAGTCACACTTCCATCTGAACTTCTTAACGTTGCGTTACCCTCGATTTGCGTTATTACTTTAGAAACTGTGTTAGCGTAAATTTATCTATCGGACCAGGCGTCCACTTACATCACAACCCTTCCAAAAAATAGAAAATAAAAAGCGAAGGGGACTTTAAAATCGTTATTATAATCTCGGACGCCATTTTGCCTATGGGGACGCGCCCTTCAATTTTAAATCTTTTTTCAACAAAAACCCCTTTGATGTTTATGCATTTCGGCAATATCTCCCGCACCACTAGATACACGACATTTGGCCATTTCGAGGATTTTATAGATGCATATTTCAGATTAAAACTTAATGCCAGTAGCTATCCACTCGTGCTTTAATGTGACACCAAGGTTTTATATGATTTTTAATAATAATAAATAATTGTATTTAATAGATTATATATTTAAGTCTTTATATTTTATTTTTTTCAATTGGTGCAATGACAAGTACACCAATAAGATTTAGCTGTGAGCTCGGAGAAACTTTAACAACAATCAGCACTAGCGCAACATCCTATTAATCAACTCATTTACAAGACAAACAACTCAAAAAGACGTGTGGGAAAATGTATCCAACGTAACACATTCCAAATTCGAATGAATCTGAAAGGCGGGCAAGATTTGAAAAGAGAATGAGATTTGAAAATAGAACATGCCATTAGGAATGAATACAATGGTCTCATTGGTCGATTTGAAAAAGGAACAATTTGTTAAACGTCAAATATGAACTTTTTTATTTCCGTTGTAATGAAACGCGGCTCAGTGTGATGTCTAGTATACTAGGAGGTTTTTGTTGGATCACTGTGCTCGTTTTTCATTCGTTTCGTCTGTCCGTCCGCTATACTTATTAACGTCAAAATTAAAATAAGAATCTGAATAGTCCAAAATGCCAAAGGCGACAAGATTATTACGTTATTAAACTCTTTCGAGCGCAAGAAACGTCCTAATTAATAGCCGTTGGAACGCGCAAAATGATTGGTAACTACTTATCAGATATATTATATTATAATAAAAAATTGAAACAAATAATCACATAGACATTTATACAAATAAGATACAACGATAGTCGAATTGTGTTTTTTGCGTCCGCTGCCTACATATTGTCTACTCTCTCATGCATTCATTTCTATACCCGACAGACTTTCTATCTAACAATCGTTAATCGGGCGATCACAAACACGAGCAATGACATGAAACTATCAATATTTCTAATAACGTTTAAAAACAAAGTATTAGTTTCGTATACGCAAGCAGCGGCCATATTAATCATTGGAACGAATTTCCGTGCGCCATGTCATACGGAGTTCGTTTATTAAAAATGTGACGTATCAAGATCAACATCTCATAGAATGCGATAACAATATACGGGGGCGCAAGGCAAGAGCGAGAAGAGCGTGTGCTGACATTTCAACGGGTCATCAACCCTACAAGCGTCCTTCTCTAACTAGAATTCGAATTTGATTTGAATTGTTCCTAATTTTTTAATATTGACCCGTTCGCTCCGGACTCCGGTCTTTATGTACTCATTTTTATCTCCATTCATATGCTTTATTAAATTTTATTTCGACTAGATACTCCACTGTTGTGCTTCCGTTTGCTGCTTTTAATGGTCTGGTAATCCATAAAAGAGGAATAAATGGTTGTAAAATATCGTTAAGTAATTTTATATCTTTACAAAGATTGATAATAGCCCGCTTCCAACTAAAATCGCGCCGCTCAATCGCGTTTTAAGAATTCGGTGTTTTTTTACTCGACTGGTTTTATATTACTGACATAACTTTGAATATATTTGTACGTAAAGGATTATGATAAATCGGTACATCCATATGAATAGTCGTTGGTTTTTCAATTTGTGTTACTCATTCCGCATCGTGATTAAGATTTTTTGCCATAACTTTTCTAAGTTTTTGCCAAGCGAGGCTTAGATGTCAGATCAAATATTTTTAATTATTGTCGGTAATGAGTTTACAGATCTTGTTATTTATTAGATAAACCGAACAAGGTATACAAAAAGTTCCGTAGTCGAAAGTCTGAATGTAAGCTCTGCGCGCTCGCCGGTATAATTCGATCGCAAGGCTTAGGATGCATACATTCCATTTATACGCCCCTAAGCCTAAATTAAAATGCAAGAACACAGTTCTATTCGAAACAAAAGATACAAAAATGTTAAGCAACCCATAGGAGAATCATAAGCGGTCATAACTGGTTATTCCGATCCATTTATGGCGATGTAATCCTATTGTAAGATCCTGCCTCTATAATGTGGACGTGTGTGCGTACAAACACACATAACTATAAAATGTGTTCAATCATTAATTTTGTCTGTAATTGAACGAGTTGCGATCTCTGGCGGCAAAAAGCTGATGTTTCTTCGAAACTGAGCCAAGTATTAAAGTGTACCGATCGGATGACGGGCACCGACATCTCGAATTTATACGTTCATAAAATTCTTTTGTCAAATTTACGTCGGAGTTCCCAATAAAGTGGACGCGCACGTTGAGCGCTGAATTCTTTACCGAAATCATCGTCTACTCAGGTTTTTCTGCCGGTTATTATCTTTCGTATATACGCATGAAAACATTTACTTCTCCCCATTAGAGGCATACAGCTTTGAAATTCTCAAAATTTTGACAAAGATTAGACTGGCGCTCAGAGCTTCTGACATCCAATCGTAGTTTCTTACCTCGATCGTTTCCGTTCGTAAGCAATCAAAACAAAAAGTATTGAGCTTCGCCTTAAAGAAAGTAAGTGCACACAATCGATAATTACTCAAAAAGAAAAATCTCTAACGAAAACGCATTCATCATTTATCAGCGGTCCATATCAGCTACTTGAACAAACCACTTTTCTATTATTCATTAGTTGATTGTGGCGTGGAGGAGGAGGGGGCTCGCTTGCAACGACCTGAAATTCGGTAACTGACTTAACATTAATAATTACTTCTCAAAATAATGCTAACTTTGATGCACGACTTCGATAACAGCTAGTACGGTCGGCAGCTACCACGATACGAGTGCCACAGAGTAATATTACAATGTCTAATGTGGACTGTCGTTATAGTTACATCTAATAGTTTATAATAAAAAGTATGTATTTTTTATTTATTACATATGCGTATAGCATAAACTACTAATGTTGACTTTCAAAGCGTAAATCTTACAACAAAATATTCAATATCACTAATTACTTCAATCACTATCAATACAACGGGATTTGGTGACCAACTTCACATCTTATCTCTACCATTGTTTTGCCGTTTCGTATAAATAGATCACTTATCTGTCACGGCAAGAATCCAAAGCTGACGGATTGTCCGACTGGTTTTTTTAAGCTGTAATCTTGCGCAACCCATTGGTTGCATCAGCTAATTAATTTCATGCGGTGTCAGGATCGATCACATGGGTTTAGCGCATAGATCAAATGTTTGTTTGTTTGTTGACGTGACATGTAATGTTACTCTTAAATCGTGATCTGTATTCGATGGGAGATATGGAACTGTAGCACTAACGTTATTTATGTAAATTGTGAAAGTATTGAACAAGTATTATTGCGAAAGTTTTTTCTTCACTACCAACCTTATAATAAATATGTTGGGACATCAACACACAGCATTATCTAGTTCCGTGGTAAGCTACGAGGCTTGTGTTATGGATACCACATAGTTGATACACTACATATACAACTTTAAATACAAGATAATTGGTTATAATATTGTGTATAAGTACAATATTAAATTCCACTTTATACGATATAACTACTTAATTACTTGGAAAATTTCGTTTGACAAAATCATGACTTATTGATTTATTGCTATTTCGTTTATTAGCATTTAAATTACACAAATACTTCATTCTGCTATCTGTACACCACGTGCTTTAAACATGGCACCGACCGAATGCGAATATAGAGATTTTTGTTATTCCAATATCAGAGTACGAGATATTGTTAAATTCAATTTATTACACAAATAATTCAACATTACAAAACAATTTACACAGAAACCGCATGATTGTAATCGAGAAATACTTCGACGTTAATCAATTTTAATTCACTAATATTAAGGAAAGTATTATTTCCAATATCATAATATTCCGGTGCACTAAAAAGAACTGAGCAAAATTAAAAACAAGCTCTCAAATAGCGATTGAATTACCATAAGCTTGCATATTTAAATTCTTCACAGTCCACCGATATTTTTATAATATGTAGCGTAAACAAAACGGTAATAAATATAAAATAGTAATCAACAAACGACTTTTATTATCAACAGATATAAATCCGGCGTCTACTAATACATGCAAATGAACCGATTAACGCCAACTTAAAAAGCGATGGTTACACTTTTATCTTTATTACTAAAAGCATGTTAATATTATTTATTTACTTTTATTGGAAACCATATTTTGAGAATGTTCATTAACACGAGAACTGGTGTGCCCTTGACTGCTGAGGTCAGATGGCTGTCGCTTAAAGTAGTGTAACTTGTCAGTTGCAAACTAATTATGTTCCAAATACGAGAAATAGATAATAATAATTAATTATAATTAAAAATTTGCAAATCTGAGAATTTCATACAATATAATAAATTATTTACATTAATTAGTATTGACTTATTTATAAAACTACTTTCCATAAAAATGGCTCTTTACATAATATACTGATTATAAATTAGAATAAGATGTTAACAGAATGTTTAACAAAGAAAAGTGATAACGCAATTCCGGACACTATTTAAATTACAATGAACACTATAAAAAGTTACGATATAATGCTAGTTCTCCACGTTGGGCCAACTAGAGCCAATAGAAGGAATAATAAAGTTGCATTAGCTTTGGTCCATTGGTTCAATATGTGGAGCCAGCATAACATGTTACAATGAAGCCCGAGGCGCTTACGGTACATACTTCGCTCTAAATTCTTATGTCAGAATCCGATTAGAAATTTTGGTTTGATGGAAAACTGTTGTGCCAGTTTACATTATGTCGAGACGATAAAAAAGATGCTAAAGGCTACTTTACAATGAGGTGTTAAGGAAAATGTTGTAACGGCACGTCTGAAACGTGTATATGTAAAGGCTAATTTTGCAAGATTTAGTTAGTAGCGTTTGCTTTTTATACGAAGATTAATATATAACAAGATGACTCGCACTGTAACTTGAAACAGAATAAAGGAGTTTCCTTCTAAAGGTGGAAGAAAGATGGAGATTTAGTATTTTTTAACATTCAATAAATTATAATGTAATATACAAAGAATTAAAAATATATTATGTGTAATAATAAACAAAACAAAAAATATTTATAGTTTTTTTATAGCTAGTCAACATTTTCCATATCATGTAAACGAGCTCCAAAATAATATCTACTATTACGCGTCTCGAGATAACGCGATCTGTGTGAAACGATACATAATTACGAACATTTGAGACTTTTTATTGTACTTGTAATGTCGGTGCAATTTAGTTGTTTCTATACCAATAAACATTAAGAAATATTCCGTAGATATTTTTGTAAATTGCTTATGTAATTTTATTATTTCCCATTTGGTTTTACTAAATTACTTTGTTGCACTCTAGTTAAATGTAATAAGTTAAAAAGTTTATTTATTGATAAAAATGTTTATTTTTTGTATTATATTATAAAAAAATATTTAAATGTCGTTATATAGTTAAAAACTATGTGAATTTTTGATAGTTTAGTTAGAAAATGACTGAATTAAATTTTTTTTATAATAAATCTTTACTCTACCAAAATACAGTACGAGTACATTGTGTTATTTAAAATACCTTATTATTCATCACATCTCAATTGATCCTCAAATTCTACGCAGTATTTATTACCACCAGTCATAATATAAACAAGCAATATATTTGTTTTACTCCTAAATCTTTATGTCAATACTTAGAAAATGAGAAAAATGATAATTTTTATAAGTGTTTGATTCTACACTTGAATACATGGGTTTTGATTTTAAAAATAACAAAGAAGGGCTCTCGAAGCGTAGCTATTTGTTTTTATGTTATAAGCTTTATAAGTATTGGTTTATTTGAATATTTTGTTATATGCCTTTAATATTCGCTGTGTAATTGTTTCATTCTTGTATTAACTCATTTTTAGTTTATCTCAAAAAAGATTTTAAATTTTTTAAATAAAATTAAAATAAAAAGTTATATGATCAAAACCACTAAATGAAACTACTGTGAAAAATGCTTCGATTATTATATTCATTTATCTCCAATTCAAAAATATAATATCTACATCTCGGGCCATGTACGCTTGAACTGATCAAATCAAACGCGAAGGAATTCGAATTTCAAAAACTATAATGATTGATTGTCAACCAATGACAATCGCGTATACAAATTCTTAACCAATTTGAATATCGAACGAGTTCTTTTTTCTTGTTGGTAGCGCGTGTTGCTAGTAACGTTTTCACAGATAACACAATAAGCAATTACTTTAATTTTTTTCTCTCTAGGAGTCTATTGTTTGAATTAATGAGGCGATGTTTTTATGGAGTTGATTAGGGTGTATAATGATATTTTAAATAAATATAATAATACATGTTCACTAAGGATTTGAATTACTTTTATATTGCTTCTTTATCAAAATAAAATATTGTGTTTTATAATTTTTAACGTTTTAATTTTTTTCGTAACATTTAGCAGCAAATTACATATAATTTTATAAGTATATATGATCCTTATTATAAATTATGAAAGGCATCCTTTGTGCAAAGTAACCCAATATAACTAAATACGTACATGTATTAAGTACTTACATTCAACAAACTTAAACAACTGCGTTTAAAAAGCCATATGTTTCAGGGCTGCTTCCGGTTTTCCTTCATTATATATAATGATGTACTTATTTCACTATAGATTTGTTTAATGTCAATATTTCAATATTTTCTTGGCAAATATGTTTAAAAACATAATTCTATATATCTTTTGTAAACCACTCACAACGAATATTACATTGTACGATAGTATAATATTAACATATTATATCAAAAATAATTAAAAATAAATATTTATTTATTCAATATAATAAATAACAATGGATATTTTTTAAATTAAAAGATAAAAATATTTCTAATTATAATCTTCAACAAAGCTTTTAAACAGATGCCAACCCTATGTTTATCTTCTGCATATTACTATAATATATAAATGCGTCTTTAGTGTGTGTACCTAATTAAAGTATGGAAATAGTTATATGCGTTTAGAAGTGTTTTCTTCATAAAATTCAAGTGGCTGAGAACTGTAATGTCGATGAACTCTACTTTTTCTACTTAGTAGCATTGCTTTAAATCATTATTCGATTTAATACTTTATTATAAATATATCAATCATAGACGCAGTTTTTTTAAACGTAAATTAAGATTTTCTTAATCTTTTGATATTTTATGATGGTTGGTAATACGATTAATAATAATTATTAAAAGTGATACAGATCAGAATTATACATATTTTTAATAAGCGCATTAGTTGTCAAATGTGAAGTAAAACAAAAACTATTTTATCACTTATATTAATTGATACACTCAATAATTTGCTTCAGACAAGATCTCCATAATTTATAATAATCTTATATTTTAATCTAAAATATACTCTTTATTATATGTGTCTAATAAACGATTGTCGGTACAAAAAATTGTTTATTACCAGTGAACCGGTAATTTGAGTGAATGTTGCGAAATTTGAACAGTTACCGAGGTCGTTAATCTCCTATGATCTTAAAGTATCTATTTGTTTCAAAAATGTTTGCAATGTATGAAACTAGACGATGTGACGTCACTCTACACGTGGTACCTGAACTGCAATGCAAATGAATAAGTGTCAATTTGTCACATGAACAATCCATCATCCGGTTAAATTAGATCGGTAATAGCTAAAAAGCAATAAAGTAAAGCAGTTTAAAATTTAAATGTTTTAAGTAATTATTTAAGTGATGAAGCGATCGGAAAAAAACAGAATATAAAATAAGTTTTGTTTCTCATAAATCTTACCTATTTATAAGTAAGTTTTACAATTTAACATTTTTTATAAGGGCATATCAATTTGTCTATGACAAACATTATCATGTTGAAAATCTATTATGTCTATCCACAAAATAATATACTTTTTCACAAATACGAGATAACTACTTTACTTCGAATAAAAAAACTAGGACAATGGCGCACAACTCGCCTCACGACCAGCCCACGGTAATTGAAAATAATAATTGAATTTGAATTAAGAATACGAAATCAGAACAGAATGCGTTCCATATTTGAAATTCGCGTGGCCGCGTACCTACTCTGGGTTCTTTTTTAAAATTTGAATTTGGAATCGTGTGTGCTCTATTGTATGGCAAATGAAATTCGCGTTGCGTACTTCGTTACTTAAACTCTCGGTCAATTTTTTATTGAACCATGGGACCATTGCATCTATTTCTGCAGGAAGGTCTATTTATAATGGAAACAGTGATAGTTTATTTTGTACAATTTAATAGAGATTGATACAGATAAATTACGAAATAGAATTTACGTACAAGTTTCTCAACTATGACCTAGAAGTGGCAACAAAACATAGCCAATTAATAATATCGAAGCTTTTGCCTCCCATTTAATTGAACGGTCGCTAGGCAAATAAAATGTATGTCTGTAGGAATGTGTGTGTGCAATCGGTCGAACGTGACGCGTGTGACAATCACAATATACTAACACCGGAAATTTATGAATTTAAATGTGAAAAGTGTTAGGAATTTAATGATAGAGTTCGAAGTAAACCACGCCATGTCTTCCTGGTGCTCTATTACATAAATATTGAATAGTTTCATTGTTTATGGTCGAATGTTGACGCATAGACAATTTTCTCCGCATTCTTAATAAATGCACACTATATTTAAATTTCATTGGATTTTTTTTCTGTTGTATCAAAATGTAAAGTCAAAATTTAATATGTTAATTTCATTCTTATATTATAATTATTCTCCATTACTTAATTAGCCTTAGTGATAAATGATACAATAGGTTTTTTTATTAATTCCCAATAGTTCCGTAAAAATCTAAATTGTAGTCTTCGTGACGATTTTTTTCAATTCACATCTAATAGTTGGCCAACGCTTACCTAATTAGGCGTCCATATGACAGCTACAAGGCGTGGCCTTATAACAGACTGTGACACACGGACGCACCGCACGGTAATTCTCCTTTGTATGCTAATACAGAATTATCTAGCCTCTCGAAATTGTAATCTTAATACTTGCTTGGAATTTCTTCATCCGTTGTTCGGTTTGTGAGTTAGTACTAGGGTTCAAAGTTGTTGCGTTGACGGTCGGGCGAAGAATGGGATCGAGCGTTGTCTCTACTTCATATTATATATAAGTTCGAAATTTAAATGAGCGTAAAATTGTAATTATTGTACAGATTAAACATTTTAATTATAAATTTATTTCTAATTACTAAACTTTTTTATAATTACTTAATATTAATTAGTAATTATAAAAATTAAAAATGAAACTCTTTCCCCAAGTTCAGACAAGTAATAGTTGAAATACCCGAAATTATAACCGGAGGTGAGGAGGTACTTAGGCAATAAACCAGTTATTTGACAGCTCGTGATAGCCGTATTAGTCTGTACGGATATGGAAATTTTGTAACAAATACTTTTTAAATTTAATCTTAACGCATTAGAAATATTTTTTCGGTATTAAAATTATAAACCATGATTTGAACTTTTATATACTATAATATTAAGAGAAATTTTTTGTTTGTTTGTAATGATAAACTAAATATCCGTTAAATCGATTTAGACGTAACTTGGTATGAAGATAGTTTAAAATCTTGGCAACGACGTCAGAAAATGTCCAATTTGAGTGAAAAGAGGATGAGTCTATAGTGTGGCTAAGTACATAGTTTTTCAATTCACGAAAGCTTAAATCCAACAAAACAAAACCAAACGTATGACTCAGTTTATTGAGAGAAGTGATAATTAACGATGATGTCACTTAGTAATTATTTTGTTTAACAAATAAATCTTTCGGCTATGCATGTATAAAACTAATTTAATAAAGAAATACCTAGCGATTTTAACTTTCTTCTACAAAATCGAGAAACCTTTAATTAAAATTACTGCTGTGGCTTATAACTTAAAACAGACATCAAGCATAAATAATTCTTATTAGTAATAATCTCGCATACTTCCTATAAGGTAGACGTATTAATAGGTATGTAGTAACTAAAACTATTTATATTCTCACATTAAGGATTCAAGCCATTATACTTTCTAGTTACTTCGGTTACCTGGTCACTTAACAGGTCACGTTAGCAATAATATTAACTATAATAACTGCTTCGCATCATAAACTTACTCCGGAACACATAGTCATAGAACTTAGCCCTCTATTGACCAACTGCCTTACGTTGTTTCCTGACTTGCATTCGACACTGATTATTTTAAGTATTAGCGAGTCAACCTTGCTTTGCTCGGCTTTAATTCTTTTGAGCGGAACCCTCATTCTATGTTACCCCTTATAAAATTAGTTATCTGCCAGTAAAGTATCGTCAAAATTGGTTCAACCGTTTCAGAGATAAGCCGAAACAAACAGACAGTCAAAAATTTTAAACATTGAGTTTTTCTTAAAATTACCGTAAATAATTTATGTAAATATTTAGCAAAAAGTTGTCGTGTTGATATTACAAAAATACCTTCAATTTTTATTTAGATTAACTCTATTACGTGTGCTATTTCCAAACGGAAAGTTATTGGTTTCTCACTGGTTGAACAAACAAACCTTTATATTAATAATATCTGAGTTATAATATTTGCTATATATGCATAGTGGCACAATTACTTATTTTGCATATAACACTTGCAATAAGTCACTGTATTATAAATTCTGCACGCGAATGCATAGACCATCGCATTCTAAATCACGGCCTTCGATGGCAGGAAAATGACGACCATTTGATAGAAAATTAACATTTCATTACTTAAGTGAATAATATAATTGAGTAATTATAATACGATAAATATTCTAAGCACCTTTTATTTTACGCGAAGAAAGCTATACGTCCATTAAAATTTACGCGATAGGCGTATCTTCGCTTCGCCCAGGTTAGTCTCTCGATATGTTTTAGGGATTAGTGTAAATTTCACTGAAATGAGATTTATCGGCTAATATTTTATCGGCTTTTACTATTATAATATGTATGTATTATACATACAAACCTTCCTCTTGAATAACTCTCTCTATTAATGAAAACCGCATTAAAATACGTTGTGTGGTTTAAAAGATCTAAGCGTACAAACGCGAAAACAACTTTGTTTTATACTATTTATAATAATTAATAATGATGATGTAAGTTTTCTAACAATATTATAAATGATACATACGTATAAAAGAATAGAAATTCTTAATACATGTCGTGATGTATGTATGTTTTTAATTCTATGTAATCTTCTCATCAAAAATAATGTAATTCATAATTTCAACAAGCTCTCGAATTCAAAACTTATTTTTTTTTATAAATTTAAACAATTATTAAATCTGAGTCAGTTTTAAATATATGAGCTGTTAATTTAATAATGTCGTTCATTAATTTTTTCCTATATCAAATTTATAAGACTAATTTCTTTTGCCTTCCTACACGCGTTTTCGATAATTGATGTGTCTGATGCTGTGTATAAGAATCGTAGTGATATGTTTGTGTGTTGTCTATGATATGGGTACAAAGATTTTTGGATATGACGATATAATTATAGTTTTATAGTAATAAATATTGCTTTATTAAGTTATAATAATTAAGTGACAAAATACTTAATAATATTATATTTTAACTAAACAATAACATTTGAACAGTGTTTAACAATTTAATAATGATAAACTCAATATAGGACTTTATATAATTTCAT
Organism: Boloria selene; assembly: GCA_905231865.2. Classification (NCBI taxonomy): domain Eukaryota; kingdom Metazoa; phylum Arthropoda; class Insecta; order Lepidoptera; family Nymphalidae; genus Boloria; species Boloria selene. The sequence continues at coordinate 5,468,955 of HG993156.1, forward strand.
TTAAAGACTAATACGTAAAGTCAGGTAAAAATCAAGTTAACATTGACATAAACGAACGCCGCAGGCAACTAGTAATTTATCAACAGAAAACCCGTAGTTTTGAAATTAATAACATATGGAAAACAGATAACATATCTGCCTACGCACCGATCTAATTAAATTACCGGCAGCAATTCGATGGAGACGTGTTTACATGTGAAAATCGATTTTAATCAATTAATTTATTAATCTAGTATCGTGTAAAAATATTAAAATTGTAGCAATTATTAAGGTTTTATTAAAAAAGTGTACTTTTGGAAATAAAAAAACAGTATATCGAAGTTTTTTTTTTAATTTTATCAGAAAATGACACTGATGATAATCGTGCATCCATTAAAATATTTAAAAAGTTTTAAAAAGGTCCGTTTATATGTCACGGGTCATCGAAATGTCAATTTACGTATTTTAAAAAAAGAACGCCGCACGAGCGTTGGCTCGCGGTCGGTCCACAAGTGATCATTATAGGCCGTAAAGTCGCCGATAAAACAGATTAGCTGTTTGAATATTTAAACACTTACATGTGAATAAAATCGTTGATGTGTTGATTTGTTGCTGACATCTTTAGCTTTCATACCTTTTATTAAGTAAACGCTATAATATTATGCTGATTGATTAATATTAGTTTTTAATAGATTTGTTTGTTTGTGAAATAGAGTTATTTATTATCTTAAGATATCGCTTCAATAAGACTATAATACTTATAATTTACAAGTTCAAGTTAAATGTGACAAAAGTTTTTTGTTCTGTTCGTAGCGTCTACGAGATTCGTAGCCCGTTCATACTACACGGAAGCGAATATACGCAAAAACTGTACGTATTGTAAAAAATGAACATTTCCGTAAATCGAATAAGATATATTTACATATTATTGAACAAGTTGAACATATTTATGTAAATTTAAACCATTATTAATTCAAAAACTAATTAAACTCTCATGTATTAATTTATGTCAAAGATAAAACACATTTGATGATTTTATCAGTGACGAGAATTTAAATGAATTCTTTATGATTCACGATATTACGTAATTGGAACTAAAACGATTAAAACAAACGTAAGTACAATCAAAGGTATGAGCGTAGAAATAGAGATTACATACCTCAAATGATTTTAAGTGGCTAACTGTCCGTACCGAATACCGAAGCTAATCTATTAAATGCTGTCATCTAAATGACGAATCTGAGCTGTAAAATTACTCGCCAATATCCATCTCGAAGCACGTACGGTAGCAAAAAAAAAACAAAAAATTGCTCGACTCGTGCTTCCTCGGTTCCGCTACGCCAATAATACAATATTTAACTGTGTATCGCTATAAACTCATAAATTATTTACTATCGAATCATATAAACGCACCGTGAAATCTAGCTTGTTGTTATCAACTACAAAATAAAATTTAAGAAGTCAATGTTCTAATTCAAAAATGGCGTTCAAATTATGATTTAAAACGTGTTCCGGAGAAACTCGACGTTTCTAAAAACGAACATCTAGCGACGGCCGTCATTATACATACGTGTAATGAGTTATACCCATACGAGTCGATCGGACATTTACTATTCATGTACAATATACTAATTGTGGGGTAATATATACCCCACAATTTGTTTTATAAATAAATAAATGAAATCTTATTTAGTATTTTATTATTTACTTAAAATAGATAAATATGTAAATATCCATTTTATGATATTAGATCATTCATAATAAAAACAACTATTAAAACATAAAAGAAATATTTTGCTCAATCAATTCTAACGAAAATAAACTAAAGCTACCAGATGTGAGTAATAAAAAGCTCGTTATCGAGCTTTTACTTCGACTATCCAAACGGCCACTTTACTCGTGTGTTGAACGAAGATAGTGTACTTCATAATAATATAATGTTTCAAATATTTCAAGGCTAACCGTTCTCAGCTGTCAATCATAATACGCTATCCGTCTTTGTCTGTTCTCTGTCCCATTATATATCTGTCCCGCTCTGTCGCGCTCGATCAGCCGCCTTGCCTTTATTTGAAAATTTGATTTTAAATGTGGAATGAATAAGCATTATCTTAAGGAATCCATTCTTTTATTTGAATATTTAATTTCTTTTTTTCTGGCTGACTACTGCCTTTATTTTTCCTTTTATTTTGTTTTTGACCAGGATTTCATTTTTTTATTTATTAGGCGTGATCAGATCTCTCTTGATTAATCTTCTTTAAAAGTAAAGTATTTATCGTGAATGCAACGTTTATGTAGCGTTAAGATAAATATTTATACGATAAATAATATTTCAGCAGTTTTACTTCGTTTGTTTATGAAATTATATATGCATTTGTGTTAATGCTGTAGGAATTTATTTAAGTGGAATTTGTCGACTTTGTTATTGTAAGAGAAGATATTGCATTTCTAGACGTCGTATTGCACAGTAAGGCGTAAGTTTTATATTAGATAACGTATCTATAATGGACATAAAGAATTTCTAGTGTATCGTTAGATATTAATCATAAGCAAAATTAAGTATTATCAGTACGTAATTTTTTTGTTAATACATAATATAATATTTTGAGTCTGAGTTTGAGTTTTTTTAATATTTTTTTTTATGGGAATTTTGTCTATCTGTCTGGGAATGCATTACAAGAAAACCACTGAACTTATTTTGATGAAACTTCATATAGAGCTTTACTGCAGAAAATATCACATCTCTGAGAAATCTACTACAATCGTTAAATCATATCTCGGGATGAACCCGAGAGGAGAGAAATTGTAAAGCTTCTACGCGACATTGGCGAAATCAACTGTGCTCAACTGGCACTTATGGAAACCATTAAAGGAAATAATTGAATTGAAATTGTAAAGCTAGTATATAAAATAATAAAGTCTAAAACAAGCAAAAAACACATGCGTGTAGACAAAATATTGCCAAATGTAAATGCAAAGAATTCTCACCCTAATTAATGAATAATTAAGATATATAACTAATTTTCCGAAATACAAAACATACGTTTGTTTACGCATACGTTCCAACTTCTAATGTTTCAACTTAAATCCAAATCGTTATTACAAAAATGGATTATAATTACTAAAATTCAAGAAAACAACTTAAAATATACTAAATATAGAGTATAATTTGCTTCGTTCATATAATAAGTGTCAAATCGAAATTGTTATGATACGGAGAGCTGTTCTAAGAAGAAACTTAAGGTCCTCTTAATATAACAATAACAGTTTTACGTTTATACGATGGTGTTAAGTTACAACGATTAGTCGATTCGTTGATATGTGCGTAGGTAGATTTTAGGAATATTTTGATCGTGGTAGGTCTGTAGGAATGTGCATCACTCAGACAAATGAGATAAGATGAAATTAGCGAAGACATCTTAAACAGAATATACTCGTACAAATAGGTTTATAACTATGAATCATTAAGACTAGCAACCCGGCTCGCTTCGCAAGGCGTAAGTTAAAATTAATTTACTTATGACTATTATTTATAACTATTTATGATTTTCTAATAAAATAAAAGTAACTTAGCTTAATCCTTAAATATTAGCTATATGCGAATAAAAAGCTCGTCAAAATCGGTCCAGCCGTTTCAGAGATTAGTCGGAACAAATAGACAGACAGACAAAAATATAAAAAATATTGTTTATGTAAGTACCGTATATACTGTCATATGCATTTAGCAAAAAGCTGAATTGTCAGTGAAAAGCAAAGCAAAACATTAGCACACTATTGAATTATTACTAACTTTAATTAAATACAAAATTGGGTATATTTGATATATTCTGTAATTTTCCGTACAGTTCACTTTAAATTGATATTATATAAGTAGAGCTTTTATGAATCTTTTTTAAAGCTCGTTATTATTTATTATTATTAAATTTAAAATACAATCGATTGTAAAATAAATGTTTCATAGTAATTATCTTTTTTTAAAGATTGTAGTATCTGCGTTTTGCTTATTAAAGTATTAGCGTGATGTAAACGTGATATGTTACAAGTACACCAAATCAAAGGGACATATTATCCTCAACACGTACTCCATGAGCCAAGTAAATCCTTAAACGTGTTAACCAACTCCATAAATGTTAAACATGCCTTTTTTGCGGCAACCTTGGTCCAAACAATATCCAATAATAACAATAAAACCGTCACAATTACATGCGCGAGCGCATTATTAATATTGATCGGGTCCAACATGGCGGACAAGATGGCCGAAGGACGACGGAAGTGGCTTAATAGGTGGGTTTTCTGTTTAATTTTCATAAAAATTTCGGTAACATGAATTTTATTATTGTTCTCGATAATAAATCTGTTTTTACGATTTAATAAAATTTTCTTACGTTCATTTATGGACATAATCGAAGAATGAAGCATTTATTTTTATGGTACCACTAAATATTGGACATACGCAGGTTTATTAATCTGTTGCCTTCTATAATCTTATAATTCTTTGCAAATAATAATTTCATACTGCTTAAATGTCGCTGTGACTGCTATTTTAATAACTCATAAAATTTGTTTTTAACTTAACCTTTACTTAAATATAAGATAAATTATTTTTTACCATAACAGTAGCTTTTTATAGTTTAATACATGTATAAATTTATTTTATTATTTTGTGTAAATTAAGCACTAATTTTGCTAAGTCAAGATTGTTGCTACTCTTAAAGTCGTAATCGCTTACAAATTAACCATTTACTTAGAAATAGAGCTTTTATTATTATATTCTTTATTGCATGTAAATAAACATGAACATAATTAATACAGAAAAGTTATGGGCAAAGGTAGCCTGACCTCTAACAGAGATTTCTTCCAGTCAAACTATGGGGTTAGAGAGATTGTCACTTAGTATACCAAAAAAAGTGTACATAAAAGACAGAAACCAAAAAAAATCATATAAAAATACAAAAGTTTATATTAAATACGATATATGTAATTATATATTATATATATAATGAGAAACAAAGCTTTTATACATATCATCATCAGCCCTTTTTAACGTCCCACTGCTGGGCACGGGCCTCCCTCAGTACGAGGGGGATCAGGCCATAGTCCACCGCGCTGGCCTAGTGCGTGTTGGCGGACTTCACATGTCTTTCGAAAACTTGTTAGGTTTTCTCAGACATGCAGGTTTCCTCACGATGTTTTCCTTCACCGTAAGACAAGTGGTAATCATGATATAAATGATTCGCACATGAAAATATGAGAGGTGCGAGACCCTGATTTGAACCCGCATCACTCGGTTATCCAAGCGACGCGCTACCGCTGGGCTACCACTTACAACTCAAACAATAAATATAACGTATTGTTAAAAGTAAAAGGTGTTACAAAAACTTAATACTATTTCTTCATCGCGTAATACTAATAACAAAGAAATATTTCTGAAACTTAATTATTATATGATTATTGAACTCTTGCACTTATATAATGTCGAAGTAAGAGACAATAGTAAATACGTGTTTTTGTTCTAAGATAATATAATTTTTTGTTTTTAAACATTTTAATTGCATCATAACTTCGATTATAAATTATAACCTCCATACAAAAAGCTCTGACCCTATTAAACTTTTTCAGAGTGAATTAGAGTTAACGTTTAACAAAACTGTTACTAAATAGAACTTTGAAAGCTCTTGTTGATAAAATATTTCCTATATTATATACTTTTACAAAAACAATCGATTGTCTTTAATTCTTCTCTACCATTTAAGCTCACATTAAGCTATGCTTAACCTGCAAATACCTTAAGCACTTATCAAATCTAATAAAAATAAAGCTTAAACGATCCATTGTTTCTAAGAAAACGGTGACGGACATGTTGACATTCATCGACGTATGCGTCGATGAAACCTTGCGAAGTGACATGTAGCCTGGATTTTATCGTTATCTGTCAAACGTTATAACTTTTTGGAACTCGTTTTGATAATATTATGAAAGAAATATTATTTGTAGAATACTTGGTTAAATATATTAACGTAATTAAAATTTCTTAGTCTTTCTTTTCTCTACTATTAAGTATGTATAATTAAAGCCCCTACTTTACTTACTGAGTTTTGCTCAGTAGCACTCTGTTACTCTAAGAACATGTAATGCCATTCATCTTGCGCCTGATTTCTTACTAGTACGTCGAATTGTCGATCCATCGGACTTTGAGAGAGTTAATAATAGTAATAAGGATACATATATTTGCATATCACATCTAATATGTATATAAAAATCTCGTGTCACAGTGTTTGTTATCGAACTTCTCCGAAACGGCTTGATCGATTTTTATTAAATTTTTTGTGTATATTTGGTAGGTCTGAGAATAGTTCGTAGGCTATTTTTATACCTCTAGGTGATAAGGATGGCCCTCTTTAAATTATTTATTTTATATTTTTAGACCAATTACTTTTTTTATATTTTGGCATCAAAAATACTTATAACCCTCAAATTTCATCCTTCATCCAATTTTTTAATAGTGATTAGAACGCGGTCGGAGCCGCAGGAATTGCTAGTGAATTATAATATCTTCTTTGCAGTTGGCTAGTGAATTATAATATCTTCTTTGCAGTTGGCTAGTAGTGAGATAGATTGCCGCGACCGAAATCAGTTAACAAAGCGTTTCAAGTGGTTCTCATATAATTAGGCTATAATAGTATAAACGAAGGCGGGTTACCAGTTACTACTAGGTAACAATATTGAGGCAAAAATATCAATTTTAACCTTTAAAATGGTTTGAGGAAAACTTATAATATGACGTCAAATGTAAATATAATCATACTTGAGTTATCTCTAATAGCAATTCGCAAGTATTCAAGATTCGTGTGTTTACGGTTTTTTCGTTTACCAATTTATTCTTTACTTGGAATAATGATTTATTATATATTTAATGAACACTCAACAAAAAGTACGTTATTTTTTGTTACATATTAAAAATACTTTAGACGGTGTTATAAAATTACATAATATGTATAATTTATACCCATTATGATGTCAAAAAGTAGCATAGAAAATATTTTATCATGAATTATTTATTATTTATCAGTTATCGTTATTTAACAAGTCTTAGTTGATGCAATCGAAAAGCTTTAGACTTTTACTATACAATGTACCTATAGGTACATACTTAACATCTTAAAAGTCCAAATCTTATATTTTCAAAAAAAGTATCACAGTAAAAGTTACGAAATATTTATTTTAATATTTACTTAACCATGTTTTAATTAGTGATTAAAATATCTAAGTGAAGTAAAATTGCAATCGAGAGCGATAACATGTTCGATTATAACAAGTCGAAGGCCACTATATAAGTTTTTAATAAGTAATTGTACACCAATGTTACCAATTTCAACATGAATACTCGTTTTTTTCCTCGCCTCGATCGTAACAATCTCGTTTTCTCGAAAATAGATCTAATATGTTGAATATAATTAATTTCATAGCGAGTTGATCGATGCGTGATACTCGATTTTTTGTATCATTATTTTTAAATTACAGCGAATTACGTCAATTCGCCTAGAAAACGGAATGGATTTTTTATTTAGTATCGGTTTACGCAAAACTAGCATGTTAGTCAATTTTTTTACAGCCTCTAATACTTTGGCCACGCTATTCCCGTTTAATCTGAGAGCAATGTTTATAATAATATAGAATTACCAAACTAGAGTAATTATCTACCTACATCATTTCTAATCCGTGATTACTAAATTATATCGTTTTTAAAAAATCTGTTTTATTTCGTGGGAAAGAAAATAAATTGAAATTTTTACTTGTTTCAGGGTAAACACTGTTGGCTGATTGAAGACTGAACAAAATATTTATGGAGACAACTAGGATGTAAGGGAAAGAAAAAATAGTTCCTGGGTACGTTATTAGATTTTCTTTTTATAGTAAAAGTTAATTGGTGAATTAGTTGTGCAATAACTTTTAATTTTTTGTGTGTTTTTCATTCAATTGCCACGTATAAACGTATTTGTAAAGCTAAACCTTTTCAGAAACATTAATTAAAAAGTAATTATAGTTAAAAATAACCTTTGTCCCGATATATCGGTTGAAATCAATAAAATTATTTTACAAACAAGAGAGAGAAAATTTAAAAATGAAATCAAAACATTCTACAGTATTCAGCTAATCTTTGTCAACAAAAGACCATTGTTTCTTCTCGATACATTGTCTCCATTTAAATGAAACCGAAATGAATCACTGTTATTATTGGACGCTAAAATGTGTTGAATTCAAATTTGATTGTTTATAATCTTATGAAAGTTTTTTTTTTATTGTTGCAGGTCGGACTTGCGTTAAGTCGTGGTTAGCAGAGTCCAAGAGCAATGACTACTGCGATGGCAGCTCACCAGGAATCGATACACGAAAGACTGCAGCCTGGACCGGAGGAACCATTGTATTTACACCATGGAGGAGCCTGGAATACAGAGAACTCAGATCATCAAGAAGATCACAGCACTGATATGTCACCTTACTACAATATGCCAAAAAGAAATAAAAGGAAGAATTTTAAGCCGAGATGTGCTCCTAACGCAACTACATTCTCTGATGATTCTAATGGAGCGAACTGTGAAACAGGCAGCCCTATGAATGGAAACGATAGGACGACTCCAGATCAGATTGCAGAGGATGAAACAGATGATACAAGTTATGCGAAAATAGGAGTCAAAAACTTTAGTCTCTTAAAAGGCGGTGCCGTCGATCTAAGTCGAAGACTAAGCACCGACTCTAATGAAAATATAGAAACGAATTACCAAAATAATTTATCAGATGACAAAAAAGTAGACTCGTTTCAACGTTCATATATACATAGCTTACAAATGAACCAAGAGGTTGAGAGGGATCGTACCATATTAAATTTTAATAATTTACAAAATAAAACTTTCTGTGCCAAAAATCCGTTTGCAATATCGCAGTTAATTAAAACGAATTCACCTCCTCGAAGAAGGGAGTCGGATTCTGATGAAGAAGTTAAAGGTCAAGACATTAACGCCAATGAGAGACTAGAAAGTCAAGAGTTAGTTGAGCCAGTAGACAATCAACCCAATGGGGATGCGTCTAATACTACGAATAGGATTTTAAGAGACTACGCAATGAATACGATGAAGGAGCTGCTTGGAATTTACGGTTTATCGTCTAATGAAGTTGCTGACGCTATAAGTGGGCAGATAAGAGCGTTGGAAGCGCTTCAAGGTAAGATGATACTTGATAGAATATTTTTTACTGATGTGACTCAAGTAATTATTTAGGTAAAGGCTAATTGTTTTATAGCGTCAAAACTTTATCATTGAAAAATATACTATAATTTCGTTACTTAAGAAAAATATTCTAATTCATAATATTATACAATAAGAAATTAATTAAGGTATGTTCTAAATTATGAATATTTAATGTAATTAGGTAAACCATTCACGCAACTACCTCTAAGCCTCAAACGTCGTCACGATTCAGGAGATGGTACCGACAGGAGTTTTAGAAGATCTTCATCAGCTACAGAAGATGAAGGATCAACTAATATTACACCACCGAAAACACCAGATAATGATATTGAAGCCCAAAGGTAAATTACCAGTTTTGGCCCTACTTCAAAAAAGAGTAAAACTATTATTTTTAACCGACTTGAAAAACGGATTATTTAACAATATTTTAATTGTGGTATAGCTGCTTAGTTACAAAAGCTTTTGGCATGTAGTCCTTGGTACAATCTAATATCTTAAATATTACGAGTTCAATGACTGTACGTAGTAAATGTATAAAATATATAATACATAAATATATACAAAAATATGTATAGGTATATATTTTATAAAATTCCTATAAAAATCATGCTAAATATATTTGTAATTAAGGACAGTTCATTATTTCAGGCAAAGAGCATTACAGATAATTAATCAACAGTCACTAAGATTACTAAGATCTCAAGGCCAGGAAGAAGAAGCCAGTTCCGATGATGGAGACCAGACCCTAGATCTTAGTGTCTCTAGAGATACGGATGGACAGGTAATATACATGAAACACGATGATGAATTATACTAATATTGTAAAGCTGAAGAGTTTGTTTGTTTATTTGTTTGTTTGGTTGAACGCTCTAATCTCAGGAAGTACTGGTCCGAATTGAAATATATTACATTACATCACGCTACGACCAATAGGAGCGGAGAATCAATGAAATATGTTGCAAATACGGAAAGTATTTGGTTTCCAGCCTTTAAAACGCGCGCGAAGCCGCGGGAAAGGCTAGTGTTGAATATATAGTATAACAATATAATTATACAAGTTTAAACTCTTTTTTAATTATATAAATGTGATAATAAGACAAAATAAATATGTGATAATTTGCTTAGGAACAGTCAACAACATCTAGTGCCGGCAATAGCGTGTCAGAGTTCGAACAACAAAACATGTTGATGAGAAAAAATCTGGAAGATTTAGCTAATTTGCAAATGCAGGTGCGTCTCGAACATATTTTGTATGTAATTATTATGTTTATGAAATAATATATAACAATGGTATATTTTCAGAACTTCTTTCAAAAACAATCAATGATGGACGCTGACGACTCTCAAGAAAGAAAACTTCAGGCCAGTGGTAAGTAATTACTAATTATTTACAAGTTTCTAACATATATTTATATTATAAAAATATTCCTTTTCCTATAATATCTCTTAATAGATTTTATTCATTATCATTAACAAGAACAACTTAATTGTTTTCAAAGAATTAATTGCTTTCATATTCGTAGAACACTTGTACGTTACATCTTAAAGAGAACTGTATTAGTTATACTTTTACTAGTGACTCATCCTCCCTCGACTTCGGTTGTACTCTATACCTTTTTAACAGTATCAAGTTATGTATAGATATAATTTTTAATTTTCTAAGGTATTATAGATTTCTCGAAGTTTAGACATTTCCCCTCAATAAAAGGTATCCTATACGTTGATAATCATAAGCAGCTCTCATCATACTATACTTCATCAAAATTTATCCAATAGTTTTCTCTTGATGCCTTCCCATTGACAGATTGACAAAGAACAGACAGAAATTTGAAAACTATAAAATCGTCCACTGTATCAATAATTTTAACTATTTGGATAAGATTTTCCAAAATCGCAATTAAATGAATTGCGATTCGACTCAGTTATTCTATGTAGGTATAGGTAGATAACCCTTTTAATTTACAGACAATGATTTGGTACTAATAAAATTAATCTTATATTTTTAGCATTTAAGGAATCACTTTCCAAGCATTTCTATATGAAAATATCATATATGTCTGACTTAAACTTATTTGTCATAAAATATTAAGACATTTTCAACAAACAAACATAAAATATTAAATACAATGTTTGAAATACAACACTAATAGCAAGTGAAAAGCGTCAAAACAACGCTAATAGAAGGAAACACCAGGATTGTGTAAACATTTTCATGACACACATTCGATGATAATTGTGTTCTCGCCGCGAGCATAATTAGTGTTAGAACGACACGACGTCTGGCTTAACATCGTCTTGCAATATAACGTATGTAAATGCATCTTTAAAAAAGTAACTCCCTGTAAAATATGTTTTCATTAGAATAAGTAGGTAATTTAATCTGGGCGGATATGTTTTTTTAAAAGACTGAGATAAAAATAACCTTAAAAATATTACATCACGCTACGATCAGCAAAAGCAAAACCTATAGTACTATATATAAAGTTCGATCTAAATCGTTACAGCCGTTTTCGAGACACACGAAATTTTACATAGGTAATTTTACTCATTTAATATATTTAGCACTCTCTAGCTATATATTTACCTACCAGTATATAAGATTTATATTTAATTTCAAAAATTATGTTTATAACTTAAGTCTATTATAGCTTAATTTTCCTTTTTTCGATTCGACATCTTTGTTTTTTTAATCATTCACAACAATTTGAACTAAAAATCAAATATTACTGACCATTCCAAACCATTTATCTCATTAAGCAATCAATCAATCTATATAACACAAAATTTCGTACCAAAAACAAATCGAACCCGCAACCTTTAACCTATAAAGCAATGTCAGTTAAATAAAAAATACAACAATACAAAGTCTAGTGATATATCAGGTGTTACTCAATGCATTCGCACGGTAATAAAGCGAATAGTCGCTCACCGGACGCTGTAAAGCGAACTATTATACGTAAATGGGAAACTATTTGCCTATTGCGTGCCCCACCGGGAACAGTAGGGGGACTGAGATGTCACAAGTGGAGCAAACTCGAAAATTTAACTCGTTAAATTTAATATTTTATGTTATTATCAGTATATTATATTAGCTCCTAATTTTATTATTGACTAGTTTTGTTTTATGGCTTCGCTCGGATTATAAAAGAAGATTTAGTTCAATTCAATATTGCAATTTATGTTCTTGCGAAATTTTATTGAATTTTGCTTAGTGGTTATGTGTATGATAGTGATTTTTGTTTAGATTTTGCCAGTAGTTCCGTATATTTTTATAATAGGTACATATAACTTATTGAATTTTCATATTATTAAAATTTTGTGTAACTCGATGTTGAACTGAAAACCAATGACTCATTATGTAAAATATTCTCAAATAAGATATTTATATTTCGATTGTACAGTAAGTATTATTTTTCTCTTGAAGTCATGAATAAACTTATTTGTTTGCGCGGTCGATTACCTGACATCCTTGTCAATTTGAACAATTGAAAATTATATTTTGACCATTCGTACAAAAACGCGGAACTATTTGTAATAATATAAGAAGTACGACTTTGAATATTGCATTTATTTGCAATTTGAATTCTATTCAAGAGCTTATTGTTTAACATTCAGTTTACTACAACAATAAGCAGTTTTTAAATTAACTAGCGACTCACCCTTGCTTTGTTCGGGTTCATCTCTAAGTACATTTCAACGGTTGTATACTTACTACATTTCTCAGTATGTGAATATCGGATAACCAGCAATCATCATACAAAGTTTTTCATTTAAAGTTTTCTCGTGATGCTGTAATAGACAGACAGACAAAATTTTAATAACAATAGATTCGGCCGCTATATCAATGATAATAACTAATACAATAAGATTTCCAAAAAATATTTAATATTATAGTACTTTCTTAGGTTAACGCGAATACTTGACATTATAAATGAAACTATCTTTTCAGATTTTCAATCAAATGACAAAATCCGACAAAATCCGAAAAGATAGTTTCATTTATAATATTAAATATTATATTTATATTCATTTCGTACAAATACTGTTTTCCTCCTTATAAATTAAACATAAGAAATCATATCTAAGCATCTAGGTGAGATGCAGTAGAAGTCACTAACAATCACAGTGGCAGTTAAATTTTATCAGTTAACTCGAATGACGGCTGTCTGGATGCTGTAACTCACGAGATACAAAGATACAGTAGTTTAGTTTAATCTTACATCAGGTGTTAATGATAATTATCTCAATTGAGATAAAAAATCGAAGCTATTATGTACTTAAAAATGACCTTCACATTATATTTGTAAAGAAACTTTTGTTGCTAAAAAATTTAATTCAGATGGTAATCTTTTAAGTTTGATATAATATAAGGAATTGAGTCATTCTTTGAATATCGAAACGTATTTCTTGCTTAAACTGATTGCGTATTATAGGTATATATTTTTTTATTTATTTTAGTTCATATGTAAGCAGAAAACCTTTATTATATATAAACCACTTGTATAATGTATATTATGAGGAGGTCCATTTATTAGGTGTTATCAGATAGACAAAAAAATATAAAAAACTAAATAGATTCGAATGTATCGATGATAAAGACTTATTTCAATATTTTTTTCAAAATATTTAAAAACAACGATTCGACTTAGAATTTTATTATTGGTACGTACATAAATTAAAAAACAAAACAATCAAAATTAAACTATCATACACGCGTTCACAATTTAGATCATGACAAACACACATATAAGTGACCTAATACTGTATAGCATTACGAAATCGTATATTAACGCTCCCAACCGACTCAATTGAGTGAATTCGTTTCATTGAGGAGATTACAGCTGAGGTTTCCACAATTACTACTACTAGGGGCCGCTGCGGACGGGACCTAAAAGTAGATGAATATCGTTTGGGTTTTTCCTCTTCGTTCATTTAGATTTACTGTTCCGTTTTATAGAACATCCTTATATATACTTCATTTATTTAAACTGGTTGGTATGTTTGGAGCTTTAATCATAGAATTTGTTTAGTAATGTTAAATAAAATAGACGTTTTCTTTGGATTGCAAACACTTTATTTTTTACTAGCAAATTTCCTTCACACCCTCAGGTTCGTCGTTCGTGTTAGTTTTTCATAAATAAGATAATTTTCCGCAGTAAAAAATCTTTATCGCTATACGAAATTGCATCAAAATCTATCAAGCGATTTTCTTGTGATGCGGTTACAGACAGAAAAACAAAAACTTTAGAAACTATTGCCTATAAACTGTGTCTATAATAATATGACTGTTTGAATCAGATTTTCCAAAAACTACTTTATGTACAGATTAGCTACTCGAATTTATGATACTCGAATGTATTATATATAGATTGTGTACTATTTGGTTAAATATAAACGATTTATAAATGAAACTATCTTTTCGCATTCTGTCGCGGATTTATTTTGATTTTTTGGTTCCCGACGTTTCGAACGCTTTAGAGCAATCATGTTCAAGGGAGAGACATAATGACAAATATTCGCGTAAACCTGAGAAACTATTATGAAAACAATTTAATCAAATTATTATTTATTTTACAATTTAAATGATACACGTGTAGTTACTAAATAGCTACTTTGTAAGTGAAACCTTCACTATTAATCTAAAAAATAATTATTTAAGTTTTACTCAAAAAAACGTTGTAAAAAGAAAAACTAAAAAATAATTACCGTGTTGTTTTAAGTCACATTTCAAAATATTACAGCTACTTCAAAGTTCATTGTACAAGATACTAAATATTTGTTTGGAATCGATAATTAAGACAAAATAACCGAAATAGACGATCACAGAATAAATTAGTAGCGTGTCACATTTCACGGCTACATGTAAAGAATCCACGGTTTTGTGGAGAAATACTATAGACTGTGGCGGTTTCTGACTAATATTGTAATTATGTTTGCGGTGCATATCATTATTGGAACAGTTAACTTTTACGAAGCTATTTAAAGTAAAGTATGTAAATGAATTTTACTGCGCTCCGAAAGTTTAAAGTAATTATCGAGAAAATAATATATGGTAATTATAGTTGTTATAAGAAATTAGCTAATATAACTGAAATGTTGCCCTGCTATTTTAACTAACTCAAATTGATTTACATCCAAGTACTTATTAAATAAAATTTCATTTTCTCATTCATTTAGCAATTTTTAATACTATTACACTTCCGAGTTCGGGCCTCCTCACAATGTGAGAGAAAACAGACAATAGCCCTTCAAACATACTAGATTTTCTAAAGAAACCATGCAAGTTTCCTCATTTTACCGGAAGACAGGTTGAAAATGATATGTAAACTTCACTACACTGTAGACAACACAAGCAAACGCTTTACCACTGGGCTACCACTGCCTTATTAGTAAGGTAGTGGTTAAATTGTTTAAATAACAACTTTTAAACTACTTCTTTTTAGAGGACAGACGAACAAAAATCAATATTTTCATAGAAATAGAACCTGTTATTTCCTGTAAGGAAAATAAATTTTGCAATCGACAAATTATTAAGCTAAGTGATTCGCATACATAATCTCGAACGATACGGTACAAGCATAGACGTATTAATCCATGGGTACAAGCTATTTAGTCATTAGTTAATTTACATTCTCATTCAAGCTAGACAATTGATTCTAAGCTTTCTGAGAAATTAATGTCAAGCACAATGTCACTCAACTGCACAATCGTTTTAATATTAAACACTGTATAATACTTAGTATTATACGCGACTTCGCTTCTATCGTTCGTAGAACGTTTTTCTGCAATAGTGCTGTCCTGTCTGTTTAAAAAAATCATTTCAATTTTTAATGCTTTAAAATTATTTAATTGACTTTTGGTTTTTTATTTAAATTCGTGACATAATCGTATAATTATATGTATTTATAGATGTACTTAGTCCCTTTTAAGCACTCACTGTTGGGCACGGGCACCTTGAATACAAGCGAGAGGGTTAAGGCCATAGTCCACGACGCTGGCCAAATGAGGGTTGGCGGACAGCACATATCTTTCGAAAACTTGCTAGGTTCTCTCAGTCATATTGATCATTTCGTTTATCATAAGTTTAATCGTTTAATTATAAAAGAATTATACATTGTCATTCGATTTCAAATAAGATCTCAATAAATACCTTATAACATTTTCTCACAACATTTAAAATTTATTCAACAAAAATAAATAATAGAATGACGCGTCCATTACTTTTTCTACACTTCCCAAATGTTTTTTCTTTGTCTTTCCTCTATTAAGAAATATCGTCTCGCTCTAACTTGTTCTGAATTAGTCCCGCGGCGATAGAGCTATAATTTATGAAAAATTTTGTTAATTACGGTTATTAAAACACTGCTTCTACCATACGATTATTAAGTTTTCTGAATATTTATTATAAAATATTGGTTTCCGCAGTAAATATAGATTTGCTTTAGGGTTCCGCTGTGAAATATGAAAACCAAATTTACTAGTTTTTTTTTTATATTAGGGACTTGTTATTCCGTTATAATTCAAAAACATAATAAATTTATATCTAAATATTTTTAAATAATAAAATACTGTGTTACATTTAAATGTTATGTTATATATTATTATGTACATAGATAATTTTACTTATTATTTCATCATATAGAAATAAAAAAACTTATTAAATTATTAATTATTATTTTACTTAATAAATTCAACCGACAAACAAAACTACGGAGCCACATCTTTAAAACGATTCGCTCTACACGATTTTTAAAAAACAAAATTAAATGATATCACATCCTTTCTAATTTAGACCCGATAGAGATTGCTTTAAACGATTGAGCTTTTAATTATCGATTATAATAATCACTAGTCTATATCGATTCGTGTAATAAAACGATTATTAGCGGACTCTTTATAGTGTTGTAAATCTCGCAAAATAAGCCATAAAACAAAAACATGGTGAAGTAAAGCTGCTGTATAATTCGTTTATAGTATTTAATTGTGTATGTTTGGTTATATTTCAAAACTTAACTACTTTAGCTATTATTCTGATGCCAAAATCAAACAAAGCTTTTTTATTGTTTACTTTATTCATTTAATTTTATAATTACTTGATAATGTTAATAATATTGTTTTTCAAATTAATAAAATTATGTATTTTATGTTATAATTCAAATATGTACATATATTATATAACTGTATATAGTGTATTAATAATAGAGGCACATAGATTATGTAGGTATATATAAGAAAATCAATTTACATCTACATATTTATAAAACCAATGTTCATTTATAATTTAACTTGCAATTGACCCTCGCTCCGCTCGGGCTCCACCATGGGTACGATTTACCTGTACTAACAGTATTTAGAAGAAATGAGATATTTTCCTATAATAAAAGCTATCCTATTCTATATGTTGATTCCCGTAATTAGCTATAATTATACAATTTCATCAAAATGTGTCCAGCTTTTTCATGATACATTCCCATACATACAGACTGACAAACATTAAAAAAAACTATAGATTCGGTACGGTTTCTGTATTGATAACTGATTTAATATGAGGTTGAAAAATATTTATGTATAATATTTTATTATTTAACTAGCGACTGGCCCTCGCTTCGCTCGGGCTCTTCCCCAGATTTAGCACAGGCAAAGCCGCGGGTTCCGCTAGTTATGCATATAAACCTTCCTCTTGAATCACTCTATCTATTAAAAAAACTGCATCAAAATCCGTTGCGTAGTTTTAAAGGTTTAAGCATACATAGGGATTTAGGGACAGAGAAAGCGACTTTGTTTTATTCTATGTAGTGATGTACAGATTCGTTTCACTAAATAGTTCTTATGTATATAGAAACAAGTTATATATAGATATAGAAACAAGTTTAACAAACATAAAAATAAAATTTAATGCATAAGTAGCTTATATTTATCAGTTAAATTAAATGTGTATATGAGACCTAGCTTCCTACAAGCGTAAGGAAACAGAAAGAGCATTCACAGGCACATGTGCTGCTCAGTCCTTTGTTAATTAGCATCGTATCCTTTGAATTGGACAACAAATGTGTAGAGTTGATGGCTAGTAATTAATTTTTTTTTATTTTATCTAATAAAATCTCATACTTTTCAACTTTCTTCTTACTGTATTTTGATGTATTAGTCAGTTTTTAAGTTCAATACAAACATTTCATTAGATATGATAAATATTTGTTCGAGCTTAAAGCTTTGTTGATTTACACTTTTGTTGCTGAGTTAGCTTTAATTTCTCAAAAACAAATTATATTTAAAGTTGAACATGCTGACAGTTCAAGGTTTTCTTTCTTACAAGCACATTTACAGTTTATTTCATCCGAATTTATACGAAGCGAATCCAGGATTCATTGTAAACGTGTAGGCATGAAAAAAAAAGCTCGCACCTCCACAGATTTAATACGCGTATAATTTCTTTGTGGCACCGCGCAGAATGTGAGCAGACGTCATAAAGTATGCATTTCTTCCTACATCGTTGTGTGCGTACACAAGGTACCAGATAAGGCCCTTAACATAGCCTGGAGTAATTTAATTTTTCTTTTATTTATACAAGTTCATTATACCATGACCTTTGTGAATTGAAATACAAGTGTGTGATTGAAATCGTTATTAAACTTTTAATGGATATACTATTTGTAAGTTTTAATAGCTCAAATAAGTCGAATAAAGCTTTTGCGAGTATTAAAAATATTGCCATCAAATCAAATATATATTATGTATAATAGCAAACCCGGCCCGCTTCGCTAGGCGTAATTTAAAATAAATTTAACAGTTTTTATAATATTTGAATAAAATGAAAGTTGCTTAAGTTACTCTTTATAATATTAGCTGTTTGCGAGTGCAAGTCCCGTCAAAATCGGTCCAGTCGTTACAGAGATTAACCGGAACAAACAGACAGACAGACAAAA
Organism: Boloria selene; assembly: GCA_905231865.2. Classification (NCBI taxonomy): domain Eukaryota; kingdom Metazoa; phylum Arthropoda; class Insecta; order Lepidoptera; family Nymphalidae; genus Boloria; species Boloria selene. The sequence goes on from HG993156.1 coordinate 5,488,099, forward strand.
ATTTTAAAAATTGATTTTTTAATGTAAGTACCGTATATACTTTCATTTTTTTCAGTGAAAAGCTGTTAATTTGAAATTAAAAACGGACACTTGAATTTTATTTATATGTACCGATATAGTTTATATATTACAACAATATAATATGTTTTATTAAAAAATAAAAAAAAACAAAAGGAAGCCCTCAAAAAAACCTCGTACCTCATTTAACGCCACTACAAACCTAACAAGTGAACATCAAAAGTCATCCTATTTAATGTGAAAACTGCTTAAGCAACATAAAGCTTTACGCACACTAACAACCGATTACAATAACTCAATCGTACACGCATCTTTGCATATTCATTTGGCTCGCAGTTAGTATTTTTGTATAAAATTATAATGCATTATGTGACCCGGCGAAGCGTCGTCCTTTTTGTTGTAAAAAGCTAGTCGACCGTACTTGCATTCAGGTACTATTCACTGAAGATTATGATTTGAAAATGAACTTCGTTATTACTATATACTATTTATAAATTGAAATTATTTTACTAGACTAGTTTATAAAAGTTCGTTTCTATATTTAATTAATGACTCAGTTTGTAGTGATCTTACTTGCTGTGCCAGTGTCGTGTGTGGTCGCGGGTTCGAGTCCCACTGGGGGCATTTATTTGTTGACCACGAATGTTTGTACTCCAGTCATGGGTGATTATATTCATATTATGTATGCATTTAAAGTTATATATGTGTAGTGTATCGAGTATCGAGTATCCGTAACACAAGCTTTGTAGCTTATCACGGAACTAGATCGTGATGTATGTAATAATCTCAGTCCTATCGTAAAAGTATTTAATTACTTATACAGTTACGAGTAAAATACATAACTATGTACATAATATATATGTCATTCAATGACGTCATAATTTATGTTTTTCTAAATAATGATAAAATCTATATAAATCGTCGAAAATATCGCAATCAAAATGATGCTTTAAACTGTCTCAAGACTTATCTCAGCTCGTCCATTGTTAACCCCAGCACTTGAGTTACGGTGATTGTAAAAAAGATTGCATTACCTTTTCCCATTTTAAATCACGTGGTAAATATAGAACATGAAATTGATGCAGAAATAGCATATATTTGAAAATAACATGGGATTTTCATGTAATATTAAACAAAGTCATTAAATCTGTTATTTTTTATTACTAATTGTCAATCTCTTTCTAAACTCTAAAGCTTAGCTGAAAGTGAATAAAGCTCCTTAGTAGTATGTTGATGTCACTTCTAAAGCACAACACTGATGTTCCCCCAAAACTTGGCCGAGATAAAAAGCTGTAAAAACGGAATGGCGTCGGATTTTCGATTACGTGTCCGAGCTGCAATAACTTAGGTTTCTCCGAATAAGTAAACTTTGTTCGCAGTTAAATTTTCTTTATTTACGACCACACCGCGACGTAAGACAAGTTTGGCTCACAAGAAATCATCTTGCAAATTAATTCGAGGTATTCAATACTTAATATGCTTTATTATTTAATGTCAATGTTTGAAATTATTATTAGTATTGCATATTCTTTGTACTTATGATTTTATTTTTGCTACAAACAACTATTCTCGATAATTCTATGAGATGAAGACTCTATTTGATTATAAGAAAGACTTGGATGATATTTTTTAATAAATTTCTAAGTGAAATTGATTAAATCCTTGCATTATAAGTTTTGCATCTAATTTAAAAATAATGGTGTCAAAAGATTCTCACGTAAAGAGTTGTGATACACACGTTACAATCTTAATAGTTTATTATGTAAATTTTATATTGCGTACGTGTTACGCGTTTAGCAAAACTGCTATCGGACTTATAAGAAATTACCTTTCATTGTTTAGTCTGGCGATCGTAGATAATGTTCAAAGTTCTTAGAAATATGAAACTACAAAATATTACTTTATTCGGCATTTATAAGCCTCTACGATATGCTAATTATTAAATGGAAACTTTTTGTGTGAACAGCGACAGTTGATAAATATATATGACAAGCGGGTTCTCTCGTCTAAGTTCAGATATGAGATACCTTTCCGCTGTATAAAATATAATTATGTATGTTAGATCGAATAACAAGCTATTGTTATATAAAATTTTATCAAATTCTCTCCATTGGTTTTCAATTGATGCGGTAACAGACAAACAGGCAAAATTCTAAAAACATAATATAGTTCCTTTAGTATCTATAATAATGACAATTTTAATAACAATTTTTAAATTTAATGTACAAATTTAACTTTATTATACGTATATATTATACATATAAAATTAAAAAAAATAAAATAAAATATCTATAAAATATAATATTATTTCATATTTATCGACTGATGACATTGAGTTACCCAATTTTTGTAGAATTACCCATATATTTAAACACAGTTTAATTGAAAAACGATGTTAAATGGATTTCATTTATTTAACTTCCACTAAAATTACCACCTTTATAATATCTTGGCTCAATCATGAACATGATTCGATTATCACCAGCTTGGGAATCGATAAAAGATAAACTTATCAAAATGATTGTTCGTATGAAAATCCGTAGGAATAATAAAAAAAGCGAAATGATTATGAGAAATAATCATGTTACTAAATATTTTTTGTTTATATCGCTTTATTTCTAATAGTCGAGTAAGCGCGTTTTCTCGGAGTGATGGAATCTTTTAAAAAGGAACATAACTTATTCTCATAGTTTTCATTTTATTCGTCTTATAAAATAGAGACAAATACTTTATATATGGGTAATATAGTGCAAAAAGGGGTCCAAATTGAGTATAGTATTCAATATAATAGCAGAAAACCCTTTCATTGCACCAATAAGCGTCTTCACATGTTTTAAAATTATTCCAAAACTTTCAAACAATCATTTGTTATTACCTAATAATAACTTTGAAATTCTAATAACGTAACATCAATTAAGGTTTATTTGTACCACAAGTCTATCGATCAATGTACTCTACATTATTTTCTCTCAGAACGTTTTTAATAGACCTAAAGCTAATTGGCGTACAGATTTATTTCCAATTGTAACTTTTTAATGAACACGCTCGGACCATAGAAATCTTCAGGTAGAATATTAGCTCGTAAAATACACTTGTACATTAAAACTGAGGCAACTAATTGATAAATGTAATCAATTTACATTTTTTGTAAAGCAAATAAGCTAATTCCACAGACATGTTTCACAAAAAAAGCAATCGAGTATTTGACAATGTCCAGGATTCGAAACACAGCAAAAAACGACATTTAAACGCTCCAACAATTATCTTAAAAGCTGACATCGGTCCATCACCAATTAATACACTTACGTTCAAGATTCCGATACATATCGGTTGGATTAGACAAAAAAGGCAGTTTCGTTTCTAATTGACTACCATTGCAATGGCATTGTGTAATAAAAAAGTAAGCAAACGAAAAGTAACGCAGAACGCACTACAAGAGTAAACAGAGCAAAAACTGAATAAGATCATGCGGAATCGCTTACTCCAATCACCGCGCTGGGCGGGACTGAGTCGAACAAAGCCTAAGATTTACCGTCGCTATTGTGTATTGTGATTACAAGTACTATTAATGTTGTAGAAAACGAGAATTCCTATCTAAAAAACATATTAATTAAACTAGTAACTCACCTTGGCTCCGCTTAGGGTCGTCTCTAAACACGTTTTTAGGGAGAGCGTAAACTCATAGATGTGATATTTTCCTGCATCGACAAGTAGATATGGTAATCTGAATAACCAGCTATCTTCATGGCAAAAATTAATTAACATCTATACAGTGGTTTTCTCGAGATGCAGTCACGAACAGACAGACGAAAATTCTAAAAACTATACATTCGGCCTCTATATAGATAACAATGACTATTTCAAAAACACTTTCCAAAAAAAAATTATTGCACAGATTCTATTTACTCAGAATATTATTATTTATATATAGGTATATGATGAAAATAAATACAGATTTACTGAGCATAATATAAACCATAGTTAATTGCATTTTTAACTTCCCGTACACGTACGATTCGATCGGACTATTACATATAACCGGGATCGATTCTAACATATCTAGATCCTTTATCGATCGATGGACTCCGATTTGATCTACGCATGCGTATGCTCATAATTATCTGCGCTCTTTCATCCGCCGACAAGACTTTATGACCGCCCGGACTGTGTAAACGTCTCCCGTCATATTACCAAGTAATAAATGGACTTTACGTACTTAATATGAATAATTAAGTATCGAATGATACAATGCATTTCATTGATGAGTAATGAGCTTAATGAGGCTGAAGTTTCGAATCGTTTTACCTCTATATATGCATCTGTTTTATTGTTCTAAAACAAATCAAAAAGATCGTGCAAAATTTTAATTACTATAGTATGAACTATTATATAGCTTAAAATTTTTACTCATTTACTCACTCACTTACTCACTGACTTATTTATCCACTCACTATTTTCCTGACAAAATTACTAGTTAGTGTGATATAATTCGGTTATTATCTAAATACAATTTTTATTGTAAAAACACTTAATTAAACTAAATAAAGTAAGGAAAGAAAGTGATAAATGATTTATAATCATAGTTATTTAACCGATGTATAAAATATTATGGTAAAGTGGCTATAAAAATTAACCAGATACAGAAAAAATGCCGCAAAACAAACCAACAAAAAAGGATTGGCATATATTTGAATTATTACTGAACTCGCTATTCGAACACAAAAAGATCTCACGGTGCGAAATAACAATGAGATATGAATATTTTATCTGTACAGGAAAAATATTATTTCAAATCTGAGATCAAATATTTTAACCGATAGAAATAAAAGCCCGTTTTGCTATCGTTCATCTTTAGATGAAATATTTTATTAAAATTTAAGACATCATTTTTTTTAATTTGTATCAAACAACTTTGTATTAAATAAAGTTGGGACATTATTACATACAGCGCCATCTAGTTCCGTAGTAAGCTACGAGGCTTGTGTTACGGATACCAGATAGTTGATATACTACATATATAACTTTTAAATACATACATATTATAAATATGATATAATACCCATGACTGTAGTACAAATATTGGTGCTTAACAAATGAATGTCCTCAACGGACCTCGAACTTGCGACCGCGCGAAAGTAGGGTCATAACAAACTGAGCCAAACGTGTCGTTTATATATGATTATTATCATAATCTTAATTTAATTTATTTTTATTTACAACTTAAAATATTGTATGGTCTAGATATATTGACGTAATGAACAATGAATATGATTCATCTCGTTACAAATCGGGCATAAGATTCTATTTTAATTCAATTACATATCCAGGAACTTCCATAAACGATCTCATACTCAGAAATACGTTTTGTTATGTTTCGTTAACTTTCCGTTTCCTTTTATATTCTTTATCATCGATATCTGTGTTTTTCGTTTTGCTTTGTTTAACGCTGCGATTCTTGATACACGTTGTCTCAAGTGGAGTCCATTTTTGTTTTATTAATGTCAATTGAATTAAACCAGGAATGTAATTGTTGTTAATTTATAATAAGTGAGCCCTTATAAAGGTATATAAGTAAAGTATGTAAAATTATTGTATAGTAAGTATATTGGTAAAGCACTCGCTTGGGAAACCGAGCGAAGTGGGTTCATATCCCGCGTCTCGCAAATCTAATATATTTATATGCGAATCATTTCTAACATGATTACCACTTGTCTTGTAAAGGATATATCGTAAGGGAACCTCGAGGTCTGAGAGAACCTAGTAAGATTTCGAAAGACATGTGCAGTCCGCCAACCTGTATTTGGCCAGCGTAGTGGACTATGGCCTGACCCCTGTCGTATTAAAAGGGAGGCCCGTACCCAGCTGTGGAATATTTAAAAGTCTAAATATAAACATAATAAGCGTACTTAAATCAAAAATAGTATTTTAAATAATGTCTTAATATACTATGTAGGTATATGTATTTAATGATTAGTAGTATCAGATACGTAAGTATTTTTTTTATTTTGAAATTATAATTACAATATATCAGATAAGACTTCAACTGACGTTGCTATTAACATACGGACTTGCACACATTCATTAATAAAACCAAAGTAGGTGGTTACAGTGTGTGTCAATAGCCAGATCTTTGTCCGTACTTATCGCCCCGCCTCATTGCCTCTTTCATAGTGCTATGAAATTTACTATAACGTCCCACCAGTTACTATAGACCCCTCCATTCTATACGTGATGTAAATAAACCAATCAATACAATGTATCAACTTAGGTCAGACGTATCTGGCGAAAGACATATCAATCTTGCCGTTGGAAATTTGGAAGATGGTCTTTAAGTCGAATACATAAGAGTGAGGATGATTTTGAAAACAGCATAATGTAGTATTTGTGGGTTGGTGCGTATAACCGCATTTACATTTTAGAGATACTTGCAAGGAATAAATGTCAATTGAGATGGAAGACCGAGCGCGGATGCGAAGAATTGATGATGCAGTTATTGAACTCGTTGATAATAATCAGATTCTAGATGTAAGGGGAAATAAACGTGCTCTTATTAGAACTATATTACTTCATTGTACGAGTGAATAATATAATAAGTTAGGTTTATCTACAGATAATTTAGCGTGCAATTATAAAATATGAGTATACTGTATTCATGTTGTAAAGAATTGTTGTAGTTCTTGTATTGAAATGTCAAGTAAGAACATAAATCTTTCTCCAATAAGGTTTTGTAGATTAAATTCCATAGTTTTTATAGGTTCAATTTCAATTCAATACTTGAAAATATTTACCTTAATTCTATTCAATACTTAAAATATTATTTAACGAAAAGTTATTTAATAAAAATTCGATACTTAGATCGCACTTGCCAATAATACCATTTATTTAACTAATTCTGAAGTTCAATTAAATCTGTTGAAAAATTTGACAAATTATCTTGCATTGATTAAAGTTCGTGCAGTACATCTATCAAATTTATCTTAAAGTCAATCATATATTCGAAATTAAAATTGGATATTAGGCAATCGCAGTTTTCTAAATGATAGTTGAAGTTTGTCGACTTCAATAGATAACAAGCGAGACCTTTAATAAATCCATATATGTTAAGTTAGTAAAATTACAAATAGGTTAAAAAACCCACTATTTCTTCTTTAAAATAACTTAAACATGGTTCAAAAGGTTAGACAAATCATTAGTCACTATCAACTCTATTGATTAGGATATTGTATTAAAATCAAACCGGTAGCTGTTTACGTATAGTTAGTTGACACACCCGGTTATATGAATGAGACTAAGAACTTTCGATCACAACGTATGGTTCCACTGGGTGAATTCAAAAACCATTATGTAGAACATTATGAGGACCCCATTGTTTCGGTTGAATGAACCTACAAAATATCTTACGAAATTTCCTAAAAACCACCTTAGTATAAATGTTTATTATGTCCAACATTATCTGATGCGGTCTCCCAGTCATTGTCTTTTTGTTTTCTCCATCAGCTTATTTTTGTAGCCGTCAAATGAGATGATGTGAATTTACATTTGAGAAAATTAGTTCATAACACCGAAATTGGTTTAAGATGCCGGAATTTTTTAACGCTCGATGGATTTCGTTTATGGTTGTCTGAGACGTTGTTTTTAGTTTTATAGTGATTCAGTTCTTCGAAATAGAAATCATTTTGATTCAATTAAATCCGTATTTCTTTTACCTTTTATATAGATATTTTAAAATATAATTATTAAAACAACTTAAAAAGTGTATTTTTCCATAAAAACCAAAAAAATAATAATATACGGTTCATGCAAGTCTGAAACAAAGCCCCATTGTTCCAAATTCATATTTCCCCAGCTATCATTCTAATCAAATCCACGAATTAAAGGTAATAAATCCGCTTCACACACATATCGACGGAACAATACATATATTAGTATATAGTTTTCGCACAATCACTTACAAAATCGTGAGCTATTAACGCTCGAAACGAGAAACTTAAGAACAAGTGATCTCTCCCTCATTTATAATAACCTGCTCTCTCTAGTCCTCTCCTATTATTACAATCACGAGTATTCATGCACGTCTTATGTAACACACCAAATTATCAAGCTGTATGTTAACATCCATTGTGTTGTGAACGCTAATCTACATAAGTATAGGTATTAATTCGTCTTTCAAAACTGTTTTGTAAAAAAGACGAAGAGGTGGTGTTTCGACATACGTCTACTCGTTTCATTCAATTGTACTAACAAATAATTCAAATTTTCATCATTGTAAACACGAATAAGAGTAAAGCTTATGATTTCTACTTTTTAAAAATTCAAACTATAACAATATTATATAATGGAACTTCATTGTTATTTAGTATAAAAAATGTAACAATAATAAGATAATAAAAAAAATTAAATACATACTATTTACCATATTAGAACACTATAAGCATCGAAATAATAATTAATTTATCAAATAAATATTCCAACATTTGAAAGATATTAGATAGATACTCGTAACTCCAAAGAAGTATAGGTCAATTAATAAAGCAGTAAACGAATCTATATCAATAGATACAGTTTTAATGATAAAATCTGGCTTCATTTTAAGAGTTGATTTACAAAAACTTTTGTGATGTAATGTATGTAGACGAGTCAACGATCACTCACAATGGCATAGCCCAGAGTGACTAGGAGAAAACATTGATTAATTACCATAATAATTTATTTGATACTCCAAAACTTGATGTGGGGAGGGGCCGGTTTCACGAGCTAGTTTAAGTTCCTTTTGACTTAAAAATGCTCGCCGCTTAATACTCTAACGAAAATAGCGTTGATTTGAATAGTGACTTGGAAGTTATTAAATATTTCCTACACGATGAAAACAGTACATTGTTCAGTTGAATATGATGCATGGAGGTGATTTGGCTGTTCCAAACAAAAGAATAAGTTTGAAGGAAAAGGAATGGTGAACAGTTATTGTTGTTTTGTATTAGCATAATATAAGTATTTTTTGTAACATCGGATTCATTTTTGTTTAGGTTTGCTGTCAGCCTTGAACCATTTGGATCAGGCGCGTAAGAACTCCATGCATACGACCGTGGATTATTCCAGATATGTTAAAAGGTAAGATTCCATATCATAGAAAATATGGTATGTAGATACTATTGTAACTGAAAAAACGTTCCATTTATACAAAGGGCCCTGTTGGGAAGATAGGGACACTATCGTTCTTGAACATTCCTTTTTTAACTTTTGTTCATTCAATGCAATACGCAACACATATCAGTTGGCTGTTTTAACACGACTCTGTGACCTCCTAAGATAATAATACATAAATAAATATGTAGGATATTAACACACAGCACCAACTAGTTCCATGGTAATGAGACTTGTGTTATGGGTACTAGATAGGTGTACATATATATAAACGTTAATATTATAAATATAAACCCATGTCTGTACAAACATTCGTGCTCATTACTCAAATAAAATGAATGCTGAGTGGGACTCGAACCGCGACACTGGCACAGTCAGTAGGGACCCTAAAAACTCAGCCAAATCTACTGCAGATATAGCTAATAAGTACAAAGACTTGTATGAGAAATACCAAAAATATACCTATTTACGAAAAAAGCTATCTCAGGTGCATATATCATTTTATACTATTTTTCATTGCAGATATAGTTCAACACTAGAATGTGGTTCGTCCTATTGCAAAGACTTGGGTTACAGAGAACATTTTCATTGTATGGACTGCACTGCCAGAGTTTTCTGCAAGAAGGAGGAGATGATCAGGCATTTTAAGGTGGCTTATTTTATTTTATCTTTACTATGGAGTTATGATAGTTGATAGAAAAAAATAAAATTTCAATTTTTAGGTATTATTGTATAATTTAACATCTGGTATTAAACCATTCTTATAATTGATCATATGTGTTCCAAAAGTACTTTTTTACTGTATCTAAACTAATATTATAAAGCAGAAGAGTTGTTTTTGTTTGTTTATTTGTTTGGTTGAACGCGCTAATCAAGGAATCGACCCAGTAGTCCGATTTGAAAAATTCTTTTTGTGTTGGATAGTCCGTTTATTGAGGAAGGCTATATTATATCACCATCAATCAGAGAATCAGAACATCAATTAAAAATGATGCGAAAACGGGAAGGGCGGACGTTAGTTCTGCGAGGTATAATACCGCGCGACTTAGAAAGAAATTGGTTTCCGGTCTTTAGAACGCGTGCGAAGCCGCGGGAAATGCTAGTTTAATCATAAAACAAATATAATGTATATAAAACATAGATATTATGTGTTTAATATTCTAATTAACATAGCAATTAAACTTTTAGTGGCACAAAAAACGAGATGAATCGTTAGCGCACGGCTTCATGCGTTATTCACCACTGGACGACTGTTCCGAGCGGTTCACTGACTGTCCTCACAATCGGAGTCAGACTCACTACCACTGCATTCAAGATGGCTGTGATAAAGTACGAAAATATTTTAAATTCCTTTTTATCAATATTTATAATTTTCAATTTTCAGTTATTATTAGATATTTTTCCAAAGATTAAGAAAAAAGTGCATGATTCTTATTTTTTATTGTGGATATAGTGAAGCGAAATAAAAATCTATACTCAAACTATAATAACATACTTGTATTATTATATAACCAAAAAATAAAACAAAAAAATCATAAAAAGTGTCATTTCCTAAGGTATACATATCAACATCAGACGTACAAATGCACGCGAACTACCATCGCAAAGATTCAGCAATACTACAGGAAGGCTTCCAAAGGTTCCGCGCCACTGAAAGCTGTGCGGCTCCACACTGTATATTCTCAGGGCAAAGGACCACTCATTTTCATTGTAGACGACCTGGATGCACATATACGTTTAAAAATAAAGCTGATATGGGTAAGTATTTATCGTACAATAATATAATAACAATAAATGAATAAAATTTTTATCTACACTACATATTATAAAACAAAGTCCTCCGCCGCGTCTATCTGTCTGTCTGTTCGTTAGGAAAAACTCAAAAACTACTGCAACAATTTTCAGGCTGTTTTCATCAATGAATAGAGAGTGGTTCTCGAAGAAGGCTTTTATATATAACTAGCTGATACCCGCGACTTCGTCCGCGTTGCTTGAAATATTAACAAAGTTTTCCGCATGCGCGCGACGCTGAACACGCAGTGCATATACAAATCGTTGTTTCTTGAAACGTTAATAACTTTTTATTAAATGAAGATATCGCAATCATTAATTTTTGATAAGGGCCAAGTGTCTAAGAAATAAAACTAAGAAAGTTTCATTGAAATCTATCCAGTAGTTTTTCCGTGATGCGCGCACAACTGCAGACCTCTATCATTTTATTTATATAGATATAATACAAAACTTTCACAGAAAAACATAAGACATATCACATTAAAGACGAAGCGCTATCGAAGGATGGCTTTAAGAAGTACATGAAGAACGAAGCCTGTCCATACAGAGACTGTCGGTTTAGCCGCACTTGTAACCATATACACTGTATCCGACCACATTGCAATTACGTACTGCATTCCAGCAGTCAGATCTTCACCCATAAGAGAAAACATGAGAGGAAGGAACAGGAGATGAGCTTTGGGTAAGGACTAATTTTTTTACTAAGATTAAGCTGTATTCATTTTATTTATAATTTATTTAATATTCAATTGACGTATTAATATTATATACACTCACCTACATACATACAACATTATTATGTAATTATTTATATTTATTATTTAATATTTAATCGAATAAAATTAATTCATAAGCATAGCCGCGCGAAACCAGTAGTATACGGCGGAACGATATTTATTTTTCTCCTACCGGCAACTTTTAATTTTTGTATCTATCTACAGTCGACGCCTTACCAGCTGATGCTAATTACTTGTTTTATATATATATTTTAATAGTTTTCGCTAGTTTTTGTATGTGTACTTATTGTGTTTGTACCTGTAACGTGTATATTACTGTGTATCTCTGTAAACTTCTCTTTCTGAACTATTTTACGTGAGTGTTGAATTTTACAATATACTATTTTACCAAGTGACGACATTAAGACTTTTGATGTGAAACATCTATAGCCGCACGTAAAACCGATTTCTGGCGTGGCGACGCCTCGCCACGCTATACGATGTATATATATACAGTCTATATGCAGTAGGTCATCGTTATCTGGAAAAAAATCGTAATATTTTATTTTATCATTATGACATATTTAGTTCCTATCACAATATGTTCTTTTCTGCATATTACTTTTACAAAATAATGTCGATGCCAGGCGTCCCGTGACGGCTCACATTTTTTTTTATTTGTGTCTCTCGTCACGACCAACTACTGGCTAAAAAGCTTTTAAAACTTTTCGTATTTCGGATCATATCTTAAAAAATCGTAACCATATATTAAAGCTGCTACAAAGCTACAATTTTTGCTTACTATTTCGTATTATATTATCTAAACATCTAAATATACATATAAATAAAATTTAAGTTCTTAATTTGAAATTAACAGATTTTCACTAAATGCATATTATATGGTACGGCACAATTTTACGGTACATTCATCAATAAATCAATATGCAAAATTTTTGTCCTTCTGTCTGTTTGTTCCGGATAATCTCTGAAACGGCTTGACCAATTTTGATGGGATTTTCACTAACAGATAGCTAATGTTATAAGGAGTAACTTAGGCTACTTTTAACTAATAAACTACGTTAAAAATTTATAAAAATCTGCCGGGTTAGCTAGTATATTATATATTCGCATTACTTTACAGGTTACCCACGTCTATGATACAAAACGCTCTAATGCAGCAAGGAGCTGATCTCAGTATGTACTCGCCTGGAAGCAATCTTCACGATGATGACTTGTCCAATTCTTTGATGGACAGTGATTATCCATATGTGAGTTCGTATATCAAAATATAAATATTATAACACAAGACTACTTTTGCTTAACATTAGACCTTAGATTGCCTGCTCAAAGAAAATTTAAAACAAATTTCAATATCAACTTGTAGCTAACCACAAATCAGTATAATGTCATTACCTAAAATATATATTTATTACGAAATAGGCTTTAAAATAGATTATGTTTAAATGTGTACTAAAATTACAATTTTAAAATGAAATCTAGAACCCAGCTCTAGTAGAAGAGGTGTCAAGGAAATACATAGAAACATTTAATGGCGGTAAAGACGCAGAAGACAAGTGTAGTAAATGCAGTGGATTTAACAAACACTACCATTGTTTAGCCGAAGGATGCAAACTGGCTCATAGGTAATATAATTCTCTAAGTATTTTCCTATCCTCTTAGATAAAAAAAATATATGTTGGGAAATTATTACACACAGCGCCATCTAGTACCGTGGTAAGCTACGACGGAAGCTTGTGTTACGGATACCAGATAGCTGATATACTGCATATATAAATTTTAAATACATACATATTATAAATAAACACACCCATGACTGGAGTACAAACATCTGAGTTTAACAAATGAATGTCCCCAGCGGGTCTCGAACCTGTGACCGCTGGCGCAAGAAAGTAGGGTCAGTACAAACTGCGCCAAACGTGTCGTCATCAGATATCAACAGTTATGTCAAAAATGTTATAAAACTACTCATTTAAAGTAATACAAATGCTAATCATATTGGAATTGATTACCACATAAAATATATATTCATTATCAGCCCTTATTAACGTCCCACTGCTGGGTACGGGCCTCCCTCAGTACGAGGGGGATCAGGCCATAGTCCACTGCGCTGGCCTAGTGCGTGTTGGCGGACTTCACATGTCTTTCGAAAACTTGTTAGGTTTTCTCAGACATGCAGGTTTCCTCACGATGTTTTCCTTCACGATGTTTGTGAAGGAAAATATATATTATTGAAAATAAATATATTATAGAAAATCACTTTAAATATTTACCGTTCCAGCTGTCACAATACCATGATCAAGCACGTGATGGAGCACGAGCAGCAGAACCAAGTGACTGAGGCGTACTTCGTGACGTACTCGCGCCACAGCCCCTGCGCCAGCTCCGCCTGCCAGCACATCCGAGACATCACACACTACCACTGTACTTGGGTAAGTCATTGTTTTGGTGATCTAACTGTGTGCCTATGTTAGGTTGTGGGAGCTCTACATAATATGGTGTATGTTATACACATATGAGCTTTAAAATTTAATTTAATATACTATATATGTAACTTAATAAATACATAAGTCAGTCCAATAAGCATAATTTCTTAATTCATTTTGAAAACTATATTTTTAATGACTTTATTATATACATATTTGCAGGAAAATTGCGGGGCAGTGATATTATCATCAGAGGACCAACCATTCAGACGTCTCGAGCACCATCGTCAACACGCCCTCTTAAGCCCGATGTCACCAAACTTGGCCGCCAGATTTGCACCAAGCTTTACACCACAATTATCCGCTCAATTACACCCGAATATGGCGGCACAACTTGGCCAAGTGCCAAGTTTGCCAAGCTTACCACCAAACTTGGCACAATTGGCGCAAATGGCGCCTAATTTGACGTCACAATTGACTCCGAATTTGCAAGCGCAGTTGAGTCTTGGGCCCAATCCCGGTATAGTGCCTCAACAAGTGAACCCGTCAAGTTCCTTAGACGAAATGTTTAGTAGAAAAAGGGGAAGACCACCAAAGAACCGCGTTGTTGAAGTTTGGACTGACAATGTAAGTTAATGTGAAAGTTTCTAATAATAACATATTCATAATCAAATAAATTATATCATGTAAATAAGGTTATCATTTAACACTTTTTTTTGTTTTTCTTTTAGGTGACTCCTCAAGCGATTTTCACGTCTTTCAAACTGCCAAAGAGCAACCAACTACCTCCCGTAATACAGTCACCAGTCATACCTACTGTAGAAGAATTCCCTGTAAGTTTTTATAATAATAATTATAAATTATTATTAATAAAAATATTATTCAACTGTAGTATTAAAAAATTGCATACTAACCATTATACTAGTTTAGAAAATAGTATAAAATTACAAAAAGAATGATAATCGTAACGTAAAAACTTAATGATTATTATTATATTAATTTAATTAAAGAAAAATTCTTCCATAGCGCATCAGATTCCAACACTTCGAAGTATTCACAACACCTGATAGTTGCCCTCAATATCACCAGAACTGCCACTTAAAGTCCACTAGACTACATCTCCATTGCTTTAACTGTAGCTTTACCGCTGAAACCCATAACACCATGGAAACCCACATGAGAGAGTCCCACTCAGTATCCCCTCTTTTAGAAGGCTTTGACTTCTTTACTTCTTACGATCAATGTGGAGGAAAAAGTTGTTTCAAAAACCAGTTGAGAGTTCACTTCCATTGCATTCAAGGCAATAGTTGCCCAGCAATTTTAACTCAATACTCAGCGTTAGTTACTCATAAGCATGTCGCAATCAAACATGAAATAGAAAAAGATTTTGAAGAAGCAAAGGACTATTCGATCAAAGAAAGAGCGTCAGCTGATAGTGTGGCGTCGTTGAAAGATCAAAGTGAATATCCACCAACAAATTTCTCTATAAAAAGTGAATTTGAAAGAGAACAAGATAACGTTTCGGGTGAGTGTTTTTCTTGGTTGCTTCTAATATTTCGAAAAAAATTAGTAATTTACTTATAATTAATTATTTTAATTAACGGCTTACTACAAAAATAACCCGTCGAACCCAATTAATGTTGAACCGCCATTATTTTCAGTAGTAAAAGCGGCAGGAACATTCTATCCGTCGTCTCATCTTCGAAGCAACACATCATCTCCACGAAGCATTTACGAGTCCCCCTCAAAAGATATGAAACAAAGGGAATTCGAGCAAAAGAAATTTGAGCCCAAATCCTCAGGACCAACAATCCCACCATCTTGTCATGATCAGACGTGTCCATTAAATAAAAATGCTGGAGGAATGAACTTACACTATCATTGTCCAAATTGTACTCAAGCATACGTTGATCTAAAGTTGCTGTTCAGTCATATGATGAAGAAGCACAGCAATATGGATCCAGGTCCAGTTGGATTAGCAGCTACTAAGGTGATTTTTTAATGTATTTTAGTATGACTTTTATTTTGCTGTACTTTTGAAGAATCGCGGGTTTATTCGTATGTATTTTGTACATTGCACTTTTTATGTATCTATAAGTACTATTAATACCTATAATGGAAAGAGAAAATATTTTTGTTTGTAATGGATAAAATGAAATTTCGTGGATCTGGTAGGATAGCTTGATGTCGAAAATCTTGTCTTGAGGAGAATTTATAATTTCCCAAGTAACAGATTATATGAAAGTCATATTTATATAGATATATAAGAACATTGACGTCTTTTCGATATTTGAACAGCATACTAATGATAACTTTTTCTTAGTTAATTTCGCTTTTGCTACAGGAGACATTGGAGAGGGAATATCCAGAAATATCAATTTTACCGTCAACTGCCTCCTCGTCAAACGCACAAGCCCCATCCCCCAGCCAACGACCACCCAATCCAGCAGAACAAGTAAGATGAATTCAAATTATAATTTCTATGCTTAGTAAATATATTAAAAACGCAGAAATTAATAATGTTTTGATACATTTAATCAAGATTTATATATAAGTAATGGTTAGTGTTAAAATTTCAATGTAGGAGTATATGTATGTACTGTACTAGTGCTGCCATCTATGTTGTATTTGTGAAAGCCTTAGTTGTTTTATTGTTATTAAATTTACTTTTTTAACTTTTTTGAATATATTATATTATATTAGTATTTGCCAATGGCTCTGCCTACGTAAATAAAAAAGTGTATTTGAACTTTTAAAAATGTTTCCTTAGCATATATCTATCGACTAAACAAGTTTGTAACATTTCTACTTTCTGAGATTTCTTAATCAATTACTGAGTCTTATTTCGCTTTTAATATAAAAGTATAGGTCATAATTGAACCATATTATAAAGACTGAGTAAAAGTGTCACCAATGGTTCAAAATAGATGTAGAATATCAATGGATTCATTTCCAGGTGCAAGCAGTCCAAAGCCTGCTCCTCCAGCAGTATCTAGCAGGAGGTCGTAAGGGAAGTCTTCAGGAACAGCTGAAGATGCAGCAACAGTACACAGCGTCCCTCGCCGGACTGCCGGGACTCGCGCAAGTCGCTTTGTTCTCCCAAGGGTGAGTTTTGAGATTGAAAGCAAGGATTTGTGTGTAAGACTGTATTTTTAACCGACTTACGAAAGGAGGAGGAGGTTATCAATTCGATTGGTATTTTTTTATGTATGTACACCGATTATAGTTGATTGGCTCTTGCATTGACAGCCTAATTGTATTCTATAATAAAAAGCATCTTTTGGAGATTCATAAATTATCTTGGTGATCGTTATTGAGTTAGTGTGAACTAACCAAGATTAGATATAACTTGTGCGTGTAAAATGTGTTGCAAGCAACAAATTTACTAATATTTATTGACAATTAAAATTATTATGTAATATATGAAATTATTTATTTATTATGTAATATATGATATTAATATTGCTATACAAATTTCAGTGGCTCCGCCTTCCCACTGTACCCTACAATGCTGTACCCTCCAGAGCTGCTTCTTGAACAAAGTCTGCTTCAAGGCCACGGCATGCCGCCGGGACTCGACAAGGAGGCCGAACTCATAGCTAAAACGTGAGTAATAAAAATTCTAATAAATATGATATAATCTACGAATAGGTGAGAAATATTTTTCTTTTAAAAATCGTATTTTCTAACTTACTTTTATATACTTAAAGTAGGTACATGTATCTAAAGGAATGTTTTAAATTACGTATCTATTGCAGTGCGTAAAAAAATCATTTTATGTATATTAAACGTTATTAATTATTATATACCTACGCGTTTCTTGGCTTCGCGCCCGGCCGAATTGCCGGACGTTACTGAACCCCCACGACGACAAGGTGGAAGCACGTTGTTAGGAAGGAAAATCAGAATCACATTATAGTACAACCCTCAACAAATATATATTTTCATCTATTTCATACTAAAACCGTTAAGTAACTAAAAGTAAACTAAACTAACCGTTAAAACTTACTTAATTTATAAAATCATAACTTATTCTACATTACAAATGAAACTAAGTATCTTTTCGGATTTTGTCGAGGATTTATCAGTATTTTTGGTTCCCGAAGTTTCGAATGCTTTACAACAATCATGTCCGCGAGAAAATCCGAAAAGATAGTTTCATTTATAATGTCAAATATTCGGGTGATTTTTGATTTGATTTCAAAATTCTTTATTTAACACATAAGTTACAAACTGTTTACAAATGATCTTATTTTATTTGTATACATAACATGAATATTATGCACATTTTGACTAAGAACGTCTTTAATTGTATTGGACAAATATTTTAATTTTTACAGTAAAAAATTAAATCATGACATTTAACTTTTAATTATAATATTATTGCCAATAAATATTTCACCATATTTTTTTAATTTATTTCATGAATGAGAGAACACTAGTTTTTGATAACTTACACCATACTTTGTCTTAAATAAACGGTTTAAAGAGGTGTATATAAATAAATATATTGGGTCATTAACACACAGCTCCATCTATAACTTAAAAGTAACATACATATTACAAAAAATACCTATGACAGGACCTTGATTGGACCACAGTTGAATTTCTTGCATATCAAACAAATAAAATTGTGACAAGCTAAACATAAAGAATGTGCATGTCTTCGTATGAACTCACATAATAATTGATAGGTATAGGTAGATATTATATTACATTGTCATAAAGTAATTGGTACAATAAAGTACTTGGGTTATCGAATAGGTAATGCTTAATTTAGCGTAATGTTACTATATTTTATTTTGTAAATATTCGGGTAAACCTAAGAAATTATTATTCTACATTCTCAGCAGGCGCACGCACACGCCTCGAGGCCCACACATGCGCGTGCTGAAGGACGAACCCATCCCAGAGGGATACCTCCGCTTCCGGTTCAACGAAGACTGCGCTTATCAACAATGTGGATATAGGTGAGAAAAGATCATCATATTGATTTATTTATGTATATTTAAATAAGTAATACAAAAAAAATTACGAAATGTCTACACGGACCGGAAACTGGAAACGGAATTTCAGAAAAAAATAAGTCATTATAGACGGTGTAGGTACAGTACAACATATTAAAATTAATATTAAATATAAGAAAGATTGGGTAGATTTTTGTTACTCAATCATGTCAGAACGGATGAATGGATCTGGATGAAAGGTACAGAGATGTATTTTAATACAAAATAGTACAGAGGTTATTTAGGAGGAATTCGATCGGATTAAGCAATAAAAACGGAATAATAATAGAAAATACATAGTTATTTATAAAAATTGTATCTTCCAAAATGTTTTCATAAAATTATTATGTATAATAAAATATGAGTAAATAGACACAGCGCCATCTACTTCGATCATTACGAAAGAGATCATGGTAAGCTACGAAACGTGTGTTATAGATGTCGTACTTCATGATTGGAGCACAAACATTTGTGCTTATTACACAAATGAATGGCCCCAGCGGGACTCGAATGAAAAGTAGAGTAACCAAATTAAGCTTAACATATCAAATGTATAAATAGTATGGAACTGAACTTGCTCTAAGCTCTTGCCTTTCTTATCAATAACTAACAAATGGATCGAGCTTCGCGAAACAAAAGTCTTAACTAAAAATTTAGGTAATTATTATTTCAGGGAGCATCAAACCCATTTCCACTGCACTAGAAAAGACTGCGGATATTCCTTCTGTGACAAAACTCGGTTCGTCCAGCACACCGCACGACATGAAAGGTAATTAATATAAAGTTTATGTAACGTTGGCAAAGTCATCTCTGCTCAATTTTGTCATCAACAAGAAAATCTAATTTCCTATAAATGATGCCTAAACCCTTAAAACCTAGAATTAAATACAATTATATCAATACAATATGGAGGCTCGCTTGGATAACCGAGTGATGCGGGTTCAAATCCGGGTTTCGCACCTCTGATATTTTCATGTGCGAATCATATTCTATCATGATTACCACTTACGGTGAAGGAAAACATCGTGAGGAAACCTGCGTCTTAGAAAAACCTAGCAAGTTTCTCGAAAGACGTGAAATCTCTTTGGAAAAACGCCGTAAGGTTAAGGATCAAACATTTCTGCTTAAATTAATGCACAACTCTATTGACTCTCCATTTCTTCTTAATTGCCTTAACTTTAGATGTCCAAGACAATCTTCGCGTAATAAACATATATTTTAATTACACAATACACGTACCAAATATGCACAAAATGCTCATTTATCGTTCCTGCAACGTTTACAATAATGAATTCCTCTCATTTGACTATTTCGCAGAATCCCTACATAACATATTAAAAAAGATTAAGAAAATGCATTAGTTATAATTTTAATTTCATTTTTAAATCATTTTTAAACATATTAATTATATTGATTTTTTTTTGGAATGTCTATTATCAATAAATTTATATTTGGTTAAATTTTAAGTAATATTATATTCTATAATTGTTTTTATTAATTGATAATGTTCAAAATATTATATTATTTTTATTTATCATTGTCATGGTTTTATCATGTAAAAAATTGTTATCATATGCATATTTAAATTTTGTTATTATTTGTTCTTGATAATTGTTAATTCAATTTTAGATTAACATTACACTGCTTGCTTGCATGTATGAAAAAAATAATTTGTGGAAACTTGATTGGTCGATGTATTATTATTATTTTGCTTTGTATTTGTATGTATTTTATTGAACTGTTTGTTTCCTTAATAAATAAATAAATAAATAAATCCGCCAACTCGCACTAGGCCAGCGCGGTGGACTATGGCTTAATCCCCCTCATAATGAGGGAGGCCCGTGCCCAGCAGTGGGACGTTAAAAAAGGGCTGATGATGATGATGATACGATTATTATTTCAGACTGGACACGTTGATGGGCGGTGACTTTCAACAGTACCGCGCCAACGTATACTGCCAGCGCCCGGAGTGCCCCCACGCCTCTACATTCGGTAAGCATTGTTAGTGAAAACATCATCATTATTAGCCTAATTTATTATATATATTTACTTCAAAATATTTTTTTGTGTTTTCACTTTATAATTACAGGAAAAAATACTCGAGTATTTTTTCTTGTAATTTATATGGGATCAAATGTCAAGTGTTTATTTTTTATTTATTAATTTTTATTTTAATCAATTACAAGGGAAACATAGGAAATGTTATATTTTGCATGTTACGCAAAATATGACATTTATTATATTTCAATAAAAGAAATTGAGAGAGTTTGTTTAAGTTACTTTTTCAAGGTATAACGATTCATATTTAACATTTTCCATTCCATTCGTGGGATTTATCTGCGATATGATGATACATAATTTTTTAGAATTATTTTTAAGCAAAAATAAAGTCGCTTCATTAAATTCAATCACTTTCCGATTTGATAAATATTTTGGCTGTACATAATTAAAATAAAATACATAATATCGAACCTGCTAACACATTTCATACAACAACTAACATCTCTTTATTTACAGGGACAGGACAGAACAAAGCGTCCCACTTCCACTGCCTCAAGTGCGACTTCGTCTGCACCGACACCAACAAGGTGGTCGCCCACAGACGCCAGCACCAAAAACTTGATAATATACAAGCTGCTGGCTTCGAGAAGTTCCAGCCTAGCAAAGGTAAAGGTAATAGTGTATAGATAATTATTATAATCATAAATGAAACAAACATAAATGAAAAAAATGTGAACGCAACCAGCCTTTTTGACCCTTATTGCAGAAAAAAAGCAGTCGTTAACTATTATGAAATTACGTTTATGCGAAAATGTAGGAAATATTTTGCTTTTTTTAACTTTTACAGGGGCTGTCTTACAAATAATAATTTGAAATGAATGATTGCCACTGATTGTGAGTTGTGTTGTAAGTGGTCAATGGATTTAAATAAAATGTAAAATGTCCTTTCTAAGATTACTACGAAGATTTAAAGAAAATAAATAATTATTTTTAAACTAATACCAATAACAATTATTTTCTGTGGATCTTATAATAATAATAATAATATCATTGTTCTCTTACAATATAAAGTTTTTAAATTATATCATTAATATAATGTTGTTACATATTTTTCAAAAATTATAAAATTTCATAAAAGTTTTTATTTACTTCTTTATTATTATGTAACCTTAATAATATTACTATAATTATTTATAATTATAATTTACCTATTTATTATTTTAACTGGTATATTTGGGCTGTTTACAGGTTGCGGTTATGAACCGCAGTGCATTCACAGCAAGAAACAAACCCACTACCACTGTCTTCAGTGCGGATTCGCTGTGCTTGGACTCTCACAGATGACATCACACAAGTACAAGCACCAGGAAGCAAACCTCGGACCTTCCACTAGTGCGATTAACTGACCAAACATAGTGTATACGAAAATGGACTTTATATACATTGTTATAAAGACGTGTCAAATTTGACAATTGTGTTTCTTAAAATCTTTAAGTGTGTTAAAAAAAATAAACATTACACAAGTATACGTAATTTTATATAAATATTTCTAATAATTCACCAGTCCATATAATTATTAATCAAAATATATCAAATATATCTTATATGGATAAAAATGTGAACTAAAACGTTCCCTTGTGGTACTCCGGAATATTGACAACAAACATTTATTGTAGTCCTTGAAATTGTGCCTTAGATGCAAAATAGTTTCTGATATTAACTTTTAAGATGGCAACATTGTGCCAAAATATATATACAATAAAAACTATAACGTTAAAAGAGAAATTGAAATTGTGAGAGGATTTGTACATACGTTGATCATTTGTTAGATGATTTTACACAAATCGAATGAAAAGTGTTTAAGAGTTTAAGTATTTCTTCACATTTACTCCAATTTTTATTTTCATTTAAAGAAAATAAAGCAATTATTTAATATCTATAAAAAAAATGGTATTAAAATTTTAAAGTGATTGAAGATTGAATGTGAAGAAACACTACATGCATGCTAAGTGTGTATCCTAAACCCAGACCAATGTAGATGATAGCTTATAAAAATATTTATATTTATTTCCCCATTAAAAAGACATTTTTACGAATAGTATTATTAATTTAGGTTTCGTAAAATAAAGGCAATAAGGAAATTGGGTTAAGAACGCCATTTTGTGCCTCTGAGGAGAAATCATGACAATATTGATAATTGAAATAGTTTACAATGGACGTTAAAAACAATTTAATTCTATAGCACTTTATAAAAGTTCCAATTTATATAAAAAAATATATATCACAAGTTAAAATCATTGTGAACTATTTCAAAACATTAGATTTACACGCAAATTTATAAAAAAAATATTTAAAAGAGCCGTCAATTTTATAAATTGTAAATAAGATTAGATTTATGAAAAAGATATGTTATAAATTCCTATTGTTATAATGATCGTATTAGACCTCAGTCATAAAAAGTAAGATAGAGGGAGCGTTCAGTATATAATGAATGAAACCTAAAATTATATTATAATTAGGTAGATATTTCACAGTTAATGCAAAACTGTGTTTTACAACTAAAACCTCTTTAGAAATTAATTAAAATATAAATAAATTGACATATTGTTATTTCGACATTGACAGTTCATTCGGTTTCATTCATCGTTCTATTCGCTCTGTCCATCTCATTCTTTAAGCCTGAGTATAAAATGTATAGATTGGCCGTGTATAGCTATAAATCCGTGAGGTAGCCATAAAATGCCATATAAACATTTTAATTAAAAATAAATTCTACAAATCAGATCAGTATTAGAATTTCAAAACCTTTGCATTCCTTTTCTATTCCCGGATACATTTGATCCATTTTAGTTTTAGACAGACACCTGACAGACTGTAGTATATATACTTCAATACAATTTTAATGTAGGCATAGGCACTGTTATCATAAAACGGGTGAAAAATTAAGATTTAAAAATATTTTTGATATATTTTTGCTTTCCAAGGGGGATTAGGCCATAGTCCACCGCGCTGGCCTAGTGCGGGGTGTCGGACTTCACATGTCTTTTGAAAACTTGCTAGGCTCTCTCATACATGTAGGTTTCTTCATGATATTTTCCTTTCTTATATAACAAACATATCTTACATTTCGCATTATATTTACCGTATGAAACCCTCATAATCAAAAAAAGATCTATTAATGAATGCAGACGAAAATTTGGAAAGTTTAAATTCGCCATTTTGTGATAACAGTTCTATTTCACCTAATCCTAGCTTGTATCAGTATTTTGTTTAGAATAAGCCCTGTCCTATTGTTCCTAACTACACAGAACTAAAAATCTATTACTCTAGTTTTATCATTCTTATTTTCTTTGTTAGTTTCTGTCATTAATATGATAAAGGCCGTGCCATATATTTAGTCATCATCAATTTATGTATACTTTATTTAATTAGTGTGTTCACAATGTAGAACAATTTACATTTAATTGTTTCATCGTAAAAATTCTCAAGTATTTTCTTAAACTAAAGTATTTCTAATATTATTGTAACATCTTACGCGTTTTAGTTCAAAATTCTTTTATTCTGATGTTCACATAAATAAAAATACACAGGTATTTTTTTATTAAAATCGCAAATCTTGCAATATCTTACATTATCGGTTGTTATCTTGTTACGTTATCTAATTTTATGTTCGTGTTTTTATTTCGATTCTTTTACGTTTCCTTTCACATGAATTACTCGAGTATTTATGTATTTTAGTATTACATAGTGTAAATTATTATTAATTAAATTAATTTAATTTTCTCTATCGAATACAGTATTTTCCGTTTCAATATTGAAAAATGGATTGTTTAAAAATATTTAAGTAAAATTCTAAGTTACGTACAAATAAATGCCCTTGCATTTGATTAGTACTTTTGTATCTGACGTACGAATTATTACTGTACTGTTTGTTTGAAATTACAATCGATTGGTATAACAAATAGTTTAGTGTTGTTTACCTCATGAGTTTTAGGAATAAACGAGAATATATAATGATTTCTTTGTTTTATTCATCTATCATAATCAATCCCAACTATATATGAATGTTTCATAAATAGTTATATATAAGTATTCAGCCCTTTTTAACCGACTTCAAAAAAGGAGGAGGTCATATGTTCCATTGTTTAACATCCCACTGTTGGGCACGGACCTCCATTCAACACCATGCACACTACGCTGACGAAGTGCGGACTTCACATGCCCTTTGAAAACTCTCTCAAAACTCAGACAAAATAGATATTCTCCTCACAATGTTTTTACCTTTACTGTAAGATAAGGTAATCATGGTCGAAATGATTCAGCCGTGTGAATTCGCATCAAAGTGACACGGATTTGAACCAGCTTCACTCTGTTTTCCAAGAAAGCGAATGGTCTACCATTGCCCATTTATAAATATTTGCATGTGCAAATGCTCGCGGCTTTATTCTTGTATTATACCAACAAAAATCTTAACACCTTAGTGAATCACATAATTATAGTTTTCTTACTTTAATTAATTGGTGTTATGTGTACCTAAATTAATACTTGTGGTTATTTATGCAGAGTGATCACTGTTATTTTTAAATCAAAAAGTTTAAAGTTCTTTTAAAATGGTTTTATAAGCATATCCTGTAAGACCAACGAGATCAGTTATATTACACAGCTACGATAGCGTTTTTAAGTATTGTAAGTTATTTAACTTTCTTTTTTCCAACGGCTTTACTTGCTTTTCGGGGGGTAAAACACTGCCAAGGCCAACTTATCTACTCCGGGCTGTTACTGGAACTCACTAAACAGAAAGACTTAATAAATAAATGTGGCCACACCTGATACTCGAACCGAATACCTCCAAAACTGGGGACGTACGTTAGCCACTCGACCACCGAGTCAGTTAAATACACACGATGCGAGAATAATATAATTGATTCAAACAAACTCTTTGTTTGCCACTTATACTCGTATGTACAGCGCAACAGCCAGAACCAGAACAAAAGGTACACTAAGTCTTGCAAATATTGTCCCTTCAATCAAAAAGTAAACAAAATTTAAAAATAATTTACCTATATTATATACCTTTATCATGTTTTTTTCGTGAAAAGCCTTTTAAGCCATTTATCCATTTCTTAAAATAATGTTTAAAAAGTATACAAATCACAATACAATTCTATACACGAAAAAGTCATAGCCATCTGAGTTTTCCTCATTTTTCATGTATCATTCGAACAAAATATTTATAGAATATTACACTTTTAGCACATCTATTTCTGATATAATTATTTACCTGATTTCTTCGTAATAAAGGGCAAGCACGTGCCCAACTGTGGGACGTACAAAAGGGCTTACATTCATAAAGCTATATTTAAGGGCTATACAATAAAAACGTGCTACCATTAAATTCCTATACGAGGTTTTATTTAGATGTATGACGTCAAGCTATTTTTATAATATGTTTTTCACTACCGACATGCGTCAATCATCAGTAGGTGCTTTTTATACTTATAATATTGCTAAAAGATACGACCACGCATTGGTGTGGGACTATTATAAAAATCTTTAGCTTGGGGGAAGAATTTGTATCTTATAGTTAGTACCTGTATCTCGGGTTCAATTCGATAAAAATCTTTCAAATTGGGACAAATTACACATTTAAAAAGATACCCAATGTGTTCTTTCGAAGTTTATTTCGGGCCACAGCTAAGCTTAGTCAATATGCGATTTAAGTTGAAGTTTGGTGTGTTCATTTACATTCTTACCTCTAAAATTATCAGTGTTTCTCTACTATATTATGCATGTATTATACATATAATGTTCTCCGACCGATTCCGGTCACAGCGGCCAATCTCATTGAGACTGGCCATCTGCGCGGGAGATATTATAGTGCACAAGTGTACGCGCAGACACAAGTCAACCTCTCGATGTATGACCGTACATGCTAGCCACTACACCGCGCATCAAAATCCGTTGCGTAGTTTTCAAGATCTAAGCATACATAGGGACAGACAGGCAGCGGAAAGCGACTTTGCTTTATACTTATTATTTTATTAAAAATAGTTTGTAAAAGGCTACGTACACTTTTTGGTTGATATTTGTATTTTCTGATGTATGTACTATAAGTTAAACATACGTAGCTTATTTCAACACATATATAAGTAAATGTTGAATGACAGATTCTGTTTTGTTTCATTCTAAAAACGATCCCCAAAATCTAAAAAGTAAGCAGACGAAGTCAGAATAAGTAACTAGTAAGCTCAATTCATCATCAGCCCACTGCTGGGCACGGGCCTCCCTCAGTACGAGGGGCCACCGCGCTGGCCTAGTGCGAGTTGGCGGACTTTACATGCCTTTGAAAACTTGTTAGGTTTCCTCACGATGCTTCCCTTCACCGTAAGACAAGTGGTAATCATGATAGAAATGATTCGCATATGAAAATATCAGAGGTACTAGACCCGGATTTGAACCCGCATCACTCGGATATCCAAGCGACCGCATTACCGCTGGACTACCACTGTAAGCTCAATTCAGTTTATATATTTTACTCGAAAATTAATAATGAAAAGCTTTCAATTATAAAATTTGAAACTGATGAGCAGTTATAATTAAATTTTAAGGTATTTTTAGATTTAACAATTTAAACAAGTTTCTTTAAAAATTGTAACATTAATTAATTATTAAATTAATGATCTTTCTATTTTAGTATTTTATTTAAAAATGTATTTCTATACAAAGTAGAAGGTTGTTATTTATATTTAGAGCAAAAGCCCTTGAGAACAAATGTTAGAGATAAGGAATACCTATTAAGTTAAACTCGATTGAGCTCATACTATTTTGATGTTATCATAATTTAAGCTATTTACAAAATTATGCGCATTTCTTGGTGGCTTATCTTGATTATTAGTTCCTGAATCCTGACATTTCAAATGAAGGTTCAGGGGACACTTAGGTCAATATGAAAGATGATTTGTATCGACAAATTATACAATAATCTGGAAGTTTTATTTAAACTTATAAAGTATTTTAATCAATAAATTAATAAATATGTTGGAATATTAACACTAAGTTCAATGATAAGCTATATTTATAGCTTAATAATGGATACCAGATAGCTGTTGATACACGATACATATATATCTTTAAATGCATATCTATAGGTACTTATACATATCTATACTAATATTATAAAGCTGAAGAGTTTGTGTGTTTGGTTGAACGCGCTAATCTCAGAAACTACTGGTCTGAATTTGAAAATTATTTTTGTGTTGGGTAGTCCGTTTATCGAGTAAGGTTAAAGGCTATATTATTACGTCACGCTACGATCAATAAGAACAGAGCATCAATGAAAAATGTAGCAAAAACGGGAGAAAAATATTTCTTTTGAGAGCTTCCGTCGCGTGCGTAAACGATTAAAGATAATCAAAAATCATTTATGACAGAAATGTTCCCCTTTAAAATAATCCGTATGGTAGTAATGCTTACCTAAATAAATTAGTTACTCATCGCAAGTATTTAATTTTGAACAAACTCTATTTAAACTCTATTTAGTTTGGTATTATTTGATTTCAATATCTTACGAGATATTATAATTTTTAACATAACTCTGCAACAAAATAATGATCAACGTGTGATCGTGAGAGGGAAGGGATGCCGGTAGCTCTGCGAGGTATTTGGTTTCCAGCATTTAGAACACGAGCGAAGCCGCAAGAAAATCTAGTCAAAAATATAATAGATATTAAATAAAAATAGAAGAATCCGATTTCAATAATAACATATTATAGCAATGTTATGCCATTCATACATATTATATATCTATCCTAACGGAAGCTCAATTACAACAGCGCTACTTAAAAGTGCCATAACCAATAGTTCACTCATATAAGCTCAAGCTTTCTAAAGCCTCTTCACAAACGAGTCGATCCAGTCAATTACGGAAAGCCTATTAACTATCTGTCAGTTGATGCGATTGACGTGAACCCATCCAATGTATTGAGTGCAAATTGCTTTATATACTACATCTAATGAGACCGCAGCTTTTAATCTTATGCGAGCTTATAATTACTATGTAATATTACAATATCCGTACATATATATACGTATATAAACAACATTGAAGTCTGTTTTTTAATTTTAAATTAACAGGTAATTTAAAAAAAAACAACCAGCATTAAAGGATATATTTAGATCAAAAAATATATTTTTTTTAAAATTTTATCAGTCTTTGGGTTTGTTCTGGCAAATCTCTGAAACGGCTGGACCGATTTTGACGGAAGTTTCGTTCGCAGATAGCTAATGTTATAAGGAGTAACTTAGGCTACTTTTATTTAATTTGAAAATTATAAAAACCGTTTAGTTTATTTAAACTTACGCCAAGCGAAGCGGACCTGGTATTGCTAGTTATAGAAATAAGGTTAAGGACACGTAATTTTAGATTTCGCTATATCCCACTGCTGGGCATTAAATATTCTATCATTGTATGTCACAACAGGTTATACTCTCGAAAATTCATATCTAAAGATGAGATAAAGGAAGTAAGTCAAGTTAAAAATAATCTACTTATGTAGGTACATGACTTATACCTACATATAATAAAGGTTCTAACGGAGTCGAACATGTAATTCAATAATCTCTGAAAATCTTACTATAAAAGTCATTATTATCGGTATAAAGGCCAAATGTATAGTTATTGATTTTTAGTTTGTCTGTCTTTGTTCGCGTAACTACTGTAGTTATTTTGATGTGTTATGATAACTACGAGTAGTACCTGAGATAACATATAGGACACGTTTTGCGGAAATATCTCATCTTTCCATAATAATAATCGTTAAAATGAATTTATAAATAAATAGGTACGTAGTTACTCTTATAAATGAAACTATCTTTTCGGATTTTGTCGCGGATTTATTATGTATTTTGGTTCCCGACGTTTCGAATGCTTTACAGCAATCATGGTCACGGGTCACTGTAAAGCATTCGAAACGTCGGGAACCAAAAATCATAATAAATCCGCGACAAAATCCGAAAAGATAGTTTCATTTATAATGTCAAACATTCGCGTAAACCTAAGAAAGTATTACGTAGTTACTCGTATAAATAAATAATGAAAAGCAATTAAGAATTCGAATCAACCACATTTTACCTGGTTTTCCGCGCGTGGGCTTCACTGCGTAGGCATTAGTAACTTCATAGTATGAGCACAATCAAACAGATACAATAAAAAAAATATTTATAGATTCGTTTTTATTAATAACTAGCCTTTCCCGCGGCTCCGCTCGCGTTCGAAAGGCTGAAAATCATAAGAAATATTTTTCTCCCGTTTTTGTAAAATTTTTCATTGATTATATTGTTGTTGTATTGGTCGTAGTGTGATGTTATATAGCCTATAGCCTTCCTCGATAAACGGACTATCCAACACAAAAAGAATTTTTCAATTCGGAGCAGTAGTTCCTGAGATCAGCGCGTTCAACCAAATAAACAAACAAACTCTTCAGCTTTATAATATTAGTATAGAAAAAGAACGTCCTACTGCAACAAGATTGAAGCAAATAGAACGAGGGCGACTTAAGCCTGACTTTTTTGAGAACTATCACTACATACTATTAAACAAAGTATGTCTGTCCCTAAGTATGCTAACAGCTTAGATCTTTAAAGCTACGCAACAGATTTTGATGCGGTTTTTTTAATAGATATAATGATTCGAAAGGAAGGTCTATATGTATAACTAGCGTAAACCGCGGCAGCTCGCACTAATCTGTAACTACACAGATATAATTACACCAAAGTAGTGTTTAGCTTATAACAATACTAGCTTTACCCGCGGCTTCACCCGCGTTCATTTTTTTAATTACTAATCATCCTCATTGGGTTGATCAGTAGGATGCCTGAAAGTTTCTTCAAAATTACTTTAGCTATTTCAGAATCCATTGTTAATACAAACAATTTTCTTTTTTTTTTTAATATATTTTTTTTAATAACTGTTACTTCTAGTACCTCCAAGAATATGTGTACAAAGTTTCATGATGATCGGTTGAGTAGATTCCGCGTGAAAGCGTAACAAAGTAACTTACATTCACATTTATAATATTAGTAGGGAAGTAGGGATTTAGTAGATAATAAAATATATTTAGCCTGAAAAGTTATCGTAAGAACTTCAAGTCGAAAAGTTGCAGAGACTCTAAGAACACAGAACAAATTGAATCGTTATAAAGATAATGACAGAATTATAACTCGCAACACTCCGTCTCTCCTTCTCTCAAACATCTTAGTTATTTTCTATTTTCCTAAAATGGGGTCTTAACGTTTAAAAACAATGTGAAAAAAATTCAATGCAGTAACAATAATTAATTATTATCATAGGATAATTGTTACTATATAATATACTAGCATTTCTCGCGGCTTCGCACGCGTTCGAAAGACCGGGAACCAAATTTTTTTCTGAGTCGCGTGGTATGGTACCTCGCAGAACTAACGCCCGCCCTTTCCGTTTTAGCAAGGTTTTTCATTTAATACTCCGCTCTTATTGGTCGTAGAGTGACATAATAAGTCCTATAGCCTTCCTCGATAAACGGACTATCCAACTCAAAAAGAATTTTTCAATTCGGACCAGTACTTTCTGAGGTTAGCGCGTTCAACCAAACAAACAAACTATTCAGCTTTATAATATTAGTATAGATTCATACGTCACATGTTTCATTTTTTGATATTTATTTATAAAGGCCCATCTGACTGACATTGAAAATGGTATTTAAAAATACTTTCTATATAATTTGAGGTAAAATTACGGAAACTACAGCATAAATTCATAATGCTTTTTATTTTTAGCTTCCATCTATTTTTGGCTGGCCCTGAAATTATCGGTTTATTGTAGTTAGTGAGCGTGGGCGTCCTTCGTATTAAGCTGGTGACTGGCCCTCGTTTTTCTCAGGCGTTTCTAAGTATTACTTTTTAAATAATATATAAAAGATATATTTTCGTATTTATATACAAATAGGCCATTCTTGTCTAAATTAGTTAGCTATTGTTAGATCAAGAATCAAGAAACAATCGAGAATAAACCAACAATTGACGACATGTTTGGCATGGACATTTATGTGTGTCATGACCACAAATATTACAAACATTTGTCTTGAGAACTTGACAACAAAGTAATATTATTGATTACATATTTATAATATGTATGTATTGAGAGTTATGTAAGGTATGTACATTGTACAGTATCTATCTATCCATAACAGACCTCCTAGCTTACATGGAACTACTTAGTTCTGTTTGTTAATGTACCAACATATTTATTAATTACTAGCGACTCACCCTCGCTTCGTTCCAGTTTACACCCCCTTCAGTATAATTTTTCTACAAATTTTGAATTTTTAATTCACCATCATACTTTCGTCAAACTGATGGGAGTAGGCCTCCCTCAGTACGGAGGGGATTACACCATAGTCCTCCGCGCTGGCCTAGTGCGTGTTGGCGAACTTCACATGTCTTTCGAAAACTTATTAGGTTTTCTCAGACATGCAGGTTTCCTTACGATGTTTTTCTTCACTGTAAAGACAAGTGGTAATCATGATAGAAAAGATTCGCACATAAAAATATCAGAGGTGCGAGACCCGGATTTGAACCCGCATCACTCGGTTATCCAAAATTATATCAAAAAATTATATTATGGTTTCAGAAATATTTATCCTCATAAATTCACCCTCACCTCTTTCATTATACCCCAATCTAAAAGTCCTAACTTTACACTACAGAACCCCTTTTGCTTTTTCATGATAACAAGTAGCATATGTCCTTCTCGCATCCTTTACGATATGTATTTTCAAATTAATCGTCCCATTAAAGCTTTCTAAGCGATTAGCGCGTATAAGGAGATAGAATTTTATTACTAATATTAGAAGTTAGGTTGGAAAATTGATATTAATTATTTATTAAATAATATGAAGTGTTAAATTAAAGTTATTAAATTTATTAGGCTACATTTAAAATGAAGAGACAGTGGTAGCCCAGTAGTAACGCGTTCGCTTGCATAACCTAGTGATGTGGGTTCAAATCCGGGTCTCACATCTCTGACATTTTCATGTGTGAAACTTTTCCAACATGATAACCACTTGTCTTACGCTGAATGGAAACATCGTGAGGAAACCTCCATGTCTGAGAGAACCTAATAAGTTTTCGAAAGACATTTCAAAGTCCGCCTACCCGGGCTGAACACTCACATTTAAAATTAAAATAGATAAGCTTAAATTAATTATACTCTAGCTACTGGAAGTCTCATCACTGAAGTCATAAAGAGTGATACGAAAACTGAAAAATATCCACATTACCATTACCATATTACCAATTACCATGAATGCAAAACAGTAGAGCCTATGAAGCATCTCGAGCACAGCTTTATAATACAAAGTGATATATTTATGGCCAATAAATTGAATATGTGGGTTCGCGTCGCGGATAAGCGTCCATACTACGTACTTGCCGAAAACGTAACATTCCGGATTACGGCGGTTGTCCATTGTCGTGTCGGATGCCTGAGAACATGTGTCGGAAAAAATATTCTACGATTTAATCAGACTTATTTTTAAATTGAAATGTGAGAATTACTCGGATTGCACTTACAAATAAAAAACCTACACATAAAATTTATATAACTAAAAATAAAATGAAGTTCATTGATAAATGATAAGCATCTGCGTAAGGGCTATCTGGAATAAGCTGTATAAAGGATAACATTGAAAAATTGCCCTAAAGAAGTGATAGTGTTTCTTTATGTAGAACTATGTATGAACCTAAAGATAATTTACAAAAAATACTTGAGGATATCTAGTATATAAAAATATAGTAATCAATTTATGCCTGATAATAATTATTAGAATATAATTTTGAGATTTTACAGAAATAAAATTTTGTTATTTCTCTAAATTCTGTCTCCACCGTATAGAAAATATATAAATTTAATACTTTCTTTACGTTGTAGCCAGAATTTAATATATGTATATAAAAGTATATAGACATGATGCACAATCTATGATATTGAAGTTCGATACAATATAAAGTTAACGTGTTTTTAAATTTCAAGTATTTTTAATTACTTGTATATCCAAAGGTAAGTATTTACCATGGAATTATGTAATACATATCTTCCATAAACTAGACCAGTTAGAAAATTAGCCTGAAGTCTCAACAATTTTATTCTTTATCCCGCAGAAATCTCTCCGAGATTAAAGAAGGACCAAGGTATAGAAGCTTCTCTTTTTACTGAAACTCCTAATTCAAAATGGCTAACCAATTTTCATACTCCATTTAGAGCTGTTCTAGGTGTAAGCATAGTAAAATAGTATTTTAAGCAACATTTCCGACAATAGACATCGACATTGCAGTACCATTAGAAACCATCCTCACCTCAGACCCGCGATCGATACACGCTTGCGCACAACTGACCACATTATTGAATGGCCCATTCATAGCGCAACTGGTGCCTTAAGAATGAACTCATGTTGAATGTATATGTATAGTGTAGCGTAGGCGACGGCCCAAATTTGATATCTTGACAGCTCTATATTTTAATTTCGGAAAGATTTACACCCACGTATTTCTCGTTTTCAGAAATCATTTCAAAAAAACTAAATATATTCTTATGTTGTTGCTATTATTATTCATTAGTTATATCACTATTTGATTCTATTACTATACGGGAATGGAGAAACGGGTGTTCAAGATATATCTAGATTATGTGTCGGCTTGTTAGTACTATTGTGGTACCAAGTTTATTTTATTTAAATAAATCAAATATTTAAATAAAATTACAAATATGAGCCTACAATTTGCAATAGGTTGGTAATATAAGAAAGAATAAAAGGTAAAAAAGTTAGCATATATTCTTATACATTCTTAAGAATAAATGTCAAAAAAATATTTTGCGTTCCTCATGACCAAATGCTTACGTAATTTCATTGAGGATGGCATTTATATATGTTCATTCACTTGTTATTCTACACGTAGTATGATTATATTACAAGCGATGGTACTGAGTAGGCACGGGTCCAAATTGAATATTGTAAGCTTGTGAGTGGGCTCTAATACGTCAAAGATGATAATTATATAACAGGGTGTATATATTCTTCCTACATCATTATTAGCGGTTATTAATCTTGTAGGCGTGTCAACGTGGGCACAATTATTCAATGCTTTCATTTATTGAGGGAAACCACGTTATTTCTATCCTTCAACTGATATAGACTCACCCCCGCTCCGATCAATTAGTATTGACTTCTCAAAATTAGATATTTTCTCGCAGAAAAAATCTATTTGTTGGTTCTTTCTTTGAAAAGCCTTTAAAATCATATTTTATTTATATTAAACTTTTAGGGATTAAATTGCCAAAATATCATAGTATATAAATTTATTAGCCCTTGTTAACGGTTTACTGCTGGATACGGGCTTCCTTCAATTTCAGGCCATAGTCCACCACGTTAGCCAAGTGCGGATTGACGGACTTCACATATCTAACGCGCGTTACTACTGGACTACTGCCGTTACATAAATTTAAAATCTATACTCATATTCTTGATTCATTGTGAGTGACTTAAAGACCAAGGTATTATAATATTTTTAGTCACGTTGTGTAATAATTAAAATTATTATTTTATATTTATCATCATTTATATATAAATAGGCAAAGACAAGGAAGCTCAGTAGCTTTTTCTTTTGTCTTTATCCACCGATTTTCTTGTTTTATTTAGTGACTAGCGACTCGCCCTCGCTTCGCTCGGACTCTTCCCTAGATTTAGCACAGGCAAAGCCGCGGGATCCGCTAGTTATGCATATAAACCTTCCTCTTGAATCACTCTATCTATTAAAAAAAACCGCATCAAAATCCGTTGCGTAGTTTTAAAGATTTAAGCGCACATAGGGATATAGGGATATAGGGACAGAAAAGGCGACTTTGTTTTGTACTATGTAGTGATGTCATCTGTGGGGGAGATATTATAGTGCCCAAGTGTACGCACAGACACAAATGCACTATTCCTTATCACTCTCAAATTTCGGTGGGACGATAGCTCGACACGACCAGTGAGAGTTAAGGCGCACGATCGTCGGCTTTACGTGCTCTCTCAGGCACGGAGGTGACACACCGCCAACTTCCTAACTCCAGGCTGTTACTGAGGCTCACTAAACAGAAAGACTCAATTACTAAACTTAGTTATCTATTGATAAATTAAAAATAACATATATATCTTTTGGAAGTTTCAATATTCTTCATAGTTTATAAAATCTCGAATATTTTTAACGTAATATATTACATAATAAACTACAAAAATCTGTGCTTTTTAAATCTATAAATAAATGACTAAGAGTATAAGTTTAAGCTCTTTACGCAACGATTTCGCTCGTTTGATGTTAATTTCACTAACCAAAATCTTCTCACCTCAAAATATCTCTCAATTGCTCAAAGCTCCCAAGTATCACGTAAGCTTTTACGCCATTCCAAGTTATTTTAAGCACAACTGCTTATTTTGTATTTATTGGTAGCGTTATTTTTAATTTTAATATCCGTCGCTCAAGTCGATTGACGTCAGTAACTTATTCTTGCAAGCGAAACTTTCAAAGTTTTATAACTTTTTAATTTTTCGAGATATTAAAAAAACTCTTTGTTATTCTTAATGTATTGTACTTAAAATTATATGATTGTTTCTTGTTATTATTGGTAAATAAATTATTGGTTTCAATGAGCCTATCCGCGATATATCTCCATAGGGCTTGGTAAGGAGTTGAGTATCTTTCACATTTGAGATGACGGTACAGCATCAGGCTAATGTTACCTATATAAGTTATAATATA
Organism: Boloria selene; assembly: GCA_905231865.2. Classification (NCBI taxonomy): domain Eukaryota; kingdom Metazoa; phylum Arthropoda; class Insecta; order Lepidoptera; family Nymphalidae; genus Boloria; species Boloria selene. Next base: position 5,525,044 of record HG993156.1, read on the forward strand.
ATGTTTCGTCTTCATCAGCCCTTTTTAACATTCCACTGCTGGGTATTGGCCTCCCTTTATTTCAAGGGAGTTCAGGTCATAGTCCACCGCGCTGGCCTAGTGCGTGTTTGTGCATGTGAAGTCCGTCAGACGTGCAGGTCTCCTCACGATGTTTTCCTTCACCGTAAGACAAGTGGTAATCATGATAGAAATTATTCGCACATGAAAATATCAGAGGTGCTTGACCCGGATTTGAACCCGCATCACTCGGTTATCCAACCGAGCACATTACCGCTGGGCTACCACAGTCAATATAATGTTTAATGCATAGTTTCTGATACTTTTAATTATTAGTCTGTGCAAAATTACCTGGTTATGTATGGAATTATTATAAGACATATTTAGATCTGTGGAAGTTTCTCTTATCAGATATTATTTTATCGTCTACATCGTAATAATTGATAGCTTGTAAACTGGACGAGTTTTCTTGATTTATGCCTGAGAAAATTCTCGTTCAATCTTCGATGTGATAGTTAATAATTAAAATAGTTCATATATCTTTCATTCTTGTTCAGTGTAATTTTTACAATCAAAAATTAATAGAATTGCTTTAGTCTAAAACAATTCTAGCTAATATGCTCAATAATTCTGACCGAGTTGAATTTCCGTATTCATACTCTTAACGCTTTGTCTCTAGAACAAATGGGAGCCAAATTGCATATTCAAATCATATTATTGACATTTCACAGACCACAGTATTAGATTATTTTTTTGTCGTTGATAGAAAGGGGAAAGGGTTGAAGTTGTATTAGACGAATGTGAAAGCGAATGAGTGACACTCATGTATATTTGATTGACAAGATTACCTCGCATCGCTCTGGTACCTGAAAAAATACCGTGCTTTTTTTATTTATAATGCAGATTATTATTAAAAATGACGATATAAATGTGTTTGTTGAACTGAAAACACTAAAATTTTATTAGAACATAGATATAATATTGAGATATTATTCATACATGTTATTGACTCAAGCATATGATTTTGGCTCATCGATCGATCGAACGATCATAACGATGACATAACTGTCCCCTCACTGTTAGACCTAGGTCTTCTTAAAAATTACGAAGACCAAGACCAAGGAAGGGCCAATTTGGCATCCACTCGGCTTCTGTGTCTTTGTCCAAGTCATCAAACCGTGTGGGAAGTCCGTTTGTGCCCGACTATCCAAGATGCGAGCAATGCGTTGATTCATCCACTACCCCACTTATACTTAAATTCTTTTGTTTTTGATCATTTTAAATTCAAGCAGGAAACTCAGAGAATAGCTCTTTCACAAAGAACTTTACGACAAAGTTGAAAACTGGTAAAATTAAGTTTCATTTTTCTCTAAAGATTCATAAAAGTTCTTTTCCTTTGAAGTCCTTGTTTTTTAACCAGCGTTAGTTATGCATGTACAGATTTTTCACAGGCAAAATTCAAAAGAAATCAATAGCAATAGCAAAAGTACTAATCGATTGGGGTCAACTACACAAAACCTGTTTTAAAACTTTTAAAACGTCCTCGGATTTGAACCCGATTCACTCGGTTTCCCAAGGAAGCATGGGCTACCACTGCATGCCTGAATAGAACACCTAACAGTATTTTTTTAATATTATTCGCTTCCTCTGATGTCTCCATATAGACATTAGACAAGTCAATTTTATGAAGCGGAATCGTATTAAGAACTCATTTCAGGTTACAAGCAGTGATCGAAGTAGCGTCAAAGGAAAACATTTTCGAAGAGCCTTCTTCCCATTTTCTTGACGAGAATTTCTAATATGTCTGCTAAAAATAGAAATTTTATTTGGGTTCGACCTCATTTTATTTTCATACATAAATCTTACCTGGAATTTCGTCTTTCATGTTATAATTCAACTACTTTTGAGATGTACTCAGCTTTAATTTAAATACCACTAACTGGCTTTCCTGGCTTTATTGTATAGTGATACTATACACTATAGTGTAGTAATCGAAACTGTCGACATTAATCATTCTTGAAAATTTGAAAACATATATGAAGATTTACCTACGATTATGTATCATGTATATAAAATTATTTTGTTAGTTATAATGTATTTATTAAAAAGATATAGACTAGTACACGTTATTATAATATTTAGAAATCACGTTTCTCGTAAAATGGGGTCATTTAATTTAATACTAAAATGTTAAGAAATTTTGATATGCTTATATAATCTACATCATCTAACACCAATTACATAAGGCTCTTTAACAATATTTTATCTTGCACTCGGGACTCTGTTCTTAATATAACACAAGGGAAGCCGCGGGTTCCACGAGTAAATGTATACAAAAACTTGATAAATTACATACTTAAACTTTACTCAAGAACCATTCTATACATTAGTGAAAACAGCATGAAAATCGGTGCAGTAGTATTTAAGTTTTTCGCGGACAGACAGACACACAGACGTAGCAGAGGACTTGTTTTATAATATCTAGCGTTATTATATCACTAAATCAGCTACATTTACCGCTTATGGCCCTTATACCAGGTGGTTTACTAGTTTTTTGCGCGATGCCTCTGCTCAATTTGAAGATCGCTTCAGTAATGCTCTGACCCAGATTTTAGGTAAATTCTCTTATCGTTCTTGGTTTCAGCTGTAACATCATGTGCAAAGCATATGCTTTCCCTTATTTTTTCAAAGATGGTGAACTTCCACACAAGCTTTCATGCCCAATCCACTAAAGATGTATGTATTTACAAAAATTATGTATTTACAAAAATTATCTATTAAAAAAATCGTATGCCTAAATCGAAGGGGCGATAATCGGATGTTTTCTGTCAATGAGTCGATGGTAGATTTTTATTCATAGTAATAGCAACTCAACCTCACTTTGCTGGGTTCGAACTTTTTAACCATCGGGTTCCTCAGATCGGGTAAATTTATACAAAAATTATATTGTGATTATCAGTTTCCTCAATTACTCCATGCCTCCCCGTGTTCTAAATATTCTATAAAGACTATTTTAGTCTATTCTTAAAATAACAGCTGTGAAACCTTTTTAAGCTCTTTTCGACATTAATTCGTTTTTAATGTGGGCTAAAGTTCAGACATTCCTTTGAAACAATGGCTTCAAAAGGACAGCTAAAGTGTACTCTATTGATATAAAGCTACGTGAAAGTGCTGTCAGTGGCTTTCAGTTGTTTTACCATTAGTAAATATAAAATAAAATTTAAGAGTTTGGTTTTTTAATTAAAGCGCGCGTGTGTGTGTGTGTGTGTCTGTGTGTGTGTGTCTGTGTGTGTGTGCGTGTGTTTTTGTGAGTGCATATGCCAACATTTTAAAAAAGAGGCTTGACAAAATCACATCTGATGATGAGCTTCAATGTTTTCAAGCTTTGCTTTAGTTTTAGTGTCATTTATATATTTTTAAAGTTTTTTTAAACTCAGAAATATATAATATTATGTACATCGCATATAACAATGAAAATTTAAAATCACTTTACGTTCAGGTTTCTACCATCTGTATCGAATATTTTGAACTAAATTGTTCTCAACTGGCACGAATAAAAGCCATAAACAAGGGATAGAATTGAATATATTGAATTTCCCCTTTCCCTTAAGTAAAATGTGAATTAGGTACTTAAAATCTTTTGTAAGTATCTTTTGTAAGTTATAATAATATTATGTATTAATAAATTATTAAATAGATATTATTATTAATTATATTTCAAAGTAAAAGGAGTGGTTTTCTTTGTCACTGCTTTAAATTAGGTATAAATGACAACTATGCGAGTTTTTATTTCTTATACATATATAAATATCTCGTGTCACAGTGTTTGTTATAGAAATCCTCCGAAACGGCTTTACCGATTGTTATTAAATTTTTGTGTACATTTTATCGGTCTAAGAATAGGTAGTAGGCTATTTTTTATTGCGATAGTTGATAAGGGTGGCCCTCTCCAGATGGCTAGCTCTTAGAACGTGGGTGAAGCCACGAGAATTGCTATGAGTTTATATAGTCTTTGTATATAAATTCTTCATTCTGAGTAATATTGTTCCCCAAATATATTAAAATAACAAAATAAAAAAGTCAAATAATATAATAAAAATGATTATGGCTATTTTTCACATTAGCATAGTTTAAGTTTAATTCAAAGTTTCTAAGAATATTGAAAATAACTTTTACCATAAGACATTCTCCTCTGATGAATTATTCAAGAAAACCTTCGAAAGTACTCGAAGTCCAAACCCTCGTATTCGTTTGAACTTTCCTTTCAGATTTCAGTTTTCACCCCCAACTAATGGTCCTAATATAACAAATACATAATAGGAACGAAGTTCATTAATATAAAAATGTTAGCTATTAGCGGTATAAAGAAAAAAATATTCTGGTATAGGTACATTTTTTATAATTTTTTTATCGATAAAAATAAAAATCTAAACATAAAAAGTTATAATAATTATTTACCATGATTTATAAAAAACAAAAAGTGTTGTTACAATTTTTGCTCTTAATTTTTTCCGTCTAGCCCCTTTTCGCAACGCGCGATAAGGAACTTCGTTTCGTTCCAATAATAAAGGGCTCATGGAAACTTTATCATAAAAAATATAACATAATTATTAATGAAATATGAATGAAAAATATTTACTAACATATGAATTTTCTGAAGCAAGGCTATTGTTTCAATAAAATAAATAGTCCTCGCAGTCCACAAGGAGTGCAATCATAGATATTTATTACGTGCCATCATATTGCCTTGCGGTTATAGATCGTAGATGTAGACTGAGTGCAGATTTTCTTTTACTGATGAAATAAAAAAAATATAAAATATGTGTGTATAAACAAGGACATACACAGTGCTTTATAAAGTGTGCACAGATAAATGAAAGCTATTCCGATGAGCTCCAAACGTCCTTTTTTGGAAATCTGCCTTCATCCTTTGTTCACCTGTTTTATGCAAAAAATTACTTCAAATTAATTACTACTTCTCTCTTATAATACGCTTTAACTTATGTAGACAGTGTGCTGGGGTGCAAAAGCACCAACTTTCCAACTAACTACTACTGATTATACCGAAAAAGAATATGTTAGTAATCGAAGCCCGACCCGAGACTAGAACCTAGGACATTAGTATTTTACTGCCGTTCACGCTAGCAACAATTCTAAGAAATTATTAAATGTGCTTAATTGATTGATTACGTAAAAATAAGATGCAATAATATTAGCCATTTTCATAATAATTCATGCTGATTTAGATTCATAGCTAACTTATCCGCCAATTCCTGGCCTATATGATTGCAACGTTATTACTTTCGACAAATAACTAGGAGTTTGTTTATCTCCATATAAAATACAAGCATTTGCATGATGTGAAATGCGTAGGAGCTCTTATAAACGTCTGCGGGATATCGACATTCTATAAATAATTTTATTAGAAGACCCTCTTTGATGTAGGACCTCGTAAAAAGTTTCAAAAGTTACGTTCATTTTGGCCACGTCCATTCATGTATGGATGAAAAATCTTTTTAGATATAGTATTTTGGCTAGACTTTCTGTTTTATTGAAAGATAATACATGAGAGCAAATTCATTATTAACATATTATATTCTTAATGTTCTTTAAATTAAAACCGATTTTCGTTATTTTGTTTCAATATGCTTAACAATCTTCCTATGGAAAATTTAATTTCATTTAGTGTTATGTACTAAAAGGAAAAGTTATTCTATTAGAACTGTACAGGTACATTCTATTAATAAACATATGTAGGTAGTATTCAACTACCCACTAAAACCCAAGCACCCATTTTCCACCCGGCAGGTCTGCCTGCCACGTTTCACACCGCCCAACGAATTGAGTGCCTCTCTCTGTGAGTTTCTTGCCTTCCCGTCCTGCTGGAATGACGGACGCTACTGAGAACACCCCCCATCCCCCAAGTTTTGGCGCGAAAGTTTATTAAATATTTTTAAATATTGCGAGAAATTCTAAAGATTTAGTGAAGTGAGGGAGATTGCTACTTTAATATTAAAAAATATTCAATAAGAACTTACCTTTCAACTCTGTTATAACGGACCTTATTACACTCAAGACAAAGATAATTCAAGTCAGTAGAAAGATGATTTCGACTTAGCATTTTCATTATACTTAATACCAAAACGATGGATACATTAGACTTTTATAGTATTCCGCATAGCCGCTACGAGGGTTATTATAAAATTACCTCTAACTGCTTATTGCTTAACTAGCCACTCACTCTGGCTTTACTCGGGTTCGTCCCAATATATACAGTACATTTCTTAGACATGAGTTACTTTCCCACGGTAAAAAGTATCCTATAGGTATGGTATAATAACTAGCTATCATCATACCAAATTACATTAAAATCTATTCAGTGATTTTCTCGTCATATGGTCACTGACAGACAAACAAATATTCTTAATTATATAGTTTCCACGTCTGTATCAATAATCATGACATTCAATAAGATTCAATAACATTTTCGATTCAGTTTTAATTTTATTATATTAATCTTTCATTCTCCTCACATTTTATATGTAGTTAAGGAGGCTATATTATATTTATTATTTCTGATGGCCGTCTATATAAATGGACATCTAGAAGTCGATAAGTAACATTCTTTTTATAAAATAAATAATATTAATAGAATGTCCTCTACACCGCAGTTTGGTCACGACGGCCAATTTCACTGAACAAAGTACGTGTGTAGAAACACAATCGGCTCTATTTCCGTAGTCTTCTAGTGCGTTGGTCGATAAGCAGATCTATACAAGAGATAATATCCGTATATAAATTGAATTCTTACTCTGTGTTAATTAATAACATAGTAATTATTATAATTGTAAAATTTAGTGAAGCAGGAATATGCAATATATTAATGGGTCATGAAATTATATCGCATAAACTAATGTAGTATGTCAATTGATTCTTCTCGTTAAGTATAATAATTATTTTCTTAAAGAATATTTTTTTTTATGGTACAAAGGGGGCAAACGGGCAGGAGGCTCACCTGATGGGAAGTGATCACCTCCGCCCATGGACATCTGCAACGCTGCAGGACTTGCAGATGCGTTGCCGGCCTTTTAGGAAAGGGGGAGAGGAGGGAGGGAGGGAGGTAAGAGGGAGGAGGATGGGAGGAGGGATGGGGAGTGGGCCTCCCTGACTCTTACTTACCGGACGCGACAGCATAGCTGCCACTTCACGCCGGTCTTCTGTGAGAGAGTGGTACTATACGGGGCGTGCCGGCCCATTCGGCTGCTACCCGAAGGTAACAAGCATGGAAAGTGTATTAATTCATAAATTGATGATAAATCAGTATAAATTATAAATGAATGGTAAGTGCTATTAAGTATGTTGGATAGTTTGTTATTTTAATTATTACCGAAAAGGCGTTAACAATATTTAAAAAAAAGCAATATATTTTTTAATAAATACAACAATATTTGTCAAAAGCCGAAGTAGGTTTCAGATGAAAAAGTTCAGTTGTCATCGAATTCATTCAAGAAACAAAGAAATATTTAAATAATAAAATTGAATTGACATTTTTGGAATTATCATCACAATAAACAATGGTGACAAAGCCCTGAGCAGTCAAAAGTGTTAATTAAATTAACGCCTATTGGTTTGTAAATTGTAAAGAGATTTACACATGAGTTGAGTGACTGACATTGATTTTATATTAAATACTGGCGATTTATTAAAAATATGGTGCCCCTGAGTTTACACGTACACAAAGTTAACAATTTCATGGGCTTTAAGATCCGCGGAACTTTAACTATTTTTTTAACACCAAAGTACATAACACCTTATGACATCAAAAAATCACCTGCTAAAATCTCGTCAAAATCGTTTAGCAATTTTGGAGATTTCAGATTAGACAATTTCAATTTCATAACAAACAGACAGATAGGCATAAGTTCAAAAAATCTTTTTTATTCTTATAACTAACATTTATACTCAACTACTACTATTAACATAACTAACATTACAAAAATACACTCAAAAATTTATTTGTATTAGTAGATAGATGCCTGAGTTGTATAATCAGAATATCAGCAAAAACCATAAGTATTTCCAAAAGCTACCTCTAAGTCCGGGAAATATAATAACTAGCAAAAACCTGAGCTTTATGAGGGCTCGCGTTGTTTTTCTAACGAGTAATAATGTTACAGCGATGTTAACTTTTTGGTTTTTTAACACATGGTTTTAGTAGTACAATAACATTCTATCTAATGAACACAAAATTGTTAATGTTCATTTTTTTAATGGTTTAAAATTATTTTTTTAAGGATAACACAATTAGATATGAAGTTAAAATACTATGTTAAAGCACAAATATATAGGCGTGATAGTTTTTCAGTTAAATGTACCACAAAATGTGTTGTTGTTGTGGGATAGTGTTGAGGCTTGCTTCGCTCGCCGTAATTATCAGGGATTAGATGAAAATTATTTCATATTTTATTGATTTTGATATAAATTGGCATTGTCTATATCTGTCTTATCTACTCCCACAGAGTCACTTTAAGTTCTTTAAGTTTCTTTCAAAAGTCCTTCTACTGACTGAAGGATATTTTCAAAGCAGCTGCTCGGATTTTTGGCAAACAATATAATAAATACTGATCTTCTATAAAAGACAAAGATATTAACAATTACAGCTTTACTTGTAAATTTTTGTAATTTCTTTGAAATCTAATAGTCTAATTGACTTATACCTACAGAACTTAATAGTAGTAACATGTTATCCCTTAATCAGCTTTTTTTTTGTATTTATTTTTCTTATTGTCTGGATTTACATTTAAATAATTTTAGTTCTGGCGCGCGCGTAAATTATACATACGTTACGTTCGGTGGAGTAGTTCTAAAAATTCAATAAGCTCTGAAACTGAGCAAATACATTCATTGTTGAGACATAAGTAGATGAACTTTAGCACATAGAGAGGTGTGGATGTATGCCTGAAATAGCCAACTTTTTATACCGAAAAGAAAAGTAGAAGTAGATTTTTATTAATAATAAATCCCCATTTCCTTTTTGTGAAAATTATTGCCTTCTTAAAGTTTTTGCTATGGCTCTATGATTTAGGACTCAAGTGATCTTTTATAATATACATTTTCTTAGTGTCCGACTGTCTGTTCTTCATAAAAAGATGATATTTAAAACTAATAATTGTGGAATATGTGCTACTACATGTTATCTCTGTAACCATTTTCGGTTTTTCGGGAAAAAGGCAAGTTATAAACCAGCAGATCGCTGGTTACGCTCATAAGCCGTCCAACATTTAGTATCCATCCAGTCGTATCAGCAGTCCCGTTGGATTTGAGAAAGAAGAAAAGAAGAATGTCAGTATATATAGATATAGTATATATATACCTATATAGATATGGGGCAGGTCAAAATATGAGTGACATCATTAAGATTGCTCAAAAATTTGCTAAGTTAAGTTTAAATTCTGAAATGAGCAGACAAGCATTAATATGCAAAAGGGACTTGACGGAATCCGTTGAGTCAACAGAAAAATTACCTAAAATAAGTCCTTAACCAGCTGAAGTCCAACTTCAGTCTTAATTAATTAGGACATTTTGAATATTAATTTAATGAACAATTTAGTTAAGTAAAATAATACAAAATAATAAAATAAGCCTTTATTGCTGCCCATAAAATACAAAAATATTATTTTCGGCAGACATCATCACTGGTGTTTTACTCTAAGCACCAGAGGATAAGCACCTGAGACATATCCTAATCCAAAAATAAATGTGCGTTTATATTTTCTCTACATATTCCGAAGCTATTGATCCGATTGCGATGAAACTCTAGTGAGTCATTCCTGCGTAAAAAAGAACCTAGCGTAATTACGCTTCCCTAAGCTATTCAAGCTGTCTTTAGTATTATAACCTGCATCACCATCAGCCCTTTTTTAACGTCCCACTGCTGGGCACGGGCCTTCCTCAGAACGAGGGGGATCAGGCCTTAGTCCACCGCGCTGGACTAGTGCGTGACTTCACGTGTATTTCGAAAAGTTGCTAAGATTTTCTCAGTCATGCAGGTTTCATAACTATGTTTTCCTTCACCATAAGACAATTGGTAATAATGATAGAAAATGATTCGCACATGAAAATATCAGGAGACCCGGATTTGAACTCGCATCACTCGTTTATCTGAACTGCCTTTATAACTCAACAGTCAATAGCTAATTATAACCATACCTACTCGTATATTATGTTTATAATACTATCAACAGTCACGATAACCACTTTATGCTTCGTTTTAGCTATTACATTTCTGAGAGATATTTGAGATAACCGCACCAGGCAGCCGGATCCAAGACAGGCAGATATAGATTATTTTAATAAGATTTTCAGATTCGTCTCAGTTTTTTATTTTGTGTATGATATATATGCAGCCCGAGCGCACCCGCCGGGCTAGTAATAAACGAGTCCTCAAGCAGTACGGTTGTTTCAATACTCTCCATACATATCATTGGCGAACGTCGTTGGACTACCCGCGCGTATTAAAATAATTAGTAAAAGGAGTGCTTACTTAGGAAATTTACCGGTTTTCGATCATAAAACAGGAGAATGGAGAATATAAAGGTAAACTAACGCAGTTCTTAAAAATAAATGGTGTGGACGAGGAGAAGAAAAGTGGAATTTTACTGACTCATCTCACAGACGAGACATACCGTTTGGTGTTTAACCTTGCTTTTCCAAAGCAGTTGGAAGCGTTATGCTACGAGGACCTCATTGAATTACTCGATTGTCATTTCAAGCAAAAAAAATGCTCTTTCGTGGACAAGGCGAAGTTTTTTGGTGCTAGTAAGGAGCCAAGCGAGACCCTAGGAGATTGGGCGGCGCGATTAAGAGGTTTGGCAAGTCATTGCGACTTCGGCACCGCTCTAGAAACAAATTTGAGGGACCGTTTCGTGCTTGGTCTTAGTGCTGGGCCTGAACGCGATAAGCTATTTGAACAAAGCCCGTCTACGCTTACCATGGCGCGGGCTATAGAAATAGCGGAGCAGGCGGCGTACGCAAAAGAGGCAAAGGCGATGTCAGGCACAATTACTGAGGGTATTCCTATCAAAGAGGAGCCATTCTACCGTTCGTCATTCCAGGGCAAGTTAAGTCAAGGACGTGGCGCCGGCGGTGCTAATGCTTTAAGCCGTAAAGAAAATAAACGCTGCCAGGTTTGCGGAATGAAAAATCATGGTAGTGAAATGTGTCGCTATAAGGGTTATAAGTGTCAAAAGTGTGGTGTAAAAGGTCACTTAAAAAAAGTGTGCGGTAATTTTAAAGGCTCATCGAGCATTTATCACGTTAAAACTAATGAGGAATGTAGTGAAAATCAGGCTCAGGATACGGTTTGTGAAGAGTGCCAGAACTTTAACATAAGGTATGTGGCTGACAAGTCTATTCAAATTGAATTAGCCTTAGATGATCAATTTATTAAAATAGAACTTGACTCGGGATCTGGCAGCAGTGTAATTTCATATAATGTGTACTGTTCTAGATTTTTACATTACAAATTACAAAATAGTAATGTAAAAATGTGTTTGTTTAACGGACATAAAATTTCTCCACTAGGATTCTTTAATATCAAAGCAAAGTTTAATAATATTGAGAAGTTTATTAAAGTTTTTGTAGTAAAGAATGGAGGACCGCCTCTGTTGGGAAGAGATTTCATGTCCGCCTTTAATTTAATAATCACAACTAATATTAAGTCCTTAGAGTGTAGTGATACTGATGTCCCTGAATTATTGGAACAATTTCCTTATTTGTGGCGAGATGAATTGGGTTCATTTAATAAATTTAAAGTTAGCCTACAACTAAAAGAAAATTCAGATCGAACTTGTAAAAAGATGTTAAAATGTATTCTTAGAGATAACTTACCACTGTATCAAATAAATGAACTATTGTTAGGTTACTTATTTAATTATAGAAATACTGTGCACTGTACCACCGGTGAAACGCCTTCTAAATTAATGTTCGGTAGAAACTTACGGTCGCGTCTTGATTTAATTGTACCATCAAAGGATATCCATTTTAGTCCTTCAGTAGTACCCCAGAAAAGACAATTTACTATCGGCGATGTCGTTTGGACCCGGGGGTACATCGCACGAAAGGAAATTTGGCAGTTAGGTATAATTAAAAATAGGATAGGTAATAAGATGTATAAAATTTTCATCAAAGAATTGAACCTCTACTGTATAAGACATGTCGATCAGATAATGAAATATACTGGTAATAATAGTAATCTGCCTACAAACATAAATACTGATGTTAAAGAGTCTCATCAGTTTCAGTCGCCCTCTGTTTCTTTGTCAAATAGCACAGCAATACAACATTCATCAGCGGCGGAGAATGTCGGAGATGATGGGGATGGTGAGGAATGGGGCGATTGCGAGGCGATTGAGAATGAGCCCAGGCCCGTTGTGAACATTTCCGAGCCAGAGCCGGTACAATCTAGTGTTAATATATCCCAAAGCGACCAAAATGCTAACACCGGTACTCATATCACTGAAGTATCACCATCATCACCCACACTCTTACGCCCGAAACGTAATAGAAAAATTATAGATTATAAAAAGTATTTTTAAGATTAATATATATGAAAGTACATTATTCAATTTTGGTTTTGGTAAAGCTATATATGTATTGAATATTGTCAGCAGGTTTCAAAAATTAAGTGTGAAGGAATGGTATATATGCAGCCCGAGCGCAACCGCCGGGCTAGTAATAAACGAGTCCTCAAGCAGTACGGTTGTTTCATTACTCTCCATACATATCAGTGTACCTGTAGGCTGTAGATTATTTTTTTTACGAAATGGCATTACAGGTTTCCTTTTGTACTTGGAAAAGTCCAAAGTTGGAAAAGTCCACAGTATGAAAATGACTGAAAGTATTACAAAACTGCAAACCTTTCCCAATCATTAACAGCATGATTTGGCAAAAAATCTTTTAAAAGTATTTAATTTAAGTAGTAGTAGAGTAAATTTCGCAAAGATTTTTTTTGTTATTAAAGTCGTATAAACGTCGAATGACATTTCAAGAAGACAAGTTGTAAACTTCGTCGGTAAACTTTGGAATATTTCGTAACTAAACTAACTACACAAGGGTGAAACTTTTTCTCAACTTTTATTTCTCAATATTTTACTTAACGAAAAAAACGTTTTCATTTGATTTTACTTATTTTATTTCACAACCCTGGCTAGAACATTTCGAAGATAACTAATAATTATAGATATAGTTTGTATATTATTTATAATGCCGTTACGCCACTGTTCAGTTACTTGTGATATATCATCACCATCATCATCAGCTCTTTTTAACGTCCCACTGCTGGATACGTGCCTCCCTCAGTATGAAGGGGGTCAGGTCATAGTCCACCGCGCTGGCCTAGTGCGTGTTGGCGGACTTCACGTGTCTTTCGAAAACTTGCTAGGTTTTCTCCGACATGCAGGTTTCCTCGTGATGTTTTTCTTCACCATAAGGACAAGTAGTAATCATCTTTGAAATGATTCGTACATGAAAATATTAGAGGTGCGAGATCCTTATTTCAACCCGCATCACTCGGTTATCCAAGGGAGCGCAGTTACCACTGGACTACCACTGTCCATGATATAGATAGGCAAAAATTGTAAAAACTATAGATGACAATATCGATAATAATTACTGTTTCAAGAAGATTTTTCGAAAAAATATTTAATATACATTATTTTATCACTCAAATTAGCCATCCAAGATATGTATAAGGCATTACTAATATTTTAGGTATATTCAACAGTTCTTTTTAAATAAACATTTAAAATTTAAATACTGTTTTGTAATAAACACGTTTTAAAAACGATGATTACGGTCAATAAATTAGTGTTCGGTCAGGAACAGTCGTTCTGTAGCTTGTAAAATGTAAATGTTTCAATAAAAACTCGATAAGCTTGCTTGCTACGACACTCAATCAACTGAAGTTGCTATACCGAATGAACCAGAAAGAGGGTGGTGATTTAAAAAAAATGTCTGTTGTTTCTTCTGTTTTATACCGTAAAAGAAGAGGGAAGAATGTTCTGAATTCTCAAAGTATATTTTTTCGTATTTATAAAAATAAGCAAATATTTTTCTAGCAAAGGTAAACTCTTCTTACTTTTCAAATCCTTGGGTTCCAACTAATTACGTAATTTTAGAAGTAGGTACGAGTACGTTATAATATATTATGTTACTACTATTATCCCTGAATTCTCTCACTATTATGTTACTACTTAATCGGTGTTCTCTCTCAAAACTCTGTAGATAAAAAATGCTGAAAACAAAATATGTTATGAATAACAATTATTCGCGTAAATTAAATTTTTTAATATTTTTTTTGTTATAAAACATTAAGTAAAAATATATTTAACACTTTTACAAAAAAAACTTTTATGAAGTCGGTTAAAAAGTAAAAATATGAACTAGAAACTATATCCAGTCTGGATAAAGAGCTTACAGAAGACCGGAGTCATCTCGCCACATATCAACGTCAGAGGAACAAACCTAGTAATATAATTCCGAAAACGGCTTCAGAGCTGGAAATATTTTAAAGCCAGGAGCAAATGCAACTAAAATTATTTAGGTACTATCTGTTACATTAAATTTACAGATTCAAAGACTTTGAAGTAAACGTAAAGTGTTTTTAAGGAGATTTTATCGCCTATCTATTATTGAAACCGTGTCAAAATCGGCAAATGCAACGACATGGTTTAATGAGACAGGGGCTGAAAGCTACTCTATTTTATACACTTACTAACTGACACACCCTAGCTCCGCTCGGATACGTTTAACGGATAGACTTGTTAGAGATGTGATAAATTAAATGTAAAAAGTATCTATATATGCCGACCTGGTTAACAATGGCACCAATGATACAATACAGTGATAGCTCATGCCAAATTTTATCTAAATTTGTGTAGTATAAATTATAATCTACAGTACTTCATTCATGAATACCAAACAAATAGAGTCATACAAACAAATAATTCAGGAACAACATATTTGAAGTTTATTTTTTGCATACCTACAATATATACGTACCTATTCATTATTTTTAAGCTATTGCATAACTTTAATCGCGGGCTTTGAACGCGGCGACCGAATCAAGAAATTCCGTAACGAAAATAAAACCTAACACCCCCCCCCCGATTTCTTCGCCGTCTGTGGGCCGATTTCAAAGATTTTTCTTTTGTTCGGTAGGGTTTAGTTCCCATTGTCACCAAATCACGATCTGATGATGGCTTCCCAGGGAAATCGAGGGCAACTGTTAAATTTTATAGGCATCTATTATGTTTTTGATATATTTTCTAAAGATGTTCAAGCATTTGCGTCGGAAAATCATCATTTCATGTGGATGAGCTGATGATGGAAGGTACAACAACGGTATTTTTTTATGTTTGTTCATTAATTTCTGCGTCAAATGTTGGCCGATTACAAATTTCTTTTTTGTTCGGTAGGGTATATTTCCAAGATATTGACATTATCACCAAGTCAGGATCTGATGATGGGATCCTAGGGAAATCGAGGGTAACTCTCACATTTTACAGGCATTTATTACGTTTTTCATATAGTTAATAAAGCTGTTCAAGATTTTGTGATGATGGTAAGGTATATCTCCTCCCACTCCGTCTACCATGTAGCTTGGCCTAGCGTTCCCTTAACGTGTATGTACCTATATGGTACGACTGTACGAAGTTCGCACGGATCGAGACGATCTGCTCCGAAATCGGACGAATACGTATATGTTCCTTATTTCAGTTACCATAAACCTATAGCTTCAATGGTAAAAATTCCTGAATAACCTACATGTGTTGTAAGATAATAAAAATATTTAAAACAATATTAACTTCTCATTTATTCGATAAAAGAAAAAAAAACGTTTTCTTATCGGTCACCATGCTCAAAAAGTGTAACTTGAATTAATATCAAAGAAAATAAAAATAAAAAATAAGTAAATAAGTAAATAATAGTTGTAAATGCATAAGTTTATAAAGATGCTATGCAATAGCTTTACCGCGGTAGTCCCCGAGGGCCACACATTTAATTTTAATAATAAAATAAACACTATATTTTAAGTTGTAAGTATACATTTTTTAAATTACGTAAAGATAGGATAAGTAATTTCAGGAACGCAGGAATTTTATGTATTAAGACAATAAGAATTAACAATATTTGTAAGTACGTATACTTATATAATTACAAATAATTTATTAGACACTACGAAACTCGGCATAAAAAGAAAGATGAAATGAAATAGCACCATAGCGACCTTATCACTAAGTGAATGATATTTTCTTGGTTTTATCCTCCTAGATATTTTCCAACCAACCTTTGGACAGAGAGAAAGGAAAAAATATTACAGATACGGGAACTCGCAATATCAAAAAAATAAATAACTGTAGTTCTAACCATGCTTCATCCTTGTATATTATACTAGCAAAAAGCTGAGCTTTGTGAGGACTCGCGTAGTTTTTCTAACGGGTAATAAATTAATGTTAATTTCTTATGGTTATACAATTATATTTTGTTTGACAGATAACACATCTAGTTAAATGACTATGTTAAAGCACAAATCTTTAGACGTGATAGTTTTTCAGGAACGTGTATCACAAAATGTTCAGGTTGTGGGTAGCGTTAGGGCTGATAATATTTCGTGTATCGCGAAAACACATTAAAAAAAAGAAAAATAAACTGTGGAGAGGCACAAGCTTACTACTTCACTTTTATATTATACTAGCATTTCCCGCGGCTTCACGCGTGTTCTTAAGAAGGACAAGCAAATTCTTACTGAGTCGCGCGGTATAGTACCTCGCAGAAGTAACTCCCGCCCTTCCCGTTTTTGCAACACTTTTAATTCATGCTCCGTTCCCATTGGTCATAGCGTGATATAATATAGCCTTCCTCGATAAACGGACTATCCATCACAAAAATAATTTTTCAATTTGGACCAGTAGTTCCAGAGATTAGCGCAATCAACCAAACAAACACACTCTTCAGTTTTATAATATTAGTATAGATATATACTTACTTATAACATTCTGTCTCTACAGTAATTATTATTATACACTATAATAGTAGCTTTAATATGTAATCATTTTAGTTAGTCTAATAACTCAAATAATCAAAAATGTAGGTCTAATTCATGTCGGTCCTATCGACCATGACACCGTACGGCAACTTTGAGGCTCGACCTAAATTTCGCTTTAGGAAGACATCCGGGACTGATCCGGTTGCACGGACCTCGGCTTGTCGCCTAAGCCTGAATGTAAACAAATGCTGAGGCCACTATTCATCTAAATATATGATAAAGAATACTTTATTATACGAACTACTTCAAAAATATCTTCTCCAAAAATATGCAAAAAAAAAAAAAAATTGTACGTTTGATATAAAAAAATTGTCCTATTTGTAATTTTTTACAATAGTTATTATTACTGCAGTATTGGGAAATACAATAAAATAGGATTTATAATGTAAATTTTGATTGCGATATTCAATATTGTTTCCACAAAATTGAACTCTGAACGAGTGTTTATTTTTAGCTGAAATTAAATGGAGGTATTAAACATATCTAGTGTAATAATTGGCCCAATCCTTCTATTATAAAAAAATCTATGAAAATTATAATTTCAAATTCATTATAAATAAAAAAATATATACAGTGAAACATATAACCTACTTCTATTTGAAGTCGGTTTAAAATTGAAAATTGATTTATTCGCGATGATTTTTTTAAGTAGTCTAACTTCAAAGACATCCTATATTTATATAATACTATCAATTTTTTATTTTGTTAAAAAAACGATTTGACGTCTTAAGAAAGATTCCGGAAAAAATTTTAGTGTGCCACAGCAACGCGAGGCAGGGTCTGTCAGCAATGTCTAAAGAGCCAACAAGTGTGTCAACGCGTTATGTTTTACTAAAAAGCTCTGTATAAGTACACAGTTTTTAGTGGTGTAAGCTATTATAAAAAACTGGTTGTTCAATCCATAAGCCGTAAATGAAAACTGATTACGGTTTATCGAAACACGAACGGAATTAAACTATATTAATGCGGGAACGTACATTTTTTAGTAAGTAATACGGAAAATCATTACGTAAGAAAACAGATTCGGAAAAACCGTGAAA
Source organism: Boloria selene (assembly GCA_905231865.2). Lineage (NCBI taxonomy): Eukaryota > Metazoa > Arthropoda > Insecta > Lepidoptera > Nymphalidae > Boloria > Boloria selene. The sequence continues at coordinate 5,543,188 of HG993156.1, forward strand.
GTTTAAAACCGCACATAAATATAAAAAAAAGTATCCGTAGATATAAATAAAATTGAAATGTCTGATTTTAATTTCAAATTAACATCTATTTTACTAAACGCATATGAAAGTATACAACATACATCAAAAATATTTTTTTTGTCTGTCTGTCTGTTTGTTCCGGCTAATCTCTGAAACGGCTGGACCGATTTTCACGGGACTTTCAGTCGCAGATAGCCTATGTTACAAGGAGTTACTTAAGCTACTTTTATTTTATTAGAAAATTATAAAAACCGTTTTACTTATTTTAACTTACATCCAGTGAAGCGGGCTAGATTTGCTAGTAGCTTGTGCAAAAATGAGTTTTCCACTCACACGTGCTCTTTTCTCTACGTACGTAAATTTCAATATATCGGTGTCATTAATATGATATACGACTGCAAATATTCATTAAGGTCGCTCATGATTTATCTTTTACATAAGTATCCTTACGCGCAAATTATAATAATATTTAATACTCGCCATGGCTTTTTACCTGACTACGCCAGAAGGAGGGTTATGTTTTTCGAATGTATGTATGTATGTATACTTGTTAGACATGCTCTGCTGCTTGAACGGCTCGAAGGATTTTAGCTTAAGAGGTGTCGTTAGATTCGTATTTACTGTGAGAGTGACACTGGGTATATCAAAATAAAAAAATAAAATGGCAGATTTCAGACGCCAAATCGTGTTTTTAAAAAAGCTTTTAAATTAATCGAGTGGCGTATCAAAATAAAGGTTTTTAAGAAGTGATTCCAAAGATATATTATGTAATTCATAAGTTTGAAAGCAATTTAGAATAACGACTTACTAAATATTACTTCAATTGTCTAATTGGCAAAGACTAAAAACAGAATTCACAACAATCATCTACATTTTAATTATATGCAAATTTACTTAAATATCTTTATCAAGTGTGTGTGATGGTGATCAGTAGAGCAAGCAAGCTAGCAGGTAAGCTGGATTATTCAGTAGTAGTAGCAAAACTAATATAACATAACATTATATCTTATTTCAATTTTATCCATAAGTACTATAAAAAATATTATCATCTATACTCTTATTTATGAATAAATAATTAATAATATTCTAAGAATAAATAATTTATATACAACGAAACAGTAATAGAAATAGGTACAATTTTATCTATACTAATATTATAAAGAAGTAAAGTTTGTTTATTTGTTGAATTGTAAGGGGTAATCTCGGGATCTACTGAACCGATTTTAAAAATTCTTTCACCAATAGAAAGTCACTTTATTGCTGAGTGTCATAGGCTATATAAAAAACCGAAAAATAAAAAGGCTTTTACGTGGTAGTCCGTTTTGCAAAGTGAATCGGAGAAAAACCGGTCGAATGATGTCAACGACAGCATATGTCTTTTATATTTAAGTGACAAAAAGTATTTTTTTTAATATTAGTATAGATAATTTAATTTTTAATTTTAATATTAATAAAATAATTTAAATTATTTAAACACTCTGTACTAAAAAAGGATTATTAACATTATGCCCAACGAAGTGAGCACGGGTCAGCTAGTTTTATATAAAGATCGTATACTTTTACGTAGGCATAGGTATGTATTTTCCAACACTTCTAAAAATAGAATAACGAGCTGTCTAATAAATTTTTACGTTTAATAAAAATCATCTCAATTTTTACTAAAAATGCTTTTTAAAATTTCATACACGGATGATTAACTTATAACGGCACCCATTGTTTTTATATATGGCTATCATTAAAAAAGTTGTATCAAAAATCGTTCACCGAGGCCTACGAATTCCCTTCGAGAGCCTACTACGTGCTCCCTTAAGACATGCTCTTGTTCTTTTACTCTTATATATCGTTAATGTTTCCCTCTCTCTCACTTTACACCCACTCATAGCTACACCTACACGATTCAGCCCCGTTTTGCCCACCGGGGCAGTCAGCGTCACCCTCGTCGAGGTGAAGCACGTCTGGCACGCTCGGAAAAATTGACAATAAAATCTAATCGGTAATGATTTAAGTCTTGACTGTAAAATAAAATTCGGGTATTTGTGGAGTTAAGAATAATATTTAGAAGGCGAATCGCAGATTTACAAGTAAGTGGGATTTTTTTAAATATTTATTTTATTAATGAAATTTTTACTTGTTGATGCTACTTAATGAATGAATGGTTTTTGTTCATTGAAAATTTTATAAATATTTTTAGTTTTGAATTTTTAATTGTCAAACTAAAAACGATAGATTTATTTATATTTTTATTTTATTTTATTACAGATTAAAAATTATTGAGTTTTAATTTTTAAAATGTTCTTTTTTTTTAAATTTACAATTATTTTATAATTAAACACTTGGTGTATATTTTAGTTTAAGTACCTATATAATATAATATTTTACGATCGATATTATATGTAGTATTAACGTTATACTTGACTCCATTCATTTTTTTTCTTCATTTATAAAAATATGCAATAAGAGTAAAATAGCAACTAAATGTACTTTACATCCTACTTTATTTCCGATAAACCTTATTTATTAATGGCCAGGATTAATTATAAATTTTAGTACTTATAATCTAAGCCCCTTATTTCGCCCGTATGCGTATAAAGTCTTTTTTGGGCGAATTTATTTAAAAGATTTATAGATTATTATTATTAAAATAAGAAATTTATTGGTCAAGTAATTTTATATTAAAGATTAAATATTATAAAAACGAAAATCAAGTTTTTTTAATGTGTCTTTTTACCGTTATCCTGTCACAAAATTAGTTGCGTAATTTTTTTATAATAATTTTTGTATGTCAATATCAATGGATGCTTAAAAAATAGGTCTTAAAAATATATAAGTTCTAAAAAACTATCAAGATTTATAATTATATAAGAAGAATTTATATTATAAATACGGATAGACTTTGTTATTTTCATAACAAAGAAAACCGTCATTTTAAATATGTAAAGCTAATCGCACCAATATTCTTAATTTGATTTAAATATTATTATTTTAAAATATATTATACTCGTAGTAACTCTGTCTGTCATCGAGTTGTGTTTGATAAAATTTGGCCACTATAGATGATTTAAAATATATTTAGAATAAGTGCAACATTCTAGATCGACTATTGCAATATCTTCTATGGATATAAAAAAATTAAGACGAATTTGTACATCTAACATCTTTTGGAAAATCTTATTAAAATTCTCATCATTATCGACATGTTACGATTTTAGATCTTTTGTCGGTCTGTCTTTGTTCGCATTACAAGAAAACCACTCGACAGATTTGAATGAAATTTGATATATATCAGCGGAAAATAGGATAGTATTTTTTGGACTATAGTCGCTTTTTGTTGCAAAATTAGGGATTTTCATATCCGGTGTGGGTACAAAGAACTAAAGAAGAAAAAATGGAAAACCCTTAGCTAAATCTAGGATTCGGGAGAGGAAACTTAGAAATGTTTTTTTCAAATTCATTGAAAAAAAATAAAAATTGATATAATTGGCCGTAGCTTTTCATCCCCACCGTCGTCAAGGTGGTGGAGCCCAGTAGCGTCCGGCAACCCGGCCGGACGAGAAGCCAAAAAAAAGCACGGAGGGCCCAGTTCAGTGGGCGGTGTGTCATTGCTCCTGGTACTGCTCTGATAGAAGTGGATCAATGCTTAGGCTATCCTGCGACGCCCCATTTAGATTACATATTTTAAAAACGAAGGAAGCTTGTGTTGGATTTTAGTGGGTAATACTGCCTTATTTTAACCACCTTGCTGTATGCGTAAATGCATTTGACAACGTTAAAAAAAGCTGTTCTTAATATTAAAAAAATACTACATTAAATTGTCTAATAATCTAGAGCTCATACGAAAAATCTATAGGATTGGATCATTTCAACCTGTTTCTTCGTAGTCTCCCTTAAGAACAACTAAATGGATTGGTAATACAATACTTTACGGCGAATATTATTAAGAACTACAGTGAAGGAAAATATCGTGAGGAAACCTGCATGTCTTAGAAAAACCTAGCAAGTTTTCGAAAGACACGCACTGAGCCAGCGCGCCGTGATCCCATCATACTGAGGAAAGCCCGTGCCCAGCAGTGGGACGTTAAAAAGGGCTTACGATATTATTGAATTTAATTGAATTTACGACATTATTGAAAAAATTATTAGTAAAGTTACATTATTAATTACTATGGACTAATGATACTTGCTAAAATATAATATTTTACATATATCTTTTATGGAATTATGTCTTCTGAGTAGCATTTTACAACTCCTCTTCTGATTTACTATTGAAACTAGTTACCAATAAGAAAATAGAAAATAGTAATATGGTAAAAACTGCATCGATTTCGTGTAAGAAACAGTTATAATAGTATATAATAATAAGAGAAAAAAAGACATCAACAACTCAGTAAAAAAAACTTGAAAAATTACTGATTTCAGTGACATGATTATAAATTATTGATTTTATATTAAGAGTTCATTTGAATTCCAGTTTCGAATTTAGGTCATTGCAAAGGTCATAAAGGCAAATGAAAATGCAATACTGATAATCTATTTTTGAAACACTACAAATTTGAGAGATTTTTGCCTATAGGTTAGTTAATAGTTGTAAAAATAGTTGAAAAAATTAATACGGTTCTTTTAAACTACTTGTTTATTAAATAAATAGATACTATCATGTTTTTCTCTGGAAGCCATGTATGAAAAAAACAATGTACAATATACAAAGCCTTTACTTATGATAATTACACGTATAACTAGAATGATCTCAGTTATTTTATAAAGCACTAGCGAGTCACTCTCGTTCCGCTCGGTTTCGTTAAATATTTTCAAAATATATTTTCGTTTTCAACAGTAAAAGTATAATATATGTATATGGACACGAATAACCAGCTATAAACATAAGTAAGTAAGTAAGTTAGTAAATAAGTAAGTAAGTAAGTCTTTTCTAATTATCGCTAAAAGAGCGATTTCTTTTTTTCAAGGCAACCATTAGGTGTATGAAAATGAGATATGAAACCAAATTTCATCAACAGTGTACTTTTACTAGTACTATTTGTTTGATGTGGTAACAGACAGACAGAAGAAAAATATCTTTTAACTTAACTACGGCTTACTTTTTAACTACGGCTTTCCTCGCCATACGATGAAATCGAAAAATGCGAATAAAGATCTACAATCATGATCGAATATAAATTTCTTGTTACTTTGAAAGGTAACGTTTTGGCAGAGCTGCATGATATGTTACCTTTTTAGATTGCTCCTCGTAAACGATATAGGTTTTTCTATACTTAATATTATAAAGCTGAAGAGTTTGTTTGTTTGTTTGGTTGAACGCGCTAATCTCAGGAACTACTGGTTCGAATTGAAAAATTCTTTTTTGTTGGATAGTCCGTTTATCGAGGAAGGTTATAGGTTATATTACATCACTCTACGACCAATAGGAGTGGAACAACAATAAATAATGTTGCAAAAACGCGAGAAAAATATAACTTCTCAACAACAACAACAATAATGATCGCGAGGTATTTGATTTTCAGCCTTTAGCACGCGAGCGAAGCCGTGTGAAATGCTAGTTTTGTATAAATTTGTCTTAAACCACTATTGTTACAGCCCTTATTTCACATTTTAAAGTTTTTTGTGTACAAATACCTACTGTTATCTTTCAACTGATATACCACTAACAAAAGATCTAATTATAAGTTGAGTTATCTTTATAAATAGATTGAAACTTTACTGTGTTAAAGACTTTTTTCTATTAAAGTTACATTCCTTAATATTTTTTATCCATGATCAAATTTCTTTCTTAAATATTCGGTTCTTAATTTCTAAAATACTAACAATTCAATTCAGAAATTTGTTGAAAAATTCGGTGCGGGCCTGAGAAAAAATATCGAAAAAACACCGAGATTATAAAACTTTTTATAAAAATGACATCCACTATCTAGCGGTTTACCCTTGCTTTGCTCGGGAACGTCCCGAAATAGATTAAATAGTTATAGTGAGTGTAGGTAGCAGGTACCTTAAAAGATACACACATGCTACCGCAGAATTTTCGAAAGGCTCGTTTAAAACCTACTTTTTACTATACATTTTTTAATGTGTAAGAAAAAAAATATTTTGTATAATATACTTACAAATTATTCAAGCCCTTTTTAGTTACTGTTTCTATTCGCGAATACCGCCTCATAATCTGGCAATGTATTTCTTCACTAGATGAACGTCATGTACGTTGATTACTAGGTTGATGAAATATAAAATACTCGAGCAATAATTATGAATGAAAGATAACGTATTTACGAATGTTATCTATTTTATTTCACATCAGTGCCAATAATACCGAAGTCCCTCGAACGCATATGTCAGCATTTACGTCACGATGAAAATTCTCAAATATATCATGGCCTAAGATCGAAGAAATAGAGGAAAAACTGGTTTTAATACAACTATGATATATTAAATACGTTTTCTTTTGTTAGTTGACTTGTATTTATTTAGTTCAACAATGACATTACCAATGTTATATATATCAACTATATTTTAACTGCCAAGTTTAGTTATTGAGTCTCTCTGTTATGTTAGCATCAGTAAGATCGTCTAGTAGTCGTCCCTTCGGAGTATGAGATTGACAGGAATAAGAGTAAGCTTCTGTCTACGCGTACTCTTGTGCACTATGAGTACTCCTGCGCAGTTGGCTAGTCTCAATGAGATTATGAACGTAATGAGAACAATTATTATCTAGTTACAAATAATAATTCTTAGTGTTATTTATTTATACTAGTACTAGTACATCACTATCTGCGTTTATGTTTGTACTCGTCTCTCGGAGATTGTAGAGTGATGTAATATAACCTATTTTCTTCATCAACTTTATAGGTTTATCCTTTTTTTAATAAAAATAATAGGATTTATTAAAATAATAAAATTGGAAAGATAGATCTGTGAATAAAATAACAAACAAAATAACCATAGTCCATTATATTTAAATGTTTCTTTAAAATTGGCCTGTTTAATTAAGAAAATTCTAGTGAGTAAAGACGAAACCTTTCATTTACTTTACCGCAATTTATAATAGTGAATAGACAAGCTCAAAAATGTATATTCGAACATAAAAAATATCTACTATAAATAAATATAAATATAACTTCCAAATTACGAAGCTTTTGAAAAACGCTTTAGTTAAAATAACTAAGAATCATATAAAGCTTAGAGCTTTCAAATCAAGAGCATTCTATAGAAGAAATATGTAGTCGAAACCAAGGTTTCTAACAAATTATAATTCTTTTTCATAATAAGAAAGCCCAATAAGTGTTAATGGAAAAGCTTTGTCGTCCTTTTTATGAAAGCTTTAGCTAAATTACAATTTGATAAAAAATATGATAACTGAAATTATACTGTACTTTTTATTTGACTCTGCTTTCACATAACTAGGTCACTCTATGTCTATTTTATATAAACACTTCAGCAACAGTAATATTTATTTTTGCCGTGTGTGTTTTTTTATTTAGAAGCTTTTGCCGAGATTTAGTATATTAAGTTTTTCAAGCTGTGTGAACACCAGTTTTTATGATAATTAATTCCTTAAGTTTAGAGAGTTATCTCTATTATTGGCTAGAGCAAACGTGTTTTATTAATAATTTAATTATTTTATATAATACAAGCGCCTAAACTTAGGTACGTTTTAAACTTAGGCATGAAGGCTCAAAGATCTAAGATAATTTATCGTAGTAAAATTTTGATCAGGCTAATCAACCAAATTTTACGAAAATCTCACAAATTTCTATGGGTTAAGTCAAGACAGACTAAAAACCTAAAAAGTGTAAAAGCCTCTATATCACTATCTGATGATAATAATAATTAATATTTTAATAACATTTAAAAAATGTGGACAACTTCGAGTTTATTAGTATTTTTATATGTACAGATTTTGTAGCTTAACTAATACTTAATGTAGTTATAAAATAATAAGTATGTTGGGACATTAGTATTAAAAAGTAAATTTTAAAAAATACTTGTACACAGGAAGTATTCTCTGAAACTGTCGATTCATTTTAACACCGAATGGTGTAAGTCCGGTAACAATAGGGACTTCACCTCGGATTAAGATGTAATAAGTGAAAGTTTGTTTTATATTTAAAGCTTTTGTTTTGTAATTTTAGATATCAAATAGGTTATAACAATGAAAAATGGTTTACAAACATCAAACTTAAGCTTATTAGTCCTTTTTCAAGCTTTTACAGTTTCGTATCAATATTAATGGTATTATGATCAAAAATAAGCTATAATGCATCTAATTACTAATGTTTTATTTTGATATTAATATACAGCTTAGACATGTATACAATATAAACTTACATTCATAATAAATTATTATATAATAGCACGAGCGAAGCCGCGGGTTCCGCTAGTAAATGTGAACAAAAACTTGACAAATTATATACTAAAACGTTTCTCGAGAACCATTCTATGCATTGGTAAAAACAGCATGAAAATCGGTGCAGTAGTTTTTGAGCTTATCGCGAACAAACAGACAGACTCTGCGGACTACTTTGTTTCATAATATGTAGTGATGAATTTTACAATGAAACAGAAAATACATTCAAAATGCATAAAAAAAGACTCGTTCGTATACGAAAGTACTGAGTTTGAAAGAGCTTTACAAAGGAGACTTATCTTTAAAGCTTCCATTCCTTTAGCGCAAAGTTCTTTAGTTGGGGATATTGAAATTCAGGCAGACTATATTATGCCGGGACTTCACCGGCTTTACAGCAGAGTAAAGAAGCAACGTATTTCTGATTATCAGCTTCACTTTTGTGTTAAGGCAAAAGTTCAGAAATTCACTATCAATAGGTACTTGTTTTTCGTGAACTCTTAGTTAATATATAAAATAAACTTTTGGAATTTGAATAGCCCTTTAGTATCTTAGATAACTGTAACGAGCCCTTTACTACATAAACTCACTTTTAGGCAAATTTTCGGGAACAAAATTTTTTTCTATCTAATTTCATCGTAAGTCTGGGGTAGGTATGGAATATAAAAAGTAACTAGCTACTTACATTTATACTCATAGGAGTATTCGTGAATTGTCGCAAAATACTTTTTTTAACGATGTCTAATGTATTTACGCATTACATCAGTTTAAAAAAGAGTCCCAGCTCACCGAAAATAAGCTAGTATTACCCGTTAAAAATCTATAAAACCACCGTTTGTCATATGATTGGTTATGTATTTAATCACGACGCCCCGACGGCAGGTCTCGCAAAGCGGACCACACTCCACAGTCAACTCTGCTACCTGCTATCTGCTACCCACCACAGTGGACCACTTCTGATTTCTTGGCTTCACACCTGGCTGGATTGCCGGACGCTAATGACACCAGAAAAAAGTAAACGCACTTTAAGAGGTAGATAAATTATAGGTAACACAATAAATGTAAAAGTAGAGTGCAAAATATTAATTTCAGAGTTTATTCTACTGGACTAAACTGCATATAAAAAGTTAGTTAGTTTATAACATAATATAACATATTTAATATATTTTTAGTTTATATATAAAAATAAGATAATTTTTAAAACAAGTCAACAAGTGGCAAATAGAAATTGAACCTGTCACATCAATTTTGTCAGCACAAAGGTTTGGCGATAATCCTTAAAGGTCAACGCAAACTAGCGACGAAAATAAAGGAAAAATGTTTTGTAGCGGTTTCTTTATATTCAAATACTGTATTTTATCTCGTGGATAAAATCTTTTGAAAACGTAAAGACGAAGATATATTATATTTTTATACAATCTGTCTCATTTCAATTTCAACAACTATTCAGATTTTTTACCTCCTTCATATAACGTTCCTAAGAAGAAATTGCATATAAAATCGTTACTACATGTACTCTTTTTGAACGTCCCACTGATGGGTACGGTCTTCCCTTCAATATAAGGGGGACCAGACCATAATTCACTACGCTGGCCTAGTGTGGGTTGGTGGACTTCATATTATGTCTTTCAGAAACTTGCTACTCGTAGGTTCTCTTAGACAGGTTCCCTCACGATGTTTTCCTTCACCGTAAGACAAATAGTAATGATGTTAGAAATGATTCACACATGAAAATATCAGAGATGCGAGACCAAATTTGAACCCACATCACTCGGTTATCCAAACGAACGCGTTACCACGGGGCTACCACTGCATACTACATATAAAATTAAATATAATTACCATTAACTGTGTGAAATTATTTTCATTGGACAAAGAATACTGTAATATATAAAACTAGCGACTCGCCCTCTTTTCGCTCGGGCTCGTCCCAAGTTTAAGCGCGAGCGAAGCCGCGGGTTCCGCTAGTAATACATGTAAACCTTCCTCTTGAATCACTCTATCTAATAAAAAAAATCACATCAAAATCCGTTGCATATTTTAAAAGATATAAGCAAAATAGGGACAGACAGACAGCGGGAAGCGACTTTGTTTTATACTATGTAGTGATGAAGATAATTATATCCATCATAAATACCCATACTAATGTTACAAATGCTAAAGTTGCCTCTTTGACAGCTAAACCGATTTTGATAAAATTTTGGGGACAGAACTCTACCCATTTCAATCTTTAAATTCCCAATATTCATAATATAAGTGATTTTTTATTTTATATTGTCTTTAGTTTATCCACCCCTAAACGTTGGCTTAGCGCTTGTGCTCGAATAATTCAGTACATTATGCCAGGATCAAATCATTACGCCTCATAGCTCTCTGTCGGTCTATACCTATTGTATATAACGTTAATGCCTTTCTTTAAGAGAAATAAATCTTGCTAGATTTAATTGGATATTTGTACTGTTTCTAGATTTTTTTCTAGAACTTATTTTGATGATGGTTCCCTAGATCTCTAGGGTAAGGTACGTGTATGAAACCATATAACACAGTTACGTACAAGTTATTAAAATAGTAATAATTATTATAGACTTGTATAGTATTTTGTAGCATTTTTGCGCAAAATTTTAACATTTACTTATTATTAAAAATGTTCTATGTAAACAATGAGACTTTTCATTATGTAAATTTAAACGTTCTAAGAATTTTAAGTGATTTCTAAAAAGGAGTTCCTTAATAAATCTTCGCATATTTTGTGGTTTTAACGATACAATCTTTAGTTTCAAAGGCTGATCAGATAACGTCAGTCATGTGTCTTGGAAATCCAAATGAAGCGGGTTCTAACCCAGAGTCAGACAAGAACAGCGAGGTAATAATTAACTATGGCCCGATCCCCTTTCATTAAGGCCCATCCAGCAGTGGCGTGTAAAGGATTAATTATTTAATACTAGCGATTAACCCTCGCTTCACTCGAGTTCGTCCCTAGGTTCCAGCCACGGATCCGATAGTCAAAATAAATAAAATTTCTAAAATATAATTTCCTCCGATTTTGAAGTCGATTAAAAAGCCTAAGTTACGCCTTATAAATCGGTCTAGCCATTTCCGAGATTAGCCGGAACAAACATACAGACATTTATAAAATTGATTTTGTGAAGCTAGTACTTTTTTATCATATGCATATAATGAAAAACGGTTAATTTGAAATTAAAAACCGACACTTCAATTTTATTTATATGAACAGATTTATAGATAACTTATTTAACTGTCAGGGTTTTCTAATCTTCCCTTAACCGTTAACATTAAACTAGCACCTATTAAAACAATTTTCCTCTCACGTAAAATACATCAAGTTAAATTACGAAGTAACAATAGCTTTTCAACCATTATAAAGTTAACCTACACGGGCCTTTCTATCTCAATGTTTTAGAATAATAAACTTTGAATATTTACCTTGTGCTTTATCTCTTTAATCCACTTAACTAGTTTAACGCTTAACTGGAGGACGTTTAAGTTTATTACTTATTTCATATGTTTAAGCTCTAAGCTACTTATAAAGCTTTTAGCCACCTCCTTTAGTACACTCGAGCGATTACTTGGTATTGTTGATGTGATGTGAACTCTTTTATAAATCACTAGACACCCACCCACGCTTCGCTTAGGTTCGCTTCTAGGAACGTTCTAAGAGCTAATATATTTTTCTTACAGACGATATTTTCTCGCATTCAAAATATCCTACACGATGATTTAACAAAAAATTATATTAAATGTATATTTCAAGTTTCGCATACAGTGGGATTCAAAAAATTCACATTCAAAATATTTTATTCATCATATTACAATTTTTACTGTATGTCATGAGTCTACTACCAGTTCGAAACTCGGCGGGACTAACATTATTTTTTGTTTTAATCTATCTTTTTTACAAATTAAATTAAAATTAACAATAATTCTATAGGGTTGAAAGAGCCTAGATGCGATCACATCATTCCCAAGGCGTACTGTGTTCTAAAATTTAAGCCAACCCCAAAAAAAATATGATACTATAAAACTTTTCGTGCCATGATATGAATCAAGAATCACAAAATCGTTCCATCAAAAACATGCATTTTATTTACTACTGGCACGTCACCTTACTCTTGTGTGGATGAGGCAGGATTTTTACGCGATTTAATATAATTGTCATTATTAGAACCAAAACACTACTAACGATGAAAAATTGTGATAGACAACACTCAATGATATTCCTTGTGAGTTTTGTTAATATTTAATATTAATTTAAAATTAAATAATTTATACTGCAATCAAACATAAATAATCACGTTACAATTTTCGTTTAAACCCTTATTTATTCATCCATCTCGGAGCATACAAATAAAGCCTTTGTCAACTGTAAAGTTATATATCTACTACGAGGTATTCATAACATAAGCCTCTTAGATTATCATTAAACTATATGGAACTGTGTGTTAATGTCCTAAAATGTTTATTGGATGGATGTTTGATTTCGAATAAGCGATCAATTGTCAATTATTATGGATTTTAAAGTGATATTTTATCTTGTCACACAAAAGATTATAATAATTAAAGACAAGGGCATATTCTTCATCCTTCATCTCACCTCTTGCTATGTATACTAAGCAAGCAAAACCGCGCGGGAATCTAGTTAAACAAAAACATAATAAGCCGTTTACAAGTTTATAAACAGAAAGGTTCACTATAAAAAATATAAACAAGAAAAGATCGTATTTTATTTTTCTTTATTACTCAAGTACCTATTTATAAATATAGAAGAACGGATACAAAACATGATTTCTTATTAATATTAACTTTGTATATAAATTTTAATCGTACTCTACAAAACCTGTGGGTAGTGTCGATTATAAAGAGATAACTTTTTGACAAAATTTTCGACGAGGATGGGATTCGAACCCACGCGTGCAGAGCACATTGGATTAGCAGTCCAACGCCTTAACCACTCGGCCACCTCGTCTTATTGTCGAGTGACATAAAAAGTGTAATAAAGTATGAGTTATATAGAAATTAAGAAATAAAAACTAAGTTAGTTTCTAACTAATTTCTATTTTATTTATTTAAATTTTTCATACTTTTGATTGTGGATAAAATTTTTACTAGTAATTTGTTTTCAGTATATTTTAACCACTGCTCGGCAAAGGCCTCCCTTCATTATGAGGGGATCATGCCATATTCCACCCCGCTGATCAAGTGCGGGTCGGCAATTAATGAATTTAAATAGCAATTAACTTAAACTTAAAAATTAACTTATAATTATCAAATGTTCTTCATTAAAAATCACATTAAGTTGTAATAGAGAAGAGAATAAAATATAACATCTGATTTTCTCAAATTTCGATGTTATTTAAACATAATCATTATACTAATAAATGATACGTTTGGCGTATTTTATAGTGACCTTACTTGCCAGCGGTCGCTGGTTCGAGTCCCGCTGGGGGCATCCATTTGTTAAATACGGATGTTTGTACTCCAGTCATGGGGTGTTTATATTTATAATATGTATGTATTTAAACTTATATATTTAGTATATAAACTATTTGGTATCCGTAACACAAGCTTAATAGCTTACCACGGAACTAGATGGCGCTGTGTGTAATGATGTCCCAACATATATTTATTTGTACTACCAAAAGAAAACCACGTAACATATTAACTGAACAGTGAACTGACAAATCAAATTGATATAATTCAGTAAATCCTTTAAATGTGAAGTCAGCGTTGAAAATAACTAAATTTAGCCCGTTTGTACGTCGCTAATCCGTGGTAAATCCGTTTACGCCAAGAATGGATGACGCACAGCCCTGTCCATTTTTTTAGCGTAGCAAGACATTTTGTGGTAATGTATACGTGAAAACATGACAGATATAAGTCAAAAATTACCTAGTCCTTACCTACCTTAGTAAATATTATAAACTAGGCACGTTTTAGTTTTTTAAGCGGAATCAAAATCCTTTTCCTAAAATAAGAGTAGCCTAAGTTACGTTTTGTAATATCAGTTATCAACCACTGAAAGTACCGTTAAAAGTAAGACCGCGTCTGATATTGAACTGAAAAAAGCGCTACAAACCTATCTACTAATCAAAGACTTTTAGTTAGACAAAAACATTTAGTTAAAATAACGGTTACAAAATACTACTTTTTGTGTTTAAAACCAATTTTATAATGCAAGTAAAGTGAAAACAATATTTATTGCATTTTTTTGCTATGAAAGTCGAGAACATTAGCACTAAAATAGTTAAAGTTACCTTAAAATATTTCTAAAGTAAATTATTTTCGTGTCAAATACGTATTCCACTTTAAATTTCACTGGAGTTAAAATAACAGAGTGCGAGTAAAATGTGTTCTGAGGAAAATGGTAAAACACGTTTGTTAAAGTCTTCGAGTATATTTTACTTATTGAGTGATTTTATCCATATTTAGACTCGCTTGACTTATCCGCTTAAACATTTTTATTTACTCTTTCAGTATTAAAAAGCTTTTTTAACCAATTTATAAATAAAAGGTGTTCAATCCTTATGCATTTTTGTGCGTATTTTACTGAATATTGATAAATACGGTTTAAAATTCGTAAGTCTTTTTACTTTTGGAACGAAGTAATAATACTATCGTACTCACATTTAAATTTCTGCACCAAATCCAAATCAAAAACTAGTTCAAATCATATATACTCGTATGTTAAACAGAAAATTAAACTAAAAATAATATTATTTACGTAGAAATTCATTAAAAGACTAATTTTAGTTTTTAATAACCGACGTCTAAAGTGGTGGAATATTTAAATATCCTTTGACAAAGTTTCAAAAAGGCAAACACTGTAGAAGCGATGTCACATGCTGGAATGCCTCAGGCATATAGTCTAGCCAGAGATAAATAAAAGCTAGCATATATTTATATTTTCTAGTTTTAATTACATAATATGTTCTATTTGAAACTACTTAGTGGGACGTTTAACCAACTGTAAAGAAGATGATGCTTTTGTTTAGTTTAGTAATACGGTTGATTTTTTAAATAGATTTTGTTAATTTTATTATTCTGGTCCGAAACTTTTTCTCTTTTTTATTTAAAATATTTGGTTTTAAGAGATAGGCCACACTTAAAGTGAAATCTTGGATTTTAATAACTGATATAGATTTGATTATTTGTAAAAAAAAAATTTAAAATAACTCTTAACATTACTCATGCTTAAAAAACTTTCGGTTTAATATTACTATTCCTACATTTTCGTTGGAATATTACATTCCACATTAAAGTTAGTTGTAATTTTAAGAAGTGTCTTTTTAATTAGCTTATGTACAGTTGGAGTTAACCGACTTGCAAAATAAGGCATATGTGTTAAAAAGTCCTTATACGTCAAGCTTTTACCTGAAATACAGCTTAAAGCTTTTTAAACATTTAAGCATAACATAAAACTATTTATTTTGCAAAGTTTCAACAGTAAACACTTCAAAGTACATACCACACAGGCTAATGATCTATATTTCAAGGAATCTAAATGTAGAAATAGAATTCGTCTAAACGAACGAGACTAAAACAGTTTTTCTTGAAATATTTGAAGTCGTAAGAGTATTATTTAGGTAATACAAGTGCTTTTGAATTAAGTATGCCAGAAGTAGTGCCCTGAAAATACATCAAGTCTTGGCATTATATTATTATTATAATAAAAATATTTCGAGGATTTTTGTAAGGATTTTTGTATGCAAAAAGCATCAATTCCTATTCTAATTCCTTATCTACTTTTTCGATTTTAGTGAAAGAATGTGTATTACGAGTAAAAAGCTTTTTAGCTTTTAAGTTAAAAATATTTTTTTTCATATTATTATTTAAGAGATCGGCCTTCATCGTGCTTTTCCATTCTACGTGACGTTGTGGAAGCAAACTTTGTTAAACTATCACGTTTAAAAGTCATGTACCAAAATTAAATTGCAATATAGCGATCTTCTTGAAGTAAACTTCACTCCTTAGATATCTAACAGTATACATAACATATAACCTCCTCCTTTTTGAAGTCGGTTAGTAATAAAATTTTTACTTCGTCATATCCGTGCATTATTATTTTATTTAATTCTAGTTGCAATAGTCATAATTATCAATATAGGGTCCGAATCTATAGCATTTTTGTCTGTCTGTCTGTCACGTGACGTCATCACAGAAATATCACTGGACAGATGTTGATTAAATTTGGTATGATGATAGGTGGTTAATCGGGTCAATATATATCAGTGTATGTAATATATATCATCATCATCATCAGCCTTTTTTTTTAACGTCCCACTGCTGGGCACGGGCCTCCCTCAGTGCGAGGGGAATAGGCTATAGTCCACCGCGCTGGCCTAGTACGTGTTGGCGGACTTCACGTATCTTTCGAAAACTTGCTAGGTTTTCTCAGACATGCAGGTTTCCTCCGAAGTTTTCCTTCACCGTAATATATATATGATAAATTTATTTTTTAAATCAAATAAACAAATAATGCATATATGTCATCAAAACGTGGTCACAGGCTACAGTAAACTAGATAACAATATTGGAACGTGAAATAGCTTTTTTATCCTATTTAAAAGAAATTTAACTAAAGGCAGTGATGAAAGCGTATAGCCTTTGCTCGAGCGTTAGTAATTACGTCTGGGTATCTCTTAGATGCAGGCGTTAATCGAAAGACGGCCATTATGGAACTAAAAGCTCAGGGTTGCCACTAAATTATAGTTCCATTTGTAGGATTTTTTTACATTTTTTTGCCACGCAATTTAAATACAAAAAGGTACAAGTATTGTTTGATATTGTGTATTGCATGCAAAGGCGGCCTTATTGCTGAAAGCAATCTCTACTAGAAAATCTTTAGTGAAAGAATTTAAAAAAACGATGATGGAAAAATGCTACCAAAACACGAATTAAAATAATAATAATATAATAAGGTTTTATACTTCAAATAACTTTAAATGTAATTAATTTAGTTTAAATATACCTAAAAATGTTTAGCTAACTTGCTAAAAATAAGAAACTACGAAAGAGCGGAATTATACTTTTAATAGAATAAATATAAAATAGATAATTTTTAATATTTACTTACGTATTAAATTCATTTTAGTAGATATAGATCAGTAAAAAGAAATAATAACTAGAAGGAAAATAAGACAGTTATATAGCTATATTCGAGATTGACACTAGACGACTCTGTCACTTTTTTGTCTCCAAAAGAAAGTCAGCATGCTGTGTTTATTTAATATCCTATTTAATAAATAGATATTTTGGGACATTATAAGACCCAGTGCTATCTTATTCCGTGGAAAGTTACGAGGCTTGTGTTACGGATACCAGATAGTTGATACACTACACATATATGACTTTAAATACATACATATTATAAATATAAACACCCATGACAGGAGTACAATCGCGCTCAACAAATAAATTCTCCTAGCAGAACTCGAACCCACGTCTGTTGGCACAGTAATTACCAGAAACAACCAAACATATCGTGAATAATAAATGTATTAAATTAAAACGTTTTGTATGTAAAGTAACTGAATACAATACAATAAATCTCAAAATATCAATATTTGTATTAATTTTATGTGATATGACAACCCTAGCCAATATATAATGTAGGCATTTAAAATTGCGCAAAGCTTTTTCTGATTTATTGCATTTTGGATTTAATTACACTGCTTGAATATTATTCCATTATAACTACGAATAATTTAGATCATGAACTTATTGAAATACAGTTCTTGGGCAAAATCACAAAGTTTTGTTACTAAAGCTTATATACTCAAAAGCTTCGATGAAATGATAAACATTATTTTTTAACACGAATTCATTTATTATGACTCAAGCTTTAGTGTTTGGTTTTGATATAAAATCACAACATAGTATAAACCAAAGTCGCTTCCGGCTGTCTGTCTGTCCCTATATATGCTTAGATCTATAAAACTACGCAACGGATTTTGATGCAGTTTTTTTGAATAGATAGAGTTCTTCGAGATAGATTCAAGAGGAATGTTTATATGTATAACTAGCGAATTCCGCGGCTTTGCTCGCGCAAAATCTACGGAATTAACGAGTGAAGTGGGGGCGTGTCGCTAGTTCTTTACTATAAAAATTTATATTAAGTGATTAGTATGTAATATAATCTCTTTTCACGATCTTAAGGGATGAGTTCCGGGATAAGAATTACCCTTAGTCCTCCTTAAAGTATCTAACTATATTTTATCTTAATTACTTTCTTAGGTTTACGCGAATACTTGACATTATAAATGAAACTATCTTTTCGGATTTTGACGCGGAGTGCCATCTTGAAATTTTTGTAAATTGTGGGTAGGCACTATCTGTAACAAGTATATAACCCCCTGAGACGTCTAATATCTTAGTCTCTGCCGTGACCATGAATGCTGTAAAGCATTCGAAACGTCGGGAACCAAAAATCATAATAAATCCGCGACAAAATTCGAAAAGATAGTTTCATTTATAATGTTCATCTTAATTTGTTCAGTTGATTTTCAGTTTACCACATACAAACAAACATATAGAAATAAATATATTTTTCTCATTATAATAATAGTATAGAAAAATATGCTTTGTATGACACCCGCCTAGTTAGTTTAACGTATTTGTCATTTCCTTCGATGTCATTTAAAGAAGATTCTACTGTACTTAACTTATTTCAAGCTCTCTCATCTTTTTAACTTATTGGTATTACTGCGAAGAAAAACCGCTTACGTCCTACATACTCCAACCTACAACGTTCTATTTATTATTTTTATGATGAATGTGTAGGTTCTAATGAAAATCCCACACAAGTCAAGTCAAACAAGTGGTTTCTGTAGGTGTATAAAGAAAAATTGTATGACGTTTTATAAGCGGCTTTTATATCGTTTGTATTAAAGGTAATATTTTATTTACTACGTACAGAAATAAAAATCAATGTCTTACATAGACATTGATTTTTATTTCTACCTGGAATATTCATCCGAAAATGAATGTACTTCAAGCACCCACCAAAGTTTACCACCCAAAGAAAGCCTTATATATTCCTATGTTTTCTTAAACCTTTCATCCTAAGGACACTCGAGTTAAAAGAGCTTTGGCCGCAAGTAGCAATAAAGTAAAGAAAATGTTTCAGACAAATAAAAAAGTTTTAGATGAGACAACCCTAAACCAATATTAAGTCTCGTGAGAAATCTAAAGACGTTTAAGGCTGACCGCTAACTAATGTATTTATTTAACTAACGTATTCTGGTCGTTGATTCTAATCTAAAAGGTACACTAGGTATACTAAGGAATAATGCTGTGAAGTAGAACATTTTCTAAGCTACAATTATTAATTATTTTCACTAAATGCATATGAAAGTATAATATAC
Source organism: Boloria selene (assembly GCA_905231865.2). Classification (NCBI taxonomy): domain Eukaryota; kingdom Metazoa; phylum Arthropoda; class Insecta; order Lepidoptera; family Nymphalidae; genus Boloria; species Boloria selene. Next base: position 5,562,937 of record HG993156.1, read on the forward strand.
GATATTAACAACGAAAAACCAATTTTTAAAATTGTTATCTGTCTGTTTGTTCGGACTAATCTCTGAAACGATTGAACCGATTTTGACGGAACTTTCATTCGCAGATAGCTAATGTTATAAGGCGTAACTTAGACTACTTTTTAACCGACTTCAAAAAGGAGGGTTATATTTTACAAATTTTTTTACTAGCGGAACCCGTGGCTTTACTCGTAATATATCTTAAAATATATTACGAGTAAATATCATGTAATCAATCAATAATTAAATAATATGGATAAATTAAATTTAATACTACCTATATTTTTATCGTACATCAAATATCAGAGTTCCGAGAACTGGATTTGAACCCGCATCATTCGGTCCAAGCGAGCGCATTACCACTGTAGTTGCTTACTTAGAATACTTTATTTGTAATTCTAGTAATTCTAGACGAAATGGTGAACGAAATGACTTACACCACTATTATCTGTATACATTGAAAATACTTCTGGGTGAACTAACTAAAAAACTATTTTACAACATGTTTACGATATGCTGGCATTGAACGTAAATGTAAACATCCATTTGAAATATTTCTGTAAACATAATGATACAAATAGCAAGCTTTAAGTACTCGTACAATTGAAGTTCCAACAAGAGAAATACATCTCACAAAGCATTTTTCAGAGAAAAATATTTAAGTTTCATATGAAAATATAGTTTTTACAATAAATTTATTACTATATCTTTTAAATGTTTATTTTATCGTTTATTTCTAATATATGACTTAATTACTCAATATTTATACTTTAATTAACTAACTTAACTTTTTAGGAGATAATTTAGAGACAGGTATTTTCACGTTCGTTAACCTTGTCGTGATGGGGGGCATAGTAGCGTCTGGCAGCCGGTTGGATGCAAAGCCAAGAAACGCGCAGGAGAAGCCCCCTTCAGTGGGCGATGTGTCAAGGGGTTTGCTCCTGGTACTTCTCTGAATAGCAGATAGTATGCATTTCTCTAAATAGTAGAAAGTAAAACAAGTAAAAAGTACTAACAAACAGTAAAAGTCTGGTTTAATATTTGGTTTCTTAATATTTAAAAAAAATCAAATGTACTATATATTTGGACTCTTTAACGATGATTATTTCATAAGATTTTCTAAAAAAAATATTAAAGTTCTGTACATTCACAAATATTCAAAACATTCGGTTTAGTAATAATTTTATTACATGTACAGATAGAAGATAGATATTGAGTTGATATATTTTTAGGTGAGCTTTTGAGTGATTCTCTTTCTCCCTCTTTCTCTCCCTCTCCCTCCCCGAGAATTAATTTGAAATTAAAACTGTACAAATCCGTTTTAACTTAATATTAACCAAAAAAATTGGATAAATTATTATATCGCACATAAACTAAAATAATAGTCGCTATTGAAAAATGGCAATTTTTATAGAATAATTTTATTTTGAAACTATAACTTTTAAGAATTCTGCGTATCAATGTTTTCTGCTATCAAGTCTGACCGTACATGCATTTCTTTAACGTACACTACGTGAGAGCTTTTATATTTTCTATTAAAGCTTTTAAAACTTCATCCGTAGGACTTCAAAAGATTTATATAGATAAGAGGGCTATAAAGCTTAAAGTTTCTCAGACAACTTAACAGCTTAATTTATACAACAACGAGCCAATTTTCTAAAATAATACTGCAATATCGATTTTCTTAATACTTATCGTAATATAAACATATATATTAGTATATCATTTTTAAGTTATTCATAATGGATGCATCCGAGCAAAGTTGGTAGAGGAGACCGTGGAAGATCGACCTTCACCGATCTGATAACCAGATGAGACATATTTTTTATCGAATATAATTTATAAACAAATATGCCTATAATTATTTGCCTATCTGAAAGTGCTCATGGCTATTTTTAGCTGGGCAACAGTGCTTTTAGTATGATTTTTTGCAGGCAAGTCTATATGACTGATTTTGTAATAAAATAATCTAGAATTTGATATAACTTTCGATAAGTTAGCAGAACGATGGAGTCACCTATATTGACTTACCTGTTCACATCGGCTTGCCAGGTAGCTATACACAAAAATGAGTAGGCAGGCATATTATGTGTTAAAAACTAACAGTGAAATAAAATTCATTTGGTTATCAAAAGAATGAAAGTGATGAAAAAAAAATCGATTAAAGTTAATTTAATTAAAAATAGCCATGAGCACTTTCCGATAGGCAAGTCATTATAGGCATATTTGTTTATAAATTATATTTGATAAAAAATATGTCTCATCTGGTTATCAGATCAGTGAAGGTTGATCTCCCACCGGCTCTTAGACCAAGTGTGGGGAGTAGGTAGTCTGATACAAGCTCGGAGGAGTTTAAAAAGGAGCTTAACTTATAGAATAACTTTCAGAATAGAAAAGTATTAACTTGTAGGATAGAAAAGTAGAGGTAATGGCTTGCTATTAGAAAATCAAGGTTTTATTGATTTTTGTACACGAGTTGTTTAAACGTACTCTCACGACCCACGTTTAGCAAATTAAAAACCGGGTAGCGTCGTTCTGCTAATAAAATTAATGACACTTTACATTATTCTCTATATTTATTATCTTCAAAAACGTATCGACAAAGTATCACTCCATTATATAGGAACTTTAGAAAATTCTAGATAAATTTTAATCATTCGCAAAACTATAACAAAAATATAAATTCTCCGACCGATTCCGGCCACGGCAGCCAATCTCATTGAGACTAACTATCTGCGCGGGAGATGTCATAGTGCAGTGCGTGTACGCGTAGACACAAGTGCACTCTCTGTTCCTATCACTCTCAAACTCCGCTAGGACGGCTTTACGTGCACGGGGGTGACACATCGCCAACTTCGCAACTTCGGGCTGGTACTGAGGCTTACTAAGCAGACCTCTGGCCTCATGCTGCTAATGGCCGTATATGCTAGCCTTTACACCACAGAGGTAGTTGCAAAACTATACACTGAAAATGAGTGGTCATTATTTAAAATTATTTCAAATACATATATGCGAATATATCTTCTATACTATATATCTATAACGAAATTCTAACTGAATCCAATCTTTTTTTTTATTTGTTACTTAATTTTTTACAAGTATCATAAGTCTTCAGTTTCATTCGTCTTACAACTTTCTCAAACTTTTCCATTGTACTCTTTCGAATTACTTTGTTGAGTTCAAGTTCATACTTAACAATGTTGTAATTATTTTATACTTTTTATTATATAACTTTTTATTGCGGTAACTTTCAATGTCTGTAAGGAAAAATAAATAAATAATGATTTAAAAGAAATAAAAGAAACCCTAGAACACAACAACCAGAAACCAACACAGGCTGTTTGGCTCTTAGAGACGACATCCGAGCAAAGTGAGAATAATTCTCTAGTTTTAAACTAATAGTGAAAATAAGAATTCAATAATTTACATATTATATTAAGAACGTTCGTTAGTCTCGCTAAAATTAAAAATAGGTAGACCGATTTGAATCAATCTGAATGGACCAACCCGACAACTAACTCTTTTTTTAATTTTCTTGTATTCATATTTTTAATTAATATTTTATACTATGTACGTTTTCACAGTTTCGATATATTTTTATTTATTTAGACAGATACTCCATCGGCTTATCACAATTACACTATAATTAATGTTACAATATACAGTTCAGTATGATTCGCCTTAACAGGTGTATACAGCATTTACTTAAATTAAAAGGAGTAATTACACAATTACATAATATGTATTAAAAATAATTAAGAGTATATAAAAACTAGCATATACGACATGCAAAGACACAGCCAAAACATATTACAACAACCAATTTTAATTATTATTTTATAATTAACTTGTGGAACCCGCGGCTTCACTCGCGCTAAATCTAGGGACGAACCCGAGCAAAGTGAGGATGAGTCGCTTGTTTAAAATAAACATTTCCACCATACATTACATATGTATAACTCTAGCGGTTTCGACACCGCACGCCAGAATAGCCCGCAGATTTTTTACTACTAACTTGACATTTATCGTCATATTTTGAACAATTCACGTAATATCTTTATAAATTGTAAACTATGTGTTATTTTGATATAGAAGCTATATTATTGTAAGGTTTCATTAAAATCTATTCAGTAGTTTTTACGTGAAAGAGAAACAAACATCCATCTATCCATCCATACTTACAAACTTTCGCGATTATAATATTAGTATAGAGTATAGATTAATGACGACTAAATATCTTTCAACTTTGACTAGGTCATTAATAACGACTATTTTAATAATGAATATTCCAATAAAATTATACAAAGTAGATTGTATTTAAATTATATATATAAGTGAATCATGAATACATTAAATGAACCAATTATAAATGTTTAATTTGAGAAAATTGGTTAACCGCGCTCGTTTGGAAAAGCAAGGGAAGCGGTTGGAAACTCGGGTCTAACATGTGTTAATTATTTGCATGATTATCTCTCAATGAGGCTATGAAGAACATTTGTTCATACTAAAACGCCTGTTCATAATTAAATAAATCTATTACATAGATAGATTTTGATCTAGAATGACAGGCAACTGCTAGGATTTTTAAGAAATAAAAATCATATCATCAATATTTTCTTTAATGTACATATTATATTAAGAACGTTTGTTAGTCTCGCTAAAATTAAAAATGGGTAGACCGATTTAAATCAATCTGAATTGACCAACCTGACAACTAACTCTTTTTTTAATTTTCTCGTGTTAATATTTTTAATTAATATTTTATAGTATGTACGTTTTCACGGTTATGTTATGTAAGTTTGTCAATCTATCTAACACATGACGAGAAACCCATCACCCAGATTTTGATAAAATTTAGTAAGTATGATGATAGCTGGTTATCCGGGTTACTTGTATGATACTTTTTACTACTAGAAAATATCTCATTTCGTATCATTATAAATCTTATTTATCCTTATTTAATATTTGGAATACGAGATAAAAGCTTGACGTTAGCTAATAAAATCTCACAGGCACTTTGCCTATGGCAGAGGGTACAGTATAAGCTACTTAATATTCCGAAATCCGATCCTTATAACTTATTATTTATAGGTTTTATGTCAATAATAGTTATTAAAGAACTTGAAAGAGATTCTTAGTATAAATAGTAGTATTTGGATTTCTTTTTATTTCTTTGTACTTTTATTTGCTGGGCACGGGCCTCCTTTCAATGCAAGATGTATCAAACCCTTAATTAGGCGCATGAAGAAAATCACACAAGTAGTCGCATGGGGTCACATCTGACCCGGAAGGAAGTAATAAAATGATATGTGGAATATTAAAAATAATTAAAGCGTTTATAAAAATGATAATAAAATAAAAAAAAAACATATTAATTACATTAGACAATTGTAAGACCAAGTGCTTGTACATAGATGGGAGTGTTTCTTCGCGATATTTTCCTATACAGTTTAATAAGAGACAATTGTTGAAAATGATTCGCACGTGAAATTATCTGAAGTGCAAGAACGGCATTAAGTGCATTACCACTGAACTACCACAGCCTCGTGGGCATGGCATTTGGAGAAATCAGAATATGCACCATGTTGTAATACAAAGTTACTTACTACTTGTTTGAAATGGTAGAAAAACATCGGATTTCTTAGAAAACCCAAAGAAATTCCTAAAGACATGTGCATTCTGCCAACCTCCACTAGGTCACTACGGTGGACTATGCCGTGATTCCCTTCGTTGAAGAGAGCCCTGAGCCGAGACTTTGAAAGGGACTAAATATAATTTTAGGTACTTTTTATAAGATTTACCCCACAAGGGATGAAACTGAAAAAAACTAACGCCATTGTAAATTCAGACTACAATTCAATACAATTCAATACCAAATAAGCAACTCGACATTTATTTTCCTCTCGAATACTCTCATTTTATTGGATCAACTTTGTATCCGATTCCAATATACTTCAAGATGCAACAAATACTGGCATTTCTTTTCTAGAATAAATTGAATGTAGGCGTGCTTCGGTGAGTTGTATTATTATTTGTTAGTGCGAATTTATTATTTCCCTTTCTAAGCTAACAAAAACTTAGTTCAAAAATGTTATGTAACTTAGAAATATGTTTGATTCAACCATGATAATAAGTAACCAGGGCTTTTATGGATGAGCAAGCCTTAAGACTTATATATTTTCCTAAATATTTTTGGATAAATTAAAGACGTACGTTTACGTTTTTACTAACAAAAATTTTTGTTTTACTCATTATTATCACAAAAACCCACCCAACCCTAAAGTAATTAAATTTAATCAATCTAAAATAAAAGTTATAGCAAGTAACTTAAGCTAAGTCACAAAGAAGGTTCACTTGTACGAGTAATATGTCTCAATAGATTTTTTTTACAAACGTAAACCAAAAAGCTTAAAAAATTAAGCTTTAACGTTTTAGGTCACGTATAATATTTTTATATGAATAGAAGACATAATATACAGTAATTCTAACTCAAAATATAATTACAAGACCCAAGGCATGAATGATAATTGCTGCATATCTACCAACCTTTATACGACAGACTTAAAAATCAGAAAATTAAAAGTCATAATTATAATTCTTACGACGACCGATTTCAAAATTGCAACTCAATTTATTTTTTCTTCGTTAATTGATAAAATCTATATTAATTTCCTTTTTTAATAGATTGTTGTAATTAATAGATAAAAAGACAGTGGAAATCCTGTGATATTGTTTGGAAAATGAAGTTATTAGTATGAAGTTGTATCGAAAATTGAACTCACACCTGATATTTTCATCTGCGAATCATTTTCGACAATATTACCTCTTGTCTAAAAAAGCCTTTTAAAACTAATTAAGCTTTTACTTAGTGTGATGTGATTAACGAACTTAATCAAAAAGTTTCTAGCGATTTTATTTCAAGAAAAGTAATTAAAATTATATCTAAAATAAAAGTGTACACAAAGTTAGGGTTTCTAATTAAATATATTTAGCATAATTGGACAGAAGTGAAATTTATTTGCTAATTTGCCTCTTTATGGAAAACTTGGATTACATTATGTCGACGCTGTTCTGATTACTTTAATTAATTTTCAGACCCTTATATTTAACGAAGTGTCTATTCATCCGATAAGCGGACGAATAAATTAAATATTATTCGTCCGACAATTGGTGTTTGATATATCGCGACTGAGACTTTTTTGCTTCTTAAATGGCTCAAAGAGAAATCAATTTGTTTTTTAAGTTTTAACATACTCGTGAATGCAATTGCGGACGTTTCTGTAGTACTTTTTACAAAATACCATTTTCTTGTACATTGTTTTGATGTAGGTACATACTCTCAGGGAGTGTTAGTAACGTAAATTTCATAGGACGACTCTATAGAGCCAGTTCTTTTACATATAAAAATTCTTGGACTTATTAAAAGTGGGTGGGATCTAAATAATAAATTATCAGCTCGGTAGGTTAGGGTTATTTTTTTTTATTTTTGGCATAGAACCTGCACATAAAAATCGCTTATTTTATATTAGAAATCAAAGAAGTGATAGATATTCGTACAAACCGACAATAGTCGGACGAATAATATATTTTTTATTAATACGATTATCGGATGACTAGCAACAGCCTTTAAAGTAATTTAGTCTTCCAACAATTGTTGGACGACTAAATTATTTTACTCGTCCAACTAGCAGACGACTAGCATCAGCCTATATTTAAACTGTAACCCATTCCTAATGTTTGACTAAAATATATCAATATTACATTACATTACAAATTCATGAGTAAAATTAATAATTTTCCAATTAAAAAAGTTTTACAGTAAAACGTACAAAATTTGGGCATTTTATTAATTTTACCTTATGTTACACCAATTTAGAAGCCATTTTTTTATTTTTCTGTTTACCTACTTCTACTCTTTTTTAATTCATTAAAGGTATTGAAGTGATTTAATGTTTTATAGAACTTTAGAAGATTGTAAAATCTAACAGACACGCGATATAAAATAATTGTGAAGCAAACTAAAATGATTTACGTTCACCATTTTATTTCATATTTCAGTACATAAAGCTTTTACTGTAGAAATGCGATCGATGGAAATATAATTAAGATTCAATTCACGTGTAGGCCTAACTCAATATTAAGAGCGAATAGCTCGTGACGTCAAAGTTGGTAATGTATTTTGTACCTACATATTGGTACTTTGTTATCGATTTGGTATGTTTTAATATATACGACACGTTTGGCGCAGTTTGTAGTGATCCTACTTTCTTGCGCCAGCGGTCGCGGGTTCGAGTCCCGCTTGGGACATTCATTTGTTAAACTCGGATGTTTGTACTCCAGTCATGGGTGTTTATATTTATAATATGTATGTATTTAAACTCATATATGTAATATATCAACTGTCCAGTGTCCGTAACACAAGCTTCGTAGCTTACCACGGAACTAGATAGCGCTTTGTGTAACAATGTCCCAACATATTTTTATATTGGTAACATTTAAAGTTTTAGGAGTACTGGAATTCGATTTTCTTATTCAAAAATGTTCGTGAATGTTTTGTCTAAAATTTAGATAGAGATTAGAATACTTAAAATAGAGTTTTTTTAATGTATGCCATATCGCATCGGAGGGTTTGTGGCTCAGTTTATTGTGATCCTACTTGCTGTGTCAGAGATCGCGATTTGGAGTCCCTCTGGGGGCATTTTTTTGTGTGATGAGCTTAAAACACCTTAAACGAACACTTAAATAAAATAAAGAAATTAACAAATAAAATTAGTTACTACTACTATTTCTACCAGTCAAATTAAGGGAGATGGTGTCAATAAGCAGGCTATTTAAATATTTAAATATACATTCATGAATCATAGTTAATACCGGCAGGAGTGCAAACTTATAAAATTAGAATTAAAAATTATCATTGCAACTGCAAATGGAACTTTCATCAAGCCAAAAAGTTATGATTAAAGGTAACGATGTTGCACTGCAAGCACTGATGCTAACTGACTACAGGAAGATTCGAATGTGTGACCTTCAAATGCACTTACACGACTAAACATATTTCACACATTATAATTGTATCTTAGTCCTCTACTCCACTTAACCTTCATTAGTGAACAATGCCAACATAATGAATTTATCATGTACCAATCTAGCTGTAATGCGATTTGGAACCTAAGAGCACAAGCACATGTAGGTATTAGAGATCTTGCTGACAAAGACTATAGATTATTAATGTAATAATCTATATCTATACATATATCTACACACGTATGTATTAACTGACTTGCTAGTGTAGTGGCTAACATAAATGGCTGTACATCCGAAGGTTCTGGGTTCGAGTCCCGTATTGGGTTTAGATTAGTTATTGATTATTACTATTAAACAAGACTCTTTTAGTTCATCTTTAACTTAATTCCTAACGTGAGAATTATTTGAAATATTGCAAGTGACAGACGGACAAAAACTTAAAAATTGATTATTTCATGTTAGTACCGTATAAACTTTCACATGCATTTAGTGAAAAGATTTTATTTTGAAATTAAATACAGACACTTCCATTTCATTTATATGTATGATTTACACATATTAAATTAATTTTGATAATCATTTTACAATGTAAACATACTGTTTTACTATAAAATAAAAGAAAGTTATAAAAGGGACATTCTAAAACACATAGATTTTGTTCGGAATTAGCGCGGCAGGTATCGAATAAGAGTTCAATATAAACTTTGTAAGTTAATATTGCTTTTCTGTATATCAAGCGCCTGAAATATAAGAGAGTAGGGATTTCATAAATTCAATTCACCAAGAAAATAAAAAAAAGTCAGCATATTAACAGATTATGTTAATAGCGTAACGTAGTTCCAGTAAAAATGTGGATTTTAAGATATTCCAATATGAAAGTGAGGGTAGAATAGTATAACATTATGTTATACTGCGCCTAAACGATGATGTAATGTCCCATTACACATAAGCTTCGCTATGGGTTTTAGAGAGTACACGCATGGCAACCCAGCCTGCTAAAAGGTAAAGAGGTGCACTTATGGCGATCCACCTCATTGGCCTCAAGTGTACCAAGCTGATTGCTCATGGTACTTCTCTGATAGCAGAGTGAGACAGATAAAGAGAGAAAGAGAGAGAAAGACACAGAGAGAGAGACGGTTATGTTGTCTATCTCGGTAAACAACACAGTTGGCTTTATTGTGGTGTGGGAGTCCATTTAGACGGTAAGATTCCGTTGGTTTTTAAATGGGTAGTGCTAGCTTTATTAGACTAGACATTAGACGAAAATGGATATACCAGTAATTTATATAGACAACCAAATGTAATACCAAAGAAGTAAAGTTAAAATAAAACAACAAAAGACTTTGTTTTATACTATGTAGTGATAAAGAAGAAGAACACAGTATTTTTAGGATCGTATATTTTTGGAAAATTTGTAAAGCCTGTTTTAAAACGAGGAATTCAGCGTTTACTAAGTGATCTCGAAGCGAACGACCCGGCTGCGTGGGAGGTGTCTATATATAGCATCTTTGTGCAAGGATTACAATATTCTACGTTTTATTTGGTAAAGTAGATTTAGATTTAATTTGGGATCAGTGGATTATCATGTTGAATGATTTGCTCAATTAATAAATGTATAAAAGTCATAGGTTCGATGATTATTTTGCATTTCCGGAATATTTGGGTTAAATACTATAAGATTAGTTTTAATTTTGAATATTTTAAACTATCTTTGGCTTTCTGTTCTACTCACTGAGAGCCTCTTGTAATAAATTGGTCTAAAATTTTTTTTTAACAACCTGGTAGTTTTAGAGATTTAAACGTCATTCAAGCTATTACTTTCTTTCATAAGACAAAAAAGCTCCTACGAGTATTATAAATAATGTGAAATTTGAGTGCTTGCTTTTCCTACTGTTTGTAGTACTACTACTGTTGTAGTCTACAATATATTGAACAAATTACTCAAAGGTATACTTTGAGTTTAGTTACACGCGAGTATAACATTATCAAGCCACAAAGACATACTTATCTCGTACGCCTACCATCCTATCATACTTTGACTTTTATCACCCTCTTAGCCATAAATACAACGATTACAACTTTCGAAATTCATATTATATAAGATAAATGTATTTATCACTACATAGTATAAAACAAAGTCGCTTTCCGCAGTCTGTCTGTCTCTATGTATGCTTAGATCTTTAAACTTTAATAGATAGATTTTTAATAGCTTTGTTAGCGCTAAATCTTTCTTATAAATACGAGATAAAACTTCAAATGAAAACACTTCTATTGATGTATAGAACTTAATGTAAACATTGTTAAGAACATACGAAGTGAAGTCGACTTAGATACTCTAGAGAGAATCTAAACGCAAATCCGTAAACACATCGTTTGTAGCTCTCAAAGCGAAACTAGGATTACTAGAAAAGTACAAATATTAACTTAGTTTGTATTTCATGCAATAACTTAAATAAAACACTCCTAGTAAAAGCTAGACTTCGAATAACACCAGGTAGTTTTATACATATATAACTGAATGATATACATAATATTATAAACACCTATGACTGGAGTACAAACATTCCTACTCATCACATAAATAAATGCCCCCAAACACCCATGACTGGAGTACAACATACTACCTACCTACTCATCACATAAATGAATGCCCAGAGCGGGACTCGAACCCGCCACTGGCACTAGGACACTACAGACGAGGTTTATGTGTTGTCAAATCATCCGTTGTCGTCAATCGTATGTTTAATTACAATAGAAATTGAAATATCCCATATAATATTTCTAATTTCCACTAATCTAATATTATTATAGTATTAATCAATTAAATAAAACTATATTTTAGGATTTTTGCGAATTTGTTTTTAATTTTGGTTCTAGTCGTTCCTTGCTTGATGTAAAAAGCTTTATCTGATGCAACCAAAAATAAATTATAAATATGAAAAATGTTTTCCGCATGAATAATGAACATACTCGTATGCTTAAACGATCCTAAGCAAATGTAGACTTTTGATATAACTACTTAGTCCCTAATTAGGACCTAAACAGCGGTACATTAAGTAAATTTAATTTCGGATTCTCGTCTAAAACAAACAACGTACAGTATGTAGACGTTTGCATAATGAGTTTACCGCGATATTTCACTTGAACGACTTCATTTTGACCGTAGCGCAGAATATTGCTACTTACATTCATATGTGATCTGAAGTTTTAGGAAAGTTTCCATTTTATAACCAAGTCATACTTGCAGATGCTTGAAACTTATCTTTCATTATTAATAAATTGAAAAGAATATAATATTGTATACATATAATAAAATTTTGATAGAGTCGAATCTGTTCAATTGATTATACTTGAGATAACTTATAGGACCAATTTTTTTGTTTATGTTTTTAAAACAAAGCCAAATTCGTATGAAGTTAGCTAATAATAAAATTCATAAAAAAATCGCTGTCTTTATATAATTTATACATCTATACATATAAATGAAATTGAAGTGTCTGTTTTTAATTTCAAATATACAGCTTTATACGTTAATAATACGGTCCTAACATTAAAAAAATCTTTATTTAAAATTTTGGTATGTCTGTCTGTCTGTTTGTTTCGGCTAATCTCTGAAACGGCTGGACCGATTTTGACGAGTTATCACTCGCAGATAGCTAATGTTATAAGGAGTGACTTAGGCTGCTTTTATTTTAGAAATTTTATTTATTTTAACTAGCGGAACCCGTGGCTTCGTTCGCGCTAAATCGTATTAAATAAATAAAAAAGAATTTAGAACGCACTCGTAGCATAAGTAAATTGCTAGTCTTAGAAATATCTCAAGTCATAAAATCTATAAGTGAATAAAGTGTATTCTCAAATAAAGCTTAACTCTTTGTAACATGTTAAAATATCATACAACTATAGAAAATCCAAGTACCCAAGAAAACGAAGTAGGGCCCATTATGTTTGAAGAAGCTTCTGTTATAGCTAAGTACCTCTACCTACTGCAATACTTCACATTTCTATACAAGTCAAGTATTATTGTAATTCAAATAGAAGTAATCTTTATTGTTTCTTTATAGAAATTCTTATTTTCTTTATAGGAATAGAATATAACGGTCTTCTATAATACCTTGTGAAAAGTTCAATGAATTAAAAAAATAATATAAACGCCGCAAGTACGAGATAACTTTTTTTTTTATTTTATTTATGTCGGACATGCTAAAGCGCAGCAATATATTTCAGGAAAATTTAAATAGATATACAAAATTTATATATTTAAATATTATATATAAAAAGTTTATATATTTAGATATAGGTAGAAGGTCTAATCTGAAACTATTATAGTATATTGGTTATATTAAGTGCGTGGACTGAAAGCTCTGAGGTTATTTTCAATCTAGAGGCAGAGAACATATGACAGTCTACAATCATTGAAGAATAGCACTTACTTATTACTTATTTTTAATAATTCAATTTATCATTCCAATACATTTCAATAAAAAATAAGTATCTGTTTATAACTACAGCACAGCAGATTTATACTAAATGCATTTGTAGTTATATACGGTACTTCTATGAAAATTTTAATATATTTTTTCCGGAAATTTCACAGTTCCGAAGGGAACAAATGTTAAAAATCTTTGAAATTACAGATTTTGATAGGACTTTAACAGGCAAATAGCTACTTTTATTTTTTCAAAAGGAAAAGCTAAAACGTACCTTATGTACGAGCGAAGCGAGCTAATGTCGCTGGTCTTCAATAAATATATAAATGAGATCTCTGTTAAGTTTTCAGATATGTCATGCTTTTAACCTTAAATATTAGTGTAATATTGTATGCTATGCTTCGGTGAAGAAAAGTAGGATGTTTGTGAAAAATGAAAATAGTAATAATACAATATAAGTCGAATGGAAATCGAGCCAAGCGTAAAACATACGCCAGCCCCAGTTTTTGTGCGGTCCACTGAAGTTATATTCATATTTTATTTAGGGTTACCGACGGTCTGAAAAAATTGTTTTTACAAAAAAGAATATTAAAAAATGATGAAAAAAATCCTTTTTTAATTAAGAACATTTCAAAATATGTATACATATGATATTTTTTAAGCTGGGACATTAACGCACTTTACCTCGTTCATAATAAGCTACGAAGTGTGTATTAAGTATACCAGATGGTTGATATGTAGTGTACATATATATTCGATTACGTATTTTGAACTATACATAAAAATGATATATAAAATAATTTCTCCCTCTGGGAACCCTACCAATCTATACTGTTCGAAACCGGACCTCGTTACTCAGAGTGCTTGCCAGCGATTTCACACGCCGTTACCCTCCGCCCTCTTTGCCATATGTTCTGAAAAACTAACTTCCCTAACCGCAATATATTGCGAATTATTGCTTTTCATATAATTTTATAAGTTCGAAAATAAAGATGTACTAGTAGATTGAATTGTAAATATGTACTGCTTCAGTCAATTGGCTAGCATACAACTGCAAATGGTGAAGTCCTGGGTTCAAGTCCCGGGCCGGGCCTAGTTTGGTCACTGACATTTTCTGTTGGGATATTCTCATTTATAGCCTGAAGTTGGAAAGTAGTATCATTACAGCCCCACTTGTCTCCTGCATCTGAGTTTCTAGTCTCGTTGTTATTGGCCGCCGTGGTCATAATCGGTTAGGAGGTATAACGATAGTGTAAGTTATATATTATTTTACTGTTTTTATTTTACTGTTAGTAAGTTTACTCTGCTATATTTATTTATAAGTGGAAACTTTATGGGCTAAGTGTATTATTTCTGATGTTATTGCATTTTATGCTTATATATGCTGTCTGTTTTCCAATTTCCAAAATAAATAAATAAATAACTTCGTTCGATAATGTAATTCGGTCTCAGAAACGAACCCAAACAAGACTAGAGTGAGTCAATAAAATAAGTTGTCAATTCAGACAAAAAATCCAAGCCCAAATTAGATCAACCTTTCTATTTTTAAAAAAAATCGAATCATAATTATTTTTTTCAATTAGACTTGTACGAGTACGTTTAAATTGCTAACTCAATATGAAGAAGGTATCCGTTGTGGAAGATACAACCGTTCGGCAATCAATTCTAACAAGACGAGCTGAAGTAAAATTCAACTTTAATACTGTAACGTTACAGCTATCCCGAATATGAATAGATCGTTCTTAATTTACTTGACGAAGACCTAACACAAGAGCTTTTGAACAACATAATTTGACATTCATAATACTTATCATTTTTAATTTATCTATACATTAAATTTGTAAATTTAACTAAATTTTTTAATTTACACGATTATTTCTCATTTTAAAATAACTATTAATTTATAAAGGACAATACCTCGTTTTTTTTTAAATTAATGTATAATTTTCTTGATAAAAGTGTTCTTAAAAACTTTTAAGCTCCTGATAGTTGCTCCCGTGACCACGATTGCTGCAAAACAATCAAATGGGGAATGAAAAAATTTAAATTAATCCGGAAAGAAATCCCAAAAAGTAATTTTAATTCATGTAGTAATAATGGTAGTACGTAGTAGTACCTATATCATTCTAGGCCCAACCTTTCCAAGCATTCATAAATCCTTCTCATTTTTATGACTAACATAATATTTGAAAGGTAAACATGAATACCTCATTCTTAATATTATATTAAGAATCAGAAAATCTTATATCCTATTCAGCAAAAAGGATATCGAAAAATTTCATAACGGTATGGAAATGCCTGACCTTTTATTGGGCTTATAATGCTTAAAATGTTGCTTTACATCTTACATGTAACCAGTAATAATTTCATTAAACCTAACTAACCTACCTTTTGTTTACTTACTAGCATATACTGTAAAAAACTAACTGAAAAACTAACTGTTTTCAGTTTTTTTTATGTGTAACTTTTACGCCTTGACAGTAAAACCTATTATGCCGTTATGGAAAACAGCATGCCACTGTTATGATCTCATCAATACACGATCCATATATTTAAAGAAGTAGCTATATAAATAAAAATAATTAATTTAAATAAAAAAATCATTTATTTAATAGTAAAATATAAAAAAATCTAATTTTCTAAAAACCTTATACTAAAGGAGGGTACCTAAGGGTCATCATCAGCCCTTTTTAACTGCTGGGCACAGGCCTCCCTCAATACAAAGTGGATCATGCCATAGTCCACCTCGCTGGCCTAGTGCGTGTCAGCGGACTTCACATGTCTTTCGAAAACTTGCTAAGTTTTCTCAGAAATGCTGGTTTCCTCATTATGTTTTCCTTCACCGTAAGACAAGTGGTATACACAAACATTCTTTAACGATATGTTTTCGTTAAATAAACATATTATACCTTTACCAATCTTGACCTTTGGAATAAACATAAGTTAAACAAAATTATAAATTGTCCGATGACAAAAAATGCAGTTTACTAGTAATAAAAAGTAGGTTTATACCTCATAGAGGAATGAAGAATAATATAAATACAAAATTTCAAATACAAGAACTTTGTGCCCAAACTAAAATGTATTGAAACTGTAAAATTGTACAAGCACATATAAAGAACCCTGAAAAGTTTGTTTAAAATTTTCGAACTAGTATATCTCAAACGGTTACAACAATACATCATAGAGAAAAGTAATATTATATGCATTGTTTCATTCAACATTATGACAAAGGATTTCTTTGAAACTGCAAGTGTTGGCTTTTAAATAAGAAAATTAAAAATTTAATTTATCTAGTAATTAAACGGAAAATTGCGTGTTACCTAGAATGTAGAGCATTTTAGAAATTACTGAAATAATATTAGGCAATGTGCACACTATATGAAAATGGCGTTTATTTTAAATCTTATTTCAGTGTTACATTTTATCAAACCTTGACCTTTAAATGATAATTTATAATCAATCAATTAGAGACCTTTCTCGTTGCTTGCTTTTGGCTGTGATACTAGGTACCTTATACATGTACACAAAATACAATGTCACCTTTTTGTGTAAAAGGACAGATATATGAAAAACTATATTTCTATATTTTAATCCCAAGTTACAATACACACAACCTAGTATGCTACATCGGTCGTCAGTGTGCACACGCCTTTATAAACTCATTTTAACTACACGGCTTTTCTGAACTATAACCATTCGTCAGGTTTAACGGAGGCTTGAAACTTCAGCAACTTCAGGTTACAGTTGTAATGAGCTGTCCAGACTTTTTTATTACTGCCTATTTTTAATACTTCATTAAAAATGTCATAATTTACAGCATTTACCTTTTTAATATTTTTTTTGCTTTCACTGTTATAAAGATTGCGAAGGGTGAGCAAGTTAGTGAGATGAAATATGACTAATAGTAATGTGTTCGTTAGTCAGCTGAAGGTTTTAATCATTTCTTTATTAAGTCACATACATGTCTCTGGATCTGTAGGTGTCATTCGAAAAATTATTTTTTCTGTTTATTTTTTTTTTATTTTCTTTTGGATTCTTCTTAGACACTGCAATCAAAAATATTTTCTAAAAACTAAACGACGCAAGCAAACCTGCGAGAAAAAGATAGTGTTTAAATTGTACCGTAACAACATTTAATATAAATGTATTTAACAGCAGACCACAATTTTCCAAAGTAAAATCGAAACCAGTGACTAAGTTGAACCTCAACGAATGAATGAAATGATTTTTCCGATACTTTCAATTTAGTTCTATTATAATTTAAATTTGAAACACGAAGAAAGCTTTCTAGACTTTAATTTATTAACTAATCATTGAACGATTTTTTTGTAAAGAACTTTTGGATCGGTCTAATGACGCTCCCAGATGTTGCTATGCAAATACTAATTACTCTTCAAATTACTACGGACTTATTAATGAGAGTAGTTTTAAATAAGGGAACCGTTAAATAAAGCTTTAAGTTGGAGCTTTTAAAAGATATTCGCGAATATTTGGTTGAATTTCAAAGTAAGTAATTAAAGTCAGCTTTGTGACGAATAACGTAACATTTTATGGAAAGAATATATTAATAAGCTAAGTTTTGTCTTAAGCTCTTCTCGAATAATTTATGTATTTATGTATAATTTCCCCGCTATTAAAGGTTGGTTTTTAATATTCGTAAGCCAATAAGCTGCCTAAATAAATATCATTTTTGCATTTCTTTTGAAAAACCAAGAAAAAAACAAACAGCCCCTTTAGCTAGAAAAAAAACTATAGGTGAAATGAACATTTTTATCATGATGCAAAAAATACATGATTATGATAAAAAATTGAAAAATTTTTTTTTTGTATCCTTAACTCGAATAAATGATAGTTAAGCGTCATTCAAAAAAAATCATTTAAAAATAAAGCTTTTCCCAGAAAAAGCTCAAATCATTTTTTTCTATAAATAAATCAAGCATTTCCATAGTCAATTCAATTTAAGAAGTGTCAACACTGACAACAATCAGAACGTCTTCTTGAAGCTTTCGCGGAGGTGAGTGGGCGATAGATGTTATTTATTATGCTGGAGAGTGGATGGTAAATACTTGTGTAAAATAGTCTGAACTGTGTTCTTTAATCTCCAAAGAGTAGGCATAAAGTTTAATTATTATGAGAATTCATCTATCCCACTGACCTCTAATTGATAGAGGTCAGTGATCTATCCAGATCCTATACTTCAATTTTGAACGCGATATATAACTAAACTTTTTAAATCAAAAGAAAAAACAGACGAGAAAATTTAAAATTCTGTGATTTTTAATAGTAAATTCAATGAAGAAGAACACCTTTTTTTCATCAAATGACAAAAATCCTCATTTAAAAGCTGAATCGCAAATTCACGTGACATTAAAAATCTCTAGCATCAGCCGACATTGACATTCGTGATGCAAAGAGAACGTTGTGTCAGCGGATAGCACAAACTTTTTTTTCGTTATGGCTTAGAATTGCGTTAACAGACGCAATACATTCTGCCAGTGTTGCGTTTTGTGAGGAAGAAGAATGAAATTGAGCGCTAATTTAGAAATTTGGAAATGAAATAATGGAAATAAAATTATAAATGAATGAATGGAGCAACCGATACTAATAATAAGATTGTTACTTGATATAAAATATAAAATGGCACAATGATAGCACAATCAAAAAATCAATCTAAAAGTAAAGACTTCTTAAAGTCCGCATACCTTTAGTCAAAAATACCCTACCATTTTAATTTCTATATTTAAGATTTTGACAGTTTTGCTTTGGTTAGTTTCTTTTTAGAAAGAAGTTCTTTGTTTTATAAAAGGTTAATAAACGTTTTAAATAATGATTATAACCCTGTCTACTAAGAAATTAAGTTGTAAACTTTTTATTGACGCATTGAGTAAAAGATTTTTTGGAAAATCTTATTGGAAAATCATTTTATCGATACATAGGCCTATATATCTATCTATCTATCTATAGTTTTAAGAATGTCTCTCTGATAAAAAACTGTTATTAGATTATTGAAACTTTGAAACACCATTTGAAAGGACTAGACTTAATTCCGTATATAAATTTGAAGTTCGTTTGTTGAAAGTCACAAATCTGTTATTTCCCTAACAATTAATATTAGACAAAGCCACTGCGGAACGAGGCCGGGTTGAGCCAATCTATTATATTGACAAATGAAATCAATTTACTACAATAGAGGCATTACCGTGTGCTATCTATTTATAATCGTACAAAGCTCACTACTTAACCTTGTATTCATAGTAACGTGTTTTGTATACACATAATATATTCTATATTTAGAACTAATAGTATTGAAAATACATTAACAACCTTTGCAACAGAGAGGGACTTGTTCAAAGTGTTCATTATTACTTGTAATAATCGTATTAGTAATATAATTGAATTTCACATTGATATTGTTGAAATTAACAGTTTTGATACTTCACTGAATAGAGTTTCCCAACACATCCTATTAATTATCAGCATGATGTTACTGCTAATTTCATATATGAACATTATAATTGGTCTTTAAACTTTAGCTTCTGTTTTAACAATCAATTGATTTACACAGTAGAAATATCTTAATATAGTAGCTTTTAAGCGTACGATACGCTTTAAAGCGTTCTGTTATATCATACGTTCCCATGTAAAGTATAATTAATCAGCACTTTAATGGTCATATGAGAATTCTTAAAAGAAAAGGTCTTTTGAAAAGGTCATATGAGAATTCTTAAAAGAAAAGGTCTGTTGAAAAGGTCTTTTTTGTTATTTTCCAGTTTTTCGTATAAAAACAATCGAAGTTTTAGTTATTCACACTGGAATATAGCTATGGAATTTTGCTGATATTGCAAATGCCCTCCTTAATAACTTTAATATAGTATAAAGTCAGTTAGACTCGGAACGCGGTCGCGGCAATACAAGTATATTTTTAGGAAAATATTAAACATTTCTTTGAAATAAAGTTAGTGTGGTGAAAAGTAGTTTCAAAAAAAACACAAGGAGTGCGGCTCCTAACACTTCGTTTCGTAGCCTGCTTTTGTAAAATTAATGACTTTGGTTTTCTGCTTATAATACAAAAATTTACTATAAACTATTGATACAACATTAGTAGTAGTGATCAATATGTGTGATGTGGTCTGTATGTAAATTTATCTATATAAGTGAAAATTACGTATGATATTGAAAATGACAAGGTCAGTTAAAAAGCTGCTAAATTACTTCTTACTCATTCTTTACTGTTCCACTAATTTCAATTATTAATTGAGATTATGTTAGTATTTAGCTCTTTTTAACGTTCCATTGCTAGGCACGCTAGCCAAGTGCGATCTAGCGGACTTCACGTGCCTTTTGAAAACTTCCTAGGTTTTCTCAGACATTCAGGTTTCATTACGATGTTTTTCTTCACCGAATAACAAATCATGTTACTAATTATTCGCACATGAGAACATCACAGTTTCGAGACCCGGATTTGAACCCGCATCACTCGGTCAAGCAGCGCGTTACCACTGGGCTAGAACTGCCTTTTTACTTTTACATACATCGCATTTGATATATTATATTATATGTAAATGGAAAGTTTTATATTAATGAAAGCTCTAGTATGCACCATATTTCCTAAGCTCACTGCTCAACCCTATATTTATTCACGCTGCTTTCAAATGCATTACATCACAGAAGTGTGAAGTTTGTGGAATCGCCGAAGTAATGTCTCTATATGATATTTCTCGTGAGACGTACAAGTGCTTATTCTAAGGAAAATTGAAAGTTTCCCTTTTAAATAAAACTCTTTTTAAGAACTAGTGGCTAACCCTGGCTGCACTCGGGTACGTGCCTATGTTCGTTTGCCTTCTGTGGTATTTAAATTACAACGTAAAGGTAGCCCAAATTTTTTCCTCCTAAGAATTGTATATGATTTTTAGGTATATTTATTCTATGAACTAGCGACTCGCCCTCGCTTCGCTCGGGCTCTTCCCTAGATTTAGCACAGGCAAAGCCGCGGGATCCGCTAGTTATACATAAAAACCTTCCTCTTGAATCACTCTATCTATTAAAAAAAACCGCATCAAAATCCGTTGCGTAGTTTTAAAGATTTAAGCATACATAGGGATATAGGGACAGAGAAAGCGACTTTGTTTTATACTATGTAGTGATGATTTCATTTAAGTCCAGCCGTTTTAGAGTGAAGAAGAAACAAAAGTTCAAACACATTTGAATTTATAATTATAGTGTAATTATTCCATTTTAAGTTAAAATATCATCAAATATGAGATATGAATACGAGTTATTTTCATAATTAATGAAAAATATTTAATACATATAAAACTGAAAAATGCCAAACCTTTTCAGTTTATTACCCTATCCGGGACTAACTAAAACATAAACAACAAATTTAACTTCAAAATTATTTAAACTTTCAACGTATACATTGGTTCCGACGTATCTAAATTAGACATAGTCTGACAGATTTCAATAAAACTTTATGAACTGCTATATACTGTAAGTGCAGCGTTTCTGAATTCTAAATGTAGGCGAAATATCACCAAAGTTACATTTAGCATTACCACTACCCACGCAATCAAAAGTTCAACTCGGTGCGCGAATCACGTCTAAAATGGTATCAGTAGCAAAATTGCACGACCTTGTTTCATTTTCAGACTAGTTGTTCACATTTTGAGTAGTCTAAAGATAGCTTTCTTCCACTTTTTATTATTCCAACGAGAAACGTTTCAAAGAAGATTATTTTTCGAAAAAATGGCAGTGAAATTCGCTGATTCTCCCTGAGAAGACAACATATAATCAATCAATATAAAATAATAATAATAATAATTTATTTATTTGCATAAGGAAACTTTACAGTAACAAAGATTGTGGTTGAGGTCCCCTTTTAAGCAAATATTTGCCTGTGTTAGAGGATCTCGCCCTTCCATAACAAATGTACTAAATTATTCCTTGTAAGGTAATTAAAAACAAATATAAGAAATAGAAGTGAGTAACTTAGTAAGTTAATACAATATGATAAATTGTGTATGAGAATGAGTGCGTATGTTAATATAAACGTGTGTGCGTGCGCGCGTGCGCGCGCGATTGTGTGTGTGTGTGTGTGTGTGTGTGTGTGTGTGTGTGTGTGTGTGTGTGTGTGTGTGTGTGTGTGTGTGTGTGTGTGTGTGTGTGTGTGTGTGTGTGTGTGTGTGTGTGTGTGTGTGTGTGTGTGTGTGTGTGTGTGTGTGTGTGTGTGTGTGTGTGTGTGTGTCGTTACATAATATGTTGTAAAAGAGATTCGGTCTCATGATAGTTAAGTGTATTGATCCAATCCATTAAGGTCTTTTTGCATTTATAGGTGTTAAGGGGATAAATATAGAGAATTTTGTTGATTTTGTTATATAAAAGTAACAAAATCCTTTTTTTTCATTAATTAAACTTACAAATACTTAAATATGTAACCACTTTCATTACTAATAATGATTTAAATGAATTTAGAAGACTTATGTGTTATTCAAAAATTTAGTTTAAGAATATAAGAAAAAGAAAACGTTTTAAACTTTAAAATAGGCTATTTCTCATCTATAGAAGCTTATCAGGTCTCTGGTCGGGTACCGTCATGGGGCAATTTCCGGTAAGCACCCGGAAATATCCGGTCGCAGATAGCCTTCAGCGCTATTGTATAAGATTGCAAAGCTCAATGGGTGTTCAAACAGTTTAAACATAAGTCATACATGAACCTTACATTTTAAAGTTATATAATTTTTGCTTTTCAGTTATAATGTATATTTTAAATGATAAAATACCTTAAATTAATAATAAAAATTCGGTTGAATTACAGTACAGTGGAGAAAGAGGGACTGAACTGTTCTGGGTTTTTCTATTTGTATATAGATTAAAAATATTAATTTTGTTTGCTTATATCTACATGGTAAGAACAACCTACTCCCTACTTATACTATTAGGTACTAGACTTAAATGATAAAATTGTACCGTTTTAGGGCTTAGTTTAAAATATGTTATTGTTCAAAGAGGATATTCTTAGTTCAAAAAGAATATTATTTTAAGAAATATTATAAAAAATTGTAATAATTATAATTATAGTAGCTAAAAATAAAAATTTTAAATTTTAGAATTAAAATGTATAATTTTATAAGGTACTTTGATGCCATTTTGAATTTTTGTAAATTGTGGGTAGGCAATGTCTGTAACAAGTATATAAACCCCCTGAGACGTCTAAGACCTTAGTCTCTCCCGTGACCATGGTTGCTGTAAAACATTCGAAACGTCTGGAACCAAAAATCCAAATAAATCTGCGACAAAATCCGAAAAGATAGTTTCATTTATAAACATTAAATTTTCTCTACCTCTCTATAGTAGGGACTGTCTGCTCAACATCATTTATGCAGTGGTGCCAACAGTTAAATAGAAATTTTAAATAACATCAAGAAAAAAATTCATTTAATGTACTAAACAGAACTGGCAGTTAAATAAGATTAAGTAATTTCCATCCTTTCAAAAACAGTTAAAATTTTTAGTAATATTAATTACGAACTCGCGCACTAAGTCACTAAGCTTTGCTAAGTTTAAATGAAAATATTTATACTGAATTCAACTTTCATAATTCTGTTACTGCAGATTGAAGTTGTTTGACAAAGTCTTTAGTTTTAAAAATTAATAATTACATTATACATTTTTGTTCTTTTTCAACGCTTTCGTAATAATAAAAATGGCGAAAAGCTTCTGAAAAGCAAAAATAATATCCATAACTATAAATTGAATAAATGACTGAACCGATTATGATGAGGTAATTAAATTCGTATTTTTTCTTCTAAACTTTAAATATTTAAGAAAGCTTAAATATTTCCTACATATTTTTATCGAGCTTATATTTCTATGATCATTTTTCCGTATCTACCGATTTCATCCAGTCCAAAAAACCCGCGTTCAATTTTGGCGCCGTGCCGAGTATTTTATGAAAGAGCTCACACTTTCGATTTGAGGTTCTTCTAAAAAAAGACAAAATGTGCACATGAGCTGAAAGGCGTGGGTTTCATCGAAATAGAGAAGGCTTCGGCAGAGATTTAGAGTAACGAATAAGCATTTTTTATGGTATTTTATTTGAAGTACTAATAGTTTTTGGAAATTGCATACCTGTCTAGTACTAATAATAATAATGAACTGGACTGTAGGTGCGTGCGTGCGTATAATTAATTTAATTAAAAAAAATTAAACCAACCCAATAAAAAACAAACATGACAAACTTTAGCATAAAAAATGGAATTCTGAAAATCATTCCACATAAAACACGACTAAATAAATACACACATACTTTATTTCCAAGTCAGCTTAAAATATTAGTAAAATATATCAAAACTTTCATTTACACTTCCATCACACTAAGTTTTCAATATTTATATCTAGACTCGCTCGCAGATAGCTAATATTATAAGGAGTAACTTAAGTTACTTTTATTTTATAAAAGAAACCGTTAAAATTATTTTAACTTGCGCCCAGCGTATAACGTATTCGTATTTATCTACGCATGATGATACTTGTTGAGACAAATATCCGCTCCCATTATGTCAGAAAAACATGTTCACAATGGACATGTTGAAACTTCACAACACTTCCAATAAGTTGTTAACGGAACGAGATTATCGGGGATGTCTGCCTTTATTGAAGTCGAGTGGGATATCTTATGTAGATGTACGTCTCTAATCTAAACATACTCGTAATAAAGACATCTTTTTCATTAAGATTATTTTAATGTGTTTTACAAAAACTTCGTTTTTATATTAGTAAAAATTATACTAATTAAAATAAAATTAGTTTTATGCGACCGATATAATTGCGACTTACAGTTGCTTCGCTCGTGTTTGTCACTACATACATTTTACTAGTTAGTATACATTTCTCAGAGATGAGATATCTTCCTACTGTAAAATTTATAATAATGTATCCTATACAAGATAACCAGCTAGCTAACCATTATAGCAAGTTTCATTAAAATCTGTCCAGTTTGTTTTTCGTGATGCAGTTTCAGACATACAGACAGACTCAAAAAAATTTAAAACCTATAGATTAG
This sequence comes from Boloria selene, assembly GCA_905231865.2. Taxonomy (NCBI): domain Eukaryota; kingdom Metazoa; phylum Arthropoda; class Insecta; order Lepidoptera; family Nymphalidae; genus Boloria; species Boloria selene. The sequence goes on from HG993156.1 coordinate 5,588,473, forward strand.
GCCACTGTCTCTTCTCTTCTCTTATCAGCCCTTTTTAACGTACTACTGGGCACAGGCCTCCCTTCCATACGAGGGGGATTAGGCCATAGTCCACCGCGCTGGCCTAGTGCGTGTTGGCGGACTTCACTTATCTTTCGAAAAACTTGCTAGGTTTTTCTAAGACACGCAGGTTTCCTCACGATGTTTTCCTTCACCGTAAGACAAGTGGTAATCATGATAGTAAATGATTCACACATGAAAATATCAGAGGTGCGAGACCTGGATGTGAACCCGCATCACACGGCTATTCAAGCGAGCGCGTTACCTCTGGCCTACCACATCATAGCCCATATACCATATGGAGGTAACTAATAAAAAAAAGATATTGTGAACTTTTTGAGGAATATTCTATTTTTCACACAGAGCTTTAATATGTTAAAACTAAAGGTTTCAATTGGGCTATCTGTCTATCGCGTGTTCACAACTAATCCGTATGTGTATAGGAGAAACAAGCGTGTGCTATTCAAATGGGTCTGAATCTAATCCTGAAACTGAAAGTGTATGGTTTGGTTCCATCTGAAAGTCGTATTCATATACGTAGTCATCTACGAGCAATGAACAAGTATTGTTACACTGCTAGACGTCAAAAATATATTCTTGAAAGTATTTCATTTATCAAGGTAAAGTAATAAATGTGAAACGTTTTTTGTGTGTCTTTTTTATTACATCTAGCTCTGATAGCTTTGACTGAAATTTTAATATCTCATATTCTGTATGAACACTTTTATCTAAATCATTATTACACGAGTGGAATGAGGTGTAAAATTTAGTCGTTCATATGCCTTAAGATCTAAGCTTTGCTAAACCTTTGATGATTCCTCATATATCAGCAGAAAATCTAAATTGGAGTTTCAAACACATATGAGAAAATCTTACATAAGCCTTCACGTGCTTCTAAGAACGTGTACTCACAATATACAACGTGTATATACTGAATTGATCTTCCGATTAGAAAAGATTTTACATCAAGTCCTTCGAAAGCAATTTAATCACGTCTTACGTACGTTCTCATTCGTACCCCTCTTCGCATTATTTCACACGATTAGCTTGACTTGGAAAAATTTCCATACATTGAACATAATATTTAAATAAGAATTTATGTCGTCTCAAAAGTGAATATAGTAATATAAATATTATATAATAATAAAGTCCGGAAAGATTTTAATCTAAGTGACCAATTGATTGAGAGTAAGATGGCCAAACTTCCTTTTACTCAATTTTTAATGGAATGAAAGGATTAGGTTTTTGCGTGCCTAAGAGACTTGGGGGAAAAACATCATATACCTCCAGGTTTGATATTATGTGATAAAAAGATAAAAAATATAGATATTATGTGATAAAGATTGAATGTTCTTGACCCGACAAGGGACCCAAGGCCACTGGATCTACATAGATATATATTAACGAAGCTGTATATAATATATTCATAATATATATTAAATCTTTGTAGAAATTGAAATATGGCAAATGCTTAAATAATTAGCTCTAGGAACTATCAATTTACAGAACGTGCTGTATTCATAACACGGTCGTAATTCTCAGAATCCTAAATTGATGTAGTATGAGACATTTGCATTTTAACATTTCTAGAGATAACTTGAAGTCAGCGAGATTACTTGAAACAGTTTCTTCGAATTGTCTATACCTACATATATGATATTGATACTAAATGTAATCTTATATTACTTTTATTAGGTACTTTATTAATTCATTTATTTATTATTAACCACTGCATGCAACAACAATTGTAATGTTAATTAGGTGAAGTAAAAAGCTTTTTTATTTTTGTTTTATTTTATTATATGATATTGATAAAGAGAACGAATAAAGCGTATAAATCGTTTTTTTTTATTTACGTATAAAATGATTTTTTTATACTTATTACTGTTATTAGGATTAGCGAAGTGAGACCTAACACTATCCCACAACCTGAGCATTTCGTTGTTTATTTTTCTAACAGATGACGTCAGTAGTACAATAGTATTCTATCTAAAGAACACAAAATGGTTAATGTTCATTTCTTTAATGTTATAAAATTATATATTTTTGACAGATAACACATCTAAATATGAAGTTAAATTACTATGTTAAACCACAAATCTATAAGCGTGATATTTTTTCAGTAAAGTGTACCACTAAATGCTCAGGTTGTGGGATAGTGTTAGAACTTGCTCCATTCGCCCTAATTAATAATTAAGTATATGAAAATAATAAAATTTTATGGAAATTATTTTGTTACAGAATGCGGTTTTTGGGGCGCTCTTGGTACCTGGTTCTGTGGGTTTGTGCGTGTGCTCTCGCGCAACGTATAGATCAGGAACCTATCCTGTCTCCTCGCACTGGAAGGGTCCGGGATCGGGAAGTCAAACAGGATGAACCTACGTGTGATCAACTGAAAGCTATGTGGCGGTAAGTAATAAAGTATATGCTAATAAAATAACGTATTAATGTATATATACTGTACTAGCGACTCACCCTCGCTTCGCTCTGTACTGTCAACACTGAAAAAAGTTTCAATTTGACAGCAAAATCCACAGTAACAAAATGATCCGCCATTTAATGAATTCATTTGTTACAAAAAATGTGATAAGTAAAGAACCGCTCGACCGATTTTGTGCAAACTTCACATAAACTATCTACTAAATAGTCCTAACAAAGCCTAAACATTTGGTTTGGATAGGTGAGCCCGTTCTTGAGTTATAAAATTACAATGAAAAGTGGCATTGATTTTTATATATATATAGATATATGTAATATAATGATATGTATGTAATATAATGAAATAACGTTTACATGTTGTTTAGTACAAAAGCTCTGACGAAGCTTAATTTAAAGATTTTTTTGTTGTACATGTACAAATATTTACTACAATTAATGTCCCAAGATAATAATAAAAACTGTTACTTCTCAAGTCATTAAGATTTTTATACATATTTATTGATATTATAATTAGAATTTATCTTTAGAATGACAAGCATTATTAAAAATAGCCATCAAACTAGAACGTTTTTTCTCATATTAGTTATTAACAAGTTTTAAGTTTTATGAGTGAAATATTGTAAAAGTGAAATAGTGTGATTCTACTAATATTATAAATGAAATGCTTCGTAAAGATATATGGATATAATCATGATTCATTTCACGCAATAAATAATAAACTGATTTTGATAAAATCTTACTTATGAACCTTATACACAAACGGAACAAATATCAAGAGAAAGAGGACACAGATCTACTTCACATACGTAAAGGATACTTCAATAAGGATTTCACTACTATTCTTTACACATAAGTAGTAGTACCAAATTCCGCTTTTCATTTCCGATTTAACCCTTTGTTAAAATCTATAATAATACTATAATTCGTTATATAAAGATCACTTCTTCATTCCAAGTTTCTAGACCCAGTGGTTAAACCCTACCCGCACATTAAGAGATTTTGACAACTACCGATGTCACAGCGACCCTACATTATGTCATATTGAACACCGCCCACGCGATCATGACCGTTATACACTTTATAATCTACTAGAATTACCCCTGGCTCCGCTTCCGCCCGCGTTTTTAAGACCGGAAACTAAATTCTTAGATTTTACATACCGTATGATGTAAAGCCGGTTCTTAATGGTCACTTGAGATTTGTCAGAAATGAGATATTTTCCAGCAGTAAAAAGTATCCTATATCCTAACTCGGATATTCCGTTATATTTTAATAGTCTTAGGCTGTATACAGCATGTCTGAAACATGCTTTATACGGCCTAAGACTATTAGAATATAACGGAATTTAAACATCTATAGTACAAGAGACGTGGTTTAATTTCCGATCCGAACCCGCGTAACGTAACAGTATGTTACGCGTATGATATAATAATGTTCTCCGACCGATTCGTTTTCCGGCCATGGCGGCCCATCTCATTGAGACTAGCCAACTGTGCAGGAGATATTATACCTAGTAAAGTGCGTGCCGGTGAGACGACTACTTGAGAGACTACCAGTGAGAGCTAAGGCGCAGGACCGACGGCTTTACGTGCTCTCCGAGACACGGGAGAGACACACCGCCAACTTCCCCACTCCGGGCGCTTTTACTGAAGATTATCTAAATAGAAAGACTCAATAACTAAACTTGACCCGACCCGGGACTCGATCCCAGGACCTCACGATGTGTGACCGTACATGCTAACTACACCACCGAGGCAGTCACCCGTATGATACAGTGCTAATATAAAATAAATTACCCAGCAAAATTAATTCAGTACGCAAGTTATATTATTACTAATTTGCTTTAATTGTTATTACTTTACATAGCGAATGTCGCATTTCAAATTTCCTAGCATTTGCTATGATTAACTGGATATACATATATGAAGGTACTCGATGTAATAAGTAACAGTCTGTCAATAGAATTTCGATCAGATTTGTCAAGCGTTGATGACATTCATTCATTCATTCATATCATGAGGGTGAATGTAGGGGGTCACTTCCATGCGGATGGAGCCACGGGAAAAAATAGAAAATTTTAGTTTTTTTTCCCGATCGTATAAACCATATGTTGTACTCGTATCTGGTCTTACGTATACGGTACGATTACGATACGATTACGTATACGATAGTAAAACACTACTTGTAGCTTAGAAACTTTCAACTACAGTATTTTAAATTTAAAAACGTTGTTACAAAATAAATAAAAAAAAATTATTATTTTGTAACAACGTTTGCGTATTATAAATGTAGGCTATTAAGCTCTAGCGTTCTGTTTAATATTCTTAAGGAATAGCATTTAAAGTTCATTTTAATGTCAGAAATGGACCTTAGTAAGAAAATAAAATTGTAGTCGTTACATAATATTATTTAGGACCAGAGGAAGTAGTTCTTTTGCAGAAGTCCTTACCAATTATTAGGATAAGTATTATGTAAGTAAGTAAGTATTATTATTAGGATAAGTATTATGTAAGTAAGTAAGTATTATTATTAGACTAGCGACTCGCCCTCGCGTCGCTCGGGCTCTTGCCTAGATTTAACACAGGCAAAGCCGCGGGATCTGCTAATTATGCATATAAACCTTCCTCTTGAATCACTCTATCTATTAAAAAAACCGCATCAAAATCCGTTGCGTAGTTTTAAAGATTTAAGCATATATAGGGACAGAGAAAGCGACTTTGTTTTATACTATCAATGATGTAATAGACGTCATTGTATACTATGTAGTGATTTTCCAGTCAGAATTTCTCAAAACCAACTTAGATTTGAGAAGTCTTTCTCGGAGAGCGCGTCAGTCATCGGCATCTGATCCCTAACCAGTTTTGTCGAATTGTCTTACATTCTTGACGAATGAAAGGAATAGAGAGTAACTACACATTATGATCTCTCCTATAATAAGTTTATATAAATAGTCAGAAAAAAATAAATTAATAATATTACATAAATAAATTATTATACTCTTTAGCTAATAAAATCGAAAAACTAAAAGATTATTATTATGTATACAGGAATATAAAACAGCAATGATAATTAATGTTTACAAAAAATCAAACCATCCAACCAGTCCCTAGTCATCCTAAGCTTTATACAGTTTTAATCTTTAAATATACGTTACCTTATACTTCTACCCTGTAAAATTTTTTGCGGTTAACTTTACTAGTGAATACTTTAAACCGAACATTTTTGGCACATGCCATTTCTATTACACAGTTTCACGATCTATTGATCTATACTGGCTTTGTGGCATTCCCTTTATTGGACAATGGCGAAGCTATTTTGGTATTCGGCGTTATGTTTCCCATTTCTCTTTGACCGCCCCATTTGATTTAATGGCTAGAATTTGTCCGATGACTCTTACATAGTCATTTTTGTTATTATAAATGTGAAAGTTTTTGAAAATGTTTAGACATTTGTTAATCAATCAAACTTTAATGAAGCACGTTTTGGCTGGTTATCTTTTCTCAGTAGCTATCTTAGAAGAATTTAAGTCTTGTATAAAAATAAATACAAGATATTTCTAATCCATAGAGAATTTATCAATACTATCATATTACTACAAATTTTCGTTTACGAATTTAATTTCGCGAGTTCAAGTCCCGCTGGGGGCAATCATTTGTGTGTTAAACATGAATACTCCAGTCCTGGGTGTTTATGTTTATAATTATAATTATAATGTGTGTATTTTTAAAGTAATATATGTGTAGTATTTCAACTATTTAGTATCCATAATATATATAATGAATTATATACGTAATATAATAATAATATAATAATAAAGCCTTTTTATTCGGATAATAGTCTTACAATTTTTGTTTCTTACACTAGCGCACTGTTATATTTATATCTTTTACATAACTAAACATTATTCACGTAATTGGTGCTTCTTTATTTTTTGTAGATCCGTTTGCCAGTTGGCAAAGGCCTCCTCCAACCTACTCCATTCTAATCTCTCTCTAGCTACTCTACTCCATGTTATGCCTGCAACCTGTCTTATATCATCGTCCCATCTTTTTTCTTGTCTACCTCTTTTCCTTTTACCTTCCCTTGGGTACCATTCTGTAACTCTCTTACTCCATTTGTCCTTTCCTCTGATCATATGTCCCGACCACTTCCATTTTAGCCTTTTTATTTTTAGTGTAACATCCTGTATCCTAGTCTTTTTCCTAATGTTTATGTTTTTTATTCTATCTCTCCGCTTTACTCCTAACATGCTTCTCTCCATTGCTCGTTGGCAGGTAGCAAGTCTATTGGTTATGTTTTTTGTTATGGCCCATGTTTGACTTCCATACATTAGAATTGGTAGAATACAGATATTGAATAATTTGCTCTTTGTTGTTATGTGTAGATTTTTGTCTTTCATTACTTCTCTTAGGCTCCAGTACCTTTTCCAACTATTCGCTATCCTTCTTTCAATTTCTTTCCTTATGTTATCTTTAGGTGATATCAGCTGTCCGAGGTATACATATTCTTCAACATAACTAATTTGTGAATCGCCTATATTTATGCTGCTTTTATTTCCGTTAGTCATAACTTTTGTCTTTTCGGGATTTAATTTTAGGCCTACTTTTTCACTCTCTGATGCTAGTTCATTTAACATTTTGTTCAGTTCTCCTGGCGTTTTAGCGAATAATACAATGTCGTCGGCAAATCTTAAATGTGTTAATGTGCGACCGTTGATATTTAAACCCAGATTTTCCCATTCGAAGCTTCTAAAGATCATTTCCAAAACAGCGGAGAAAAGTTTTGGAGAGAGAGGATCTCCTTGTCTTACACCTTTTTGTATCTTAAATGAATCTCCTTTCTTTTCTAGCTGAATACACGCCGTGCTGTTTTCGTATACATTCCTAATCAATCTTATGTACTTTTGTTCTATCCCTTGTAGTCTTAGTGCTTCCCAAATGCTTGAATGTGTTAACGAGTCGAATGCCTTGCTATAATCGATAAATGCTAAATAGTATGTGAGTTGATATTCCGCATATTTCTCGATGATTTGCCTAACAGTATGTATATTATCAAGTACCGAGTAGTCTCTTCTAAAACCTGTCTGTTCAATTGGCTGTTGCTCATCTAGTTTTTTTTCCATTCGCTTGAGTATGATCTTTGCAAATATTTTGTATAGGTTGACATCAAACTTATGGGCCGATAGTTTCCGATATCGTACTGATCACCTTTTTTGTATAGAAGTATTGTATTCGATTGAGTCCATTGCTCTGGAATTGTTTCTGTGTAGATGATTTCATTGAATATTTCTTTGAGAACAGGTGTTATTGTCTGTTTCGCTTGTTTTAGTATTTCGTTACTTATTCCGTCGGGTCCTGGAGCTTTATCGTTTTTTTGGGTTTCTATCGCAAATTCTATTTCTTCCTGCATGATGCTAGGTATGGGTGAAGTTTTTAGCAATTTTATTTCTTTTTCCGCTGTCGTATTCTCATATAGTTTCTTGTAGTATGATGTTGCAATTCCTAAAATTCCTTGCCTTCGATACTCCTTTAAACTATTATTATCTTTCATATGTACAATCCAGTCCTTTTTGTTGGTTAACTCCTTATATGCCTTTTTTACTCCTCCTGTCTGTAGAATGTGTCTCTCTATTGTTTCCATTCTTCTCTTAGTTCTATCGTTTCTAATACTTTCATTAATTTCTTTGCTGATTGTTGATATTTGCTTACGACTGTCGTTAGTGTTTTTTCCATTAATTAGGTCGGCTCTTTGCTTAAGAAGTTTAATAGTTTTCGCAGTCATCCACTTGTTAGATACGTCTTTACTAGTATTAGTTCCTTGTTGAATAGACGTTTTAATTGCTCCTTCTAACCAGTTGTATTTTTCTTGCACCTTCATGTTCGTTGTCTCTTTATTATAATCTAAAAGTTTAGTCTTTAAGGAATTCGCTATTTGGACTGATTGATATTTGGTAGGTCTTTTAGGTAGGCTTATCATTTTATTTCTTGGTCTTCGTTCCTTTGGCGGTGTTGTCGGCAATTCTGCCCGAATCATTCGATGGTTGGTGTTAAAGTTAAAATTGCTTATGACTTTCATATTTGTGAAATATCTGCTTTTACTTGTCAATATAAAGTCTATTTCGTTTTTTGTTTTCCCGTCTGGTGATATCCAGGTCCACATCTTACTTTTTTTTTTCTATATACGTAACATTACATAAATCTGAGAGGTTTACAATGTTACATTTAATAAAAAATCAGTATGTAAACTTTTATAATAATAAATAAATAAATAAAAATAAAAAAACGTCGTAGCTTACTGCTTACCATGGAACTAGATGGTACTGTTGTTAAAGGCCAACATATTTATTTAATATCTTAGCAAAACTAGGAATATACCTATAAACTTATAAATTTATGCATAAAATAACAAAAACTGTAAAAAGAAAATATAAAACTGACTTTCTAAGCTCACATTAAACAAAATACGCTTCAGAGCCTCTTTGTATTTAGCATCACACGGTCTTTTGCGCACCAAAATCAACATTCAGGTGTTGAAGCTAATTTTACCTTCACTTGTGTGTTAGACCCTCTCTAATGTAAGCACGAATGGACCGACTCTACCGAAAACTCTATATATACATATAATATAATAAGTAACGTTTACATTTTGCTGAATCTATGAGATCGCCGACAACCTATTTTCTTCCTTTTAACTTGTGTATTTGTAAGATCTTGGGTGTAAATAAATATAAATAAATATGTTGGGACATTATTACACACAGCGCCATCTAGTTCCGTGGTAAGCTACGAAGGAAGCTTGTATTACGGATACCAGATAGTTGATAGAAGTTTAAATACATACATATTATAAATATAAACACCCATGACTGGAGTACAAACAATACGAGTTTAACAACTGAATGCTCCCAACGGGACTCGAAACCGCAACCGCTGGCGTAAGAAAGTAGGGTCACTACAAACTGCGCCAAACGGATCGTCCAAGTTTCGGGTCTAAATAGTTACTGAGCTTTATGGCCCCGGAATTATCGATAACAATTTTCAGTTGGTAGAATTGATTCTGCATTTGAAGATCTGTGTGTTATCTCATTTTTCACTGCTTTAAATATCAAGGTTTCGTTTGACTTTACTATTTGCGTAATCGACTAAGCACTCGCGCTCGCACCTACAGTGGACTTTCAATGTGTCTGGCAAGATTAAAAAACCATTAAAACTGTCCGGTTATTGGGGTAACATTTTTTCATAGACCCCAAGTAACATATATAAAATTTAGCTTTTATACTATGACGAAAGTATAATTATAATTTATTCAAGTTTAGGCGTGTCTGGCAGGGGGTAGCAACTGTCATAGGTGTCCAGCAATGGGTGACGAGATTTCTAAAGTTAACCCGAAGAAAATATAAAAAGATTGAGCTTTATACTTTAACGAAAGTAAGATACTATTTTATACACCTTCAATACCTGTTACCTGCCAAAGTAACCACTACCCAAACTCTATAGTCGCTGGTCGGTCATACCTGTATACGGGACATGCACAGAAAAATTTTCAGCTTTTATAAAATAACGAAGGTCTGGCCGTCGCTGAGTCTTGGGCAATATGAGAGATAAATTAATAGAGTTTACTAGTGTCTCTACAGACTTACTCGTATGCGCTATATAATGTGCGCTGCAGTGACTGACTAGTCTCAATGTAGCCGAAATCTAGAAAAATAGAAAAATACATTGGTTTAAGTGTAATAATGTAATAGATAGATCTACTTTCATATTTATTATATTAGATATTGATATTTAGTAAATTTATAATTTACTAGCGACTCGCCCTCGCTTCGCTCGGCTCTTCCCTAGATTTAACACAGGCAAAGCCGCGCGATTCGCTAGTTATGCATATAAACCTTCCTCTTGAATCACTCTATCTTTTAAAAAAAACCGCATCAAAATCCGTTGCGTAGTTTTAAAGATTTAAGAATACATAGGGATATAGGGACAGAGAAAGCGACTTTGTTTTATACTATGTAGTGATAGTGATGATAAGGTACCGACTAATTTTTGTTTAGGCAAATATTATTATTTTCAGTTTGTTATATTATAAATGGCTCGAATAAAGTAAACTAACTCTATATATAAATTTCCATCAGGCGAATGATAAATTGTCAGAGATTTTATATGTAATATTTCGGGCTACAGTGAAAAATATTTGTGAAGTCAATCAACGTCAAATGAAGATGAATGATACAAAAATTAATTTATTATACGCTGTATTATAAAAAAGGTAAAAGTGTAAATTATTTTGGCCATAAAACAATATATATCTATGTTGAACGAAGTTTCTCAAATTTGATTTCGCTAACAATAAATGAAAGTTTATTTTAATTACTAAAGACCAGCCTGGACTTAGGCTTCGTTCATAATTACAACCAGTTTTACCCTTCAGTGACTTATACAGATATTTTGTATGCATAAGTATGTGACCTCATTACGAGAAAACCAAATGATAGATTTTGATGAAATTTGGAATGATGATAGCTGGTTATCCGGGTTAATACATAGGATATCTTTATTATGAGAAAATATAACATCTCTGAGAAATGCACATGTTAGGAATGTTAGGACATTATTACACACTGCGCCATCTAGTTCCGTGGTAAGCTACGAAAAGCTTGTGTTACTGATACTAGATAATTGATTTACTACATATGTAAGTTTTAATACATACATATACGTATTATAAATATAAACACCCATGACTGGAGTACAAACATCCGAGTTTAACAAATGAATGCCCTTAGCGGGACTCGAACCCCCGACCACTGGCGCAAAAAAGTAGGTTTACTACAAACTGCGACAGACGTGTCGTCAAATGTATAATCTAACCATCATAATGTACAAACCTGAGCGGAGCGAGAATAAGTCACTAATACAATGTTGATATTTTGAAATATTCCTCATTAAGTCTAACTACTAAAAGTGTTATTAGTTATGAAAATTATGTTCTCCAAAGAATCGATAGTAAAGAGTTGCGCTTCCATCCAAAGAAATAAATAAGTATATCTATACTAATATTATAAAGAAGTAAAGTTTGTTTATTTGTTAAATTGTAAGGGGTAATCTCGGGATCTACTGAACCGATTTTAAAAATTCTTTCACCAATAAAAAGCCACATTATTGCTGAGTGTCATAGGTTATATAAAAAACCGAAAAATAAAAAGGCTTTTACGTGGTAGTCCGTTTTGCAACGTGAATCGGAGAAAAAACGGTCGAATGAAAGCGTTTCTTACGAACGCTGCCTTAACTATGAAAGATATATTTTTGAGTTCTAGAGAAAAGATGTGGAGCTTGAAAATGCATACAAAAAAGTCAACGATAGCATATGTCTAACTTTTATATTTAAGTTACAAAAAGTAGTTTTTTCAATATTAGTATAGATAATTTAATTTTTAATTTTTAATATTAATAAAATAGTTTAAATTATTTAAACACTCTGTACTAAAAAAGGATTATTAACATTATGCCCAACGAAGTGGGCACGGGTCAGCTAGTGTATTATAATTTTAATGATAATTTATCAATAATATTATTATACCATATTCAAACGCCCCGGACCGAGCCCTTACATTGTTCTTTTGTTTGAGCAACTTTATAGGCTTTATTTAACAATTATTATTGTTTGAAGGCGAAAATAGAATGAAATAAGCCTTTAAATATAAAGCATTATTCATAATAAGACAACCAATGATTGACTTCTGAATAATATTACATCTATACATATAATAAATTAGTAACTGAGATCTGTCTGTACATAAAATATTTTTTGCGAAATCTTATTGAAATAGTCATTATTATTATATGTGTAGAGTGCTCGAAAGTATAGTTTTTAGAATTTTCGTCAGCAGGTCTGTCCGTGTCTGATGTCTGATGGTTAGAACATGTGGTATACAGAATGCAGTAAACTGCAAGAAAATTTCACGTCTCAGAGAAATTCATATTAATCGTTACAATCTACCTAGAAATAACGAACCGAAGCGAGAGTAAGCCGCTAGTATAATAAAGCACGAATATATTTTTTGGATAGCGTATTATGGAAATGTAAACAACCTAGAAACACGACCTGCCTCGGTTTTGTTTATTTTCAATTTGACACTCGAAAAATCGATTTTCATACAAACTGTGCAAGCCATTTCCATCCCATGAGGATTTTTAGATCATTTATGCTTTTTAGATCATTTAAACTACAAATTAATTAGTAGTTACGTATAATATTATAATAAGTAGTTATTAGTTCGAGTTTATGACGATACAAAAGCAGAATTTCTAATAGGTATGTACCCAACTAAATACTGTTCGCTATTAATCTCTCGTAACCCCATAACTTTGTCAAAACGTCAATTGTTATTAATTTGCTTGAAATTTCCCACGCTATGTGAATACGTAAGCATTCCTCTTCAGGGAAATGCTTTAGAATTTGAAATATCTCATACATGATACAATCCATAGGTATATAACGTAAAAGTTATATAATTAAATAGCTCAGAGTTATTGTATCTAGTTATGTATTGAGGATACTGGGTTTAATTCCCGGATTGAGTAAAAATAGTAGTTCTTTGAGAAAAAATAATATCCTAAAGTTTGTTAGTTTCCTACCTTAACACGAAAAGACAAAAAAAAATCTAAAACCATTTTTATTTTATTATTTAATGAATGCTCCGATTCGAAATAAACTTATATAAAAAATATCTAAATATGTAAATGAAACGGGTAAAACCACGGAACAACTCTAGTATAATTCTTCTATTAACGTTATCCTTCATTGCTCTGCTTAACTCCTTGTTCCAAGATCGCATATCTGATAGCTGCCACACCGATGTCATCTCAGCAAGCTAAACCTCACTAAACTGAACGTTGAGAGAAATTTAAAGCACTTTTGAAGTATTTCGAGGGTTTCCCGTAAACTAGATGAGTTTCGCCGAGTACTTCTAAAGTATCTCGTGTAAGTTATACAACTACAAAGTACCAAGTACAACTTCCTAAGTTTACTTTTGTATTTAAGGTATCGTTATATAATAAACAAATTTTATTACCTATCTACATATTCAAAATTTTATATTTATAGCATAGTTTCCTTTTTAAACTGTTCTATGTTTTTGGTAGTGTATTAAAATAACTTATTAACTGTAATTCTTGAATCCCAACAATGGACATTACCCACACCGTCTAAATTTCACCATTTTCGGAGAACCTTAAAAGTCTTTAGGAAAATCACACACAACACACAACCACACAAGTAAGAAAATTAAAATTAAAAGCAGAAGCTAATGTTAGAGACGTTTTGCTCCCAGAAAACATTCAAAAATGTTAAAATTGAAAATATGCCATTATACTACATATTAAAATATTAATAGAAAGTAATAACTTAAAAAAATGTAGACCTTAGTTTATTTAAAGAAACTTGTTTGTTTCTTCTCAGGAAAAAGGCTCTTCTTCAGTATAAAGTACTTTCATGATAATAATTCTTATTTATTTAAATAAATTGTATTATATACCTAAGTTACTTTATATAATAGAAATATTATTGCGCCTTTCGAAGATTAAACGAAATCATAGCTGAAACGCCACACCACAAATTCAGAATAAATTATGATTAAATAACGTAAATTAATGACAAAGTTAAATAAGTATAATACATTTCAATTTCCCTTCACCACTTTGAAGGAAACAAATTAAACTTAAACAGAACTTAATGACACCTTTAGCTCAGTTTATGGTGATCCTACTCACTGCACCTGTTGTGGGTTCTATATATTTTTCCGTACATAATATTTAACTATATACGTAATAAATATATAAATTTGCGTGTTTTATATCGCAAAATTTTACTAAAACATTATATCAAGTAGTTTTTTTACCAATACCGTAATCAAAGCATTAAAAATATCTATAGCATACGAGTTACATGCTAGTATGGTATCTAAGAATGTGAAATGAACCGATACTTTTCAGCCATTTTCATTTTAAAGGTTATAAAATGTAAGGATTTCAACGTGAAGGTAATGAGGCGTATATAATAAGATAATCGAACAATCGTGGTTACATGAACCATGTAAATGATGAGAACAAGAAGTCAAATGGACTGAACAAAAACTTAATGTCCTATGTTTTTAAATTCATGCATTTTTCGACTTTATTCTGCACTTGCTTAAGATTAATGAAATAGTCCTAGAAAAGCTTAGCTGAGTTACAGAACAACATATTAAGTCAAGTCGGATCTCAATTCACTTAATTCCACACATTTTCCTCTAGGTACTAAAAGCTCTTGAATTGAGTGTTACGCTTGGAGTAGTAATATGTTCGAATTAATATGTATTATATAACTTATTCAATTAAAATACATAATAGCGTTTGTGAAGTTGTATATTCGTATATTTATTATGTTTATTTTTTTTTACTGCCCCCACTACCATTATATACGGGCGTACATCCAGAGTTCCTGGGTTCGAGTCCCGGGGCAGCCCAAGTTTAGTTATTCAGATTTTCTGATTAGTAAGTCTCAAGACTCAACTCAACTGAGACAAGTTTTTTGACCTATAAACGTATTGCAACATAATATACTATATATTTATATTATTTCAAAGATAAATAATTAATAACTATGAAAAGGAAGAGAATATAAAGATAAAATATGATTTTTTATGAACAGGTTCTCCAAACGACAAGCCAGAGCTCCCGAACTGATAAACGAACCCCTGCCTTACCGCGACCCACTCATGTACAACGAGTGGCCCGCATACACTGCCATGCCCCGTGCTGCTCCGAGGTAAGACATATAATTTTTAACTTTGTATAATAATAATGCGTAATATAAGCCAGCAGACCGGTTTTTATGATTTTCTAATTACATTAGCTATCTGCGAGTGAAAGTCCCGTTAAAATTATAAGTTATATCAGACGTGTTGTGTGTACACAAAAAAAGAACTTATTTTATTACGCCACTAAATAAATATGTTAGGAATTTATTACACAAAGCGCCATCTAGTTCCGTGGTAAGCTACGAAGGAAGCTTGTGTTACGGATACCAAATAGTTTATATACTACATATATAAGTTTAAATACATACATATTATAAATATAAACACCCATGACTGGAGTACAAACATCTGAGTTTCACAAATGAATGCCCACAGCAACTCGAACCCGCGACCGGTGGCGCAAGAAAGTTGGGTCACTACAAACTGCGCCAAACGTGTCGTCAAATATAAATATAAATATATATTTAACTTTATATATAAAAACAATAAAGTACCTTTCGAAATTCAAACAAATACAAAGGACATTTCAAAAAATCATACTTTATATTACAATGCCAATGTTAAACATTCTTTGTATAACAAGATAAGCAAAAATGACTGTTTCAATTTTGCACAGCGCTACGCACGTCTACAGTTTACGAGACGTAGCGTAGTCATTTCAGGGAATTCATTTTTGTTTTTTGTATCCTTATATCATTGTTATCTGAAGTCATATATTACGTGCGAGTTTTGCCAAAATAAAATGTAAATACATTTGATTAACGTCTTTAAGAGATTTATTCCTTTAAAAGTCTTTATTTATATCTAATAAATATTATTATAATATTTATTAATTTTTGAAAAAAAAAAAACAATGACTATTGTGCAAAGAACTGTTTGTCTGTAAGTCTGCGTTTGTGCATTTTACGCAAAAAGTACTGGACCGCTTATTTGCATCGTGATAACTTATTTTACAGCGAAGTTTTTAAATAGTTTAATATATTTATTTTGCTATTCAAAATGTTACTTTAAATAACCCAATTATAAAGAATAGCGAAAGCTAATAGCTACATTACTTTACTTTCCGTTTTGGTGTTAAGTTACACCATACTCGTAAATCATTTCGCATAATAAGCTCTGTTCGCGCTCGTATTCCTTCCTCTAGCGTTACTTTGTCACATAAATGACGGCCCACCCACAACACCTTGTATTGTTTATGAAAACTGATCTCAGACATACTGTTTACATATAAAATATGTTAATTCAACATTTTTGATTTTTAGAAAAACTTATTATATTTATTAAATTATAAACAATTATAATAAATAGTTATTATTATCGATACAGGCACCGAATCTAACATTTTTACCCACAACGGAACGGAGACGGTATATTATGCGTTTGGGGTGAAAGTTTGTTTGTTTGTTCAAATGCATGTTGCCATTTTTCTCTAAAACTGCTAGTCCGATGCCAAAATGCCTGAGACAAGGTGTGACAAATGCCATAAATCGATAATCATTGGGACCTGCGACACTCTGAGAAACCGCCTGGTTGTCTTGAAAGGTGTTATAACAGATATCAAAACATTGGTAGCAATATTGTTTTACTTTGTTTATTTTATCCCCCACTCGAATAGTACCAAGAAAAGATATTACTTCACAAATTTTTCTATTATTTTTTGTATAGAGTCCTAAGGGAGCGTGGGTTAAAAAAGGCTTTTAAAATCAAAAGTAAAAATATTCTACAATACTTATCAAGTACAAAGTATAATAATTGTATCATACACGAGACAACGTTTCTTTGAACTCGAATATTCTACGATATATATTGAAAACGTCGGTTCAATTGGGGAGAAAAAGGCCAACGCTTAAAATATAATTTTAACAAACCGTATCTTATATATTATTATTAGGTCGTCTTGCCGACGGTACGTAGGTGAATATTTACCGAGAAGCACCCACATTTTCCTTTATATATACTCATGTGCTTTATAAAATGCGAACCGCTTTTTCCTTACACTCTTGAATAATTCAAAATAGTTTATTTGTGTATTGGGGACAGGGTTTTTTATTGTATGACTTCAGCGCGGAATACTCACATCTTTCGTCACTTTCCAAAAAGTAAAGCTACCTCTATGTACAATACAAGTAAATAAGAGTCTTAAGAATGTACCTGTTGTACCTGAGATGCAGATGTCCTCGCGATATTATTCTTCACCATTCATCACCAAGTGGTAATGTGGTAATCGCGTAAGAAATGGTTCGCACATGAAAATTGCCGGGAATTGAACCTGTTTCCTAACGTTTCCTAAACGAGCGTGCTATCATATAATAAGCTTTCGCTCATTTTGTATACGGTGTAAACAATACAGTACTATTATTATATAATATCAAGCGGATTTAAACATAATAGATATATTTAATCCGATTGCATACTGCAACTTGCAATTCAATTCAACGCGTCTAGATTATTCTATTGTAGCGCTTGCATTGTGCCCAAATGTTTCGTAGAGTATTTGTTAAAGCCGACTAGCGCAAACCTAGCAACTATATTCTTTTCTGGTTCTTATTTTCTATAAATAAAGCGATATAAAATTTACTTCTATACTAGCGATTCAATCTTGGTCCGCTCGAGTTCGACTTTATACGTTTAGAAGATTCGTATAGATTTCTCAGAAATTAGATATTTTCCCGCAATAAAAAGTATTCTATATGTTAACTCGAATAATCTATCGAATAAGCTATCTTCATACCGAATTGTACCATCTGTCCAGCAGTTTCCTCGTAATGCGGCCACAGACAAACAGACAAAAAATCTTAAAACTCTATATCTATAATAATATATTTTTAAATATTTCTTTTTTATATTTTATGTACAGAATCGACTAAGTTAGAATTTTAGTAAAGATAAATTCCTTTCGCAAATTAATTAGATACTATTTCTATTTTAAGCTTTATAAAATATAAGATATTTGCTCATAATTTTGTCTGGTTCATTCAACTTATTAAAAGATAATTCTTCATTTCATTGTATTATATTAAAACAATTAATCCATTTACGACACGTTTGACATAGTTTGTAATAATCCTACTTTCTTGCGCCAGCGGTCGCAGGTTCGAGTCCCGCTGAAGACATTCATTTGTTAAACTCAGATGTTGTCCAGTCTAGTCATGGGTGTTTATATTTGTAATATGTATGTATTTGAAATTATAGTATATGTAGTATATCAACTATCTAGGTATACTTGCTGCTGCTTATTTTATAGGTCACGGCGCGTGGGAAGCTTTTGAATATTAAGCTTTCTAATTGATTTATATATTATTACACTTTTATTATATATATTTTACTTCAGTTTACGTACATATAAAAGAAATATTATTAAATTAGTGCTTTGTTTTAATTATGTTGGGCACTTGTTAAGACATAGGTGAACGAAAACATCGTTAGGAAAACTGCGTATCTAAGAGAACCCAGCAAGTTTTTGAAAGCCATGTAAAATCCGCCCTTACACGCACTGGGCAAGCGCGGTGGACATCATGACCTGACCCTCTCGTATTGAAGTGAGGCCCAACAGTGGGTCATCTAAAAGGCTGAAAACATAATTTAAACTTTTTTGTTTTTAATTAAATCAGTCCAACCGATCTTAAGATACGGTTATCGACGAACTTCATTTTACTTTTATTCATATATGTACACTTGCCTACAGAACTACAGACTACGAATAGTATATATAACGTTAAATAAAACAGGGACCCTAATAATAGGCACAAGTAAAACCACAGTATATTCTAAATGACATTTTGTTACAGATTCCGATACCAATACCCGTCTGTTCAACGAGAAGCTTACGGCCGGGTGATCACTAAAGCTCCACCCAATGTGGTCCGCACACCAGACTATGGAGAGGTAAGCATTTTAGTATTAAGTTTTTTTCAGAACAGGCAATTTTTTTGTTCCCTTGGAAAAAGCAATAGCTCCTCAGTACATGACTGAAACTAGCTACACCATAAGAGATGTGTACATCAAAACAATTGACAATTATAGATCTTAAAAAGTTCGCAATAGTCTATGTCCTTTTTTTATCTTTTATATTGTTGGAAAATACATTTAAGTATTGAACCTGTGCACACATAGGTGGTTATTTTGGATTCACCGGTTAAAAAGAAGTCTTTCCTACGAAAAACCAACAGTCCTCCCCATCTTAACTCAGGATCTCTTACGCATTCAACCTCGAGTAGATCTGCCGAAAGGACCACCTTGCCAAGTGGTAGCTCCACAGTCAACTCTGGTATAAGAGAAGTACTTGGAGAAACCCGCATGACACGCCGCCCACCGAAGTGGAATACCTCCTCGTGAGTTTCTTGGCTTCGCGCCTGGCTGGCTCGCCGGATGCTAGTGAGTCCCCCCATCACGACAAGGTGAACGCACATCGGCATATCCCATGCCTTTTTCCTAACATACCTAGCAAAGTTTTCGTAAGTCGTTTGTATATAATTTATTTATATATATTACGAAACCCCAAAAGTTGAACATTAAATAATTGCAAAACAAGTACTGTACAACTTTCGTTTATAAAGTTACTCGCTAATAATTAAGCGTGTTTCGTCATCGAAGAAACTTGGAACAGCGGTTAGATGAATTTCATGAAAGTTAAAGGTCAAGGACGTGAAAACAAAAAAGTATTTACGATTGCCTTAACTTAGTCGATTTACACGCTTGACGTGTTTTATTAAAAGAAGGGTGTATATATAATAATATGTAACATTTGCCTAATCCTATCATTATAAATATAAAATACGCGTATATTAATGAAAATACATAACTGTTAGGAATATCAATAGTATGATATCTCTGTTGCTTCATAAGTTCAAGAAAATGGAATAGCTTACAGACAAGCTCAGATATACAGTAGGGTTTCCACTAGTACCTAGTGCGGCTTTTTAGGCTATTTTATGATTTTTACACGCTTTTTATTAGCTTCACCTGTATGTTTGTATGTTTGTTTGTAACCGACTTCTTTGGGCGCGATTTTGACCCACTTTAAACGGCCAGATTTCGTTCAAACTTTGTAGATTTATTGAGGACCGATGACAATACACTAATTTGATAAAATTATTCCATTTTTCAATTTGCAAAATATGATTTTTGCTAGAAAAAGTAGAAAATAAATAATAGTTTAAAAAAACTAAAAAAACACGCTTTTTATAGAAAACCGAACTAAAAAATAGAAAATAAAATTTTATTTAAAAAAAGCGTGGGGTGCTTTTTAAGATATTATCGAAATGATAATGACACCATGCACCCCACGCTTTTTTTAAAATAAAATTTTATTTTCTATTTTTTAGTTCGGTTTTCTATAAAAAGCGTGTTTTTTAGTTTTTTTAATTTTACTGAAGTTGGTTGTATTTTGAGGAGGTCAGGTCACACTTCACAGTCTATCATACTGACCTATTGGTGCATTTTACATATCCTTCAAAAATAACAATGTTTTAATAGAAAACCTGCAAACCTAAGTTGAGCGTGTCTCGTGTACAACTATCATATCTAGTTTTAACTATGTTCAAAGATAATGGATAGTCAGATACACTGTTACTAAACACTTTAACAGTACTAAAAAAGATTATTATACCATTCAAAGTCATAATACTTAAGTAAACAATGGAACCAGGATAAAACAGAAAGAATTATACTAGACGACATTCAAAAAGCAAATAAATGTGATTTACGTAAAACCAGCGATAAAAAAGCTTTGAAGTCTCAAAGGAAATAATAATATTCATTTTCTTTGTTTCATTTTCGATATTATTTTTATCTATTACTTGCGTCCCACTCGCTCTTGGTTTATTCAGGGATGAATAGCTGTTTATGTCAATCAGGATAGAAATACGTAGACAAATAAAACGTCTATAATCTAGGCCAGTAAAATAGAATTTAACCTCGCACTAAATTTCCAATCCATTTTTTTTATTTATAATGCTGACAGACCCAGGTGGAGCTTCAAGTGCCTTTTTAAAAAAAGTTTTTGGACTATATTTCGGAAACTGCACTTTAGCGCAAAATTTATTGAAAAAAATATTGTAGAGGATAAAATTTTGCATCTCTTATTTCATGTTTACGATTTATGGTCATTGAACTGGTTTTTCTGTCTCGGCCGACAACTTTAATTTAAATATTAAAGTTTTTCAATTTAAATATGAAAATATTTAAATACAAACTGAAATCATTTTTTCCTCCAAATTATCGCATAATTGCGTGGGTAGACACCATCTGTTATAGCTAAATATATTTTTAGGATATCAAACGGCCATGTTTGATGTAAAGTATTAAAAAGAAACGAGAACAAAGAAAAGCTAACTTAATTTGAAAAGAAATCACGCTTTTACTCATATAAAATCGCAAATTTCCGTCCTGACTTTCGTTTGTTTTAATAAAAGCAGTAAAATACTGTTTCTTTCAGCGATTAGCCACACGCGGCCAGTTGTAAGACAACAATAAACTTAATTATAGCTTTGAGTCTTTTCATTTGGTAGATTTTTATTTGAAAACTTAATATTCGTTTATTCTCTAACGCCTACGTCGACGCCCACGCGCAAAAAATAATATTTTCCTCCTTCGAGCCTTCGCAAGCTTTTTGAAAAGAAGGATTATGCGGGTATATTTAGTTTAATTGCACTGTAGAATTTCTTACTTATTTCCACGGTAAAGAATTTACGTCATTCAACAATATAATTTTGCCTGGAAGAGATCGCTGTTTTAGCGATAAGGCCGCCTCATGTACATACAACAGTTTTCTTATACTTAGTTTTCTTTGTGTGTACAATAGAGAATGTTATTATAATATTACAATTGTTTAAGAAGAAAGGATTTATAAACATTTGAAAAAAATATTAAGAAATATTTGTGTTGCTTACACGATAAGTGATTTTCCAGAAAAATATTGTTTATATAATCGTCTGCAGTTTCAATATTTTTATTGGCATTAAAGTGTGAAATTTGCTTTATTATTATTTTAATAAATAAGAAAAATCTAGTCTCATTGAGTTTTTTGCAGTATTTTTCTCAGGATTAAGACATCTTTTTCAAAGCTGTTGGTAGTATTTTGGACGTAACTTAAGTACAATAATGTATATTTAATAGTAATTAAATTTTTGTATATTTAGACTTTTATAATCTGTTTATAATCACTAACTTATAAAAGCTACTTTATTTTAACTTTGTTGATCGTCGAACAGGCAATACAGGGTAGTTTTTGTTGTTTGTACCTTCATACATAAAACATATACGTAGCTACAGAACCCTAAAAATTTAATGCTTTATTGGACCGAAGAAACATTTTCTCAATTTTTAACTTATTACTAGTCATCAGAATACATACATTTACGTAGATACAGTTCAAAGTTTGTTTCACTTAAACTACAACTTAATCGGTTATTAGAATCAGCGTTAATTGCGATTTCATATTAAATTTTAAATTAAACTTAATACAAGAAACACATTAAAATGGTGATTACTTCCTACTTTAGTACTGTATATTTGCCACTTAATACACAGGCCCTGTGGCGCAATGGATAACGCGTCTGACTACGGATCAGAAGATTCCAGGTTCGAATCCTGGCAGGGTCGTGAATCATTTTATTTATTTTTTTATTTGTTTTACTATTTTTGAATTATATTTCGTAAATGAAAATGTTAGTGGTTTGAAGTCCGCTTCACTTGCTTCGCAAAGCAAGACCGTTATCAATACTGGCCGACTTCGGTGGACGGTGTGTTATGGTGGTTGCTCTTGGTACTTCTCTGGATAGTAGAGTGGACTATGGAGCAACCCTCTTGGCTGGTTGGTCTTGGCAGACCAACTAGCCAAGTAGTTAAATGCGCAAGCGATCCTATTCCCCATTAAGACTGGCGATGATTGGTTTTAGTGGGTAGTACTGGCTTACCAGTGTGTCCCACATAACCGCGATATGCGTCAATGCATTTCCCAGAAAAGATAAAAAGGTATGATAGATCTTAAATCTCTTCTTTTCTGCAATCAAAATAACTTCGTATTTGACGGGTTTTGTACTAATTTTATTTAAAGATCAAGGCAAGTCTTGAGTGAGATATACTATCTTGCTTCTTACACGCTTACATTCTTCTATGCTTATGACACAATTGGATCGTTTTGTTTTAGTAATTATTCTTTTCTTTTCGTTACTGCACATGAAATAAATCGTTTGAGTTTAAGCATTATAAAACTTTCTTGAAAATCAGTTTTCGCAATTCTGCAAGAATTTAAGAACCCTTTCATGTCCCGTGTTATGAGGAAAAGCTGAACTTCATTTGCTTAATTTAATTAAAGCATTGGTTTTTCAATTAAGCATAATATATTGTACAAATAAAAATCTGTTCCGTGTGTGTTTTTAATAATGTTTTTTGGACATTTTAGAGGAAAATTTAGAAAAACGTCTCAGAACTTAGGAAACTCAAGAGTAACTGAAAGTGCTTATTTTGAGTTTTTTTATGACCTTAAAAATAATAAATGAATTAGAAATTCGAAAATAAATAATTAGAAAAATTCATTAAAAAATATCGATTAGTAAGATAAGACATAGAAGTCGTTAGTAACTCTCACAACCACTTCTTTCCATTTACGATCGCTTAGCCAACAATTAGACATTCCGACATACACAATAACCGATTGGCGATTACGTAATAAAAACCTTTAGTATAGAAAATAAGGCCACATATAAGTATGCCATCAATCAACGGATAATCTGGCAACAATTCGACATTTCTTTTAGAAGGAAACTTATGTTTATATAGAAACTATTTTGTTACTTCTTATTACTTTATTAAGTTCGATTGTTCCAGATGTTCGGCATGTTGAATGTGCCACACACAGCTGGCAAGGTTCTGCGATACCCTGGTCCGTCCCGGTCTCGCGGTGGACCGCAATTCATGATCCCTCCTCAAAGGGATAGGTACGTATAATATGAACATAGATTATAGTTTAGTATGAACATTATAAAATGTGACATGATAGACTAATGAATAAAATATAAAAAAATATATACAATTCGTAATTAATTTTTGGGGTAATTCGCAAACCCCAATTTTATAGCAAAAAATTTTATAATTAGATCATAGTATAAAATCTAATTATAAAATTTATTCCCCAACCCTCGGGTATCATAGTTTTATATTTATATCATTATCATCATCAGTATCATTAATTTCGTACTCATAGTATGACACAAATCATCGAATCTTGATTAGTAGTTAAACTGGTATGGTAGTAGAAATGGTAAAATTAATTTATGTTATACTTGCACTGTCCTAATAATTCGATTATTCTAGGTTCGAAGCACTGAAAAAATTGATCCGGCAAGAGCACGTTCGCGAGTTGCAGCGGAAATATGAGACGGAACAAAAACAAGAGCTTAAAGAAATCGCGGCTGGTCGAGGGTGAGTGAAACTTTTATCAACTATCTACTTACATCTTTTAACCACTAAGCCCTTTGCTTCGCTTGTGTTAATTTTTTTTAGGGTCTAGTTCTTTTTCTAGAACAAAAGTAAGTCTACGTTACTCCTTATATCATTAGCTAGCTGTCAGTGAAAGTCCAGTTAAAACCTGTACATCCTTTTCAGAGATTAGTACAGAGGTAACAAACGGACGGACACATATAATTTTTTTAAAGAAAATAATTGAATTGTTACATAAGTATGCGTTCTGTAAACTTCTTTGTTAAATAATAAGTGTAAATATTAATAATTTCAATTAGAGGATAACCGTTACCTAAAAATATCCATAATATTATTTTTATAATTACATAATAATTTTAACAATAAATAAAGTCTTCATTCCACGTAATAACAGTTGCCATATTAAAAAAAAGTTTGGAGACGCCATTACAAAATCGTTTCTATTTCATGACCGCCTATAGCTATCGCTGTAGGATCTCGTGGCTGAGTTTTAGGATATCATAAAGTAAAAGACAAATGCGACGTTTAAGATTAATGGGCTTTAAAAGAATTTACAAACATTTTCTTGCTTCTGTAAATAATTATAGAGGGTATTATCTTATAAATGCTGAAATGTAACTTTATTTAAGCAATATCTTAGTAATGTATTGCATTTGTATGAGTAAATTGAGAGTTTTGTATAAGTAATTATGTCAACATCACAATATAAACTATTAATTTCATATGCGAAAGTTTGTCTGTATGTAGGTTTGTTACACTTTAACGATAAAACGGCTGGATAGTTTTTGGACTATGCCTTAAAGTGAGCTGTTTTTGAAAGTCAAGGGGAATCTTTTTCTCTTTTTTTTTTGTCTGACTCACGCATCACAAGAAAACCATTGGACGGATTTTGATAAAATTGGCGATAACAATTGGCGATAACTGGCTATATGAGTCAACTATAAGATACTTTTCACTGCGGGTAAATATATTATCTCTGACGAATGTATACTAACCGTTAAAATGTACCTATTGGGTATTGACCCGAGTTATAAACTAAACTTTTTTAACCCCCGAAAGCACCCGAGCGAAGCAAGGTTTATAAATTATAGGTTTATAGGTTTTTTCCATTTTACCTGATAAAATTATTAACTTAAAATATCATAAGAAAAATACTTATAAGCTAAAAGTCGTGAAAGCATTATTACAACTAAGTAGGTATTCAATATTAAGTATTCAATATTAACTGAAAACTAATTTAGAATTCTTCTGAACTTTTATCCACTTAAAGTGAGATGGAATGATCTTGTTATACAAAATGAATAAAATTGATGGTGATTGAAATGCAGAACGTTTCTTTCAAGATCTATCTTTTTAATGACATTTCTTGTCCTTAAATTATTATTCAATACCACTAAAATGTAATATTCTTTTCCGTTGCTTTGACATCTGAGAAAGGTTTCTGCAGGACATAATATATGACCTACATAATGTATCTAAAACCATGGTAACTATGTACCTGTAGCGAAAGTTCCTGTTACTTTGCAATACACACCAATATTTATATTAGTGATTCTTAATTATTAAAATATTATTATTCTAGCACTTTATTTTATAAAACCAATGACAAATTAATCAAAACCTGGTTTTACAAAGCTTAGGTAAATACAGGAGTGCGTACAATAGATGCTTGTTAAACATAATATTTTCCCTTCCAAGTATTGAACCTGTAAGATTTAAGACTTAAAACTGGCAGCGCTAACAATTTTCTTTGAAAGTACATTCAGTACAATGATGACTGACTATGTAAGGACTTATAATTTGAATTTTTTTTTTAAACTCTTAACATTATATTGATCCGAAAACAATATAAAATCAACTTTACAAGTCAGCGTGAAAATTATTACTCATATTATATTAAAATAAAAAGTAAAGTGAAAGCACTCGAGTGTAAGAGAAAACGGCAGAAGCTTTATGTCACCAAATTCCGGAGAAGCTCGAAAATTATAATACTAATTCTCACAACGAAAGCTTTAGAAAATTATTCACATGTAGGATACTTAGTGCTCTCCTTCTAAGACTCGTCTTACTTACGTCACCTATGCTATTAAACTGCCTCGGTGGTGTAGTGGCTAGCAAATACGGTCGCACACTGAGAGGTTCTGGGTTCGAACCCCGGGTCGGGCCAAGTTTTGTTATTTACTCTTTGTTTCGTAAGCCTCAGTAACAGAACGGAGTTGGGAAGGTGGCGGTTTGACCCCCGTGTCTTAACTCTCACTGGTCGTGTCGAGCAGTCGTCCCAACGGAATATGAGAGTGAAAAGGAATAGAGAGTGCACTTGTGTCTGTGCGTACACTTGTGCACTATAATATCTCCCGCGCAGGATTAGAATTTTTGTCTGCCTGTCTGAAGATATATCTTATATACACATGTATATCATACTGATTTACATGGCAATTTTAATAATTACCTATACTCTTGTAAATAATGTCTATATAATATACTAGCTGTCCCGTGCCCACTTCGTTGAGCATAATGTTAATAATCCTTTTTTAGTACAGAGTGTTTAAATAATTTAAATTATTTTATTAATATTAAAAATTAAAAATTAAATTATCTATACTAATATTAAAAAAAAACTACTTTTTGTAACTTAAATATAAAAGTTAAACATATGTTGTCGTTGACTTTTTTGTAGGCATTTTCAAGCTCCATATCTTTTCTCTAGAACTCAAAATGTATCTTTCATAGTTAAGGCAGCGTTCGTAAGAAACGCTTTCATTCGACCGTTTTTTCTCCGATTCACTTTGCAAAACGGACTACCACGTAAAAGCCTTTTTATTTTTCGGTTTTATATATAACCTATGACACTCAGCAATAATGTGGCTTTCTGTCGGTGAAAGAATTTTTAAAATCGGTTTAGTAGATCCCGAGATTACCCCTTACAATTTAACAAATATACAAACTTTACTTCTTTATAATATTAGTATAGAAGTATAGAAGTATAGATAATATGTAATTCTTGTAAATAATTTTGTCATTTCTAAATAAACTACGAACTAAGAAATGGACGTTTTTATTTTTACATTACTTAAGTTGAGAATGCACCAATAAAGTTCTTTTATCCAAAACAAATGTATAAAAAGTAAATCTTGAATAAGTTTCAGCAAAATTGAACAAAAGCTCGGGAAGTCAGCCAACATAACTCTTTAATTAATCTGTCGACTTATCTTTTACAATCTAGCTTTCCGTACATTCAGTACGATATTTCCTTAGAATCTTGAAAAATACAAATTTGTTGAAATAAATATATAAATTTGAATTATTTCAGAAGCATTCAGAACCAACCATTCAGAAGATACCTTAATTATCAAATTCAAAATCTATTTAGAAGGAGGAAATGAAACAAGGCCTTTTAAGAGAAATCGCTTTGTTAGAACACTCATCCTTTACAACTAAGTGGTCTCGAATGCTCTTTTGGAAATCACTCGTGCGGTTTTCCTTTACACTTGTAAATAATTGAATTTCAATACAAATGATACTAAAGAATTAACAAAAAAAGTTTTAAAGCTTTTTGTATGGAAGAATTTCAAGAATTGCGAAACCTAAAAAAAGTTACGTGTTTAACTTAGTTGTACATAATAATATCTACAAGTAAATTGTTTATATAAATAAAATTTGTATGTTTAAGTCTACGCTCTCTCGTACTTAATAAGCTTTAGTGATAAATGATCCATACGTCGTTGGATTCATGGAGAGTTTCATAAGCAATATGGATATGAGTTATAATCAAAAAGGCGATTATGAGGCGCAAGTCTTTAAAAAACAATATTCTTCCAAGGATATCGAATAAAGCATATAAATTGCGATCAAAAATATATACAAATTATATACATACCTGATACCAATATAAAAGTAATTAAATATAAAACATGTTGAACGCCCAACTTGCTAGAAGTAAAAGCTATAAATAAATAAGTTTTCATAAATATAATTTAGGTTAATAAATTACCGTCTAAACATTAGAGACCTAATTTATTACGAAGTGTCTATTCATCCGATAAGCGGACGAATAAATTAAATATTATTCGTCCGACAATTGGTGTTTGATATATCGCGACTGAGACTTTTTTGCTTCTTAAATGGCTCAAAGAGAAATCAATTTGTTTTTTAAGTTTTAACATACTCGTGAATGCAATTGCGGACGTTTCTATAGTACTTTTTACAAATACAAATTTAAATTGTTTTGATGTAGGTACATACTCTCAGGGAGTGTTAGTAACGTAAATTTCATAGGACGAATATAAACTCTTGGACTTATTAAAAGTGGGATCTTAATAATAAATTATCAGCTCGGTAGGTTAAGGTTATTTTTTTTAATTTTGGCATAGGTATATCCTACACAAAAAAAATCGCTTATTTTATATTAGAAATCAAAGAAGTGATAGATATTCGTACAAACCGACAATAGTCGGTCGAATAATATATTTTTTATTAATACGATTATCGGATGACTAGTAACAGCCTTTAAAATAATTTAGTCGTCCAACAATTGTTGGACGATTAAATAATTTTACTCGACTAACTAGCAGACGACTAGCATCAGCCAATTTATTATACGACTCAAGAATCCACTATTTATAGAATATTGCGTTAAACTGAAGTACGAAATCTCATTTTGATTGGTTATCCGATATCTCGGCAACAAATCGTATTACTTTATACCCAACGTAAAATGAGATAAATATATTTTATAAATTAGGTTTGTGATGTTATTAAAATAATAATAAATTTCAATCGTTGTCTGCGAATTTATCATATAATATTTGTTTCAGAGGGGATGATTATGCGTATGGCACGTATGGAGAGCAAGAGCAACGCGGCCTCCAACCTCTGGAGTACGCTGATGAGCCTAATGCAAGACACGGAAAGTGAGTGTTAAAATTAAAAAATCTAATTGACATATGTGACTGTATATTTTAAAGATAAACTTGTGTTTGATTGAACATACGTTTTACCCGACTGCGTCAGAAGGAGGCTCTGTAGCATAAACGGCTTAATGGATTTTAGCGCAAAAGGTGTCGTTAGATTTGTCTTAACTGCGAGACGACACTGTGTATATCATAATTATAAAAATTGAAATGGTCAATATCTTACGACATATGTCTTAAATATACTGTTTCAAAATATAGGGTTTCATAATTACTCATTGCTTGTGACTGACAGGTCATTCGAAGTTTCTTAAGGGCCTATTATGTTAAATCACTTCGAAGTTTCGCAGATAATAGATCGATTAAATGTCAAAATTTATTACTAACAATACCGTGCATTTATATTGTAATAATGAAATATAACAAACAGCAAATTTTGCAACTTATAGCCCGCCATGTCTTTTGTTTTGAATGCCATCATAAAAACCCAATAGATGTTAAGGAATGATTAATTACCTAGAAACAAAATATACATATATTTTTTACTCCCCATTGATTTATCTGAGGGCATTCATTAATTAAATCTTTTTTGTTGCTGTTTTAATTTGTGCTTGCTCAAATTCATTACTGTCTTTTGTTTCCAATCGATCATTCTGTTAACAATGCTGCAGCCTTTATGTTAAATTGGTGTGGTATGACGTTGGTAGCCGGCCAAGCTCACTATATAGTATAAGGAATTAAGATAAAATGCCAATTCGTAAGCTACATTTTGTACAAAGTTTTTTTATATCTACATCTTAAATGTACTACAACATGAAAGTAAGATATACTTTCTTGATAAGAGACTTGGATCCCTTTTGGATATTCCATTTTTGTTAATTTTTTCATAGAAATAGCTAGTACTATAACTGATACATACATGCTAAAATAAATATTTGTTCTCAGGAAACCCCAAGGCGGTAGTCGTCAAGTGTCCCAGTTCTCGCGCTACTCCGACGTGATGCTGCCGCCGGCGCGTCGCAGCTTCTACCACCCTTACTTCGACTACCCTCTACCTGACTACGTGCCCTACGCTTACTGAACCGATAGAAATTTCCAGAACGACCGAGAACATTCCATAGGGACTCTCCCTTACGTACAAATACTTCGCGGGCTTTAAATTCTATTAATGTTATCACTATCAGTATTAAAACGCCATATCGGAAGCATATCCTCGCTTTCGCTTGACTCGACCCGAGCTTTCCGCGTATCTACTATTTCAATATTTTTATATTTTTAATTAACTGAGATTTTCTCTAGATATGCGATTTTTAATCCCTACTTTTTATCGCATCGTATTTTTATAGATGTAAGTATAATATTTTCTTGTATCAAGTCACGCAGGTGATGGCGGTTTATGGGTAGATAACAATTTGGTATTAATAATAATTTTTGTTATTAAATACATTATATCAATTATTCTACTAGTAACCGTCAATTTCCAAGACGATAATGAATGGACAATAAGGAAAAGTTTTATCTCTAAAAAGTAGACAATTATAAATCAATACTTAGATTTAAGATTTTTTGAATAAATGGGGTTTATTGAATTTATAATGCAATATATAGCTGGATCTTTGAATTATATACCATTTCTTAATAAGCGGAACAATTGAAATACTTTCAGTTGTTTGGCAAAGTTTTTTTATTAATTTTCACTGGACGCCGTACGAGCCCTACGGCTTCGTTGGTGAATGCTGTTATTTTATTATATAAGGTACTTCTTACTTTTCGAACTCTTTGAAAGTTTTGCATTTTTTATTTTTTCCTTTTAGTATTATAAGTTTCTGTATTGAAACAACCGATGAACTATGTACTTAATTTTCACTTGCCACTATTACTTTGTAACATGGACTACGACAAATTTTACCATTGTTTGCGACCTATCGAAATAAATGATGAAAATGATGACAATTGACAATAATGGCAACTTGATCTGACAATAAAAATCTAATATATTATACAATAAATATACGTAGTTGTAGAAGTAAGTTATTTAAATAATAAAGTAGAATGTTTTAAAAGAAATCCTAATATTTATAAAAAGTTTTGACAGTCTGCGGGAACCTTTTCTGTCTTGTAAAATGATAAATCAACCCTCGTTCCATGTTGTTGCTATATTATAATATGCTCATTATACAATTATAAAATCCACGTAGATTGAATGTCTGTACATTTACCAGTTGTGATTAGAGGCTAAGTATCCTATTAATATACTCAAAAGCCTAAAGGACGGCTAAGTCGAGTTTGATTAGATTTTCAGACAGAAAAGTTAATTAATCAAACCGACAGACAAATGCTTTAACTACATATAAATGTTTCATGTTAGTTAATTGTACATTAGATACGCCAGCTCTCCTTCATATTATTCGTGTATTGGATTATAGTTGTAAGGAAGGTATTTTAGACGGTTTTTGAAGTGTAAATCGCTGATTTTTGCTGAGGTTCGTATAGTCAACATCTAGAGGTCAGTTCGTCACTGCGGGCTAGTGTACCGTGTCTATCTATTACTATATAAGAGGGCGCACTCCGCCGACATAACCTTACAGACTATAATATTGGCTTTAACTTATATTACATATGTATTACGGCTTTAAGCTAGTCAAATTGATTCTCATATTTATTGAAGGACGCAAGTCCCATCCTACAATTAGCTGTATATTATTTATATATGATTTTCTAAATATATTCAGTAGTTTTACGAATGAAATTGTTTATCACTGGATTCTTAATAGGGATTTATAATTATGTAGCGTTTGTCGATGCGTATTGCAGTGAAATCCATAATTGATAAATTGAATTTTATTAAGTGTTTCGCATTTACATATCTCGATTACTATGAATGTGTCTCTTGCATAACCTACATATGAAGTAATCATATCATACTTAATAACTGTAACAGTATCAGAGGTGTGCCAAACTATCGAAAGCAGAATATGCCAAAAACTATAATATTAATGGTAAATTTCATAATAAAATGCTAAGAATTTCCATACAAAATCCTTCCGGAGTGCAGTTTCTTGGTAGTCGATAATTTGGTACACTTCTCAGCTACTTCTTATCGTAAATTATTAAGATAAGTATAGGTAATGTGAATGTAACGCGGTCGAAGGAAACTTGACATTTGACAATAAAATGACAATAAGCGAGACGGCAGAAGTCGGCACCGCGGTGATTGTAAGGCGTGAGCAGGCCGCGTCTGTTCGAATAATATACAAATAACCTAAAAATAATTAATGTTTTAAAATGTATTTTAATTGGTGTATTTTTTGGGAAATAAAGATAGTTTACTCCAAGCATATTTAGTTAATTTTCTTATACCTTCCCATTCATTTCTATTGGACACGATGGACGTTATCCTGAACACATTGAAAATTTTTACAAACTTTTTCTTGCTTGTTTTAATTCTTAAAATACATTTTGTAGTGGACTGAATTGTGAATCTAAACCATTCTCGAATTCACTCAAACACACTTAAAACATTTCATCAAAATCGATCCAGCTGTTTAGGAGGAGTTCAATTAAATATACACGCACAGAAGATTTTTATATACAAACAAGATATAAATAAAGAAATTTTATTATATAAATAATAATTAAATAAATAAAGGAATTATATTAATATTATTTCGTGCCCTTTTTATCAAACAATTAAGGTCTAAATCAAGTTGAATTTCATATCAAGTAGGTACTGCAATCCCTTAGAGCTGTGAAATAATCAAACTTCTAAGTCAACGTCATCAAAAGATACATCCGTTTATGCCACACATGTACTTATGTAGGTACTTTCACTTACCCTAATTCATAAACGACAAGAAGCAATGCTTTTCTATAAAAATATCACATTTTAAACTTATCTTTATGTTTCATGGTAGCACATACCACTGGAGGTTGATGGTGTATGAGTCAGACTTGTACTCGTCTGGTATTTTTAAATTCATAATAAGTAGATAATCAGAACAATAACAAGTAGACTATTGTAAACACCTTTAAATCGCCATTATTACAAGTTTAAAAGAAAATTGCCACCAACCCACAATATTCTACTCAGAACAATCGATAAAGCTTTACAGTACCTAGTTAGTTTAAAAATAATTTTATGTACAATATAGTATTAACTTATTTACTTACTATGTGTGAGTATGAACTGGAATTACTGTCGGACAGTCATAAAATTAAGTAAGCCTAATTAATATTCGAAAGACTTGTGATATCCGCGAACCAGCACATGCCCAGATTTATAGACTATGGCCTGCAGATCATCTCGTATTGACGGGAGGCTTGTGCTCAGCAGTAGGGCGTTAAAAAGGGCGGAATACATGACAGCTTCAATATCCACTGTGTAATTTTATTTTAAATATATCCGTTTACCTTTTTCAGTTAAAGATTTATCCTCTATTATAATGGATGAGATATTTTTACTTCCTTACTAATATATAACCAGAATGTCTGAGGAAAACTTGACAAAAGTATATTTATTCTATACATAGTTTCTGTCGTTATAACCAATAACCACCTCCTTTTTTAAAGTCGGTTAAAAATACACCAAAACACAGTAGTGGGTAGTTAAATATTCAATATTGTATCTCCTAGCCTATATATTACTCTTTAACCGACTTAAACACATTGATAACGGAAAATAGGTAACATTGTTGTGGAGATAAGAAGCCTACGTGACCCTTCAAAATAGTTGCTGCTCTCCCTCGTCAATAAGGGATAGTTTAAACATACTAAGACCGAAGACGTGAAGGGTTAATAATGTTGATAACATCGGGTACGCATACATGAACCCTTTTTAGATCAGTGTAAAAGCATTTCAATTTCAGAAAATTTATTGTCTGACGAAGTTCAAACATGGAATGCTTTATAAGATACTTAATAAAAAAATCACAACATTTTTGTAACGTCATGGAAATAAATTAAGTTGTGAATGACTAACCTAAATTAATACAGATTATTTATTGTTTTTCCCCTAGGTATTGAGAATATAAAAGATGTATAGATATTTTTTGATATTTTAGTTAAAAAATGAGGTCATGAAGGTTTGAGAAAATATAGATATCGAAATTAACATTAGAATAATTATTATTAAATATACATACTCTATATTCTAGTCATATAATAAAAATCTGAGAAAATCTTTGGAGATTTGTCAACTATGCTTAGGCCGACTAGTCGGCTGTAAATAGGCAGACTAGTAAGTTATAGTCATCACAGTTTTATTGAAGACTGACATTTCTCGCTCCGCCCGCGTTCTAAAGACCGGCAGCCTAATAATAGTTTTTGTTCTTTAATCAAAAACTGATTTAGTAGTTACTTGAATTCGACGACACGTTAGGCTCAGTTTGTAGTGCTTTACTACTACGCCAGCGGTCGCGGGTTCAAGCCCATATTTGATGACCTCGAATGTTTGTCCAGTCATGGGTGTTTACATTTATAATATGTATTTATTTAAAGTTATATATGTAGTATATCTACTATCTGTTACTCATAATAGCAAAACTAAACAAATTCTCTTTAAAGAAAACTAAACAAAATCTTAACTCCCACTATTTCATGTACCTATGAGATTGCGCAGTTACAGGCACGGCCTCCCAATCTCTAATTGCACAAACTTTTAACTTTTCTTGTGTAATTCTTTCGGGAAACTTTCGAAATTCTCTCGAAGTTATCTCGAAATTTTCTCAATACAGCGGCTAATATAAAAACACTAATTAAAGTTTTTAAGTCTTCTTTGGAACTTTTGACATAGATTTCGTAACAGACAGTTTATTATCGTGAAATCTAGTAGGACTCGTAAAAATAATTATTTTGTTTTGCAACAGCTCTCGCAAATGAAAATGTGTAATATTGCTTTAAAAATCGCAAGTGTTTATATAAAAAATGATATAATATGTATAATCTATATACATATGTACAAAACTAACTTATAAAATGAAGATGGCAATTAATTATGCATTATGAGAGAATTTGGGTTATATAAAGAATTACAATATCTTTACAAAATATAATTCAAAATATTTAATAGTTTTAAATAAGTTATTTCTATTTCTATATCTGAGAAACTATTTAGGCATTTGAGACTACCTCATTTTGTTGTAGTTAATTAAAATAAAAAAAATCTAAACTCTAAAGCTAAAAACAAGGTATCAAAATAAAAACCACAGATTAGATAATTTCTTATATATTTTTACATTTCAAATAATACAGGCGGTTACAAAAAAATAAATAGGTATGATTCGTATGATTTACATACTGTGATGTTTCGCGTCTTATAGTAACATACATTATTCTGTACACAAAAATCGAAGAAATAATACCACTAAAGCAACCACGTGGACTAAATATGGGTACAAACTGGACTGAAATATATTTTTTTGGAAATAAACATTTTCCTTTTAACTAGGAAAATATTAAATGATAAGTTAAGCTTACATGTTTTTTTATTTCAGTGTTTTGATACCATATTAACGAATTAATACATAATTTTTGCCAGATATAGGAATTTGACTTACATAATTTCTATGGATCTTAGGTGAATTGTTTATCTTTAGTAACGAAAATGAACGTTCTAACTCCATTCGTGTCTTTCTCAACGACACTGGCAGAATATATTAACTCAATTCTAAGTTATTACGAAAAAAAGGAAAAAGACATAGAATATTGGCTTCCATCGCTAATAAATTTAGATGTATTTAATCCACGTACCTTGATATTGTAGTAAAAACCAATCAATAGCGTTACATTTGTGATTCATTTTAAGATATTGTAATAAAGTCACCAAATAGCAACTCACACCCAAAATAATAGGCACATACATTTATATTGTTTAATGTTTAATAGTTAAAAAATAAAAGTTAGCCAAATAAATGCCTTCTCCAACACTTTTAAATCAAACATTAAAACTGCAAAGAGAAAACGTCAAACATTATAATTATTACAGTGTGAATGTATGAAAATTGTAATTAGTCTTAAAGAGAGTCAGCCTTTTAACGGTTGTTGAAAATAACTTGTAATCTATACAACTGTGTAAACTTTCTATAGATACATCGTCGCATTTATCCTGAGATATCCAGACCACACAGGCTACAGATGATAAATCTAGGACATTAAAAATCTAGACATAGATTAGATATAAAAAAATGAAATTAGTTTTATTACGGATACAATTAGTTATTGTGCTTACAATTACTACTAATCACTATATACGCTGTAGAATCGTAATACAACTTATATTTTTAAAGGGCTTAAAACTTAATGCAGCATTTTTGATTGTGCCTTTAGTGAGTATCAGTCAATTTAAGGTCTATTTCATACGAGATGAGTTCAGGTTATAAATGAGTTAGAAGTAACATCTATGTACAGGGCCGGATTCAGATAACGAAATAAGGGTTTTTTAAAACAGAAATATATGGAATAATTAGTAGTTATAGTTTATGCGAATTAATTAACACGTGTTAATAATAAAACAAAACAAACTAAGCAAATGAACCAGTACATTTTTTTCCAAAATGAGAGATTTCTTCAGATTAGCTTCCACACTTAAATCCGACCCTACCTATTACTTTCATTTTTAATATAAAAATGAGCGAATTCACACTTACTCCAATGAAGCTGTCATAAGAATTTAATTTAAAAATCTTTTTTTTTTCTTATAATATAACTGTCATGAGATTATTCTCGACCCGATTATACAGAAAACAATTTGTACTGAAAATTTGGAATGTTTGAAAGGATAGGTCTACTTGGCACTGTTGTTGAAAGGCGGTTAGGTACGGTTTATATATTTCTAACTTTACATACTGATATAATTAATAAATGCATTGTACGTGGAAAATGACACGTTTATTATCACTATAAGAGAAAATAATTTGGTTCAAGACAATTATTAATTTAGTTAATACTTTTAACTAGCATAAAAGATGCGATAATGTATAGCCATCGAAAGCCACAAAATTTCGAAAATTGAGCCGAAATCTTAATCTACACATATTATCGAATCGTATCTTATAACGTCTTTGGTAACCCATAAACAGGGGTTTTATTAGCCAATCGCAAAAATATATTTTTATTTAATTACATCAATAAAATTGCTTTAAATAATTATATTAATTACTAAAGAAATTGTAAAAAATACACAATATTATGTATTTCTTATCTATGTCAATATTAAAAAAAAACATTTTTACTATTCAGGTTTAAAAAAAAGAATTTCATGATAATATATAAAAATAATAAACAAATAATGTAAAATATAGATTAAATATATTATTAAAACCATTTTTGCAGCAGTCACAAATGACAAACTTGTATCGTCAAAATCTTGATTTGTTGGTAGATAAAATACAAATACAAATAATTTAAACTACAAAACTTCAATAAGAAGTTTCAGTAAATTATATATTAATTAATATAATTAATAATAATCGTTATGTGCAATATGAGAATTAAATAAAGTATACGTATAGAGTACAACTAATATAAAAGTATAAAAATCTTAAGATTAATAAAATAATAATACAAGACACGCATACGATCTACGCACAAGGCTGACTCTTAATTTTTAAAGTATTCTTCACGTTAGGCAACCAATCTTATAGTTTTAATATAATATGATTTTTTATATTAAACAGTCGTCTGTATAGCGATATGCACTCTTCGTAAAATAACATGGTATTAAATTATTATTCTCATTCATATAATTTATATCTACTTTCTATTTAATAAATAAAAAAGGTAAAAAGAGAAACAGACAATTAAGTTTGACTTTAAAAAAAAAAAATTAAACCAGACTTGTAAATTGTGTACCTTAAACAAAATTATATTTTTAATTTAAAAAAATGTACACCTTACGAAGCGTGCGATATCCTATATATAGAATATAAAAAGGTAATAAGAAAAAATTTTCTAAGCGAATAAACATCTATACTGTTTAGGAAATGGAATTCAAACTAACTACCCGATTATACTTAACTAAGCCTAAAATGGCACAATATATAGTCCGCTCTATACAAATGGCGGTCGCACCACCAGAAGGGGTTTTACAATATGTACATATATATTAGACTGTATTTTTGTGTGTTATATTATGTTAATATTTAGTTTAAAAATAAATAAATTCGTTGTCTATACTTTAGGTAATATATTAAATAACTATGAAGCTAATCACTATTTGTCTATGTCCACTCAAGCTACTGGATCTTAACGTTAAAAATAACTGTCTCGACGAAATATTCATAATAAAATTAATATATGCAAAATCTTAACATATTACAACACTATCGCACACTATATTTTTAAAACACAATTAACTTTTACAATTTTCAGTATCGCTTATAATATCTTCTTTATAGCTCTGGTGGTACGACGCGGCCCTAACCTCTCTTGTACCCGCCGTAAAATCGCAAAATGTACGTGATATGAAAAAAACATCTATTTTTAATATAAATAAATTTGTGCTTCAACGGACTATTTATTACATTATATACAGTATTGCACTCGGAACTGTTGAATTAGACGCACTCGATGGCATTGAAATCATTAAATTCGATTAGAGTTTAACTAATTCAAGACTCAAAAGTAGCCTATATCTGAAAAGCAATGAACATCTCTATATACATTTCTTTCCCATATTACGAACACTTCGCAAAATAACCGTGGAGGGCAATTCTGTAACTATACGATATAATCTTCGTTATAAGAATAAATATTTGAAAACTTTTCATTCAAATACGAAACGCCCTTTGTAAAAATAAGCTGAAATCACTCGAAAACGCAGTATAAGTATTTTGTACGAACAAAATAAATAATATCTGTAAGAATTGCCCATGCGTATCATACGTAAGCCAACATCGTAATTGACGAACCACTAAAAAGCAGTCTTCATATTCATAATACACGATAACACTAGTTTATAATAAAAATACTGGACCAATAACTTTAGGAATTACAAGTACGTTACACTATCCCATGAAATATAGGGCGGTTGGAAAATAGGGAAGGAACGTTTCAAGCTCTAACATCAATATTATTTACTTATTATAAATTATATCACATTTTAATATGAGAGTACATTCTTAATTTGGAAAAACTACGAAATCCTGTCATAGAACTGTTACAGCTAATTCTGTGTATTATACTGGAATATATAGGTCAAACTTTCTAAATATTTGCCTCGAGCGGGAACCGATCCTGCGAAAATTGGTCGTAAAATTCTATCATATTTTATTAAATTATATAATTATGAAATCAAATATATTGGAATATTTTCCAACCGCCTTCTAATAATACAGAGTAGATTATGAACTAACAATCATTAATTGTCATTGAATAAAACCTACGATTTATGTCTTTGTATAATGTATACTTACTGTTCTTTAATTCAATAAACTTTTATTTATCTCAAAATAAAATCAGTAGAACTAAAATATTTTAAAAAATAGCTTAAGGCTGTTTTTTTAAATATTTTAAGTAAGTCTTTAACCATAATGATGACGACGAATACAAAACCAAATGATTTAAAAATAATGTAGCTGCAATCTTACCTTAATAAAGACAGTTTTATTTATTTTTAATTTCCTTAAATAC
The DNA here is from genome assembly GCA_905231865.2 of Boloria selene. NCBI lineage: Eukaryota > Metazoa > Arthropoda > Insecta > Lepidoptera > Nymphalidae > Boloria > Boloria selene. The sequence continues at coordinate 5,628,724 of HG993156.1, forward strand.
CCAAAATCGCAGTCAACCATAGACAAAATATTATGAGATAAGCCATTCCACTCAGATCCATCGACATCTACACATGGACTTTACGTATGATTTATTTTATATAAATTTGTATTAATTTTATAATTTTTTGTCGCTTAAAACAAAGAAAGAGGTTTAATTAAATAAATTATACCCAAAAATCGATTACATCACTCGATTATGGAATGTTATAATCCATTTTTACTCGATTAAAGTACAAAAAAATTAGATAGCCTTTTAACTAAGGTTCATACAATAATAACATAAAGAAAGACTTGTTTATATTAATAATAATTAATTATACTTTACATATCAGATCAATATCGAAAACATTGAAATTTTAGTTCAATCATCTCTATACTAATAAAAGGTGAGACGTTTTTTGTTCGCTCTTACTGCAAAAAGTAAATGGATGGATATGCAACTTATTTCATAGGATGCAGATTGATTCGGTGAAGGTTTTAGTGTATGTAAAATATAACAACTTGGTTTCCCGTATTTAGAAAGCGAACGGAGCCGCAGGTAATGCTAGTTTATATTTAAAAATAGATATGTCCATATGTAGTGTCGATGGACCATTTCCTGCCATTATTTACGACATATTTCTATACATTCAATATATCCCGACGCTACTCTTAACACGATAACTTCCATCAATATAATACAAAGACATTAATTAGTATTTGGAATATTTTTTTTTACAATAGCAAATGTTTTAGGATAAAATACAGTTACATAGTGTCCGACCAAAATTATTTTTAATTAGAGAAAATATGGATTTCCCTAAAGTTTTCACTAAAATTGTCAGTTAGTCACTAATATTGCTTTATAGTTTCAAAAGAATACTTTTTATATTATGTCGCCATATACAGATTATGTAGACGACCGCCATAACACGGTAGCCATATTTGACATGAAAAGCATTTTACAGGAGCTTATAGATTTTACTCTCGAGATTTTTTTAATGTACAGTCATATGATAAGGTATATTTATCCAAAAATCATTAAATTAACGGATTATTAGACATTGTTATTGCTTGAATTTCCATTAAAATCAATATATTTAAAATTAATATCGTGATTATTAATATCGACAGAGTAAAAAAGGCCCTAAGACATGCAAGTCCCAGAAAAATAAATACTAACCAGTATTAAATATCCTATACAACCATTCTAATTTAATAGATTAAATTACTCATAGTCTGCTTAGTGTAGAGTATATAATATTTAAATTAAAATTATACTCAACTTCATAAAAATGGGCTCATTTTCTGACATAACTTTGGTAAAGTTAATCCGATGTGGATATTCCATTGCTATATCAATTCTGCCATCTTTCCCCTGTTATAAAGGAAAGTAAGACATCACAATCTGTCTCGAAATTAAAATAATAAATTCAAAAATCAATTATGTTACGAAATATAACTTGGAACATAATCGATTTTTAGTCGATTCAAGTTCCATATTTAAAAATAAATATAAGCACTAAAATCATCATACCTTTGATAATCTTTTAACTTGGGTCACAATATTCATCATTTCGTGATAGCTGAGTACAACCGATTAAGTAACGATACAGTCTAACGGTACTTGAGAGTTAATAAGTTTAACGATTTAACAACTTTGCCCAGTTGATATTACAACGGAACTGAACAGTATTAACGGTATTTTAATTAACGATATCGACAACAGTAAATTAAATAGTATATTAAGGAAATGTCCAATAACCTAGATGACCGCACAACGCACTGAGTATCCATCAGTTCTTCATATAAATAATTTATCGTGACAATGTCTGTGATGACGTCCGCGACCTGCAACAAAAAATAATAATATACTTAAAATATGAGAGCTACTTCTTATGAAAGGCTCATTCATTCTCTTTTTAATTTAGTTTTTCTCTATATTTTTTGTCCTTTTTTCGCGGACTTACTTTGGTTCTCACGTGACCAAAACAGCCGAATTTATAGGATTATTAATTTTTTCTCCGTGTAATGTTTTTTAATTAGCATTAGCTAATTAGGTTATGGTAACTAAAGTTGCTTTAAGTAAACATAAACCCTCTCCCCGCCAACGTGAGTTTACCTTGTCGTGGTGGGGCATTCAGTAGCATCCGGCTATCCGGCCGGGCGAAACAAAGCTACGCATTGTATTGAAAACGTATTGTTTATTATAAATGAACATTTTTATACACACGTGTGTTCAACCCAAATAGATAGATTTTGATAAAATTTAGTACACGGATAGGCTTTATCCTGGAATAACCATAGGCTAATCTTAATCACTACATCTTAGCAATATTATACATAAATCCAACAATCAACCAATAATTCTTAAGCTCACATTAGTTTCAATTATCCATTGATTCAACGAATCGTATATCGCGTTCCCGCCGTTACGATAAAAAGTATAGTTAACTTGACAGCTCGGTCACAGATTATCAAATATAAAAATAATGAGTTTATCCTTATTATATAATAATATGAAAAGAACTAAGTTTGATACATATATACCTGGTTCAGCTATCAGGCGGCGGCAGCTTCATCGCGTACGCCGTCAACGCGCAGTACGCGGCCAGCAGCGCTTGCGGGGAGTGCGCGCGCGGGGCGTCCCCGGGGGGCGGCGGGGGCGACGGGGGGAGGGGGGCGCAGCGCGGGGCGTCCCCGGGGGGCGACGGGGGGAGGGGGGAGCAGCGCGCGTGCGCGTTGAGGGCGCTACTGCAGTAGAGGTCCGCGGACACGCAGGCGGGGGCGAACTCCGCGCCCGGCTCTGATATCTGGGGGTTCCGTACTCCGCCGCACGCTGCGCTTAGCGAGCAGAATGTTAGCGCACGCCATCCGCCGTATCTATGGGGAATTCATTCATCAATACACAGTTTATTTGTTTGTACTTGTATGTTTATAATGGAATATTACTCGTAATTGAGGTTAATTATGGACAATGCCGACTGAAAGACTAGTTACAAGTCTGCTAAGATTATGTACTATAATAATATGGCAGGTGATACACAAGTTTTAAAAATGTATAAAATATATAATTGATATGTAGGTATATATTATTGTTTATTACCACTACCACATGCTACTAGTAAATAATAAAGCAACTCACTTATCCACAACCACTACTGGTCCGTTCTTGTACTCCATCTGACATCCAGCAACAAACTCGATCAATGCAAATGAGTCCTGATAGGGCGCTATCAACCTATCAATCGCTTCTTCCCTTTCACTATCACTACTCGCTTGTCTCACTGCCTTTATAAACTCATTGTCATCTGGATTGCCCACGCTATAGTCACAAGTGTCACCGTTCAACCAACCACTGCACTTAATAAACTTAACACTTAGTTGATAATCGTCTTGCAAAGAGTGCACACTGACATTAGTCACTTCAATAACCCTGTCTGATGAGACATCTGGTACAGTTTTCACTTTTTCAAATGTATATACAGGTCTTCTTAATTCTGCTTCTTCTTCCACTGAGAGGGATGGAGCTATTGGGGGAGGGGGTGGTGCCGTGTCTGGGGGTGAACCAGCCGTTCTTGATCCCCATTCCGGAAACTTGAATTTGGTGGGAGAGCTCAGTTTGAAGTTTTTCAACGACATTTTTGAAGGACTCCTCGGGGATTTGGGACCGTTTTTCTTTTCGGTGAGAGATGAGAATAAGTCGCCGTTCGCTATTGATTTTCTCGTGGGTAGCTCTCGACTCCCGCTTAGACGTTCTAATCGAAGCTCTGCCCTGTCGAAGTGGTAGCCTTGTTCCGAATTATTAATAGGTGAACCGTTTTCTGGTATGAGTCGTTCGTCGTCAGCACATTCACTGCCTTCCTGCCGCCTATAGCCGTTAATTTCTGGTTCTGACGGTGTTTCACTCTGCGCTTTTCTTTCTGACCTCCTGTATGCCACATACGTGTCTTTAGAAACAAAGCTCGCTCGGAAATTTGCAGCAAATAATTCTTTTTCGTCTTCTGTTGGCCAAAATACGTCGCAGTCCTGTTAAAAAAAATGTAATATATATCTGCTACTTATAATTCTAAAAAATTCAAACCAATAATTGCCCCCAAATAAAAATAATCGAAGTTGGGTAAAATTTGAACTTTTATTTGTACAAAGAAATGTTTGGTTTGGACTAGCAGAAACATAATTAAACGAATGAATGCCTAAATAAATGGACATTATTACAGAGTTAAAATATAATAATGTTAGTCATGTCTTACAATCCTCCCTCCTTGTCCTCGTATTAAAAAGAGACCCATGTCCAACAATCTCTATTAATATTATAAAGAAGAAAGATATGTATGTAAGTATGTTTCTAACGAATTGGCTCAAAAAGTACTAGACCTATTTTAAAAATTCTTTCACCATTTGAATGCTACATTATCACTGATTAATATAGACTATTTTAATTGCAAGAAAAAAATAAGGATACCTACTAAAACTACAATAATTTTACCCAAGGTGTAAAAATAATGCCTATAAAATATCTTTTATCGCATGCGCTGCGAAAACTATGGACGATAGAACAAAAAAGTGTTCCACAATATTGAAGATAATAAGAAGAACATATCAGTATCTACGGGAAGGGCGGGCGTTATTTCTGCGAGGTCTTATCATACCGCGTGACTCAGAAAGAATTTGGTTCCCGGTCTAAGTCCGAAATGCTAGTGGGATATAAAGAAGGTAGGCTAAGGCTTATTACACTATAACGGAATACTTAGTAGATGTAAATGTGTGGTTGTGTCTCACGTAGGATAAATAGATAAATATTGTAATACAATATTGTTACCAAATATTTTTTTGGAAAAGAGCGACTGTTGAGTTTCTCGCCGGTTCTTCTCAGCGGAACAGCTTTCCGAGCCGGTGGTAGTTTACTCACAGACTTACAGAATGACTTTTAATTTTGATAATGTAAAAATAACGATTCAAAAGAGCTTGTAAAAGTCTATTTGAATATAGAATATCGACTGTGAACTGGCAACCAGTCTGTTCATTCTCCATTAGGTTATACAATATACGTCTATACTATACGTCTATCTCATTTTTTTTTGTTCCAAGTTGATTCAGTTCCAAGTTCCTATCTCATTTTATATTAGAAGGAAGCATTTTCTTTTTAATAATATGTGCAATAAAAATATTTAAAAACCATGTATTTTTATTTAATTTACTAGATGTTATATAAATGACTCAAACAAGTATTTCCTTCATCCTGTAAAGGTGTTAAAATTGGGATAGTACCGGTTGCCAGTTGGCAGTCGAATTATAAAAAAAAATGCGCGTGTGTACAAAGTACACATGTCAGAAGTAAAACTTCTTTGGCAAACTAATTTTTAAATTTCGTTTATATTTATACTAATTACTAAATAACCCCGTCTAAGCTCTTCGAGAGATGGAGATGGCGCGAAGGTCACACAAACTAGTTAGACAGAGTTAGAAATATCACTGACTCGCGGTGGGCGAGATCTAACTAAGGCTAACTCTTACCCGTCTCTGAGTGCCTGGTACTATGCACTTATTATTTCGTTTCATCGAGTTTGAAATCACAACGATTCTAAAGAAGTTTCACTTCAAAAATGCATACATAATATTGTATTATTTGCTTTCTTGTTAATAAAACAAATATTAGGTCTTTGGTGTACTTTATTAACTTAATATTTTACTTACAAACTTGTTTAATATTTAATGTTATCTTAATATAATATTAACACGACCGTTCACCACAAGCGATACCCAAAGAGAGGGAGAGGAAATCAACTGTCATCAACATTGACATATTATATCTGTAACGTTCCGTTACTACAAATATAAAATGCTAGTCTATACTTTAATATTATAAAGAAGTAAAGTTTGTTTATTTGTTAAATTGTAAGGGGTAATCTCGGGATCTACTGAACCGATTTTAAAAATTCTTTCACCAATAGAAAGCCACATTATTGCTGAGTGTCATAGGTTATATAAAAAACCGAAAAATAAAAAGGCTTTTACGTGGTAGTCCGTTTTACAAAGTTAATCGGAGAAAAAACGGTCGAATGAAAGCGTTTCTTACGAACGCTGCCTTAACTATGAAAGATACATTTTTGAGTTCTAGAGAAAAGATATGGAGCTTAAAAATGCCTACAAAAAAGTCAACGACAGCATATGTATAACTTTTATATTTAAGTGACAAAAAGTAGTTTTTTTAATATTAGTATAGATAATTTAATTTTTAATTCTTAATATTAATAAAATAATTTAAATTATTTAAACACTCTGTACTAAAAAAGGATTATTAAAATTACGCCCAACGAAGTGGGCACGGGTCAGCTAGTGGGATATAAAGAGGGTATAGTCTCACCGGGTCGCCGGGCTGGTGCAGCAGCAGCACGAGCTGCGCGGTGTGGTCCCACAGCAGGCGCCACAGCTCGGGCGCGGCGGCCGGGTGCTGCGCCACCGCGTACTCGCGCAGCCGCCGCCGCCCGCACACCCAGCTCGCGTTCACGTATTCACTACCTGCATGGATATTTACTTTAATATACCATTTTTTTTCTTTTTTATATTTACTTTAATATCCACTTATGGATTGTTTGACTTTTTTCAATTCAGTTCAATTCTCTTGTTGATGACTTTAAAACGTACCAGTTGAGTTCAAATTACATATAAATGTCAAGTTTTTGTGTTGGGAACAATAATCTATACTAATATTATAAAGTAGAAGAGTTTGTTTGTTTATATGGTTGACGCGCTAATCTCAGGAACTACAGGACCGAATTGAAAAATTCTTTTTGTGTTGGATAGTCCGTTTATCGAGGAAGGCTATAGGGCCGGCGTAGTTCTGCGAGGTACCATACCACGCGACTCAATAAGAATTTGGCTTCCGGTCATTAGAACGCATGCAAAGCCACAGGAAATGCTAATATAAAATAAAACAGTGACACAATCCGAACAGATAATCAATCCACTGTCCAATATTCCAAAACTAGTACCACTTCCTTCCTACAGATTAAAAAAGACCAAAAACAATTAAGAAATAAATAATTTGAAATAATAAACAAACCTTCGACCCCCGGCTTGGGCACGAGCATGACTCGCGCGGAGTCGGACGGCAGGATGCCGCCGGGGCGGTTCTTGTCCGCGTTGTGCGGCGCGCGCGCACACACGCTCGAGTCTACGCACGACCGCGTTATTAACTGAAAATAAACAATGTTACCAATAATACTCTTTTAGATATATATGACTATTTAATAATTTAAATAAAACTATCAATTAATCATTATTTTAAAGATAGGTATGCGTAAGGATGATTTTCCAAAATGGCAGCATGGCGGCACACGCGCGTATGAAATGAATTAATTAATCCCGAATCCTACATACATTCATATATATTTTTATTTATCGCTCAAAAATGAGATCATATGGCCTCAATCTTATTATTTATTTGTTAAACTCAGTTTGTAGATAAATATCAATAGATTTTAATATATCATCTGAAACTATTGTTATAATGAACAATTGCTATAAAAGACAGGGCTTTTATACTCACTTATTTAAATATTTAATGTTTCAAAAAATCAAGTAGTATACTCACTTGGAATTGTTTCTCTAGCAAGTTGACAGGTGGTGGACCCTGGTACACTTGATGCCTGTTTGATAATGATCGCATACGCTCTAATAACGCGTAATTTTCAGCACGATTGGCTCTGTTGAAAGAAAATAAAGTGATAAATATTAAATATGTGTAAGTAAATTAAGTACAAACTAAAAGCTAAGAATAAGTAGTAACATGTTTTTTAAATAAAAACGCAAATTATATTGTACAAAGTGAACTAATTTAAAGTTTTCGGAAAACTTTTTGCCACATCAATATTGGCGGTAGCAAGACCTTCTACAGATCATTCGATACAAAAAATACAATCAGTACAATAGAAAGTAGAAGTAGAAAGTAAAAACTCATATAGAAAATATATAACCAACCTTCTCATCTCTTCCTTTTCCTGTTCATTCATATTATTGTACGCCTCCATTTTCTTGTTGTACGTATCCGTCGACCTCGGGGCCAAATCGTATACACCCTCAGTATCATCCCCATTAACTAACCCATCTTTTTCTTGATTCTCCGACACCTTTTCTGTAGATTCACTTGTCATATCTACGGTTTTTATCGACAATTGGCTGCCATTTTCTACTATTTGATCACTACAATCGTTTGACTGAAGGCTTGTGACGTCATTATCTAGTCCATTTGTTAGGTCATTGATGCTTTTATGTTTCGGTGGGCTAACATCCATTACGGCTAGTTCATCATCAGAAATTGGTTCCAGAAGTTTCGTTAGGTATTGCCTGGCTTTAGTAAATTCGACTTCGGTGTTGCCAGAGCGAACGTATTCTAGTAGGGCGTCGTGTACGAATACGTATTGTTCCTCTGTTTGGACGAGGTGGTTTCTTTGTGTGCGTGCTCTGCAGAGGAAGCCGAGGGGAGAGAGAGTACCGGTCAGTTTGAGTTGGTTCAGTTGTGCGTCTATCACTATGTAAGTCCCTGTTCGGCCCACACCGGCACTGTAAATAAGACATTTTTTTGTTAAATATTTTCACAAAAATTTGGAATAACTGTTACCCCCGTAGTTCTCAACTTCCGTAATATTGTATAATATATGTAATATGAGCTAGCAATTCAACAGATATACGAGAAAAGAGAACTTAGGGCGGGTGCATAGGTTATGTAAGCCAAATCAGCGGTTGTCTTAATCATTTGAAGATTTTAGGTCTGAATCAAGTCAAGTTCAATTATTAAGTAGTTTTGTGAAGAAATTTTTGCGGCGTATCAACTCCCTATCTGTTAGAGCATGTCAGTCTGAGACATCATCATCAAACACATCAGTCCTGCGCTTTAGCTGTCACTGATCGTGCTCAATTGTCGTTTTCAACGCAGTAAAGATTAGTTTTTGCGCGCATACTTGTGCACTGGGCCGTCGTGGCCTAATAACTCATTTATAGTTGTGATAAGAGATCGTATGTGATAAGAAGTTATAAAATGTGGTATAATGTGATATGATGTGGTAAGATGTTATAAGATGTGGTAAGATGTGGTAAGATGTTATAAGATGTGGTAAGACGTGGTAAGAGTTATAAAAATAGATGTGGTAAAATGTGGTAAGATGTGGTAAGACGTGGTAAGATGTGGTAAGATGTTATAAGATGTGGTAAGATGTGGAAAGATGTGGTAAGATGTTATAAGATGTAGTAAGATATGGTAAGATGTTATAAGATGTGGTAAGATATGGTAAGATGTGGTAAGATGTGGTATAATGTCATATGATATAGCGCAGTGGTACCATACCTGCAGTGCACGAGCACGGTGCCGGGGTCGGCGGCGGCGCGCACGAAGGGCAGCACGGCGAGCGGGTGGCGCGGCGTGCCGTGGTCGGGCCACACCGTGTAGTGGTACTGCACCACGTGGCGCGCCGCGTCACCACCACTACCACTACCACTGCCACCACCACCGCTGGAGCTACCGCTGCTAGAGCTGCTGGTGCTGCATGGCTCGCTTCCCTGGTTCATTTTAATGATTTTATTATTATCATTGCCGTTAAATATCTTTAAAACCACGCCACAGTAACCTTTACTGCTATTTTTAATAATTTGTTTCTATGGTTCATTTTAATTATTTTATTACTATTGCTGTTAAACGTCTTTAAAACCATACCAGTAAAGATTACTATTTTTAATAATTTGTTTCTATAAATGACAACCCTAACAGTATAATGAAAAAAAAATAAAGAATGTACAGCGAAACTCATGAGTTATAACCATGTCGAATTTAGATTATCTAAATATATATAAAAAGAAACAAGTCACTTACTCACTTACTCATCACGAAATATCGAAAACCGCTTGACGTATAAAGATGAAATTTGGCAGAGGTAGTTAGTAGTATAGTTAGAAGACATCCGCAAAGAACGGATTTTGCGACAGGGCCGGATTAAGGTTGTCTAAGGGCTCTCGCAAGTTTCAAGGGCTACAAACTTTAAAATTGGCACCGAGAGAAGCAAGGGTGAGTCGCAATTTTCAATATTATTTTAATTTTAATAATATAATAATATATTAATTCTTATTTTAAAATTTATTCATTCGAAAATTATTATACAAATATAAAATAATTAAAACAGTTAATAATTAGAACACTTACAATTTGCGTAGTACTGCGTACACGCAAGTGCCTCACAGTGTATGCGGCGCGAACGTCTTCGTACAGTAGCGTGACGTGTATGCCACCGAACTCTGCCGAGCTGCCGCGACCGCCCGCCGGCCAGTACATGTCGCATTTCCGCTGGAAATATCAACATCATTTTATATTTTTTTATATTATTACTAGCCTTTCCCGCGGCTCCGCTCGCCTTCCAAAGGCTGGAAATCGAAAGAAGTTCTCCCGTTTTTGCAACATTTTTAATTGATGCTCCGCTCTTATTGATCGTAGCGTAATGTAATATAGCTTTTCTCGATAAACGGACTATCCAATACAAAAAGAATTTTTCAATTCCGACCAGTAGTTCCTGAGATTAGCGTGTTCAACCAAACAAACAAACAAACTCTTCAGCTCTATAATATTAGTATAGATAGAAAGTCTTACTACATGAGGAAAAAGTTTAACAAAAAATATGCTAGATATCATACATTGTATGGTGGTTATTTCTGCAAAAGTAAGACGTAGAAAGACTAATATAATAATAAATTATCTATTTCATTTCATTTCAAAACTCTACATATGCGAAAAAAATAAAAAAGTTAATGTAGTACACAATATCGAAATCTGTTGAATATTATTTTGATTGCAAGGAATTTTCAATGCGCAAATAGTTTCATTATCTTAAAATCAAACTTATTAATAATGCTCTTTAAGACGTCTAAAACCTTACGTGACTATTGCTATTGTAAAGTGCTAAACAATTCTAAAAGTTAGTTTTAATTACAAATATTATTCTTCATAATACTATTAATTACTTGAAATAGATAAATTTATTTATTATTTTATATAATATTAGCTTTACCCGCGGCTTCGCCCGCGTTCATTTTTATAATTACTAATCAACCTCATTGGGTTGATCTGTAGGATGCCTGAAAGTTTCTTCAAAATTACTACAGCAATTTCAGAACCCATTGTTAATACAAACAATTTTTTAATTTTTCGTAAAAAATATCCTATGTCTAATACCTCCAAGAATATGTGTACAAAGTTTCATGATGATCGGTTGAGTAGTTTTCGCGTGAAAGCGTAACAAACAAACTTACATTCACATTTATAATATTAGTTGGGATAGTCACACTGAGTTGTGGGACTGAGTCTGAGGAAACATTGTAATAATATAATACTGAATAAATATTATTAATTTGAAAAAAAAAAGAAATATTCTATCTAAATATTATAATAAACATGTAGTATGAGTACCCGTCCGCGCTCCACGAGGTTGGTGATCATGACGAGCGTGTGCACGCGGTGCTGCCAGATCATGCGCCAGAAGGCGTCGAGCGTGGCGGGCGTGGGCCCCTGCGTGGCGATGTAGCGCCGCCGCCACACCGCCCACTCCAGCTTGATCTGACGCGGCGTGCCGTCTGCGTTTAAAGAAATTAGTTACGAATTATTCCGTATTACATTGTTTTTATATAACACTATAATTTCTGATACTTTCTACAACAACATATTTCATTTGATATTATCTATTTCAGTCAATTTTCCCAAAAAACATATGTATAATGTATGTACCTAATCCTTCCTCATGAATCACTTCATTGGTGAAAGCCGTTTTGGAGGAAATTCGTTTTGCAATTTTTATGAGCAGAATTTGGTCTAATAACATGTACTGACAAGAGGTCTACAGGTAGTATGGTGCTGGCAACACTTGGCAGTAACCATATGATTTGATGACTATTTATTCTATTTTTTTTTCATAAAGTCTAAGAAAATCTCATGAAAATATTTAACACTTTAATGTTAGATGAAAAACAAACATTTAACTATTATATTAACAACATATATTAAAATAGTTACAAAATATGGTTATTAAAGGAAAACTTACTTATTTCTACATAAACATCATCCAACTCAGAGTCATCGTCACTTCTTTCGCTGTCAGAATCCTCTGCCTGGTCTTCTGATTCCACGATACCAGAGAACTCAATATTGAGAAAAGCTGACTCGATGCCTTCCGCTAAGTTAGGTGGAGGTTTTATAGCCTTTACTGAAGGTTGTCTGTGGAAGAGAAAAATATTGTAAAAATGCCAAAAATTTTATAATTAATGTAAAGTTGTGATTGATAAGATTTAATTGATGTAAAGTTCATTATTACTACATATAAAATTACTTTTTCTTAACTATTGAGATAAACATAAAAAGAACAGCAACATTTTGTATGGAATTATGCCTCTCCACTGTCAGTTTATGAATGGACTCTGTCAATGAAGTTGGTATTGACATGACCGACAATGTTACCACCTTAGTATAAAATTAGATCTGCCTTGGTGGTGTAGTGGCTAGCATGTACGGTCGCACACCGGGAGGTCCAGGTTTCGAGTTCCGGACCGGGTCAAGTTTAGTTATTGAGTCTTTCTGTTTCGTAAACCTCAGTAACAGCCTGGAGTTGGGGAGTTAGCGGTGGTTCGCCCCGTGCCTCGGAGAGCACTTAAAACCGTCGGACCTACGCCTTAACTCTCACTGATTTTGTCGAACAGTAGTCCCACTGGAATATGAGTGATAAGGAATAGAGAATAAGGAACATACCACTTGTGCCTACGCATACACTTGTGCACTATAATATCTTTCGCGCAGATGACTTGTCTCAATGAGATTGGCCGCCGTGGCCGGAATCGGTCATAAGGACATCATCATAAAATTAGAAAAAAACAACGTAATTGTTCAATTCAATTCAAATCTCTTCTTAATAGCTTCAAAGCGTGCCAGTTGAGCACAGATTATTTCGCCCAACGTAACTGTATCACTAATGCCAATGTATGAAGTTGACATTGACATGACCGACAATGTTACCACCTTTACCTAAAATAAATAAAAAAGCAACAGGTAGCCAACCTATTGGGCCTGGCGCGCCTCTCGAGCCGGCGCTCGATGCGTCTGGCGGCGCGCGCGGGCAGCGCGGGCAGCATGCCGTCTATGAAGTTGGCGTTGACGTAGTCGCAGGCGGGGCGGCCCGCGCCCGCGCCCACGCAGCCCGCCGCGCCGCAGCGCCCGCCCGCCGACACGCACACGCGCGAGTGGTCGTCTGGAACATTCGTATATACACTAGGGTGGGCAAAAATAACTTTTAATTTTTTTTATTAGTTCCCGTGAAAATATCAACTGACAAAAAATAATTGTGGTAAATTTTGAACCCTTAACATTAATGTTAAGAGGTGCTACTTTACGATTTAGGGTTGATCTTTAACCTCGAATAACTTCTAAACGAGTCAACTTAGCGAAAAATCATCTCAGAACATTTTTGTAGATCGCTAAATTTCCAACAACAATAATATGTTTTGCTTCTCACGAGACATTCATTCGTTCCAGTGCATTGAAAACCCAAACAAAAAAAGAAAAAATCCTATGTTATGTCTATGGAAAATAAAAAAGTACGATCAGTCACCTCATAACATTAATATTAAGGGCTTTTTCGTCATCTCAGTCGATATTTTCATGGTAACGAAGCAAAAAAAAAACAAAAGTCTTATTTGACCCACCCTAATGTATATTATTACATCATAACAACGCGAATATTCTGATAATAACGATATATTATACAGCCACATATCGGGAATAATTCGGCACTTTGGCTGATGAACATTTTTCAGATAAGAATTGAACTTGGAACCTTATCCTTTCTTAGACTTTATTGACTTCACGAATCATTCTAAGCCACATCACTGTTCCCATAAAGAAAAAACCCATTTTTCCATATTTTTTTTATTTATTGAGTTGATATTGAGAAAAGAACTATGAGAAAATATATTAAGATATTTTTTTATTCCTTTATAAAAAAATGTTTTACTTACATGCAGTTATATTTAAATATCGGTTCTTGAGCCTGTTTTCGGGTCTGTAGCTGTGATGGCTGGTGTGCCCTAGAGCCGCTGACTTAGCCACTACTATTTCATATTCTTTGCTGCAATCGAAAAATACAATTGGAAAATAGAGAAATTGCTTGTCACTTTTTTCAAACTACCTAATTTCCCGGACTATCATTTCATTTCTTTTTTCACCTTCTACTAAAATCTCTTGAAATAACTTTAAAAATATATATATAACTAAATTGGTAGTTGAATTCGTTTATCTAATACATAGGGACGCGCCCAAGTGAAGCGTGACTGAGTCACAAATGAATAATATTTTAATATAATTGTTAATTTAAAAGTGTAAATTTAATTTAATTAATTTATCATTATTATGTAACATTCAATATAATTAATTTTACTGCAATTATTTTTATTTTTGTTGACTGTTAACTAACTTAAATCATGAATTTAATTTTAACTTTTCTTCTGTATTATTGTGCATGCTGTGATTGTCTGTAATTAAACATTTAATTATTGTAATCGTAGAATTTGTATATCATATTGGCATGTAATAATGTATTTTCTGTTGACGATCCTAAATAAATAAATAAATAATAATATATATTTAAAGCTTACCTAAATCCAATATCCCCGTCAGCGTGCAAGGCGGCGACGTGCTTGGGGAAGCTGCGCGCGCGCACGAGCGGGTGCGCGCCGCCCGCCATGCGCGGGGGCCGCGCCGCGCCCGCGCCCGCCGCGCCACCCGCGCACGCCACCAGCGGCGAGCAGTTCACTACTGGACGGTTACAATACCATTTATATATTTACAGTTTATAGTAACTATAGATGTGATTACAATAATAAAAAGAATAAATAATGTTATAATTTGAGGATAACTTTGAGACATTACCGATGTACTACAAAAAGGTACAAAACTAGTTCTGAATAAGTTTTAACTTTAACCCACAACATTCATATTATCAATCTGATTTTCATTAATACTTTCTTACGTAAATAGTAGACATTTTCAATATATGTACATACTATCTCTTCGGATTCTTCGCGTCGCTCTGGTGAACATGATTGCTTTATAATATTTGTATCATCGGCAATAAAAGTCTAAATAAATCCGCGAAAAAAACGGTAAATAAGTAACTTATATATTTATATTGCTTATTATGTATCTAATATATAAATTACGTGTCACGTTGTTTGTTCCCGATGGACTCCTAAACTACTTAACAGATTTTAATCAAATTTGCACACCGTGTGCAGTTTGATCCAACTTGAAAGATAGGATAGCTTATATCTTAATTTATAGTCGCAATATTATTTTATATCAAATTAAATGTTTATTATACGACTTTCGTGTGTATTTATCGGTTAGTTCTATAAAATCCTAATATATAGCGGTTTGTCATCTAAGTTGCATAGATATCCGGTAGATGGCGCCGTATTTCTATTTCTAGATTATAGATGACGCGTGGCCAAAATGTAGTAAGGAGTAGTATTTTTATTTTATTGAAATATATATTAAAACCGTTTAATTTATTTTAACTTACGCCCAGCGAATCGGGCCGGGTTTGCTAGTAACTTATATATTTTACTTATCTATACTTATATATTATAAAGCTGAAGAGTTTGTTTGTTTGGTTGAACGCGCTAATCTCAGAAACCACTGGTCCGAATTGAAAAGTTCTTTTTGTGTCGGATAGTCCGTTTATCGAGGAAGGCTATAGGCTATATCACATCTAGCTACGACGAATAAGATAGTAGAGCATCAATAAAAAATGTTGAAAAAACGGGAGAAAATATATCGTTTGATTTTCAGCCTTTAGAACGCGAGTAGAGCCTCGGGAAAGGCTAGTTAATAATATATACAACATTAACCAAATCAAGTTTGTGGAAATTTATATCGCATCTGTTAAAATTAAGAATAAAAAAATACTGAAAACCACTAATAGTAACGAATGGAACAATATTGAGTGAAGAGTTTAACATTTCAATAATGGATACATTACTATAATTTATATGTATATTTTTTCACTAACTTCCGTCGCTTCGTATTCAATATTATAAACAGATTCGAATAGGTACTAAGTTTAAAACGTTATTACTTTAACTGTACTAGAATTACTTAAAAACCCACCAGGTTTCTTGTAGGTGTTGAGAGGAGCGCGGGCCGCCCTCTCCCCGCCTTCCTCCAAGTAATTGTAGGCCGCGCTGATACACTTGCTGAGACGAGATCTGCACCTAAACGGTATTCACACATTAATGATAATGATACATGATACTGTTGATAATTACGTCATATTCGACTGACTTTATAAAAAGATGAGTATTTTATAAGTTATTTTTTATGGGTATGCCCCACAACAATATTAGTTTACATTTAACCAATTAATCACTAACACGTATCTAATTTTTTTATATTTTCTAACTCATAGCAAAGTAATACCTACAAAAGTTATGATAACTTAAAATAATAATAATATGAAAATAAGTCGGAAATAATACGGAAAATCTACAATTCCCGTAAGATAAATTAGTCTTGGCCCTAAGGTCCCTAGCCCCTAACGCGCATTGTCGTGTTGGAGTGCTTAGTAGCGTCCGGCAATCCGGCCGGACGCATCATCATCATTTGTTGATCACGAATATTTGTTCTCCAGTCATGGGTGTTAATATTTATATTATGTATGTATTTAAAAATTTATATGTGTAGTGTATCAACTATCTGGTATCCGTAACACAAGCCTCGTAGCTTACCACGGAACTAGAAATGTTCCAACATATTTATTTTAACAATAAAAATATAAAGTTTTAGTTAAGTGGTGAGTAGGTGGGTGAGTTAGTATTGTGTAATGTAAATAAATAAAATAAATATTTGGGACATTATTACAACAGCGGCATCTAGTTCCGTGGTAAGCTACGAGGCTTGTGTTACGGATACCAAATAGTTGATATACTGTACATTTATAAATTTTAAATACATACATATTATAAATATAAACAACCATGACTGACAACAAATGAATGCCCCCAGCGGGACTCGAATCCGCGACCGCTGGCGCAGAAAGTAGGGCCACTACCACCTGAGCCAAACGTATCGTCAAAAGTAACGTAAACCCCCGTCTGACCTCCAGTAGAGCAGTCCCGCGCTGATGGCGGCCAGCAGCGTGAGTAGCGCGGCGGCCAGCACCGCAACCCCTGAGCCACCGGCCCGCTGGCGGCGCGACCCGTCGCTTGGCGACATCGCCTGCGGACGCACCGCGCATAGCTCGCTAGACACCTCCTGTACCGACATATGTATACATCTTATTGAAACTTCTTTAGAATCGTTGTGATTTCAAAAAATAAGTCCATAGTTCCCGTTTGCCCCCTTTTTACCATAAAAAAAATAGTACCAGGCACTCAGAGACGGAGAAGAGTTAGCCTTAGTTAGATCTCGCCCACCGCGAGTCAGTGACATTTCTAACTCTGTCTAAGTCGTGGGTGCGACCTTCGCGCCATATTCCTCTCTCAACGAGCTTAGACGGGGTTATTTAGTATAAATATTATATATAATACGAGATTTAAAAATTAGTTTGCCAAAGAAGTTATACTTCTGACATGTGTACTTTGTACACACGCACATTTTTTTTAATTTATTCTTTTTGCACACATAATGTAAATATAAAAAGGTACAACTATTGTTCCTATTAAGCGTTAAGAGTGCAGAGGTGCTTATTATAGTAAACGAACAAATCTTTTAAATTAATAACGTATCTGTCTAAGCAAGCTCGGTCGCCCTGGTACTGTATTTGAATGAATCCTCAAAAATATAACAAATTAAAAAAATATTTTAAAATAATAAATTTCAGTAGTAGTCAAATTAACTGAAAAACAACTTTTACTGTATAAATATAACGTAATTAAATTAAATAACCCAATCTATTACCTCAGGAGGTGACTCAGATCCGTTGATGAGTGTGTTGGGTCGCGCGACGGACTGCGTCACCGCGTACACCTTCACCTCGTACCTGGTCACATTCCATAGTTCCACTTTCTGCAAATGTGCAAAAGTTATTAAAATATTGAAATCTTTGATATACATATATTAAAACACACCTCTAAGCAATTTAAATGGTTAAGACAGGGCAAAAATGTTATTTCTCACTTTACATGACAACGGTAACACCACAAACTTCCCAACTCCTGGTTGTTATTGACGCTTACTAAACAGAAAGACTTAATAACTAAACATTGTCCGGGACTCGAACCAAGGATATTCAGTGAGGTGTGCAGTTGTCCAATGTACATTTTAGCCACTACACCACCGAGGCAGTTAAAAGGTAGTAACAGATATACTTAATTAGACATTATACCTACAAAACAAATATACAGTTAATTATTACTATGTATTTATATATAAGTTATGATCGCATGAAACAGTGGCAAGAATGCTAGCAGCAATCCGCTTAATGGCAATGTCGATTCTCTTAACGAAACACGAGCTCTCTTAGTAGAGGCGATAACACGAGGTTTTATATCTGATATGTACTTATAACATTATGATGTTTATCAGATTATCAATATGTATGTACATCAATTGTCATTAATGTTAATTAAAATCTTCAATTCATCATCTATACTGATAAATAAAATTGAAGTGTCTGTTTGTAATATCATAATAACAGTCTTTTACTAATTTTCATATGTAATCAATATACGATATTTATTAGAAAAACACAATTTATAACATTTTTGTCAGTCTTTCTGTCTGTTTTCGATAATCTCTGAAATTGAGAGACTGAGATTTTGACGGATCCTTCACTGGCTGATAGCGAATGTTGTAAGGAATGAGTTAAGCTGCATTTTATTTTCAAAAAAGAATTAGGGTTAAAATAACTATATAAGTACTAGTCTACGTAATACGTACATGATATGTAAAGTATAAGTGTACTCAATATAATGCTCTTGTACGGGTGTAAATATCTAAGTATATGTTAATGGCTATAATCTAAGTAATACTAAGTTTCTAATACTCTAACATTCTTACGACTTCACACTTAAAGCAAACTTTTACGATTTTAGTCCAGACAAATAAAGCAACTATTGCTAATCGCTTGAGAAACCGAGTGAAGCGGATTCAAATCCGGCACTCGCACCTTTTTCAATCAATTTAATATTAAAGTAGTACCAGTAGTGAGACTTTATTAAGAGCTGAATACATATATACATTATGAAACAGTATTTCTTATACATTTTTAACCATTGCTGCTTGGCTTCATGTTTACTGCTATGACACTTTATCTATATTGTACTTCCTTGTAAGAAACACTACTTATTAAAAGTCGGTAAAAATAATTACTTACAACACTAATTGTGGTTTCGATTTCGTCTTTATTAGTGGGCAAAGTGAGTCTCGTCCTAGGCTGCTGTTCAGGAATCTTCCTGAGGGTGACCACGTACTGGTCCAGAGAGTTATTGTACTCGAGGGGCTGACGCCATTGGAGATAGAGTAGTCCTACAAATAAATTTACCATATCTACTACACTCCAAAATAGATAAAAACATAACAAAGTAAACAAATATTGTTATAGTTGTATTGCCTACATTATGATTTATTTATATGTAGGTATATACAATTTAGGTGGGTATCGTGTAAAACCTATTTTAGATAAGTTCTTTTTTGAACATAACCCTTTTTTTAATAACACGTTACTCGTTATAACATTGGCTATTACGGAGATTATAACAAAAAAGATCTTTTCACTAAATACGTATGATACACATTCGTCCCTTTAGAAGTAAAAAGTCCGAGTCTCCAATTGACAAATTTCTGACAAAATGCTGGACTGATTTAGATTGTATTTTCATTATCAGATAACTGTATAAGAAGTAATTTTATTTTGCTTTTATTTTAAAATAAGTAAGTTTAGAAAAATTAAAACAGATGGAATTGTAAATAATATTTTGTATGTACAAATATATAACTTACCATTAGGTTGATCACATGTCAAATTAAGTATAATCGGTGCTGAAGGAGGTTTCACATCAGTCAAAACGTAGAGAGGCTGAGACTGTGGCCCGAGACGATTCAGAAGATCGGACGACATCAGTCCCGTTAATGGGATGTTGTAGAATGCACATACCCAGATCTTGTATGGCGTGAATGGTTCTGAAAATTATATTGTGTTATAATATTTAAAATAAATAGATTTTCTTATTTTTTTTGATAGCTATTTCCAATCGTAAAATACGATTTACTATTATAAAAATGTTTTAACATTGGTTAACAATAACAACATTTAAAGGAAAGAAGAAGAAGAAGTTAACCAATTTTAACTCGATTAACTAATTTTAACCCGAAATGCCAGTTCGACTCAAACAATAAATAGTGTCAGTACGAGATGTATTATACTGCGTAAAGTAGCCAATTTATAGTATAGGATAAAAGATAAATGTACTTCAGAAAATATTTAAGATGTCCAAACTAATCCTTGAGCTAATGAGTTATGTTAGTCAGAAAAGAGAGAGAGGCACTCAGAATCTATGGCCATGGTCGCTACTATCAACGAGGCAATACTACTATTTGAATTTTAATACAAGAAATAGCTCTTTTAACAAGATACTATTTATACTTACTTAAATTTCGCAGTGTGAATCCTACAACCATAGTTTTTGACTGGCCAGACTTGTTCAACAATGTCAAATTTCTCGTTGAATTCAAACTATCCTGCATTCCTAAATCACTCCTAAACACGTTTCTGCTCTTTATTTCGTCAGATGTTTGCACTCCAGAGACCACAGTTAAATCGCTCGGGGCCTTCTTTATCGACACCCCTTCTTCATAATACAGCACGTACGCAATCTGAGTCACGTCCTCTCTAGGTGGAATAACATTTACTGACTTTTTAACCACCTCAATAGGCAATTCGAAAGCCTGATGCGTTTCCTCACCAAAACTCCTCTCTAAATGCAACTTCGGGTCAGTAACATTGTCCTGACGTCTTTTTCTATGTCTGTGAGATCTCATATCTCTTTTATTTCGTCTCACATACGCACCGTCAGCTAGTACGTCAGAATCTGTGAAGTCATCGTTATACTTTTGTTTTTCATTTTTATACAAATTATAAGTATAATCGACATCTTTTAACCCGTCTTGGTTGGTTGGCGTGTCTATTATCAAATGGTCGTCCCTAATGATGTCACTAATTGGTTCGTCCGCTTGAGTTTCCTTCACTGGTATCACTGCAAGACCTGGTTCCGGTTTAGAAGTTTGTTTGTCCACGATAATTTCTGTGGGATTCGAGTTGAGGCGTACCGTCGTGTATGCGGCGGGCGGGGTCCATAATAAATGTATCTCGTCGGCAGAAATTCTGTTTGCTGTGAGATTTTGGGGAGCGGACGGAACTGGAACAATTCAAAATTATAGCTCATTAGATTTAAATTACAATTAAAGTATTACAAATAAGACTACCATTATAAAAATAAATATTATCAAGCGTATGTATGTTTGTATGTGGCATTTCTTCTTAAACGACTAGAAAGATTTGTACGAAATATAATACATAGATAGACAGATAATAAATATAACCTGGAGCAGCATATATGTTGTTGTTATGCGGATAAGAACGTACCCAAGGCAAACTTAGTTTAGTCTTTAGTTACTACTTAAGAGACTCCGTCTTCATTTTTGCGACTTATAAGCGAAACTTACTAAACTTGACCTACCCTAATATCGCATAGACAATGCCATCTACACAACTCGCATACGTCAAGGGCTCTTCGCTTTGGCTTAAGTCAGCGCTAGACAAAACACAGATTTCAGTGCTATAACTAAAATCACTAATCCACTTATCATGACCGTGTTATAGAGGAAAGAATAACACCACAAGTTTCACAATTGAAGTGTTGCAGTAAAGAGGTCAAGTGCGAGTCAAAAACGAGCGAAGTTTTAATATTACTCCGACGTTGAATACATCGCAATTTAATCCCAGATCATAGATATATCACTTATTGTATTCGTTCGGAAGCTTCTGTTATCAAATAGTAAGTATAGTAGTGAAAAAATCAAAATGGTAGCTTCTGATATTATGTTATCAGCAAAATTTTTGTACTTATATTCGTTACTTATCAGAGCTTAGTTCAAATTTATTTATTCATCTGTGAAGTTTAACTTTCAGTATCTTTAGTATATTTGAATCGAAAGTGATTACTAATACAAGAGAAAAACAAGTTCAATTAATTAGTGATTACTATATTTATTACTAGCGACTCGCCCTCGCTTCGCTCGGGCTCTTCCCTAGATTTAGCATAGGCAAAGCCGCGGGATCAGCTAGTTATGCATATAAACCTTCCACTTGAATCACTCTATCTATTAAAAAAACCGCATCCAAATCTGTTGCGTAGTTTTAAAGATTTAAGCATACATAGGGATATAGGGACAGAGAAAGCGACTTTGTTTTATACAATGTAGTGATTATTTATTGATATTTTAATATGAAAATATAAAAGTAACAACTAATTTTTAAATGGTAACAAAACTGTAATTAAATTATACGAACACGATGAATTAGACTGATCTGCTGCTGTAATTAGTGTTTTAATCATTGGACACCTAACAGATGTTAAGAAACTTTACATATTGATGACAGTTTAACACGCAATGGAGTACATGCGTGTATAGGAGTGAAAAACCCCATTTGCTACACTGACCTTTTACTTTGGTCTGTTAGTTTCATGCTCATCTACATATATAGATGAAATACATACATATATATTAATATTACATTAAATCTATAATGCGAATTCATAAATATAATGAATATTTCCATTTTTTATTAATTATGTCAAAATGATTCATTTTTATTAATAAAATTAAACTTGAGAGGTTATCAAATGCACTAAGTCACTTAGAGCAATATTATCAATGAATTTCTCAACCTTAGGCAGGCTGTCTAGATAGTCAGTTCGTTAATAATAGAACTCGCACAAATGGAGGAAACATCGAGTATCAGTGTTTCCGTTATTGATTCATAATATAAATGGCCTTATACTTTTGATTTCCCTTGGTGTCAAGGTGTTTTGCTTACATATATTTGAGGTTAGAACCTAGTATTTACCTAATAAGAAATGAATCTAACTAGATCTAGTCTGTCAATGACTTATACTTTAAATAATAATAAACAATAAGTTTTTATTTCAAACAAGTTAACGTACTCAATATTTTTATGAGACAAAAATAGTACTAACTTAACGAGTCTATTGTTAACATAATAATGTGAGAATAGCATATAATATATTATACAATATTAATTCAGTTTTATTGACCTACTTATTGCGTCTATTTTAGTTACTTGAAAAATTCTTTTCAATTTTTTGCTTAAAATGTAGGTAAGAAATTCATTTGTTGAAATAAGAAATATTATTTTTGGCAATTTATTTGAACCATTCGTCGAATTTCATCAGAATTAGGCGATCGATTAATAAGGAACTTAGTCATATCGGTCTTCACATGGCTATGCATTTTTTTACTGTAGAACTTCCTAAGTAAGCTGACATCACTACATACCTATGTATTATGTATTAACAAAGTCTTCCGCCGCGTCTGTTCGTCTGTTCGCGATAAACTCTAAAACTACTGCACCGATTTTCATGCTGTTTTTACCATTAGATAGAGTGGTTCTCGAGGAAGGTTTTAGCATATAATCTGTCAAGTTTTTGTACAAATTTACTAGCGGAACCGCGGCTTCGCTCGTGCTAATTCTAGGGACAAACCGGAGCGAGAGTGAGTCGCTTGTAATCTATAAAATAAGAATAAATGATAATTAATCTAAAACAAAATGCTCATAGCTTAACCCAAAGATGCTGTATATTATAATATAATAAAAAATACAATTTTTAAGGATAGAGCATAGAGCGGTCTCATTTGAATATAAAAACAACGAATGCGGGCGATGGGGCTATTGAGAGTTGAGCTAACGATACACTAGTGTGTATATAGACGCATACTGACCTTAAGCAAAACAGAAGTAGCAACACCCTTTATACGTCTTAGGATGTTACATAGCAAGGTTTTATTCATATCCATTTTACCCTCATATCTAAATGACGTCATAAGCCAGGCATTATGGTAAAAATGTTAAGTAAAGTACTGATCTCGATCCGATCTGACCGATGTTTTCCTTATATACATTAATTTTCATAATAACACCTAATGTCATCTTTGGTTATTTTGAATTTCATAGGAGGAAAATATTAAATAAAGTGCACTTAGATTTATTGCCGTTAGGGGATAATAATTTGACACAAACTCGATTTTAGTAACGTTAAGAAATATATACATAATTTTGGGTATAAACTTAAGCTGATCATAAACTTAATTAACTTTGGCTGCTTGCCAAAATTTAACTCGCAATCTTTATAAAATGTATCAATCGTACTGAGACATTTACCTAACTAGTTCAGTCACGGCAAAATCCTAAATAAAAAATGATATAACGCTTTAACGTACGTATACGCTAGTGATAAAAGATTTCGTATATAAATTGCGATAATTAAGTTAGGTAATTTTCCACTTTGTAGTTTCTATAATTGTCTCTGCGTCAAAGGTCAGGTCTCGGCTACATCCCAACCAGGTAGATGTGGCGAAACAAGAGTTTTTATTTGTTGAATAAAAAGAAAAAAAAGTTAAGATAAAAATGCATATTTACATATCATAAAATTCTAAGTTAGTCGAATCTGTATATCTATATTCTATACTAATATTATAAAGCTGAAGAGTTCGTTTGTTTGTTTGGTTGAACACACTAATCTCAGGAACTACTGGTCCGAATTGAAAAATTATTATTGTATTGGATAGTCCGTTTATCGAGGAAGTCTATAGGCTATATTATTACATCACGCTACGACCAATAGGAGCGGAGCATCAATGAAAAATGTTGTAAAAACTGGAGAAAAATATTACTTTTGATTTTTAGCCTTTATAACGCGAGCGGAGCCGCGGGAAAGTCTAGTCGAATATAGTATGGAAAATCTAATCGGAACAGACATTATTATCTATACTGACGCCGAATCTACAGCTTTTAGATTTTTTGTCTACTGCACCGACCACTGAACAGATTTAAATGAAATGTTTGATAATAGCTGGTTACCCGGGTCAACATATAGGATAATTTTTACCGCAGGAAAATATCTATTTTCTGAAAAGTCTAGTTAACGGTGAGAGTGGAGTTTATGTTCCTTTCTCTCATATTCTAAAGATGCATACAATAGTAGTTAAGCTAAGTCCTGTACGCTTCCAAAAGAAATTTCAAATGAATTTAGAGTAAAATTTGCATCATATTCCACAGTCACAGCCATGTACACTGAAGTACACAAGCGAAATATTAATCAATACTAGCGCATACTGACAGAAATATGTCACTATTTCATGTGCCAAATGATGAAAGGATGGTATTTGAAGACACGGAAGCTGCATCGTGATTATAACGTTTTGTTATCTCTTTTAAATATTCGTGGGGAATGACAAAATAATACTCCCAACATTCATAAAACGTAATGTTTAAAAATATACATTATTTGGCGTTTACTGGTTCATTAATCTTAATTTTGTTTGAATCACATACATAGATTAATTAAAAAAAAACAATTTGTAACCTATTTCCTTCTGTTAAAAAAAAACCTAAATAACTATTATTGGTTACTAGATGTAATTACTACTATATGTAATTACTAATTACTATATGTTAATACTAAATAGTTTTTATATTTTTGTGCTGTTATTTAAAAAATAATAATGTTATGTAAAAAATCGAATTTATGCATCAAATATTATAATCAACTTTTTTATAATAATTCATGTGAAAAGAAATTTATTTAAAACTCTTTTATTAAATTCAGTAAAAAATGTTTTTAATTCACTCATTCATTTCATATTCTGATGCAGCGTTATAAATGAAACTATCTTTTCGGATTTTGTCGCGGATTTATTATGATTTTTGGTACCTATAGACAAAATCCGAAAAGATAGTTTCATTTATAATGTCAAGTATTCGCGTAAACCTAAGAAAGTACCTATTATCTGATGCAGAACTTTAAAAATCTCTATTTTAATGGACTAAATTGACAACATTGTTAAAACAAAAAAAAATCTTTGTTATAGCACCGTTTCCGTAACTGTAAGAAAATCTTAGCCTTAGCCCTGAGCCAATCTTCGACCATAAAATTTGGTGGTTCCATTATTACTTATCGCGGTGCATTTTAAATTAGATGCACAGAAAAATAAACCTTATAGTTTATACGTTTAACGATATTTGTAGCGTAACGTAAGTGAACGGTATCCCACCGGTGCAGTGAGTCACTGGCTAATGGAAATGACCTTCCTCTCACGTAACCGTACCCTCATCGTCTTGACAGCTTCGTTTTATTTATATGGTGTTAGTGCATCGCTTGCAAATACATAATTATGTGTTCCTCATTTTTTTTTAATTTTGGGTTTTTATGTCTTATTTTTAAAAAAACAATGTCGGAACAATTTAAAAATAATAGATGTAGTAGGTATTATTACAGAGATATATAAATATGTTCGAATATGACACAGCGGTCAGCAACGTCTAGTTGCATGTAAAGCTACGACTTGCGTTATGGACACCAGGTAGTTGATACACTACTCGTGTATACCTTTAAATACATACATATTATAAATATAAACACTAATGAGAGGAGAACAAACATTCGTGATCATTATATCATACAAAAGAATGTCACCCAGCGGGACTCCAACCCGCAACCGGTGGCACAGCAAGATGGGTCACTAGTCACTACAAACGAAGCACACCGTTGCCAAGTTTTATTAACATACCTATTTCATTGCATCTTCATTAAAATACATATAACTTTGACAAATATATTGTATTGTCTCTTCCAGAATGGACGAAACGCAATGTTATTGGTTTTACGTGTCGCCACCGAATTGAGGTAATAATCGTCTATGTCGGTTCATTGCACCGCACGAGAAATATAAAGTAGTTTTTATATTGACAAATATTGTCATTACACTATTAGTTAATATAATAGTACCTATAATTTGATTTAATTTTAATCAAGTTATACTTTATTTAAATAAACTTTTACAAGCACTTTTTAATTGTCAATGTCAAAACTAAATGTCTGTATGTACGTCTGTAAGGAATCAACCACTGGCTGAGCTAACGAAAAAAGAACATTAATTAATTATTATATCATGCCCCTTACTCTCACTGTTTCATGAATGATCACACAAAAAACCAGAGCCTATTAATTTAATGTCGTTATATCCATATAAATTTATAACACATTACCTACATATAAATTATATTGCCTAATATATCCTTACTTCCTACTTACAGCTAATGTTATAAATGTCTGTCGCGCTTTCACGCCAAAAGTACTGAACATCAAAGGACATCGAAAAAGGTCAGTAAGGGGTTGAAATATTGCATCAAAATTTCTCCCCCAAAGTGCGTTCGGCTTAGTATCGTCCGGCAGCCGGTCGGCGTGAAGCTAGTAACGCGTAAGACGGGCCCACTGTGTCATGCGGGTTGCTCCTGGTACTTCTCTGGCTAGCAGATTGGACTATGGAGTAACCCTCTTGGCTGTTTGGTCTGCCTTGACAGATCTGCCGGGCCGTCGGGGCGTCGAAGTTGCGCAAACGATCCAGCGACGCACCATTAAGACGGGTGCCGTTGGGTTTAAGTGGGTAGTACTGGCTTATTTTAAGCTGGTGAATCCCACATAACCACCAGGTGGGATGCGTCAATGTATTTTCTAATGAAAAAAAGGGGATGATAGTTTGTATGGAAATTACGTCAGTTTTAAAGGTACAAGCTTGAAACTTATATTTTAGGCTTCTGATAAGATATAAAAAATAAGACATTCAAAGTTTGTAAATACTTTATCCTAAAGGACCTTGCTAGTAGCAACTACATATTTAATGAATATATCTACTAACTCAGTATTATTGACATTGATAAAGAAGAAGACATTGATAAATAAAATTTGCTAATAAGTGTCATACCTAAATGAGATTAGATTGTTCCATTATATTTCTGAAGTATATATAAAATATTTGTCACTGACACTATAAGTAAAAAGCAAATTAAATATAGAGAACAAAATAAAGTGACCTACATGAAAACTCATATATTTAATGAATAAATAAGATGTGCATATTAACATTTAAAGTATACAATATATGTGTTGTACATGTATTGCCAAAAATAAAATCCACATTCATGCATAATTGACTGATTGTCCTTAAAATACATCCCTTATAATGTGTTTCATAGTTTTTTTTTAAATAGATTGAAGATGAATTGAGAGGTACATATATTTCATATATTATGTGGTGATTTGTGCACTATCATTATTTTGTATCACATAACTTACTTGCTTATGTCTTGTCATGTTATGGTCTAATTTATTAACTTTTCAACCATAAAAGACTTTCGCTCTTATGAAAGTAGTTTTTTTTATTTAATCGAGCATGAATCTGGCCTCCATTCAAGTGAAAACAAAAGGAAAATTCTGAAATACATCCTTTTGTTATGTTTTGGCCTACTTACTTTACAAAGAAACTATGGTGGATAATAAACAGGACAAGCTGGTACAGATACAAATAATTGTAGGATTCAGTGGACATAGTATTACTACAATATTGCAGAGAAATTAAAAATTTTTGTTTATTTTTGTTAGTTTACAACTTTACATAATATGAAAAAAGTTAGTTTGGACTGTCTGTATATATAATATACAGTACGTATGTATATATAATTAGACCTTCAAAACTTCACAGTGAATTTTTGAAGTGGTATTCACTAATGAATGTGAAAATAATGTACAATGTCACATTTTGAACAGTTTCATCAAAAATAGTTAGTAATTTTGGCTAATAAAATATATATATTTATTTTATTAAAATATGGTAGTAACATTGGGTATTTAATGTAGATTAAATTTGGTCTTTACAGCAAATTATTATTTATAATAAAAATATTTTACCTGGGGATGTACTCAAGTAAATAAAAGTAAGGGTAAGTCAGTATTCTTAAATATGAAACTCTACATATAAAAATATATGAATTAGAATTTATTACTCATAAAACTATTTTAGTTCACAATACTTGTTACCATGACTTTAGGGTATTGTAATTTGTACTATATCAATCTATTATTCTAAATTTATAAAGTATCTATTTTTCAAAATTTTATTCTATTTTGAATTTCACATAAAACTGTTATTCTGTTACTTGTCAAAGTTAAAAATTGACAAGTAAACACACACACACACAAACTTTCACCTTTATTAAGATTTTCTTAAATATTTATCTTTCTTGAAATTAGAAATTGCATGTGGGAAGCTGCGGGATTCACTAGTTATATATTAAACTTTCCTTGAGAATCATTCTATACATTGGTGAAAACAGCATGAAAATCGGTGCAGTAGTTTTTGAGTTTACTACTAACAGACAGACAGATTTTTGTTTGTTTTATAATATAGTAGTGTTTTATAAACTCAAGAAAGTAAAGTAAAAGTAATTTACATAAATATCGTTTGATTAAAAAAAATAAACAATATAAATAAAAATATAAAATAGCATTTATAAAATCTAAACGGATAAAAATTTTATCACCTAAAATATTGTAAATTATTTGATTTAGTAATTAATATGAAGTTTATAAGTTAAGACGAGATACACTAACATTGTATTAACATTTAATAAATTCATATCACATAATACATCAAATGAAAATTAGAAATAAAGTAAGAAATGTAAGAGCACTCACAATATCATGGTAAGCTCTAATAAGATATGATAAAACGTAATTACGTTATTTATGTATTTTACATAGAAAGTATTCTACTAAAATATAATATATTTAAAGAATACGCGCGTAAATTATTGTTTAAATCCATTGGAAAATATCATTAATTGGCATATCAAAATTGACAGTTCAAGTATACATAGGCGTGATCTCCTCATAAGACAAAACACGTGAAAAGGATCTATTTCAAATCTAATATAAGAAGAATATATAGAGACTTACCATAAATTTCCAAAATTTCGTTGTTAGTATCAGCATTATCACAATGAACGCACAAAATAAATACAATAAAAATGGCTCCTAACGTGTAATGAATATACATCTTTATAGTACAATATACACGAAATTCTCGTGTAGATACAGTTCAAACAATATATAAAAACCACATTTTCACTTCGAGTTTATATACAGGCGGCTATTATCTTCTTAACTAGTCATGTATTTCCTTTAGATTATTTCAATCAAGTTGCCATCGAACTCAGACCCCGCCGTCTGTCATTCGCCTTGTCAATAAACAACCGATGTTGCCATGTGAGTGTCGCCAACAAAAACTTGACATTTTATCCCCCTAAGAGTAAATTCAAAAACCCCTAAAACCCCCTAAATGATATTTAGAAAAATGTAGGTTCTTATCTAATAGGTACTAAAACGTTTAATTTTTAATTATTTTTTTTATTTTAAATAATTACAAGTAGCGTAAAAAACTTATTTATGGTTAGAATATAAGAATTACAATTATTTATCACCATTTAATAATAATAACAATAATAAACCTTTTAATAAAATAAAAAAAGTATATTTTTAACACAGACATATAACTACTTATTATATGTCTGTGATTTTTAAGAATATTTTTTATCTTTTGTTTTCGACATCACTCCAATAATTATCAATCGTTATTAAAAATAAAATATCGATGTATGGAAGTCTTGAATTTTTGAATAAACCAAGGGGCCATTCATTTATTACGTAAGACAATTTAGGGGGGGAGGGGGTCGAACATGTCTTATGTTTCCTTACAAGGGGGTGGGAGGGAGTCTCGATTGTTCTTACATAAGATCAAAAAAATTGTGTAAAGCTAAAATTATACTTTGAAAAAGCGCGGGCCACCGAGCGACAGGTACAGCTGTACCTTTAAAATTATAAATAAACACTTCAAAAATTGTTACTTTGAAAAATAAACATTAAAATAAACCAAAAGTGTATTCATTATTTCTTACATAATAAATATTAAACAGGGGGGAGTGGGTCGGCCTATTCTTATTTTTTCTTATAATAAGGGGGGGGGGGTCAAAAACTAGCGAAAATAGTCTTACGTAATAAATGAATTGCCCCTTGAAAGATTTGCCGAATCGTAAATGTAAGTGATCAGCTGTAAGCTTTGAGCCGTTATTGGCCGTTGTGTTACAGCATTATGCGATTCACCACTAGATGTCATCATAATTATCATAAAATGATGTTTAAAGATATTAAAAGATTATTTTTTTTCAGAGTCTTTAAACGAAATTTTATAAGCCCCTAAAAAACCCCTAAACTTTCCCTCCCCCTAAAAAACCCCAGTGCAATTTTTTTACCCCTAAATTTGGGGGGAAACCCCTAAGTTGGCTAGCATGTGTTCATTATGCTTCATTTTTAAAATTATAAAGTTGTGTCGTAATTTAAACCAGGTGAAAAGAAATAAGAGTAATAATATGAATGGGTTTTTTAATTCAATTCTGTTGTTGATGGCTTGAATGGGTTTTTTAATGCTATTATTGCAAAATATGTTTGATAGGGTATTTTTCCTAATATAAATTTTATATAAATAATAATCTTAAATTTAAGTATAAAGACAGGTACCTAAGCTAACTATTACAAAAAGGCTTTTCAATTTTAAACCAAAAAAACAGCACGAGACTTAAACTTACATCACACTTATTTTTAAGATTACGATTTGTAATAAACAAACTTAAAACATAATATTACGATTTTACTTAAATTTTTACTTACTTTACTTATCAAAAAAAGATAATAGCGCAAATTATATTTTTCAATAAGCCCAAATAGGTCCAAATTTCAAACAAGATATTATCAGAAATACATTCACTATGAAAATTGATATGACTTTTTACTTGTAACTTGTAGTTGTAAGTCTTTATTATTTATTTCAGTAGCAACTAGCAACACTATTCAGTGAGATTGTTTGTTCGGCTTTGGGTGTCAGCCGCCTTGTAATTTTTTATAGTGATAATTATAGAAATAATCAGTGATACCGCTGTGTAAGTGTACTGAAGATGATTTAGTTATCATGCAATGAGTTTCATGTAACGAAACCCTATATATTGAATGTAAAAGGCAGTCTTCCGCCATGACGATGGTTCTCTCGCTCAGGAAGTACTTCGTAACACTTGCGCTTTATTTTGGGTGTATCGTATCGTGTTATAGAGTTTCTGGTAAGTAAAAACAATTATTATAAATAAAACTTATCATAATCTAATCGTTCTCATATGAATTGTAAATAAAGCAAGTCATATTGCTGCATAATATAGTACACGAACATATTTTTTTCATAAACATAAATGGCTCTTTATGCACTTTGCATAAACCATAAAATATAAGAATAAGTATTGATATAACTATAATAACTGAATACATATTTATGTTTTTGCTAGTGGATGTCCAAAAATTTGTTACTAAGTTTACTTTTAAAGTTTTCCTTTTAAATAGAACAGTTATTTATACTTACTGTAAATTTAAATTTGCAGTGATAATAAAGAGCTTACAGGGTAAACCCTTCTGTTAGTCATTTGTAAGGTGTACCATAATTTATTAAAAGTTTGAATTATTTGATGAATATATATTGAGCTTAATTTATTTCAATGTTTATCTACTTAATCTAGTCTTACTTAAAAATTTTAAAAATCACATTAACAGTGTTTGAAAACTTTCTTTTCTATGATAAATTGAATATTACTCAATTTTTAAATATATATTACATTTGTTTGTACATTGTATACACTGTCTGAACTTAAAATTAGAAAAAAAGGATGGTGTTAACAAATAGAATAAATATCTACTTATTGATGGTCATTTTAAATGAAGCTAGCTATTGGTATTATATTTTAGCTTAAGTACTGCTTAATTTACTTGTAATACAGTCAGTAAAATGTTATGCCATATAGCACAAGATGTTCCTGAGATTTTGGACCTAGATTTAGTTAAAGGTGACATTGGCAAAAACACAAACTTAAGCTGCAATGTGTCACCAACAGAAGCCATAGTAGATTGGCTTTTCAACAATGAACCACTTAATATTGGTGAAAGGTGAGTCTGTTTATACATTATAAAGTATAAATAATAAGAATATTATTTAAAAATATATATTATTTATAATTATAGGTATTTCCTTAATTGTAAAGTAGGTGTGAGAATGTGTATCATTAATAATATAAATTTTACCTAACTTGTAACTTTCCTTTTCATTAATTAAACATAAAGTACTATATAAATTATTAAATAGAAGTAAATATTATACATCATACATACATGAACATATAATAATAGAATGAAACAATGTAAAATTTTGTCTATTTACTTTTGAATTACTTTGCCCTTTTACATTATAGTTTTAATAAATTACCCATAAACACTCCACTCCTGGACAAAAGCCATACCCCTATGTTTTCAAGTTTTGTGTTTGGGTGCAAGTATATGCCAATTTTGATTGAATTTGTCTATTTCACCCCAACACCAAGTTTGTGGCCTATTGCAACACCACATCCTTGTTTCATGACTTTACTGGAGCTCTATCTAACTAGACAATCAATATTGATGTGAAATCCTTGGAGAATTGTTTTCAGAAAATTTAAAAGTATAATTTATATTTCTTCTATATTATAAAATAGCTTATACTAAATAGTACATTATTTATAGTATATTATAAAAAACTGTTGATAATGTAAATAATATGTCTATTTTAAATTTCATGTCTTTTATCTGAGTGCCTATTGGAATAGGCATCCTTATAACTTTTATCATTGCTGTTCTTAGAGCCACTGTTATCTAGAGTGGTCCTAAGAACTCTCGCAATTCATCCTTTTACCTTCTTTTTTGACAACCACTTTTACACTTGCTGTCTCTGAGATATCAATTAGTCTTTTATTTTATAAAAACTATAAGAGTGGAGTCTTGATCTTTTGTGTATAACAATATGAAAGGATTAAATCAATTCAATTATCTTGTTAATGGCTTCAAAGCATGCCAGTTAAGCACTGATTACTTCACCAATTTCATGTAGAATGGAGAAGAGACAAAGGAGATTGGTCAGTAACATAGAGTCAATAAGTATATCACTACATAGTATAAAACAAAGTCGCCTTTTCTGTCCCTATATCCCTATATCCCTATGTGCGCTTAAATCTTTAAAACTACGCAACGGATTTTGATGCGGTTTTTTTTAATAGATAGAGTGATTCAAGAGGAAGGTTTATATGCATAACTAGCAGATCCCGCGGCTTTACCTGTGCTAAATCTAAAGGGAAGAGCCCGAGCGAAGCGAGGGCGAGTCGCTAGTTTAAATTATAATAGTATAAGGAAGGTAAATCCCTACTTAACCTACAGACAGCACATAAAAGGATTGAAATAATAATTAATGCATACATAATAAATTGTACCTATCATCACACCCCTGCATATTATTAAGCGAAATTTTAAAGTATATAATGTATTCGGTCTACATATGAACTTAATCCTGCATTTTGATAAATCTGAATTGTTTGTTCAATAAACGTCTGATTCAAAATAACGTTATAGTATTACGCGACATTTTTAATAATAGTTATCTGTTTACAAACAGTCATGTGTATCAAACAGTACTATCATTGTCTTGTTAATTGTTATCAACATTTAAATTAACCATCAATTTTATTCAGAATGAATAACACTGAATAAAGTTACGCTCGTAACATTGTTGCAATCGGCAATAATATTTAAAATGACTAGCTTATTGCCTGCAATTTTGTTCGTGTTTTTTCGCTCGCGTTTTAAAGGCTGAAAATGAAACGAAATATTTTTCTCCCGTTTTTGCAACATTTTTCATTGATGCTCCGCTCCTATTGGTCGTAGCGTAATATAGCCTACTAGCTGCGCCCCGCGGTTTCACCCACGTAGTTGCCGTTCCCGTGGGATTACAGGGATAAAAAGCCTATGTCCTTTCTGAAGGTCTTCTCTATCTGTGTACCAAATTTCATCGAATTCGGTTCAGCGGTTTAGGCGTGAAAGCGTAACAGACAGACAGACAGACAGAGTTACTTTCGCATTTATAATATTAGTTTGGATAACCTTCCTCAATAAACGGATGGACACACAAAGAATTTTTCAATTCATCCAAACAAACTCTTCAGCTTTATAATATTAGTATAGATGAACATATATTATACATATTTATACAAGCAATATGTACAATAATTTTAAAACTACAAAATGATTATCTATAATAGTTAAAATTTTCACATTTACTTTCTTTGTTTTTCATAACAGTATACTTTTCGTGTATTTAACATTTGTTTCACAAAATGCAAAATAATCTAAATTTATAAACTATGTTTTGGTTACATCTATAAAAGAGAGTCTCATGTTTCTAGAATGTTCTGAAGTGGTTAGGGGAAGTGAGATTCCTTTGAGAGAGATTTGACGAGGTGCGATTACATACATGCCTATATGCATTCCGCCACTTAAGAATTGCCCTTGCATTTTCGATTGTATTCCAACCCTCTCCCGACCTATTGTTTTCAGTTAAAAAGTCCGTTCAAAATAGGTTCTGTCGGATGATTTAGAGTCATAAAGAACCCTGTTTTTTAGCAGCTGTTAGTATTTATATCAGCGCTATTAATTGGAACGTCGGCTTTGTATGTACGTTTCAAATAAAAACAAATTATAGTTCTGTATTTATTTCTAAAGGTGTTAACTGCAAAGGTTTTATGGAGCTTGCTTTATTTTTCTGACTAAGTTTAGGTTATTTGATGCCCATGAAGTAAATACTAAAAATTCTTTTATATAATACTTATACCTATCTATATCAAACAATTTTATACATGTTGTCATTTTATCGACACTAGCAATTCTCGCGGCTCCGCTCGCGTTCGAAGGATAATAATTTAAGAATAAAAGTAAGAAATATGTAAGAATGTTTTCATGCCAAATTAAAAATAAGTGAAAAATAAAGTTTTGGTCTAAAAATAAAATACCTACCAAATTATCTACACAAAAAATTCATAAAAATCGTTCAAGCCCTTTGGGGAGGAGGAAGGAGTTCGATAACAAACACTGTGACACGATATTTTTATTATATTAGATTGAAGAAGATAATTTGTGCTGTATGTTAAATACATACTATCGTATATTATTTATGCGATGTAATAAAATAAACATTTTGTACCTTTTACCTGCTTACTAATTACAAAAATTATGTGTAGGTATATTTTTTTCTATTATGTCTACACTTCAAGTGGTAAAGCACTTTAAAAATGTTATACACGTAAAAGTGTTCTCAACGTGCTAAAGTTTTACAAGACTAGTACAGCTACTTCGTTCTAAGCGTTTAATACTCAAAAAGAAGGATATAATTAAAGTCTTATAACTATCTAGTCTCAATTACATTTACACCCTTATTAGGGGGTGGGGCTTGGTACATTTAATTGTAGCAATTTACAACTTTAACAAGTTTCAATTTATAATTAACCAACTTTGCTTTTAAAGTTGTTTATTTATATTTCAATACTATTTTTAGTGATGGTCTTAGCTATAAGAAGCTTTCTTCGTTATGGAAGTCTTATAACTACTTCTTAATGTTATGGTTTTTATGCTATTTACATTCACAATGAGGATCAGTACAGTTATAGCAAATGCCATATTACTCATATCCACGTTATTAATTATGACATAAGAATGATATATCTCTTTGAATTATCCAAATCGGACCAAAACTTACGAAGATATTAAGTAATAAACATGACGCCGTTCTGCGGGCAAATTCAAATTACGCGGGCGCGTGTGACGTCATTGTGATGGATCGAACACAGGCGGCCCGCCGCGGCCCGAGTACCGTGCGACGCTGTTGGCAATTATTTTTAAGAGTGTTAGCAATTTAAGTTTTTAAGAATGCTATTTTGTGATATTTAAGCTTATATACAGCTTAATATGAGTTCATATAAAATAGAAGCTGGTTTTGTGCAAGCTCAATCACCTTCTAAAAGTGAATTCAAATACTTATTGTTGAGTCTAGGGTCCTCGCTTCATATCCCTCAGAGATAAAATGTATCAAACCGTCAGGTGTAATTATTAGTTACTAACATATTTGTTTACGATTTTTACAAATATAACCATATTTACTTATTAAAGAAACGACTGAAGACGGTAATTTTGAAGATTTTGAAGAGTTTTTAATCTATCTATATATAAAAATGAATCCCTATTTCCCTTGGTCACGTCATCACGCGTGAACGGCTGGACCGATTTCGCTAATTCTTTATTTGTTGTGTTTGTTATTGTCAGGAGAAGGTTCTAACGAAATAAAATATTACGAAAATTGCGCGGAGACTTAGAAAATTCAACAACAATTAACCACCATATAAAATTATTTTAAATCTTACCTTAGCGCTTTAGACAATATAAACTTTTTTAATATAAATGAAAACCTTATGACGTTTGATACACAATTAACGGAAAGGTTTATATGTATAATACACTAGCAGAGCCCACGGATTCGCTCGCACTTCGCGCACTATAATTTCGGACCAACATGAAAAACAGAAATATAATAAAATAATAATATGCTATATAAAATAATAATATAATAGAGCTGAATTTTACAATTTCTTCTCATTTAACACAGTGCAACGAAATTCTATATGTACCGTTTTTACCTTTTTTATGTAGAAAAACGCATAGGGCTCACCAGTTAGAAAAGCCATGTTAGTGTAGTAGATTATTTTCTAGAGTCGTCTAACACAGTGCAGATGACTCCTCCCCTTTACTTGAGGTAATTGAGGATATCCCCTCGATATACAGACCAGGACTCTGGGCTCCGGGACTGAACGGTATTCCAGGGCGAGTTCTGTACATCGCCCTGGAATACCTGTTCAATGTACGTCTTCGTGTTGGATAGTTCCCGCAGATTTAAAAGGAGGAGAAATTGTGTCTGCTGCCCAAGGAGGGTCGTTCTCTGTACTCTCCTTCTTCTTACAGGCCAATCGTGATGATGAGTAAGATGGGCAAGTTCTTTTAGTACATTCTTGCTGCATATCACTCAGCATCTCGAGATAGGGCCGGGTCTTTCAGAGGCTCAGTTCGGGTTAAAGGCGGGTCGGTCAACCGTGGACGCCCTGAATGCCCTGAAGGTTGGGTCTCTGGCCGCAGTGAAGGAGGGAAGCGTGCTTTTAGCCGTCTCATTGGATGCAGCTAACTCCTTCAACACTCTGCCGTTCTTGACTTTACGAGAGACACTTCTTTGTCATGAGGTGTCTCTCCATTTCACGGCTCACGCAAGGGACCACTTCAGCAAGCGGTGAGTCATGCTCCTGCTCCTGGTACTTCTCTGATAGCAAAGCGGACTGTGGAGCAACCGCTGGGCTATGTGGTCTGCCTTGGCAGACCTGCCGGGCCGTCGTGGTTAAATGCGTAACGACGACGCCCCATAAGACTTTAGTGGGTAGAACTGGATTATTTTAAGCTGGTGAGTCCCACATAACCACCTGGTGGTATGCGTTAATGCATTTCCCTACGTTAAAAAAATAAGGCCTAACCCAAAACTTAATCTTGTATCCGCCACTGCGTTGGTATGTAGGTTTATCCACAAAACTAATAAAAAGTAGGTACATATGTTTATTAGTAGTGTAATAGTATTGTTTATGTTTTATTAATACGGTTGGCTTAAAATAAGAGAATACATAGGTACACTTTCACTACACGTAATAGTAGATACCAACTTATTCTACTAATAGTAAAAACGCGCAAGTTTGTAAACTCTTACATACTTGCGCGTTTGTTACTCTTTCACGTAAAAACTATTCTATGGATTTTGATGAAACTTTATAAGTATATAGCTTACAAATTAAAATAACACATCAGCTATAATTTATCAATACTAGCGAAATTCACGCCGCATTCGCGCTAAATCTAGGCAGTAACCCAAGCGAAGCGAGAGAGAATCACTAGTATCAACTATTTAGTTGAGTTGAGTACCAACATAACTATACATATCATTTATTGGGTAAAGTCGTAGCCTGTAGGTACGTTCATCGAAATAATCTTCACAACAATGTCTTGTAGTTTGGACAGAGGGTGGAGATTTATCATCTCTTTTTTCAACGGAAAACCATTTTCTACGAAGTTTTGGGCCCTTTAGTAAGTAAAAAATAGTCAATCTAGCGTTTTAAAACAAGTGTTTATACATTTATGCACTATACAATATTAATACATAGTTAAAAAGTCAATTCGACACAAATTGGACACTTAGATTTGATATTAAAGTTACGAACACACTGCGCGCCTTACCGTTGCCAACGGCTATCCGTTACTATGACGTCACAGCTACAGCGGCGGCACGCAGCAAAATTCGCTAGTAATTTCCTTATAACTTCGTCAATTTTAGTCGTAGAACAAAAATTTTTGCACTGTATGTTAAGGATTTCTTAGCTCTATAAATCTGTATTCTCAACTAAAAACCGTACGGATCCTCATTGTACGGAATTCTTACGTTCTATAAAATGTTGTAAAATAAAAAAAAACCTTTGCTTAACATACTCAATTTGTATATTTAAAATGTTTTATCAACAGAGCGAAAATAAATTCTGAAGAGCGATCGTTAGAAATAAAAGATTTAGATGGAAACCCTCGCAAATACAAGTTACACAACTTGATAATTACTAACGTGACGTCCGGAGATGACGGGAACTACACATGCATAGCCAAGATGGGAGAGATGAACTCCGATAAAACTGTGGTACTGGACCACAGCTTCCCTGGTAAACTGGTAAATCAGACGTCCGGACCGATCAAGCAGAATGTAACTGACCAAAATAATGTTTCTATGCAGTGCATTTTTGAAAGTAAGTATAAGCTGCTTCAAGCTAGTTTAGTTAGACAATGGGAAAATATAATATTTTTTTGTATATTAGGTGTCAATGTGCATACATTTTAATGTCGTTTTATACATATTATATATTCGTAACAGGACCAAGTGGTACTTTGTATATTTTAAAAAGTGTCGTATGTGGATGTTTTTAAAATTTTTGTGTTTATTAATCACCCTTGTGCAAGGTGCGAGCAGGGCAGCCGCCTTTACGTGCCTACTTCCTATAGGTCAACGACTATTGACAATTTTAAATATTTTTTTATGATCCCAGGCGATATTCGGCTAACCTGTGTATAATGCTTTTGTCACAATCAAATTCAGAGTAGAATCTGTACATCAAATATATTTTGGAAAATCTTATTAAAATAGTTATGGATTCAAAGGCCATGCCTGTTTTTCAAAATGTTTGTCTGTCTGTTAATTGTGTCTGGGTCAATATCTAGGAAACTTTTCACTGCGGAATTTTTTTTTATCTCTGAGAAACATACACTTACCGTTAAAATGTACACAGGGACGAACCCGAAACGGAGCCTCGCGAGGGTGAATCGCTATTTGTTCAGTCAATTTTAATTTCAGCAAGCAGTTGGCGTAATATTATTTTTAATATGTTATATTTATGTTTCTTACATGTCGTGAGCATTTACATAATATTTACAAATGGCCACAGCCGGGATCTGTACTATATATCGTGAAATGGCAACGTTCATTATGTTACCTCTAGTTTTTTATCATAAATTTTTATATAATTTTTATTACAGTATACAAGCCGAGTGAAATAAGATGGTGGAAAAAAAGCAAAGACGATGAAATCATCGATTTAGCAGTCAAACCACCGAAGCGAATCGATCTCAAACTTGTACAGAGTGACTACGACTTGCACATTCGTAGTCCTGAAGACAACGGCACGTATATATGCGAGATTTGGGATCCGGTCTCCTCAAAAAACATAACCGGTGAAATAAATGTCATAATCTTCGCATCACCACAAGTAGTAATAGATACAGTCAAACCAATAAGTTCATCTCAGCTGTTCTTGAACTGGACCATTCGTTCATACAACTCTCCCATAAAAACTTACAGTCTAATGTACCGTAGGCTGCCTTCAACCGACTTCAGTCTTTACACGAGGGAGAAAATTGGGACTAAAAATATATCTTTCGTGATGGAAGGATTAGAAAAGGCAACTAACTATCAACTTAAATTAGAAGTAGCTACTTTGTACGGACCAAGCAAACCTCACATATACGAGTCAACAGTTAGGACTTTAGACAGTGACCCCATATTTGTTCCAAATATATCTATCAATGGGTTTTCAGCAACATCAGTCACCATAGGATGGGCCCCTCCACCAGAGAATATTGCGGAGTTAATACATTATTATCTTCTAGAAGCGAGGAAGAAAGATGAAGTTGCTCCAAGAAGGGCATATCATTCGAGAGATAACAGAAATCTCCCATATATGTTCGATAACTTGGAACCGCACAGTACTTATTTGTTTAGGGTAAGTTTGTTTTTTTTTTAATTTTTTTATGATATTGGTAGGTTAGGGCTTGTTAGGGCTAGGTAATTATTATGGGTGAAATTTACAATTGTTTGGACGGATGGATCAGGATTATGGTGGTGGAGGGGGGGGGGGGGGGGATGTGGAAGACTAATCGATAGATAAGTGGAAGTAAATAAGGGCCGCCATATTTACTTGGATGGCTGACGGTTCTGATAGATAGAGACAGTCTCTCCTGTAT
Organism: Boloria selene; assembly: GCA_905231865.2. Lineage (NCBI taxonomy): Eukaryota > Metazoa > Arthropoda > Insecta > Lepidoptera > Nymphalidae > Boloria > Boloria selene. The sequence goes on from HG993156.1 coordinate 5,670,450, forward strand.
ACTGTGTTGCTGTAAAGCATTCGAAACGTTGGAAACCGAAAATCAAAATAAATCCGCCACAAAATTCGAAAATAAAGTTTCATTTATAATGCCAAATATTCGCGTAAACCTAAGATAGTATTATAAAATTAAAAATTAATTACCTTGAGCTGTGAGTGTTATGATTATGATAAGGAATTAAACATGTACCGTATACAAAAGTTTCGCCCAAAATCTCCTGCCACTTGATTGTAAGTTCGCTTAAAATAGATAAAATTTCTGAAATAAAATTATCCCAACGTTACTCCTTATAACATTATCGTCCAGTCCATACGTCAAAATCGGTCCAGCCGTTTCAGAGATTAGCCGGAACAAACAGACAGACAGGCAAAAAATTTTTTTTGATGTTAGATACTTTCACATTATGCATTTAGTGAAAAGCTGTTAATTTGAAATTAAAAACAGACACTTCAATTTTGTTTATATGTTTAGATAAAAATGTATTAAATCTTAATTAATAATATATGGTAAATTATGTCAAATTTTACATTGGAATAGTGCAAAGGTCAAATTTTCAGAAACAATTAATTATTCTATATATATAAGTATATACTGTTTAACACTAAATTACCGCATAGTTATTATGAATGATGATTCAATTTCGAATTTGGGTTCTGTATTTATTTAATGTTTTATTATAAAGTTTATGAATTATACGTAGTTATCTCTTTTTTTCTTTTTACAAAATCCAAATATAGTTGTATATATAATATGGCAAATATAGCCCATTTATCGAGAATTTTTATACGTGATTATAATAAGTAAAAACTAAGAATTTGGTTTCCGGTCCTTATAAACAGACAGAGCCGCAAGCGCTAGTTTTTTTTTAATAAAACCACTTAAGATGCGTGTGTGTGTTTGTGTGTGAAAAATAAATAAATAAGTAATAATATTTATTAATTCTCAGGTATGCGCATGCTCAGATTTCACAAAGCAATGTGGGAATTGGTCGTCCGAGATGAAAGCGGCGACTCTAGGCGGCACGCCGGGGAGGCCCAGCAACGTGACCATACACTGCGCTAGTAGCTGGATTAACATGACTTGGCAACCTCCCCTCAAGCCTAATGCCGAGATAAAGGGCTACTCTGTGAGTATTATTGATTACTGAATTATATTGATGAATTATTTATTGACTAGCGGTTACCCTTCGACTTGATCGTGTACTTCCCTATTGTTTTTGAGTGAAACCTTCATTTATTATATTATATTTCATTGAATTTTTCATAATCATTTTTCTACAATAAAAGTAGCATAAGTTACAGTTCTCGAGGCGTAAGTTTGAGGCAAAGCTAAGCCTAAGACACGAGGACTGACTTCTGTCCGAATCAATCCAGTCGTATAGAAACATAGCTGAAACTATCGACAGACAGACAAAAATAATAAAAAAACTGTATTACATATATATTAGTAATTTATATAATTTAATTTGCATTTGGTCAGATATAATACTTTAAAAACTTGATGTTTGATACTTACAGTACAACTGTAAAATAGTGAATCTAGGAGTCATCAATATTGCTACTTGCTTGTTTATTTATTATTTTACATTTCTACCAAAAATCTCACTAAAATTATATATTATGTTGAATGAAAAAGATATATTTTTTACGTTTTATATGCAAACATTTTTGTAGTTGGAGCTAACAGGAAACTCTACATATAAAGATGATCATGGTAATTATAAAGAGTATATCTGGGGACCACGCACTATATCAAAAACTAATGATTCTAGAAGCGCGAGGTAAGAAGAGATTTTTAGTAAATATATGTATTATGCATAGATAGTTGTAAATTATTAGCTATAATAGAAAATCACCAATGTACTACACTTGTGGTTTATTTGAGAACTCCCGCCTTTAAATTTTGTATCACAAATCCATCCCGTAATTAAAATGAATAAAATTTCTAACAGAAAACTAAGTCTAAGTTACTCCTTATGACATGAGCTGTCTGCAAGTGAAAGTCCCTTCAAAATCGGTCCAGTCGTTTCAGAAGTTATAGTTCAGATATATAGATATTACAGCCGATACAAACGGGCCGACAAAAATAAAAAAAAATGATTTTTTGAATTCATACTTTTATTTACGTTTATTGAAAAGATGTTTATATGAAATTATTAGAAATTAAAAACAGACACTTCAGTTTTATTAAAATACTAGCTGACCCGGTGAACTTCGTACCGCCATATTTTATTTCTCTAATCGCAACTGAGGAAATAAAACCAGAGATGGCGACTCGATAGAATTTGATGGCCAGATCTTGAAACTTCATGATTAAAATTTGGCGCCAAGATTTTAATAATTCTCTAACAAAAATAGTATAATTTTTTTTGTTATTTATGGTAATAATATTGTGACATAATACGCAGTATAATTACAAAAATATCAGTCACAAACCATTAAAATAATACGGTTATATCGTGAACATAAATAAATATTACGTAAATAAAGTAATAGAATTTTTATATTCTAAGAAACATCTATTGGGTGTATTTGCAACCTAGATGTCAAACAATATTGAAGAATTTTATCGATGAATCAACGTACACCGCCATCTATGAGAACTTCATAAAACTAAATAGTAAATAAACACATAAATAAATAAATAAAATAAAATAAATAAATAAAATAAGCGAATAATCGAGATGGTAACTATCCTATCCAGTAAGTTAGACCAAAATACGATTACATGTGAAATTTGATTGAAATCGGTTCAGTAGTTTTGGAGTTTATTGGCAACATACATCGTGACACAAGGTTTTTATATATATACTAGCTGTACCCGCGGCTTCGCCCGCGTTCATTTTTTTTATTGCTAATCAACCTCATTGGGTTGTACAACTGTAGGAAAAAAAATTGTCTAAAAAATAAAAAATAAAAATTTAGGGGTGGACTACCCTTAACATTTAGGGGGATGAAAAATAGATGTTGGCCGATTCTCAGACCTATTCAATATGCTCACAAAATTTCATGAGAATCGGTCAAACCGTTTCGGAGGAGTTCAAGTTCGAACCCCGTGACACGAGAATTTTATATATAAGATAAGATATAAGATTATATAGATAATAAATACCGTACGCCACAGATTCGAGGGCCTGCAGCCGAACATGAACTACACGGTGCGTTTGCGCGCCATGACGCGGTCTCGCCGCGGCGACGAGGAGCTGCGCCGCTGCGCCACCGCGCCCGCGCCGCCCGACGTGCTGCATCGCCCGCACTGGCGCAAGGTACATGGCGTTTATTTCATCATCATCAGCCCTTTTTAACGTCCCACTGCTGGGCACGGGCCTCCCTCAGTACGAGGGATCAGGCCATAGTCCACCGCGCTGGCCTAGTGCGAGTTGGCGGACTTCACATGTCTTTAGAAAACTTGCTAGGTTGTCTCAGACATGCAGGTTTCCTGCAGGTCAACATGCAGGTAGGAAACACACAGTACAATCAATACTTACAATATAAAACTCAAATATAATCCAATAACCAATCAAGTTTTGATTTGTGTTTAAAATTATAAATAAAAATACCAAAATCAAAGGTTTTCTCGTGATGCCGTCTATACTAAAAATTCTAAAAACTATAGATAAGACAACCTCTATCGTAATAATGAGTATTTCAATGAGATTTACCAGTGAATATTTAATGAATTTTTATTCGAGTCACAATTTTATTATACATATAGATATTGCAATAATAAATGTTATACAATTTGGGTTAAAATGAAAATTTAATATATTCATTCACATTTAACACGTAATTGATAAATCTTTTCATTATTCAAACATAACCATTCAAGCATATAATATAATTAAAAATTGTATTTATAGTATATTTAACCACGAAACTTCGTACTATGTATTTCATAGGTATAAGTAGGTCAATGCCTTCTCGACCGGCAAAAATACTCAAATGCTGTAGATGAATATAATCAATCAAGCAGAAAATTAGCTTGCTCTCGAACTATCAGTGGGATGTTGGTGTTTTATATATTTTATCTGTATTTTTAACTACACGTTTGGCTCAGTTGGTAGTGACCCTACTTTCTGCGCCAGCGGTCGCAGGCTCGAGTCCCGCTGGGGGCATTCATTTGTTGAGCACGAATGTTTGATCTCCAGTCATAGGTGTTTATATTTATAATATGTATGTATTTAAAATTTATATATGTAGTATATCAAGTATCTGGTATTCGTAACACAAGCCTCGTAGCTTAGCACGTTACTAGATGGTGCTGTTTTATTATTGTCTCAACATATTTATTTATTTGGGTTAATTAATACACGTTGTATATACAACTAGCGACTCGAACTTTTTTTGATTTTGATTTTACACGAGTAAAGCCAAGAAAGAAAACACAGTCGTCAGTCGTTCATCTCCATTCGTACCTCTAAAATTATCAATGTTTCTCTACTATAATACGCATGTATTGTACATATAAACCTTCCTCTTGAATCACTCTGTCTATTAAATCATAAAAACCGTATCAAAATCCGTTACGTAATTTTAAAGATCTAAGCATACATAGGGACAGACAGACAGCAGGAAGCCACTTTATGTATTCATTTTGTAAAAAAACGTATATCGCAAAAGCTTGCTTCCATTGATAAACTAACTAGGGTTATTATAATGTTACTAAATATATTCCATTGTTCATTCACAAAATTTCGTGTAATTATGTTATTGCTATTGTCTCACCTATAATATTACTCGCTCCGCTCGAGTTCGTCCCTAATCCCTATGTACATTGTATTGTAAAGGTTAGCTAATTGCCTATGTATACATAGACTGATGGTTAAAGCTTTTAATAGTATATAAAGTATAACTTTAATTAATAAAATTTAGCTGTTTAATAGTATATAAAGTATAAATCCATACCACACTTTTCTAGGTTCGAGATGAAGATAAATATGTCTTCGCTATAAACTTACCTCGAGTGTCAGAGAAAAATGGACCAATATGTTGTTACAGGTAAAAATAATTATTTTTAAATTAAATAAATTACTACGGAGTCTTTTAAGTTTTAATCTAAGTATTAAAAACTATTTGGTTTTTAGGATTTATATGGTGCGGCTTTTGCCACATTCTGATTGGAATAACCTACCACAGCCCAAAGATTTAAGTATTGTTGACTATGAAGAGGCACACGGGGTGAAGCCTGTCTTAGGAGCTTATGTTACTGATGTTTTTTCTAAGTAAGTATATTATAACCGTTCATTACATAATTTTTGAATTCTATTATGAAATGAATATGATTTAATTTTTATTTTAATCAGTAAAAGAATAATGAATTATCTGTCACATTGCCTGTTTACATGCATTTTGGATCTGTCAAATTAATTAGTAATAGTAAAGTTAGTCCGTTTAAAATGATCACAGTTGTTTTTTTTATATATTGCTTATTATTATACATATTATTATTATGTTGCTTATTAATAGTAATAATACATATCAATTCTATGCAGAAGTTTTATGGCTTCAATTATTAATAAAAACTTATGATAATATAAAAGACGCTTAAAATTTCGAATATGTAAATATAAATAACAATTTTATATTTTTTCAGCGATAACTTTCCACAATCAGATCTCATAATAGGTGATGGCAGGTCTTTCTTCAACGTAGACGATCCTACTCTGAACAGTGACAATTGTAATCGATGTCTCCAAAAGCCTAGAAGATCCTACAACATACCACCACCAAAGTACCAGTCCACCACCACTACCCCCCCTCCTACCACCACATCCACTCCTACCACTAAGGATGACTTCCTGCTTTTTGATGACGATCCCACGACTATGGAACCGGATGAAGAAATTCGAGAAAAGAGAAATTTGGAGGAGAGGTACACATATATATCATATAATATAATACCTTTTTGCTTACAAGTCCAATTTCATTTGTTTTTTACAATTAGTAGGAACTAGATTTTATAGGACATTAAAAATAAAAAATATTAATCCTAACTTTTTTATAGTCAACTAATGACATCTTGTGACTTGGCCCGCATTAGGCTTCATCCTAAAAAAAGGATAATATTCATCATTATTTTTTTTTTTTATTTTTAATTGTAGAAAATCAAGTGTTTCCATCAAAATATTAAAAAATCCAATAATCTTAAAAACCTAGTACAGACGAATAACGCTTGATTGAATTTAAATTTGTATTTGTTATAAAAATATTGTTGGTAAAATTCTAATTCACACATAAAAATGTCTTGAATTTTCTACTCTGTACACATTCCAAGAAGCAAAATAAGTAATTTTTAAAATTCATAGGGATTACATGAACAATCCGATGATGATGAACAATCCTATGCTAATGAACAGACAAGAGGAGATAGAGGTGAAGGAAGAGTTGCAAGTGAAAGATGGACTGTTGGATCCATCTGCCAATTACACTTTATTTGTGGAGTTGATACGTAAGTCTTTTTCTTATTTTTATATGTATATGTTTTAGATGTTTAAGTTCCCATAAAAATCTATTAAAATTTTGATTTTTCTAGAATTTTCTATTTTTTTGGGACATTTTGCTAACCTACTACTAAGATTACTACTAATCTTTTATTAGCTTAAATAATTCGAAATCAGAGAATTGAGTATTAAACTATGATTTTTTGTCTACCAGCGGGTACAGAAGAATATGAGCCACTCTACAGTGAATACTTGAACGTGCTAACGGCGGCGGCTTTGCCCGTGCCATCGCCGCCCAGTCAAATGCTGGAAATTGTTTTATTGGTAATATATATATTATTATGTTTTTGGACTACTTTTATTCTATTTTGTTGTATGTTTTATTGAGTGACGTTATTTTGTATGTGTTAGTTGCGGATCCATTTTCATTGTTTTAATAAATATATAATATGTAAAATGTAATTCAATTTATATAAAAAAGTCACTCTTACATCTAAAAATATAATAATGTTTAGTAATTTTGAATTTGATTGTACCTATTCTCGATTATATTTTCCTTTCTATTACTTTTATGATGAATATAATAGAAACCTATGTGTACAGGCAACATGTGGGGTGGCAGCGCTAGTGCTAGTGGCCGCCATATTTGTATGCGTGCGGCAGACGCGACGCTCGCGCAAGCATCACCATCATCACCTCGACAGGAATCCACTGCAAGCTGTTTTTAGGTTGGTACCTGATATATGTCGAATCAGTTGCCTGGTAGCTTGCACTGAGTGAGGTGAACTCTTCCGAATTTAACGGCAATAAATAAAACTACCGGACTGATGCACTGCTGGTTCACTATTTATTTGAACTGATTACAAGAGGATTGAAGAGAGTACAAGAATACTCTCTTCAAAACAACGATATCAACTAGTACAGTCACAACAGCTAATGGCCTATTTAAAATTTTAATCTGCTAATTTAATTTTTTTTTTATTTAAATCTATTCACCGTGAAAAAGTATCGAACTTACAAAATTTGCATTTATAATAAGCTACTGTAGGTTGACAATTATATTATCTTATTTATTGTATGTACGACTGCACATCCAGAGGTTCTGGGTTCGAGTCCCAGGTTGGGCCTAGTATAGTTATTGATTCTTACTGTTTAAGTGCTCGAGTTGGGAAGTTGGCGGTGTGTCACCCTCGTGCCTGGGAAAGCACGTAAAGCCGTCGGTACTGTGCCTTAATTTTTACCGATCGTATCGAACAGTCGTTCCACCAGAATATGAGAATGACAGTAAAAGAGTGCACTTGTGTATGCGCGAACACTTGTTCATTCATTCGTTTTGTTTATTTGTTGTTGGCTAGTCTCAGTGAGATTGGCCGCTATGGTTAGAATCAGTCAGAAACACATTATTGAAGTAAAACTTCTTTAGAATCGTTGTGATTTCAAACTCGATGAAACGAAAAAATAACTCAATAGTACCAGGCACTTAAAGACGGGGAAGAGTTAGCCTTAGTTAGATCTCGCCCACCGCGAGTCAGTGACATTTCTTACTCTGTCTAACTCGTGGGTGTGACCTTCGCGCCATCTCCCTCTCTCGACGAGCTTAGACGGGGTTATTTAGTATAAATATAAACGAGATTTAAAAATTAGTTTGCCAAAGAAGTTTTACTTCTGACATGTGTACTTAAAACTAATATGTTCCTTACAGATGTTTCGTAGACCAGTTCGGTGGCAGACAGCAGCTGGTGAGTGCGGCGCCGCCCGACATGCCGCCCATCGCCAAGGAGGACCTCGCCGCCGCCTACGCAGAGCGGCAGGCCGACTCTGACTACGGCTTCCAGAAGGAGTTTGAGGTAAATATCATTAGAAATAGTATCTATTATAATATATTTTTGTTACTTTGTTACAGATATAATATAGTAATTTATTCAATATCGTATTTCTTTTAAAAATAAATTTACTTCAGTGACACAGTACAATGAAAACAACATGTTACCGAAATGTAACATACGTATGCCCCTATTCAGCCCTCTTAACGTCCCACTGCCAGGGGCCTCCCTTCAATATGAATGGTATCACGTCAAAGTCCACTATGCTCGAAAAGTGCGGGTGGACTTTAGAAAAATTTGAAACTAGTTAGGTTCTCTCAGGCATGCAGGTTTCTTATGATTTTTTTTAAGCGAGAACATTACCACTGAGCAACCACTGCGTTTCATGTACTATTAAATTTTTCAAGTTCCTAATTTTCTATTATAATGTTATAATAATAGTATATTAACCAAGGAGAACAACGTGAAGTTGTTGCAGATGTTGCCCGAGTGCTTCCCCGACCGCACCACTCACGCGTCAGAAGCTCGCGAGAACCAGCCCAAGAACCGCTACCCGGATATCAAGGCGTATGACCAGACCAGGGTCAAGCTGGCCCAGCAGGATGGCATCACTGGATCTGATTATATCAACGCTAATTATGTCATGGGATATAAGGTATGTTTTGGATTTTTGATAAAATAAGTTAGTTTATAGTATAGTAGCATTTTCCGAGGCTCCGTTCGTGTTCAAAGGACCGGAAACCAAATATTCAGATTTAGATTTTAAATATTACTGGAGCTTACGTTTTAAATTTTAGTCTAAAGTTCTCAGAATTAAGATATTTTCCTGCAGTAAAAAGCATCCTATACAGTAAAAAGCATACTATACATGGGTAACCTATCATCATACCAAATCTCACCATAATCTGTCCAATATTTTTCTCATGATAAGGTCACTATATGTGACAGACAAAAAGTATAAAAACTGTATATAGATTCTGCCTCTGTATATAGTTAAATGATTTAAGAAAAAATACCCAGATATCAAATTACAATCACACCAGTTCTCATATTTAACTAAGTACTTTATTTTAATTAATTATTATAAAACTCTATGAAAAGCGCAATTTATATAATATTTAAGTCTCTGTTATATTGATATTACTGCCAACTTATAGTTTTTTTTTTATTTTATTTCTGCAACTACCCTATTTTCTCTCTAACCGTGTTTGTCTGTCCTATCGCTTACTAAGGACCCTTCGGATATTAACCAGGTATCGCATGCAGCTTTCACATTTCTTTTAATATATTTAAGTTTATAATATTTATTTTTATCAATATTTAACTTTTATTTCCAGTACATTATATTTTTTCTAATTTCACGCAATATTCACACTCTGTATTCACATTAAACCAAAGTTCTAGCAGCATATGATATTACTATAAATTACTTGTTTATAATAATAATTATTATTATTAAGTGAACACTAACCAATCTGACATATTTAATGTTTTTAAATAATTTTAAAAGTAGATAATTTATAGATGATGCAAAATTCGATCGAAATTATGATTCATGCCTAATTTAAAGTTTGTAGCAGAAGATATGAAGGACTTTCATACAAACTTGCGAGACCTCCATAATAAATCTTCTTAGGGGACATCTACTAACCATAAACTACCTCTTTGCCAAATTTTATATATTTAGACTATGTAATAAAAATTCTTAGTATACAAGAATAATAAGACTAATGTATTTTTTATTTATTATTTATTTGTCCAAAAAAACACCAAACAAAACACAAGACGTATAAAATAATAATTGTAAAAAAAAACACCAGATTGCATTGTAAAATGTTTTAGGAGCGCAAACTGTTCATTTGCGCGCAAGGGCCAACAGACACGACGGTGAACGACTTCTGGCGTATGATATGGGAGCACGACCTGGAGCTGATTGTGATGCTCACCAACCTGGAGGAGTACAGCAAGGTCAAGTGCAGCAAGTACTGGCCTGATGATGTGAGGGGTGTGCGCGCCTTCGGGAACATCACTGTCAATCATATTTCTGAAAAACGGTTTGTGTTGTTTTATTTAGTTTTGTTAAAATTATATTAACGCTTGTATAGAATGGATTTAATCAATCTCGGATACCTTTCGCCAAATGGTACCATATGTGTTAGTGAAGGTTCTACAACCATATACTATATAAATTATAATATATATAAAATTTATGTCAAGCGATTTTATATAGCCAGAACCAAAGTCTTTCTGAGTCGCGCGGTATAACACCTCGCAGAACTAACGCCCGCCCTTCCCGTTTTTGCAACATTTTTCATTGATGCTCCGCTCCTATCGGTCATAGCGTGATGTAATATAGCCTATAGCCTTCCTCGATAAACGGACTATCCAACTCAAAAAAGATTTTTTTAATTCGGACCAATAATAACTGAGATTAGCGCGTTCAACCAGACAAACAAACACTTCTGCTTTATAATACTAGTATAGATAAGTAAAGTATAGTAAGAAACAAACACACTCATACTTGTATTTGCAATTTATCATAATAGAAAGATTTTTTGTTTGTTGTAATAACCTTACTGTTTTTTTGGTGCAGATATTCTGACTACATAGTAAGAGAACTAAAAATCTCTAAGCAACCGATTAATTCAGATGGACAGCCTATTGTTGAAAATAATGGAATTGTCAAAAGGAATGGAGGTGAGTTTTTATTATTAAAGCAAAGTTCGTAAAGATTTGGTCTTTTTTAATAATACCAAGTATATAACTACCTACCTTATATTATTCAAATTGTAAAATATAAGAATCAATTAATATTATAGAAATAAAAATTAAAAACTACTACATTCTGATTTTATAACGAATCCCGTATCCGTAACCACAGAAGATTAATATTTCTGAAGTTCTATCAATTGTTATTTTACTATAGTAAAAACATGGAAACTCTCCGCAGAATTATTTGACGACTCGTTTGGCTCAGTTGGTAGTAACCCTGCTTTTTGTGCTAACGGTCGCGGGTTCGAGTCCCGCTGGAGCATTCATTTGTTAAGCACGAATGTTTGTTCTCCAGTCAGGTGTTTTTATAATATGTATGTATTTAAACTTATATATGGAGTATATCAACTATCTAATATCCGTAACACAAGCATCGTAGCTTACCACGGAACTAGATGGCGCTGTTGTAAAAATGTCCTAACATATTTATTTATATGTAATATGTATATAAATAGAAAATAAACATATATTTGTGATATTTCGCCCTACAGATTGCGGCATGAGCGACGCGAGCGCGCCGACGTCTCCGCGCGAGGCCAAGGGCGACACGCGGCTGGTGCGCCAGTACCACTTCCTCATGTGGAAGGACTTCGCAGCCCCAGAGCATCCTCACTCCATACTTAAGTTTATAAAGGTTACCGTTCACTGTTTTAGCTATGCTACTTAAAGCTAATGTACTGTCTTATATATTTACAAATGGATATAGACAGACATACAGATAGATATGTAAGGGAAATGTACGAGTAATATAATGTAATAACATTATTATTAAGCCTTTATTGCCAACAACATTAATTCATTATTATATTACATTTATTAATATATTACATTTATTATTATATTACATTATTACATTTATTATTATATTATTTTTATGTTACTATTGATTATTATTGCTATTATTTATTTAAGTTGATAATAAATTATTTAATCTTTTCTATTCTCAATTTTCATAGTTATTGGGTGTCGGCGTGTCTTGTGACACGAAGGCCTCCTCCAGCTCTTTCCAATCTGCTCTTGATTTCGCTAATCTGGTCCATTTTGAACCCGCATGCTTTCTTAACTCATCACACCACCTTTTTCTTTGTCGTCCTTGTTTCCTCTTTGTTTGGAATCTAGGGATCCATTCTGTTATGTCTCTCGTCCATTTATTTCTATTGTCTCTCATCATATGGCCTACCCATCTCCATTTGAGTTTTTTGGTTTTGACTATAACATCTTCTATTTTCGTAATTTGTCTTGTTGGGAACCGGTCCTGGCTTCCTGGCCGAGAGAGGGGATGAGCGCAGCGCGTCGACCGGCATGGAGGCAGCGCAGCCGACACTCGCTCTCACGACGTCCACCGGAAACGGGCGCTTCTTTTTATTACGTTTACGGCATTAAACCAATACATTATTACAGTCCACTTTTATTTTAACGTCCGAAGGACTCTAACAGTCTTAAATCTACAGCTCTCTTTCTGTCTCTTTTTGTATACCCCAGTAGGCTTCTCTCCATGGCTCTTTGGCATGTGATCAGTTTTTGGTTTTGTTTTTGGTTGTTCGCCCAGGTCTGGCACCCATAGGTAAGAATTGGTAATATGCATGTGTTGTATACTTTCCTTTTCATTGTAATATTATATTGATTACCTTTTAGCACTTCTTTTAGGGACCAAAATCTTTTCCAGGCATTGGCTACCCGTCTTTCTATCTCTAAATCCATTTGGTTGTTGAAGTTAATAAGTTGGCCCAAATATATATAGGAATTGACATATTCTATTTCTTCCCCATCTACTGAGATAATTATTTGGGATCTGTTTGTTATTATCTTGGTCTTTGTTTTGTTTATTGTTAGTCCGACCTTCTTGCTTTCGCATGACAAGTCTTGAAGCATGTTTTTAAGGCTTTCTGGGTTATCTGTTATAAGTAATATGTCATCAGCGAATCTCAAATGATTTAAACGTGATCCATTTATGTTAATTCCTATGTTGTCCCATTCCATCTTCCTGATGACTTCCTCTAGTACGGATGAAAAAAGTTTTGGTGAGAGTGGATCTCCCTGCCTCACTCCCCTGTGTATCGGGAAAATTTCCCCCTCCTTTTCCAGTTTTACTCGAGCTTTGCTGTTGGAGTATACATTTTTTATTATCCTTATATATTTTTTTTCTATTCCTCGATTTTTCAGGGCTTCCCAAATGTACTGATGTTCGAGGCAGTCAAACGCTTTGTTATAATCCACAAAAGCTATGTATAACGGATAATTATATTCTTGACATTTTTCAATGAGCTGTTTTACTACGTGTATATGATCTATAGTTGCAAATCCCGATCGAAACCCAGCTTGTTCTCTTGATTGTTGTTCGTCAAGTTTCTTGGTAATGCGTTTGAGTATTATTTTTGAGAACACCTTGTATATGTTTGACATGAGGCTTATTGGGCGATAGTTTTCTATTTCTGCTCTGTCACCTTTCTTAAAGATGAGTATTATAGTACTCATTGTCCACTGCGAAGGTATGTATTCCGTGTTTAGGATAAGATTGAACAAGTAAGTAAGTTTTTTTGTTGTTTCTGGCAATGTAGCTTTCATCATCTCATTGGTTATATGGTCAGGTCCTGGAGCTTTATCGTTTTTCTGCGTTTCTATGGCATGTTGGACTTCTCTTTCAAGAATCTGAGGAATTTCTTCTGTTTCATCTTCAAGGTTCATGTTGCATTTTATGATGTTTCCGGTAGAGTACAATTTACGATAATAGTCTGTTGCGATCTTTAAAATTGGCTGTCTCCTTGTTTCTTCCTTGTTGTTTTTGCTTTTCATTTTAGGAACCCATAGCGTCGCTTCTTTTAATTCTTTGAGTGCTTTATTAATACCTCCTGTTTTAGTAATGTGCTTTTCGATACATTTGAATCTTTTATTAGACTTTTCTTGTTTTATATTGCGGCTTATTTCCTTACTTAGATCAGTTATTTCATTAAGTGTTGTTTTATTTCTTCTATTCATAAGTAGTTCTTTCCTTTTTTGGATGAGATCTATTGTTTTCGAGCTCAGTGTAATTTTGCTTTTTATTAATTTGTTCACGTTTCTATATATATCATTTGTTTCTATGTTGTAAATTTCTTGTGTTTTGTCAAGTTCTCCAGATGTTATACTATTTTGAGACGTTGTTCCAGTCGTGAAAGTATTTTTCTCGTGATGAAAGTGTTTTCGCTGTTTCTTTTGTTGTTTGTGAGAAAGTACTGCTCTAACCATACGATGATTGCTGTTAAAGTTGAGATTGTTTAATACGCTAACATCTTGAAAAAACTTTGGTTGATTACTGGTTATAAAGTCTATTTCGTTGCGGTAGCTTCCGTCAGGCGATATCCAAGTCCACTTCTTAGCAGGCCTTTTCTTGAATATGCTATTTAATATGGTTAAGTTATTCTCTAGAGCCAAATTTACAATTCTCTTGCCGTTCTTACTTCTTTTTCCTATGCCGAAATTTCCTATTACTGACTCTTCTCCATGCTTTTGTTTACCTATTTTTCCATTGAAATCTCCCATGACAATAACGTTCTTGTGTGCAGTCTCTAGCGTAGTTGTAAGTTGGCTGTAGAAATTATCTTTTACTGTTTCGTCTGCTGCTTCTGTTGGAGCGTAGATTTGTAGTATAGTCCATTTGTTCTTATAGCCTTGTAGTTTTATATTTAGTGCAGCTATTCTTTCGGATATGCCTTTGAACTCTATGATTTGTTTCTTTAGATGCTTTTTTACCATAAATCCAACTCCATATTGACCCTTTGTTTCGCCGATATAGTACAGGATGTAGTCGTCATGCTCTTCGATGTGGTTTCCTATTCGTCTTACCTCACTCATACCAAGAATATCCCATTTAATTTTACACAAAGCTATCTCTAATTCAAGCAGTTTTTCTGTCGTCCTTAATGAAAGTGTGTTTAGGGTGGCTATGAAGATACTGTTTGGTTTTACTTTTTCTTTAGGTATTTTGTTTGCTGAAGGGTAGTGGTCTTCGTTCCCCACGGTGACCAACCGGCTTGGGGTGTATTTTTCAGTTGGTGTATTTGTAGTGTTCGTATTAATTATTTTAACTTGATTTCGAGTACCGGCGGTCATTACAGGTTTTTTGGCATCTCTGGCAGTGAAGCAGTTCTGCCTCGTTCGACGTAGTTGAGTATGTTGGGTTTTAGGATTTCTTTTCCCTTGGATGTATATATTTTCTTCTGGGATGACGAGTTGGGCGAATCCTGTTCTTCTCTTTTTCTTTTGTCTCTATTAATTCCTGATGATTTCTTTATTATTATTTTGTCATGTTTTAAAAAGGCTATGTTTCCTTTCTTTCTTTCTTCTTCCACCTGTGCTTGTAATTGCTTGCGCTTTTCCAACGTTTCTTTGGGGTAATCTTCTTTCACATATACACCTGGCGGCAACTTTGATTTGTTTTTCAAAATTATGTGTTTTTTCCATAGGGATGTGACGGAGATTACGACAGGGCGATTTGTAACATTTTTATTCTTACCAATTCTATATATATTGCTTATTTCCTGGCTATTTAGATGTATGCCTGTTTCTATAATTGTGTCTTTGAGATAGTCTACTAGTTCCGCTTCTGATTTTCCAATTTCCTCAATGCCAAAAAAGACTAAGTTGTATTTTCTTTTTTCTCTTTCCATGATATTAATTTTATGCTCCAGTGTAGATATTTTGTCTTTCAGCCTAGTATTTTCTTCAGTTATAATTTTTAATTTCTCATTCAATGCCTCCATAACATTATGTGTCACCGATGCTGTTATAAGTTTGGCTTGATGGTTTAATTTTTCATCCAATTTTAACAACAATAATTCCATGCTTTTATCCATGTTGGCAGGATGTTGGTATAAATTATCGTTGCTGGCAACACTCACTATGTCGATGTCAAAATGACGTTTATTGCTACTTGACGGATTATGTTGGTATCACTGTTATGACTTTCACTTTTAGGTTATATCGTTGACTAATTTTGCTTGCACTTTTTATAAAAATAATTTTATCCCACACTTTGTTCTTTTCCTAATATTGTTTATTGTTGTCTATTTTGGTGGATTTTGCGTTGTGATACTTTTATTACGCGCCTATTTCACTATTATTAGTTATTGTTTTGCGGAGGACTTTGACGTGCGTGTTTACTTTTCGAGCACCGGTACCGGAATGGAATGTAATAACATACTTTTTTTTTAATTTTGGAATTGATTTAAAAAAGCTTTTTGTATTATTTTCTATCGCTGCTTGTTTTTGTAATGTCTATATGTCTATTTATTACAATTTAGTTATTATAAAAAATTTGTCATGGGCATAGATATACTACCAATTATCCTCGTCCCGTTTATCTTGCAAACACAACTGTGAGCAAACATGTGAGTGTGTACATGGTAAGAGTGTCACAGGCACTTGCTTGCGACACTATTGCCGCTATAACAACAAATAATAAAAAACCAAGATGGCGAATTCAAAATGGCCGTCATGAAAATAAAAAAAACTATGAACGAACTACGATTAGTTAGTACATAGTGTTATATCTTGTACGGTGTTTTGAAACGATGAAACGTCGGGAACCAATACAAAAAATCATAATAAATCTGCGACATAATCCGAAAAGATCATTTAATTTATAATGTCAAATATTCGCGTAAACCTAAGAAAGTTTTAATCTATTATTTTCCCCTAAAACAGAGGGTTAACGAGGCGTGGTCGATGATGGTGGGGCGTCCAGTGGTAGTACACTGCTCGGCGGGCGTGGGCCGCACCGGCACGCTAGTAGCGCTCGACTGCCTGCTCGAACAACTGCGTGCCACAGGACACGCCGCCGTCTTCAACACCGTGGCTGAGCTGAGGAGACAGAGGAACTTCCTCGTGCAGTCCCTGGTGGGTTTAAATCTATATAAATAAAATGATAGAGCTCTGCAGTTGTGCGCGCATCACGGAAAAATTACTGGATAGATTTCAATTAAACTTTCTAAGTTTTATTTCTTAGACACTTGGCCCTTATCAAAAAAAAATGATTGCTATATCTTCATTTAATAAAAAGTTAATAAAGTTTCAAGAAACAACGATTTGTGCGTGTTCAGTGATGTATGTTTCCTTCTCGCGGAGTAGTGGGGCAAGCGGCGTAGCGCGCATGCGGAAAACTTTGTTAATATTTCAAGCAACGCGGACGAAGTCGCGGGTATCAGCTAGTAATAAATAAATATTTTGGGACATTATTACGCACATCGCTGTCTAGTTCCGTCGTAAGCTACGAGGCTTGTGTTACGGATACCAGATAGTTGATATACTGCATATATAAATTTTTAAATACATACATAATATAAATATTAACACCCATGACTATCACAAACAAACATTTGTGCTCAACAAATGAATGCCCACAGCGGGACTCGAACCCGCAACTGCTGGCGCAGAAAGTAGGATCACTAACAACTGAGCCAAACGTGTCGTCAACTAGACCAGTAAACTTGGTTTGCCTTCTACAACTTATTTTTATTGTCGATTTTTGCACATGAGTCGAAATAACTTCAAGCGTTCATAGGTTCTACGTGAATACATAAGTTCGAAATTGAATGAGTACATCATGGACGTATTAACTAATGGACGAGACACATAAGCGGACGTACCTTTACCGGCCTTGACAGTAATCAGGATATTTTAGGCCTGGCCGTTTGATTTTACGTCAGTCTCAAGCACTTACTTGTCAACAAAACATCTCCCAAAAATGACTAAATGTTCTATTAGATGGTGTAAAAACTATAGCAGCGGAAGCAGCACTATTTCTTTTCACTTGTAAGTAATATATTTTATTACATTTAATGTTATTTATCACAAAATTTAAGTAAATGTAAAATAAAATTTCGTATTATTCAACTATGTTAAATATAGTCGATATATCTATGTATTGTTGACATCTGACAACCATCATAAAATGGCTGGATTATACCGTTCAAAACAAATGACAGAACTGTCGAGTAAGTCCATTTGACATCGACTAGTGCTTGACAATGTCGAAAAATATATCGATATTTGACGAAATAACTAAGCGAATAATGGATGTTATTTGTACAGTACAATAAAATAAAATACTTTTATCGCAGTATCCTACAATCTGATGACAATAAATTTATAATAATATTTTTATAATTAAATAAAAACATTATAAATGCAAAAATTATAATTAGTATGTGTACTTAATTTTTATTTTATTTTAACACATAAATTACACAAAATTTTAGATTTCCTAGGGATCCTTCTCGAAAGAGAAAAAAAATTCTTAACAAAAAATTTGAAGTCTATAATAACTATAATTGAGTAAAAAGTTCGTAACAATGTCCTGCTTATTTTAGTATAATTAAAATATAAATACCGGAAGCTTACCCCACCTTTATTCTCCCTTTATTTTCTTTGCCTTACAGCTTATTTATGATACGCCTTTTCTTTCCCATTCGAACGTTCTGGGTTTGATTGTCGGCGAAAAATCAAACAATATTTATTATTAATATTTAAAATGTCATTGATGTATGTATTTTATCGACTACGTTCAAGCACTAGCATTAGAGTGAATTTTGATGTATTGTGTCAATTCTTTGTGTGCGTTATACTTCAAATGGTTGAAAGTGTTTTCATGCATTTGTATTTTATGACTGGTCCTTAGTTAATACGTCCATGGAGTACATAGTCTCGGACTTCGATCAATTTCGACTAATAATTGGTTGAAACAATTTTGCGAGTAGTGTAGTGGAGACTTATATTTAGGGTTTTTATTTATAGTCACTCAGTATCTACTTAGTTTTACACCAATATTTGAAATTATAAAATAGTGGTGATTATTTTGACTATATTATAATATGAAATATAAAAATAAATAAAATGTAAAGTTATATTCAAAATAGTCTGCAAAATAAAACCTTATTTTTGTTTACTTATTAGATTACATTCAAAAACTCATATTTTTTTTATATGTTAGTACAAAAAGTAACATTGGAGGAAGTAGTGTAAGCTAACAATAACTACATAAATGAAATAGAATCATTTAGATTCAAAAAAAAAAAAATTAGCGTTAATATATTTAATATTTAATTCAGAAACAATACGTGTTCGTGTACCGCGCGCTGGTGGAGTACGCGCACTACGGCGACACCGAGATCCCGGCGTCGCGGCTCAAGACCAGCATCGACCGGCTGCGCAACACGCCCGAGGGCGCCGACAAGTGCCTCATGGAACACGAGTTTGAGGTGGGCACATACTATACAAAATTTTTCAATTTATTTAATACTCTCTTAGGTTTACGCAAATATTTGACATTATAAATGAAACTATCTTTTTTCATCTTTTTCTTTTATCAATCATGGTCACGGGAGCTGTAAAACATTCGAAACGTTGGGAACCAAAAATCATAATAAGTCCGCGACAAAATCCAAAAAGATAGTTTCATATATAATTTTCAATTTATTTTTAATGTTTTTTTTGACAATTAAATGTAAACACCACATGAGACGCAGTTCTCTTTTTGTCTACTAAAATGATACGAACAGATTACTTCATAATCTAGTCAACTACACAAAAACTTCTTTCATCATCGTTATGATCATTGAGGCCTATTTTTTACGTTATCACTCCTAAAGTCCTAACGAAATCTTTACAAAATAAATAAATAAACTTTGTATGTAACCCGAATATATATATGTTCGAATATCAAACAGCATTTTATACTTTATTATTTTGATAGATGTCAATATTGTACCATTATTAAAAAGGATTTGAAAGCGAATGGATTTTTATTACAGATTATACACATATTAAAGTAATTTACAGGAAATAATAAAAAATATATATTGAATTAAGGTATATTTATTTCATCTTAATAGAACTTCAATGTATTTTATTATTTATTTATTTAAATAGAATTACCAACAGTTACAACACTGTTGGTAATCCTATTTAAATGTAACAATGTTTAAAAAAAATAAAGGGTCATCTTTTATACACCAATTAAAGGTAAACACAACATTGGTCGTAACTTATGACATATTTTAACCTTTAATAAATATAACACAGTCGCTTTGAAGCCATTAACAAGAGAATTGAATTGAATTGAAGAAAGTATTAATTCGGTCAACAGAGAATGATGGAGCCACCAGTGTCGGAGCCAGCCAAGTCGTGCGCGGCGGGCGGCGCGGACGAGCTGCGCGCGCGCAACCGCAGCGCCGACTGCCTGCCCTACGACCGCAACCGCGTCATACTAGCGCCGCTGCCCGGACGCGACTACTCTACGTACATCAACGCTTCCTTTGTTGAAGGTTTGCTTGGTTGATTGTTTTGCGATATCTCTAAAGCGGCTTCCACACGATACAAATCCGTTCAGCAGGGGTTATCGTCGATCGATCTTTAATGTATGTGTGTGTGACGGACAGTCAGATTAACTTTTTGAACTGTCTTTAACTTTGCGCGCGCGCAACCGTAGCGCGGAATGCCTGCCATACGACCGCAACCGCGTCATACTCGCGCCGCTGCCCGGACGCGACTACTCCACGTACATCAACGCTTCCTTTGTTGCTTGATTGATTGTTTTGCGATATCGACTGTGACTGGCAACCGGTACTAACTCAATTGTGCTGCTCGTGCTCAACTGAATGCAGAAAAAACTTGTTTGAATTATTAATATAGCATCTAGTAAATATAAAATATACGTGTGGACGGACAATCAGATTTTAGCCAATTCAATTGGACCATAAAATTGTATCGTGTAGAAGCCGCTTAATACTCTTGAAACTATTGGCTGTGACAGTTTTTTAAGTTGTGACTAAAAGTTTAGCGTGAACGTTGAAGGATGTAGTTTCATAAGGTTTCGTACGTATCCTGCGTGGCTGAAGGGCACGATATATCGGCATTTTTATGTTTGTTTGAAGTAAAAACTTAGTTTTGCGGGTGAGAGTAAAATTTCAAGATCGCGTCACAGAAAACGTAATCTCGGTGACGCTTGCACTAGGTTTAGTAACCGTTGTTTTTGTCTGATATTCCTTCCGTTACGAACTTCAATGATTACCATTTTTACTAATTTGTTTTCAAATTGCTATTCTCGGGTTCGTCTCTAAGTGTATATATGCAATACACGTAAAGGTAGAAGCGTAGTACCTCGTCCAGGATAAAGCTTCAAGCTACTCATGAGCTCTTTGACAATACAAGTATACTACAATAAACTTTATATTTTACTTAAATTTACAAACAATCAATTTTATAATACTTTCTTAGATTGCGCGATTTTTTGACATTTTAAATAAAACTATCTTTTCAGTTTTTTATTGCGGTTTTATGGTTTTATAGCAGACTTTTGATTTCTGACGTTACATATACTTAACCGTACAGTTATCTGGAGAAATCTGAAAACATTTTGTTAAAATCCATTCAATGCTAACGTCTTTAAAATTTAAGTAGGAACTTTTTAGACAATTCTATTTTTATTATTGACTTTATTCAGCTTACGACAACACGGAAGGGTTCATCATCACGCAAGACCCTCTGCCCAGCACTATCATGGACTTTTGGCGGATGGTGTCTGAACATAATGTCTCTACCATTGTTATGTTAAGTGAGGTGAGTACTGTTTTAATATACCGTATCCAGCCCTTTTGTTACGTCCCTTTTCTAGTTCTTTTTAACGCTCCTCTTCTGGGCACAGGTCTTAGACAAGTGGTAATCATCAATTATTCGCACATGAAAATATCAGAGATGCGAAACCACTGGGCTACTGCCTTGTTTTGTTTATATTTTTTTTGCACAATAATTACTAACTGACGAATTAAAACTCACGGTTTTCTGGAAAATTAGCACTCAATAATTTCACTGTTACTATAAACAAATAAAAATATTGTAAATGCATAATTTTCGATACTTTTCTTCTTTGTAAACCATCTGGTGATCGTATTTAAAATAATTTACATATTAAAATCCCAGAAATGCTAGAACTACGGTCTTAAAGCTCGTTTTCCTTTTTAAACTTTAGGCCATCTTCGGGCACTGCCCAGGAGTTGACTTGCGTTTGTTTTTGAAGTGTCTTATTACCAATGGAACGTCAAATTATAATACATAAAATAAACTCGAACGAGTTCGACTCACACTTGACTGTTTTAAAGCTACAATTATAAGATCTATTAATATTCTATTAATATTTATTCAGCTGGGCGAGGGAAAGTGTCCGCGGTACTGGGACGACGGCACGGTGCAGTATGAGCACATCTCGGTGGAGTATGAGGAGAGCGAGTCCTGCCCCTACTATACCAGGCGTCAGTTCAGAGTCACTAATAATAAGGTGTGATATATTTAAATAAATAAATAAAATCTTTATTTGGTATCTCAGAAGTTTACAATAACTGATATGTGATTGGGATCTCCATTTAAGTGCATTATGTACTTATGTTAAACTCATTCTTCAATTACAAAAGTGTACTAACTAATTATTAATTAACATACTGTAAAAAATAGTACTAGTTAAACATTTTACGATATGCTAATAATGACAAGAAAATAGATCATTAATTGATTGATTATTTCTGTTTTGGTATTGAATATTCATTCATTATAGAATTTATCACGCACCGCTTTTATTATTATTTTAAGTAGCTACTAATGATGATGATGATAATGACTATATCACGTGTAACAGAGCGGGGACTGGCGCTGCGTCCGCCACCTGCAGTACCAGGGCTGGCCCACGGCGGCGGGGCACGTGCCCGAGGTGACGCGCGGCCTCGCCGAGCTGGCCGAGCTGGCCGCGCCGCCCGACGACGCGCCCGCGCGCGACCCGCTGCTCGTGCACTGCCAGTCAGTACACGCACACACACACACACATACACACACACACATACACACACACACACACGCACACACACACACACACATACACACACACACGCGCACACACACACGCACACATAGCTACATAAGTACCATACACTCATAGAAATACATAATGTAGTGTTTGCTTATTAAAATAACAACATTTTATTAATTGCATATCAGGAGTATAATTATGTTACTACTGAGAATAAACAATTTTATTCAATTTTTAGTCTGTCTTGTTGTTTCGGCTTATTTATGAAACAGTTGGTCCTACTTTTATACTTTTATTTAAAGAAAAATAAATTAGGTTTCCGAACAAAAAAATTCAAGCCTAAGACTTGTAACGAAAATCGATGGTGATTGAAATATTACATTAAGTTTTTAGTATAACTCTCATTCGTCAAGTGTAATAAAAATAGCAATCTTATCATTGAAAAGAAATCAAATGTAATTAAAAAATAGTTTTGTACGTCAAGCAGTTTTCGATATTTTGTGATTGTGTGATCTTTTGCTCCCAATATGGGTACATTATTTTATGTATGCGTTTCGTTTATACAAAACTAGCTGTACCCGCGGCTTCGCCCGCGTTCATTTTTTTAATTGCTAATCAACCTCATTGGGTTGATCTGTAGGAAAAAAAATATGTCTAAAAATAAAAAATAAAAATTTAGGGGTGGACTACCCTTAACATTTAGGGGGATGAAAAATAGATGTTGGCCGATTTCAGACCTACGCAATATGCTATGCAAAATGCTCACAAAATTTCGGAAATTAGGGTAATAGGAAATCACCCTATTTTCGTTCCCATACTACATACACGGCAAGCCGTTTCGGAAGAGTATGGGAACGAAAATAGGGTACTTTCGGTGGTGAAAAATAAATTATGAAATTTGATAAAAATAAAAGATTATGTAGAAATATACTTAAATATTCTGATTTTTAGTCATAAAAGCTCATTATTGATTTATTATATTAAAATTAAAAGTCGTAATTTTTAACCTGTATATCACGTGACCTAAAATACGAGCTACTATGGATGTGACGTCAGTCAGGCAACCAGCCACAGACCACTGTCAGCATAGAGCATATTGCTACTTGCTACATATTATTATAAACTGTTAGTTCTCCTGAGTAAGTGTTCTGTGGTAATATACGCTATGGGTACTACATACAAGACTGTTGTTTATTACCAGTATTACGTCACCAAATGGCTGACAGCGTTTTTGCGGGAATAAAAAATGTTTAAAATTAAATTTAATTTTATGGCAAAAAAGCGTGTTTATTTTGCCGAAATATATTTTATTGTGGCTTTTTATTAGGAAAATCAACATTTTAAAGTACTTTTTCCAACATAGTAGAATACCCTATTGTGACACGAGAATTTTATATATGAGATATCGTAATGATAATATACTATTCCCAGACTGGGCACGGAGCGGTCGTCGCTGTTCGTGGCGCTGTGCATCCTGATCTGGCAGCTGCGCGTGGAGCGGCGCGTGGACGTGGCGTGCGTGGCGCGCAAGGTGCGCTCGCAGCGCGCGCGCACCATCGACACCTTTGTTAGTTATTGTTGCTTATATTATACTAGATACCTTCGGGTAGCCGGCACGCCCCATTTACTACCACTCTCTCATAGAAGACCGGCGTGAAGTGGCAGCTATGCTGTAGGTGTAGGTGAGAGCCCGGGAGGCCCAATCCCCAAACCTCCTCCGTCCCTCCTCCCTCCTCCTTCCCTCTGTCCCTCCTCCCTCCCTCTTAGCTCCCTGCCTTCCCTGAAAGGCCGGCAACGCATCTGCAAGCCCTGCAGTGTTGTCCTCTGCCCGTTTGTCCCCTTTGTACCATAAAAAAAATATAATAAAATTATAACTTAGTCTTATTGTAATTATAGTCATTATTAAAGATAAAGAAGTACATCATATAGTTTTTAGTCTGTCCACTGCACACTGTTTATACATTAGTTAAATTTAAAAGCCCAATAAGAGTTTGCTTTCAATAGTTTTAGTGTAGGTTTAAAAATATTTTAATGATGTATTTGCAACATTTGACATTTAATATTTATACATTTTGGTTTTGAACAACTAGTTGTAGCTATTATTAACGATTATGGAATCCTATTTTTACTATAATATTAAGTCTGCTAGAAGTAATATATCAAGCGTAAAAAAAATATATTAATTTTTTTTTCAGTTGCAATACGAATTCCTACACCGTGCCATACTGAACTATGCGGAACTACACAATCTACTGGAAGACAGTTAAACTATTATATAAGTGAGCTGACTGTATTTTTTACCTAATACCCTAAAAACCAACAATGCCCCACGTGAAATATTTTGACTGTTCATGAGGCTTTTGGCCATAACCATATGAAAATTGACAGTTCAAATAAATTTGTACAATTATGTTACGCTTAAGATTTGCTTAAGTTTTTTATATAAACAAATAATGTTTCTTTATTTATATTTTTTCGTTTTTTTTTTACATTTTTAGGAATTTTCAGCCAGTTAACATAGATATAAGCAATAGACGATTTATCACATGTAGAATTCTAATATTCATCTCAAATTTGTAATATCTAATATATAAATTGTAAGTGATGCCGAACTCGAAGTAGTCTAGAAGATTTTCCATAAGAATATGCTTAGAAAAGCCATATTGTATATTATAATACATAATTAAATCTTTGGCAAGAGCTAACATTGTTGTCAAATGTATCGAACATAATTTTTTACTTTTTATAATAATTATTAAATATGCAATATGTTTGTTCTACACAAAAAATCTATGAAATTACTCAGTGTCTCGAAATAGCTGACAATAGTGCTTAGGTAGTCTAATTTAGTATGCTATATTCATTTTCCTAGTATTTTCCACTAGATATTTTTTTTTTTAATCATTATAAGTATGTAGATATACTGCAATGTAATTTTGTTGCCATTTGTTTAAACCTAACATATTATTTTTTCAATAGTAGAAACTTTAAATAGATCTGATATACCATATAAGATATTATTCAGGATATCCAACGCAAATATCAGATGACAAAGTTTTTTTTATTATAATTACTTTGGTATGTATACCAAATAAAAAATAAGTCCAAAGAAGAGAGTCGGATAACTGAGTTATAGTATATATTTATTTTTAATCTATGGCACGCCATTCATGCATTTTGCTATATCTATCACACTATATATATTAAATTGGTTTTTTAAAAACCTACCATAATTTAAGGGCCAAATTTATACCCCTAACAAGCACAAATTAGATTGAGGCTCGTGCATAATGTTGCCATATGTAATGAAATTAAAATATCGAAATTATATCGCCCTGTAAATAATCCATCTCATAAAAAAGTATAGGGTATTAAAGATTATAATATATTTCGAAGCTATCGGTAATGATTGTTATTAGTATAATAAGCTAGAAAAGTCTATTTTCTAAAACAGTCTAAAATTAATTTATTTTAAAATTTTAAAAACGAAAATTTTCAAAAAAAACTATAAATGAATATGTGGAAATGACGTCATTATCGATAGTTGAATATCGAAGGTGCATTGTGCACGGCCTCTTGGGATTTTTCGATGTATTTACTATTTGTTTGTATTTCTGTTTGTGCCACACTTGTATACGTGGCGTGGCATTACGACTGTACCGTATGTAGGTAGGATAAGTTATATTAGATTTTGTATCGGCTAAATTAAATATACACTGTTTTGAAAGGAATGGTTACCGATGATGTTAGAACGCTTTGAATTTATAATGAATTCTATTTTTATTTGTATTTTTCTAGTGTTCTAACTGAGTCTGTGACGCAACTGTGATGTAATGTTGGTACACCTGTAATATGGAAGTAAATCATTTTTCGAAAACACAAAGTTATTTTGTTTAACGTTTGGATTAATTTACCTTTTTTATTATAACACATCACAGTTGTCTAAACAAATTATAATCGACGTTTTTAGATCTATTATTTTTTTAAATTAGTTAGTAAAACTCAAAATTAATTAATTGATATTTTTTAGTTTTTAATATGGTTTTATATGTACGTCGATATAACTAAATCGTCGATTATACATGCTATGGAAAAGTCCGTATAACGTATTATATTACGGGGCTTGCGTGTGGTTTCCATCAGAGGCTCGTTTTTATAATAATGTATTTTGGTGTCGTTATACACTGCTCTGACATTTGATTTTTGTAACTTTACATTAAAACAACTAAATTAAAGTATTTAAAGCATATCACATTATAAATGAAACTATCTTTTCGGATTTTGTCGCGGATTTATTATGATTTTTGGTTCCCGACGTTTCCGACGTAATAAATCCGCGACAAAATCCGAAAAGATAGTTTCATTTATAATGTCAAACATTCGCGTAAACCTAAGAAAGTATTAAGCATATCACATTTTAAAAGCAGTAGCAGTGTATAACATATTATTATATAAAAAAATTATAATTAAAAAAGTGGTTCCTTTACAATGGCTCTAACTCTAAAGTATTATGTTTTGACGGAAAGAGGATCTCTACACAATTTGTGTTCAACGTATTCTAGTATAAGCGGAGACTCGCGCACGCCCCCGGAGCGACTGATGTGTGTTAGCTTTTATAATAAACAGTAGGACGTTACGATTTTTTATATAAATAGTATATAAGCTTAGGTAAAATCTGATATCCTAGTTGTTTATATACTTTCTGAAATGTATTTCTTCTAAAATATATGGTTGTGCTGATCTAGATGTAATGCACAAAATCATTTCTTAATCAACTCTTTACATTGTTTTATAAATGTATTTATTAAAAAATATAATATAAGTCGTAGATTCCCTTGCAATAATTATACAGCTCAGAAAGTATATATTAACAACATAGTACATACACTTTGACGAACTTCACTCTGGAGTGCAAAATGCTATGGAGTGTATAAGTAAGGAGTACTATCTATGTATGAAAAAGGGTCCGACAAAATGCGTCAAATTATGGTACCACTGCAGCAAGAGGGTTAATTTTAAAGATAGCGCCAAAGTTAGAGTAGGATAGTAAATTAAAACGAGGATTTTTTTAATTCACGTCATTCCGTAGACCGAGTATAAGTAGATGAAAGAAGAAAATATGTTAATACTAGGTAATAATAATAAATATTATTATAATACTAAAAATACCTATAATAAACTACAACAGTTAGTAGATTCATATCATACCCTCTTGCTAGCGACATTCTGGTAGGTTTTCGAATTGTTATTTGTCGCTTATAGACGACACTTTATTATCTTGTCCTACATAAGATTGTCCTCCTTACCTTTATACTCCATATTAAATGCTCATGTCGCTTCTGTATTTGATATACGCTTTTTTAAAGATTTCTAGTCTTGCTCACGCCTACACTTATTTGATTTTGGAAATAGTATTTTTCATACTCATCTAATCTTATTTTTAATTTGGCATTAAGAATAAGCACATGACATAAAAATGTTATTAAGAATCGAAATTTAAGTAAATTGTATTAGATTTTTTATACGTAATATAACAATAACGACGCGCTTACATGCTTATTATGTAAATATAAATTCTAAGTATGTACTTCGCGAGCCCTCTACTGTAATTTTCATTTTTGTACCCCAACTGGCAGTTATAACTAGAAATATTAATTTTATTATGTTTTTATTTTTGTAAATAAATAATGCAAGTCATGTAATACAATATTTTTGAAAATATACCAATATTTAGAAATGGTTTGGCATTTTATTTTTTTATACATTTTTGTTCAAACCTGTACCTGATCACTACCCTGGAATAACCAGACTTTCAAAATAAGAAATTAATAGGTCTTTAGTCTTTACTGATTTGAGTAAGTCTCAACAAGCAGGTCTGCTCTGCTGAATTAGAACATTTAAGTAATATCTAATACCCAAAAACTAGTTTCAAAATTTAGTTTAGATGTAGTAACGAAACCTCTTTTACTCATATGCTTTTATATAAAAGAAATAATGGAATTTAAAAATAAGCAATAGGATTGCGACGCCGACATGGCGAATACAAGTGTATGGAAAAGCCGTCATCGGTCCTATCTCCTATTATACCGGCCGTACATACAACTCATACTATACAAGTCATATTATAAATTACAATTTTAAATTAAATTAATAAATTTATACATAATAATAAAATTGAAGTGTCTGTTTTTAATTTCAAATAACCAGCTTTTCAATAAATGCATGTGAAAGGATATTCGGTACTAACATAAAAACAAGTAACAATTTTTTAAATGTTTGTATGTCTGTCTGTTCTGGCTTATCTCTGAAAGGGTTGGACCGATTTTGACGGGACTATCACTCGCAGATAGCTAATGTTATGTTGGGACATTTTTTACAACAGCGCTATCTAGTTCAATGTTAAGCTACGAGGCTTGTGTTACGGAGACCAGATAGTTGATATACTATACATATAAATTTTTAAATACATACATAATATTAATATTAATACCTATGACTGGAGAACAAACCAACTGAGCCAAACGTGTCGTTATAAGGAGTAACTTTGGCGATTTTTATTTTAGTAATTTTATATTTATTTTAACTAGCGGAACCGCAGCTTCGTTCGCGCTAAATCTAAGGACGAACCCGAGTGAAGCAGGGTGACTCGCTAGTATTCAATAAAATATTCGCACAGTTTACATATTATCGAAAACATTATATTTATTAAATAATATATATTTTTATTTATTCGTTACACCAGTAGTATGTTATCTGTGGTAAAACGTATATTTTTATTGTTTCATCAAAATCCGTGCAGTAGTTTTGTGACTGTAGTTCATAGAGTATATTGCTACATATATAAACTGTAGTTACAATTTTCGGTAGAGGTTATAAATAAAATATGGCATAAAAGATTTTTCCAGACAAACGCTTAATTTATTTACATATTTACCATAACTACTTTTGTTTAAACTTCTATTTATTCAAGATAAAACGAAACCTAATTTTTTATACTAAGCTACGTAATTGGGTAATAAAACAATAGATTTTATGTTTAATATATTTTTTATTTAAATACACTTAAAGCTAATGGTAAATTACACATTTGAAATTATCACAAATAATACAGTACAGTGCGAACTCAAATGCACATACATACATGAATGGAAATAAAAATAAATCAGTCAAATCTTCTCATAAAATAAAAATATCACACGACGGTACTTTTTTAAGTATCTAGGACTACCAATTCAAACTTATTGCTCTCCATTGGCATTGGCATTGGCATTGGCTTGAGACGTCTGATCCTTGATCTCCTTTCTGACTGGTCCGGTCTGAGCGATGGGTACACTTCTCTCAGTCTTCGAAGCTGGAACTACTCTTGGAGCGATGATGCTGAGCACTCCATCCGAAGACAGCCGGGATTCGACAGTTTCAGGATTACATCCCTCAGGAAGTGCATACCGGCGTGTGAATTGACGGGAAATGAAACCATGCTCGTCTTTCTTTTCTTCGTGTTTGCCTTCGATAATGATGTAGCCGTCGGCGGTTTTCACTGAGATTTCTTCAGGGGAGAAGTGCTGGACATCCAGATTAACTTGAAACTTGTCTTTATCACTCTTGATAGTGGAACCGACGTCTCGAGCTGCGGCAGCCATCTGACGCCAGGGTCTGTAGTAGTCACGAGATAGCATGGGAGCGACGGCCACGGTAAGCATGTCATCCGGGGTGAGCGCCAAGCCGAAGTCCTGGTCGACGAGACGGTGTGGATGATCATAGCCGAGGATGAAAGGTAGTAGAGACATTTTGTCGTGGACTAATGTAATCACTTGAGAAGCGAGAAACTTGTAATCGCAGTGCTTTGCACCGAAATGTTCGTTGTAGCGTTTCAAAATTGACTATGTCGATTCGCCGGCCGGCGAAGCTTATATATTGTAGCGCGTGCGACATCTAGCGGCGAGTGGAATGTTCTAGTAAAGTCTCAAAAACATTGAGCGAAGTCGGCGCGGCGGCGGCGGACGAACTTTCTAGATACTACCGGAACCCTTCGATGGCTTCGTGCTACAACTGTCGAGTATTTTATTGATTTTAGGAATGCTTGATATAAACGACAATATAAACAAAAACATGGCATGTATTTTGCTTTAAATAACTGTATTGTGTTTTCAGGTGGTTTAAAAGGTCGAATTATGATAAATATGCTGATTAGTATTTTAGCCCCTGTAGATATTGTTATTTGTTATGTACTTTCAAAATATAACATACCATTACATTGGTCTAAGAAATGATTATTATTTATTTATACATTTCCGCCTTTGATTATTTTATTACTTACTTTAATATTTATTTTCAATCTAGATTAGATTAGATATTAAAAACGTTAATTAATTATTAGAATGAAAATACCTTAATTTTAGTTACAAGCATTTTTATATTTTATATTGCTTTAGTAATATATATTGATTTAGTGACCCTACTCGATGTACCAGCGATTACGGGTTCGAGTGTCGCTTATATTTTGTATGATGAAGTATGAACACTCTTCTTGTATTCCAGTCATGGGTATTTATTTTCATCATCAACATCAGCCCTTTTTAACAAAAATTTCCGCCCGCGTTCTAAAAACCGGAAACAAAATAGAGTTAGGTAGGTAGTTGAGATTTTTCAGAAATGAAATATTTTACTGCAATTAGAAGTATCCTATGTATTGACCCGGGATGGACCCGGGTAACCAGCTATCGTCACA
This sequence comes from Boloria selene, assembly GCA_905231865.2. NCBI lineage: Eukaryota > Metazoa > Arthropoda > Insecta > Lepidoptera > Nymphalidae > Boloria > Boloria selene. Next base: position 5,702,042 of record HG993156.1, read on the forward strand.
AATTTCATCCAAATCCGTCCAGTGGTCTTCTTGTGATGCGGTCACAGACAAACAAAAATTCTAAAAACAATAGATTTGGCCTCTATATCGATAATAATGTCTATTTCAGTTAGCTTTTCTAAAAAATAATAACAGATTTGACTTTTTTACATTTTTATTATTATAGAATATGTATTATAGATTAGGTCACATGTTAAATACACAACCGAGCGAAGCAAGTGTAAGTCGCTTGTGGTATTATAAAACAGTTATTATAACTTATAATACCATTTCAGACTAATATCTGTCATTTGTAGTGTTCACTGTTCATCCCATAAAGGTCAAGAGGTCAGGGAGGTCACCGGGTTAAATGAAGGATAGGAGTAAATAAATTAAGCTTAGGTATCTAAAAATCTTAAAATAACTCGTGTAGGTAATTCAAAAAAATATTGATTTCCAAAACAAGTAATTAGAAGTATAAATAATGTCCATGTATAAGTATATAATAATTATATCGTTATTTATCTTATCTCAATTCATTCTTATATATTTCAGTTAAAAGTAAAATAAAAATACTTATCTTTATGTACGCTTTCGTACCCATATTTACAAATTATTCACATTATCTTAACCCCTTTTTTAGTTGCAGCAACGGAATATGACAGGAACGGCACGGGACTTAATTCTGTATCATTGAAATTAGCAATTTAAGTTTTAGGTGCTAGTTTTATGGATGGAATATGGATTAAATATGGCAGTGTTAAAGGTAAAAAATACTAGATACACCAAAAAATACTACATACGCTTCGCTCGGAATCGTCCTTAGTTTTAGGTTAGGTTCGGCTGGGTAAAAACATAAAATTTCTAAAATATAACCTGCTCCTTTTTTGAAGTCAGTTAAAAAGTATCATAAGTTACGCCTTATAACATTAACTATCTGCAAATGAAAATCTCATCACAATCGGTCCAGCCGTTTCAGAGATTAGCCGGAATAAATAGACGGGCAGACAAAAACTTTAAAAATTGTTTTTTTTAAGGCTACTACCGTATATTAGTTTTATATGCATTTAGTGTTATGCTGTTAATTTGAAATTATAAACAGGCACTTAAATTTTATTTATATGTATAGAATAGAAGAAGACGTAATTTGCAAGCGTAGCCATGGAAAAAACGTGTTAATTATGTATGCATTTCGAGTGTCCATAGTATACTGTATATCGTAAACAGTTTCACGAATTCGCGACACATTGTGCTTTTTATGTTGATATTTAAGTATTGTTTAGATGTTATACAATGGTTTCATGCGGCTCCGACCGTTAAGACATTCAAACAATCAAAAATGTTTAAACAACCAAATGCTAATGTTATAAATTTAATTATTATACACTATTAAATAAATTCAATTATTAACTAGACTATTGATTAATTTAAGGTAGATACATAAATATTATTATAATAAAAAAATTAATACTTGACTAGAAATAAATTAAAGATCGATTCACAATTTATTTTTATTATCTAGTAACTAGGATATTGCGTAACAAACATACAAAATAATAACATATATTTTGCTAAATACATAAAATACATGACAAAATACGCTTCTAATATAATTTCAATATAGTTTTTATTTGCTAAAAGCTTATAAAATATATCTATTCGTCATAAAAGTTTAAGTTCGTAAAGAAAATAGCATTCTTGAATGTTCAATAGATAACAGCTCAATGTAGGCGCCGCGCGATAAGATCGAAAATTCCGTACACCCTAGAAAAGTCTGGAAAATATCGATTGCGTCGCGTTCTAGACGCATCTCATGTAACATTGAGAAAGGTTAGTGACATAATTATAATTTATATTTAACGCTACTCTCCACTAGAGGTCCCAGATAAAAACAGAAATATTTAGTAAATATTTCGATAATTTTTGTTCATAAATGTAAATAATAAACGAAAACTTATCGATGATTTATCGTATACATTAAAATTATTACGATAAGTAAGAAAAATACGTGGCTTTCTCGTATTCGCGATAAGGGACACGTATTTGTATGTGATCGAGAAGTTTCCATCGGGCACTAGATGGCGGGATGGGTATATAAAAGGCTGACGGACGCTAAGGCGCCGTAATTTAACGTTGCATCTCTGTGAAATTGAAGAGTAGTAAAAGCTTTCAGTGTCTAAGCAAAACAAAAACATGAGAAAAATACTGTTTTCTCTCATTGTGGCGATCGTTTTCGCAGCTGTTCAAGGTGAGAAACAATCGAAAGAAGAATGTCCAGATAATCGCCGAAACAAACTATTTGACCAGGATTTCGGATTGTCACTGACCCCTGATGATTTGATAACTTCCATGATGACTCCGTGGATGATGCGGGATTATATCCGACCATGGCGTTACCTCGAATCCATTACTCGAGACTTGGGTTCTACTATCAAGACTGATAAAGATAAGTTCACAATTAATTTGGATGTCCAGCATTTTGCACCGGATGAAATTACTGTAAAGACCGCTGATGGGTACGTAGTCATCGAAGCTAAGCACGAGGAGAAAAAAGATGAACATGGGTTTGTTTCGCGACAGTTTGTGCGAAGATACGCCTTGCCGGAAGGAGCGGAGTCTGATGATGTAGTTTCGCAACTTTCGAGTGATGGTATTCTAACCATAACGGCTCCCAGGAAAGAGGTTGACGCTAAAGGAGAGAGAGTGGTGCCTATAACGCAAACAGGGCCTGTCCGAAAGGAATCTAAAGAATCTGAGGAAGGCTCTTGTACTGCTGAAAATAAATGCCATTGAGTTCCTTATAGCTTTTAGTTGCTTAACAGTGAGATTTAAATGTAAGACTGATTTATTTAATAAAAAATATAAAAAAAAATAAAAATATAAATTGTGTTTTATTTTTCTTATTTTATTTAAATGGGTAGATAGATGAAATCCACTTCAATACGAACATAGACTAAAAAAATAGTTTATTTTATCTATGATGATTCAATTTCAATATAATCAATTTTAATTTTTAAATTTATCTGTGCTGTCAGCTGTGTATTGTGTAACTTATCATGTCAGACGGAACAAAAATACACAATTTTAGAAATTAGAATAAATATTTAATATTTTTCTTTTTCTTTGAGTAAATATCGAATGTGTATGTAATACAATTATTATTTCATAATTAATATAGGTCATGGTAAATTACTGTTGTGTGATAGGGTGTGGACGTAACAGTAGAGCTAGCAAACACTTAAATTATTATAGTTTACCGAAAGAAAAACACCGGTAAGACTTAATCAAAATTATATAAATCTAGATTAACTAATATTATTCTAGGTAGACTAACTAATAATTAATAATAGACCTAGAAATATCTCATAAAATTCAGTGTCTGTTTAATTCTATGGAAACTAATGAATTAAATTTACTTAACAATTTAATTTTTGCAATATTCTAGACAAAAACAATGGCTCAAATTAGCTGGAAGAGAAGAACTCTTAAAGCAGGACATGGAGAGACTTCGGAAGTCACTTCGATTTTGCTCTCGACATTTTCATCCAAATTGTATGAAAAACAGAATCCTTAGTAATGATGCTATACCAAGCAAAAGCTTAGCTGGATCACTTAATGGTGATTTTATATTAAGTGTATACAATACTTTATTTATGTAAATATTCTTATGTTTTAGTATATTTTGTAAAAATATAATTTAAATCCTATTGTCTTTTTTAAAATGAAACAGATGAAGAACCTGAAAAACACGAAGGAGTAGTTTGTGATAGCTGTTCAGAACCAATTTGTGGATTTCGTTATAAATGTGTCTCTTGTGATAATTATGATTTGTGTCAAAAATGTGAAATGCTTGGCTCTCACCCACAGCATTATATGTTAAGGATACCTAAGTCTATTAAATTTGTAAGTATAAAATGATAATAATTATTATGTGCTGTCACTATTAGTGATAGCTAAGGCACAGGACCATTGGCTTTACATTCTCTCTGAGGCAGAACATCACCAATATTCCAATTTGAAGTTGTTACTGAGAATTTTTTTACAGAAATACTCACTAACTGAACTTGACATCAAGCCAGGGCTTAAACCCATGACCTACAAACTGTGGCTATAAATGCTAGCCACTATGCCACACACCTTAATTATGATAATTTTTAACAATATTGTAACAATATTTATTATCCATTAAAAAGAAATTGTGTGTTAGCATGTAGTACATTTCTTACTAAAATAATAAATATAGGTGTACTGTTTTGTAGCAACTAGCAGATGACTTGATCAGCAAATGGAGGAAATTCTTTAACTCTGAACATGTTACACCAGGCAAAAACCCAGATGACATATCAAGTGATGATGAACCAGTTACCAAATATATTCGAATAAGGAACTATGACAGTGGAATTGACTTGTCTGAAGATGTTAAAAGAGACATAAGAAAAGAAATAGATAGAGCACTTAAGTCAGCAGAAGTAAAAGCTAAGCAAAAAGCAAATGTTTATAAAGTAGAACCTTCTAGTAAAAAATTAAAATTAGATAATGCAAACGGTGACAAATCTGCCGAACCTGAAAAGCAAGGACAATGTACTCCAGAGTTAGTTTTTGCAGATGTAAATAGGTGTGATCAGATGGAAATTAAAACAGAGGCATCTTCATCTGCAGAAATACCAGTTTCAGGTGCTTTTATCAGAATTATATGATCAAACCAAATGTCACATCAAATCTAAACCCCTTAAATACTTTTATATTTACTTGTATTTAATTCCTAATCAATTTTTTTTAACCATACATTATAATATAAACAGATTTTTTGTAATTTCAAAACTTATAGCTGTTTACTGAATTCATATTTTATGCAGTACTTATAGATATGGAAAAACACATTTTTTAATGTTATAAATATTTGTATGACTGTTTATTCTCGCTAATATCCAAAATGGCTGGACTGATTTTGACGGTACTTGAACTGGGAGATATTTGATTTATAAAAAAGTAGTAGTAAACTTCTTTTATTTTAGAAAAAAGTAAGGTACAAACAAACCCAAGTGAAGCTTGGGTAAGTTGCTGGTTTTAAGTATCTAATTAATTTCATACAATATATAATTTAGATAAAATAGTTAATTTATTTAACTTGTTTCAGGGCAAACAGAACCTATGTTTTTCATGAAACTCAGCAGTGACTTAACAGAACTAATGATAGAATTTAACCATAATAAAGGGACATAATATTATATATTATTGTTTATTCTCTTTTTTTACTCTTTTTGCAAAACTTTTTTTCAAAACTTGGACTTGAACCCATTACCGCGTCACGTAAAAAGAACGCTGGAGGAAAGTGGAGAGGGGTGTGCCGTGTGTTTGCGCATGGGTACATTCGCACACGAAATGACTAAGCCTATTCTTTTATTTTTGAACTAATCTTTCACTCGTGACGTATATTAGTTATTGGTAGGTACATTGAAAAATATATTAGATAGAATGTCGTTAAACAGAATTTTATAAATTAATAAAATATGTTTAATTCATTGCAGAATTTTTAATCTACTTACAAAAAAAATAATCGTATTTATATTTTTTTTATTGTTAACTACATTATTATCAGACTCTCTTTATAAAACAATATATGCGTCAAAAATATTACTTCTCTATTTTTAATATAAAATCAATTCGTAATTAATAATTTTTATGTGCGCGACAGTATTTTGAACTGACGAACCAATAGCGAGCCGGAAAGTGCCTCTGCGCAACTTGACAGCCACAGCCAGCGTTCTTTTTACATGACGCGAATTAGTATATATCATTCATAAAGTAACTTAAATATATACAGTATACTAAGACGTCATTCATACAGAACCTCAGAATAATGAAACTCATAGAAGCCGGGCTAAAATATGAAATGAAATGCATATGTTTATCTTTTTTTTCTTATGATGGTAATAGTGCGTAGGAAAGAGACATCAGACATATAATGCCGTTCTGTTTCGCTTTCGTACTCACAAGTTAATTTTTTGATAGTGATGAGTTTATTATCGACATTGTCGTGTCCATGTCGATGAAAAACATGTATTTTATTTTATTTAAAATTAAAATACCTGGCTGTTCATCATAAAAGTTGTATTATGTCGTAGGAAGATTGACAAACCATTTTTTTGCAAAAAAAACGAAAGATTTTTGAAAGTCACGGAAAGTTAGGTAACGGCTATGATATTATTTAATTAATTATATTGAAAAATGTTAGCTTAGATTAGGTTTTGTGGTAGCAGTTTACAATCGCTTGGCAGGACGATGACAATGGGAGGGAGTGAATTGGTAGGGGAGCTGATGCTCCCTATTATCCCTATACTACTCCCATTACAAGGTAATTCATACTTCATGAGAACATAAATTTTGTATGTAGCACTCGCCGGCCGCCGCCGCGGCACGCTCGCTTCGCTCGCGTGTGTTGTGGTCATATATCTAACCTAACCTAACCTACCTAGAAAGAACGAAAAAAAATTTAAATTAACCTTCTGAACCTATGTTATCCAAGTCGAAAAAAAAATGTTATTTACGATGAAAGCACTTTCACACATGTCCATAGAAACACAGAACTAAATATGGCGGCGTTAGGATAGTTGACAATGACATTTAAGTTATTCGACATATTTTTGACATAATGATCTTATGTCTTTGTCTCACATATACAAAATCCTATTGTTATCCTTCTCTCTTACATTAAGTTTTTATTAATTTTCTCTAAAAATATGAATTACCTTGTGTCGTGAGTGTTATTATTGTGATCAGTGAATAAACGACTACCATATATATAAGTTTCACCCAATAACTCCTGCCAAGCGATTATAAACCCAACCCGGTTTTGTTCCTATGACATCTATAATAATCTATATGTAACAGTTAACAGAATCTATTGATACACTGAATCCATTTAATTTTCATTTCATCATCATAATTTCATTTCTTATTTTAGCCCGTCTTCCATCCATAAGTTTCATTCTTCTGAGACTACATGTCATTATTGTCTATGGTCTTCATTGTCCTTGAATAATGAATTATTATTTATTATTCTTTGCCTTTCCCTATTGGGGATAAATTTAAAAAACAACAATTATTTATTATTTTATTTGCATTTTGCAACAACTGACAACTACAAGTGACAACAACTAATATGACATTGACATTATATTAGGGTTTTATTTAAATAGTTTACAAATTATACCTAATTTAATTTGTGACTTAAGAATTAGTTACCTATTATTTGAAAATAAAAATATTATTATGAGATTTTTAACAAACATGTAAACAGTTTAGTTGAGCTTAAGTTACAATTTTTAAGCAACAATTTTGTTAGGTTATGTTATAAACACAAGTACGCAAGTGTAAAATTTTTAAAATGGATCCAGGAGGGCTAAGTAAAGGTTCGGAACCACCTCCCCCAGGTTCTGAATCTTTTTCGGTAGGTGAATTGGTAAAAATCTTGTAATTTAGAAATTTATATTTTATTATTATGGTTAATGTATAATACGAGTTTATGCTTTGTTACATAGTCAATATTTCGGGTCTTTTATATATTTATTTATTTACAGACTTTCAATAAAAATCCGGTGACACCTAAGAGTATTCCTTTAACACCTAAAGTGCTTTCTTCGAACAAAGGCGGCGAAAATGCGAAGAAGAGACTTAGGGGATTTTCAATACAAAAGAAAACTCCAATCACACCTATTGTTTTACCTAAAACCGTCGGAAGTGGAAGTAAGAGGGTTTTATAAAAAAAAAATTATTCTCATTACTTTATTATTTACTTTTCAAATAAATTATTTGTCTTAAAACTAAAATTTTATTGTGTTTCACAGATGCTACAGTATTAATTGGTAAACTGAGTGGGGTAAAAACAACTCCTAAGGTTGAAGATCCTGAACAGAAAAAATTGCCAAAACCTCCTAAACCTGGGACATCTAGACGATCTTTTCAAGGTATTACTATAAATAATAATATAAGATACACTATTTAGAAGCATATGTTAATTAATTCGTATTTAAAACAATTTATTTTTTTATTTCTAGATTCCTACACTGATTTGCAGAAGAGAACTCTTGCAGAAATTGAAGATATGAAGCGTAAAATGGAATTAGTTGAACTCGGAATACCACTTGGTCTAATTTGTCCCACTTCCACCAGCGAGAAAGCCATGCCCACCAAAGCTATGCCACCTATTAAATCATTCTTAGGTAAATCATACTTTTTGTTTTATTGAATGGTCTCTAGCTTTTTACAGTCTTACAAAAAATAATTATTATGCTATGAATATATTTCATAAATATTGGGAAATAAGGGAAGTCATATAAAGCCACTTACTTTACTTCACACCTGTTATTGAATGATTTTTTTTAAAAAATCTCTCAGTGATAGGTATGTATGTTGCAAATCCTATTTGTATTTAAAGAAATTGCATTATTAATTATTTGTGTCTTCACCAGAAATTTTAATAGAAAATGATGATTAATAAAATTTTAATGTAATGAATAAATAAATATGTTCTTGGCTTCCACTACCTTTTTACTAATTAAGAAAAGTATATTATATGCACTACATAAATATAACTATTTTACTATTTTATAATTTTCCTTATTTAAACAGTTGTGAACTTCATGTGTGTGTAAAATATATTTTGTTTGATGATTTGTTTGTGCTATCCCACTTCTACTGCCTATATTACCTTAGTTAAAATGCACTTTTTAAATTTAACACTCCCTTTTTTCTTAACGCTTAACTCCAATAGAACTTAGATCATTTTTAATAAAAAAAAATATTTTCTTTATGACATTTTTCCGAAATATGATTTAATAAATTATAAATAGATCAAATGTTAAATTATATATGCTTGTTGCGTGTAATGCATGTAGACAGACATTTTCGAGTTTATAACTCGAAAAAGCCAAGCAGCGCTAGTGTGAGAGGCAAGCGAAGTCATTATCGTAAGTTAAGCATGACTCAATATGTAATGATGTTTTGATGTTTTTAAATTTAGAAAGATTTGCTGAAATTGTTAATAAATTTTGTTGTCTGTATTTATGATATGATATCTATATAGTAAAAAAGGTACATTATTATTAGGCTTAAGTATTTAAGTTAGAAGTAATAATATATCAATTTGTTATCCTGTTTAGTACAAGATAGTATATATTTTTTATTTTAGTGCTTTTGGAAGATACTTATATATGTATATCAATTTTATACATGTATTGCTTGGTTCATAAAATGTACATTCGTAGTTATTTAAAACAGTATGGAACTGAAGATAGCAGCCGGCTAGCGGCCGGCCGCCTGACGATTTACGCGAAGGGCCGCAACGGTACCGCGCGTCGTAAAAACTTTTTGTTATACAATAAATTCGCTACAAATGCTATTAATTATTACTTTTTGATAATTTTAAATAGATATAGTAGTAATGTACAGTTATTTCTTAAAATATTAAGCAATTTTTTATTTTATTAATACTCGTGTCCGTTCTTAGCGTAAAGGGTAATTTCATTATAAAAACTATATAAAGCAAACTGTGAGCAACTTGATTTTTTTATATATTATTATGCTTATATATACTAACTAAATAACGTTAAAATTAGACAGGATCAAATCATACTTTACTTGTAAAAAAATTTTAAAGATTACTTCTTACGGCATCTCGTACTAAGATACAGACGTCTAAAAATAATACAACGCAAACTCGAATCTGGATGATATTTTTCATAAACATTCTTTTAATATCAATAAACAAGAAATAATTAAAATCTCGCAGGATCAAGACATAGAATAGTAGTAAAAAAACTTGTAAATATGCTCATATTAGCCCGCCCGCGGTACTAGAATGTATGAAAACTTCAAGTCCAAGAAAACGATAGAAAGCAAACTGGGAGGTCTTTGATTTTTTTATATATTATTATGCTTATATATACTAACTAAAAAACGTTAAAATTAGACAGGATCAAATCATACTTTATTTGTAAAAAATTTTTAAATATTCCTTCATACCGCATCTCATGCTAAGTTTCAGACGTCTAAAAATAATACAACGCAAACTCGAATCTGGATGATATTTTTAATAAACATTCTTCTAATATCAATTAACTTGAAATAATTATAATCTCGCAGGATCAAGACATAGAATAGTAGTAAAAAAAACTTGTAAATATGCTCATATTAGCCCGCCCGCGGTACTAGAATGTATGAAAACTTCAAGTCCAAGAAAACGATAGAAAGCAAACTGGGAGGTCTTTGATTTTTTTATATACTATTATGCTTATACATACTAACTAAATTACGTTAAAATTAGACAGGATCAAATCATACTTTATTTGTAAAAAAAATTTAAATATTCCTTCATACCGCATCTCATGCTAAGTTTCAGACGTCTAAAAATAATACAACGCAAACTCGAATCTGGATAATATTTTTAATAAACATTCTTCTAATATCAATTAACTTGAAATAATTATAATCTCGCAGGATCAAGACATAGAATAGTAGTAAAACAACTTGTAAATATGCTTATATTAGCCCGCCCGCGGTTCTAGAATGTATGAAAACTTCAAGTCCAAGAAAACGATAGAAAGCAAACTGGGAGGTCTTTGATTTTTTTATATACTATTATGTTTATACATACTAACTAGGATCAAGACATAGAATAGTAGTAAAAAAACTTGTAAATATGCTCAAAATAGCCCGCCCGCGGTACGAGAATGTATGAAAACTTCAAGTCCAAGAAAACGATAGAAAGCAAACTGGGAGGTCTTTGATTTTTTTATATATTATTATGCTTATATATACTAACTAAATAACGTTAAAATTAGACAGGATCAAATCATATTTTATTTGTAAAAAAATTTTAAATATTCCTTCATACCGCATCTCATGCTAAGTTTCAGACGTCTAAAAATAATACAACGCAAACTCGAATCTGGATGATATTTTTAATAAACATTCTTCTAATATCAATTAACTTGAAATAATTATAATCTCGCAGGATCAAGACATAGAATAGTAGTAAAACAACTTGTAAATATGCTTATATTAGCCCGCCCGCGGTTCTAGAACGTATGAAAACTTCAAGTCCAAGAAAACGATAGAAAGCAAACTGGGAGGTTTTTGATTTTTTTATATATTATTATGCTTATATATACTAACTAAATAACGTTAAAATTAGACAGGATCAAATCATACTTTATTTGTAAAAATTTTTTAAATATTCCTTCATACCGCATCTCATGCTAAGTTTCAGACGTCTAAAAATAATACAACGCAAACTCGAATCTGGATGATATTATTAATAAACATTCTTCTAATATCAATTAACTTGAAATAATTATAATCTCGCAGGATCAAGACATAGAATAGTAGTAAATTAACTTGTAAATATGCTCATATTAGCCCGCCCGCGGTTCTAGAATGTATGAAAACTTCAAGTCCAAGAAAACGATAGAAAGCAAACTGGGAGGTCTTTGATTTTTTTATGTATTATTATGCTTGTATATACTAACTAAATAACGTTAAAATTAGACAGGATCAAATCATACTTTATTTGTAAAAAATGTTTAAATATTCCTTCATACCGCATCTCATGCTAAGTTTCAGACGTCTAAAAATAATACAACGCAAACTCGAATCTGGATGATATTTTTAATAAACATTCTTCTAATATCAATTAACTTGAAATAATTATAATCTCGCAGGATCAAGACATAGAATAGTAGTAAATTAACTTGTAAATATGCTCATATTAGCCCGCCCGCGGTTCTAGAATGTATGAAAACTTCAAGTCCAAGAAAACGATAGAAAGCAAACTGGGAGGTCTTTGATTTTTTTATGTATTATTATGCTTGTATATACTAACTAAATAACGTTAAAATTAGACAGGATCAAATCATACTTTATTTGTAAAAAATGTTTAAATATTCCTTCATACCGCATCTCATGCTAAGTTTCAGACGTCTAAAAATAATACAACGCAAACTCGAATCTGGATGATATTTTTAATAAACATTCTTCTAATATCAATTAACTTGAAATAATTATAATCTCGCAGGATCAAGACATAGAATAGTAGTAAATTAACTTGTAAATATGCTCATATTAGCCCGCCCGCGGTTCTAGAATGTATGAAAACTTCAAGTCCAAGAAAACGATAGAAAGCAAACTGGGAGGTCTTTGATTTTTTTATGTATTATTATGCTTGTATATACTAACTAAATTACGTTAAAATTAGACAGGATCAAATCATACTTTATTTGTAAAAAAAATTTAAATATTCCTTCATACCGCATCTCATGCTAAGTTTCAGACGTTTAAAAATAATACAACGCAAACTCGAATCTGGATAATATTTTTAATAAACATTCTTCTAATATCAATCACTTTAAATAATTATAATCTCGCAGGATCAAGACATAGAATAGTAGTAAAACAACTTGTAAATATGCTTATATTAGCCCGCCCGCGGTTCTAGAATGTATGAAAACTTCAAGTCCAAGAAAACGATAGAAAGCAAACTGGGAGGTCTTTGATTTTTTTATATATTATTATGCTTATATATACTAACTAAATAACGTTAAAATTAGACAGGATCAAATCATACTTTATTTGTAAAAAATGTTTAAATATTCCTTCATACCGCATCTCATGCTAAGTTTCAGACGTCTAAAAATAATACAACGCAAACTCGAATCTGGATGATATTTTTAATAAACATTCTTCTAATATCAATTAACTTGAAATAATTATAATCTCGTAGGATCAAGACATAGAATAGTAGTAAAACAACTTGTAAATATGCTTATATTAGCCCGCCCGCGGTTCTAGAATGTATGAAAACTTCAAGTCCAAGAAAACGATAGAAAGCAAACTGGGAGGTCTTTGATTTTTTTATATACTATTATGCTTATACATACTAACTAAATTACGTTAAAATTAGACAGGATCAAATCATACTTTATTTGTAAAAAAAATTTAAATATTCCTTCATACCGCATCTCATGCTAAGTTTCAGACGTTTAAAAATAATACAACGCAAACTCGAATCTGGATAATATTTTTAATAAACATTCTTCTAATATCAATTAACTTGAAATAATTATAATCTCGCAGGATCAAGACATAGAATAGTAGTAAAACAACTTGTAAATATGCTTATATTAGCCCGCCCGCGGTTCTAGAATGTATGAAAACTTCAAGTCCAAGAAAACGATAGAAAGCAAACTGGGAGGTCTTTGATTTTTTTATATATTATTATGCTTATATATACTAACCAAATAACGTTAAAATTAGACAGGATCAAATTATACTTTATTTGTAAAAAAATTTTAAAGATTACTTCTTACGGCATCTCGTACTAAGATACAGACGTCTAAAAATAATACAACGCAAACTCAAATCTTGTTCTTATTTTTACTATACATTCTTCTAATATCACTAAACAAGAAATAATTAAAATCTCGCAGGATCAAGACATAGAATAGTAGTAAAAAAACTTGTAAATAAGCTCATAATAGCCCGCCCGCGGTACGAGAATGTATGAAAACTTCAAGTCCAAGAAAGCGATAGAAAGCAAACTGGGAGGTCTTTGATTTTTCTATATATTATTATGCTTATATATACTAACTAAATAACGTTAAAATTAGACAGGATCAAATCATACTTTATTTGTAAAAAATGTTTAAATATTCCTTCATACCGCATCTCATGCTAAGTTTCAGACGTCTAAAAATAATACAACGCAAACTCGAATCTGGATGATATTTTTAATAAACATTCTTCTAATATCAATTAACTTGAAATAATTATAATCTCGCAGGATCAAGACATAGAATAGTAGTAAAAAAACTTGTAAATATGCTCATAATAGCCCGCCCGCGGTACGAGAATGTATGAAAACTTCAAGTCCAAGAAAGCGATAGAAAGCAAACTGGGAGGTCTTTGATTTTTCTATATATTATTATGCTTATATATACTAACCAAATAACGTTAAAATTAGACAGGATCAAATTATACTTTATTTGTAAAAAAAATTTAAAGATTACTTCTTACGGCATCTCGTACTAAGATACAGACGTCTAAAAATAATACAACGCAAACTCAAATCTTGTTCTTATTTTTACTATACATTCTTCTAATATCACTAAACAAGAAATAATTAAAATCTCGCAGGATCAAGACATAGAATAGTAGTAAAAAAAACTTGTAAATATGCTCATATTAGCCCGCCCGCGGTACTAGAATGTATGAAAACTTCAAGTCCAAGAAAACGATAGAAAGCAAACTGGGAGGTCTTTGATTTTTTTATATACTATTATGCTTATACATACTAACTAAATTACGTTAAAATTAGACAGGATCAAATCATATTTTATTTGTAAAAAAATTTTAAATATTCCTTCATACCGCATCTCATGCTAAGTTTCAGACGTCTAAAAAAATACAACGCAAACTCGAATCTGGATGATATTTTTAATAAACATTCTTCTAATATCAATTAACTTGAAATAATTATAATCTCGCAGGATCAAGACATAGAATAGTAGTAAAACAACTTGTAAATATGCTTATATTAGCCCGCCCGCGGTTCTAGAATGTATGAAAACTTCAAGTCCAAGAAAACGATAGAAAGCAAACTGGGAGGTCTTTGATTTTTTTATATATTATTAGGCTTATATATACTAACTAAATTACGTTAAAATTAGACAGGATCAAATCATACTTTATTTGTAAAAAATTTTTAAAGATTACTTCTTACGGCATCTCGTACTAAGATACAGACGTCTAAAAATAATACAACGCAAACTCAAATCTTGTTCTTATTTTTACTATACATTCTTCTACTATCACTAAACAAGAAATAATTAAAATCTCGCAGGATCAAGACATAGAATAGTAGTAAAAAAACTTGTAAATATGCTCATAATAGCCCGCCCGCGGTACGAGAATGTATGAAAACTTCAAGTCCAAGAAAGCGATAGAAAGCAAACTGGGAGGTCTTTGATTTTTCTATATATTATTATGCTTATATATACTAACCAAATAACGTTAAAATTAGACAGGATCAAATCATACTTTACTTGTAAAAAAATTTTAAAGATTACTTCTTACGGCATCTCGTACTAAGATACAGACGTCTAAAAATAATACAACGCAAACTCGAATCTGGATGATATTTTTAATAAACATTCTTTTAATATCACTAAACAAGAAAAAATTAAAATCTCGCAGGATCCAGACATAGAATAGTAGTAAAAAAACTTGTAAATATGCTCATAATAGCCCGCCCGCGGTACGAGAATGTATGAAAACTTCAAGTCCAAGAAAACGATAGAAAGCAAACTGGGAGGTCTTTGATTTTTTTATGTATTATTATGCTTGTATATACTAACTAAATAACGTTAAAATTAGACAGGATCAAATCATACTTTATTTGTAAAAAATGTTTAAATATTCCTTCATACCGCATCTCATGCTAAGTTTCAGACGTCTAAAAATAATACAACGCAAACTCGAATCTGGATGATATTTTTAATAAACATTCTTTTAATATCACTAAACAAGAAATAATTAAAATCTCGCAGGATCAAGACATAGAATAGTAGTAAAAAAACTTGTAAATATGCTCATAATAGCCCGCCCGCGGTACGGGAATGTATGAAAACTTCAAGTCCAAGAAAACGATAGAAAGCAAACTGGGAGGTCTTTGATTTTTTTATATATTATTATGCTTATATATACTAACTAAATAACGTTAAAATTAGACAGGATCAAATCATACTTTATTTGTAAAAAAATTTTAAATATTCCTTCATACCGCATCTCATGCTAAGTTTCAGACGTCTAAAAATAATACAACGCAAACTCGAATCTGGATAATATTTTTAATAAACATTCTTCTAATATCAATTAACTTGAAATAATTATAATCTCGCAGGATCAAGACATAGAATAGTAGTAAAACAACTTGTAAATATGCTTATATTAGCCCGCCCGCGGTTCTAGAATGTATTATGAATATTCCTTCATACCGCATCTCAGCTAAGTTTCAGACGTCTAAAAATAATACAACGCAAACTCGAATCTGGATGATATTTTTAATAAACATTCTTCTAATATCACTAAACAAGAAATATTTAAAATCTCGCAGGATCAAGACATAGAATAGTAGTAAAAAAACTTGTAAATATGCTCATAATAGCCCGCCCGCGGTACGAGAATGTATGAAAACTTCAAGTCCAAGAAAACGATAGAAAGCAAACTGGGAGGTCTTTGATTTTTTTATGTATTATTATGCTTGTATATACTAACTAAATAACGTTAAAATTAGACAGGATCAAATCATACTTTATTTGTAAAAAATGTTTAAATATTCCTTCATACCGCATCTCGTGCTAAGTTTCAGACGTCTAAAAATAATACAACGCAAACTCGAATCTGGATGATATTTTTAATAAACATTCTTTTAATATCACTAAACAAGAAATAATTAAAATCTCGCAGGATCAAGACATAGAATAGTATAGAATAGACGTCTGTATCTTAGTACGAGATGCCGTAAGAAGTAATCTTCAAAATTTTTTTACAAATAAAGTGTGATTTGATCCTGTCTAATTTTAACGTTATTTAGTTAGTATGTATAAGCATAATAATATATAAAAAAATCAAAGACCTCCCAGTTTGCTTTCTATCGTTTTCTTGGACTTGAAGTTTTCATACATTCTAGAACGGCGGGCGGGCTAATATAAGCATATTTACAAGTTGTTTTACTACTATTCTATGTCTTGATCCTGCGAGATTATAATTATTTCAAGTTAATTGATATTAGAAGAATGTTTATTAAAAATATCATCCAGATTCGAGTTTGCGTTGTATTATTTTTAGACGTCTGAAACTTAGCATGAGATGCGGTATGAAGGAATATTTAAAATTTTTTTACAAATAAATTATGATTTGATCCTGTCTAATTTTAACGTTATTTAGTTAGTATATATAAGCATAATAATATATAAAAAAATCAAAGACCTCCCAGTTTGCTTTCTATCGTTTTCTTGGACTTGAAGTTTTCATACATTCTCGTACCGCGGGCGGGCTATTTTGAGCATATTTACAAGTTTTTTTACTACTATTCTATGTCTTGATCCTGCGAGATTTTAATTATTTCTTGTTTAGTGATATTAAAAGAATGTTTATTAAAAATATCATCCAGATTTGAGTTTGCGTTGTATTATTTTTAGACGTCTGAAACTTAGCATGAGATGCGGTATGAAGGAATATTTAAACATTTTTTACAAATAAAGTATGATTTGATCCTGTCTAATTTTAACGTTATTTAGTTAGTATATACAAGCATAATAATACATAAAAAAATCAAAGACCTCCCAGTTTGCTTTCTATCGTTTTCTTGGACTTGAAGTTTTCATACATTCTCGTACCGCGGGCGGGCTATTATGAGCATATTTACAAGTTTTTTTGCTACTATTCTATGTCTTGATCCTGCGAGATTATAATTATTTCAAGTTAATTGATATTAGAAGAATGTTTATTAAAAATATTATCCAGATTCGAGTTTGCGTTGTATTATTTTTAGACGTCTGAAACTTAGCATGAGATGCGGTATGAAGGAATATTTAAATTTTTTTACAAATAAAGTATGATTTGATCCTGTCTAATTTTAACGTAATTTAGTTAGTATGTATAAGCATAATAGTATATAAAAAAATCAAAGACCTCCCAGTTTGCTTTCTATCGTTTTCTTGGACTTGAAGTTTTCATACATTCTAGTACCGCGGGCGGGCTAATATGAGCATATTTACAAGTTTTTTTTACTACTATTCTATGTCTTGATCCTGCGAGATTTTAATTATTTCTTGTTTAGTGATATCGGAAGAATGTATAGTAAAAATAAGAACAAGATTTGAGTTTGCGTTGTATTATTTTTAGACGTCTAAAACTTAGCATGAGATGCGGTATGAAGGAATATTTAAACATTTTTTACAAATAAAGTATGATTTGATCCTGTCTAATTTTAACGTTATTTAGTTAGTATATACAAGCATAATAATATATAAAAAAATCAAAGACCTCCCAGTTTGCTTTCTATCGTTTTCTTGGACTTGAAGTTTTCATACATTCTAGAACCGCGGGCGGGCTAATATAAGCATATTTACAAGTTGTTTTACTACTATTCTATGTCTTGATCCTGCGAGATTATAATTATTTCAAGTTAATTGATATTAGAAGAATGTTTATTAAAAATATCATCCAGATTCGAGTTTGCGTTGTATTATTTTTAGACGTCTGAAACTTAGCATGAGATGCGGTATGAAGGAATATTTAAAATTTTTTTACAAATAAAATATGATTTGATCCTGTCTAATTTTAACGTTATTTAGTTAGTATATATAAGCATAATAATATATAAAAAAATCAAAGACCTCCCAGTTTGCTTTCTATCGTTTTCTTGGACTTGAAGTGTTCATACATTCTCGTACCGCGGGCGGGCTATTTTGAGCATATTTACAAGTTTTTTTAATACTATTCTATGTCTTGATCCTGCGAGATTTTAATTATTTCTTGTTTAGTGATATTAAAAGAATGTTTATTAAAAATATCATCCAGATTCGAGTTTGCGTTGTATTATTTTTAGACGTCTGAAACTTAGCTGAGATGCGGTATGAAGGAATATTCATAATACATTCTAGAACCGCGGGCGGGCTAATATAAGCATATTTACAAGTTGTTTTACTACTATTCTATGTCTTGATCCTGCGAGATTATAATTATTTCAAGTTAATTGATATTAGAAGAATGTTTATTAAAAATATTATCCAGATTCGAGTTTGCGTTGTATTATTTTTAGACGTCTGAAACTTAGCATGAGATGCGGTATGAAGGAATATTTAAATTTTTTTACAAATAAAGTATGATTTGATCCTGTCTAATTTTAACGTAATTTAGTTAGTATGTATAAGCATAATAGTATATAAAAAAATCAAAGACCTCCCAGTTTGCTTTCTATCGTTTTCTTGGACTTGAAGTTTTCATACATTCTAGTACCGCGGGCGGGCTAATATGAGCATATTTACAAGTTTTTTTTACTACTATTCTATGTCTTGATCCTGCGAGATTTTAATTATTTCTTGTTTAGTGATATCGGAAGAATGTATAGTAAAAATAAGAACAAGATTTGAGTTTGCGTTGTATTATTTTTAGACGTCTAAAACTTAGCATGAGATGCGGTATGAAGGAATATTTAAACATTTTTTACAAATAAAGTATGATTTGATCCTGTCTAATTTTAACGTTATTTAGTTAGTATATACAAGCATAATAATATATAAAAAAATCAAAGACCTCCCAGTTTGCTTTCTATCGTTTTCTTGGACTTGAAGTTTTCATACATTCTAGAACCGCGGGCGGGCTAATATAAGCATATTTACAAGTTGTTTTACTACTATTCTATGTCTTGATCCTGCGAGATTATAATTATTTCAAGTTAATTGATATTAGAAGAATGTTTATTAAAAATATCATCCAGATTCGAGTTTGCGTTGTATTATTTTTAGACGTCTGAAACTTAGCATGAGATGCGGTATGAAGGAATATTTAAAATTTTTTTACAAATAAAATATGATTTGATCCTGTCTAATTTTAACGTTATTTAGTTAGTATATATAAGCATAATAATATATAAAAAAATCAAAGACCTCCCAGTTTGCTTTCTATCGTTTTCTTGGACTTGAAGTTTTCATACATTCTCGTACCGCGGGCGGGCTATTTTGAGCATATTTACAAGTTTTTTTAATACTATTCTATGTCTTGATCCTGCGAGATTTTAATTATTTCTTGTTTAGTGATATTAAAAGAATGTTTATTAAAAATATCATCCAGATTCGAGTTTGCGTTGTATTATTTTTAGACGTCTGAAACTTAGCTGAGATGCGGTATGAAGGAATATTCATAATACATTCTAGAACCGCGGGCGGGCTAATATAAGCATATTTACAAGTTGTTTTACTACTATTCTATGTCTTGATCCTGCGAGATTATAATTATTTCAAGTTAATTGATATTAGAAGAATGTTTATTAAAAATATTATCCAGATTCGAGTTTGCGTTGTATTATTTTTAGACGTCTGAAACTTAGCATGAGATGCGGTATGAAGGAATATTTAAAATTTTTTTACAAATAAAGTATGATTTGATCCTGTCTAATTTTAACGTTATTTAGTTAGTATATATAAGCATAATAATATATAAAAAAATCAAAGACCTCCCAGTTTGCTTTCTATCGTTTTCTTGGACTTGAAGTTTTCATACATTCTCGTACCGCGGGCGGGCTATTATGAGCATATTTACAAGTTTTTTTACTACTATTCTATGTCTTGATCCTGCGAGATTTTAATTATTTCTTGTTTAGTGATATTAAAAGAATGTTTATTAAAAATATCATCCAGATTCGAGTTTGCGTTGTATTATTTTTAGACGTCTGTATCTTAGTACGAGATGCCGTAAGAAGTAATCTTTAAAATTTTTTTACAAGTAAAGTATGATTTGATCCTGTCTAATTTTAACGTTATTTAGTTAGTATATTTAAGCATAATAATATATAAAAAAATCAAGTTGCTCACAGTTTGCTTTATATAGTTTTTATAATGAAATTACCCTTTACGCTAAGAACGGACACGAGTATTAATAAAATAAAAAATTGCTTAATATTTTAAGAAATAACTGTACATTACTACTATATCTATTTAAAATTATCAAAAAGTAATAATTAATAGCATTTGTAGCGAATTTATTGTATAACAAAAGGTTTTTACGACGCGCGGTACCGTTGCGGCCCTTCGCGTAAATCGTCAGGCGGCCGGCCGCTAGCCGGCTGCTATCTTCAGTTCCATTAAAACAGTGTATGAGAATTAGTTTTGTATTAATAGAAGTATATCTGGTTTATTATTAGTGTTGCACTACTTAGAATAGACGATTTAGCGAATGTATTGTTTTAATGTTATTTGCAAGGAATTAAGAATCTGGTGATCAAAATGGGCTTATTATATAAAGTTTTCTAGAACTACTTGTTTTAAAATTATTTGGTTTTGAAATCAAAATATTTTTATTATTCTGGTAGCTTTGAATTAATCTTACTTAATTGGTGCAGTAATATCAGATTATATTCAAAATGTGATGAAGAAGAAAGATGAACTCTAGTCAAACTAATAGATAGTCTATATTATTTTCTTTCTTAATTCTTATCAGATTTACAAATCGAAAATTTATCAGTTTACTACTATTTTTTTAGATATAAGAGCTACGTACGTCGCTGAAACTAGCCAACAAAACTAGCATATCAATCATAAAAGTAATAAAAATTTTTTTTGCAGACCGTACCAAATTAATTTTTGTTTCTTATGGTTTTACTAGATTTAATTTAAATTTAAATGCTATTTTAAGATAAATTCTGTGTTTAAGTATTTTTCTTAAACATTTTTACCACTTATTTTTATTTCTCAACTTTAAAAAAAGATAGTTATACTTCGTATTTGAATTCGAACCTCATACTCAATATCTCTGGCCCGCGTCGACTTAGGGACTTGAAATTAACTAGGGATCTTTGAAAGTCATCAAGGAATCCAAAAAAATAATCAAAACGCCAGCGACGCCATATTTTATTTAATATTTCTCAACTTTAAAAAAAGATGGTTTTTCTTATTATAGACTCCAAATCTAATACGTGATTTGTCTGGCCCGCGTCGATTTAGGGACTTCAAATTGACTAGGGATCACCAGCACATGTCAAGGAACCCGGAGAAACCATCAAAACGCCAGCGACGCCATTTTTTGTACAATTTTTCTCACTTAAAAAAAGATAGTTTTTCTTCGTATATGACTTCGATCGTGGTACTCCATAACTCTAGCCCGCGTCAACTCAGTGACTTGAAATTGACTAGGGATCACCAGCACATGTCAAGGAACCCATAGAAATCGTCAAAACCCCAGCGACGCCATATTTTATGTAACATTTCTCACGTTAAAAAAGATAGTTTTTCTTCGTATGTGACTTAACGATCCTGGTACTCCAGAGCTCTAGCCCGCGTCGACTCAGGGACTTGAAATTAACTGGGGATCACCAACACATGTCAAGGAACCCAGAGAAATCGTGAAAACCCCAGCGACGCCATATTTTATGTAATATTTCTCACTTCAAACAAGATAGTTTTTCTTCGTATATGACTTCGATCCTGGTACTCCATAGCTCTTGCCCGCGTCACCTTAGGGACTTGAAATTGTCTATGGATCTTGAGCAACATACAAGGGAATCCAAATAAATTATAAAAACGCCAGCGACGCCATATTTTATATAATATTTCTCACTTTAAAAAAGATAGTTTTTCTTCGTATATGACTACGATACTGGTACTCCATAGCTCTTGCCCGCGTCACCTGAGGGACTTGAAATTGACTAGGGATCACCAGCACATGTCAAGGAACCCAGAGAAATCGTCAAAACGCCAGCGACGCCATATTTTATGTAACATTTCTCACTTTAAAAAAGATAGTTTTTCTTCGTATATGACTGCGATCCTGGTACTCCATAGCTCTTGCCCGCGTCACCTGAGGGACTTGAAATTGACTAGGGATCACCAGCACATGTCAAGGAACCTAGAGAAATCGTCAAAACCCCAGCGACGCCATATTTTATGTAACATTTCTCACTTTAAAAAAGATTGTTTTTCTTCGTATGTGACTTAACGATCCTGGTACTCCATAGCTCTAGCCCGCGTCAACTCAGGGACTTGAAATTAACTGGGGATCACCAACACATATCAAGGAACCCAGAGAAATCGTCAAAACCCCAGCGACGCCATATTTTATGTAACATTTCTCACTTTAAAAAAGATAGTTTTTCTTCGTATGTGACTTAACGATCCTGGTACTCCATAGCTCTAGCCCGCGTCAACTCAGGGACTTGAAATTAACTGGGGATCACCAGCACATGTCAAGGAACCCAGAGAAATCGTCAAAACCCCAGCGACGCCATATTTTATGTAATATTTCTCACTTCAAACAAGATAGTTTTTCTTCGTATATGACTTCGATCCTGGTACTCCATAGCTCTTGCCCGCGTCACCTTAGGGACTTGAAATTGACTATGCATCTTGAGCAACATACCAGGGAATCCATATAAATCATCAAAACGCCAGCGACGCCATATTTTATATAATATTTCTCACTTTAAAAAAGATAGTTTTTCTTCGTATGTGACTTAACGATCCTGGTGCTCCATAGCTCTAGCCCGCGTCGACTCAGGGACTTGAAATTAACTGGGGATCACCAGCACATGTCAAGGAACCCAGAGAAATCGTCAAAACCCCAGCGACGCCATATTTTATGTAATATTTCTCACTTCAAACAAGATAGTTTTTCTTCGTATATGACTACGATACTGGTACTCCATAGCTCTTGCCCGCGTCACCTGAGGGACTTGAAATTGACTAGGGATCACCAGCACATGTCAAGGAACCCAGAGAAATCGTCAAAACCCCAGCGACGCCATATTTTATGTAACATTTCTCACTTTAAAAAAGATAGTTTTTCTTCGTATGTGACTTAACGATCCTGGTACTCCATAGCTCTAGCCCGCGTCAACTCAGGGACTTGAAATTAACTGGGGATCACCAGCACATGTCAAGGAACCCAGAGAAATTGTCAAAACCCCAGCGACGCCATATTTTATGTAACATTTCTCACTTTAAAAAAGATAGTTTTTCTTCGTATGTGACTTAACGATCCTGGAGTCCAAAGCTCTAGCCCGCGTCGACTCAGGGACTTGAAATTAACTGGGGATCACCTGCACATGTCAAGGAACCCAGAGAAATCGTCAAAACCCCAGCGACGCCATATTTTATGTAATATTTCTCACTTCAAACAAGATAGATTTTCTTCGTATATGACTTCGATCTTGGTACTCCATAGCTCTTGCCCGCGTCACCTTAGGGACTTGAAATTGTCTATGGATCTTGAGCAACATACAAGGGAATCCAAATGAATTATCAAAACGCTAGCGACGCCATATTTTATATAATATTTCTCACTTTAAAAAGAGATAGTTTTTCTTCGTATATGACTTCTATCCTGGTACTCAATAGCTCTAGCCCGCGTCGACTCAGGGACTTGAAATTGACTAGGGATCACCAGCACATGTCAAGGAATCCATATAAATCATCAAAACGCCAGCGACGCAATATTTTATATAATATTTCTCACTTTCAAAAAGATAGTTTTTTCGTATGTGACTTAACGATCCTGGTACTCCATAGCTCTAGCCCGCGTCGACTCAGAGACTTGAAATTGACTAGGGATCACCAGCACATGTCAAGGAACCCAGAGAAATCGTCAAAACCCCAGCGACGCCATATTTTATATAATATTTCTCACTTTAAAAAAGATAGTTTTTCTTCGTATAAGACTTCTATCCTGGTACTCCATAGCTCTAGCCCGCGTCGACTCAGGGACTTAAAATTGACTAGGGATCACCAGCAGATGTAAAGGAACCCAGAGAAATCGTCAAAACCCCAGCGACGCCATATTTTATATAAAATTTCTCACTTTAAAAAAGATAGTTTTTCTTCGTATATGACTTAGATCCTGGTACTCCATAGCTCTTGCCCGCGTCGACTCAGGGACTTGAAATTGACTATGGATCTTGAGCAACATACCAGGGAATCCATATAAATAATCAAAACGCCAGCGACGCCATATTTTATATAATATTTCTCACTTTAAAAAAGATAGCTTTTCTTCGTATATGACTACGATCCTGGTACTCCATAGCTCTAGCCCGCGTCGACTCAGGGACTTGAAATTGACTAGGGATCACCAGCACACGTCAAGAAACCCTTAGAAGTCATCAAAACGCCAGCGACGCCATATTCTATATAACATTTCTCACTTTAAAAAAGATAGTTTTTCTTCGTATATGACTTCGATCCTGGTACTCCATAGCTCTTGCCCGCGTCGACTCAGGGACTTGAAATTGACTATGGATCTTGAGCAACATACCAGGGAATCCATATAAATCATCAAAACGCCAGCGACGCCATATTTTATATAATATTTCTCACTTTAAAAAAGATAGCTTTTCTTCGTATATGACTACGATCCTGGTACTCCATAGCTCTAGCCCGCGTCGACTCAGGGACTTGAAATTGACTAGGGATCACCAGCACACGTCAAGAAACCCTTAGAAGTCATCAAAACGCCAGCGACGCCATATTCTATATAACATTTCTCACTTTAAAAAAGATAGTTTTTCTTCGTATATGACTTCTATCCTGGTACTCCATAGCTCTTGCCCGCGTCGCGTTAGGGACTTGAATTGACTCTGGATCTTTAGCAACATATCAGGGAATCCATATAAATCATCGAAATGCCCAGCGACGCCATAAATTATATAAAATTACGGAATTTTAAAAAGATAGTTTTTTCGTATGTGACTTAACGATCCTGGTACTCCAAAGCTCTAGCCCGCGTCGACTCAGGGACTTGAAATTGACTAGGGATCACCAGCACATGTCAAGGAATCCATATAAATCATCAAAACGCCAGCGACGCAATATTTTATATAATATTTCTCACTTTCAAAAAGATAGTTTTTTCGTATGTGACTTAACGATCCTGGTACTCCATAGCTCTAGCCCGCGTCGACTCAGGGACTTGAAATTGACTAGGGATCACCAGCACATGTCAAGGAACCCAAAGATATAGTCAAAACCCCAGCGACGCCATATTTTATATAATATTTCTCACTTTAAAAAAGATAGTTTTTCTTCGTATAAGACTTCTATCCTGGTACTCCATAGCTCTAGCCCGCGTCGACGCAGGGACTTAAAATTGACTAGGGATCACCAGCAGATGTAAAGGAATCCATATAAATCATCAAACCGCCAGCGACGCAATATTTTATATAATATTTCTCACTTTCAAAAAGATAGTTTTTTCGTATGTGACTTAACGATCCTCGTACTCCATAGCTCTAGCCCGCGTCGACTCAGGGACTTGAAATTGACTAGGGATCACCAGCACATGTCAAGGAACCCAAAGATATAGTCAAAACCCCAGCGACGCCATATTTTATATAATATTTCTCACTTTAAAAAAGATAGTTTTTCTTCGTATATGACTTCTATTTTTGTACTCCATAGCTCTAGCCCGCGTCGACTCAGGGACTTGAAATTGACTAGGGATCACCAGCACATGTCAAGGAACCCAAAGATATAGTCAAAACCCCAGCGACGCCATATTTTATATAATATTTCTCACTTTAAAAAAGATAGTTTTTCTTCGTATATGACTTCTATTTTTGTACTCCATAGCTCTAGCCCGCGTCGACTCAGGGACTTGAAATTGACTAGGGATCACCAGCACATGTCAAGGAACCCAGAGAAATCGTCAAAATCCCAGCGACGCCATATTTTATATAATATTTCTCACTTTAAAAAAGATAGTTTTTCTTCGTATAAGACTTCTATCCTGGTACTCCATAGCTCTAGCCCGCGTCGACTCAGGGACTTAAAATTGACTAGGGATCACCAGCAGATGTAAAGGAACCCAGAGAAATCGTCAAAACCCCAGCGACGCAATATTTTATATAATATTTCTCACTTTCAAAACGATAGTTTTTTCGTATGTGACTTAACGATCCTGGTACTCCATAGCTCTAGCCCGCGTCGACTCAGGGACTTGAAATTGACTAGGGATCACCAGCATTTGTCAAGAAATCCATATAAATCATCAAAACGCCAGCGACGCAATATTTTATATAAAATTTCTCACTTTAAAAAAGATAGTTTTTCTTCGTATATCACTTCTATCCTGGTACTCCATAGCTCTTGCCGGGTCGCGTAAGGGACTTGAAATTGACTCTGGATCTTTAGCAACATATCAGGAAATCTATATAAATCATCAAAACACCAGCGACGCCATATTTTATATAATATTTCTCACTTTAAAAAGAGATAGTTTTTCTTCGTATATGACTTCTATCCTGGTACTCAATAGCTCTAGCCCGCGTCGACTCAGGGACTTGAAATTGACTAGGGATCACCAGCACATGTCAAGGAATCCATATAAATCATCAAAACGCCAGCGACGCAATATTTTATATAATATTTCTCACTTTCAAAAAGATAGTTTTTTCGTATGTGACTTAACGATCCTGGTACTCCATAGCTCTAGCCCGCGTCGACTCAGAGACTTGAAATTGACTAGGGATCACCAGCACATGTCAAGGAACCCAAAGATATAGTCAAAACCCCAGCGACGCCATATTTTATATAATATTTCTCACTTCAAAAAAGATAGTTTTTCTTCGTATATGACTTCTATTCTTGTACTCCATAGCTCTAGCCCGCGTCGACTCAGGGACTTGAAATTGACTAGGGATCACCAGCACATGTCAAGGAACCCAGAGAAATCGTCAAAACCCCAGCGACGCCATATTTTATATAATATTTCTCACTTTAAAAAAGATAGTTTTTCTTCGTATAAGACTTCTATCCTGGTACTCCATAGCTCTAGCCCGCGTCGACTCAGGGACTTAAAATTGACTAGGGATCACCAGCAGATGTAAAGGAACCCAGAGAAATCGTCAAAACCCCAGCGACGCCATATTTTATATAAAATTTCTCACTTTAAAAAAGATAGTTTTTCTTCGTATATGACTTAGATCCTGGTACTCCATAGCTCTTGCCCGCGTCGACTCAGGGACTTGAAATTGACTATGGATCTTGAGCAACATACCAGGGAATCCATATAAATAATCAAAACGCCAGCGACGCCATATTTTATATAATATTTCTCACTTTAAAAAAGATAGCTTTTCTTCGTATATGACTACGATCCTGGTACTCCATAGCTCTAGCCCGCGTCGACTCAGGGACTTGAAATTGACTAGGGATCACCAGCACACGTCAAGAAACCCTTAGAAGTCATCAAAACGCCAGCGACGCCATATTCTATATAACATTTCTCACTTTAAAAAAGATAGTTTTTCTTCGTATATGACTTCTATCCTGGTACTCCATAGCTCTTGCCCGCGTCGCGTTAGGGACTTGAATTGACTCTGGATCTTTAGCAACATATCAGGGAATCCATATAAATCATCGAAATGCCCAGCGACGCCATAAATTATATAAAATTACGGAATTTTAAAAAGATAGTTTTTTCGTATGTGACTTAACGATCCTGGTACTCCAAAGCTCTAGCCCGCGTCGACTCAGGGACTTGAAATTGACTAGGGATCACCAGCACATGTCAAGGAATCCATATAAATCATCAAAACGCCAGCGACGCAATATTTTATATAATATTTCTCACTTTCAAAAAGATAGTTTTTTCGTATGTGACTTAACGATCCTGGTACTCCATAGCTCTAGCCCGCGTCGACTCAGGGACTTGAAATTGACTAGGGATCACCAGCACATGTCAAGGAACCCAAAGATATAGTCAAAACCCCAGCGACGCCATATTTTATATAATATTTCTCACTTTAAAAAAGATAGTTTTTCTTCGTATAAGACTTCTATCCTGGTACTCCATAGCTCTAGCCCGCGTCGACGCAGGGACTTAAAATTGACTAGGGATCACCAGCAGATGTAAAGGAATCCATATAAATCATCAAACCGCCAGCGACGCAATATTTTATATAATATTTCTCACTTTCAAAAAGATAGTTTTTTCGTATGTGACTTAACGATCCTCGTACTCCATAGCTCTAGCCCGCGTCGACTCAGGGACTTGAAATTGACTAGGGATCACCAGCACATGTCAAGGAACCCAAAGATATAGTCAAAACCCCAGCGACGCCATATTTTATATAATATTTCTCACTTTAAAAAAGATAGTTTTTCTTCGTATATGACTTCTATTTTTGTACTCCATAGCTCTAGCCCGCGTCGACTCAGGGACTTGAAATTGACTAGGGATCACCAGCACATGTCAAGGAACCCAAAGATATAGTCAAAACCCCAGCGACGCCATATTTTATATAATATTTCTCACTTTAAAAAAGATAGTTTTTCTTCGTATATGACTTCTATTTTTGTACTCCATAGCTCTAGCCCGCGTCGACTCAGGGACTTGAAATTGACTAGGGATCACCAGCACATGTCAAGGAACCCAGAGAAATCGTCAAAATCCCAGCGACGCCATATTTTATATAATATTTCTCACTTTAAAAAAGATAGTTTTTCTTCGTATAAGACTTCTATCCTGGTACTCCATAGCTCTAGCCCGCGTCGACTCAGGGACTTAAAATTGACTAGGGATCACCAGCAGATGTAAAGGAACCCAGAGAAATCGTCAAAACCCCAGCGACGCAATATTTTATATAATATTTCTCACTTTCAAAACGATAGTTTTTTCGTATGTGACTTAACGATCCTGGTACTCCATAGCTCTAGCCCGCGTCGACTCAGGGACTTGAAATTGACTAGGGATCACCAGCATTTGTCAAGAAATCCATATAAATCATCAAAACGCCAGCGACGCAATATTTTATATAAAATTTCTCACTTTAAAAAGAGATAGTTTTTCTTCGTATATGACTTCTATCCTGGTACTCAATAGCTCTAGCCCGCGTCGACTCAGGGACTTGAAATTGACTAGGGATCACCAGCACATGTCAAGGAATCCATATAAATCATCAAAACGCCAGCGACGCAATATTTTATATAATATTTCTCACTTTCAAAAAGATAGTTTTTTCGTATGTGACTTAACGATCCTGGTACTCCATAGCTCTAGCCCGCGTCGACTCAGAGACTTGAAATTGACTAGGGATCACCAGCACATGTCAAGGAACCCAAAGATATAGTCAAAACCCCAGCGACGCTATATTTTATATAATATTTATCACTTCAAAAAAGATAGTTTTTCTTCGTATATGACTTCTATTCTTGTACTCCATAGCTCTAGCCCGCGTCGACTCAGGGACTTGAAATTGACTAGGGATCACCAGCACATGTCAAGGAACCCAGAGAAATCGTCAAAACCCCAGCGACGCCATATTTTATGTAACATTTCTCACTTTAAAAAAGATTGTTTTTCTTCGTATGTGACTTAACGATCCTGGTACTCCATAGCTCTAGCCCGCGTCGACTCAGGGACTTGAAATTAACTGGGGATCACCAGCACATGTCAAGGAACCCAGAGAAATCGTCAAAACCCCAGCGACGCCATATTTTATGTAATATTTCTCACTTCAAACAAGATAGTTTTTCTTCGTATGTGACTTAACGATCCTGGTACTCCATAGCTCTTGCCCGCGTCACCTGAGGGACTTGAAATTGACTAGGAATCACCAGCACATGTCAAGGAACCCAGAGAAATCGTCAAAACCCCAGCGACGCCATATTTTATGTAACATTACTCACTTTAAAAAAGATTGTTTTTCTTCGTATGTGACTTAACGATCCTGGTACTCCATAGCTCTAGCCCGCGTCGACTCAGGGACTTGAAATTAACTGGGGATCACCAGCACATGTCAGGCAACCCAGAGAAATCGTCAAAACCCCAGCGACGCCATATTTTATGTAACATTTCTCACTTTAAAAAAGATAGTTTTTCTTCGTATGTGACTTAACGATCCTGGTACTCCATAGCTCTAGCCCGCGTCAATTCAGGGACTTGAAATTAACTGGGGATCACCAGCATATGTCAAGGAACCCAGAGAAATCGTCAAAACCCCAGCGACGCCATATTTTATATAATATTTCTCACTTTAAAAAAGATAGTTTTTCTTCGTATATGACTTCGATCCTGGTACTCCATAACTCTTGCCCGCGTCGACTCAGGGACTTCAAATTAACAAGGGATGACCAACACATGTCAAGGAACCCATATAAATCATCAAAACGCCAGCGACGCCATATTTTATATAATATTTCTCACTTTAAAAAAGATAGTTTTTCTTCGTATATGACTTCGATCCTGGTACTCCATAGCTCTTGCCCGCGTCACCTGAGGGACTTGAAATTGACTAGGGATCACCAGCACATGTCAAGGAACCCAGAGAAATCATCAAAACGCCAGCGACGCCATATTTTATACAATATTTCTCACTTTAAAAAAGATAGTTTTTCTTCGTATATGACTTCGTCGGGTACTCCATAACTCTAGCCCGCGTCACCTTAGGGACTTGAAATTGTCTATGGATCTTGAGCAACATACAAGGGAATCCAAATAAATTATCAAAACGCCAGCGACGCCATATTTTATATAATATTTCTCACTTTAAAAAAGATAGTTTTTCTTCGTATATGACTACGATACTGGTACTCCATAGCTCTTGCCCGCGTCACCTGAGGGACTTGAAATTGACTAGAGATCACCAGCACATGTCAAGGAACCCAGAGAAATCATCAAAACCCCAGCGACGCCATATTTTATGTAACATTTCTCACTTTAAAAAAGATTGTTTTTCTTCGTATGTGACTTAACGATCCTGGTACTCCATAGCTCTAGCCCGCGTCGACTCAGGGACTTGAAATTAACTTGGGATCACCAGCACATGTCAAGGAACCCAGAGAAATCGTCAATACCCCAGCGACGCCATATTTTATGTAACATTTCTCACTTTAAAAAGATTGTTTTTCTTCGTATGTGACTTCGATCCTGGTACTCCATAGCTCTTGCCCGCGTCGACTCAGGGACTTTAAATTGACTCTGGATCTTTAGCAACATATCAGGGAATCTATATAAATCATCAAAACACCAGCGACGCCATATTTTATATAATATATCTCACTTTAAAAAGAGATAGGTTTTTCTTCGTATTTGACTTCTATCCTGGTACTCCATAGCTCTTGCCCGCGTCGCGTAAGGGACTTCAAATTGACTCTGGATCTTTAGCAACATATCAGGGAATCTATATAAATCATCAAAACACCAGCGACGCCATATTTTATATAATATTTCTCACTTTAAAAAGAGATAGTTTTTCCTCGTACTATCTTTTTTTAAGTGAGAAATATTGTATAAAATATGGCGTCGCTGGCGTTTTGATGATTTCTCTGGGTTCCTTGACATGTGATTGTGATCCCTAGTCAATTTAAAGTCACTGAGTTGACGCGGGCTAGAGTTATGGAGTACCACGATCGAAGTCATATACGAAGTAAAGCTATCTTTTTTAAAGTGAGAAATATTATATAAAATATGGCGTCGCTGGCGTTTTGATGATTTATATGGATTCCCTGGTATGTTGCTCAAGATCCATAGTCAATTTCAAGTCCCTGAGTCGACGCGGGCAAGAGCTATAGAGTACCAGGATCGAAGTCATATACGAAGAAAAACTATCTTTTTTAAAGTGAGAAATGTTACATAAAATATGGCGTCGCTGGGGTATTGACGATTTCTCTGGGTTCCTTGACATGTGCTGGTGATCCCAAGTTAATTTCAAGTCCCTGAGTCGACGCGGGCTAGAGCTATGGAGTACCAGGATCGTTAAGTCACATACGAAGAAAAACAATCTTTTTTAAAGTGAGAAATGTTACATAAAATATGGCGTCGCTGGGGTTTTGATGATTTCTCTGGGTTTCTTGACATGTGCTGGTGATCTCTAGTCAATTTCAAGTCCCTCAGGTGACGCGGGCAAGAGCTATGGAGTACCAGTATCGTAGTCATATACGAAGAAAAACTATCTTTTTTAAAGTGAGAAATATTATATAAAATATGGCGTCGCTGGCGTTTTGATAATTTATTTGGATTCCCTTGTATGTTGCTCAAGATCCATAGACAATTTCAAGTCCCTAAGGTGACGCGGGCTAGAGTTATGGAGTACCCGACGAAGTCATATACGAAGAAAAACTATCTTTTTTAAAGTGAGAAATATTGTATAAAATATGGCGTCGCTGGCGTTTTGATGATTTCTCTGGGTTCCTTGACATGTGCTGGTGATCCCTAGTCAATTTCAAGTCCCTCAGGTGACGCGGGCAAGAGCTATGGAGTACCAGGATCGAAGTCATATACGAAGAAAAACTATCTTTTTTAAAGTGAGAAATATTATATAAAATATGGCGTCGCTGGCGTTTTGATGATTTATATGGGTTCCTTGACATGTGTTGGTCATCCCTTGTTAATTTGAAGTCCCTGAGTCGACGCGGGCAAGAGTTATGGAGTACCAGGATCGAAGTCATATACGAAGAAAAACTATCTTTTTTAAAGTGAGAAATATTATATAAAATATGGCGTCGCTGGGGTTTTGACGATTTCTCTGGGTTCCTTGACATATGCTGGTGATCCCCAGTTAATTTCAAGTCCCTGAATTGACGCGGGCTAGAGCTATGGAGTACCAGGATCGTTAAGTCACATACGAAGAAAAACTATCTTTTTTAAAGTGAGAAATGTTACATAAAATATGGCGTCGCTGGGGTTTTGACGATTTCTCTGGGTTGCCTGACATGTGCTGGTGATCCCCAGTTAATTTCAAGTCCCTGAGTCGACGCGGGCTAGAGCTATGGAGTACCAGGATCGTTAAGTCACATACGAAGAAAAACAATCTTTTTTAAAGTGAGTAATGTTACATAAAATATGGCGTCGCTGGGGTTTTGACGATTTCTCTGGGTTCCTTGACATGTGCTGGTGATTCCTAGTCAATTTCAAGTCCCTCAGGTGACGCGGGCAAGAGCTATGGAGTACCAGGATCGAAGTCATATACGAAGAAAAACTATCTTTTTTAAAGTGAGAAATATTATATAAAATATGGCGTCGCTGGCGTTTTGATGATTTATATGGGTTCCTTGACATGTGTTGGTCATCCCTTGTTAATTTGAAGTCCCTGAGTCGACGCGGGCAAGAGTTATGGAGTACCAGGATCGAAGTCATATACGAAGAAAAACTATCTTTTTTAAAGTGAGAAATGTTACATAAAATATGGCGTCGCTGGGGTTTTGACGATTTCTCTGGGTTCCTTGACATGTGCTGGTGATCCCCAGTTAATTTCAAGTCCCTGAGTCGACGCGGGCTAGAGCTATGGAGTACCAGGATCGTTAAGTCACATACGAAGAAAAACAATCTTTTTTAAAGTGAGGAATGTTACATAAAATATGGCGTCGCTGGGGTTTTGACGATTTCTCTGGGTTCCTTGACATGTGCTGGTGATCCCCAGTTAATTTCAAGTCCCTGAGTCGACGCGGGCTAGAGCTATGGAGTACCAGGATCGTTAAGTCACATACGAAGAAAAACAATCTTTTTTAAAGTGAGAAATGTTACATAAAATATGGCGTCGCTGGGGTTTTGACGATTTCTCTGGGTTCCTTGACATGTGCTGGTGATCCCTAGTCAATTTCAAGTCCCTCAGGTGACGCGGGCAAGAGCTATGGAGTACCAGGATCGAAGTCATATACGAAGAAAAACTATCTTTTTTAAAGTGAGAAATGTTACATAAAATATGGCGTCGCTGGGGTATTGATGATTTCTCTGGGTTCCTTGACATGTGCTGGTGATCTCTAGTCAATTTCAAGTCCCTCAGGTGACGCGGGCAAGAGCTATGGAGTACCAGTATCGTAGTCATATACGAAGAAAAACTATCTTTTTTAAAGTGAGAAATATTATATAAAATATGGCGTCGCTGGCGTTTTGATAATTTATTTGGATTCCCTTGTATGTTGCTCAAGATCCATAGACAATTTCAAGTCCCTAAGGTGACGCGGGCTAGAGTTATGGAGTACCCGACGAAGTCATATACGAAGAAAAACTATCTTTTTTAAAGTGAGAAATATTGTATAAAATATGGCGTCGCTGGCGTTTTGATGATTTCTCTGGGTTCCTTGACATGTGCTGGTGATCCCTAGTCAATTTCAAGTCCCTCAGGTGACGCGGGCAAGAGCTATGGAGTACCAGAATCGAAGTCATATACGAAGAAAAACTATCTTTTTTAAAGTGAGAAATATTATATAAAATATGGCGTCGCTGGCGTTTTGATGATTTATATGGGTTCCTTGACATGTGTTGGTCATCCCTTGTTAATTTGAAGTCCCTGAGTCGACGCGGGCAAGAGTTATGGAGTACCAGGATCGAAGTCATATACGAAGAAAAACTATCTTTTTTAAAGTGAGAAATATTATATAAAATATGGCGTCGCTGGGGTTTTGACGATTTCTCTGGGTTCCTTGACATATGCTGGTGATCCCCAGTTAATTTCAAGTCCCTGAGTTGACGCGGGCTAGAGCTATGGAGTACCAGGATCGTTAAGTCACATACGAAGAAAAACAATCTTTTTTAAAGTGAGTAATGTTACATAAAATATGGCGTCGCTGGGGTTTTGACGATTTCTCTGGGTTCCTTGACATGTGCTGGTGATCCCCAGTTAATTTCAAGTCCCTGAGTCGACGCGGGCTAGAGCTATGGAGTACCAGGATCGTTAAGTCACCTACGAAGAAAAACAATCTTTTTTAAAGTGAGAAATGTTACATAAAATATGGCGTCGCTGGGGTTTTGACAATTTTTCTGGGTTCCTTGACATGTGCTGGTGATCCCCAGTTAATTTCAAGTCCCTGAGTCGACGCGGGCTAGAGCTATGGAGTACCAGGATCGTTAAGTCACATACGAAGAAAAACAATCTTTTTTAAAGTGAGAAATGTTACATAAAATATGGCGTCGCTGGGGTTTTGACGATTTCTCTG
Organism: Boloria selene; assembly: GCA_905231865.2. Taxonomy (NCBI): domain Eukaryota; kingdom Metazoa; phylum Arthropoda; class Insecta; order Lepidoptera; family Nymphalidae; genus Boloria; species Boloria selene. The sequence goes on from HG993156.1 coordinate 5,737,720, forward strand.
GGTTCCTTGACATGTGCTGGTGATCCCTAGTCAATTTCAAGTCCCTCAGGTGACGCGGGCAAGAGCTATGGAGTACCAGGATCGAAGTCATATACGAAGAAAAACTATCTTTTTTAAAGTGAGAAATGTTACATAAAATATGGCGTCGCTGGGGTATTGATGATTTCTCTGGGTTCCTTGACATGTGCTGGTGATCTCTAGTCAATTTCAAGTCCCTCAAGTGACGCGGGCAAGAGCTATGGAGTACCAGTATCGTAGTCATATACGAAGAAAAACTATCTTTTTTAAAGTGAGAAAAATTGTATAAAATATGGCGTCGCTGGCGTTTTGATGGTTTCTCCGGGTTCCTTGACATGTGTTGGTGATCCCTAGTCAATTTGAAGTCCCTAAGTCGACGCGGGCCAGACAAATCACGTATTAGATTTGGAGTCTATAATAAGAAAAACCATCTTTTTTTAAAGTTGAGAAATATTAAATAAAATATGGCGTCGCTGGCGTTTTGATTATTTTTTTGGATTCCTTGATGTCTTCCAAAGATCCCTAGTTAATTTCAAGTCCCTAAGTCGACGCGGGCCAGAGATATTGAGTATGAGGTTCGAATTCAAATACGAAGTATAACTATCTTCTTTTAAAGTTGAGAAATAAAAATAAGTGGTAAAAATGTTTAAAAAAATACTTAAACACAGAATTTATCTTAAAATAGCATTTAAATTTAAATTAAATCTAGTTAAACCATAAGAAACAAAAATTAATTTGGTACGGTCTGCAAAAAAAATTTTTATTGCTTTTATGATTGATATGCTAGTTTTGTTGGCTAGTTTCAGCGACGTGAGCTACGTGTTTAATTTTTGGTTAACATTTTTTTGCCTTTTATGTAAAACTTTGAAATTTGAAATTAATCCGTTTGTTCACCACATTGTCCAATACAATAGACTTCAATATATAACATTCATTATTTTGTAGATCCACAGAAGGTAGACGAAATTATTCGAGAGGCTAAGAAAGCAAAAGAAGAAGGAAAGGAATTTAAATTCGACTATCAAAAATTATTGCCTGATTACGATAATCCATTTCAAAGAAAGAAAGAGGAGTTTGACAAAGAACGTAAATCTGATCGTCGCAAGAGTGAGCCAGAGAAAGACAAGGATCGACGTAAAAGTGACAAATATGAAACCAGAAGACATGAGTATAAGAAAGATGATACAAAGTATAAAGAAAGAGAAAGAGATAAAACGAAAGAAAAGCACACAGAGAGTGTTGATGATTCTAAGCAGAAAGAAAAGACAGAAAAAGAATCAGATGTAAATCTGAGTGATTATTTGGTTTGTGACAGTTGGTCATTGGACAATGAGGATAGAAATAGCAGCTTCAGTACTTCAAGTCCAGCAAGAAGCCAAGAGCGACAGACGCCGATATTAGATACTAAGGTGATAGAACCATCTAAACAGTTAAAGGCAAGTATTGCGAGAAAAAAAGAAATGTTGAAAAACTGCGCAATCGATAATCCCACGAAAAATATACCCAAAATTGAAAAGTTACAACCAGTGATAGATTCGTTCAAATACGAAATAGATCCTAATGATGATGAAGTTTTAGATATTTTTGACGAAGATTCCGATTTAGAGAAATATGCTCAGCAAAAGAGAACTAAAAAACATTCATTATATGACGCAACAGATAAAAATGTGGTTGACTTCAGTGTTAACAATTCTACAGACTCAACTTTAGATGGTTTGAACGATGATACCTTCTTAGAATCTGTTATCAATGAAATTAAACAAGACGAGCTTAGTGATGATAGCCAAGATAAAGGTTTGGTCGAATATGATATATCTCCAAATAGATATGAAAGTCCAAGGCATTCTAAGCGAGGATCCATAACTCCTGAGATTCAGGAGAAATTGCGTTCTCAAAGTCAGAAAAGTGATTATTCCGAAGGCTACAGATCATCAGACAGTTACAAAACAAGTGAAACGACCGAAAGTGGATATAAGTCCGTGGATAGTTACCGGTTGTCGATGGAGAAAGAGTCAGATGATGCGTTACAGTCAAAAATGTCCAAATCGACAGTAGATTCCTTGGAAACTTGGAGTTTCGTTCTTAAAATATGTCAACCTCTTTTGTTTAGGCATGACAAAAATAAATGTTATAAGTGAGTACCTGCTTTACTTTTACCGCCTACTTTTTTCTACAGACTCTAATAATTTTATAAGTTATTCTCAAACTTTTGATTGGTCCATTTCCATCATTATTAGAAATATCATATTTAACTTTCATACATTAAGAAGTTGTCCTCCAAAGATGTGGTAAAAACTGAAATTAATAGTTTGATCTCGAGAGCAACCCCAATCTATATTACTGGAGCCACTACTTTTGTGTACTTATAAATCCATAAATAAATTGTTACTTTATCTCATACATACATACAAAAAATACTCATAAAAATTACTGTAAACATAATTTTGCTGAAATTTTATATGTAAAGATCAAAATAGAGATTTGAATTTAAAAATATGCTGTTAATTAATTATAAGGATTATTGCACTCTTGTTTTTTTTTCAAAATGACTTACCAAAATTTACATATATTTAATTAATCTACTTAGTATGCAGTTTTACATTTTTACTTTGATTGTTACAAGTAAAATGAAATAACCTGGTTTCGTTAAAACTCTTTCTTCTAGAGAAACAAGAACTACACCGAAGATTTGGTACACAGGAAATCCGAAGTTATGCACTTGCGTAAAAGACCGAAGTGTCGTGTATGAGGAGTTGGAAATGTGCAAGATGAGTTTAGTTGATCGAGTCTACGGCTGTGATCAGTGAGTATTCCATATACCAAGAATATTGTAATAAAAACGACATTCTCTTATTAATAACTAGTGGAACCCGCGGCTTCGCTCGCACTTAATCTAGGGACGAACCCGAGCGAAGTAAGGGTGAGTCGCTTGTTTAAGATAAACATTTCCATCATACATTACATATGTGTAACTCTAGCGGTAGAGTAACTCTAGGTAGTAGCGCACGCCAGAATAGCTTGCAGATGCTAGATTTTTACTACTTACTTGACACTTATCGTCATATTTAAAAAAAAATCACACAATATCTTTATAAATGGTAGCCTATGTGTTATTCTGATGTATAAGCTATATTATTGTAAAGTTTCATTAAAATCCATTCTGTAGTTTTTACGTGAAAGAGTAACAAACATCCATACATCCATACTTACAAACTTTCGCATTTATAATATTAGTATAGATTTATGATGTTATTTCGTAAATCATAAGTTCTACAAATTTCGATTTTGGTATTTTGATTCTTCACACGTGTAAATATGCCCTAAAAATTTTTGGAAGTATATATAAAAGCGAAAACTCATTAACTCATCGCGAAATATCGTTAAAAGATGAAATTTGCCAGGTTAGTAGACGACCGCTAAGACGAAGATTGACCTGGTGTTGCCTAAGTTACTCCTTATAATATTAGCTATCTAAAGTGAAAGCCCTGTCAAAATCGGTCCAGCCGTTTCAGAGATTAGCCGGGAGAAACAGACAAACAGACAGACAAATTGATTTTTTGTTGCTAGTATTGTATATACTTTCATATGCATTTAGTGAAAAGATGTTAATTTGAAATTAAAAAAGAGACACTCCAATTTTATTTATATGTATAGATAGACTAGCTGGCCCGGCAAACTTCGTACCGCCTTAGCGTAAATTTGATGCACTACTTTATTTTGTATAGCTGACCTATCTTATGTATGCGTACCTATTCAAATGACGTTGATATTTGTTAGCGCGGTTATGTCTGTGGTGTCATAGATCACCACAGAGGTTTTTGTTTTAAATTGAATGACGTTGACATTCGTAACGCGCTTTTTTTAAAATATGCAAAATTAAATGTATATTTTTCAATCTTTCTGAGAGATTTTCTTAATATTTTTTTCCGTAAGAACCTTGTACAGATTATTAGAAAACTACAAAAAAAAATCAGCCAAAACGGTCAAGCCGTTTTAATGCTATGTCGTGACAACGGAAAACGGGTTTCATTTTTATATATATACTAGCCGTTTCCCGCCCGCTTCGCTGGACGAATTGAAAAAGGAAATAAATTACATTTTATGTTTCATTTTTATTTTTTTTAGACTATATTGAAATCCATTTTGAGATGATCTTTATGTGAATAATAAAAGATTCCTACCATATTTAGAATTTTTAGAAGCTATATTTCGAAATTGAAATTTTTTATTGTTAACACCCACCCCCGCGAACCTTATTGGAGGTGATTCATTGTAAAATCCGCTCTAAGATCATTTTTATATTACATATAGAACACTCTCACTAAATTTGGAGTCTATAGGAGCTATCGCTTCGAAATTAAAAATTTTCATTGTTAACGCCCCCGCAATCTTCTTTGGGGTGGGATATCGTAAAATTTGTTCATAAATCATTTTTACATCACTTATAGAAAATTCCTACAAAATTTGGAGCTTGTAGGAGCTTTAGCTGGAAAATTAAAAATATTAATTGTTAATACCCACCCCCGCAACCCCCTGCGGGGTGAGCTATCGTAAAATTCGTTCATAGGCTATTTCTACACCTCTTACAGAAGATTCCTACCAAATTTGAAGTCTATAGGAGCTATAGTTTAAAAACAGGAATTGTTCATTGTTAACGCCCCCGCAATCCCCTTTGGGGGATGGATTTCTTAAAATCTATTCATAGCTGACCTCTACATAGCAAAAGTAATATTCCTACCAAGTTTCACGTTTCCAAGTCTTATGGTTCCCGAGATTTCGTGGTGAGTGACTATATAGATGGGAATTCTTCGATTATCATCGAAATTTTTAACTTTTTATCGGACTTTTTTAAAATTTTCTTACATACAAAACTTTCTCCTGACAATTCTGACTATAAAAAAAAGGCCTAATTGGTCCAGCCGTTCTCCACTACCGTGAGTAGATTCTTAGCTGAATGTAAAAAACCATAATCCGTTTAATATACTCTGTTGAAATCCATGAAAACAAAAGAATCAAGAGAAAATGCTTATCTTTTGTTTTTATTAGCGAGATAAATGTTCATAAAAGTAAAACAGCAATAAAAAAATGAAGGAATGTTGGAATTCAAAAAATAGATAGCCATAAACCATCTAGGAAAAATTTCGCATCGAATGGTGGTAGTTTCATGTCGATACGATCAGTGGTTTAGGCGTGATTGAGCCTCAAACGAAGACCATTTTCATTATATATATATATAGATATGAGTTGACATATTATATTATTTATGCTACGTTCCACTAAGCGTTCACAACGATCACGCTCACGACCGTAGTTTTTCCCGTTCCACTTGCTTGTGAGCGTTACTGTTGTAAACTCAAGTGGAATGGATTATCGAGCGTTTTGAGCGTTTTTTTTTTTATGGTAAAAAGGGGGCAAACGGGTAGGAGGCTCACCTGATGGAAAGTGATCACCTCCGCCCATGGACATCTGCAAGCCAGGCTTGCAGATGCGTTGCCGGCCTTTCAGGAAAGGGAGGGATGGAGGAGGGAGGGAAGTGGAAGAACGAAGGCGGAGGATGAAGGGAAGAGGGAGGGGGGAAGGAGAGTGGGCCTCCCGGACTCTCACTCACCGGACGAAACGCGACAGCATAGCTGCCACTTCACGCCGGTCTTCTGTGAGAGAGTGGTACTAATGAACTATACGGGGCGTGCCGGCCCATTCAGTTGCTACCCGAAGGTAACAAGCGAAGCGAAGAAGAAGGTAACAAACGGCGAGTTAAAAAAAGAATGCAAAAGATTTAAGAGGTTAAGTTATAATCGGTAAGCCTTGAAAATAAACTTAATTAATTATTGTTTAAATCGATTTATATTGAAAAAAATTATAATTTAATTTTTTATATTCAATATTAGTGGTATATTTAGCATCCGCTGCAGAAACATTCACTTCTGCTATAATATTTCTTTCCGCATGAAATAACGTAAGCACGGTCGCCATTTTTGATTTTTGAAAACGCCGCTAATTTTCTCAACGATCACGACGACCACAGACATATAATAAATAGTAGTTATATGTCTGTGACGACGACCCACCTTTTTAGATGGGTCGTCGCGGGCTTCGCGTGAGCGTAAGTCATGACGTCATAAGTGACGTTTTCGCCGCGATCACAACGACCGCGGTTGTTATGTGGAACAACTAAAGAAGCATTTTGGTCGTTGTGGGCGCTTAGTGGAACGCAGCCTTAGTTAAACTATTTGGAGTTTCAAATTAAAATGTCAAAATTGTCTTCCTGAGTGACGTCCCTTTGATGTAATATGTCATACTTAATATCAAAATAAAACTAAAAAGCTGTTCAATCTTCAAATAGTTTAATATTAAGGTCTGAAAATGATATAAAAATATTATACTCGTGACATTTAACAAATATCCTAGTTGTTATAGTTTTATTTGTGCAAATCAGAAAATTGTCTTATTGTCCTCGAGAAATGAGAACATAATATTTAAAAAGAAGAAGTGATTTTGCGTTTATTTTTATGAAATAGACATATGACTAAAAGCTAGGTACTTCAATTTGAACATTTCAGGATATCAGACTTCCCCTGCGCAACAGTACGCAGTTGGTACCCACGTAATGGTTTAAGCGTGACGGAAACGAACCCGGTACCGCTGTCCAACGAGTGGGAGGCGGAGGACAGCCAGCAGTCCCTCAGACCTCTGCCCTCGAAGACCGTCTCCGGCCTTGCGGGTCGGAACTCTGCCACTCCTCAGAGGAGTGACAAGATTTCTTTGGATCTTGAGTACCAGAAGTGAGTTTTATTTTGTTCATTATATTTATTATATGTGGAACTTCGGTTTGTCACTACGTGCGTTTTAATAAAATAAAAAAATAAATATGTTGGGGCATTCTTACAACAGCGCCATCCAGTTCCGTGGTAAGCTACGAGGCTTGTTTTATGGATACCAGATAGTTGATATATTACATATATAACTCTTAAATATGTACATATTATAAATATAAAATCCCAAGACTGGAGTACAAACATTCGTTATCAACAAATGAATGCTCCCGCTGGCGCAGAAAGTAGGGTCACACACTACCAACTGAGCCAAACGAGTTGTTAATTGTAATGGTTGGTATATATTTCTTGGAAATTATATATTTTCTCATAGTAAAAAGTATCCCAGATAACCAGCTATCATCATACCAAATTTTATCAAAATCCATCCAGTATTTTTGTTTTAATGATTGCTTTTGAATCAAAAATCTATTTTGAAATAATTCTCTTTACGCAATAGATTTGTGGAATCCGTGTTACCTGCAGCCGATTTTAAAGCAGACACTTCTAGAAGCACTACACCCGTGAGGCAGGAATCTAGAAAGAAAAAGAATGAAGAAGAAAAAGAAGCTGAGGAGAAGAAATCTAAAAAAATAAAATTGAGTAGTGAGGGTTGGAGTCAAGAATCAGATATAGAAGAGGATCAAGGAGATAAAAGGTATTTAGCCAGTCGCAATAAAGTTGGTGCAATGAAAGCTTGTTCTTTTTGTCATGAGCTTATGCTTTCAGCCCTTTCATAAAGTCCCACTGCTGTTCACGGGCCTCCCATATATACTTAGGCCACAGTCCACTACGCTGGCCTAGTGCGGGTTGACGTACTACATATATTTTACGAAAACTTGCTAGGTTCTCGCAGACATGTAGGTTTGCTAACGAAGTTTTCCTTCACCGTAACACAAGTGGTAATCATAAATTGATGATTGAAATATCAGATGTGAAACCGGGACTTGAACCCGCTTTACTCGGTTGCCTAAGCCAGCGCGTTGCTATTGGGCTACCACTGCCTATTTAATTAGGGTTCCGTACCTCAAAAGGTAAAAACGGAACCCTTATAGGATCACTTTGTTGTCCGTCTGTCTGTCTGTCTGTCTGTCTGTCTGTCTGTCTGTCAAGACCTTTTTTCTCAGGAACGCGTGGAGGTATCAAGCTGAAATTCATATCAAATACTCAAGTCTATGGTCTCTTGGAGCTGTGAAAAAATCAAACTTCTAAGTCAACGCGATCAAAAGATACTCCCGTTTATGCCGCAAATTTTCGACACTCGCAAGGGAATCAAAACCTACAGGGTACTTCCCGTGAACTCAGAATCTTGAAATTTGGTACGAAGCAACGTCTTATAACACAGATAAAGGAAAAATTGCGAAAAGCATAAATTTTTAGTTACATCATATAATAAAAATATTTTTAATAATTTTAAACTTATTACCCCTTTACTCATACACCGTTCCGTACAGGTTTGTACGGAACCCTCGGTGCGCGAGTCTGACTCGCACTTGGCCGAATTTTTTTAATTATATGTTTGTATATTTTTAGTAAGAAAATGAAAGTGACAAAAGAAAAGTCCAAGTCACGGAAACGGAAACACTCGCCGTCCTCGATGTCCTCATCCCTCTCTGAAAGCGACGGTGCTTCTAAAAAGAAAACAAAATTACTTAAAAAGAAGGTAACATTTTCTTATAGTAGTAATAATAACAATGTATTTTGGCAAATAAATTTGATTTTAGATATATTTTTTTTGCAAAAAAATCTTGCACTCTCAATGATATTATCTTACGATTAAAGAAATTTTACTTCTTCAGCCCTAATTAACACCCCACTGCTGGGCACGGGCCTCCCTCAGTACGAGGGGGATCAAGCCATAGTCCACCGCGCTGGCCTAGTGCGAGTTCACATGTCTTTCGAAAACTTGCTAGGTTTTCTTAGACATACAGGTTTCCTCACTATGTTTTCCTTCACCGTAAGACAAGTAGTAATCATGATAGAAATGATTCGCACATGAAAATATCAGAGGTGCGAGACCCGGGTTTGAACCCGCATCACTCGGTTAGTCAAGCGAGCGCGTAACCGCCGGGCTACCTGCTACTGCTAGTGCCATATTTAAATATCGAGAATGTAAATATTTCAGGCATTGAAGAAAACTAAATCAAAATCGGCCAAACGCAGACGCGTTGGACGAAAGATGTTGAAGAAGTTAAAGGATAAGCAAAAGAAACGGAAACTAAACAAGGGCTCGGATAACGATGAGATTGGTAAAGAATTAATGTACTTGTAAGAAATAAATTAAAAATACGAGTATATAGTATTCATATTTAACAACACAGCTTTTAAGTTTTCATATGGTAAATTATAGTTTAATGTTTTTATTTACTTTAGATGATAAGAAAAGGAAGAAGTCGAAGAAGAAGAAACAACAGAAGTTAAAAAAGAAAGCTCAAAAGAAGAAAAAGGCGAAACAATCCAGCTCATCCAGCTCTTCCAGTTCAGACAGCTCTTCCAGTGACTCTGATTCGGATAGCCATAGAAAATCTAAGAAGATGAAGAGTAAGTCAGGTAAGAAGAAAATCAGTAAGAGAAGGAGTAGATCGTCTTCTGATTCGTCACAAAGCGAAGATCTATTCGATGTTAACATCTTAAACAATATTAAGACAGAAAGATTGACAGATGATGAAAAAGGTCATAAATTAATGGAATTCTCTCCTCGAAGACAGAAACCAAGGGAAATAATTAATGTCAAGGAGTTACAGAACGATTTTGTTGAAAACATACATATAAAGAAGGAAGCAGATGAACCTAAGAAGAACGGAACGGAAACGGAAGTGATTCAAAGTGACGTGTTTGATATTGGCACAGCTAGCCAAATTGAAACTAGTTCCCAAGAAGAAAGTCTGAAGGTTTGTAAATAAGTTAGTTTTTGTCACCTTGCAGGATAGCTATATAAAAAATTATTTGTTTCTGCCTTATGAATAGATATTTAGGATATTTTAATAATGTCAAAATAAATGGTAAAAAATATATGGAACATAAACGCAATTTTTAATCGACTTCATTAAAATTTTTGTCTGTATCCCTGTTTGTATGTGGTCCTTTGTTGAAATGGCAGGACGGATTTTGACGGGACTTTTACAGGCAAATAGCTGATGTTATAAGGAGTAACTTATGCTACTTTAAATTTAGAATTAGGGTTTTCTAAAAAAATACTGAGGGAAGAACTCAAGCAAAGCGAGGATGAGTTATGTAATTCTAAAGTTACCTTCTATTTATTATGAAGTATGAGACTATTTGTAGCTTATCATATATATATATTTTTAATTTGTATATTTGCTATTCAACAAATAAATAAAGATAATTTATAATTTAAGGAACCATCAGATTCAAGTCAAGAAAGCCAGCAAGACATTCCGCTACCCCCAGCTCCTGAGCCAGAGCCTCCTCTTCCCCCAGAGCCCACACCTCCGCAGGAGCCGGTGGTTACACCTTCTTACCCTCAAATGGTGCCGCCGGTTCCTGAAAACCTATTGGTTCCACAAGCACCGCCTGTTCCTGAGGAGTCGAACTTATCTCAGTGTTCTTCACAGGAGTCCGTTTGTAGTGTCAAGGTGAGATTTTAAGTGTTTACAATATTAGCTTTTAATAAGTAAGCTGTCTTTTGTAAATAAGACTGATTAAACAAACTTACAAAAAAAGTATAAATAATTTTAATATACATATAAAATATAATATAATTTTAAAGAATACTATAAGTCCCTTTGTATAAGTTTTTACAAACTTTGAATTTTTGATTTTTTTTTATAAAAACATACCGTGGGCCTAAAGGAAAGGTCGAGCCATTCTTGAGTTATGCGCTTACCAACTATTTATATATAGATTATAGATAATATTAGAGTAGATAAATTAAGGTTTGCTTTTACTTATAACAAAATTTGTTTTTTTCACATTTGGTTGCTCACTCATGGTCACGCGAGATATTCAGGTTTTAGATAAAAAAATTGTCGACGACACGTTTCAGTTGCCAACGGTAGTGGGTTCCAGACACTCTGGGGACAATACTTACGGTACTCATGTGTGCTTATCGTCGCTTTAGAATGATAACCTTGTATGTCCAGAGATCTAAACTTTACAGGAAACGAAAAAAATGGTTCATTTTGTCAATGTTTTTCAAACAAGAGGTTTTCGTTTTACTCCAAATATGGCACTAGTAGCCATGTATTGGTTTCGCCGTTATATAAAATACGTAATTTTCATTTGATTTTTACAAAAAAAAATATGCATGTTTGACATGCGAGGTATTCGTTCTACAGCGACGTTATAGTTATAATATGTACACACGACCGAAGGCGTAGCGCGTTGCGAGTTGGTTTAAACCTGTTTTAACTGGTTTTTGATGCGCGGCTATTGGCGTTTAGCTATCACTCACACAAATGCAAAGCTGAGCTAACGCCTCGAGAACTGTACATATTCAACTCAGTTAGGATTTTTTATATATAGTATTTAAAGTTATACATATAAGTGTTAGTGTATCAACTATCTGGTACCTATAAATCAAGATTCGTAGCTTACCATGGAACTAGATGGTGCAGTGTGTTAATATTTGTTTATTTACTATATGTAAATTTGTAAAATCTATATATACAGGAAGTACCAACATACGAAAAAGACGAAAGCCACCTTCGGCCATCATCGCAGAACTCAAACTACAGCTTCAACGACGTGATTGCGAGCCAAAGTGGACTTTATCCCAAGGAAATAGAGTCGGAGAGACATGAGCACTACGCGTACGGGGCGGAGACGTACGAAATGTATGAGCAGCTCGCTATGGCGTATCAGAGTGATGTTGCTAGCCAGGTGAGTTAATTTTAGGGTTCCGTATGTAATAAATAATTTATTTTAATATAAATTAAAAAAATGTGTATTATTTTGTATGAATTTGTTAATTTTTATGATAACGTTTAGTATTTCTTTATAAATGATACTATCTTTTCGGATTTATTATGATTTTCAATAGTGATCATACTACCACGGCGCCCCGGCGTTTCCTACGTCAGCTGAAGTCAACTCTGCTTATCAGAGAAGTACTCGGAGCAACCCCAGTAAAAACATCAAAGACAATATTAGATTGCCTGCAGGCCCCTCACATACCAAGTCCAAAGACACCACACACAAAAGTCCGAAGACACCTCACAAACATTTTTTTTTCTTACTTTTACTTTTTTTTTTAACTTTCACAGTAAGTATAGTTTTTACATGTCCTAAAACACAGGACGGCATTTTTTTTCGTTGTTTGAGGAAGTTATACACAAAAGTTATTTTAATGTCACGTACTGCCGCGGCACTGGTTGTTACGTGACTAAATGAAAATTGAAAGTCCGGCAATTGCCTTGCATTCATGTTGCCACTACAGAGCGCGGGCAACGTATCTATAGTTTTATATATCATTGACTGTCCTATCCCCCAGCACGTGTCGCCAGGTGGCACGGACGGCGCGGGCGGCGCGGGGGTACCAGGCGAGCAGCGCATCGAGACGGTGGTGCGCGCGCGCTGCGGCGAGATCAAGTGCGACTGGCGCGCCGGCGACGACACCGCGCCCGCGCACCGCGCCCGACCCTCGCGCTGGGGTGAGCCGAGACATTTATTATATCTATACTCTACTAGCTGATACCCGCCCGCGACTTCGTCCGCGTTGCTGAAATATTAACAAAGTTTTCTTATGTACGAAGGAAAAAACATTAAAAAGATCGCAAGCAAAAATATACTTTGTTCTACTCCGCGAGAAGGAAACATACATCATTGAACACGCAGTGTAGCGATGGGCGATTGTTGTAAAAAAAAAAATCTACTGAATCGAAAATTGCGCTGTTGTGCATTCGATTGTCGATTTAGTAGTTCTTCACCATGATTATTCGAATAACAATCGACTAACTACTAACTGTACGCACTACGCACGACGCAATACGCACACTGCATTTGCGTGCGGGATGCGGGACGGTGTTGCGTCGATTGTTTTAAGTATTACTTCAAGTGTTTACTTTAGTTGATCTTTGACTTTTTTAGAGCAAGTTCACGCGCGCGGGTTATGAGTTATGACTTGTTAGCAGTGGCGCACGGACTTTTATCTGTTGATTCGTAGCGCAGCGCACGTTGGCCGCACAATCTTTAGTAATTACTTATTTAGTAGTACGTACGAGTATAGTAATATAGATGCGCTGCGCTGCAAATTAGTAGTTAAAGTTAACACGGAAAGAATATCGCCTGCCTCACGCCGTTAGTCGATAACAATCGAATAACATCGATTGTTATCAACTTTTATCGACTAAACTGAACAATCGACTAATTCGATTAATTTTAGTAACAATCGCCCATCGCTGACGCAGTGTATACACAAATCGTTATTTCTTGAAACTTTAATAACTTTATTAAATGAAGATATCGCTATCATTTTTTTTTGATAAGGGCCAAGTGTCTAAGAAATAAAACTTAAAAAGTTTCATTGAAATCTATCCAATAGTTTTTCCGTGATGCGCGCACTACTGCAGACCTCTTTCATTTTATTTATATAGATTCACGGAGTAAACCATGCAAAGCGTTTTCTCTGTCCCACAATTACATACAAACTGATATGGACAGAATTTTCACATTACAAATTATATAAAATTAAGATAGCAATGGAAATTTAAAAAATATTCTATATATTTTGTACGATAGTTAGACTGGCCCAGCAATGGGAAGTTATGCAAAACTTAATAAAAATTATTATGTTTTGTTCATAACTTCGGGAATATTGAACAGAATGTACCAACAATGTACATTACCCACCTGTTTTTTAGCCCAATCTCAAATTATTGTCCAAATTTAATTAAAATTTGCCGAGCCATTAAAGTTTAAAAATATAACAATAGTTTCTTCTTGTTTTATTAAATATTTAAACATATGTATTTATTATCAGGACTAAAGCCTGGTGAAGTGAACATAGTGCTGACAGGCGCCGGCGCGCAGTTCCAAGAGCGGGAGAAGCCGCAGCCTGTCTACCAGATACAGAGCATTGCGAATCGGACTGACTCGGCTACTGGGTGTGTATATATGTATATATAAATATATTGTGTTATTTCAAGTTTACAAACATTTAAAGCTAGTATTCCGCTAAATTACTTATCTATACATATAATAAAACTGATATATAGCGAAATCGGTATTCATATTTCACGCAAAAAGTACTGAGCCGATCGAAGGTATCCTAAATGTTGACTCGGGTCAACATTTACTATTTAGGATACCTTTGATCACAGGAAAATGTTTTATTGCCACGAGAAAAACAATATCTTGTTCTATTGTGTCGTTCTTAGAAATTTACATTGTTAAACTTCGCAAAAATGTAAAACCAAATTTTATTAGAGGTCACAGACACACAAACAGACAGTCGACTAGACAATAACTTAAAAAATTATAGATTCGGCTCTTGTATCAATAATATTGACTATTTCAAAAAGATTTTCCAAAAAAACATTAAACGTATAGTTCTTGAGGCATAAGCTCAGCTTTGCATTTGTGTGAGTGCAGTGTACGGATAGGCACGACCGAAGGCGTAGCGCGTTGCGAGTTGGTTTAAACCTGTTTTAACTGGTTTTTGATGCGCGGCTATTGGCTTTTAGCTATCACTCACACAAATGCAAAGCTGAGCTTACGCCTCGAGAACTGTACATATTCAGCTCAGTTAGGATTTTTTATATAGATTAGTTTCTATAAAAGTACTAGCATACGTGTTACTCGATTATTTCAACTAATAAACCCATCGATCAATAATAGTACTAGATTCCCGATAAGCGCTTCAAAAACGGCCCGAAAAATAAGACCACAAATACTTTTGTGGTCTTATTTCAAATTAGTATGTTCCAATCATAGCCAACGTTAAGACGTCAAAATGCCGCAGTGCGCGTTCAAAAACTGTGCAAATAACCACCGTAACACCAAGATTTTGGAAGGATTTTCTTTTTTTCGGTAAGTTTATATTATTAAGTGTTTTTCATAAAATAAAAACAGAATTAAATAGTAAAAATAATTCAATTAGCTAATATTATAATTATAAGGCCAATGTTTGCTACAATGCACCAACTATTGTAACATACATCGACTGTTATTGAACAGGGAATGCATAGAGTAGTGTTGTTATTTTATTTATTAGTTTTGTTTGTAGATATCCCAGCGACCCATTCCGCTGTGCAGAATGGGTATCTATTGTCGCGAAAGAAAGAGAAGAAATATACAACCCTTGTAAAAATTCAAGAATATGTTCGATGCATTTTGATAAATTGGACATAACTGGAAACACGCAAAGGCGTAGATTACTAAAAACAGCGGTTCCCAAATTGCAGGTAATTATCATAAAGTATTAAAATAGTTAGTGTAAGATAATGGTTTTGATAAACTAGTAAGTTGATTATGACTTTTTTTAGATTCACGGACCAATAAAAGTACAATCAGCTATATGTTCAGAATTGACGAAAGAGTTATCAAATCAGGTATTTTTTTAATCTTTATTGTAAGAAATCTATACATGTAGGTATTTTCAAATAAAACCCACGTATGTATCTTTACAGGCCACATCTTCAAAAACTTTAACTTTTGAAAATACCACAGGAATACGTGTTGTGCTTCAGGCTAATGCAATTATATCTCCTGATGCATCATTATGAGATTTATTATCTATATGTACCACTCCTAGAAAAGGGTATTTAAAAAAGAAATTGTTGACATGTCGCAGAATTATAGATAGTAAATCTAAAAAAATCCATAATTTACAAAAAATAAATAAGCGACTAACTAAGAAAAATTTGTCTTTAAAAAACATAATTAATTTGCTTCAAAAGAAACGATCTATTGATGATTCAATATTTTTCGATTTGACAAAAAATGTTGAAGTTGCAGAATTATTTAATGGAATGTACATTAAAAATAAAAAAAATCGCACGAGGCCCTTCATAAAATATCCTCCAGGAGCTAGAAAATTTGCTTTAACACTGCATTTTTACTCACCATCTGCTTACAAATATGTACAGTCGTAAGCAATGACATGTATACGTTTACAACTTTTCAAATATATGTAAACATCCTTCGTTGCAAAAGAAAGTATACAAGCTTTGTGTCAAAATAAAGTATACGTAAGTTGCGTCATATTTAAGTATACATTTTTATCAATTTACAGTAAATAACATAAAACGAATATTAGCCGACTATAACGGATATTTATAAGGATGTAGTCATATAGTCTGTGCACATTTTGTGCACAGTTTCGTTTTCGAAAACCATAAAATAATATTTTCGTATTTGAAACAAAGTTTTCTAATACATATACTGTTTCTCTTCCATTAACATTTTAGTTAATATTTTATAACAATATTATATATTAATAGATGCTATTACTTATAATATACCAACAATTCATTTCCCATTTAAATTTCCACCACTCTTTTATGTGAACCATTTCATAGAACCAGCTATAATTCTATTATCCAGTGAGAATAAAAGATTATCCTGTAGTAAACGGCATCCTAAATATTGACCTTAGTAGGTAATCTATCACTACACAAAATCGGTTCAATACTTTTTGTGTGAACGCGCACGGCGATTAGCGATAATAGTTGCTGATATATTTTTTCTGTTTCATTATAAAACTTCTTAATAAAGTAACTGGCAGATAATAAAAATAATATATATGCCACATGTTATTTGACGGAACGGCAACGTAAGCGACGTTGCCGTTTTGCGTGTCGATACAAAGACATCAATTTAAAATCTATTTTGAAAAGTCAAATAATTCATTACCTATCTATACATATACATATAATAAAATTATGACTGAGTCAAATCTGTACATTAAAATTTTTTTTGGAAAATCTACCTAATTGAAATAGACATTATTATCCATACAGAGTCTAATCTATTGTTTTTAGAATTTTTGTCTATCTGTGACCGCATCACGAGAAAACCACTGGACGGATTTTGATGAAATTTAGTATGATGATAGCTGGTTACTCGGGTCAAGATATAAGATACTTTTTACTACTGGAAAATATCTCATTTTTAAAAATCTCGATATCTAAGTATTTAGTTTCCGATCTTTAGAATGCGGGCGGAGCCGCGGGAAATGCTAGTTTCTTACATTTTAAAAAAAGATGCATTTTTTAATTGTTCTACTAAAATATGATTTAATCATAGTATGCTAATAAAAAAAACATAGATATTTATATATAAATATTTAAATAAAATTGATAAATTGTGTCTGTTTTATAAATTAACAGCTTCTCATTCCGTATGCATATCGAGAATCTTTCCTTTGGACGTAGTTTGTTTGCCTTGTTAGACCTAAAAGTCTCTTAACAGACTTAGGACTCAGGTTAGCAGAAGCAAGGAAAACTCGACCAGGTAGGGATTTGCGAACGGTGGCCTGGAGTGCAGATGTGGTACTCTTCCTCTCTTACACTTACTAATATGACCACCTTGCCCTGTTACCTGCAACTTAGAGGAGCTTATGCAATTATTATAGTGGCCGAGTCTTGGGCTCTCTCACTTTAAAAATTGCCATCGACTCGGCAAGAAGAAGAAGACTAAATGCATAGCAAGAAACAGAAAGAACATCAATTTTTAAAATTGTGTACTTTTTGTGTTAAACAATAACATATAACAAACAGTTCAATGCAGTATACGTTACAGTCAGTGTTTTTAAAAATATTTATGTATTGATTTTTTAACTTACTGCTCTATTATAATTATACGTATTATTGTATACTCTTATACATTCACAAATGTGGAAAACAAAAATTAATTAAAAGATACTCATGAAATTAACAAAAATAAAAAAAAACTCACACACGCGCGGGATTTGAACTCGCGCTGCAAAGATATGTAACGCATACTAGCCACGCCGATTGAGCTATGATAACTATCAATATCAAAGGCGAATTTACGAAACAGTATGTTTCCCATAACAACGCAAATTAAACAATTAGAGAATTGTCAGTTGTAATTCTAATAATTTCGAATCCTTTCCGGCAGTGCTTTATTACAAATTAAAATTTTCAATAAACTGATCTTGTCTTCGAATTGTCAAAAGTTTAAAACTGTCATCCAATGTTGTGAATGTGTTACAAACGTGCTCTTACACATACACATATGCACACTCTATTACGCGATAATATTTGTATTATACGTATGATTTAAAAATGTATTATAATATTTAAATACATAATAATACATTTTTTCAATTTTGTTTCATTTTCCGATGCAATAAGCCAAAGATCTTAAAAATATTTTACTGTTAATTATCTAATTATTAAGTTTGCGAATCATGGTGTTACAATACTTTAAAACCTGTCGATGCGGTTGGCTGCAGAGGATATCTCATATACCCTGGGTAAAGCTGTTTAGGAGAGCTCTGCCTGAAGTGAATTCAAGGCGCATCCTGGAGAATCAGGTCGTCGAATTGATTCAATCACTCAACATATAAAAATAAATTAAACTTCTAACGACCAGTTTAAAGAATTCACGTATTTAATGAAAGAGACACAGTATTTGTATTAGAAAACTTTGTTAAATACGAAAATAATATTTAATGTTTTATTCTTAGTTCTTAGACTAATGGCTACATAGTTATAACATGAAACTTGTATATAATAGTATTCGTTTTATGTTATTTACTATGAATTGATAAAAATGTATACTTAAATATGAAGCAACATACGTATACTTTATTTTGACACAAAGCTTGTATACTTTCTTTTGAAACGATTGATGTTTACATATATTTGAAAAGTTGTCAATGTATACATGTCATTGCTTACGACTGTACGTAAAATGTTTAATACATGTTTACCACACCCCCATACATTATATGAATGGTATCGAAGTGTAAACGCGGAACCTGGATTTTGCACCGAAACTTTAAATAGGCTTGAGGAAAAAGTAAAATCTAGCGATAAAATGATTTTATGTGCTTTAGTTTCTGATGAAATGTCAATTAGGAGGCAAAAGGTATGGACAGGTAAACGCTATGAGGGCCTTGTAGATATGGGTTTAGGTAGCGACGACAGTAGCCAAATGGCCACCCAAGCTTATGTTTTTATGTTAGTTGCAATCAATGATTGATGGAAACTACCTTTAGCTTATTTTTTTATTGACAGTATTAAGGCAGATATGAAGGCGAATTTAATAAAGATGGCTTTAGAAAAATGCAATAAAATTGATGTGCAAATTCGTTCTGTGACGTTTGATGGCTGCAAAAGCAATATTGCAACGATGAAAACTTTGGGTTGCGTGTTGGATGATTTAAAAAACTTAAAAACTGATTTCAAACACCCCAGTGCTGATTATAATGTAGTTGTATTTTTAGATGCGTGTCATATGTTAAAACTGATGCGGAACACCTTCGAATCTAAGAAAGTAATATATACAACTGGTGAAAAATCGATTAAATGGAAATATTTATCGGAATTATATAACCTGCAAGAAGAAAACTGCTTACACTTGGCGAATAAACTTTCACATCGACATGTCCATTTTAAAAATCAAATTATGAACGTGAAATTAGCAACGCAACTTCTTAGTAGAAGCGTTGCTAAAGCTATAGACTTTTGCAATAAAACCTTAAATATTCCCACATTTAAAGAATCAGAGAGCACAGTAGAATTTATTAAGATACTTAATGATCTTTTTGATACCCTAAATACTAGAAACCTTAAGGACTTTGGATTTAAACACCCTTTGAATAAGGATAATTCACAAAAAATATTGTCATTTTTGTCCAAAATTAAAGATTACTTATTATCATTAGCAATAAATGTTACAAATAAAAAAACTCTTAAAGTCGGTACCAATATAAGAACTGTGTTTTCAACCAAAAAAGTGCCACTTATCAAAACACAGAATAATACTGGATTATTAGGACTATTAGTGTGCATAAACAGTCTGACTTATATGTATAAAACTTTAGTTGCAACTGACATTCTTTCTTTTTTATTAACATATAAACTCAGCCAAGACCATATCGAGCTATTTTTCGGGAACATACGGAGTCAAAATGGACATAATAATAATCCCAACACTAGACAATTTAAAGCCAGTTTTAAAAAGCTGCTGTCTCATTTAGAACTGGGCTCCAAATTTACCGGAAATTGTATACCTATAGAGAATATACCAATTTTATCCGGATCATCGCCACTCAACAAAATTAACAACTTATCAATAGGTTACCGTTTTGAGGAAACCGAGGAGAAAAATTTGAGTTCTGCAGAAATTAGAAACAAAAGATGTATAGAACAGAGTTTTGATAAATATCAGACAAATTGCACTGAACTGAGTGAAAAACTAGATCATAATCCAACTTCAGATATTGTTCCACAAATAGTAGGTTACATTTCTGGTTTTGTAGTCAGTTGCCTTGTTAAGAAAATTAATTGTGAGGACTGTAAAATGTATTTATGGGCTAAAGAAAAATTATGGTTTCATAAATTAATAGATGTAAGAGATATGGGTGGTTTATGTTATGCTTCAAACGACGTGTTTGACATATGCATGAAAACCGAACGTGTTATACGCAATTGTCTTCGCATGAGTGGTGGCAAATCAATACAAAAAATATATGATAAAAACTTTATAGGTGTCAATGTTTTGAACTCATATATTGAAAATGATGTGTTTTGTGGGAGAAACGAACACAACCATAAAATAAGTTTGATGAAACTAATTATAGAAAAGTTCATAGATGTAAGATTGCATTATATTTGTAAAAAAGAAACCGCTCAAATAAAAATTAATTCAAAAAGACAGCTTTATAACAAGCTAAATCTGTTTAAAGGCAATTAAACATACCTACATTACTTATTTTATATACTTACTTTTGTATAAAAAGCTATTTGTGTCATCTATGTAATCTGTGTTAGAAGTCGGTTATATTTATTAAAAAAAAATTATATTTATAAAAAATATACAGTGCAACTCTACGTCTTTCAATACTTACTGTGTTCTAAACACTGAAATGTAATACCAAGAACTATGTCTAGTTCCAAAATAGAGTAAGCACGAAATTGTCAACATAATGTCTTTAACCTTATTCCTTATAGCTTAAGTTTCATTTTAGAATAAATATTTTTGTACTCATGACTTTTTATTTTCAAGCAACATTTTAAATTTATTGCTTTTAAACTTTCTCAGATGAAAGGACTTAAATTAATATATTTTGTAATGGTAATAATTAAACTTTATGTTAATGTGTTAAGGTTTATAATAAACTGAATTTGTATACTAAGAAATATACATTTTTACGTGTGTGCAAACGTGGCCACTTAAGCGACATATTTTTGTTCTTGATCCTTAATCTAGTACTATTATTGATCGATGAATAAACCTTATTTTCAGATACGATGAAGCGTACATGGACATGTACGGTGCGGCCGACCGACTCCAATATGGCGACTGCTTCTCCAAAGACTTTGACACGAAGACCATAAACAATTCTGTCAATATAGACGTGACTACCGATTCCACAGATGATGTAAACCCCGCTACGATTAAAGAGACCAAGACGAGCTCTCTGGACGCGAGAATCAACCAAGCTTTAAAGGATACTAGTAAGTTGTTATATTTGAACTAGAAACGCGCGCTGGCTTTGCTCATATTACGTGTACTCGTATTTATTATAGAACATGTAGGCCTTACCAGCTGATGCTAATTACTTGTTTTCTATATTTTAATCGTTTTCGCTAGTTTTTATATGTGGACTTATTATGTTTGTACTTGTAACGTTTATATTACTGTGTATCTCCCTCAACACTCTCCCTCCCTAAACTTTCTCCTCTGAACTATTTTCGCGTGTGTGTTAACTTTTACAATATAATATTTTACCTATTGACGATATTAAGACTTTTTTTATTTGTGTTCTTTCGTCACGACCAACTTCACTCGCTAAAAACAGATAAACTTAATATATCGTCGACGTACGTGGAGAACTAAAAAGCTAAAATTTCCTAGTTTTGAAAAAATGCGATTTACCGATTTATTTTTTCTCCAATTTGTTGGAAGAATGCTAAACATAACGCTGTTTGAGATTAAAAACTTATGGTAATTTATATTTTTGGCGTCTGTGGCCCCAGTGCCTACTCTGTACGCGTCTACTTGTCTCTACAGTACATTATATCGTTAATTTTGCAATATACGTTAATTAGTTATTTTCTATTTTCTGTGTATCATTAAGTTTCCCACACAATTTTATTAAGTTACTAGCGACTCAACCTCGCTTCACTCGGTTTCGTCCCTGGGTACTCTCTTTAGTATAAGTTTTTTTACAAACTTTGTTTTTTATTATTATTATTATATTTTTGATTTTTATCATCTCTTCTTTTTTTTTTTCAAAAGAAGGTATAAGTCTACCACACGGGCCTTAGCCAAGTGTGATAGATTTAAAATTGAGTGTGAGAGGAAGTACTGGAAATTGTTGAGGATGTTAAAAATTTTCGTGTAATTCGACAAGTGTTTAGTATAGCGGCTTTTTGTAAAATGTAAATTATATATATTGGGATATTTAGTAAATTTAGGCTGTTTTCTAACGACTTAGGTATTACACCTGTGGATGACAATACAATTGGTAAAATATGTACAGTTCGGGCTTGCCATTGGGTTTTAATTTCTATAGCAAGGTCTTGGTATTTCGAAAGTTTGTCGGAGACAGTGGCTTGGATATTGTGGGTGTTAGGTATGGCAATATCTATTAAAAATATTGTTTTATTTTTCTTGTTATAAAATGTAATGTCTGGTCTATTATAATGTACTGTCTTGTCTGTTAATATAGTCCTGTCCCAGTAAAGCTTATAGTCGTTGTTTTCTAGAACGCAGTCAGGTTTATATTTATAATATGGCTGTTTCTTTTTAATAAATTTGAAATCGAAGGCAAGGTGTTGGTGAATTATTGACGCTAATTGATCGTGTCTGTGCTTATAATCAGTTTGAACAATACTTCTACAAGCTCCGGTTATATGTTGAATTGTTTCGGGGGCACTGTTACAATGTCTACATAAATCATTAAGCTGTTTGGAATCTTTTAATATATATTTTGTGTAGTTACGAGTAGCAATCACTTCATCCTGTATTGCAAGCATGTAGCCTTCAGTCTCAGGAAACAATTCACCCCTCTTTAGCCATGCGTTCGACTTATCTTTATCGACATGAGACTGGCACAAGTGCGATCGGTGTCTCCCGTGTAAGGTTTTTTCTGTCCATGAGGCTATTTTCTGAGTTACGTTTGTAATATTTTCATTAATTTGCTTTTGTTTGTCGTGTAAATTGAGCGGTGTAAGTTTTTTGTCTGTGTCTATTGCATGTTTGTGGATGGCTGAATGGTCTGACTTTGAATAAAAATAATTCTTAAACGTAGTTATTAATTTATTATGAAGATTACGTATGTCTATAAAACCTCTTCCTCCTTCATGACGCGGTAACGTGATCCTTTGAACGCATGATTTTGGGTGATGTTTTCTGAATTTAGTAAGTAGTGTATGTATTATTCGTTGTAGTTTTTGTAAATCTGTTTGCGACCAATGTATTATACCAAAAGAGTATGTGAGTATAGGAATGGCAAAGGTGTTAATAGCTTTAGTAGTATTTTTTGCATTTAAGTGACTTTTTAAAATGAGATTTACACGGTACCTGAATTTATTGATAAGTTCTGTCTTTGTTTGCTTTATCTTAATTTGTTTAGATTGATGGAATCCTAAATATTTATAAGTGCTCGATTCATCCATTGGTTCAATCGTTTCACCAGTTTCGAGTATATATGAATTAGAATCTATTAAACCTTTATTGATTGATGAAAGAATTTTACATTTGTCGATCCCAAACTGCATATGGATATCCCTAGAAAACTCTTGTGTGATGTCCGCTAACTTGAATAATCCTTTTTTATCAGATGCATACAGTTTAATATCGTCTAAATACATTAAATGTGAAATATTACTGTCGGACCGCGCGCTATTAAGTTTGTATCCTATGTTGCTTTTATTTAGTAATTCTGATAGGGGGTTAAGAGCAATACAAAACCATAAGGGGCTTAAAGAGTCACCTTGAAAAATCCCACGTTGGATGCGAATCGGTTCAGTAGGTTTTGTGTCAGTATAATGGTTAACTTTTAAGGTAGTGTGCCAGTTTTGCATAGTATTATTAAGAAAGTTTATTATTTTAGGATTAATTTTATACAAATATAGAGTTTTGAGTAACCAGCTGTGAGGAATCGAATCGAAAGCTTTGCGGTAGTCAATAAACATTGCATGAATATTTTGTTTATTTTTATGAGCACTATTCATAACAATAGCATCCAAGGTGAGTTGCTCTTTGCATCCCTGGCTGTTCTTTCTACAACCCTTTTGTTGTTCAGTGAGTATATTATTATCTATGAGGTGACTGTAAATTATTTCGCTGATGCAAGATGTGATTATTTTGTAAATATTTTGTAAACATGTTATGGGGCGGTAATTTTCTGGATTTTGAGTTAAATTATTTTTTGCTATCATGTATGTTTTTCCTTGAGTAATATATTTGGGCATTGTGTTGGATAAAAGAACAAATTTATTGATGTGAGTATGTAAATATGGGTGTATGTATGTTAATTTCTTATACCAATAGTTATGAATGTTGTCTGTACCAGGTGCTTTCCAATTATGGGTACGATTAAGGACTTTCAAAAATATATCCATTGATATTTCAGTAAATAGCATTTCATTTACATTTCTGTCATTGTGTATATGGTTAAGCCAGTCTGCATTAGAGTTATGTTGGATAGGATTTTCCCAAATATTTGCCCAATATTCATGAAATACATGTGCCTCTGGTGGTTGTGTAGTGTTTGGAGACTCTTGTATATTTTGTGTAAGGTGTCTGTAGAAGCTTTTTTCGCTGTTAATAAATTTAAAATTTTGTTGTTTTCTTGCGGTACAAGTGAGATATCTTTTTAACCTACTTGAAGCTACGTTTAACTTTTGCTTTAGAGTATCTAGAAGATGATGCGGTTGTGTATTCAAATTTTCATATTGAGTATGTTTACTGTGTCTATCCTTTATAGATTGAATTTTAATAAGAAATTTTGGACTTTGGTTACCGGCAATAAATTGTGTCAATCGGCCTATATCTACTCTTAGTTGTTTAATTTTGTTTTCTAATCGAACTTGCCAAAACGGTTTATTACATTTTTTGACAGATACGTTACCCCTAAATTTAGTACCATTCAGTAAAGCTGATGTGTAAGCTGCTGTATATATTATTGTTTGTAATGTCTCATAATCTGTGTCTGTATTTAAATGTTTAGGCAAGACTTTACAATTTATGTAATTAACAATAGAAGTTAGTTTTCGTGTAGTTTTTTGTTTTGGAATGTATGGTCTAAATGTAGGGTCTGTGTCTCTAAAAATTATGAATATTCTGCTAAATTCTTCTTCAATGTTACTTTGGATTATAATACTACTGCTTTCTACATTTTGCGTATTTGTTGCCTGATACGTATTGCCTTGGTTCTCATTTACTTCTACATTATCGCGTTCAGTAACTTTTGAGCTTTGAAAATGTCTTTCATTATTGTTGAGGGGATTATAATTAACTTCCAGAGTGGATTCTACAGCTTTTTTAAATTCGTAAATTTTTTGTTCTGTAAGCATTTTATTTTTAATTATTGTTCTTCTTTGATCTGCAATACGCTGCTCTGAAATATGAGATAAATTTGGATAATATTGTATAAAAGTTTGATGCAATTTTTTCCTGTATGAAGTCGTATTTCTTTCGGCTTCAGTTGATTCATAATATGCTTTAATTATTCCTTCATTTAATTCTTGTGACCATTTCATTCTGCCTGAAGTTATAGCTCCATCCGTTTGTTGTGACTGTGTCATTGATTGTGAGACTTCAGTATGATTATGTTTTTGGGATATTAGTTGACCTTGTAAATTTTGCTCTACTTCTAAACGAATTGCTGTAATTGTATCTGGGGGGAGTAGTTTTCTGCGGATGATAGCCCTGCGTTGATCTCCGATTCTCTGTTTCGTAATTTGCATTGTTGGAAATTGTTCTATAAATGCATTATAAAGTGGTGTTAAGTAATCTCTTGTGTGTTTTTCTAATGAAGTGACTGTAAAATATGTACGCATAATGAATACATTCATTACTTTTGTCCATTTATAACGCGTATTTTTTCCTACCGTGGTGGGACCAGGATATTCGGCGATAGATGCCTCCTGTTCAACATCCTCGGCAGTTACTGTGTGTGTGATGATAGATGAGTTTGAAGCAGATGACTGTGAATTTTGATGCAAGAACATTTCATGTTCTTCATATGAAGCTGGTGATGATGGAATGGATGAAAATAATGATGAATTTGATGATGAGGTGATTGGATGATTGTCGGCTGTAGTATTTTCTTCGACTGAAGCCCGCCTGTTCAACTTCAAGTCGCCAACGGATCGCATGCTGTAGCACCCAGCGTTGGCTCCAGATGCGCCCCGGCGCCCCCCGGGCAGCGGCCGTAAGTGGTATCTTTCATGTGTTCGGTTCATAGTTGGTTGGTTTTGGGACCGTTGGTTTGGGGGTATAACAAAGGTGATATTTTGTTTTAAAATTTTAGTTCCTCCCAAATAGGGGTAATAGTCAAGATGGTGTGACTATTTATTTAGTACTCCCCGTAAGCCCCCCCACCACGACAAGGTGATCCCTTGGGGGGGTTATTATTATTATTATTAAAGCTTTCCGTGGGCCATGGTACATATTATACGGTATTTTTTACTGCGGAAAATCATCACGACTCTGAGTTCGAGTTCGTTACCTTGTTAGTTTTATAAATACAATATTTTTTTTTTTTTGCAGTTTTCGGAGAAGCAGCCGAAGAGGCTGAAAGTGAAAATGATAAAGACGGGCCCGAAAAAGGAATACTTATAACGTAAGTGTTCGTATATATAAAATATAATTTAATAATTTTCTTTATAAAGGAAAATGTTGAAAGTTTTCTCAGATATGCAGCTTTCCTTCACGATTATCACTTGGTTATCACGCTCTATTCGCACATGAGAATATTAGATGTGCGAGGTCGGGAATTGAATTTTTAATTCAATTGAATTGAAGGAATACTAGTATTCTTATAGCCTATAATAACATGTATATAACATAACCTTATAGGCTGTATAAATAATATATGTATTTCCATCTATGTTAATAAATTTTATTATTTTCTGATATTTTAATTGACGGAAATTTTTTTGCATATTTTTAACAATGTTTTTTATTATGGTAAAAAGGGGGCAAACGGGCAGGAGGCTCACCTGATGGGAAGTGATCACCTCCGCCCATGGACATCTGCAAGCCTGGCTTGCAGATGCGTTGCCGGCCTTTCAGGAGAGGGAGGGAGGGGGGAACGAAGGCGGAGGATGAAGGGAAGAGGGAGGGGGGAAGGAGAGTGGGCCTCCCGGACTCTCACTCACCGGACGAAACGCGACAGCATAGCTGCCACTTCACGCCGGTCTTCTGTGAGAGAGTGGTACTAATGAACTATACGGGGCGTGCCGGCCCATTCGGTTGCTACCCGAAGGTAACAAGCATGGCTACCACTTACATATATAAATAAATTCAGCAGGTCCTAGACATCATTATGAATATATATTTTGTTGTTTGTCCAGTGCGGCGTCGAAGTCGGTTAGCTCGAAGCGCGTCAGCTTCGCGGACGGGTACAAGCCCGGGCAGGACTCCGATGTTGAGGATCCGCCGGTTAAGAGGGTGAGTGGTTTCTTATATTTTGAACGGAATCTTAAGTTAAAAAATAAAATAAAATTAGTCTAAGACACTTCTTATAACATCGGCTATCCCCCAATGAAAGTCCTGTCAAATTCAGTTCAGCGGTTCGGAAATTAGCCGGAGCAAATAGAAAAAAATAAAACTATATTAGTTTTTTTAATTGTATATCATTTATATGAATTTATTTAAAAGTGTTATTTTGGTGTTATAATCAAACACTTAGGGGCCATCCATAAATTACGTCACACGAATTTTAGAATTTTTAGAAGCATGAATGCAAATGCAAGGCAATTGCCGGACTTTCATTTAGTTGCGTACCAACCAGTGCCGTACAACAATAATTTCGTAGATTACGTTTTATTTTCTTTCCCTTTCTTCGTGCGTCTAAGTAGCTATCTAGCTACCGACAGTATTTACGCTGTTTTCGACAGCCGTGATGTTCATGCATGACGCGTCTATTTATAATACGTCATTGTATATATATGTGTGTGTGTGTGTGTGTGTAGCGTAAGAAGGCGCGTCGCGTGGGGTGCGCGTGGCCGTGCCCGGCGGCGCACGCGGACCACGTGCCGCTGTGGGACGCGCTGCCGCCGCCGCCGCCGCCGCCCGGCTCGCCGCCCCCGCCCCGCGCGCCGCGCCCGCCGCCGCCCCGCCTGCTGCGCGCGCCGCCGCCGCTGTCCGCGCTCGGGGCGCTGCTGCCGCCACACATGGCCAAGTTTGGTTAGTCTTTGAAGTGAAACAAAATAATAACTCCATAGTATGACAGTGATAGCTGACAGTGGTAGCCCAGCGGTAACGCGTCGCTTGGATAACCGAGTGATGCGGGTTCAAATCCGGGTCTCGCACCTCTGATATTTTCATGTGCGAATCATCGTGATAGTCACATCGTGATGAAACCTGCATGTCTGAGAAAACCTAACAAGTTTTCGAAAGGCATGTGAAGTCCGCCAACTCGCACTAAGCAAGCGCGGTGGACTATGGCCTGATCCCCCTCGTACTGAGGGAGGCCCGTGCCCAGCAGTGGGACGTTAAAAAAGGCTGATGATGATAGTACGTGCCACGAAAGATGAGACTTGACGAGCGTCAGTAGCGGCGGATTTTCGCCGGTAAGTCGTGTTAATAAGAGTTATGTATAATAATTTTGGGTATCATCTTTCGTGGTACAGACTGTACCAAGCACTCAGAGACGGGGAAGAGTTAGCCTTAGTTTAGGCCCCCGCCCTCCTGCTCCAGCAGCGGACACTGTCCGCGTTTGGGGCGCTGCTGCCGTCCCACATGGACAAGTTTGGTTAGTCTCGCATAGTACACTCCCTTTGTTTGTTTGTTTACTTGGGTCAGTCTTGCATAAAACACTTCAGGGTTCATGTGGATAAAAGGCCTTCTACACGGTCGGCACCAATCACCGACCATCGTGTCCTTGATCGAGTTAACGTAAAAATGGACAGTGTAGAGATCGGTTGTCCGACCAATATTTGGTTGATGTCAACGGCCTTGGTCGGCTCCGACCATCTAGGACGAAACGCGAGCACTTCACTACGCGCTTGTCAGTCTTCGTGGACGCATATCATCGCCCGTTGTAATAAATGATTCGCAAAGCGAAAGCCTTAGGATATCCTGGAAGTCTTCAGAATCAAGAATCCTTAAAATATTGAGATGGTTCAAAGTAATTCGCTCTTTTAGCCACATTTTCATTCACCTTTTTATTTGTTTATTTTTCTTCTTCACTGAAGCATAATAAAGTGATTGCCAAACCGATATTTTGAAGCTTTGAATTTAGCTACGTCTTTACGCTTTGAATGCCGGAGAGAACTGACCAGTTGAGTAAACCACCCGACCGTGCAGAACGACTACAAAAATTCCAGTTGACCCGACCAAGGACACGACGGTCGGCGGTTGGTGCCGACCATGTAGAAGGCCTTTTATACTATCCATCCAATACTATCTTGCATAATACTATTCATCTTCTGAAAAGGTTAGGTGCGTCATGCATGATATGTCAATCTTTTATAATACACTCCCTCCTCTAAAATAACTGGTTACTTAATACATAAAATACAATACTACGAATGCAAAACTTTACGGCTACACGAGTAAAATAAATAATAATATTATGATATGTAATATTTTGCATTAAAATGTAAAATAAGTTTTGAACTTGGTGAAAATATTATAAACATTATAATAATTATTCTAATACTCTATTCTCTCGTATCTGAAGTTTAATACACACTTTTTTTTATTATATATTTTTTTTAATTTTCAGATCCTACGCTCCCTATGCCAGGTTTCATGCCGCCCGAACCTCCGCCCGGTCTCATCACTCTACAGTAGTGTTAGTTCTTAAGAAAAGAAAACTGTGTTCGTTAAATAAGTTACTACAGTGTGATAAAAACAATAAAAAAGAATTTTTTTTTAGTTCTTTTTGATGTTGACAAATTTGTGATGTTGATTTTTTCTTATGCCCACTATTGTATATAATGATTGCAATAATATATTTTATACATTTTATAATGTATGCATTTATATATGTATGTAGTAAGATATAATTTACTTTACTTTACTTTACTTTACGTTACTGCTTTGTCATATACATTAATATTTGGACATAGTTATGCAAACCAGAACCAACCCACAATGGTGGTTACATTGAGTTAAGTACACAGATAGGTACAAAATTGCGGGATTTATATATGCTAATAAGATAAGCTATCTACATATTCTATAATATTATAAAGGTATTTTTGGGAAAGAGGTTTATACTTTGTATACAGTTTAATGAAAATCGATCATATCAGATCTTAGAATAACTTTTCATTCTGTGGGTTGGTTCTGGTTTGCATAACTATGTCCATTTAATATGTTAAAATTCGGAGTTGAATCTGGTGAATAAATATTTTTTGAATTTTTTTTATAGCTACATTCATTATTATCGATACTTTTGTCTGTGACCCATGGAGTACAATAACCAGTGGAGAGCGCGTGCGGGGGCTACCGCGCTCACTAAACATATGCTAAATCAAGCTTACGCGACGGAATTTTAGTCAATCGTTGCAATTCTATGCTTAAATACGGACCAATACGAATCAGTCGTCACTTGGTTGTCACTTCGTTACCCAATCACAGCTGGCGAAGCTTACCTCTCCCCCCGACGTAAATGAGTGACTTTGAGCTATAACAAAAACGTGCCGATGCTTTCTCCACTGATTGTTGTGCTCCATGCTACGACCGCAACACGGCAAAATCATTGAACAGATTTTGATACAACTTTGTTTGATAATAGCTGGTTATCAGTCAATATTTAGAATACTTTCTACTGCGAAAGATATGTAATTTCTTAGAAATACCAAGCGGTACAATCTGTCTATAGTAGTGTTATTATCTCGCTGTAGACTCCGCCATAAATCATTCGAGTGTTTCGCTCTCTTTCCCACTCACGGGCACGGCTCCTGTGCATTACTGCAGTCGATTAGTGATATCGATAGTTGTTTTTTTTTATATTTATAAATAGGTGATAGAAATAAAAACACGTTTATTTTTTCTTTAGATTTTTTTATTACCAATAAAATTACAACCTAGCATATTAAATACAGTGAAACCTGGTTAAGTGAGACATCAAAGGGACCTGCAATGTCGTTTCACTTAAAGAGGTATTCCACTTACCCAGTGTCTCAGATATCCAGGTATAAATAAATATCTGTCTCATTTACAGAGGGTTCTGTTGATAGAGTTTAGTGACAGGTTATTTCAGTTATAAAGGTGCGATCAAACAACAATGTTATCTCAGTTACAGAGGTTTATGCATATAAAATTTACTCCCTGACTCAGTTATAGAGGTAACTATGATGATAAATCGAAAGAACAAATCCCAGATATAGAGGCTTAGCTCGTTCCACTAACAGGGGTAATTCAATGCCAAAGTGTTGGGACCTCAGCATGAGTTCCAGTTATGGAGGAAAACTAAAACTACAAAATTAAAATTCTATGTCTGACTCATCGTAATCGTCATCATCATCCACATGAACGATGAACTCTTTGCATAAGAGAGATGTGCTTTTCTCAAACCTTCATCTTGAAGCAATTCTGCATGCTCCACACATTTTTGCCATTCCGTTATCGATAACAGCGCGCGCGCAACTAGCGCACATCCCTAGTCCTATTATGATTTATGGCCAAGTCTGCAGCGAGGTAATACACTACTATAGGGACGAACTCAAGCAGAGCGAGGGTAAATAGTCATTGTTGCTAATTACAATTATTCTATTGATTTATTTTGTATTTCTTGATTTGTATTTAGATTCCTTTGAATATCAATCACAACTCAGTGATAGATATTTGAATTCTATTGGAAGAAGATCAATGATTTCACTTTGTTTTTTTATTTGCACTTTTAAAAGTTAAGTATGGATAGAAATTCGAATATAAGCAATGTTACATAATAAGATTGTAAATATATGGTTTTATCATATTGATGGTTTTCTTTTAGTACCTGTATTATATTGTCATTTGTCACAATCTATGTATAGAAGTCAATTTGCGTTTTTAGTCTCCCTCAAACTCAAACGGCTAGACGAGAAGAAGTTAGAAGTTGCTTAATTAGTTAATTAGTCCCGCTGAGTTTCTTTCGCCAGTTCTTTTCAGGTCAGAGTTCTCTTCTTTCCGAACAGGTGGTAGACTCATGACGTTCAGTAAGAAATTGTAAGAATGTTTATGCTGAATAAAATATTTTGATTTGATTTAACTTGAATGAGTACTTCGCTGCACTAATAGCTTTTGAAATGGAGTTTGTTCAACCAGAAATCCAGTCACAAGTGCATATGAACATCATACATTTAATACATGATGCTCGCCCAGAAGATTTAACAGAATATCAGGAGAGTATCAGCCCGTGCCCATCTCCAGAGTAATAATTTTTTTATGAAGAACCAAGACTGATTAACGTAATTTTAATGAATAATTAGTACCTACCTAGTAAACAAATAAACTTTTGATTCAAATTTTGTAAGTTGTATTTATTTTATCAGTATGTTTATCGATGCCTATATTTTACAAATAATTAACAGATTTAGATTCGGCTTCTGAATTAGTAAAAATTACTATAGTAATAAAAATTTGCAAAAAAAAAAATAATTTATAGATTCGACTCAGACTATAATATAAGTATGTTACGAATATGGTAATATATCGACAAAATATTGTTCGCAACACTAGGCGAAGTTATACCTAAAGGTTGCTCGCGCTGGGTGCACGCCACGTGAACATAAGCTTGGCGGTTAAAGGGTTAAGTATAAAAAGTAGGGAAAACAAAAAAAAAGTGTGTGTGTACTTATGTACACGCGTTAGAAGTTATACTTCTTTGGCGTAACAAGATAAAATCTTTTTAAAAATTTTATCTTTCGCCTTATCTACGTTTGTAGAGAAAACGACACTCACAATAGAAAAACGGTATTATTACGGTACATTGAAAGTTTTATTATAACGCATTATCTAGTTTAATGAAGTTTATTTTAATTATTTTATAATATATTATAATATTATTTGAGAAAATAATTTTATGTACAAAACACGTATGGTAGGTTTAGAAACACTTGAATAAATAAATAAAATAAATATCGTGAATACAGTTTTCAGTTCTTACGCAAGAATTGATAAACTCCTCCTGCGGAAGTCGGTTAAAAATACGTAATGTTTTTTTGGTGGCCGTTAATTAATTCGGAACAATATAATGGTGTGGCTACTCTTCGAAGCGATAACTTATTTCACCTTCTCCATGCATATGGTTTTATGTTATGTTGTAAAGAGAAAGGTTCAGGGCGTCTATTTATTTTAACTAGCGGTACGTGCGGCTTCATTCGCGCTAAATCTAGGGATGAGCCCGAGCGAAGCGAGGTTGACTCGTCCTAGTAATATAATTATATTATGTAATATTTTGTGAAGCCACGGGTCTTGAATAGAATTTTCTATTCTAGTCCCATTTGACTTCAAGTTCATATTAGCGATGTGTCAACTCGGTTTGCCAACCCGAGTCAACTCGAGTTAGCGTCGCGCCGAGTCAGCCCGAGTTCGACCGATCGTAACCCGGGTTGGACACCGCGCGATACCGAACCTCGTCTCGCTTGGAACTTAGTTTTTTGTTTATACACGAATCGAAGTTTGCTTTCCGACGGAAGCCAACTCGGGTTGCTTACGAATCTTTGCGCGCAATTAACGTCCATTAGAAATAGTAGCGAGTCTACAAAAAAGTACTTTTACTATTGACTACTATAACAGACTACAATATACATATAATAAAATTCTAAAATAACTGAATCTTTTTGAAGTGAAACTTCTTTAAAATCGATATGATTTCAAACTCGATGAAACGAAAACATAAGTCCATAGTACCAGGCGCTCAGAGACGGGGAAGAGTTAGCTTATTTTAAATTCAAGTTGTTTTTGTTTTTAAATTTATCCCCAATAGGGAAAGGCAAAGGACTATAGTCCATACAGCCTAGTCTAAATTTTAAATTCAAGTTTTACTTCTGACATGTGTACTTTCTCTTTGCTTTGTACACACGCACTTTTTTTATATTAAATATTTTTTGTATGTATTATTGAAATAGTTATTATTATTCATACAGAAGCCAAATTTATAAATTTCAGAATTACAAAGCAAAGTACTAGACTCGTTTTGATTAATTAATTTTTCATGCAATAAAAACATTTAATAGGTAGCAAATTTTTTATACAATTGGTTACATTATTATTGAGGTTTGAAATATAGTTTAAGTTACGCATGGATAATGTAGCATTCGAATGGTAAAAAAAAATTCGTAATCTGTCTAGTAGTTTTTGAATGCATATTTTTATTATTTGTTACAAGCATTATATTATTGGTATATTAGCGTTGTAAAGTATAGATAAGTATAAAATATAGTATTGTAAATTGTGAAGACTTAATTGGTATAATATGTTATTTTTTTTCTCGTTTTATATGTAACTAAATACTGTTTGTCTTCCGAATAATAAATAAATAAATAGTATAGAAGTAAAGATATGACCCGTTTCGATGTGCATAAGTTAAAATAAATTAAACGATTTTCATATTTTTTAGTAAAATAAAAGTAGCCTTAGTTACTCTTTATAACATCAGCTGTCTGCGAGTGAAAGTCCTATTAAAAACAGTTCAGCTATTTCAGAGATTAGCCGGAACAAACAGACAGTCAAAAATTTTAAAAGTTATTTTTTTGATGTACTAATTACTGTATAAATTTTCGTATGCATTTAGTGAAAAGTTTTTAATTTGAAATTAAAAACAGACACTTCAATTTTATTTATAAGTAGGTACTAATACTAAGGAATATTTAGACCTTATGTTCATTCGACAGTTCCA
Source organism: Boloria selene (assembly GCA_905231865.2). Classification (NCBI taxonomy): domain Eukaryota; kingdom Metazoa; phylum Arthropoda; class Insecta; order Lepidoptera; family Nymphalidae; genus Boloria; species Boloria selene. Next base: position 5,772,718 of record HG993156.1, read on the forward strand.
ACCTATATTTTATTTAAGTACTGTTAGACACTTATTAATTTCTATTCTTATATTATCATCGATATTTGTTATTTTTTGACGTGTTTATAAAATCTACGTGATGCGGATACATGATTAAAAAATATTTAGAAATCTAAGAAGTTATGAATACCTAAGAATACTACAATCTGACATTGATTTTTAGGTTTTATGAATGACGTACCCTATCGAATAGAAATAGATATATTTACTAAATGGTATCGAATTATCTTAGACCTAGACTATAAGAAATAAATAAAGTTAGGGATCTTGATGTTTACTTTTATGGATTCTGAAACGAAAAAATGACATGTTAATTAATCTGTTTTGACTTGTTTTAAAATGCTCAATGTTATCTACGTTAATACGAGCGAATTTAAATCTGTATATTTGCTTTAAGAACTCTGACAACTCCTTAGATCAAAGGATAACTCCTTGCGATATAGATTACGGTTGTTTCAAGTGCCAGAACCTCTTGGGTTAATATTTCTACACAACATTGAACTACAAAACATTGAAAAATGTGGTAGAATCGCCTAACATACTATTTAAGATTGGATTACACTACAAATTGCGCGCTCATTTAAGAAAAATTAACAGCTTTGTACAGCTAAGCAGCTAAGTATGTATCAGATGTAAAATATAAAAAATTTAAAAATATACTTTATATATGTATTACTAATTATGCATTGTAGTGCATGCTTTTAATTTAGAATTATGTATACAAAAAGATATTGTTTAGTTTTAATAGTTAAGTGTGTGTTTGTATCTACTCTAGTTACTAAGCATCACTACGTAGTATAAAACAAAGTCGCTTTCTCTGTCCCTATATCCCTATGTATGCTTAAATCTTTAAAACTACGCAACGGATTTTGATGCGGTTTTTTTAATAGATAGAGTGATTCAAGAGGAAGGTTTATATGCATAACTAGCGGAACCCGCGGCTTTGCCTGTGCTAAATCTAGGGAAGAGTCCGAGTGAAGCGAGGGCGAGTCGCTAGTTATTTAATAAACAAATATTGTATGTAATCTAAAGTGATTTTACGGAAATAAGATATTTTGGTGCAGTAAAAGTAACTATTAAATATGTTGACCCGGATAACCAATTATCAGCATACTGGATTTTACCAAAATCTGTCCAGCAGTTTTCTCGTAATGCGGATACGTACAGAAAAAAAGTCAGACTGAAAGAAACGCAGACAAAAATTCGAAAAACCGTAGAATCGGCCTCAATATCGTTGATAATGACTATTATAATTTGTAATACATTTTCCAAAAAAAAAATCGTTAAATGTTTGTTGATTTAACTTCGAATTTTATTGTAAGAAAAGATAATAATATAACAAACGCCCCATTTGACTTCATTTTAATACTAATTATATATTTATAAAGATTTTTTTAATTAATGTAATCAATTATCAATAGCCATACATATAAAGAAAGGAATAGATCTATTGAACTCGAAATAAAATGAAACAATGTAGGTATAAACTAAAATCATACCAGTTATCATGCTAACTCGAGTTAACTCGAGTTGACCCGGGTTACCATGATTCGAACTCGGGCTAACTCGAGTTAGCCAGATCCCGAGTTGGCCCATCTATAGTTCATATTAAAGAAACGCGTGGACTTTCTATTATTTTGACTTAGTAGTAGGCTTGAGACGTATTTATCGTCGCTGCTACAAATACTAAGTATTTAAAAGTCACAGTCTGTAACAGTGACAAGTTTTCAAAAATACCAGTGACTGACGTGATTACTCGTTTGACAGAATAAATACCAAGTACTATAATAGTAGTGCTTACTAGTCACTACTAGTATTTGGCGATACTGACAGCTGACTGATACTTTTCTTCTCCCTCATCAAAGTCACTAATGCGAAAATAATAGGTCTATCTCGCTTATGCATAGGAGGGGCCCCGAGATAAAACGAGACAAACCTAGTATTTTGTTATAATTTACTCGCACAAACAAATAAAGCATTAGCACTAATTAGCAATAATTGTTAAGAAAATAATACATAAAAAATAATATCATATCTAAAAGGTATATTTAGTATTTTCGACTTATTAATTAGATTAGTATTAATTAACACGTTAATAAAATGAATAAAATCTCTACCGGAAGTTACCGGCCGTAAACACAGTTGTTATCGCCATTTTTGTTCACATTAAAATAAAAGAGTCAGATGATTATAATATATTTTATACTTAGTAAGAAATTAAAATTGATTTAAAATATCTTATAACGTATTCACGTTTTATAAAATCTATTTAATAAGTAATAATCTATTTTACGAAACCAGATGGAAGTTAATTAGTCGGAAAGGACGCTACCGCCGCGCCATCTAGTATCGTATCCATTACTTGTATGCTATGGTCGATCTTCCTAATAAAAGTCAATACAATTACTAATTGATTGTAAAACCACTTAAAATGGTGCTAAACGAGAATAATTAATAATATAATAAATGATAATTATATTAAACCTTGTTATTTATTTGTAGTATTATTGTATATAATGATTGTTATGAAATTAGTTTGATAAAATTATTTCTTATTGGGAGTTGATTTGACTTGGCCATAGAATTAGTACGTAAATTCAAACTCGAAATCTAATCATACTTGGTGCTAGATAGTAAATAAAGTTAAGTGTGGTTTTAACTGACTAATTATTGTTTGACTCTCAATTTCTTCGGCGTGTGTGGGAAAAACGATCACAAGTGTAAATTATAAATGTGCATAGTTAGACTATTTGTAAATAAAAGTAAATAGTGTTAGTTAGTTTTAATATCGTATTTTTTTAACAAAATGGCGAGTAGAAAATCCAGTATGGTTTGGGATCACTTCCAAGACGTAGGCAATAGTTTTGCAGTATGTAACATTTGCAGAACTAAATTATCGTTTAAAACGTCGGTGTCAAATTTAAAAAAACATTTTGAAAGAAAACATCCTACCGTACAGATGGTAGGTAGAATATCAGAGAACACGGTTGTTGCCGCGGGAAACGACCTCATTTCGGCACCTTCTTCTTCTACCGAAATAAATAATCCACCCCAAGTAGAGACAACATCCTCAGTTGACCAGGCTGCACCCCCACTAGTTACCACCCGCAGATCCAACCCAACTATCACATCTTATTTACCGCGAAAAAGAACAGCTCAGGATAAGAAACAAATAGATAGAAAGGTTATGGGTTTATTTACGCACGATTTTCACCCTTTTAGAATTGTTGAGCAGAGAGGTTTTAAAGAACTGATAAACTTCGCTTTCCCCGGTTATACTATACCATCCAGAAAATATTTTGCTAATGGGATGCTCCCGGCAGAGTACGAAAAAATAAAAGCTGAATTAAAAGGAAAAATAGCAATTGAAGTAAAATCCGTGACAGTTACAGTAGATATTTGGACATCATCCACTAACGACTCATATATGGCCATAACGGGTCATTACATAGAAGAAAAAATGTGCACATTAAAATCTTTTCTTTTGGATTGCACTCCTTTAGAAGGAAACCACACAGGGCAAAATTTAGCTAGAGATATAAAACGAATTTGCGACGAATGGCAAATAACAAATAAAATTTTGATTGGAGTGTCCGACAATGGTAGGAATATAAAAAATGCAATAGAGAAGGAGTTGGGCTGGAAACATTTTCCATGTTATGCACATACATTAAATTTGGTAATCCAAGATGCGTTACAAAAAAATGAGGATATATATGAGATAATAGAAAAAATTAAAGGTATAGTTCGACATTTCAAGAAAAGTACTGTGGCTTGGGAAAAATTAAAAAAATATCAAGAACAGGAAGGGGGAACTGCCAAACGACCTATACAGGAAGTGTCAACGAGGTGGAATTCCACCTATTTTATGCTTAAAAGGATGGTACAAATTAAAGAACATGTGAATAGTGCTATGGCTAATCTTGGTATGGAAGTGGTTCCTGAATATGAGTGGACGGTGTGTCAAGACCTCTGCAAAGTTTTGGAACCATGTGAAGAAGTGACCAGAGAGATAAGCGGGCAGAAATACCTCACAGGGAGTATCGTCATACCTATCACTGTAGGATTGCGAAAGACGTTGGAATATTTAGAAAATCTAACTCTTATTACTGCCGTGGAAAGAGTACGGCAAGATCTTCTAAGTGGATTAAAAAATAGATTCCTGAACCTAGAAAGGAGCAAAACATTTTGCAACTGTACATTTTTAGATCCGCGGTTTAAACTGTATTTTGAAGATGCCTCAATTGCCGAAGAAACTAAAAGGCGAATAATTACGTTAATTAGTTTACAGCCCGGATTTGTTGAACATGTAGCTCCGCCTTCAAATTCCAGTGTATCTCGGCCTAACCAACTTATAAATTCTATCTGGCAGGACTATCACGCAAAAATGGCAAACCATCAGCCCGATGGCACACCACTTTCGCGTGCTATTGTCGAGGTACAGAGATATCTCGACGAACCTGTTTTGGCCAGACATGACTGTCCTTTAAAGTGGTGGAAAGCCCATGAAGTGGTTTATCCAAATTTATATTCATTAGCAATCACCAAATTAAATGCTATAGCTTCTTCTGTGCCATGTGAACGGGTTTTTTCTGCTGCTGGAAATTTACTAACAGAACGAAGAACTCGTCTAGGTTGCAGAAAAGTGCAACAATTGCTGTTCTTACACGTAAATAAAGAATAATATATATTGAAGTTTTAAATTGTATCTATTACAAAAAAAGCCTTCCTCGATAAATGATCTATCCAACATAAAAAGAATTTTTCAAATCGTTCCAGTAGTTCCTGAGATTATCGCGTTCAACCAAACAAACAAACAAACTCTTCAGCTTTATAATATTAGTAAGGATAATTTAAGTAGGTACTATCTACTTTGTACTTTCAATAAATTGTCAACCTGTTATAAGAATGAAGAAGAGTTTTCATTTTATTTTACTAATAGTGCCTACTTAATTGTTTAGACTCAAGAATCTAGAAATTTTACATGTTGGTTGGTTCCTATATATAGCTATCTATTGTAATTTGTAAGTAGGTACTAAGAGAGGAAATTTGAAATTCGCGCTGTTCCCATTGCCAAATCACAACGTCGCTAGTTGTGACACTAATACTATCAATCCTTTTTACTAGTTGCTAATATAGCGATTTTCGATCCCTATTATTTTGTCACCGATATTTGTCACTAGTATTTTTAAATCACAGTCACAGTGATACTTAGTATCTTCATTTACCTAGTATGACCCACCTCTACTTAGTAGCCATTATTTAGTACAGTTTCTGAGGGGGACGGCGCGTACGCAGTCCCCACTACCAAAAATTACGCGTCCGAGTTATCCGCATTAGGGATAATCGCAGAGGTCAACCCAGCCGCAGTGCAATGGGAGGGCCTCGCTCTGGGGGAACCGCCTTCTTGATCACGGTGTCCCCTACGCCAGGTAAGTATGCTCCCCTCGGCGCGACCCGCCATAGTCACTGTTCGCGAGAACATCTTGCCAGCGCGATTCAGAAATCGCGTTGAAAAGAGCAGCGCTACCTATTGCCTATTTGAATAAACTACGTCAACGTCGTTGTTACAGTGCAACTAGCGGCATCTATTAAGCAATTGATAAATTAAAGATAAGCTTTTTAGTAGTAGGTAGGTACTGAGACGTTTTATATTTATGAGTATTTATATTGCTAAAAAATATAAAGTACTAAATATGTAATACAAAAAAAGTGCGTGTGTACAAAGTACACATGTCAGAAGTAAAACTTGAATTTAAAATAAGGCTAACTCTTCCCCGTCTCTGAGCGCCTAGCACTATGGACTTATTTTTTCGTTTCATCGAGTTTGAAATCACATCGATTCTAAAGAAGTTAGAAAAGCAATATATATTATAAATGTTTGAACGAAACGAGGTTGAGTCGGTAATTTATAATGGAATAACTTATAGGACACTGTAATACCTCTTTATCTTGACGGTAGATCAAGATTCAAGAGCAAATGGACCATGCAATACCTACTTTGTACTTGTACATAGAGATGCTGCATACTATATACTAGATATTCTAGTTTCTTTCTAATCTCCGTAATGAAAAAATATGCAGTATCAACAGTCATCTCTCGATAAAGTCGATTGTATTGTCACAGTTAAATTGTAATCTATCTCGCGAGATTGTAAACTGTCGAAAGATTGTGAACCGTAATATACAACTTACAATTTAACTATATTATACCGGTAAATTATAAACCAACCGTCAAATTGTGAAACGGAATGCGCCGGAACAAACCTCGCGAGCTGATTGGTTGAACGTAATGTGCCTTTCTCTGCCATATTTGTTGATTAGTTCGTTGTCAAATGTAAGCAAACAGTGTTTTATAATAAATTGATTTCGTGAAAGAAATAACTGAAATCTTTAGCATTAGTTATATAAACTTGTCGTGTAAGTACAATGAATGTTTGATTAACCAAAGAAGTGTAGTTTGAATGATAAAAAAGTTCACCGATTGTAGCCTAAAATTACATACAGTTTTCTTTTTTAATATTTTTTATGCATGAGAACCTATATGATTTTATTTGATAATATTTACAATGTCGGATATTGAGGATATCCATCAACAAAACCCAGAAATACCAATCATTGTTGATGAGGACGAATTTATCATAGAGTTACAAAACTACTACAATGCGCATAATGAAAATAGTAAAAAATTAGAATGGACAAATCAAAGAATACAGAGTGTAATAAGATTGTTGGAAGAGTATAACACGATTAAATCTCAAGGTGGGCGAGTAACAAACAGGCATTACCATCACGCAAAAAAATATGATATAATGAATATCGATAACCAGAAAGTTTTAATTATGAAAAGAAAGGATATCAAAGATCCTGTGATACAAATAATACCAACGGAAGAGTATTATCAAAAGATACTCGACGCACACATTGCCACTGGACATGGACGTCGAGATAAAACTGTTCACGCGTTGAAAGATAAATATGTGGTGCCAATATTTGCAGTTTTAATATTTATAAATTTGTGTAAAACATGTTTATCAAAGAAAAGTTTTCCAAAAAAGGAAAAGGTTGTAAAACCATTGATTTCTGACGACTTCAATAGTAGGAGGCAAATGGATCATGAAGACCTGTGCGAGAATGAACGTAGCATCGAACAAGAAAGAACACGATCGCACATAAATTTAAAAAGAACGGCAGATAAAATTATATCCACATCGTCTAAGAAATTTAAAGATATCAGTACTGATGCAACTGTATCACCTTTGAACAGTAAAAACCTAATTGGAAAAGTTTTAATAAATAATAATGAATTGGATCAAGTTGGCGTAGACGAAAATAGGATGGTAGTAGGAGGGGTTAGTATTAGTTTATTTTTTTATATGAACTTAAAGTACTTTATATAACAAACTAGCTGATCCGGCGAACTCTGTTCCAGCAGAATATAAATTAGAATTACTGATTATTGCTTTCTGATAAAATTTTTAACTATCAAATATACAAAAAATTACGTTTAGGTGTCAAGTCAATTGTCATTTGCGTCAGGGTGACCGTTTCAAAAATGGCGAATCTGCCCGAGTATGGTAAAAAATCTGCCAAAATCTGCCATCATATTATTTTACATTTTTTTTCATTTATTATACTATGTGTTAACATTTGCTTCAAAGTTCAAACTCTTTATTTTGTTCATGTCTCGTAATATTATTATTAATATTAATAATATTAATCTTAATTTTAATATTAATCTTATAATTATGAATTTTCCTTTGCCTTTACTACTATATGCAAATCTTTTTTCATTTTCTTTATTTCTTTTTAAAATTTTTCCACTTCCTCTCCTAAAGAAGATTTATTGAAATAATTTTATCATGTTAGTTTTTTTAAGCATACAATATCCAGTAAAAATAGTAATAGGATAAAAAAAAAAGATTTATCGTGAAGTATTTTCTTATATATTTAGAAGCAGTTTGTAGCGACCCTACTTTTTTGCGCCAGCGGTCGCGGGTTTGAGTCCCGCTGGGGGCATTCATTTGTTAAACTCGAATGTTTGTACTTCAGTAATGGATGTTTATATTTATATTTATAATATGTATGTATTTAACCTTATATATGTAGTATATTAACTATCTGGTATCTGTAACACAAGCTTCGTAGCTTACCACGGAAAAAGATGGCGCTGTTGTAAAAAAAAGTCCCAACATATTTATTTATTTATTTATACACTAAACGCCAAAAAAGAATAAGGCAGATAAGACAACAAACATTGATTTGAACCTCGATACTGATTTATCACTGTTCTTTGTTAATAGTTAAAAATAGAATAAACGGGAAATCACTCAGTAAATTATTATTCCCTACCAAATAAATGCATAATAAAAAATTAAATAAATAATAAGATACAGAAAATTATAGTTATTAAATTTATATTTCACAATAATAAAGATTTCTTTGAAATCTGCCATATTCTGCCACTTATTTCATTCGTCAGCATATTGTGCCACAGTTCAAATTTAGGTGCCAAATCTGCCGAAATGGCAGAAATCTGCCACAAATGGTCACACTGATTTGCGTTTTGTTGTTGACTGTTGTTTTTTAAAATTTATCCCCAATAGGGAAAGGCAAAGGACTATAGTCCATATAGCCTCATTTGCGTTTTGTTATTTCATGACCCATGTCAGATGCGTTTTTGTTTTACCACGTTATAAGGTCCGCGCGCACTAGGCGTAACTGCACTGCAACGGAGCGACGCGACACGACACTGTAAAATATTCTATGTATGAAATGTACTAAACATAACGCACTACGTGGCAGCGTAACCACGCGATGCGGCATTGCACGGCAAAGTTGGATTTAGAAAAATAATTATAATCTGATATTTATTCGACGGAATTCTGACATTTCAGAAATGTTGCTAACATTGAAACTTAATTCTAAAAATTATTTTTAGAAAAAGTTCTTGGTTGTGGCTTACAATCGCTTGGCAGGACGATGGCAATGGGAGGGAGTGGATGAGTAGGGGAAATGCTCCCTATTATCCCTATACTACTCCCATTACAAGGTAATTCATAGTTCATGAGAAAATAGGTTTTGAATATTGCACTCACCGGCGGCCGCCGCGGCACGCTCGCTTCGCTCGCGTGCGTTGTGGTCATATATCTAACCTAACCTACCTAGAAAGAACGAAAAAAAATTAATATAGGCCTTCTGAACCTATGTTATCCAAGTCGAAAAAAATTGTTATTTACGATGAAAGCACTTTCACACATGTCCAGAGAAACGCAAAACTAAATATGGCGGCGTTAGGATAGTTGACAATGACATTTAAGTAATTCGACATTTTTGACATAATGATCTTACGTCTTTGTCTCACATGTACAAAATCCTATTGTTATCCTTCTCTCTCATGTTGAGTTTTTATTAATTTTCTCTAAAAATATGTATTACCCTGTATCGTGAGTGTTATTATTGTGAATTATGATCAGTGAATAAACGCCTATCATATATATAAGTTTCACCCAATAACTCCTGCCAAGCGATGGGGTATTACACTAAGTTTTGAAAAGTATCTCAATTATATTCTGTAGTGCTAATAAACCACTTAAAAAAATTACCAGATTTTTATTCGTTCGATAAGTATCATAAAAATGCATTAAAATTTTTATATTTTCAAATTTCGCGCCTAATTGGACGAAAACGCCGAAAACAGTGAACTTATGTACGTTAAACATCAATAGATTTGTATTCCGATAGTTATCGATAGTTTGAGAAAAAACTATCGATAGTATCGATACTATCGATAGTTTCGTGTATTAAATAAACAAATATTAAAGATATATGCTATAATTAATTGAAACTAATAATGCTCCAGCAGAATCTGTAATTGCTCCACCGCTATCATTATTGGTTAATTAATAATTAATTTTTTAGAATCCATTTTTTGAAAATTTAATTTTTCTGTAAAATCGCGAAAATTCGTTTTTTCTTTTTGAACTATATCTCAAAAAATTGCTCCTTAAATGCTCCAGCAGAATCCATAATTGCTCCACCGCTATCATAATTGGTTAATTAATAATAAATTTTTTTAGAATCCATTTTTTGAAAAATTTAATATTGCTATAAAATCGCGGAACTTCATTTTTTCCTTTTGTACTATATCTCAAAAAACTGCTCCTCAAATGCTTCAGCAGAATCCATAATTTCTCCACCGCTATCATAATTGGTTGATTAATAATTATTTTTTATAAATCCATTTTTTTTTAAATTTTATATTGGTATGAAATCGCGAAAATTTGTTTTTTCTTTTTGAAATATATCTCAAAAAATTGTTCCTCAAATACTCCAGTAGAATCCATAATTGCTCCACCGCTATCGTAATTGGTTAATTAATAATTAATTTTTTTAGAATCCATTTTTTGAAAAATTTAATATTGATATAAAATCGCGAAAATTCGTTTCTTTTTTAACTATATCTTTAAAAATTGCTCCTCAAATGCTTCAGCAGAATCCATAATTGCTCCACTGCTATCATAATTGGTTAATTCATAATAATTTTTTTTTAAATCCATTTTTCGGAAAATTTAATTATGCTATAAGGTCGCGAAAATTCGTTATTTCTTTTTGAACTATATCTCAAAAAATTGCTCCTCAAATGCTCCAGCAGAATCCGTAATTGCTCCACCGCTATCTTAATCGGTTAATTAATAATTATTATTTTTTTAATTTCAATAAGTTTAGAACACATTATTATATTATTCTTTTTTATGTAGTAAATATATTATACTTTATTTAATCATACTATTTTTTTTATTTTATATGAATTACAAATTCTTATATTTTATATTATAAGAATATTATAAAAAAATAATTCCCGACTATACAGGTTTGATGAGAAGGGAAATAAATAGTAATAACTTAACAATCGATAGTGCCATAATAGTTATCGATACTATCGATAGCCCATGGCTATCGATACTATCGATAGTCTATCGATGTTTAACTAACACTACAGTGAACGCCATTATTACTCTGTGGTCATAACATCGTGATGTCTAAATGTAAACAAACAAATGCGCTGATAATTTGAAATTGATATAATAATTGTTTATTATTTAAAAATGAATTATTATTCTACTTATCGTTGGTGTGCTGTTCCTGAATGCAAGAATACTAGTGTAAAAACACCGAACAAATTATGGATTCATGTGCCAACTGATTTAAATAAGAGAAAAACTTGGTTCAAACTTGCGAGAAGGGATCCCAAACTATTATGTGCAAAAACCCGTTTGTACTTTTGTGAAGATCACTTTGATGTAAGTACCTAAATTACCTATCAAAAATATCGTTTACAATCAGTTACATGAAAAAATACATATTTTCGGAATATAGTTATTATTCAATTATTATTGAACTTAGTAAAATAAGTTGCTAATTTATATCTTATTACGTTACAGATAGAACAGGATATGGAAAACTATATGAAGTATAAAATAATGGGTTCAGTAAAAAAGATTCAATTGAAACCGAATTGCTTACCTTCCAGATTCAGTTGGAACAGAAAACATAAGTCTTCTTCAAATGAATCTCATCTTACTGAAGCTAAAAAGCTACGAATATCTAAATGTAAAGATCCTGTCCAAGATCAAATAGAAGAATATAATGTCAAAGAATCATCATCATCCTGCATTGAAGGTAACTTAGTAAAGTTAGAAAAGAATACTTTCAATTTTATTATTATCATGATTATGAAATGTAAAATTTTAAAAAATGTTAAATCTTTAAAAGATAAATAATGCAGCCTTGTATGGTGTACCAAATCCCCAATGTCTAATTGCATGACACTCATTGCTTACCTTCTTCTAAAACTTATCACTGATGTAGTTTTCTTATAATACAAGCATTTTTATTATTATTTTCATTACTCACAGATTCACAGACAGCACACGAAGTTCCAGTTGAAGTCACTCAAGTACAGGAACAAGTAGTCTTGAACCAAAAACATAAAGCAATTCAGGCTTTTCAAAAGAAAAAATACAGAAGTAAACAGGTTCAAAATGATGTAAAACATAAAGATGAAATAACTTCACCAAAAAATTTCATTGTATCTACTGCTACATCGTCATTAAATACATCTATGAAAATTGATCAAGATTATTCTCCATATCAGGCAAGTCTTTATAAGACAAATTACTACAAAATATATGCTGTACTATATAATATGAAAAAAAGTGAGTGTGTACAAAGTACACATGTCAGAAGTAAAACTTGAATTTAAATTAAGGCTAACTCTTCCCCGTCTCTGAGCGCCTGTACTGTGGATTTATTTTTTTGTTTCATCGAGTTTGAAATCACAACGATTCTAAAGAAGTTTTACTTCAAAAAAAGGATTTGTTCTACTGAGACCACCAAGTGTTCCTGCTGGAATGAAAGTATTTAAAACAGAAGTGAAACAGACAAATCAACATGTAGAAGCGGTGATTTGAAGACTAAGAGAATTATTTAGCATGTTAAAATTGCATTCAGTTATGAATTCGAATTTATGTGGCATATTGGATTTATGTATAAGAACAGCAGGGGATTTTTTTTTCATATGGAGTAAAAACCCTAGACTTGAAATTATTTTTTTTGACTCACCATGTTTGATTGCTAACTCTATATACACAGAATGATATATTGTAAGACTGACCAATCAGGACAGACTTTGGAGTGTTGACATTTGAAAATTTAACATGCGACAGATTGTGGTACAGTTCATAGTGATTATAATCCAATAGTATTTACAATTTTATGGTGACATTTTAAATGTTATTGTAAAATAGTGATGGTGTAAGACAATGGTTAAAATGAAAAATCCAACAGACATTATATAGAGGGGGTTTACGGTTAGAATTTGGAAAGGGTTTTTCAAAAGTAACAGAAAAACCAGACTGACTGATCAATTCAAGCAGTATCGGGAAACAAATTACAAAAGGAATGTTGCCGAGAGGATCAACGATGGCAAGTTACGTATGGAAAATTGGTCCATTTGTTGAACAGTTGAATAACATTTTATATAGAAAATAAGCACAAGTTTAGTATGTGGGGTGACTCTTGGCATAGTGGGTGGTATTTTTGGATAGAGATGATAGGGAGTTTGTAATCTGAATATATAAAAATTATTTTGAGGATATGATGAAGTCAAAAGTTATTGAAACCAAAAGTTACAGAAAAAATTGTCTGTTTGTGTCCTTATTACAAGGAAACCACTGGACCAATTTTCCATATGTAATTTAAATTATGAATTTAAATTAAATTCCTTTTATTTTAAACGGCTTTTCTCGTGAATTTAAATTAAAAATGTATTTTAATTAAAAATGTATACTTTAAAACAATACCCCTAATTATTTGAGCAAAATAAGGTAAGAGTAAGAATTGATATTTTAAAGAGTTTCACTTTGTATTTTCTTTTAGATCGTTCACGAGGTGATGGTGATCAAGCCTGATCCAGATGCGCCTGAACAAGAAGAGGAGAACAAGTTAAGCAGCGAGGATATTGATAGAAGTAGCAGTACTATATCATTAAATTCAGCAGTAGCAGATTTTAATGATATAGTACCCATATTAAGAGATATGTCATCATGTTTGCAAACAATAGCAAATAAATATGATGATTCCTTTGATAGTTTCAGCAAGTTTGTAGCAACCACACTAAGAAATATGCCTCAACAAAATTCTGAGGAGTTGCAGCGACAAATATTAAATCTATTGGTGGCACATCTAAATAAAAATAAACCTACAAATGATGCTGGAGAAAAAGTTAAAAGTTAGTGCTGTTTTTTACTTCTAGGAATTTTTAATAAAATACACTGCAACATTTAAAGGTATAAGTGAATGAACATCTTCAATTTTTATTGAAAAATTTACTTTAAATGTACATATATAATAAATAAATAAAAAAATCAAAATAGTATATGATTGTCTGAAAACTAAAATTTTTAATTTAAACCAAGTTACATAATATAGTATTGTTTTTTTTTGTGTCAGGAAATGTCCGGTGTTAGTAAATTGTTTGTTTATATTATAAGAATTAAGAGGTCTGAATAATAGGCTAATTTATTTTATTTATTTATTTACAATATATTATATAGTTTAGTGACTTATACCAAATTGTACTTTTCTGTTTTAGTATTACCTAGCATTTACATTATCTTTGTTACCTAGTATATTATTATGTGATCTGTGGTATTACTCATATTTTAAAATTTAATTCATATAATAAGCTTTATTTGTAACATAATATAACACAATTAATAACTACAAATATGAAAGTATTAAGACCAACTACTGGTAATTTGTCAAATCTCTTTTGGCATAAGTTTTTGTGGTGATATTAAATGGTCATATATGGCTACTTCTCCAAACGATAAAAAAAAGTGCGTCTGCCTGGAGAAACACTTCTTCTAAAGATATTTTTGTTATATAAAAATTGTTTTACATTGTAGTTTGCCACTCTACACCTTGGATATTTACATAATGGTGCCTAACTTTATTTTAAGTACATTAAAAAAAATCGTAAACAGTCAAAAATTGATCGCTCTGGTGTGTCCTGACTCCAGATTTGTTAGAATTATGTTTCATAACTTTTCTTCTATTACCGAATTTTGACTGGAAAAATGTTTATTAATTAACTAAATAATGTTTTTATTGAATCAAATGAACTTTATATAATTACGCTTATTAGTTTTGGTTCAATACAAAAAGAAAGAAGTGTCCGACGTGTTTTGTTGATAGCTCTGGAACAACATGAAATCATTTGCCAATCCCAAATTATGCACTCCAATACTCCACTCTCCTCCCAGCTAGGTGTTCCAAGTCGCGTTCCGAAAGCTACAAAGAGTCGTTGTGCTCTACGCTTCCGCAATTTCGATGTACGAAGGTAAGTCATTGATAACTCTGGCTTTGGTTTTCAAAATTATTGATTGCTATGGCACATTTTTTAAAATTATTATTAAGTTAGTATATAAATTGATTAGCCTAAAGTGTGTGTAGTGAGGATGATAAAATGATGTAAAAATAAGGAATTTGTAATGTTAATACTTTTGTCAGAATTTATAAATATGTTACTTTTATTGACTGCTATGGCACTGATCGCTCTGGGCAAAGTGGCCATAGCGATAAATATTGTAAGAAAATATGTATCTGAGTATTAATTTCTTGTTCAAATTATATTTGTTGCATATATGTGGATTTATTACAAATCACAAAAATTTATATAAATACATAATTGTAACTCCAAAACGTTTTTTTTTTAATATTGCTCACAACTGTTAACTGGTTGCAAAAACAGATAGAATATTTGTTTGAAATCAATACATCCTTCCCCCCTCCCTCTTCCCTTCATCCTCCGCCTTCGTTCCCCCTCCCTCTCACTTCCCTCCCACTTCCCTCCCTCCTCCATCCCTCCCTTTCCTGAAAGGCCGGCAACGCATCTGCAAGCCTGGTTTGCAGATGTCCATGGGCGGAGGTGATCACTTCCCATCAGGTGAGCCTCCTGCCCGTTTGCCCCCTTTTTACCATAAAAAAAAAGATCATAATAACGCTTCGAAAAACACTATCGATCGAAGAAAAGCGAGAGAAGAAGAAGTTGGCCGAGCGTCGTCGTATGGAAAAAATTAGAAGAGATCCTGATCTTTACGCTCAATGGCTAATTAAATCAAGAGATAGCTATCAAAGAAAAAAAGAACGAGGCAAAGTAGTACCAATTACAGTTCTCGAGGCATAAGCTCAGCTTTGCATTTGTGTGAGTGCAGTGTAGGGATAGGCACGACCGAAGGCGTACCACGTTGCAAGTGGTTTAAACTGGTATAAACTGGTTTTTGATGCGCGGCTATTGGCTTATAGCTATCACTCACACAAATGCAAAGCTTACGCCTCGAGAACTGTAGTGCCTTTCGCATTTTTGTTTTTGCTTTTTGTTCTTTCGCCAGTTCTTCTCAGGCCAGAGGTTTCTTTTTTCCGAACTGGTGGTAGACTCATGACGTTCAGTAAGAAATTGTAACAATTTTTATGCTGAATAAAATATTTTGATTTGATTTGATTTCCCTTTACTTCAAAACAACAGAAATTAATGGGGAAAAAAGTAGGGAAAGCTCTAACAAATATAGTGAAAAACAGATTAGCAAAATTAGCTCAAATTCAAGAGCAACCAATCGTTTGTGAAAATCGGGATGCAGAAGAAATCACAGAATGTGATCCCTTGGAAGTTTTGTCAGACCATTTGCCGCTCGATATCTATAATGATAACTTAACAAAACCAATAACCAGATCTAGGGGATTATTACGCAATGTTACAAACTTATTGCAAAGTTATGAAATTCAGGGTGCAAGTTGTTCAAATATTAATGATACATCTACAGTTTGTCCTTCATCACCCTAAATATAGTATTGTGAGAATTTTTAGTAAATAAATATATATAGTATAAATGATTCTATTAGTTAAGATTTTCTTTTAAAAATGATCCTATTTTCTAGAGTTTTTTTCATTTCTTGTATATTTAACAGGCTTCGACTGACATGTGATTGCTTTAACAGATTCTATTATGTTTTAGTCAGTGGATTGATATGAATTTTAAAAAACTATACATATATAACAGTTTTTCTATGATTCAAAATATTTTTTGATTGCTCTGGCATCAATATTGATCGCTCTGGCTACGCAAAATTTCAAACATGAATATCTCATAAACCGCTGGTAGAAAAAGAGAGACAATAAGAAAATTAGTTTTATATAGACCTCCTTATTTGTAAAAAACACATTAAACTCTATTATTATTAATATTTAAAAATCACCAGAGCGATCAACTAAATAACGGTATTTTGGAGAAGTAGCCATATAGTATATTCATCACCATATTTGATATTCTGGTCTAAACAGATTCTAATCTTTATTATTAGTAGGTATTGCTTTTATATTTGACAGGTTGTTAGGACTACTTCACTCAACTAAAGGTTCTTCAACAAGCATAATATTATCTCATTTCACTAATTATAAGTCTTCAAATAATACTTACGTAATATGCCAAATAATACGTAAGTATTATTTGAAAACTTATAATTATTTTAAGTAAAACATTCGTCAACACAGAAAAATAATTTGTAAACAAATAAGATGCCATTACATTTACAATAAAAATGTTGCCAAAATATTACATTTTATTTGTACATAGAATTTATTTTTATTTTGTTTATATATTTATAAATTCCAAATTCTTATAAATATTTATATATTAACAAATAACATTAGATCTAAAATTATTATTTCAACTGGAAATGAAATGAGTAACATAGTATTGAAAAAACAATAAAGCCAAATATTATGTGATAACTTGTTTCAAAACAAATGGTAACATTTGAAAAGAGTACCAATTTTCGGGGGAAATTTGGTTACTTGCAAATCTATTTGCTTGTATGTGTGCGTGCCTTCGGTTGTAATTACGTGACAAATACGCAAACATTCATGGTAGTGATGGGACTCAAATCGAAAATTAATATTCGAATCACCTGGCTAAAAATCGAATCATGATTCGAATAAACCCTTTATTTGAATCGATACGATGATTTGAATCAGAACAATGATTTTAATAAACAAAAATCGATATAAGTATACCTTGGATGGATCTGATTTTGAATAAACTATTTTTTTTCGAAATCAAGAGATGCAATTTTAAGAAAAGAGAAGTGATAGGTAAAAGAAAACAAACAAAACAAAAATTTACAACTAGCGAAGTAAAGCAATAAACTAGCTAGCTATTGTTTCAATTCTGTTGTTGATGGCTGTTTGTCCATTTTATTAATGGTTTTTTGATAGCTCGACGACTGACAAGCTATGGTGATGTCAAAAGGACGTAATAATCGATATTATTTTTTTTTTTTATACAAAATAGTATATATATTTATAAATATTATTATCGTCAAAATCAAGTGTGGTAGAGAGAACTAAGAGAATCATAATGTCTGATTCGGACCGTGACATTGCATTTGATAATTTATGCACACAAGAGTTAATAATTAATAAAACTAAAGACTCCTCATCGGACAATCGGATCAATATTCAAATTTCAAAAAATAAAGTCAAAGTTCAATCCATATTTAATTTTATTTGTTAGGGACCATATTGATAGGCATTCATAAATCATAAGTAAGTACAGATATGAGATAATATACATGTATTTAAAACTATGTTTTTGTCAGACGGTGATTCACTCTTTACAATTTCTTTGAGAGACCAGTACCTAATCCAACTGCTGGCCTCGCCTAGCTCGGGCTCGTCTTTAGATTTAGCATTAGCGAAGCCGCGGGTTTCGCTAGTAAATGTATACAAAAACTTTACAAATTATATACTAAAACTTTCCTCGAGTACCATTCTATCATTATATAAAAAAAGGTGCAGTCGTTTTTGAGTTTATCGCGACCAGACATACAGACGCGGCGGAGGACTGTTTTATTTCAGTGATTATATTCATACATTCTTGTCCCTTCTTTGTTAGATTAATTAATAGGACCACTTCTTTGCTTTTACCTACTTAGAGGACTATTACAAAATAAAAGAACTATGGTTTCGGTAAATTAGACGACGCGGACGCGCAGCAGTGGATGCGCGTGTGCGGCCATGCAAACTGCTTTAATACTCAATATAAAGATAAAAGAATAGGCTTAGGAATTTCGTATGCGAATGTACCGATGCGCAAACACCCCCCACCACTTTCTTCCAGCGTTCTTTTTACGTGACGCGAACTGTAGGTATATACAAAACCAGACATTTTTTTTTCATGTTAACTATTTTATACCCTACCCGTTTCGCTCGGGCTCGTCCCTGGGTGTTCTCTGCCAAATTTTATACGACAAGCGGTTATCGATATTTCATGACGAGTGAGAGCTTTCGCTTTTACCTATATATTTAGATAAACATCTTTCAATTTATTTCAATATATTTAAGAAAATATTTTTTAAAGCAGCTTGTCCTTCCCTTGATGTTCAGGATTCAATGTCTGTGCAAGATATCTAGATATAAAAACAGTTCAGCAGTTTTGTCACGAAGACTAACGTAACTGACTATAAGTTACTTTTCATAAGTTTCATAAAACACTGACAATCCGTGTTATATAATAATGTGATGAAAAAAATATTATTATTACCTAATTATTCAATATCTGGAACTTTTATTTGTAGAAAGATTAATTCAGACACACAACTTTTGTTCTTTAGTGTTTATGAAAATAATATCGAGTAGAAATCCTTTTACAAAATTTTGCAGTTTCTAAGCAAGGATTGAGAAATCATATTGTTTCAATAAATTTGTTTCTTTAATATTTATTTTAATACTTACATCATATAATTAAATAAGTATTAGCAATATAAATAGTATCATATTATTCACTAAATGAAATATTTGAAAGTAAAAGGGTGTTTTAAATAAAACGATTCATTAAAAACAATAAAATAGATTTTCATTTATTGTGAGACGAAAAATACAACAATGGGACTTATCACCTAAAATGGTTAGTGGCAGACTGTCATGTAAAAACAATTTATTGTTAGGTAGAGGCGGGCAGCCCGCGCCCTACGACACAGTAGACTCCTAATATATGTCTTTCATCGGAAAACTGTACGTAACGAATATCAACGAAAATATAGCAATATTATACACAAAACGTTTCCATGACCTCTCTATTCACTGAAACCGTAACTAATATTAATATTAAACATGTGAACTTTCAATAGTTTTCATTTTTAACTAAGTTTTTTTTAAAAAGGCTTTATTGATTCGAAGCTAATACTTGATTACTTACAAGATTGTTTAATAATTTAGTAGTGATCGCGCCGGGCGTCCGTCGCTCTAAGTCTAGGCGAGGAGCAGCTCGTGCAACGGAACGCGCCTACAGACCTCACAAAATGAAACGTAACAACTCTCAATACCGCTACTATGAAACGTTCTATACAAAATTGAACATTGCCGATTCTAATCGTTCGATCATCATTACCATTACATATTACTAAAAACAAGTGGGTTGCGAGCGGTCGGCCGCTGTCGTGCGACTCTCGGTTCAACTCGTCACTAGGTCCATTAAGTACATGTCTTACTCTTATAATTCGAAAATGCCACTGTTGCGAACCTACGTCGCCTATGCGTGTGCGCGCGCCGCGTCCTCCCCCGCGCCAGTCTGTGGCCGGGCGGGCCACATGGACCTCACGAGCCACATGGACCTCTCGGGCCACATGGGCCACACGGGTCACAGAGTCCACCACGCGGGCCGCAATGAACATCGAAGGCGCTGGGGCGGCGCGGCGATGCTCGTAGAGAAAATATTCCAAAATCAATTCGTTACACCGTAGACTATATTTTGTTGAATAAACTTGAAGTATTTATCGATAATCAATAAGTACATTATAATAATTGAATAATTAGTATTTTGTTTCATAAGAGACTAGCATTACAAATAAATACCTTCAGCTATACAATTTAATGTTTATTTCTATTTAAACATATTGAAGATGTTCAAAGTGGACTACGTCGGTTTTTACACAAGAAAGCGGAGATCGGTTCTTGTGTAGAAACTTTTCTGTTGATGCGTCTACGCTTCGAGATATGACTTAAATATATACTTAGAATTAGGGAAAAGGTCGTAAAAACAAAAAAGTTATTGAAATTTATAACAAACACCTTAACTAATACTTCAATAATTTAGTTATGTATAGGAGGCGCGCGGGTGGAGCGGGGGCGGGGGGGGCGTCCGACGCGCCGCTAATATCACTCGGCGTACGTACAAACGATGATGCTGCGCTACAAATGAAATAACTTTATACAAAAGATGAGTCGAGGCCGCGCGGCCCGCCCCCTCCCCCGCCCGAGACGCGCCGCAACATGTCTTCGACAAAAGCAATACAAAACATTTCATTCCGTGTAAGTGACGACACGACGCTACGCGAAAATTTTATTTTATTTTCAAAAAACACACGCCCATTCGCTCGTCCTCGCGCTTAAATCTAAAATTAATCATTAGACAATATTTATTCGTTCAACAGACGCGCGCGACTGGCGCGACACGTATAATAATAAAATATTTTCAAAACAATCGATAATTAAACACACTAGTTAACAATAACTCGCGCTCGAGCGTCGGCGGCGGCGAGGCCCGCGCCCGCCCGCGCTCGCCGCGGTCGGAACGAATACGTGCATGCTCGTTAAAAAATATCCTATACACAATCGATTACGCAGTCGGAGCGATGGCAGCGATGTGGCGGCGACACGGCGACGACACGGCGACGACGCGGCGACGAGACGGCGACGAGACGGCGGTTACACGGCGGTCTCCGTGTGGCTGTGGCTGGAGAGCCGCTCCACGTCGAGGTCGTGGGGCGCGAGGGCGTCGCGGGGGGCGTCCGCGTACTCCACGCTGGACGAGTGCGAGTAGCGCTTGGAGAGCGCCGTCTGCTTGCGCAGCGCCTCCGCTAGCGCCGCGTCGGCCAGCGAGCCGCGCGAGTCCAGGCCCTGCCGGAACGCGTTCACCACGCGGATCTGCCCAACGCCCAACCGACCGCTTAGTTTTTCTTCCATCTCTTGTCATATCCAGCTCTGGCTCACTCGTCATTGCTATATGATACTTGTCAGTTTGCTCAACAAGTTTGAGGTTTGTGAAAAGTTACCAGTTTGTGTAAGTATCATATAGCAACCACGTATTGCACTAGCTCTTTTTATAGAGGTCAAGAGGCAGTAAATATTATTTGCAAGATGGTTTTTTTGAATAATTTAAACAAGTTATAAAAAGAACTAGCGAACACATAACAGTTTGTACGTGAGTTGCAGACACATGAAATTTGGAGATGAACCAAGAGGGAGTGCCAATAGTGAACTGCGCAAGGGAAGTGTCCATTTAATTTACAGATACGTTCCTTAGGTGGACCATTTTTGGACATCTAGGAACATATCACTTTACGTACAAATAGAAAAGTAGTGAGCCAGAGCTAAACACCAAAAACTTATGGCGAATCCTTTTGATTAGTCACTACTAGTTTGTCATGGTTAATCAGCAGCATATCGTAAAGAGAATTATAATATTAGTAATAAATACATTTTATTACTACATTGGTTATTCCATGGAAAAGAGAGTGCAAATCAGAAGGGTGCGCCGTCACATAAAATGGAAAAATGTACATTTGTTGGAAAACAAATAGAAGCACACCGAGCCATTAAAAGAAAGGCGAGAAGCGGTAGGTATTTCAAAAATCCAGTCACAGATAATCCACGCGCAGCCGGAGATGGGGTCAAAGGTCCAAAAAAGCCGTGAAAAATGTGTCAGATAAATTAAAGCTCTCCAGTTAGTGTTTGACCCTATCTCCAAAACATTGGTGAAGGTCCGCCATTGCAGGTCGACGTGCTGGCGATTCTGCCGGCCGCTCCCACGCATGCCATGCAGTGTGATATGAACTACTTGCTCCTGCCATCTCTGTATACAGACATCAGGTGATTTTTCGTCTTATAATTTCGGTATCATTTTATCGCCAATTATGTAGCGAAAATATTAAGTTTTTAAATTTTCATGTTCTGAAAGCTTGTGCTCTAACAGCGATGACACCGGAAGTATAATTAGTTTAAAATTTGAATCTTCACCCAGTCGTATCATTTGTTAGTGACGTGTCGGTGTGTTCAGTGGTTCCATGCATTTATTCTGTGACTGCAGTTCATCGACCTCCTCTATGAGATACGCGAAGCTCTATGCCCTTACTCTAACATACGAAGCAACATCGATGGAGTTTTCATTTCCGATATCCGAACATTAAGCAAAGCTGAATAACCTAGTTTATTATATTCCCAGAATTCTTCACATTAAATATTTTTAAAAGCGTTATTTCTAAACTTAATTATCTAAAAGCTTGTTTATAATGAACTCGACTGTATTTTGATAAAGCTTTTATGACAATTCCTCGACAATTTATGGTATTTTTAATGGAGCTTTTATATTTTAAGTTTCATTTAAGTGCAAATATGAGGCAACATAATATATACATTTACCTACAGCAACTAATGAATGAAAAAGAAAATTTTGGTTCAACGCACACGACTGTTCAACGCGAAGGAATATAAATGAGTATGCTTCCTAAAAATGATCGCGAATCTACTTAGTGCCTAACTTAATTTAAAAAATTCTTTAAAAGTTACAATTTAGTAGTAAAAAGATATACTTACGAACTCTACATTATTTATCTAGGAAAGCATTACGAATTAAGTGAAATATGATGAATATGTATGAAAATTTTTAGACATTACATTGAAAAACTGCGATTAACATTAACGCTTATATTTATCAATTTTTTAAAACTTACATAATATAATAAATATAATGCTATTTTAACAAGCCCTCCCACAAAATAGAGAACGTTGAACCATTTCCAACAAATCTATTCTGTTGAATATATAATATTCAGAGTGTAAAATACATTTATATGTACGTATTGCACGTTGAATGGATTTTGGGACACAAACACAACACATAAAAGTCATACTCTGTTACGGAACCCTTCGAGGCAATGATATCATGCAGCAAGAACCATGCCAGTGATGACAAGCATGCAAGCTCTACACTGACCGATTAAATTCAAACCATTGAACTACATTAAGTGGTGTTAGAGAAGCGAAAATAAAACATAGACTAAGTTTTAAATAAAACTATCTTTTCGGATTTTTTATCTTTTTGGTTTCCTTTGTTTTGAACAATTTACAGCAATCACAAATTATAAAATTTCTACAACAAATTTAAAAATTGACTAATTTAGGCTCTTTCTAAACCACGATTACTGCAAAGCATTCGAAACTTCGTGAACTAAACACATCATAAATCCGCGAAAAAATCCAAAAAGATTTTTTAATTAAAACAACAAATTCGCGTTAATCTAAAAAATAAAACAGCCTAAGTAAGAAGAAAGGGCGAAGTTAAAGGGTCAGTGTGGAAAGAAAACGGAATAGTAGTAACGGATAAACAGTTGTAGAGTATAGTAAATAGTAGAACGAAACAAAGGACAAAAAAAAACAAACGTAGAGGTGAGTGAAAGAGCAGGCTTTTGAAATCTTACAGCTTGATCGGTAGAAGTCTTGCTGTAGGGCACAGGAATCAAGCGCTCTTGTAACTCGCCACCTATGACCTTCCGTGTGCAATGGGGATCATGGAAAAGAAAACCAAAACAAGAACATGAAGTAAAAGATTCACGACACGTAGAGGCGCACGCGGCATTAAATCAACTGCGGTGTTGACGATCGGACGCTATTCAATAAAATAAACTTAGAATTAAAAGTATACATAACATAAATCCTAACTAGTTAAAAAAACTTACATAAAATCATTAACTATTAAAACAATACTAAATTAGATCATATAAAACTTAAAGGTAAATAAAACGTAACTATTTACAAAATAAATGGTGTAAATAAACATTTCGAATAACGTCCGATTGTGTAGCAGTGGAAGATTTACAGTGTAAAATAGAAAGTAGATTTAAGGACTGTTCGAAGCCTAGAAGTGCCTCGCGAAGCGAACAGGTCTCGGGAAGAAGATAAATTAAAAAATAGAGTAGAGTAGGTGAACTAAAATAACGCAGGGTCTTCCTATAACCGTAACAAGCACATTCATGGGTTGTGCACTTAACAACTATTTATAACTCCATCCAGGGCTCCTTTACATCCATTTTTATATCGTAAACTAAACAATATTAAAATAAAATCATAAAATTATAATAATACAATATTGAAACATTGATCTGAAAACACATAGCTCTCGATAGTAATGCGAGTAGAAGCTTTAACACTGAATAACTTTGTATTATATGTGCGTGTGTGTGTGTGTGTGTAGGCACACACGGTAGTGTGTACAGTTTCGGGTCTCCATGCGGTACGATCTAAGAAGCACACATATTGTATCGCCGGAGTTGCTCACATACCAGATATCTATCTAACATATAAAATTAAATAATATGAAAGCGCTAGGGGCAATGACAACAAATTAATCAAAAAATCTCACCGATTTTTCTAAATTTCGGTTTCAACATCTATTTACATAGGTGATACTAAGTTCTACGAAGCACGTACTAAAACAGCTAACATTGACCTCACATTTAGAGATAAAAGTTCATTATTCATAACTTACTCATGCAAATGATGAGTAAATTATCAAATAGCGTTTCACCTGCGATCTAAATCTGCGAGCTCATGCTGTGCTGCACTAGACAGACGAAGCAAGCGGCGTCTAACATCGATCTATCGTACGACAAACAATCTGGCCAACTTTGGACGACAACATCAAACATTTGGCCAACATTAAAGACATACACTTTCGTAGACGGCCAGTTACCTTATAAATGCAGCTCCAAACGAGGCACGGGGTGAAATGAAAGTTACTTTGGAATATAGATACTTTATTACTAAGGTTTATTAAGAGACAAGCAGCAGTAGTATCAATATAGTACCATTTTATACCACGTTCGTTGGTCGTGTAGCAGAAAATCATGCCACTATATTTTAAGTGTTAATCTATCGGCGTGAGGAAAACACTATAAGCGTAATATTAAAAAGGTTTTGATAAAAGTTTAACTTTTATAACTATCATTAGAATTTTAGTATAATATTTTATATCCTAACCTTAAAACTTAATAGCAGGCGAGTACTACACAAAGTGCGTCAAAGAATTACATTTAAACGTTATAACGTACTTAGTTAACATAAATATATAATCTAGTACAAATCCTTACACATCGACAGGATATTTAAATTTGCTTGAGAAGATTCCTGCGGTATGAGAAATAAAAAGAAATAAAGAAACAGAAGTTTGGAAGACTAGAGTAAACAGTGTAGTGTGATAGCGACAGTAGAACTACTTTAAACAAAAAATACAGTCATAAAAATTACCTATAATAATAATTAATATTCTACTACATGCATAGTATTCAATGTTTTAGATATAAATTTAAACAAAGCTGTATCTAATAATAATAAGAAGAAAACGATATTAAAAAGAAGTATATGCAAACCTTAAAACAAAGTTACAAAGTAAATTTCACCGGTCGGAGTTCGACTCCCGACTCAAAACGAAATGTACTTTGTAAGACCCGATCTTTGCAATCAACATGAAAATAATACGTCAGTAATTGTAAAACATTAACACAAAATCTTCACAAAATCACATCTAAAATCGCATCCAATAAATAAAATAAGAAAAACATCGAGCAAATTTAAATATCTATAATTAAAATTATACTTATACAAGCACTTGGGTAGCAAATTATGAATTCATTCATAAATATGGCACATTGATTGTATCTTAGTTAAATAAATTTTCAATATAAAATTTCAACATTTTCCAAACACATAACAACGTCGTAGAACATTTATTAAGAACTAAAAGGAAAAGTATTTATGTATATTTACAGAAAGTTTATTTCTATAACCGTTTCGTAAAAAAATAAATGAACGTGCTTTGATTCACTAACTATCGGCTCTAAGAGTGTATTCGATTTAGAACAGTGCACCATTATTTAAAACTATAGTTAAATTTTATACTTTGCAAGTTCTAATGTATCGCTTAACCTAATAAATTTAGTAAACAATTTCAAGACTTAACTAAACTACGTTCACACTTACGAGACTTTACGGGATATTGAAAATGGGGATTATATATTTAGAATATATTCAAACAGGCGTTACTTGGCAGTTAATATTGATCACCACGATATATAAAAGCTTACGTTTTATCGAAAGATTACATTAAACGTTTAGAGTCTTGGTGTATAAGTTTGTATATTTGGTGTAAATTTGTTTAGTTGGGTTAATTAGTCATCGCTCTGATGCGAGATGGGGCTGAGCGCGGGCAAGCTGCCGCCAGACTGTACGCTGATCCTCCTGTGCTCTGCCAAATAATTATTGACAAATATCCTGCGACCGGCCAATATGTCCGCTTTTTGCTGTAAAACAACACGACGGAGCCGTCAGTTGCTTAATGGCGGCGTACGCGCAGGCTACGCTACGTAACCAAACTGCTAGGTGTTGCCAATACGAAAAAGAAAAAGGGCAGTGGCGTTCCAAAACCAAACTGGCAACACTATTGTAATAAATGGGAGATTTTATATTCACTCGTTAAAAAGGCAAGGAAGAATTGATGCGTTAGCGTTTTGGTTTTAGAATCCCAAAACTACAAGAAGTGAGGAATTTTAGCTGTTAATAGAAAATTTGTTAAAAATTTTTAAGTAGCAGTTTCGTTACTAATTAGGTGCCTAAATTTATCTAGGATAGGGGCATTCACACTAGCTGGGGCGGGGCATCCAGTAGCAATGAAAAAATATATATAAGAAAGAAATACCGTGTGGGAAAGCTACTACTACGATATAACTTCAATCCGGTATGTGAGCTATTATCGCGCGACGGTGCGGTCCTCGGGTTGTCAAATGAAATATCGGTACAATTCAAATAAATACTTTTATTCAAATGAGTTTTAATATTAAGATGTTTATACGCCGGTTAAGTATGTCAGTAATTGATTTTAAGAGTAATCGTTACATGTAACTCAAAAATAAGATAATGAAATCAACTTATTAAATAAGTACTTACACAACCGAGTCAATAATAAAAAATAATAATAAATGAAATAAAAAATAATTAGTACAGGCATTTTAAGTTTTGTAACCATAAATTATATTTGGTACTTAATTACTAGTTTTGGTGTGGTAATGGATATTTATTTATGTATATTACTCATTTTGTTTAGCTTCTTAAACACTAAAGTTAGAGGTTTGGTAGATATTGTGATGGAATTATGCATAAATATTAAATATTTCGGTGAAATTAGAAATGGTGACAAAAACTGACGTTCTTTGCGTATAAGTTTGTAAAACTTGAACTTAAAATAAATATGAAGAATAAACAATCAGATAGGCTACCAAACATCTAATTTAAATTAAAAAAAAACAACTTGTGCATACTCACAGACATCTGTATACATGCATAACGCTGTAACATAAGCATGATCACACTTTAAATGCGAAGCAAAAATTAATCATTAAAAAAATAAAAAAAAAAAATACATTTGTACCAAAGTTAAAAATAATACATCTTCAATATATACTCTGTACTTACAATCTAAGTGCGGCAGCCATTTTGTAGACGTACAAGTCACAAAATGGCAGCTTGCTTCTCTGTCTTATTAACCGATGACGTGTTTACGACGTTTGTTTTAATTGTTAAGCCAGAGCGTGAAAGTACCGAAGACGTCAGACAACGTGCAACACGGGCGTCATGCGACTACTGTACTGATACCGATCTAGATTCTAGACAGAGGCTATGTATGTAATACCTATGGGTACCTATGAGTGATGTCGGCGTCTCGCAGGAGGCCTACTCGGTCAGATCTAAACTTACCGTTAACATCTGAAATAGAGCGTTCGTTCTAAGACTGGGCGGCCCCCACCATAACAATACTATTGAAAGAAAATTCTATGGAATTTGCTTGAAAATTTATTAATTGTAAATAGATCTCGTAACATTCGCATAATCTACATATTAAAAGTTTAGTTCGTTCGCTCTCACATGTGAGCGTCGTGTGGCGAGTGCCATTCATTCATCTAACTCCATGTCGGCGTATACAAGGTTCATACAGCTATTACAAGATTACAGTGTTTTCTAAAGGTATAATTTGAATAAAATAACAGTTATCCATATAATTGTAGAATCTAATTGTATCCCAGTTTTAGGCAGAAACGGGGTAAAGTGGTCCCAAAATTTACTATGAAACAAAACATCAAAGCAGCCGATCGGAGCACGTCGATTTCAATCAAACTTCGATCGTGTCCTTCGTCCACACTACTCGCACATAACTAGTTAGAATTCTTTAAGTATTAATAATGTAGTCAAATTTAAAAGACTAAAAGAATTAAGTTACAAAGTTTACTTTAAGGAATTATATCAATTCGTAACAGCTATACAAAATATCACTGCTCTGATATACATATAAAGACGTTCGAGAGAATAACAAACTTATTTACATAATATATTTTCGTCTATAGTGTAGCAGTGTTCGTTACATTCGGAGTCGGCGCGACCTACGAGGGTCCGAGGCTTAACTAGGCGCTATCAATATGAAAGCATCCCCCGGTCTAGTCAGGAGTGGGTGGAACGTAACGCGCGGCAACAGGCACGATTCGGTGTCACCTAACGTCCGGCCTAACTACATTATTGCTATGATCTAATCATTTAACACTTAAAGTAATCGCTTGAGCCGATACGGGGCGCGTTAAGTACGGTTGAAGTTAGAATATGGTGGTTTCGGTGCGTGGGGCGGTCTGTTGCGAGTGGGGGGTGTGGGGGGTGTGTGAGGGGTGCGCGGGGGGCGCGTCGTCCGCGTCGATGTAGGCGATGTCCTGCGGCGCCGCCCGCAGCCGCGAGCGCAGGCCGGCCGCGGAGTGAGCGGACAGACGCTCCTCCAGGTCCTCCAGCGTGGACTTGAACGCTCGCACCACGCGCAGCTGCAACCAACAACACGCGTGACGTCACACGCGACGCGCCTACCCGACAGCCCCCCTACGGATCCCGAACGTCCCGGACGGATCACCGATCGCGACAAGCTTACGAGTGTGGTGTGGATTCCGTTAGCGCGCTCCCGCCGACGAGTCTTGCTATATCTACGCATGCCAGACGATGGATCGCCTGTGCCCGGTGGCCATGCAAGAGAAACTAGGTGTGACCGACAGATCCTGGCCTCGATGGTTCGTGAAGATCGAAGCTGGGTTAGGGGCGAAGTATAGCGCGAGTGGAGACAGGGTGCGAGGGCGGACGGTGCCAGATGAGGGCGACATCTACAGCCAGAAACGTGGGAGATGCAAACAGACGAACAGAACTATTGGAGTGCTCCCGGGGAGTCACCGACACTGTCGCTTGCCGGATGTGAGAGTGCGCTATATATAGCATTCGATGGATGTTCCGAAACGAAAAATCGAACAAAGATTGAGGCAAATGATCAAAACTCATGTAAACTAATGGAGACAAACAACCGAAAACTAATGTCTAAATGAGTATGAAGAAAAAAAAAGAGAAAACCGAAGCAACAAAAAAAAATAGTTAGTGAAGCGAAAAATGATAAATCGTGATACATCTTACAACGAGTGGAAACCACAACATTTCACACGTACAACAACAACAACCAACCAATGAGGCGACAGTGTCGTGTCTCGCCGCGGGCGTGTTAGACTAGACTAGGCTAGACTAAGCTAGACTAGGCTAGGGCTAGGCTAGGGCTAGGGCTAGGGCTAGGGGTGGTGTACCGTGAGCGTCCGTCGCACGCAGCGCGCCGCCAGCCGCCGCGCCCGCCACTACACCTCCGTCTCCAGCACCGGCCGGGGCTGCCAACAACACCTCTCTACGACGCGCGGCTCGCCCCATTCGACACCGTCCTATGCCACGCAGCCCTAGCTTTACAACCGCTCGCCCAGATATGGGGCGACAACCCTATCTTATCTACGCTACCAGACTTGTACACCTTCTAGGTGCGAGGTATACTACGGAATATCATCGCATGTGACATTTGCTCGTCCGACGTCATCTATGAACACCATTGTATGGTAGAGGTTGGGATTTAGTGTGCAAGAAGTGAACGGAAACGTTAGACCTATTCAAGAAATAACAAAATGATTAGGAAGAATTATTGATCAAATAATTTATTTAGTTCTCGGTTCAAGATCTTTTGTTTGTAGTCGACACCAAATAGTATTTCACAGATGACTTAGTTTAACTACTGACTAAATACTTTAAAGAATTAATTACGTTTCTAATGCTAAAGTCACTAAAGTCAATACTAAGTTACAATATAAAAATATAACTTAATTTTGAATTTAAAATAAATACTTTTATTTAAAAAAAAAACAAATAAAGATTAATCAAAAGAAACCAAATAGTAGCGGAGATTATAAAGATGAATAAAGTCTACTAAACAGATGACGTCAGGACGATCAAAAATACTTCGCATATCATTGACCGGTCCCAAAAATAATTATTTTCGTCCCCATATCTGTCGTAGCTACAAGCAGGCCAACACGGAAAAAAGACCGTTTAAGTACATATAATAAAATAGTAAGTTATCGGTGTCTGTACATGAAAGTTTATGGGACGGTTAGTGTCAACGATGGTTACGAGGATGTTATACAAATATACAAAATCAGTCAGTCAGTTTGTCTATGTGGGGTTGATGAGGTCTAGTGAATCGACGAATTAATTTCAACCGGCTTTTCACAGTTTACTCAAAGATATCTGGAGTTAGGTTACATTTGGCCAGGGGTTTCGATAGCATAAAATACAAATATTGAATACTTATTGTATAGACATGCATTTACGAAAACGAGAACGCGATTAGAGCTTGTAATTGAACAAAACATAAATGTGTGGGTGTAGCATGATGCATGTATGCGGCCGAAGCCTGTGTCGCGTGAAAGATAGTTCTTGAGGTGCCGACATAAATGATAAACAAAAATAATAATGATAAACAGAGGATAAACAACTAAAAATAGGATTCGAGTCGAGGCCTTAGCTACCCTTTAGACAGCTACACTACTCCTACACAACGCAGGGACGCCTTAAATGCTTGGACCAGGGTTTCTAATGACGCCGATACACGTGTTTATTTTAGTATTGTTTATGTTTTTATTTATAGCATATTTTAAATTTCTATCTAATTTAAATTCCATACGATTCTATGGTGGCGGCTCGCATTTTATCTCGTACGTTCTTTGTATGGATCTTTGATGATTTTAACTTACATTCTAGCATGCCATTTTTAATGTTAGTACTAAACATCCAATTTCGGGAGCCAAGGAGGAACAATTGCCTACAAAATTTTAGTTCCATCGATTTTACAATATGATAGTACCAAAAAATATCTATAATCTAGTTAATCACAATCGTGTTCATCATTAAAAAAATATTGGTAATTATCAGTATTGTAATATCGAAATAGTTAGAAAGCTACACAAATTCACTGATTTAGTTAATTTTTGTTAATTTAGTTTGGGACGTGTTATTCTCTAATATACTTACCCAGCGCCAACTCGCCTAGATGTTCCTCTATATACACAACACATATGGACACTACAGCTAGCCTAACAAAATACGCAAAATAACACAATAAAGGCTTTCCAACGGCAAGGCAAATGCACTACGCACATTCTCCAGTTTGACGCTTACACCCCTTACGTTTGACTGGCGAATAACCCCCAAAAACACGGCTCGAAAGGACAACATTCACAAACAACAACAACAAAAAAAAACAACAAAAACAAAACAAAAAACATATAACATTGACGGTACAACGGCAAAGGAAAGACGGGTTCGACCGACGGTTATCTGGGTTAGTTCGGCGAGCACTCACGGCATGCTCTCTATATTTAAGAAAAATCCACTCCACACTCAAATTAACGTTGCTTTAACCAACTGAACACAATCCGGTACAAAAATAATACATTAAAATAATTAAAAGTGGGCAAAATATTGAAAAAATTAATGCTCATCGACATCGGTAATGTTTGTTAGTACGCCGTGCGGCCTTGCTAGCGGGCTTCGGCGTAAACTTATTCAAACGAGCGGGTTGGATCAGTAGCGAGGATGTATCGGGTTGGCGTTTCACAAGCAAAAAAACACTATTCTTAATTAAAAATAAAACAACAAAATTAAAATTATAATTAAAAAAAAACACAAAAAATAGAAAAAAAAAACAAACAGTCAGTATGACTAAATAAAAGATAGATAGAAAAAGAAGTAGTCATCTTATATCGCTATGTGGTTGATGTTATGTGAATATCTATCGGGGTAAGTCATAGTAACTGTTTGTTTTATGAGGGATAAGTACATTCGTCACAGCCTACATAAATCATGCCAATAGGTGGGGAGGTTGGGGCAGTAAGGTCAACTTGGGTATTTTATGAAAAAAAAATAAAAAAAATTATCTATTGGGAAGCGTCAGACTGTATATCGGTACTGCGGAACATGCATGGCCGTACTCGCGATGTTTAGAGCTATCTAGTGTATCTAGGTCTCGGCCTGGCGTCGTGACATCCGGAAAGAAAGAGATAGAGTTACAGATTGAAAGAAAAAAGGTAAAAGATTGATAAATCAAAAAATAAGAGAGGATGTCAAGAAACCGGGTCGTTAAATTAATTAGTTTAAGAAAAGATAAATTCTATAGTTGTTCGGTTGCCAATTTCTTTATATCTATTTTTTTCAATATCTTTATAATCTATATGAAAATTAGCAAGCGAACAGACACTACGTTAAATATGGGCCAAAATAATAGCGTAACTACATTACTCTGTAAAGTGTTTCTCTGTGTAGGTATGGAAATAATAACTATTGAAAGAGAAAATAAGTATAGGATAGAAAAAAAATAACGGTCCGTGAAAAAAAAACAAAAAAATAACAAAACATGAAAAACAACTAAAACAATAACCGTTCAGTTTTGAAAGATTGAATTCATTATCGCAATCAACTTGTGTCATATATAACATTATCAGAACTGTGAATAATCCGGCTTTCTGTACCAATAAATCAAAAATGTAACATAATGAGAATTAGCAAAACCCATAGTAGGTTACTGCAATGCTTTATATATATATGAATGCATAGTATTGAAAATGGTGGTATCGGCTTGTAAATGCAAATAGTAAAATAATATATAAATGGAGTATAATATCGACTTAGCGTAGGATGCCCACGGTATCCGCAGTGTTGACCTGTTGGTATTGTACCGATAGACTCAACTATCTGTACCGCTGTAACCTCAAAACTTATCCCTCTTATATATGTGCACGAACACTTTCTGCCACTCCTATTATCATTATTTTCATTCCACATCATTTATTCTATTACTGTATAAAATCTACCATTTCTATATATTTATTTAGAATGTAACCTTTATACAGTAACCAACTTTCAGTCTTAGAAATCATCACGAATTCGTGATCATCATCATCACCAAATCATGATCATCATCTAAGACTTGACTACTATTTGCAAATTCAGTCTTTATTTACTAATTATTCCTATCATTTTTGAAATATTGCAAATATTAGTCAACACATTATTATAAAAAAATACTATAATAGTTATTTATAAAGAAGATAACTTTCAAAATCAATATTGTATAAATAACTTTTATAGCTCCCATTGCGACATTGCGACATTTACCCACACTTATGGCTTTTCAGCACAAAATGTAAGCACTTTGTTTCTGTAAAGCAAGTATTGCATTATATAACGGCTATATTAACACAGCCATTTTTAATAATCCATATTAATTATATGGAAATTTATCGCATAAGCTTTTTTTTAGCGGATGGATACGTGACGGATAATAAACAGCTGCTTTTATTATATGAACTATTATTTTAAGACAAAAATACCATTATATTTTAAGTAATATAGAAAAAGAGGCAAGATCAAATTAAAGTGAATATATCATCATCACTATTAACTTTAAAATGATTTATATAATATATAATATTGTATATATTTTTAATTTTAATATGCAAATAAATAATCTAGATACATCACTATTAAACTGCGCTGAATTATTTTATTGCAATATAAATGCGCATATCAATACCAACAATCAAAGTAACACTCCCACTATAGATACATAAAATAATAAACCAAAAAATACACCCATCACCCTCACCCATCACGTATCCACACCCCACCCTAACTCCACCCCACCCCACCCTATCTCCACTCCACCCCACCCCACCCTAACCTCCCCACACCCGCACCCGGGCACATACCTGCGTCTGGAGGCGCGTGAGACCGCGTATCCAAAGGATCTGTCCCGCTCGGGGCTTCTTGTCCAGGTCCGCGTCGTAGTCCGGTCCCGGTTGGATTGACTCTGGGTCGGGCTGTCCGCGGCCCCATCTGGATTTATATGGTGGTTGTGGGTTTATAAAAAGTATTTATAAAAAAAAAATCTACTACTTCATTGATTTAAAAAAAATCGATATTATAATATCTCTTAACAAAATCAAAGTTACTTTTTAAAAAAGTAATAACACTAACACAATAGGATGATGATGACTCTAAAGTTTACACAACATTACACATTTAACGCGTTTTTTATGTATATTATAATAAATTATTTTTACAAATACCCTTAGCAATTAAATAAAAAGATACATCTAAATAAAATACCTCTATATTTTATTGAAGTCGGTCTAAATTCGATGATTATGGTAAAGCTAATACGATTGACTAAAACTAAGTTTTTATATTTTACGTCATATTTAATATTGCACTTTAACTTACGAGGTATTCTGACGCTTCTTAGCGCTTCTAGAATTGGGCACATTATTACTTGAGTAATTTCTTGGGGCAAAAGTTACTTAATAAGTATTTTCGGTTATTTTTTCAAACAATACAGGGTCACTAGATTTAAGTTCTACAAATATGTTATGGATTATCACAGACTCCCACATACCTCCCAACTATCTACTCGTAGTAATTAAATTTTGTCTTAAAAATGTTAAAAAAAATCGCCAATATTCGTTCTTCAACTACAATCCTACTACACAAAGTCTTTTTACTAAGGAGTAAGTTTGCTCAAGCCTATTTTTTTAGGGTTTCTAACCTTAACACCCATAGACCAAGAGTACAGTATATGGAGATTAAAGATTTTTAGGTATTAACGACTGCGGTTCCCAAACCTTGATCCTACATACCAAGAAATACAAAATTCCCCTAACGTATCTACAACTCTCAAACCTCAGAACCCATACACCAGGGTATACTCACGAAAGCTTCTTGGGTATCTTCCTAGTGGGTATGGTGGTGACGAGCTGCCCCCATACCAGGGTGCCAGCACCGAAGAACAGGCACCACAGCCACTGGTCTATCGACAGACCGGCAGTGCTGAACGCCATGCCACCGTACTGGATGATCACCACCTGGAATTTGGGAGATTCTCGTATTTTAACTATATTGTTTACCTTTGGATGTCACTTTCGACCTCATAAAAATATCGCTTTTATATGCGATTTGAATAAAAATTCATATCTATTTTTTGTCTTTCTATACTTTCTATTTTTAAACTCTTAAATCTTAATACGTACTTTCACTTATCAAATGATGCATAATGATTTCTCATAGATGGCTTTATTAATATTTTTATTATTTAATTTTTGTAAGTGTTAATTATATTCTGCTATAATATTTTATATCTATAATATACTAGCGATTTAGCGCGAGCGAAGCCGCGGATTCCGCTAGTAAAGTATAATCTAGAGTCTAGACCATTGTCAGACATAGCAACCTACCTGAAAATAATTCCAATTCACAATTCGGGATTCAAACCCACTTCACCCAATTTCCAAAGCAAGACCAACAAAATATTTTTTAACCAACTCACTTGAGACAGGGCAGTTCCGATCCAAATCGAATAGAAGATGGGGTTAGTGAAGAGTCCTTGGAACACATTTCTTTGACCGTGGATTTTTCTCGCGTTGATTTCATTGAAGAGGGTCATCATCACGAAGGTATTGAATATGATTGTGAAGTGCTGGGTGGGTTCTGCGCCGAGCTGCTGGTAGCGACCCGAGGGGATGTTTAACAATCTATCACCTGGAAGAGGTTGTTTTATAATTCTTATAATTTAATTCTTACAAGTAAATGTGAAAATTTAAAATTGATGTTCATAATGCTTGAAGTATACACCAAAAATTATTATTTAAAAACAAAATATGGCAATGGACGATTGATGTTACTCGTTGGATTGACCGTCGTATTGGTGATTATAAAGAACTAAACAGCACTTTACATTTTAGTTTAATTACGGTAATAGCTAGTTCTTAAAAATACACAATCACTTTTATTAATAAAACTTAGTTGAACTTTCAAATCGTAGTGATATTCTCAAAGACTACCCTCAAAAAAAACATAAAACGTGGAAATGGGTTCCAAATAACAGATACAGATAACATAACAACCAAAAGTCAGAAAGAGAAAGACAGTAAATATAGAAAGAGAGGCAAACATACCAACAAACAGGAGGGTAAATATGATGAACAGCTGGTACACCGCCTGGCCGAGGATGTTCTTCATCATGGTGCGGCTGATGAGGGGCTTGGTTCGGCCGTAGGGCTTGCGCTGAAGC
The DNA here is from genome assembly GCA_905231865.2 of Boloria selene. NCBI lineage: Eukaryota > Metazoa > Arthropoda > Insecta > Lepidoptera > Nymphalidae > Boloria > Boloria selene. Next base: position 5,809,917 of record HG993156.1, read on the forward strand.
AGGTCCGACGTGGGCAGCTCCGTGGCCAGCGCTAGCGAGGCCAGCGTGTCCATTATCAGGTTCACCCATAACATTTGTACGGCCTGTGGGTGGAAAATGATTAATTATGTAATATTAAATAATTATAGGCTTGTTTACAATAGCATTTTTTTATATTATTCGGAAGCTCTTATTTTTAATTGTAAAACTATGGTTTCTTACTTGGTTTTGAAAAGACAAAACGATTTCAATTTATTTACGTAGCATTTATTTGTACATAAACTCAACATTTAAGTTGTTTTATAAAAAAAGTAACAGACTTGTAAACCAATCTTGCTCAAATTTAGATATTGTTTGGGTTATCTCCGTTAATCGATTCCGAACGAAATTCCGGGCTATTACAATTCCACTAGTAAAATCATGATTTAACGGTAAATACATAATTTATATACATATATTTAAAAATCACATATATCATACCTTAAGAGGACTGTCCTGTATAGCACAAGCACCTATAAAAGCAACGATAACGGCCACAATATTGACTGTCAGTTGGAACTGGAGGAACTTGGCGATGGAGTCGTACACGTTACGTCCCCACATCACCGCCTTCACTATGGACGAGAAGTTGTCGTCAGTCAGGATAATGTCGGATGCTTCTTTGGCCACATCTGTACCAGCTATGCCCTGAAATGTTTAGGATATGTATATATACATTGTAATCACACTATTCTCTTGCGCCAGCGGTCGCGGGTTCGAGTCCCGCTGGGGACATTCATTTGTTAAGCTCGGATGTTTGTACTCCAGTCATGGGTGTTTATATTTATAATGTCTGTATTTAAACTTATATATGTAGTATATCAACTATCTGGTATCCGTAACACAAGCCTCGTAGCTTATCACGGAACTAGTTGGCGTTGTGTGTAATAATGTCCCAACATATTTATTTATATGGAGCTCTTTTTTCCACATTAATACGAGAGGATGAGGCTATAATATTCTACGCTAGTTAGAGTTGGAGAACTTCCCCTGTATTAAGAAAGGTTGCTAGGTTTTATTAAATATGCAGATTATATCACGATGTTTCCTTCACTATGAAACAATATGTAATAATGTTCGGAATGGTTCGAATATAAAAATATCAACAAATGTCTGTATCTACCGTACATTTTAGCCACTAGACCATCGAGGCAGTCATATAGAGTATATACGTAAATGCACGCTTGTTGTGCGTACATGTACGTACTTTGTTCGTACGTACGTGTACATCATAATCATCATCATCAGCCCTTTTTTAACGTCCCACTGCTGGGCACAGGCCTCCCTCACTACGAGGAGGATCAGGCCATAGTCCACCACACTGAACTAGTGCGAGTTGGCGGACTTCACATGTCTTTCAAAAACTTGTCAAGTTCTCTCAGACATGCAGGTTTCCTTACGATGTTTTCCTTCACCGTAAGACAAATGGTAATCACTCAATCTATCGAAAAGATTCGCACATGAAAATCTCGTAGGTGCGAGACCCGGATTCGAACCCGCATCACTCGGTTATCCAAGCGAGAGCGTTACCCCTGGTCTACCACTGTAAGAGATAGAGAGAGATATGTGGGACTTACCATAGCAAATCCAACATCAGCCTTCTTGAGCGCGGGCCCGTCGTTAGTGCCGTCCCCGGTGACGGCGACCACCTCGCGCGTGTCGAACGCCTTGGACTCGATCATGCCCTTCACTAGCGTGTACTTATCTGTTGGCGACGATCGCGCTAACACGCGTAGCTTGGGCCATACTTTATCCACTAGGTGTTGCTGGACCTGGGGGGTAATGTTTTAAATTACAGTCTGTCAAAAAAGTCATGAAACCAACATTTATATGGTATCCCTATAAATTTCGACTGAAAGGTTTTGATAAATTTTTTTATAAAATAATATTTAATCATTCATTTTTTGTCTCTAAACGCCAAACGGTCACACGAAAAAACTCGAATATTACAAAAATATTGTAAAACATCAACCATAAAGCTACGATGTGACAGTGGAGGTTCTCTGTTTGACAATTATTCAGTGTTGCCAGTATTAGAAAAAGCAGTAGTTCCCAAAACATTCTTTTCATGACTTTCTTGACAGACTGTTATTTATATTCATAACTATTATACAAAATAGCTTGAGCGATTTTGATTAAAATTTCTAAAGTTGCCGGTATTGCTTAAAACTTGCTACTTGCTCAAACTCCGCATTAAATGAGAATTGTTATTAAAAACTTAAAGACCAACCCTATAGGATAGGGTTGGTCTGAAAAGAAGAACTCTATAAGATAGGGATGGTCGACTCGAATCTCTCGATATACAACCGAAAACTTAAGCCTAAGCAATAGTTCGACCATCACTAATGTCAACTAGCTATCTCACCTCGCCATTAGCATCACGTATACGGGTATTGAACTCCTTGCCCTCCAGGATGAGGAAGTCATCGCTGGGCTTGAGGATGCCGCACTTGACGGCGATGGAGCGCGCCGTGTTCACGTTGTCGCCTGTCACCATTCGCACTGTTATACCCGCCTTCTGGCACTTTTTGATCGCTTCTGGCACCTGAGGAGCAAAATTAACGTATTAAATAAATAATAAATAAATATGTTCGAACATTGATACAACAGCAGCACAATCTAGTTCCGTGGTAAGCTACGCGGCTTGTGTTATATACCAGATAATTGATATACTACACATAAATTTTAAATAAATACATAATATAAATATTAACACCCATGGCTGGAGAACAAACATTCGTGCTCAACAAAGGAATGCCCCTAGCGGGACTCGAACCCGCAACCGCCGGCGCAATTATTTGTTTAACTAATAGAAATGGTACATATTTCATAGGATGCAGCGTGTTTCGGTGAAGGTTTTACATTATGTGAAGTATAAGAACTTAGTTTCGGGTCTTTAGAACGTGGACGGAGCTGTGCAATATACTAGTTTATAATATGTTCTTACACGTGTTTGACGGTTAGTATTGAATGGATAGTCTATATACACAAAGGTATTACGAGTTTAACATCATTCTCTTGAGATATGATGAATTCCTCATACACACTTTAAACCCCCCTCTTTCATCCCCTTACGAGATGTTTTCGGAATAAAAGTAAATTATACCCTATGAAGGGTCTTAAACTATCTCCATAACCTAATAAAACTGATATAATAGAAATAAACATTAAGTAGGCATAGTGTGTATATAAAGTAAATATAATTATGTTTCTTACCTCGGGTCTTACTGGATCTTCGATACCCACAACGCACAGGCAAGTCAAGTTGTTTACAATGTTTTCTTCGTCGTCCCAGTTCGGCTCTTGATCTATGTGTACCTGTTAAAATAAAATTATATTCATATCAATATTATATTCTTAACATATTATATTTTAAATTATTTATTTATTTTTATTTTAATTTTATAACAATAGGCCAAATAATGGTAAGACATATTTATCTAGCATCCTATAACTAGCTCGATCTGGGTCTTTCTTCTTCCTTTTGGTAAACCAAGAGATAGATCCAATCACTTGCCACACGAGACGCTTTCGCATATCACACATAGCTCATTCCAGGCCTCGAACCCAAGACTATTAACTGCCTTATATCACCATCAGCCTTTTTTAATGTCCCACTGCTGGGCACGGGCCTCCACTCAATACGAGGGGGCATCAGGCCATAGTCCACCACGCTGGCCTAGAGCGTGTTGGCGGACTTCACATGTCTTTCGAAAACTTGCTAGTTTTTCTCAGACATGCAGGTTTCCTCACGATGTTTTCCTTCACCGCAAGATAAGTGGTAATCATGTTAGAAATGATTCGCACATGAAAATGTCAATCAGAGGTGCGAGACCCGGATTTGAACCCGCATCACTCGGTTATACAAGCGAGCGCGTTACCGCTGGGCTCCCACTGTCTTATATACCATCTATTATTAATATAAATCAGTACCACCAAATGCCTAAAATATTATGTATTATTATGATCAGTGCAATCAATAACCTGGTTGATATCCGCCTTGCCGGGTACGAAGTCTCGGTAGGCCACAGATATGGTGCGAAGGCCGTCGCACGCCATGGGCTCTATGACCTGCCGCACCAGCCGCTCCTGCATATCCCGCGTGAACTTCTCCAGCCGACCCTCGTGCCCGTAGATGAATGCGCATCTGGAGTTTAAATTCAATTCAATTCAATTGAACAATTCACAATGCGTGTGAGGGGTCATAATAAAATTGAATTACATTTGGTTCAATATGAGGTTTTGTTTTTTTAAATTGAGAACTTTTTTGGAAGTGTTCGACGACACCGACATGCTTCGTATGACATATGACGTGGCAACATAGTATTATTATTTAGTAGTGAATCACCCTCGCTTCGCTCGAGTTCGTCCCTAAGTACTCCCTTTTGTATAATTTATTTACAAACTTTGATTTTTTTTATAGTCTTTAAACCTTCCGTGGACCTTAAGGTACATACGAAAAAAAATTAGCCGAATTGGTCCAGCCATTCTTGAGTTATGCACTTACCAACATTCATTTTTAGTGCTTAATACTTAGGGGTTTGCATAAAAATATAACAAAGTACCACTAGTACAAATATTTAAATTTAACTAATAATTAAAATACTGACACTCACCTCTTTAAAACAATCTCAGAAGCTCCCTTAGTGTATAAGCGGTAGCCGCCCTTGTACGGTATCACAGTGGACATGCTCTTTCTCACGGAATTGAAGGTGTATACCCTCGTGAAGGACTCCTCTGGGTGTCGCTCTCTGACCGCTTCGTAACTTTGACCTAAGTTTACTACGAAACCTAATAGGGCACACTCAGTTTTGTTCCCGACTTGCATTGGAGGTCCTGATGGGTCTAGGGATGGCTGAAAAGTTTATGGTTTTGTTAAAATAATTTAATATTATTTCTTACTTTTACTAATAAGTAATATTATAAATGAGAGTTTAGATGTTTGGATCGATGTTTGTTACTCAATCACGCCAGAATGGCCAAATGGACATGGATAAAATTAAAATTGGTATCTCGCACAAGAAAAGAATTGCAAATGTCTTAATGAATAAAAACTATCAGAGTAATATCCTATAGACAATTTTTGGGGAAATTATTGATAACCGTTGATGGCGAAAGTATAAACTGGCTGCTATTATATAACAAAATCTTTTAAACCTTAAATAAAATATCTGTCTGTACGATATTAAAAAATGACAAAAGCTCACCATAATCCTGGAAGTGAAAGCGCTATTGACCGCAATCCCTTCGATCATGGTCTCGGCGACATCTTGCGGTATATCCCTGTAGTTGGGCGTGACTTTGCACAGCTTCTCGCATATGTAGGACTGGACGACGGTCATGCGGTTCGTTGTCAACGTTCCAGTCTTATCTGAGCAAATGGCCGTCGCGTTACCCATTGTCTCGCACGCGTCCAAATGTCGCACCAGGTTGTTGTCTTTCATCATTTTCTGTTCAATTATTAATTTAATTAGTTGTGGAGTCAAGTTTTTGATATAAATGTGAAGTAGTGTGAATGTTTGTCTTTGATTTGGGTGAAAAGTATTTGGTTCTTATATGAACATATATGAGATATAAAATTAATTAATTTATATTTTTATTTAGCTGATTTATGTGGAATGTTTTAAATCTCCTAAATCTTTCCCATGACCATCATATTAAATTATTTAAAATACCTACATGTTTTTTTTTAAATATTGTAATATTCACGTAATCATCATCAATGAAATCTAGAAATTTTCACAAGAGTACATTTTAACCAAAATAGCTTTAAAATCTAAGAATATATTAAACAATAACTTCAATCACACAAAGTATCTAGAGCATATCCAAATAAAACTATAAGTAACCCAATTCTCCATTCGTCAAACCCAAAAACATCCCAGAAATTTCCATATACCGACCTTAACAGAGTAAGCCAGGGACAAGGTGACAGCGAGGGGCAGACCTTCAGGCACGGCCACCACCAGCACCGTCACTCCGATGATGAGGTGCTTCACCAGGTTGTTGATGTACGTCGCCTTCCACACCTTGCCTTCTATCACGAACGTATGCACGCAGAACTGGATAACTAGTATGATCACTGTTAGCACCGCTATTGTTGAGCCCGCGTAACCGATCTGTTGGGAAAATTAAATATTTATCTATACTAATATTATAAAGCTGAAGAGTTTGTTTGTTTGGTTGAACGCGCTAATCTCAGGAACTACTGCTCCGAATTGAAATAATTTTGTGTTGGATAGTCCGTTTATCGGGGAAGACTATAGGCTATATTACAGCACGCTACGCCCAATACGAGCGGAGCATCAGTGAAAAATGTTGCAAAAACTGGAAGGGTGGGCGTTAGTTCTGCGAGGCACCATACCGTGCGACTCTGAAAGAATTTGGTACTCTTTAGAACGCGTGCGAAGCCACGGGAAAGGCTAGTAATGTTTACTCACTTGTATAGCCAGTTTGGTGAGTTTGGCTTGCAACACCGACTTCTCCTTTTTGTGGCTGGTCTCTGGGGGCGGCTTCTCCGCGGGCACGTGGTTGTCTTCAGCTCGCGCGTGGTTGCTGTTCCCTGCGGCTGGTTCTTCATCACCTAGCGTTGTTGCGCTTTTTGTTACTCATTTTGATATAATATTGCTACCGTTTGGTATTTTTTTATTCAGATTGTATGATTCATGTAATTGATTTTGGGTTGTGTAATCTTCGGTGTTGAAATTCTTTAAAATTGTACACATTGAAAGCCAAATAATTAAACCAATTCGTTGTGAAAATAAATTTTAAATATTTTACGGCGATATTACTAAGCGGTAGTTGAAGGCGAAGCGATTATATCAAGCCGATTTAGTTGGTCATGTATTACCTTGTTAATATCACAATCACAACACTTTGTTAGTTAATTTGAAGCCAATCGCATACTGTGTATACCAAACAATAACAAAAACAGTCCAGACAAATCAATTAGTCAAATAATTAAAATAAAACGTGCTTACAAAAATAATTGAAGAGCTGATAGGACTTATGATTTCAAAAGTGGTGCAAAAGATGTCTAGACCAATACATACGTGTTTCTACTGGAGTGCTCTTAAAATAAAGGATGCATTGTCATACTTTGTATGAGAGATTGTCTTAATTCAATAGTAATTTAAAGGAAATTGTTATATAAATCATTTAGTATTTTTAATGATTTATAGTCTATTTAAGAAGAGTACAATACACTTAAAGACAGAATAGCTAGTTAAATTAAAAAATTCCTATACATATTCTGTCCCCAAGTGTAGAAGGACTATAGAAAGCGGGACTTAGCATAGGATGTACTTACCCGTTACGCTCTTGCGTTTTTCTTTCCGCTGCTTTTTAGCTTCTACTCGATGAATTTCCATCGGATTTTATCCAACAGTATTATGAAGCATACACATTTATGACACCGATATCATTTTACATCATGCAGTCACCACGACAGATACACGATGCAATTTAAATGTGTATGTTTATATATTTTTTTATTTCATCGACGATGGAGGGTGTGCGGCAGGCCGGGGGCGGGGGTGGAGAAAAAAAAATATGGATGTCATTGAACGGGTCACTATATGTAGTGGCGCTAAATCTAAGTGTTAAATACGCCCAAGCATTTGATTATACATTATTCTCTGGCTCAAATGCACAGACGTTGCGTCTAATTGCGTTTACGATATGCTTTTAGAGTATATTTTTTATTTTGAACTGAAACGAGATTATTTCATATGAATCATGTTTAGGGATAGCATGTGAGGTACTAAATGGGATAAATTACAAGGGCAAAGTACCATGCTGGGAGATCAGGCGATTAGTCAAACACAAAACGAACAACGTTCAACAAGACCGTACAACGGATGACCTTGTACTGTTTAGAATCATTGAAAATTATTTTTATTAAAAAAAAAACAAATAAAATAATCTCATGACAGTGGCAAAACTGGTGAAAATAATTTTGTAAAATTTATATTGATAGTAAGAATATTTGATAAAACAAATAAATTAGAACGATACAACAGAAGCTATTAGTTTCTAACGTATAAATTAGTAAGCTGACAACACTATGACAAACACATAATTTATAACAGATAAAAAATATAAGTTTTTTTCATATAGATAAAGATTATTATGATTTTATCATAGATACAAAAAAGAGCTTTAAATTAATGTCATACTGTATTATTATAAAAAAAAACAATCATCATAGGAAAATTTCACCAGTTTCGCTTATCATCCCTTAGGGATGTAATGGGAGTGCGGTGGCAATATTACAAAGAGTTTATGCAACTACACTCGCCACTATGGAGTTTGACTTAGTGACTTTGAACTTTAATATATTTTATTAAACGGAAATAAAAATGATTTTTATAAATTATTATTAATATTTCAATACAATGTCATATCCAACAATATTTAAGGAATAAAAAATAATTAAATTTAAATTTCTATTGTAAATTTAAGATTTTTTAAAGATATATAATACATATCTGTAAGTGTATATTTCATCACTAGTCATCACCATCTAATCGCCCTAGTCAAGCGTAACAGTACAATGCTCATTTAGAACCAGCTAAGCTAAACTCAACTCTAAACCCAACACCATAAGGTCCACTTCCGAACACAAACAAACACCCAAGCTAGGCATCAAAGCTACACACGCCTAAATGAGCAATGTATTACTAACTAGTATTTTGCATATTGTAATACTATTGGGAACGCATTTTCTGGTTAAATTTAAAGAAAAAACAAAAAAAAAATACAAAAATTTAGAGTTTAAAGCAAAATTGCTCCAGAAAATGTCATATTCCACTGTAATAACAGATTAAATGTTCCAAATGGAAAGTCTTCACAAAAAAAATCTAGACTTTCAATAAGGAGCACAGAATCCGTATACAAAATCAAAGTCAAAAGCTGGCTGTATAACAAAAGACTGACCTTTTTTCATCTGCTTGATCTCTTTCTCCTGTTTATCTACCGCGGCGCCTAACAGAGTGAAGATAATACCGGCTTGCGAGTTAACACCGACGGCCGTCACGAGCATTTTACCGGACCCTGTAGTTGGGACATTGTTACACACAGCACTATATAGTTCTGTGAAGCTAAGAGGCTTGTGTTACGGATATCAGATAGTTGATATACTACACATATATAATTTTAAATACATACATACATGTTACATATTATAAATATAAACACCCATGACTGGAGTACAAACATTCGTGCTCAACAAATGAATGCCCCCAGCGGGACTCGAACCGCTGGCGCAGCAAGTAGGGGTAGCAAGTACGAACGAGTCCCTGTAGTTAAGGATAAGTGTGTGTCAAACTTCACGATGTTATACATATCCTTTTAAAGGACTTTCAAAATATATTGAATTTCTATATTATCTTCTTATAAGGTTTCCATCCAATAAGACTATAAAGAATTGTGATTCTTTCTGTATTGAAGTTATAAAAAGAGACGCTGGCCATGTGCTGGTTGGTGGACTTCACTTGTCTTTCAAATAATCAGGTTCTCTCAGACATGCAGTTTCCCTCGATCATGTTAAATGATTCGCACATGGAAATGTCACAGGCACGAAACTCAAGATTTGAACCTGCTTAACTCGGTTACCCATGCGCGAACGTCTGTTCATATGACATAATATACCTATAACAAATGATAATTATACAATAGTAAAAAACCTACCCTCCATAACGTGAGTACCGGATAGCACCATGGGATCAAAAGATTCTCCCTTCTTAACATGGTCCGATTCACCCGTCAGCGACGACTCGTCGATCTGCAATGAGTAAAGTAATTTTTAAACATTATTATGAGAACCATTAAACCTTTTTTTGGCTACGACTCACTTTAGAAAAAAAATTAAAAGTAGAGCAGCACCTCTTTGAATGGTTTTGTTCAAAACATCTAGTTCAATATTTGTTTATATTCTGATCGCAATTTATACTATTTCTTTTTAAGTTTGGACATCAAAACTTTAGTATTGATATCAAAACCTAATTTCTAACACTACTATCTTAATTCTTAACTAACATACACTACTAACTTAACTAATATTTTGAGAAGAGTTTAGTTCACAATATTGGTACTTGTGCTGTAAGTAAGAGGTTACATTCATAGCTTATGCTCTTTTTTCGTTCCACTAAAATTTCTACTATTTTTCATATTTTTTTTTTACTATAAATAAACCAAGTATTGTTGCTAGAAAAATATTTAGACTTAGAAAAAGCTTTTTAATTATATTAATATCAACGTATAAAAAAATCTCAACATTAGCGACAATTAAATAAAGATAATAAGATAAAAATACCGCATTCGCTTGGCCGTTATCAAATCACTGTATTGCTATCTTCTTATCTGGACTTGAAATTGACGCAATTCGAAACGAGGTGAAAGATAAACAGGTAAACACGTCTACATGTTTGTATTATTATAATTACATAATATAGATATGGTATTTTCATTTAGTTTTCCACTTCAAAATGTGGTCAAGGCTTATACAATATATGTATATACAACTAGCGACTCGCCCTCGCTTCGCTTGGGCTTTTTCCTAGATTTAGCACAGGCAAAGCCGCGGGATCCGCTAGTTATGCATATAAACCTTCCTCTTTAAAAAAAACCGCATCAAAATCCGTTGCGTAGTTTTAAAGATTTAAGCGTGCAAAGGGATATAGGGACAGAGAAAGCGACTTTGTTTTATACTATGTAGTGATAATAATAATTGGGGCCGTTGTCCGTCCTAATGTGGGCCTCTCTGTAAAGCCAAGGTGAGAGGCCATAGTCATATTATACCGTAGTAAAAAAACAGATTATCGGGGCTTCATGAGACATTCGAAAAGTTAGCTTCTCTTATAGGTATTTGCAATGTCCTCATCATGCGTTTCTTTGCCATACTTGCAAGTGATCATTTTGAAAAGGTCCATATTTAGACGTAAAGGCGTATAAGAACCTGCTTCAAATAGCTTTTCTAGCACTTGCCTTATTTTGAAATTGGGTGCTTTATTACAGAGGACTTACATAACTTTTTAGAGGACAATAAGATGTTACTACTTCAATATTGCGAATTTCGAAAGCACGAGTTTTAGATTATTTTAAAATATGTTTAAAATAAGTTTGTCCAACTATAAGTTCCTAATATTGTAATAATAATTACGTTTTTAGTGGCTTTTGATCGATACCGAATCTATAGATTTTTACAATATCGTTTTTGCACTGTCTGTCTGTGACCGAATCTCGAGAAAATTACTCGACAGATTTTGATGATATTTAGTATAATGATAGCTGGTTATCCGGGTCAATATGTAGGATACTATTAAGTAGGGTTGCCAGATAGAAACTTATCAAATCCGGGACAATTCTAGAACAACGGTGTCAGGTCGAGATCATAGTAAAGATATCTTGTTTTATTTTTACTTTCAAAGGTTTTAGCCGTGTGACGTGTTATTCGTGGTTAGTTTATTTTGTTACAAATTTAGTTTTCGGAATCCGGGACAATATCGTGTAATTACTGGACACTGGACAAGACGCAAAATTCCGGGACAATCCCGGATTTCCCGGCCATCTGGCAAGCCTACTCTTAAGTGCAGGAAATATCATATCTTTGAAAAATCCACCCGGGATGAATCTCTAGTAAAGGTAAATTTCTATTAAGCTTAAGTTGTATGACGTCATACTTTTAAAACAAAAGTTCGTTCGGCTGATAAACAAATCGGTTATCTCATATTATGTCGATACTAACCTAATCTACGTTGCCGGACCGATAGGCGGCGTGTTTAAAAGTATTATAAATGCCACTGAAAATGTTTGTTAGCCTACTTTTTAGTATCCAATTGTTATTTTTGTATAGTTTTTATCAAAAGTAATTTTAAACTTTTCCACACTTCTAAAATATACATTTGAACTGTTGGGTGAATAATATTTTTATAAACTAATCAATAATCATATATTTGTTTATTTTTATACTAAGATATTTGGAAGTCTGGTTGAAGTTGTGTAGAATACCACATTAAAAAAGAACTCATATAAAATGAATTTCTTAGTTTAGGTATGAAGATAGTTGGCGGGCTCTACATTGTAAAATGTATATTTCTCGAGCAAAACCAGGCTGCGTTACTAGTCTATAATATTACTAAGTCCTTATAAACCAACCTTAAGGTCGTTACTCTGCAGCAGTACACCATCAGCTGGTAGCAAATCGCCATACTTTATCTGGCAGATGTCGCCTACAACTATATCGCTTATCGGCACTTGTTTCACTTCGTTGCCTCGTATCACCGCGAACTTGTGCTCACCTTCTATCCGTGATTGGAGCCCCCTGTAATATTGACATAAAAAACGTTTTCTTCATCATCAAACAAAAACATTCTTGTAGGATAAATTGAATTATATATAATAAAACAGTTTACATCATATGGTGTATCTATTAAATTAAAGCAAGAAGCTATAAAAGTCTCGTTAAAATCTGTCGAACCGTTTTAAAGAATAGCCGGAACAAACATAGATGTTAAAAATTACGAATGAAAACTTCCTTAATAAAATTATTAATAAAATAATTATTATGTGTAAAACTAGTTCAAAATAATTACCTAAATTGCCTCTCTTTCGTGTAATCATTAAACGCTGTAACTATGACGACAACTATGACAGATATTAAGATAGCCAGACCCTCGATCCATTGGTAGTGACCTTCTTCTTCGTCCAAGTGCGCTGAAAAATAATAAAATCTAGTAAATAGTCGTACAACGTTTTCAGACCTGAAACCTACGGAAGTCCTGATAACCTTCCGTGAGATCGTAGAAGTGTCAGTGCTACCGATATTCCAAAGCTGTTTAGTCAACGAAATAATGTATTTGTACTTAATTATTTTCAACAACTTAAGCAAAGTTAGCTCTTTTGGCAAAGGGGTATTAAAAGCTTTATTTAAACCAATTTCTTCTTCATCAGCATTTATTATTGTCCATTCTGTCAAAATATTACTGTACTGCCAAAATATTAATCATAAATTGTGAGAAAAAATGTATTTTTAAAACTTAAATTAAATTATCTCTTTAGTATAAAGATAAGCTTTAAAAGCTCTCGTTTATTTAATTCATATTAGCGCATTAGTCCGGATCAATGGACCCGATATCGGATGGCAATCTGTTCAACCAAATGATCAACTGTTTGCAGTAATACTAGCAGCCATTTCAGCCAGTATTGTATTTGTCCCCTCAAGCGAATATTGCCACTATCAATGATAAATTGCCCTTGAAATATGGAAATAAAATACATAGACCTTACAATATGCTTTAATAGTAACATTTAGTTGTAGAAAAAATAAAGAAATTTTGTTATATCATGCCAATAATGAAGAAAGAAGTCGATAGGAAAGGTTTGCGTGTATTTAAAAATAGGAAAACGTTGCGTTATAACTAGCAGCAGTTTATTCGTGTTACCTAAAAATATTAATATCATAATATTTAAACATGAACAATTGCCATAAGTCAGTGTAATCTTAGAACAAAACCTTGAAACAAATAATTAAAAAGTCATTTTAATTTATTGTACACACTTAGGAAATACTAAGCATACGCACGTATTCAGTTTAAATAGAGATTGTCACGTACTAACTAACAAACGTTCACAAATCACGACCGTTTAGCTTATAGCAGAAGCGGGTAGGATCAATTTGGAACGGACAGAGCCAGGGTGCATTCACTACTAACACGTGAACTACTTTTGGAAGCAACTAAAAAAATACATGCCCTACAAAACCATGGTATCTCGAATTAAAGCTCTGGAACTGATGTTAAAAATCTTAATCGACTTAAAAACATGTGTTTACATTTCGAATTCGAGATGAAAAACCATGGTAGAAAATTGAAGGATCGACAGAAACAGAGGACAGTGGAAGTAACAGTTATAGCTACAACTGAACACACAATCGTTGCAGTCACCAAATACGTTGTCCGATTGGCCAATACGCACATACTAGGAGACGAGCAAAGTGCAGGAGGTACAAAAACCTTTATTTACATGTACAATTTCTTACCAGGGTCATCTAATGATTCCATATTGTTATTGAAAAGAGAAAATACACTTATTAATTTACAATTATGTACACTGATTCTACCTTTACTGGCTCTCTGCCAAACGTTAATTTGAAAAAGTTAGTCGAATAACTAAACTAAATGTATCAGGAGAGAACACTAAAATTCCTACGCCAACTCATTTGTGTGTTTTAAAGCTAATATTATATAATTTACGAAAAGTTTACACAAATGCAAATTTCCTGTGATATTCAAATAGCTCTATTGAAACTGGTATCAGATATAGTAACTGGAGGAAGTTTGATGAGTTTTTAAACAATGCATTGTGCTAACATCCAATAATTAAACCTCGTAATCAGTTAAAAATAATCCTAGTTCAATCATACTTGCTATAGCTTCGTTTAAGATAGTCGATAGATAAAAATGTCACGAAAATAGGTAAAACATCTGAATATTTATGTAATTTTTTGTTTTATAAAAACATTTCATTTTATCACAATAATAAAAACGTCTAAGTAACTCGTTTGGAACAAACGAATTTGTGAATGAGAAATTCGTTGTCTGCCCTTGGTGGCATTTATGATATGCATTTATAATTCGTAGACGTTTACGTTATTAATAACAATTTTATTCTGTAGCATTATACGTAAGTGGGTGATGATCATACAGTCGTTTATCCATCATATTCTCTTTCATGTACCTACTATGTTGCTCCTATCAAAATGTTATAGTTAGTTGTTGATAGATTAAAAACATAACAATACATACCGATATCGCTTGCGTCTTCGGTCGGTTTGTAAAAACTTAACCCCAGCGACACAACGGCAGCTACTTCCAATATAATTAGTGTAACGTCCTGCAACGCCTCCCATACCAAAGTTAGGAACGTCTTGGGAGGTTTCGGCGGTATCAAGTTCGATCCGAACACCTCGCGCCTGTGCTGCATGTCCGCTCTCGAACCGCTAAGACCTGTAGATAAATAATACAAAAAATATTAGTCTTACTAAATTTCATTTAAGTGTATGTACTGCTTGTTCTATAACAATAATAACAAAAAACACGACTTTAACATGACTAGTTTAAATATTTTTCTCGTCATAAATTAATTATTATTAATGAATTATAAATATCGATGAAAATTCACCAAAATATCGCGTACGTACATTATTACAAATTGATTAACTCTTGTTTGGAAGTCGGCTTAAAATTGATAGTCGTAATATATTCATACGTAGTTCCGCTGATATAAATCTAATTAAGTTATTAAAAGTAAAAAGAAATTTATTTACTTATAAAATCTGTTATATTTTTAATTTAATATTATCAAGATGTTTCAATTTACAAGTAGTAGTACGTTCAATGACTCTTCGAGTTTTACGATTATTGATCTATTTCGAGACTTCCGTTTCGGATTTCACTATTTTTTATAAGCTCATGTTTGTTTTCTTTCGTAATTTTCATGCGAAGCCTAATATTTAAACACAGTATTGACTCAGCATAGGTTCTTTGATCTTGTATATTTACTAACTACTCTGTTAACATTTTTAAACTGTTGTTGGTTGATATTTTTATGTTTGTTCTTTAATACAACATCTTTTCGTCAATATTATTTATTTACATATCTTATCTGGCAATTCCATTTAAAGATCAACAGAAAATCGATAGATACCCAATGTTGGGTGCTGTTTTCATAAACAATTCAAAGCCTCTCGTGTGACGGAAATAGAAAACAATATAACTAGGTTCTGGAGGAAAATTTGTCGGATGGTAAAACAATATTTTTGGCGTCCTACCAAAATAGCTACCATGCGGCATATAAGTACTTAAGAGAGATGAAAAGTGAATAAAGTATACGGTTTTGTTTCAAATGATTAAAATATTTTAGAGAAATATACACTCGTAAGACGTAGATAATCTAGCGACTCACTCTCGGGCTTGTCGCTAAGTTTTATCATTAAATATGGAATAGAAAGAGTACAAGAAGACACATTATTACATTTATAAATTTTATAGTATACATAGGTATGACGAGTTGTACGTAATTTTATTATACGTTTTCCCTTGGGAATAACATAATCTCCCGCAGTGGAGTTTATGGCTCTCTTAAGTTTTCCAACTCTATCCACTAAAACAATCTGCCATTCTATTTTAACGTCAAAGACGGACAATTGACAAATTAAACAAATGCACTATCATATTTATATCATAAGCATATAAAATTTGAGAATAGCAGTTAAAAGTTACGTATAAATGTTGATGATAATCTTGAGCAAGCGATTGAAGAAAAATAGTTAGGTAATTGTTTAAAATTGAAGGGCGCTCGTCCTTGAGCGACGCCGTTCAGCCGACCTTGTAGTTAGGGCACGAGGCGAGGACTTTATTAGAAATGGAAATTTTATTTCCTCCTTTCCTCCTTTACTAAGTTTTTTGCTCTCCTAGAAAAATATTAAATCGCAATGATGTTGAGTTTTTTTAAGATCCTGCACTACAAATCTATTAGATATCTATAAGATAACGACATTTTGTAAATTGTGGGTTAGTAAGAGATGTTGTAGGTGTACAAGTTTAAATTGTGAGCTAATAGTGAAATGTTTGTATATTAGGTTTTCAATAATTCACTGTAATACTTCAAAAAATAGATTACGTAAAATACATACTTATTTCTTTTTACAGGATTAACGCCAACTAGGTCATTTTTATGAAAATATCTTTCAAACAAACAGATTTGCCATAAAATATTATTTAACCGATAAATGAAGGACAGATAACAAATAATTGTGACAAAATTAAACGCTTGTACGATTGTATCACAGAAGCGTTAACTCAATTGGCGGTGGCTTAACGACTGCTAATTGTTATGATTCGGTTGACAACAGGATTTATTTTTAGACTAGCCTTTCCCGCGGCCCCGCTCGCGTTCTAAAGGTAGAAAATCAAAAGACATACTTTTCTCCCGTTTTTGCAACATTTTTCATTGATGCTCCGCTCTATTGACTGTAATACAGCCTATATCCTTCCTCGATAAACGGACTATCGAACACAAAATAATTTTTCAATTCGGACCAGTAGTTGCTGAGATTAGCGCGTTCAACCAAACAAACTCTTCACCTTTATAATATTAGTATAGATTATCGTGCTGAATAATCAAAATTTAAAGTACATGTAATTGACATGTACTTAGAAATTTAAATTCTTGGCCGAAATAATATCTTTATTGAAATTATACATACATAATATGTCTATCATATTTAACGACACGAAATAACCACCTTAGTGATCGGTGATTAATGATAGATGTAATAAATCAAAAATATTATTTATTTACATATGGATAATCAATAAGTGTTACTATTTTTGGATCCACTTCTTTTAACATGATTCCTAAATGCATTAAAACAGTGGAAACAAAAGGTGATAATTCAAATAACTTAGGGTTTTTAACTGATTATTAAAGATTTAATTAATAAGAAAAATTAATTTAAAGAGTAAATATAAATTAGTAATCATAAAATAACAGAAACTCTAGAATAAAAATAAATTAAATATTAACATATAATAAAAATCAAAATACATAAAATATAATATTATTATGTCACAAAGACAAAATTGAATTAAAGTAATCATCTGAATTTAACTTAATAAAATAATCGACACTATATTAAAATTTAAACCATACAAATTTAAAGATTGGCAATATAACTAAATTGTAATAACAACATAAAATTAAATAAAGTAAAAGACGTGTTCATTACTACTGTTTTTTTTTTCTTTTCTTTTTTTGGCATAACTTTTTCTTTTCTTTTTCTGTTCATTACTTTTGTTTTTTTCTTTTAGTTTTACTTAGTATTAATATTACTAGATTAAATTCAACCCAGTTTTGGATTGTATTTAACTAATAAAATAACTACTAGTAGTATTCTACATATTAATTACCACATAGTGTATAATCACCAAATGTTCGTGTAAATGAGACATTCAATGAACAATTTTAATTTGCCCTAATTCTTGTAAAAAGTAAATAGGGAATTTAGTTAACGGGATATGAACAATTATGTGAGTGAGGTCAACGGATGGTGATAACTGACTCTCAATTTAATTCGCGTCACTCAACAGTTAACGAGTTAACGTATTTTGAATACGTTTTTGAATAGAAGCATCATAATATACATATAATAATGTAGTCATTTAATTATATTTATTAAAACAAAAATATAAATAATTATACAAATTTATAAATTCTATATAGCTAATAATAAATACATAAATAAAACTTAAACTGAGATCATTTTTTGGAGCATATAATGAGTGGCTATCTGGGTTTTATATAGGATACTTTTAATTGCAGGAAACTATCTCATCTCTGACAAAAATGTATAAAAACCGTTATTTAAAATAAAAATATTCTGATCACAGCAGTGACCTAAGACTTTTCCTGATCGTTAATATACGTTCGTATTTGTCAGTCCATCTAACATAATATACTACAATGTACATGTACTAAGTAACTAAGTTGGTTGCGAGTTCGACAAATTCATCACATAGAATTAGTGAACTTAATATTATGTGGTAATTATACATATTACATAATACGAATATTTTAAGGCCAAGCAAAAAAGTGAAATGACAAGAATTTAAAAATATCTACGTTCTTATACAAAAAATCTACTCAATAAATTAAAGAAATAAATTATGTATTCGAAAAACACCTACAAGGTCGAGCTTTCCACATTTATAAAAGCTATTAATAAAATTAATGAACTTAGTCGACATGCCAGCAATACTAATTATTGGATAATTTAACACTCGATGGATAGTTAATATTGTATGTAAAACGCCTTGTAATATAACGATATTTTTCGTTCGATTGGTTTGATTCGATAAATATCTAGGTACCTACAGTTTAATATTACTGTTACAGATGTTTGAAATACTTTGTTTTGACTTGTGTATTCCATATTTATGAATTATTATAAGCTGCTCAAGGTGAGATCTAGTGTTGCAGGTATGGTTTCCAGATAGAAACTTATCAAATCCGGGACAATTATAGGACAACGGTGTCGGGTCGAGATCATAGTAAAAATATCTTGGTTTTTTTATTTTCAAAGGTTTTAGTCGTGTGACGTGTTATTCGTTGTAAGTTTATTTTGTTAAAAAACTATTATTTTATCGGGATCCGGGACAACATGGACTAATTACTGGACACGGGACAAGACGCAAAATTCCGGGACATTCCCGGATTTCCCGGCTATCTGGCAAGCCTAGTTGCAGGTCAAGATACAGTTTGGGTCGCAGCAAGTAAGTTAGCTAAGTAAGAGTTTTATTATATTATGTAAGCTATTAGTAATCGAATACATATATATTAAATATTTTTTTTGGAAAAATTTATATATAATAGTCATTATTCAAAAATCTGTACAGATTCTGGACTTCATTACAAGAAGTATGATAGTTGGGTTATCTGGTTAAACGTATAGGATACTTTTTACTGGAGGAAAATTCCTCATTTTCTGAGAAATAACCGATATAACAGGGACGAACCCGAGCAAAGCAAGGATGAGTCACTTGTATTGAGTAAAACTGTTTGTTTTGTGAAATTATAAAAAAAATGTTTGTTTCTTATGTTGAATCGACTAGATGGATTTGAATGAAAGGTACACAAATTGACTATTACCTTGGTACCCAAAAGTAACGAGGTTAAATCGCTTATATTTATAATTGAACAAGCTAAATACATAAAATTAGCTAATCAGAAGATTTAAAGTACATCTAAACTGATTATTAATCAGTATCGATTGATTATATTTCTGTAAAAACGTATAGATAACCTAGTTTCCCTTTTGATTTACTGTTAACGATAGTTGATAACAAATTGTTTATTTCGGTAGAACTTATTTTAAATATTTATTTTAAACTTATTTTAAAAGGAAAAATATTAGTAATTATAGTTTCCTGCATAAGACAAATTTTGTTCAATGTAAGTAAATCTGGGTCGTACTTTCTCGTGTGTGAAGTAAAAATTCTTGGTGAAAGTATTACATAGGTACTTCTTAATAATTGTATACTTCCATATTAATAAAATAATTTTGCGATTATATCACTGATAAAATATTTCACTTTTTATTAAGGTTTGTCTTAACAAATATTTTAAGAATTTAATTTAGAGATATAGAGTATGAAATAAAAAAAAATTATTTTAGTATAATAACACATAATATTCATTTAAATAGGTACTATAGTAAGAAAACCTGTTTAGAGTAAATTAGTAGTAGACTAGATAATAGATTTAAAGAGGTAACGTTGAATGAGTTAACTTTAAATAAAAGGGAAGCGAATATGTATATTGTGTATACACAAAAAAGTGCAACTAGGTCGATAAATAACCTATTTATTAGAGCTACATAATTTGTAAGGCTACCATATGTTTTATTCCAATTATGACCATTTATAAACGTTTTCAGTTTGCAAATTACTTGCAACAGTTACTAATATAATTTAATTTAAAAAATGTAGCCGAGGCACTAAAGTAAAAATAAAAGTAAGGTAATGGATCACAAAAAGACTGTAAAACGCAAACAGGGCACGAGTAAAGACTAAAGTTTCCATGAAGTACTTACGGCTATGACGTCAGGTAGTATTATGTAATGGTCCCAACGGGCATTGAACTTACTATCAATGCAAGTTTATTACTAACTTAGAGAGTTAATAACTTTTTTAAGATGTCACGTACAATGGCTTTCTAATGTTAAATTTTAATTTTATTTATTTATGCTAAACTCCTCCGAAGTCACGTTTTAGTTGCTTAATATCTACAAAAATGCAGTAGCATTTTTGGGCTTGACCAGTTGACGAGAGAACGCTATTGCAAAAATTATGAAACTTTATATTTATAGGGACTAAAGCAATTACGCTTTTTTATACATTTTTAACTATTTTTAATAAAAATAAAATCTTGCAACTAATTTAATGCATCCCACTAACTTTTATGTCAAAGTACCTACTAAAAATTAAAAAAAAGGTACTAACATTGCATGTAATACAAATGCTATATTTAGTTATTGCCACAAGAGTATTGATCACACAGACTCAAAGCGCAAACGAACAATATCAATGTGACAGGCCAAACAACATCAAAGTCAGTGTAAAGGAAACTTCAGGCTTTATGAGCCGAAATAAATATCTACAATACCTATGATGTTATGTAGAGTTTACACGAAGACGTGATGGTTTGAAAAGAAAACATAAAACTATAAAATTTATAAAGGCAGTAGTAGCCCAGTAATAGCTTATAGCGTGCCCTCTAGGACAACTAAGTTGATTTAACTTATACTAGACATACTGTTTGCTTTGCTCGGGTTCGTCCGTAGGTACGTTAACTGTGAGTATCGATTTCTCGAAGATATTATATTTTTCCGCATTAAAAGTTTATGCTCGGTCACAGACGTACAGACAGACAAATATTCTAAAAACTATGGATTTGGTCTCTGTATCGATAGTAAAAACTATTTAAAAAAAAATAACCTGCATGTCTGTGGAAACCGAATTTTAAAAACGGCTGATTCGAGCTAAAATCTCTAGCTACAACTACTCTTTACAAATATGAGTAAGATTTTACCAGTAGATAAAAATTTTTAAAATTATATAAATGGCTTCTAACGTTCAAAAAGATAAAAATGCATAATTTTTCATCAACATTGGGACAATGTCGGAATGTAGCAGTGAATTCGTAGAAAGCAGAATAAGTTATTTTTAACCACCGCGCGGAAGAGTGGAATTATTAAAGAAATGAACGGTCACCTTTCTTTGAGAATCTTTTAATATATTATAAAGGTCTTAAATGTCAAGCCAAGGCCATGATCATAGTAGTTTGGCTCAGTTTATAAAGACGTTAATTGCTGTGCTAGGGATCGCGGATTTGATTCTTGCTGGAGTATTTGCACGCTCTGAAGCTAGTAAAAAGAGATTTAAATTGAATCTAATAGTTTCACCTATCATAGGTATATTTATTTCTTTATATGAATTTCTTCTTTATATTTAACGCTTATTTTATTAGAGAATAAACTCAACGTTCTTAATTTCAATCCAAAAAAGCTTTCTACGTAACTTCATAATATTTGGTGCTATCTAAAATGACATATTCCCAAAGGCATTGTGAAAAGCTAAAACCAATTAACGGCGGCAGCGAATCTATTGTTTTGCCATTTTTTATTCATAATTTGTTCATTCGCAGGTAATGCTCCCGGGTATGAAGTAGATTACAAAATGTCTAACCCAAGAATTAGTCTGATGTAGTATATAATTAATTATTAAAATAATATTGAATAAGTATTTGCTTTTCATTGCGTCTATTTAATAGTGATTCGCTCTAACTTCGCTCTCGATTCGCTCGGATTCGTCTCTAGATATTTAAACGCTTAGTGATATTCATGCAAAATAAAAAGTTGTTAGCTTTTTAGCTTTCTTACTATTTTTTTTTCTATTTTCCCGACACGTAACGAACAGCAATAATTATTTTTTATTATTTATTATATTATATCCATAATATCATATTTATTTATACTAAATATAAAACTCAAAAAGTATTTTATGTAATAAATAAATACACATCATGCCATATTTAATTTGAACTTTTCCTGAAATAGCATAAGTTCGAGATCCTTTGAATGAGTTATAAGATTGCGGAAGCTTAGGCCGAGATCTAAATATATCTCCTACACGAGAAATATGGACGCATACAAGAATATGCATTTGCAGAAGAAATATGATTCAGAGCAGGATGGGACTGAGCAGGAGATGACTTTTGATGGTTTGTAATAAGAAAAATGTTTTTATGTGTATCAATAATGAACACGAATTTAGTTTATATATAAATAAGCATTTAACATTAAATAAAAATAATTATTAATTGGTATTTATTTGTAACCAGCCTTCTTTTTAACATCCCTGATAGGCACGGACATTCCTCAATACGAGGTGGATCGGGCCACGCTGGCTTGCAGGTTTCCTAACAATGTTTTCCTTCAGCCTAAGAAAAGTGGTAATCATGTTAGAAAAAATTCGCACATGAAAAAAATATCAATGAGGCGAGACCCAAGATTTGTACCCTATTCATTCGATTACCCAAGCGGGCGCATACAGCATACCACTGTGCTACCACTGTCTTATTTTTTATCTTTAAATTAGAATTTTAACGGTTAATAAACTCGGTTCATACTTCCACAGATAAAATTCAAAATCTAATCCTCAAAATAGAGGTATCAAATTATATGGCACTGTGCTGTATGATATCTGAAGTCCAAGTTAGGTAAATCCCCTTATACGTCCCCTTATAGGTAAACGGATCCTTTACTAATGCGCTCCATCAGCCATATGAGATGGGTTACGAAACTAAATTGCTTTTCGAATGCACGATGTGCCTTAATGAAAGACCGGTGCTTAAATAAAACAAATGTACTGATTCAATATGCGGACTCGTTCTGAAATGAAGAGCTTTATACAACGAGCTGGCAATTATAATTCTATGAGTGTATGATACTGTCCAAAATATACTTCAGTTGATATTCATGTAAGAATAAAAATGTACTCTAAGCCTCTGTGTGTATTCAGTTCGAAAAAAAATTAACTATTAGAATTGAAACGAATAGTATATAAATATCATTCTAATAATACCATAATAAATTCAGCAGACGCTCTAAAAACGAAGTCAGCTGAACGCGAACTGACGTCACAGACGAAACAGTTTCTATTTTATAATTATTATTATTGTAAGAGATGTCAACATAAGCGTCGAAGGTACGTCTGGAACAAACCTAACGTCACATTGACGTCTGCAAGACGTCGGAACTACATAGACGTCACGTTAGAAGATAGAATATAAGTTATATGGCTCAGTATCTCTAACAGGGCTATGGTCTCAAATAGACTCATATAACACACGTGTAATCTATTTTATAAGATGGACCAATCCCCTACAATAAAATCACCTAAAATTTAGTCATTAACGAGGTAGTAATTAATTTTGTTTTTATAATTACTTGTTTACACATATTTTCATGTTGATGTTGCAAAAGTATTTTGCGACACGTTTCTTATCACATGACCAAATTTTCAGATTCCTATTTAAAAGTACAACAGGGGATATTTGGCACGGTAACGTGCAGTGAATGATAAATAGCCACAATTATTTACCAATACGTACACCGCATAGGTACAGTCAGTGAGAGAAGCGTGTTGTACAAAACATTAATCGAGGCAGACTAGTAGAAGCGTGCCAATTTTATACCAACCAAGGTGTTAGATCTTCCTCGCTTCCTTCTGCCTTTAATCAAAACATTTATGTAACTGCGAGCCAATGAACTGTCAGGGGTCTCGCTCGCTGGTTTTATTTGTACTGGCAACAGCGCCTGCCAAAGGGCTAAATGTATGTACAAAGTGTACATCTATATGACGAAGTAAATGAAGTTTGGCAACGCGAAGTCGAGTCTCTGGGCTTAGGGTGTTGAAACGTAGGTATTAATCGTGTATTACTATATGATTTTGAATTATGTCACAAGCCAAAACGTAGAATTGACGAGTTTAGGTGGTATAGAAATAGATTTGTCGTAACAATGTGAGGATGACAGATGCTAACAATAAACGAATCGTGATTAGACTCACGTGAGAAGTGCCTGTAAAGCACGAACGAAGGAACTTGCTAAATACTACTTTCTATATTTTCTTAATGTATCTTTAGCAAGCTTTTATATATAAGGAAAAATTACGGTGAATACATTGATATCTTCCCAATATATAAATAAGGCTTCAATAATCTATTATTAGAATCGAAGGATATACTGTTTTCAATTTATGTTTCTAAAAATAAGATAGATACGAAAGCAAATAAGACGATGTCAAGGTAATTTAATAAAATCACATAATTTGTGTATATAAAAGATTGAGAATCCATGAAATGTTTCACAGATGATTTTTTTTAGATACTTATAAAATATGCAAGTAAGGCTTTACAGACAGATAGACCAAAATTCTAAAAAGTGTAGATAATAATGATCATTTCAATAACATTTTTCAAAAAAATATTTTAAGTTATT
The DNA here is from genome assembly GCA_905231865.2 of Boloria selene. Lineage (NCBI taxonomy): Eukaryota > Metazoa > Arthropoda > Insecta > Lepidoptera > Nymphalidae > Boloria > Boloria selene. Next base: position 5,835,055 of record HG993156.1, read on the forward strand.
TTCGACTCAGTTACAATTTTGTTATTATATATGTATGTATAGATGTTAAAATGAAAAAAAATGTGTAACATAATTTTCTTATACGAGAATATGCTATAGAAATGTCTTTCTTAAATCGCCTAACAGCTATAAAATAAAGGCGTATAAAAGGCAATGGAATTACAGGCGTCGATGTTATGGAAACAATCGCCAAATTGGTTATTGCAACCTCAAGTAATCCAATAAGGGAATATAATACTTGTTTGGTGGAACATTATAATTAGCTACATGTATGCATAAATTTGCTTTGTACAGTACATTTATTAACTTACAAGTAGCTGGTACGTAATTAATTTGACAATGTTTAAATTAGTTCCAGAAAAGTTAAAAAAATTATTCTGTAAACAGTTTAGTTCAAAAAAGTATTTTCCATACTAATTTAAAGTTTTCCGGCAGTGACCTCGTGATAGCTTTCGATATCATGAACCGCCTGTTTCGGACGCTCCCGACCTATTTCAGTCCACCGCTAGCGGAGCTACGTTTTAAAACAATGAAGTGAGTGCGCAAGAACAGGAAAGGTATATTTCCAGGTTGTAAGATAGAGTGGGACGGAAGCTTGGGCGGGCGTCACGCAGGGAGATCACATAGTACCCGCTGAGATCTATTTCTGCCCGTCGCAAAACATGTCTCGGAATTCGTTTCTATGTGTCTGGGAACATCAAAAAATCATGTGACTAATGATTTAAATGTAAAAAAACCTCCTACAGGTATAAAACGTACATCAGCTCATTTTCAGTTGATACTCTCCATAGTAATTTAATTATAGGATAATTATTTAAAGTAAAATACATTTTACTATCTCACAAGACCCAGAAACTGGTTTGGTGTTCGTTTTTTACATCGACATACCGCATTGTAACGAATACCTTATATTACCTTGAGTGACATCACATCCTTACGTAAGGTATGCTAAAACAATTGCCGACTGCCAAAATTTGCAAATAAATCAATCAGTTTGTCATCGAGATGTACATGCGTTACTTATAAACTCGTACATCATCATAGTATTAAATTATAATCAGATTTCATATTCAGTAGTGTAGATATTTGCGGAGGCTTGGGCAGATATGAAAATTTTATACACTGTTAATGGCAAACGTAAGCATAATAAATTATTATATAGATAATATGTACTGGGTTGAATGTAGCTTCTAATCTTTCTTGAAGTATAAACAAAGTTAAAAATAACCAATTGTTTCCTTCAGTTTACTGTTCCGACCGCATTAACCTGTAACAGCGGTAAATAATATGATGTAGTACCTCAATAACGGGCTTGTGTAACGTGTGTTGAGAACATTTTGGTTATTTGTTTTAGACGAACACCGGTGAGCCGCTCGTCCGTCTTTCGTTAGTATAAGAAACCTTTTACATACACCGCCGCATAACATTACGTTTTATAGGTTAACGATTAGGATTTATCATCAACAACTGGAAAGTGCTATCGTATGTGTGTTATGTGACTTACATTTTTAAATGAAATTCAAATATGAAGTAGTAAAAATAACTTTATCTAATTTTCAACGAACCTAAAGTAAACAACTAATATATTGAAAAAAATATTTTTAGGATTTATGCGAGACAACGAAAAAGATTACACTGTGGTGTAGGCACAGATTTTAATCTGACGCCGATGTATATGATGCTTACGATGTATTTTAATCTCGACATTAATATGAGTAGGTAAGAAATACCTGCAAGCGTTCAATCATAAAACGTTTATACCTGGTTTGTTTCTGTTGCGCACGGTTTAGCTTCGCTAGGTATACAGTTTACTCGCATGTTTCCGTTTGGTCGCTTGCTTGCCTAATGAATGCCTGATCATAATTATACTGTTTAGGATTCCTACGATACATTTTTTGCTTTGACTTACATTTGATCGACAGATTAGTTGTAAGTCGATCAAACTCCCAAATTGTATCCGTATTATTAAAATAAATTAATAAATGCCAAAAGAGGCGAAAGACTCAAAAGAACTGTTGAAGAAGTGCATATTTAACGAAGGAAAAGTAAATCAAACATTAAATGTATGAAGAAAATGATGATAAGGAACATATTGTAAAAATGTTAATGTATAAGAGATCCTATAGATTTTTCCATTCTGATTCCCCTACAAAGGACATAACTTGAAGAAGTAATATATATGCAGTGAAATAAATCTTATCACCTTCACGTGTGATTGAACATGAGTTAACCATAAAATTACTCATAGCATCTCGTCACCTCGTATAATAGTGATAACGTAAGATTTAAAATAGTTTACTATTAAGTTGTAACTTTCTTAACGACTTATTTCACAAGACAGGTACAGTACAGGTAGTGAGAAACTTAGGACACTCTTTGCGAATTACTTTTATAATAGGTTTTTAACTTTTTTAATTTGCATTAATATCAAATTTGAAATATTAAAATTTAATACATGAAATCTGTTTTAGCTATACGTTTTAAAGCCGTCATTAAAACTCTATAACGGTAAGTAAAACTAAACTAACTTTAAATGCAATGAACAGCGTAACTGCAAGTGTAGAAGTAGTATTCCCTCAAGTCATGTTACAAAATCAAGACTATTTCCTGTAAGCGTGAAGCAATGTTACTCACAATGGGAAGACGTTGGATGCAAGGGGAAATAGCTATATCCCTCCTGGGAAGAGGAGGGGGACAGGGTGTCGGGTGACGTCATTGGAAATTGATTCGGGAACGAAAAACGGGGCCACAACTAAGCCGGCGCCGACCGGCGACGAAATAATACTCTATTTGTTCGGCGAGTTTGCACATATCTTTGGTTTTGATCTGATCACATATTTTCAGTTCCAAGTTTATCTATGGATTGCTTTCTATCGGATTTCTTGATATAAATCGTCGGGAAGCATGGATTTATGAGTCAAATAGGGTTTTTAAAAGAGCTTTTCAATACTAAGTTGTAATATTGTGTGTTACTAATTTTCTACTTTATTTATACAGTTTTAGTTTTAGTTTTAAGGACATGTTATATAATATTAGTGATATTTGATTTAAATTATTCAAAAAATAAGCTTTCTTTATTTATAGATTAATTTATTATAATTAATTCATAATTAATGATCTATGAACGTATCGATCAACTATGAATAAGTTAAATATGACATCACTAAAATAAATAAAGTGAGTAGGAATAACTTGATTTGACTTTTATTACATAGTTACTACCTACTTAAAGCATTCTATTAAGTATTAACACATTTTTAAAACTTTTCAATGTTAGTTCCAATGGACAATTTTATTCTTTGAAAAAGGTTAAGAGTATTATTTAAAAATGGGCTGGACGAGAGGTCACGTGATCCCCATTGATCATACCGTTAAAGGGTCTCGAGATAAAAGCACAGATGGGAGCGGAAGCAGACGCAGTGGAACACAGACATCCTGTTCATTTGCTGACCGTACTTTAGCTCGAATATTTTATTCTTCTCAAGCACGTTAGTACCTACTACTTTATATATACCCAATTGTTAATATCTACTTATATTGTCGAAAAGTTTTCAATTAAAATATACAAAGCTTATCAAATCAAAATTAAACATTAAATGGCAGAGATATGTTTTTGTAAGATATTTTTGTATCAGAAAATATATCCGAGTTATAATACAGAATGATACATATAAAATAATTTGGTAGATCAAGAATTCAAAAGGCAATTTAAAAACATGAAAACATGGGAGCTCAGACACCGTGAAATCAATACGAATTATCCGTAGTGCTTCTTTTTCTTGACATTGTGATTATATTATTGTATGTATATCTTACCGTTTGCAAAGAATGCTCAATTGATCGATGTAAATTAAACATTTTATGTATATTTCAAAGATGTACATTGTTTAAATATTGTGTCAAGGTATAATTTGCAAGTTCAGTTTAGAATTTACTGCATTTATAAGTGTTTACAACGGGTTACATCAGATTTTAGTTTTTAAATTATGTTACTAGTAATTTCTTTTATTAAGTTTTTTTTTTTCAAGCAATTAATATGGCTAATGTACAAATAAATTGATTTCGTATACATCCATACTTTCCCAGTATTTTACATAAATAAAACATCTATATACATGGTAAGCTTTTGATCAAATGCACACAAAACAGAATACGATTTCATTTCGTATGTTATTCGAAGGTTAAGTAACTAATCGAGAGTAGAGTTGGCATTACAAAACTCTTACCTTACATCAACTTTTTATAATTGAACTAGTGACGTGTCGAGAGATGTAGGTACATACGTATTATGTACCTACCTTGAGAATTTTATTCAAACCTTGTTCCTATTCGCTCGGTGATGTCATTCTTTGCAAATGTTTCCTGTGTCACGTCACTATTACGCTTAGCCATATTTGCAAATAGTTTTAGCAAAATTCTTCATATTATTTTACATGTACAATGTGCACAAATATAAACACATTAAGCCTTATATTTCTAAGCCATTTACGATAAAACTTTAGTGAATGATATGTTTAAGCCCAGGAAAGTTTTTCTTATAGACTCGTATTAAGTTTATAGCTCGCGAGTTGTACGGAACACTACAAAGAGTGTGAGCTGTTTTGCACTAGAGCGGAATTAAAAAAAAATCATTCGTTTCTTGTACATCATAAACTAATTAGACAAGTTACTATAAAGCAAGATATATTTTGTTTAAATAAAAGAAATAGATTTATGTAGTGGAATCCTTATACAAAACCGATGGAGAATTCACATCAAACAAAACAAATATTTTTAGGGACAGTAGTAGTCTTCCAGTATGACTTAAAAAAAGAATACGAGTATATTCATATCTCCCGAACGAACTGCCAGTAACAATAATAACTAATTTAATAATACATACTTTGCCATGATATTGTAGAATATACTGTGTTTCAGATCTTTTAACACAGAATAGTTATGAAAATCATTGTTTTCCTATATAAGGAACAATGCCGTATTTCACAAAGGCAATACTAATGAATGTAAGCCGTAATATATACTATTGTACGCCGCTGGGCTTTGCAGGGAAACTTAAATATAACACACTGCTCTCTTTGATGTCTAAAAGGTTTTCTTTGTTAGTGATAATGATATTGAGTAGGAACACCAAAATGGTGGCGATGAAAGCTTTAAAATATAACCAAGTTAACATTCATAGTAAATATGCATTATATTATAAATATACAAATTTAAATTAAATTAACTTAAGACGCTTTTCATGTTAACAAATATACAAGTACATACTTCAATAAAAGCTCGGAAAGCTTGCGTAGTTTATTGCCGTAGCATACTATACGATTTGACTTCACGTAATGTCGACATTACATAAAGTTATTCCTTATATTCTTTTTGCTAATCTGAAAACAGGTCACGTGTAGGGCGGGCGTGACGTAGGACCATCTATATATGACTTGTCAAAAGCAAGCAGTTAGCAGGGTTACCTATTGTGGAGCTTATGCGTTAGTATAGGCCTTGTGTAGAATAACGACGTTTGTGTATAGAACCCTAATATTATTATAATTCTACCTAGTTCTTCTTTAAAAGTAAATAATTTATTTAACAAACAACAAATCTAATTTTCATTGTTATGTAACGTTACAATTTAACATCTATATGGCGATATTTTTAAACAATACAGTAGGTACTTTATCAAAATTAGAACAACCAGATATATAGAGTCAAATAATCATCTATATACACAAAAATACTAAACTGTGACTTCCTCTACTTTGGCCTTGGTGCCAACCAATAACCTATGTCTTATCCCTGGTAATAACCTATACCTGGTGATAACCTATTTGTATACTGCATATCATCCAAATCGGAGCAGCTGTTTTAACGTTAAACAGTTCTACACACAACTTTAGCATCATCACTACATAGTATAAAACAAAGTCGCTTTCTCTGTCCCTATATCCCTATGTATGCTTATATCTTTAAAACTACGCAACGGATTTTGATGCGGTTTTTTTAATAGATAGAGTGATTCAAGAGGAAGGTTTATATGCATAACTAGCGGATCCCGCGGCTTTGCCTGTGCTAAATCTAGGAAAAAGCCCAAGCGAAGCGAGGGCGAGTCGCTAGTTTGTAATAATAGTCAACGTCTTTTATTGCTGAAGTGTCTAATTAAATCTACCTACATACCTACTAGTTACTAAAGGTCGCAGGTTTAAATTCTACACAGAATTATCTTTTGCCGTCATCATGTTAGTCAGCGCTTGTTAACTCAAGCGTCATGAATGAAAATAGTAAACGAAGTAATTATTTTTTTATTGCCACTATTTATTATAATCTATACATATAATAAAATTGTAACTTAGTCGAATCTATCCATTGTAATTTTTTTTGGAACAGAAGAGGCCTAATATATAGTTTTTAGAATTTTTTCTGTCTGTCCGTCTGTCTGTGATCGCATATTTTTTATGAAATTTGTTATGATGATAGCTATATCCTGGCCAAAAGTTAAAATACATTTTACTGCAGAAAAATAACGCATATCTAAGAAATCTATACTACATCTGAAAAATATTCTCCAGTAATATTATATAATAAAATCTACGATTCGGTACGCGTACGCGTTCTGTATGAACGCGGGCGGAGCCGCGAGAAATGATAGTATAATATTCTCGATTCCAATATTTAATTAGTCCTATAACTAATTGCAATGGTAGCACAATGGATTTTCTGTTAAACCTCATAAAAAATAGACTCGGGTTTTTCACGTTAAAACGCTTTGTACGACGTCTTATGTCAGCTAAACGGCTTCAAGTACGTCACTCGCGAAAGAAAAGCTGAATTTACGAAGCGACGCACGCACATTCAGCCTTTGTTTCTTTGTGGATAAAGGAACATAAAACTTGAAAGTCATAGAAAACAAAGATAAGATAAACTTGAATATCGTCTTAAACTAGTGGCAATTATACTAAAAACGGTTTTTTAGGAGGGATTACAATACAAATGTATGTGACTATTTCTTTGAAAACTTAATTGCTTTATTACAGCTTAGGAGTGTTAGCAAATTGATGTTATGTTGGCTCGGTAAACTAAGTGAAGCGGGTTCAATCCCCGAGTCTAGCATTTCTCATTATTTTATCTACCACACTAAGTTCAAAATTTTAGTTAAGTTAAAAAATTAAATAGTCAATAACAAAAGGAACTAGAATATGTCTAGGCTAAATTTTTTTTAGTTTCTAATTATTATCACCGACTAGCTCGGTTAGTGAAAAAATAAAAAGTTAAAATGATTGTACTTTTTATTATTTGCTTTGCACGATTATGATTGCTATCATCATCGTCGGTTGGCCTTCGATCGGGACTGGTTCTATTCTAAGCAATTTCTGTTTGTAATGACACGTAGTATGTCAAGTGGATTACAATTTACAGATGAATATCGCGAATTTTCAGAAAAACTATCTGTATTGTGAGAAATTTTATAACAATTAGGTTATAGTGACGAATTTTATTACTATTATGAATTTATATTATGTTGTACCTCGTATTAATATAAACAACACTAGCGATGTAGACTCGCTTTGCTTTGATTCGTCCCTAGCTATGTTTTAACGGTTAATTTGAAAAAGATGGTTCAGGTTCAGGTGTGAAAACGAAACAGACACACAGTTACTTTTGCATTTATAATATCAGGATGAATATTTTATGTAATGACCGTTACGCATACTCGTATATATTTAACAGAAATACACCACTCGCATTCTATTAGTTACGCAAAAATTCAATCTGGACTTTAAATTATACAATCAATTACATTAAATCGCAAATCAATCAGCGATGATCTAATCAAACAAACTAATTCACGTGCTAAGACACGCTTAGATACTCGGATCCCTTATAAAAGCTCCATCAAGTGCTATTTGAATGGTAGTAATAAACCGAGAATAACCGAGTTGCATCGTGCACCGATATTACCAGCTAATGCGATTTCACCAGCCTTGCTATCTAGATCTATTCCGGTTAAGTCAAGTTGCGTTGGCTTGGTTTGGGATGCATTAGATCATATTGGATAATGGAATATGTTCTTTTGTATGAATTCACTTACAACATAAAAGTGATATGTTAATTTAAATATATTTAATTTATATAATGCAAAATTAAAGTCAATCTGACTGTTCATTCTATGAGGCTAAACAATTTAGAAATAACCTTGTTTTTAGAGGTCTTAACCACTTTTAGAGGTCTTAAACAATTTTCGCATTATTTCCTTTGTAATGAATTAACCGGTTTGTGAAACATCGGTTGTATAGAGACGTGAGACGAATATTTCAAATTATGTGTATATATACAAATTTGTACTCAAAGACCTTTATTACCAGATATAAGAGCTGAAAAAATAATAATCTGATGATCACATTCCAGTATTATATTTCACGCCGAGCATATCTTACTTATTTCAATTACAGTACAAGGCCTGCATAATTTGATACGTGACAACATCTAGTGACTGTGACTTGTGAGCAGCATGTAAATAGTACTATGTAAAGCACTAAAATAATGCAAACACAATGTTACGAATACCTTTAATTCACAGAATTTTATGTGTTAGTAACATAATATGCGTGGTGTATGTAACCAACTGGAATTAACTCCTAAGTCTGATGTTGCGGGTTCAATTTCCGAAAGGCAAATGTTATTTACAGTACGTACATGTTAGTACTGACCTGGTGAAGTGTTAATGCGTCAATAGTTGAGTCAACTCAGGCGGTAAACCGTAATAAAAGTCACTATGTATTCTTTTTTCTATTGAAGGAAAACATTGTAGTTTAGGTAGATAAAACCTTTGTATTTAATTTCAGGTAAATAAGTCCAGTGAACAAACATTTCTTACGCATAGTCGTTAAACGATTAATGGCATATTTGGCATCGTGCCACACCTTTTAAAATATGCACCGGAGTTTTAATCTAGGTGAATGAGCGTTTGAGCCTGGAGAAATGATGAGTAATAAGACATTTCGCGCTAGATAAAGACGGTATTTCGTCGCTTGAAAACGACGAAGATCATTTTTCGTTTGCTTGGAACATTTTACGGCGAGCGGTTGACAGGAACGATCTATCACCGGCGAAGTATAAGCAAACAATCGTCAAGGAAACAACGTCTTTATATTCCGTAACAAAAGAAGTAAAACCGCTTGAAAGCGGCGTCACTTTAATTATAATATCATTTACAAAAGCATTCTTTGGAGTTCTTGTGCATGTTTCTGCTAATTTCACTTTATAGTTTTGTTGATACTGACGTCATGTTTTAAAACTATTGTCTAATACTTTGTTTTGTCGCCAGTTTTAAGCTGAATTAAACGTATGCTTTGATTCAACTTAAAACCCATTTTTAAGAGTGGGGAGTTGGCTTTATAAATATTTCATGAAAAAAAAACATTATTTTGTATTAAAAACGCATTAGACTAATGCGTTCCACTTGTATGAAGTCATATTTGTCCATAACCAATTACAGGCTGAAATAATGACAGCAGTTCGTTGGAAACAGCCAACAATTAGTAAATTAAATAGAATTTCTTTTTCTTTATTGTTCTTGCACTATAATTTTGTTTACTCCTGAATCATCCTATGCTTTTATTCCTTCAAAAACTATAAGTTACTTACACAATCACATCGCACTAAAAAATTAGCGACCATTTACATTTATTATACAAAAAATAATTATTCTTAAATAAGGAATTTTATTTTTTATAATGGCGAATTTAAAAATTATTTAAAAAAAGAGATGAGAGCTTTTACTTTAAAGTTATAATAAAATAGTTATAGGGAGCAAATTTCTATAAATAAATCCATTGCTCTAGTTTGTTAAATAGACGTTTAAATTAAATAAACTGAATAAATTATTTTATCATAAAGTGAATTATGTATAAAATACATTAACTCTTCAATATTGTTTGAAGAAACATTTTATTTAACGCGTATTGCTTATATACGAGTAATAATTGGGACGCTGTCGTGTTAACAACAATTGTTATTTTAATTTGTAAAAGCTCCGATAAAGCTATAATATTTGCGTTAGGAACTCGACTCGCGTGACTGCTGAAAATTATTCTGAACAACGCATGGTTATAATATGTTTTATATTAACTGTCGTTCTCAGCTTCGCCACTGCGGGGTATTTTACCGAGTTAAATCTAATGTATTTATTAAAGGTTTTGTTTGAAAAAAATATGTTGTTTTAGAATTTTTAAGTTTAGTCGAGTTCTGAAAAATTTAATTTTACATTAATTAAAATAAAATGTGGAAAAACATTTTGTTACATTTTTTCACTCTACTTGTATATTAGCGATTTTGTTTTACGCGTACGTAAAACAAAATCGCTCCGCCGACTGTTCGCTTAGATCTTTTAAACTACGCAACGGATTTTAATGCGATTTCCGTCAATAGACGAAGTGATTCAAGATCAAGGTAAAATGTTTATATATACATTTATAATCATCATGTATAAAAGATGCACATTATAGTAGAAAAAAGCCTATAAAATGTCGTCGTTCAAACGGATCTAGGGACGAATTCGACAGGAGCGCCAGTAAGTATAATAAAACATTTAAATCAAGCAATATCTTATCCTTTTCTAATACCAACTACCAGCTGCACCCAATGACATAAACGATTAAATGTACGCAATATGCGAGCGAGCGCCTAAAACATTGCCCATGTTCAGAGTGTTCGTAAATTCAAGCATATGTGGACGGTGCAATTTAGTATGAAAATCAGTGTACATTTTCGTAACACAATTTCAAATAATATATGAGATATTTCTAAATTCCGGATATCCTATTATGATCTAATAAAATTTTAAATCACATTAATCTAATTTAGCGAATCCACTCAATAGTTCGCCTTGTAAAATGAAAATAGAGCATGAACTACGAAGCCACCCTTTCACTCATCCCTTAACACCGAACTTGACCCAGTTAGTCGATGCATGTTTGATCGAAGCTGATTAAGAAAGGGGGTTAGTGTATATACTTACTTATGTAAGCACGTTAGCGGAAACCTATAGTGTATCTATCTTTGTAGGGTATCAATAAAAATCTAAAAGGTATATCTCACCTAAACAATAGAAGTGTTTATAAAAGCTTTTCGCTGAAAGCTTTCCGTTATTAGCGTACTCTGTGGAAGATTTATCTTGAAGAGAAAAGCAGCTAAGAAAATTTGCCATGAAAAATATAGTTAGTCGACTTTATTTTAATCTTTAGTTAAAAAAACGATACTTTTTAAGTTTAATGTAACAATAGCGGTTGCCTAGCTTCATTCGTCTTGAATCATTTTTCGTGATTATATAAGATTAATAGGAACTTGACATACGGTTCAACCCACTTACGATATGAATACGCCTTCAAGACTACAGAACGATCAAAGCGGCGTTAGGCGCAAAACCTAATTTGGGAAAGTCAACGTTCGGTTCATAGTATCATTTGAGCCTTTAAAGAGATCGATCGATCAGGGTTCGTTGAACCGGGTTTAGTGCCCTATTCTAACACCGAAGAATTACTACGCAACGCTACGAAAATTAAATTGGTCATGAACAATGTATCTAATAAATGAAAAGCTATTCATATAAGCTGCTACGTCTTTTATTAGCTAGCCTCGTTATTACAAGCGTTCAGAATACAACGTAAATTGCAAGCCTTGAATTCTGGTTACACAAAATAACTTTCTCTCAGCGTTGTACAATGTTATACTTTTTAAATAATGTATTAAAGAATATATTTTTATGTATTTTGTTTTATAGGCTTTGGAATGTATCAAATTGTAGTTGAAAAGCAGTATAATATATAAGAATGAACGCCATCCAACACCAATCTCGCCATAAAATTCCTTATTCCGCAAAGTTATCTCTTGTATATACTTAACTCTTGATTGATGAAGATTTCATTGTTCGCTAACTGCATTTTGATGAGCGAAGTATGAGTAATAAGTATGTCATTATATAGCTGTTATCATAAAAATCTTTATTAAGAAGAATAATTAAAGCCGGAGGAGTATCTATGAACGTCCCATTAAGTCGGAGACAATGAACTTCACAAATGTTAATCTCGCCCATTGGGAGAAACCGCAATCGTTTTCTCGCATCACAAGCACTCAAGAAAACCAAATTTTCTAGCTAGCTAGCGTTAGTAGTCTTCTGGGTTGGATAGAATCGTCTAATTCTACTACGCCCTTTAATTTTTCATTTTTATAAGTTTATCGTCCAAAAACACATCAATAAGCTTCGATACATTAATGAATATTTCTTATTGATCTAATAATAAATAAATTAGAAAACTACTCAAGTTTCATGTACTAACAAGAAATATTCTATTACTAACTTCAGCATGACCCTAATACTTTATCGGATATGTCTACTTCAATTTCTATTTGTTGGCAACTTGGCAAAATCAATAAATAAGCAGTGCCCATCGCGATTATGATCGCAACATTCAACGCGAATACGATTCAGCCGATAATGTCAATTAGAGGTATACCAAAACTGAACCAAATATGGTATTGACAGTTTACGGGACAGGCCTAATCAATGTCGTCTGATAAAATTGGTAGGTAATGGGTTGAAAATTTCTAACATTTTACCAGAATACGCCATTTCTTACTGCGACAGCCCATCTAATTCCATGTCTCTAGAGAAGGATATTTATGTCCGACAGTGAGGAACTAGTGTATATCAGCTCGCATGACTCGGGTCGCCACGTGCGGGATCAAGTTAAGGGGATCTACTCACGTCACTTCACAAACTATTCTGATTAATTCAACAAACTTAGGGTATTGGATGAGTTTGTGGGCATAATCTTGACGTATTTACGTTAAATCTAACTTAAGACAGTTTCTTCAAAAATGTTTAAAAGAAATTGCATGTATTATTGTTTGTTTGATCTCTTTAAACACATATGTAACTTATTTGGGAAATAATAATTTCAATACATTTTCGGCTTCGTCGTGGTTTAAAATAATAATAAAGTAATATCGAACAACTATTAATTTATACAAGTGCTTTTCATTCATATTTTATACATGCTTTTTGATTAATAAAAAATCATTTTATCAACAAAAGTGTACATAAATTAGTTAAATATTCAATATGAGTTAGTCCTAAAATGAAACTCTTGACAGTCAATATATTCCACCTATCGATTCTAATGTTTAGAAAGCGCATGAAATGAATTGCTAATGGATAACTGTACAGTGACGGCGTTCAAAATAGGTGTATTTATTTCGTATTCCTTTGGGGTGCCTAATGTTTAGTAATGCGGTTATACGTGGTAGGTTTGGATTACTAATCGTTTATATGTTTTAAGTAAATAAAATTTTAGGGTTATTCGTCTATACATATTATATTATTTCAATATACCATACATTTTGGCCACTTTCTCTGTACAAGTTAATTTGCTGATATTTCTTTACTCACGAAACTGGGTTCGGACACGCGAAGGCCATATATGTTACTTTTACGAGCTTATGACTTTTGTAAACCTATATATTAAATATTTAGCTATCACAACTGAATTTACTGTTGTCAAGAGCATTAATTCTTCTGGTAAATTTACTTCTTCTCTTCTAATCCTGATCCTATCATAATATAAAGCTGAAATAAAGAATCTAAAGCAATCATATAAAGGGTTTAGGTACGAACCATCTGTGGGCGATGTGTACAGCTTCTTGCACAAGTCCTGAGGTCCGCCAAGCGCGTTGATCTTGGCCATCCCCTCGGCCCCGCGAGTCTCCATCAGCTCGCGCAGCTGCCGAAGGGTGACGCCATATTGCGCCGGCCGCCCCTCCACCGTAGCCATGGTGCCGGGCTCGCGGCCGCCGCCCGCACCACGCCCGACCCTCTAGATCTGGAACAAAGAGTAAGAGAGTCAGTCAAAAATCATTAAAAATGTGAATGTTTGTTTGTGACTTCTTCATGCTCAAACATCTGGACGTAATAGGATGTTTTTTACTCAGACGTGAATCTGGATTAACAATAACTAGAGACTGTTCTGACTGCTCTAGAGATTCACTGAAGTGAAGGTATACCGCTATATTATGGATAGTGGTCATAATACCTCTTAGCTTACGCATAACCAGGACACCAACACAATAGCATAGCATGTTATTGATATTAAGAATAGTTAGATCATAAAATGACTAAACAGCTATATTATTCTATTGTATAATTCCTTTTATCATAAAAGGAACATACCTATAGAAATCTCGCAAAAAAAAGTTAATCAAATTGGCAGCAAGTTTGGTTCAGAATTCACAACATAGAGGACGTTAGGGACTCGTGCCGCTAAAATGGTAATTTCGTACTTAAAGTAATAACGTAAGATAACTTTACACTAAGGGAACCGTTATTGATAGTTGCCATTTGCAAAAGTTTTTGTTATATCAGGTTTTTATAAAATCTTATGTATTACTGAAATATCTCTCAGACATGCAGATTTCTTCAGAAAAACATGTTAGAAATGATTTGCATATGAACATATCAGAGGCGGAAGACCCGGATCTGAACCCACTTCACTCGGTTACCATAGCGAGCTTGTCACTATTGGCCTTTCAGTACTTATTTCACTGTATTTGCAAGTGATAATGATGTTGATAAAGACTTAAAGATGTTGGACCCAGGTTGAACCTTCATCACTTGTTTTCCAAGCAAGTACATTACAACTATAAAAACTAAACATATATAATATATGGTTATTAGTATTAAATTAGATATCCTTGTGCGATAAATTATAAAACAACATTATCAAACTTCATTATTAAATCATGTATCTAAACGGCCTTAAGTTGGAAAGGATTTCCTGCATAATTCAACACCTCTTTAATTGCAGTAGCACAAAGGCATTCTACTGTAAAATTTTCTATAAACTCGATTGCATTTTGCTGTCACTCATTGCATAACTAAGCGGGAAATAGGTTGACATCTAACGAAGATAAGACTTATCATCCCACACGCCCGAGGGACTGAAAAGGAAATTATTGACATTTTGTCATTTTTCAAAATTATATTATATATACATTTTTTAGGGACCGAGTAATTACATAACAAATAAACTACACGGACGGACAAGCAATGCTATTGTTATCATACTACTAAAGATTTCTTTGCCTTATAAAAGGGGACACTAAAATCATGTACAATAGCTAGATCGTGAAGAGACGTGTATTAGAAAATAATAAACTAGATTCCCTGATTGGATCCAAGGGTAGCAAAATGGTTTATTTCACAGCATCACTTCACCAGTCACAAGGACATTATTTCTGCAATCCAATTAGAGATAGCTCGTAAATCGTCGAAAAGACACTTCAGAAGATTAACTTGACGTTAAAT
The DNA here is from genome assembly GCA_905231865.2 of Boloria selene. Classification (NCBI taxonomy): domain Eukaryota; kingdom Metazoa; phylum Arthropoda; class Insecta; order Lepidoptera; family Nymphalidae; genus Boloria; species Boloria selene. The sequence goes on from HG993156.1 coordinate 5,850,401, forward strand.
ATTTTGAAATATCAATTACTATGGCGTGTACAGTTCTGTGAACCGTTGTTCTGATTATAAAAAGAGAAAATTGTATATAAATCTGTATCTAAGATTCAAATAATAATATAATAGAATTCATCATTCACTTCGAGACTCGAGTAAAGTCGGATCTGTACATTGAATCTTATTTGGAAATTCTAATTGAAATAGTCATTTTTAACTATATAGAGGCCGAATCTATAGTTTTTACAATTTTTATTTGTCTGTCTGTTTGAGACCCCATCATGAGAAAACTGGACGGACTCAAATGAAATTTGATGGAGTGACAGCAGCTGGTTATTCTACATAACCGTCAAAACACAATACCTACTCATATATAATTATTGACTAAGTCAAACACAAAGTGATGTATTACATAATTCTTGTAACTCGTACATTAGTATGATACTAGAATAAAATCGTATTGATTTACTCAACAACAGAATCTGACATAGCACTTTCACGCTCACCTTTACCCTTAACTACGAAACCTTTAGAAGGGTTTCATTATTATTTTATACAATGTACACAAATGTTAATTAAACAGACAAAAAAATTAACCAGAACACACCTGTAGCCTGTTAGCGGTCTTTACGACCCATAAACAGTGACTGTGTTGCTCGTTGTGCATCGTGCATATTTCAGTTTTATGTAATCAAATGTCTGTTTTTACATGTTTGTTTATTAGGGATGAATATTCTGGAAGGGTTTAATACAAAATTGGATTAGGTACGTCAAATAACCCCCTAAAGTGCGTTGACCTTGTCGTGGTGGCTCAATAGCGTCCGGCAGCCAGCCGGACGTAACACGAAGAAACGCGAAAGGTAAACGGAAAACCCCACTTCGGTGGGCGGTGTGTCGTGCGGGTTGCTCCTGGTACCTACTTCTCTGATAGCAGAGTGGACTGTGGAATAACCCCTTGGCTTCTGCAGACTTGCCGACGCCGTCGGGGCGTCGTGGTTAAGATGGATGATGGTTGCTTGGATTTTAGTGGATAGTACTGGGCTATGTGAACTTGGCACCCGACTTTAGAAAAATTGTGTTCTTTTTGGTTCTTTTGGAACATTTGGGTTAGTAGTGGATAGTAGTGAAGCTAATTTCGTTTGTAGTTTTTCCAAAAAAAAAATATAGATGACAAAAAAAAATGTCATCCCCCGACTTTGAAGAAAAAAAATTTTTTTTGCAGTTTCTTATAAAGAAGCGTTAGTAGTGGTTTGTAGTAAAAAAATTTTCGTTTGTAGTAAAATAAAAAAAAAAATAATAAAAAAATCGTCTCAATAAATTTTCCTTAACGATATTTACTAAATAAATTCAATTTAAAAGCCTACGTGACTACTATTAACAATAAAAATGATTACGAAACGTTCGTAGAGGTTAGAAGTAAAGAAATCTTTAAGTTTAGTGGAACATAAGTTCAGATAGCGTTCAAGCATTAGTGGTCTCTTGCAGCTGAGTTCATTTCGTTAGTAGTATCAATATATCGTTTGTAGTAACGTTAATATCGTTTGTAGTACCACAATTTCGTTTGTAGTAACGTAAATTTCGTTTGTAGTACCACAATTTCGTTTGTAGTATGTTAAAATCGTTTGTAGTACCGAAATTTAGTTTGTAGTAACACAACTTCGTTTGTAGTTGTTTGTAATAACGTTAATTTCGTTTGTAGTACCACAATTTCGTTTGTAGTTGTTTGTAGTAACGTTAATTTTGTTTGTAGTAACTTTTCTTCGTTTGTAGTAACGTTAATTTTGTTTCTAATTACTTGTCTTCGTTTGTAGTATGTTAAAATCGTTTGTAGTACCGAAATTTCGTTAGTAGTAACACAACTTCGTTTGTAGTTGTTTGTAGTAACGTTAATTTCGTTTGTAGTAACACAACTTCGTTTGTAGTTGTTTGTAGTAACGTTAATTTCGTTTGTAGTATGTTAAAATCGTTTGTAGTACCGAAATTTCGTTTGTAGTAACACAACTTCGTTTGTAGTTGTTTGTAGTAACGTAAATTTCGTTTGTAGTACCACAATTTCGTTTGTAGTAAGTTAAAATCGTTTGTAGTACCGAAATTTCGTTTGTAGTAACACAACTTCGTTTGTAGTTGTTTGTAGTAACGTTAATTTCGTTTGTAGTAACACAACTTCGTTTGTAGTTGTTTGTAGTAACGTTAATTTCGTTTGTAGTACCACAATTTCGTTTGTAGTAACGTAAATTTCGTTTGTAGTACCACAACTTCGTTTGTAGTAACGTTAATTTTGTTTGTAGTATCATAATTTCGTTTGTAGTAACGATAATTTCGTTTGTAGTACCACAATTTCGTTTGTAGTAACGTTAATTTCGTTTGTAGTATCATAATTTCGTTTGTAGTACCACAATTTCGTTTGTAGTAACACAACTTCGTTTGTAGTTGTTTGTAGTAACGTTAATTTCGTTTGTAGTACCACAATTTCGTTTGTAGTAACGTAAATTTTGTTTATAATTACTTGTCTTCGTTTGTAGTATGTTAAAATCGTTTGTAGTACCGAAATTTCGTTTGTAGTAACACAACTTCGTTTGTAGTTGTTTGTAGTAACGTTAATTTCGTTTGTAGTACCACAATTTCGTTTGTAGTATGTTAAAATCGTTTGTAGTACCGAAATTTCGTTTGTAGTAACACAACTTCGTTTGTAGTTGTTTGTAGTAACGTTAATTTCGTTTGTAGTATGTTAAAATCGTTTGTAGTACCGAAATTTCGTTTTTAGTAACACAACTTCGTTTGTAGTTGTTTGTAGTAACGTTAATTTCGTTTGTAGTAACACAACTTCGTTTGTAGTTGTTTGTAGTAACGTTAATTTCGTTTGTAGTACCACAATTTCGTTTGTAGTAACGTAAATTTCGTTTGTAGTACCACAATTTCGTTTGTAGTAAGTTAAAATCGTTTGTAGTACCGAAATTTCGTTTGTAGTAACACAACTTCGTTTGTAGTTGTTTGTAGTAACGTTAATTTCGTTTGTAGTAACACAACTTCGTTTGTAGTTGTTTGTAGTAACGTTAATTTCGTTTGTAGTACCACAATTTCGTTTGTAGTAACGTAAATTTCGTTTGTAGTACCACAATTTCGTTTGTAGTAAGTTAAAATCGTTTGTAGTACCGAAATTTCGTTTGTAGTAACACAACTTCGTTTGTAGTTGTTTGTAGTAACGTTAATTTCGTTTGTAGTACCACAATTTCGTTTGTAGTAACGTAAATTTTGTTTATAATTACTTATCTTCGTTTGTAGTATGTTAAAATCGTTTGTAGTACCGAAATTTCGTTTGTAGTAACACAACTTCATTTGTAGTTGTTTGTAGTAACGTTAATTTCGTTTGTAGTATCATAATTTTGTTTGTAGTAACGATAATTTCGTTTGTAGTAACTTTTCTTCGTTTGTAGTAACGTTAATTTTGTTTCTAATTACTTGTCTTCGTTTGTAGTATTTTAAAATCGTTTGTAGTACCGAAATTTCGTTTGTAGTAACACAACTTCGTTTGTAGTTGTTTGTAGTAACGTTAATTTCGTTTGTAGTATCATAATTTCGTTTGTAGTAACGTTAATATCGTTTGTAGTACCACAATTTCGTTTGTAGTAACGTAAATTTCGTTTGTAGTACCACAATTTCGTTTGTAGTATGTTAAAATCGTTTGTAGTACCGAAATTTAGTTTGTAGTAACACAACTTCGTTTGTAGTTGTTTGTAATAACGTTAATTTCGTTTGTAGTACCACAATTTCGTTTGTAGTTGTTTGTAGTAACGTTAATTTTGTTTGTAGTAACTTTTCTTCGTTTGTAGTAACGTTAATTTTGTTTCTAATTACTTGTCTTCGTTTGTAGTATGTTAAAATCGTTTGTAGTACCGAAATTTCGTTAGTAGTAACACAACTTCGTTTGTAGTTGTTTGTAGTAACGTTAATTTCGTTTGTAGTAACACAATTTCGTTTGTAGTTGTTTGTAGTAACGTTAATTTCGTTTGTAGTATGTTAAAATCGTTTGTAGTACCGAAATTTCGTTTGTAGTAACACAACTTCGTTTGTAGTTGTTTGTAGTAACGTAAATTTCGTTTGTAGTACCACAATTTCGTTTGTAGTAAGTTAAAATCGTTTGTAGTACCGAAATTTCGTTTGTAGTAACACAACTTCGTTTGTAGTTGTTTGTAGTAACGTTAATTTCGTTTGTAGTAACACAACTTCGTTTGTAGTTGTTTGTAGTAACGTTAATTTCGTTTGTAGTACCACAATTTCGTTTGTAGTAACGTAAATTTCGTTTGTAGTACCACAACTTCGTTTGTAGTAACGTTAATTTTGTTTGTAGTATCATAATTTCGTTTGTAGTAACGATAATTTCGTTTGTAGTACCACAATTTCGTTTGTAGTAACGTTAATTTCGTTTGTAGTATCATAATTTCGTTTGTAGTACCACAATTTCGTTTGTAGTAACACAACTTCGTTTGTAGTTGTTTGTAGTAACGTTAATTTCGTTTGTAGTACCACAATTTCGTTTGTAGTAACGTAAATTTTGTTTATAATTACTTGTCTTCGTTTGTAGTATGTTAAAATCGTTTGTAGTACCGAAATTTCGTTTGTAGTAACACAACTTCGTTTGTAGTTGTTTGTAGTAACGTTAATTTCGTTTGTAGTATCATAATTTTGTTTGTAGAAACGTTTATTTCGTTTGTAGTAACAGAACTTCGTTTGTAGTAACGTTAATTTCATTTGTAGTACCACAATTTCGTTCGTAGTATCAAAAATTCATTTGTAGTAACTTTTCTTTGTTTGTAGTAACGTTCATTTCGTTGTATCATAATATCATTTGTAGTAAATTATGACACTACAAACGAAATTTCGGTACTACAAACGATTTTAACATACTACAAACGAAGATAAGTAATTATAAACAAAATTTACGTTACTACAAACGAAATTGTGGTACTACAAACGAAATTAACGTTACTACAAACAACTACAAACGAAGTTGTGTTACTACAAACGAAATTTCGGTACTACAAACGATTTTAACATACTACAAACGAAGATAAGTAATTATAAACAAAATTTACGTTACTACAAACGAAATTGTGGTACTACAAACGAAATTAACGTTACTACAAACAACTACAAACGAAGTTGTGTTACTACAAACGAAATTTCGGTACTACAAACGATTTTAACTTACTACAAACGAAATTGTGGTACTACAAACGAAATTTACGTTACTACAAACGAAATTGTGGTACTACAAACGAAATTAACGTTACTACAAACAACTACAAACGAAGTTGTGTTACTACAAACGAAATTAACGTTACTACAAACAACTACAAACGAAGTTGTGTTACTACAAACGAAATTTCGGTACTACAAACGATTTTAAAATACTACAAACGAAGACAAGTAATTAGAAACAAAATTAACGTTACTACAAACGAAGAAAAGTTACTACAAACGAAATTATCGTTACTACAAACAAAATTATGATACTACAAACGAAATTAACGTTACTACAAACAACTACAAACGAAGTTGTGTTACTACAAACGAAATTTCGGTACTACAAACGATTTTAACATACTACAAACGAAGATAAGTAATTATAAACAAAATTTACGTTACTACAAACGAAATTGTGGTACTACAAACGAAATTAACGTTACTACAAACAACTACAAACGAAGTTGTGTTACTACAAACGAAATTTCGGTACTACAAACGATTTTAACATACTACAAACGAAATTGTGGTACTACAAACGAAATTTACGTTACTACAAACGAAATTGTGGTACTACAAACGAAATTAACGTTACTACAAACAACTACAAACGAAATTGTGTTACTACAAACGAAATTTCGGTACTACAAACGATTTTAACATACTACAAACGAAGATAAGTAATTATAAACAAAATTTACGTTACTACAAACGAAATTGTGGTACTACAAACGAAATTAACGTTACTACAAACAACTACAAACGAAGTTGTGTTACTACAAACGAAATTTCGGTACTACAAACGATTTTAACTTACTACAAACGAAATTGTGGTACTACAAACGAAATTTACGTTACTACAAACGAAATTGTGGTACTACAAACGAAATTAACGTTACTACAAACAACTACAAACGAAGTTGTGTTACTACAAACGAAATTAACGTTACTACAAACAACTACAAACGAAGTTGTGTTACTACAAACGAAATTTCGGTACTACAAACGATTTTAACATACTACAAACGAAGATAAGTAATTATAAACAAAATTTACGTTACTACAAACGAAATTGTGGTACTACAAACGAAATTAACGTTACTACAAACAACTACAAACGAAGTTGTGTTACTACAAACGAAATTTCGGTACTACAAACGATTTTAACATACTACAAACGAAATTGTGGTACTACAAACGAAATTTACGTTACTACAAACGAAATTGTGGTACTACAAACGAAATTAACGTTACTACAAACAACTACAAACGAAGTTGTGTTACTACAAACGAAATTAACGTTACTACAAACAACTACAAACGAAGTTGTGTTACTACAAACGAAATTTCGGTACTACAAACGATTTTAACATACTACAAACGAAACTGTGGTACTACAAACGAAATTTACGTTACTTTAAACGAAATTGTGGAACTACAAACGAAATTAACGTTACTACAAACAACTACAAACGAAGTTGTGTTACTACAAACGAAATTTCGGTACTACAAACGATTTTAACATACTACAAACGAAATTGTGGTACTACAAACGAAATTTACGTTACTACAAACGAAATTGTGGTACTACAAACGATATTAACGTTACTACAAACGATATATTGATACTACTAACGAAATGAACTCAGCTGCAAGAGACCACTAATGCTTGAACGCTATCTGAACTTATGTTCCACTAAACTTAAAGATTTCTTTACTTCTAACCTCTACGAACGTTTCGTAATCATTTTTATTGTTAATAGTAGTCACGTAGGCTTTTAAATTGAATTTATTTAGTAAATATCGTTAAGGAAAATTTATTGAGACGATTTTTTTTATTATTATTTTTTTTATTTTACTACAAACGAAAATTTTTTTACTACAAACCACTACTAACGCTTCTTTATAAGAAACTGCAAAAAAAATTTTTTTTCTTCAAAGTCGGGGGATGACATTTTTTTTTGTCATCTATATTTTTTTTTTGGAAAAACTACAAACGAAATTAGCTTCACTACTATCCACTACTAACCCAAATCTTCCAAAAGAACCAAAAAGAACACAATTTTTCTAAAGTCGGGTGCCAAGTTCACATAGCCATAGTACTGGCTTGCCGGTGAGCCTCACAGAACAGGTGCTATGCGTTAATGAATTTCCCAGGGATAAAAAAGGTAACCCTCAGTTTGGTATCCCAGTGGCGTCTGGCAATACGACCGGACGCGTTGAATACGTAAGCCTCTAGTGTAATATACAAAAATCTCTCCGGTAAAGCTGCCTTCTTATTTTTTAACATAAGACCTAATTATGTCACGTAACAGACTATTTTTACTGGAATTGCTACGACGTTCTCTGTAATAAAACTCTTTTTCATCACTCACATTACAACAAAATGCCAAATTCTCATCAACAGTCATCCTTTTCACTATATAAAAAGCATAAAAAATTAAATATTTACAACTTCTGAGTATACAATTCTTTTGTAAATTTATTAAACATATGCTTAATATTCATTACCTTCCGTTTCTTTATGATTACATCTGGTAGCGAATAATTCAGATATAATATGAAAAAATAATAAAAAATACAGGTATTTGATTTGAAGGCGTTTGAAAACGAAGGGGCGAAGTATCCCATAAAGAAAATCTAAAATATTCATGTGTGAGAGCTTTGAATTATATTGTATGGGCTTATATTTTTCATGTATATCATTACGGAATAATTTACCGCATTAAAAAGTATATGTTGACCATAATTAGTTAGTGTGATGCTAAATTTCATCAAAATCTGTCCAGAACTTCTCTTGTCACAAACAGACAGACATACAGACCAATAATATAAAAACTATAGATTCGCCATCTCTATTGATAGTAAGGACTATTTCAAATTAAGAATTCACCAAATAAACTTAATGTACAGATACGACTTAATTATAATTTTGTTATGTGTACATAGATATTTTGTTCTCAAGTGTCAAAAAAAATACGAATTCATACTGTATTTACTCAGTGGGTGTGTCATGGAACTAGTTATCTTTTATTACGTTTAAAATAGGTATATTCGAATATATATACTCGTGATTCTTTCGTTCATAATTTAAAATATTTTTGCGCGATAGCTGTTCACTAAAAATAATTTCATATTAAGCGAGCTTGGAAACTAAGAGATTATTCAAATGTAATCCAATGAATTTATGGCAGGTCGGCGGAATGGAACTGAAGATAGCAGCCGGCTAGCGGCCGGCCGCCTGACGATTTACGCGAAGGGCCGCAACGGTACCGCGCGTCGTAAAAACCTTTTGTTATACAATAAATTCGCTACAAATGCTATTAATTATTACTTTTTGATAATTTTAAATAGATATAGTAGTAATGTACAGTTATTTCTTAAAATATTAAGCAATTTTTTATTTTATTAATACTCGTGTCCGTTCTTAAAAAACTATATAAAGCAAACTGTGAGCAACTTGATTTTTTTATATATTATTATGCTTATATATACTAACTTAATAACGTTAAAATTAGACAGGATCAAATCATACTTTACTTGTAAAAAAATTTTAAAGATTACTTCTTACGGCATCTCGTACTAAGATACAGACGTCTAAAAATAATACAACGCAAACTCGAATCTGGATGATATTTTTAATAAACATTCTTTTAATATCACTAAACAAGAAATAATTAAAATCTCGCAGGATCAAGACATAGAATAGTAGTAAAAAAACTTGTAAATGTGCTCAAAATAGCCCGCCCGCGGTACGAGAATGTATGAAAACTTCAAGTCCAAGAAAACGATAGAAAGCAAACTGGGAGGTCTTTGATTTTTTATATACTATTATGCTTATACATACTAACTAAATTACGTTAAAATTAGACAGGATCAAATCATACTTTATTTGTACGTTGTTTTTAACGTTGTTAATTGATATTAGAAGAATGTTTATTAAAAATATCATCCAGATTCGAGTTTGCGTTGTATTAGTTTTAGACGTCTGAAACTTAGCATGAGAAGCGGTATGAAGTAATATTTAACAAATTTTTCCAAATAAAGTATGATTTGATCCTGTCTAATTTTAACATTATTTAGTTATTATATATAAGCATAATAATATATAAAAAAATCAAAGACCTCCCAGTTTGCTTTCTATCGTTTTCGTGGACTTGAAGTTTTCATATATTTTAGTACCGCGGGCGGGCTAATATGAGCATATTTACAAGTTTTTTTTACTACTATTCTATGTCTTGATCCTGCGAGATTATAATTATTTCAAGTTAATTGATATTAGAAGAATGTTTATTAAAAATATCATCCAGATTCGAGTTTGCGTTGTATTAGTTTTAGACGTCTGAAACTTAGCATGAGATGCGGTATGAAGGAATATTTAAATTTTTTTTACAAATAAAGTATGATTTGATCCTGTCTAATTTTAACGTAATTTAGTTAGTATGTATAAGCATAATAGTATATAAAAAAATCAAAGACCTCCCAGTTTGCTTTCTATCGTTTTCTTGGACTTGAAGTTTTCATACATTCTCGTACCGCGGGCGGGCTATTATGAGCATATTTACAAGTTTTTTTACTACTATTCTATGTCTTGATCCTGCGAGATTTTAATTATTTCTTGTTAAGTGGTATTAAAAGAATGTTTATTAAAAATATCATCCAGATTCAAGTTTGCGTTGTATTATTTTTTGACGTCTGAAACTTAGCATGAGATGCGGTATGAAGGAATATTTAAAAATTTTTTACAAATAAAGTATGATTTGATCCTGTCTAATTTTAACGTTATTTAGTTAGTATATATAAGCATAATAATATATAAAAAAATCAAAGACCTCCCAGTTTGCTTTCTATCGTTTTCTTGGACTTGAAGTTTTCATACATTCTAGAACCGCGGGCGGGCTAATATAAGCATATTTACAAGTTGTTTTACTACTATTCTATGTCTTGATCCTGCGAGATTTTAATTATTACAAGTTAATTGATATTAGAAAAATGTTTATTAAAAATATTATCCAGATTCGAGTTTGCGTTATATTATTTTTAAACGTCTGAAACTTAGCATGAGATGCGGTATGAAGGAATATTTAAATTTTTTTACAAATAAAGTATGATTTGATCCTGTCTAATTTTAACGTAATTTAGTTAGTATATATAAGCATAATAATATATAAAAAAATCAAAGACCTCCCAGTTTGCTTTCTATCGTTTTCTTGGACTTGAAGTTTTCATACATTCTAGAACCGCGGGCGGGCTAATATGAGCATATTTACAAGTTAATTTACTACTATTCTATGTCTTGATCCCGCGAGATTATAATTATTTCAAGTTAATTGATATTAGAAGAATGTTAATTAAAAATATCATCCAGATTTGAGTTTGCGTTGTATTATTTTTAGACGTCTGAAACTTAGCATGAGATGCGGTATGAAGGAATATTTAAAAATTTTTTACAAATAAAGTATGATTTGATCCTGTCCAATTTTAACGTTATTTAGTAAGTATATATAAGCATAATAATATATAAAAAAATCAAAGACCTCCCAGTTTGCTTTCTATCGTTTTCTTGGACTTGAAGTTTTCATACATTCTAGTACCGCGGGCGGGCTATTATGAGCATATTTACAAGTTTTTTTACTACTATTCTATGTCTTGATCCTGCGAGATTTTAATTGTTTCTTGTTGAGTGATATTAAAAGAATGTTTATTAAAAATATCATCCAGATTCGAGTTTGCGTTGTATTATTTTTAGACGTCTAAAACTTAGCATGAGATGCGGTATGAAGGAATATTTAAACAATTTTTACAAATAAAGTATGATTTGATCCTGTCCAATTTTAACGTTATTTAGTTAGTATATATAAGCATAATAATATATTAAAAAATCAAAGACCTCCCAGTTTGCTTTCTATCGTTTTCTTGGACTTGAAGTTTTCATACATTCTAGAACCGCGGGCGGGCTAATATGAGCATATTTACAAGTTAATTTACTACTATTCTATGTCTTGATCCCGCGAGATTATAATTATTTCAAGTTAATTGATATTAGAAGAATGTTAATTAAAAATATCATCCAGATTTGAGTTTGCGTTGTATTATTTTTAGACGTCTGAAACTTAGCATGAGATGCGGTATGAAGGAATATTTAAACATTTTTTACAAATAAAGTATGATTTGATCCTGTCCAATTTTAACGTTATTTAGTTAGTATATATAAGCATAATAATATATAAAAAAATCAAAGACCTCCCAGTTTGCTTTCTATCGTTTTCTTGGACTTGAAGTTTTCATACATTCTAGTACCGCGGGCGGGCTATTATGAGCATATTTACAAGTTTTTTTACTACTATTCTATGTCTTGATCCTGCGAGATTTTAATTGTTTCTTGTTTAGTGATATTAAAAGAATGTTTATTAAAAATATCATCCAGATTCGAGTTTGCGTTGTATTATTTTTAGACGTCTAAAACTTAGCATGAGATGCGGTATGAAGGAATATTTAAACATTTTTTACAAATAAAGTATGATTTGATCCTGTCCAATTTTAACGTTATTTAGTTAGTATATATAAGCATAATAATATATAAAAAAATCAAAGACCTCCCAGTTTGCTTTCTATCGTTTTCTTGGACTTGAAGTTTTCATACATTCTAGAACCGCGGGCGGGCTATTATGAGCATATTTACAAGTTTTTTTACTACTATTCTATGTCTTGATCCTGCGAGATTTTAATTATTTCTTGTTTAGTGATATTAAAAGAATGTTTATTAAAAATATCATCCAGATTCGAGTTTGCGTTGTATTATTTTTAGACGTCTGAAACTTAGCATGAGATGCGGTATGAAGGAATATTTAAAATTTTTTTACAAATAAAGTATGATTTGATTCTGTCTAATTTTTACGTTATTTAGTTAGTATATATAAGCATAATAATATATAAAAAAATCAAAGACCTCCCAGTTTGCTTTCTATCGTTTTCTTGGACTTGAAGTTTTCATACATTCTAGAACCGCGGGCGGGCTAATATAAGCATATTTACAAGTTGTTTTACTACTATTCTATGTCTTGATCCTGCGAGATTATAATTATTTCAAGTTAATTGATATTAGAAGAATGTTTATTAAAAATATCATCCAGATTCGAGTTTGCGTTGTATTATTTTTAGACGTCTGAAACTTAGCATGAGATGCGGTATGAAGGAATATTTAAAATTTTTTTACAAATAAAGTATGATTTGATCCTGTCCAATTTTAACGTTATTTAGTTAGTATATACAAGCATAATAATACATAAAAAAATCAAAGACCTCCCAGTTTGCTTTCTATCGTTTTATTGGACTTGAAGTTTTCATACATTCTCGTACCGCGGGCGGGCTATTATGAGCATATTTACAAGTTTTTTTACTACTATTCTATGTCTTGATCCTGCGAGATTTTAATTATTTCTTGTTTAGTGATATTAAAAGAATGTTTATTAAAAATATCATCCAGATTCGAGTTTGCGTTGTATTATTTTTAGACGTCTGAAACTTAGCATGAGATGCGGTATGAAGGAATATTTAAACATTTTTTACAAATAAAGTATGATTTGATCCTGTCTAATTTTAACGTTATTTAGTTAGTATATACAAGCATAATAATACATAAAAAAATCAAAGACCTCCCAGTTTGCTTTCTATCGTTTTCTTGGACTTGAAGTTTTCATACATTCTAGAACCGCGGGCGGGCTAATATGAGCATATTTACAAGTTAATTTACTACTATTCTATGTCTTGATCCTGCGAGATTTTAATTATTTCTTGTTTAGTGATATTAAAAGAATGTTTATTAAAAATATCATCCAGATTCGAGTTTGCGTTGTATTATTTTTAGACGTCTGAAACTTAGCATGAGATGCGGTATGAAGGAATATTTAAAATTTTTTTACAAATAAAGTATGATTTGATTCTGTCTAATTTTTACGTTATTTAGTTAGTATATATAAGCATAATAATATATAAAAAAATCAAAGACCTCCCAGTTTGTTTTCTATCGTTTTCTTGGACTTGAAGTTTTCATACATTCTAGAACCGCGGGCGGGCTAATATGAGCATATTTACAAGTTAATTTACTACTATTCTATGTCTTGATCCCGCGAGATTATAATTATTTCAAGTTAATTGATACTAGAAGAATGTTAATTAAAAATATCATCCAGATTTGAGTTTGCGTTGTATTATTTTTAGACGTCTGAAACTTAGTATGAGATGCGGTATGAAGGAATATTTAAAAAATTTTTACAAATAAAGTATGATTTGATCCTGTCCAATTTTAACGTTATTTAGTTAGTATATATAAGCATAATAATATATAAAAAAATCAAAGACCTCCCAGTTTGCTTTCTATCGTTTTCTTGGACTTGAAGTTTTCATACATTCTAGTACCGCGGGCGGGCTATTATGAGCATATTTACAAGTTTTTTTACTACTATTCTATGTCTTGATCCTGCGAGATTTTAATTATTTCTTGTTTAGTGATATTAAAAGAATGTTTATTAAAAATATCATCCAGATTCGAGTTTGCGTTGTATTATTTTTAGACGTCTGAAACTTAGCATGAGATGCGGTATGAAGGAATATTTAAACATTCTTTACAAATAAAGTATGATTTGATCCTGTCTAATTTTAACGTTATTTAGTTAGTATATACAAGCATAATAAAAAAAAAAATCAAAGACCTTCCAGTTTGCTTTCTATCGTTTTCTTGGACTTGAAGTTTTCATACATTCTAGAACCGCGGGCGGGCTAATATAAGCATATTTACAAGTTGTTTTACTACTATTCTATGTCTTGATCCTGCGAGATTATAATTATTTCAAGTTAATTGATATTAGAAGAATGTTTATTAAAAATATTATCCAGATTCGAGTTTGCGTTGTATTATTTTTAGACGTCTGAAACTTAGCATGAGATGCGGTATGAAGGAATATTTAAAAATTTTTTACAAATAAAGTATGATTTGATCCTGTCTAATTTTAACGTTATTTAGTTAGTATATATAAGTATAATAATATATAAAAAAATCAAAGACCTCCCAGTTTGCTTTCTATCGTTTTCTTGGACTTGAAGTTTTCATACATTCTAGAACCGCGGGCGGGCTAATATAAGCATATTTACAAGTTGTTTTACTACTATTCTATGTCTTGATCCTGCGAGATTATAATTATTTCAAGTTAATTGATATTAGAAGAATGTTTATTAAAAATATCATCCAGATTCGAGTTTGCGTTGTATTATTTTTAGACGTCTGAAACTTAGCATGAGATGCGGTATGAAGGAATATTTAAAAATTTTTTACAAATAAATATTGATTTGATCCTGTCTAATTTTAACGTTATTTAGTTAGTATATATAAGCATAATAATATATAAAAAAATCAAAGACCTCACAGTTTGCTTTCTATCGTTTTCTTGGACTTGAAGTTTTCATACATTCTCGTACCGCGGGCGGGCTATTTTGAGCATATTTACAAGTTTTTTTACTACTATTCTATGTCTTGATCCTGCGAGATTTTAATTATTTCTTGTTTAGTGATATTAAAAGAATGTTTATTAAAAATATCATCCAGATTGGAGTTTGCGTTGTATTATTTTTAGACGTCTGAAACTTAGCATGAGATGCGGTATGAAGGAATATTTAAACATTTTTTACAAATAAAGTATGATTTGATCCTGTCTAATTTTAACGTTATTTAGTTAGTATATACAAGCATAATAATACATAAAAAAATCAAAGACCTCCCAGTTTGCTTTCTATCGTTTTCTTGGACTTGAAGTTTTCATACATTCTAGAACCGCGGGCGGGCTAATATGAGCATATTTACAAGTTAATTTACTACTATTCTATGTCTTGATCCTGCGAGATTATAATTATTTCAAGTTAATTGATATAAGAAGAATGTTTATTAAAAATATCATCCAGATTCGAGTTTGCGTTGTATTATTTTTAGACGTCTGAAACTTAGCATGAGATGCGGTATGAAGGAATATTTAAAAATTTTTTACAAATAAATATTGATTTGATCCTGTCTAATTTTAACGTTATTTAGTTAGTATATATAAGCATAATAATATATAAAAAAATCAAAGACCTCACAGTTTGCTTTCTATCGTTTTCTTGGACTTGAAGTTTTCATACATTCTCGTACCGCGGGCGGGCTATTTTGAGCATATTTACAAGTTTTTTTACTACTATTCTATGTCTTGATCCTGCGAGATTTTAATTATTTCTTGTTTAGTGATATTAAAAGAATGTTTATTAAAAATATCATCCAGATTCGAGTTTGCGTTGTATTATTTTTAGACGTCTGAAACTTAGCATGAGATGCGGTATGAAGGAATATTTAAAAATTTTTTACAAATAAATATTGATTTGATCCTGTCTAATTTTAACGTTATTTAGTTAGTATATATAAGCATAATAATATATAAAAAAATCAAAGACCTCACAGTTTGCTTTCTATCGTTTTCTTGGACTTGAAGTTTTCATACATTCTCGTACCGCGGGCGGGCTATTTTGAGCATATTTACAAGTTTTTTTACTACTATTCTATGTCTTGATCCTGCGAGATTTTAATTATTTCTTGTTTAGTGATATTAAAAGAATGTTTATTAAAAATATCATCCAGATTCGAGTTTGCGTTGTATTATTTTTAGACGTCTGAAACTTAGCATGAGATGCGGTATGAAGGAATATTTAAACATTTTTTACAAATAAAGTATGATTTGATCCTGTCCAATTTTAACGTTATTTAGTTAGTATATATAAGCATAATAATATATAAAAAAATCAAAGACCTCCCAGTTTGCTTTCTATCGTTTTCTTGGACTTAAAGTTTTCATACATTCTAGTACCGCGGGCGGGCTATTATGAGCATATTTACAAGTTTTTTTACTACTATTCTATGTCTTGATCCTGCGAGATTTTAATTGTTTCTTGTTTAGTGATATTAAAAGAATGTTTATTAAAAATATCATCCAGATTCGAGTTTGCGTTGTATTATTTTTAGACGTCTAAAACTTAGCATGAGATGCGGTATGAAGGAATATTTAAACATTTTTTACAAATAAAGTATGATTTGATCCTGTCCAATTTTAACGTTATTTAGTTAGTATATATAAGCATAATAATATATAAAAAAATCAAAGACCTCCCAGTTTGCTTTCTATCGTTTTCTTGGACTTGAAGTTTTCATACATTCTAGAACCGCGGGCGGGCTATTATGAGCATATTTACAAGTTTTTTTACTACTATTCTATGTCTTGATCCTGCGAGATTTTAATTATTTCTTGTTTAGTGATATTAAAAGAATGTTTATTAAAAATATCATCCAGATTCGAGTTTGCGTTGTATTATTTTTAGACGTCTGAAACTTAGCATGAGATGCGGTATGAAGGAATATTTAAAATTTTTTTACAAATAAAGTATGATTTGATTCTGTCTAATTTTTACGTTATTTAGTTAGTATATATAAGCATAATAATATATAAAAAAATCAAAGACCTCCCAGTTTGCTTTCTATCGTTTTCTTGGACTTGAAGTTTTCATACATTCTAGAACCGCGGGCGGGCTAATATAAGCATATTTACAAGTTGTTTTACTACTATTCTATGTCTTGATCCTGCGAGATTATAATTATTTCAAGTTAATTGATATTAGAAGAATGTTTATTAAAAATATCATCCAGATTCGAGTTTGCGTTGTATTATTTTTAGACGTCTGAAACTTAGCATGAGATGCGGTATGAAGGAATATTTAAAAATTTTTTACAAATAAAGTATGATTTGATCCTGTCCAATTTTAACGTTATTTAGTTAGTATATACAAGCATAATAATACATAAAAAAATCAAAGACCTCCCAGTTTGCTTTCTATCGTTTTATTGGACTTGAAGTTTTCATACATTCTCGTACCGCGGGCGGGCTATTATGAGCATATTTACAAGTTTTTTTACTACTATTCTATGTCTTGATCCTGCGAGATTTTAATTATTTCTTGTTTAGTGATATTAAAAGAATGTTTATTAAAAATATCATCCAGATTCGAGTTTGCGTTGTATTATTTTTAGACGTCTGAAACTTAGCATGAGATGCGGTATGAAGGAATATTTAAAATTTTTTTACAAATAAAGTATGATTTGATTCTGTCTAATTTTAACGTTATTTAGTTAGTATATATAAGCATAATAATATATAAAAAAATCAAAGACCTCCCAGTTTGCTTTCTATCGTTTTCTTGGACTTGAAGTTTTCATACATTCTAGTACCGCGGGCGGGCTATTATGAGCATATTTACAAGTTTTTTTACTACTATTCTATGTCTTGATCCTGCGAGATTTTAATTATTTCTTGTTTAGTGATATTAAAAGAATGTTTATTAAAAATATCATCCAGATTCGAGTTTGCGTTGTATTATTTTTAGACGTCTGAAACTTAGCATGAGATGCGGTATGAAGGAATATTTAAACATTCTTTACAAATAAAGTATGATTTGATCCTGTCTAATTTTAACGTTATTTAGTTAGTATATACAAGCATAATAAAAAAAAAAATCAAAGACCTTCCAGTTTGCTTTCTATCGTTTTCTTGGACTTGAAGTTTTCATACATTCTAGAACCGCGGGCGGGCTAATATAAGCATATTTACAAGTTGTTTTACTACTATTCTATGTCTTGATCCTGCGAGATTATAATTATTTCAAGTTAATTGATATTAGAAGAATGTTTATTAAAAATATTATCCAGATTCGAGTTTGCGTTGTATTATTTTTAGACGTCTGAAACTTAGCATGAGATGCGGTATGAAGGAATATTTAAAAATTTTTTACAAATAAAGTATGATTTGATCCTGTCTAATTTTAACGTTATTTAGTTAGTATATATAAGTATAATAATATATAAAAAAATCAAAGACCTCCCAGTTTGCTTTCTATCGTTTTCTTGGACTTGAAGTTTTCATACATTCTAGAACCGCGGGCGGGCTAATATAAGCATATTTACAAGTTGTTTTACTACTATTCTATGTCTTGATCCTGCGAGATTATAATTATTTCAAGTTAATTGATATTAGAAGAATGTTTATTAAAAATATCATCCAGATTCGAGTTTGCGTTGTATTATTTTTAGACGTCTGAAACTTAGCATGAGATGCGGTATGAAGGAATATTTAAAAATTTTTTACAAATAAATATTGATTTGATCCTGTCTAATTTTAACGTTATTTAGTTAGTATATATAAGCATAATAATATATAAAAAAATCAAAGACCTCACAGTTTGCTTTCTATCGTTTTCTTGGACTTGAAGTTTTCATACATTCTCGTACCGCGGGCGGGCTATTTTGAGCATATTTACAAGTTTTTTTACTACTATTCTATGTCTTGATCCTGCGAGATTTTAATTATTTCTTGTTTAGTGATATTAAAAGAATGTTTATTAAAAATATCATCCAGATTGGAGTTTGCGTTGTATTATTTTTAGACGTCTGAAACTTAGCATGAGATGCGGTATGAAGGAATATTTAAACATTTTTTACAAATAAAGTATGATTTGATCCTGTCTAATTTTAACGTTATTTAGTTAGTATATACAAGCATAATAATACATAAAAAATCAAAGACCTCCCAGTTTGCTTTCTATCGTTTTCTTGGACTTGAAGTTTTCATACATTCTAGAACCGCGGGCGGGCTAATATAAGCATATTTACAAGTTAATTTACTACTATTCTATGTCTTGATCCTGCGAGATTATAATTATTTCAAGTTAATTGATATAAGAAGAATGTTTATTAAAAATATCATCCAGATTCGAGTTTGCGTTGTATTATTTTTAGACGTCTGAAACTTAGCATGAGATGCGGTATGAAGGAATATTTAAAAATTTTTTACAAATAAATATTGATTTGATCCTGTCTAATTTTAACGTTATTTAGTTAGTATATATAAGCATAATAATATATAAAAAAATCAAAGACCTCACAGTTTGCTTTCTATCGTTTTCTTGGACTTGAAGTTTTCATACATTCTCGTACCGCGGGCGGGCTATTTTGAGCATATTTACAAGTTTTTTTACTACTATTCTATGTCTTGATCCTGCGAGATTTTAATTATTTCTTGTTTAGTGATATTAAAAGAATGTTTATTAAAAATATCATCCAGATTCGAGTTTGCGTTGTATTATTTTTAGACGTCTGAAACTTAGCATGAGATGCGGTATGAAGGAATATTTAAAAATTTTTTACAAATAAATATTGATTTGATCCTGTCTAATTTTAACGTTATTTAGTTAGTATATATAAGCATAATAATATATAAAAAAATCAAAGACCTCACAGTTTGCTTTCTATCGTTTTCTTGGACTTGAAGTTTTCATACATTCTCGTACCGCGGGCGGGCTATTATGAGCATATTTACAAGTTTTTTTACTACTATTCTATGTCTTGATCCTGCGAGATTTTAATTATTTCTTGTTTAGTGATATTAAAAGAATGTTTATTAAAAATATCATCCAGATTCGAGTTTGCGTTGTATTATTTTTAGACGTCTGAAACTTAGCATGAGATGCGGTATGAAGGAATATTTAAACATTTTTTACAAATAAAGTATGATTTGATCCTGTCCAATTTTAACGTTATTTAGTTAGTATATATAAGCATAATAATATATAAAAAAATCAAAGACCTCCCAGTTTGCTTTCTATCGTTTTCTTGGACTTAAAGTTTTCATACATTCTAGTACCGCGGGCGGGCTATTATGAGCATATTTACAAGTTTTTTTACTACTATTCTATGTCTTGATCCTGCGAGATTTTAATTGTTTCTTGTTTAGTGATATTAAAAGAATGTTTATTAAAAATATCATCCAGATTCGAGTTTGCGTTGTATTATTTTTAGACGTCTAAAACTTAGCATGAGATGCGGTATGAAGGAATATTTAAACATTTTTTACAAATAAAGTATGATTTGATCCTGTCCAATTTTAACGTTATTTAGTTAGTATATATAAGCATAATAATATATAAAAAAATCAAAGACCTCCCAGTTTGCTTTCTATCGTTTTCTTGGACTTGAAGTTTTCATACATTCTAGAACCGCGGGCGGGCTATTATGAGCATATTTACAAGTTTTTTTACTACTATTCTATGTCTTGATCCTGCGAGATTTTAATTATTTCTTGTTTAGTGATATTAAAAGAATGTTTATTAAAAATATCATCCAGATTCGAGTTTGCGTTGTATTATTTTTAGACGTCTGAAACTTAGCATGAGATGCGGTATGAAGGAATATTTAAATTTTTTTTACAAATAAAGTATGATTTGATTCTGTCTAATTTTTACGTTATTTAGTTAGTATATATAAGCATAATAATATATAAAAAAATCAAAGACCTCCCAGTTTGCTTTCTATCGTTTTCTTGGACTTGAAGTTTTCATACATTCTAGAACCGCGGGCGGGCTAATATAAGCATATTTACAAGTTGTTTTACTACTATTCTATGTCTTGATCCTGCGAGATTATAATTATTTCAAGTTAATTGATATTAGAAGAATGTTTATTAAAAATATCATCCAGATTCGAGTTTGCGTTGTATTATTTTTAGACGTCTGAAACTTAGCATGAGATGCGGTATGAAGGAATATTTAAAAATTTTTTACAAATAAAGTATGATTTGATCCTGTCCAATTTTAACGTTATTTAGTTAGTATATACAAGCATAATAATACATAAAAAAATCAAAGACCTCCCAGTTTGCTTTCTATCGTTTTATTGGACTTGAAGTTTTCATACATTCTCGTACCGCGGGCGGGCTATTATGAGCATATTTACAAGTTTTTTTACTACTATTCTATGTCTTGATCCTGCGAGATTTTAATTATTTCTTGTTTAGTGATATTAAAAGAATGTTTATTAAAAATATCATCCAGATTCGAGTTTGCGTTGTATTATTTTTAGACGTCTGAAACTTAGCATGAGATGCGGTATGAAGGAATATTTAAAAATTTTTTACAAATAAAGTATGATTTGATCCTGTCTAATTTTAACGTTATTTAGTTAGTATATATAAGTATAATAATATATAAAAAAATCAAAGACCTCCCAGTTTGCTTTCTATCGTTTTCTTGGACTTGAAGTTTTCATACATTCTAGAACCGCGGGCGGGCTAATATAAGCATATTTACAAGTTGTTTTACTACTATTCTATGTCTTGATCCTGCGAGATTATAATTATTTCAAGTTAATTGATATTAGAAGAATGTTTATTAAAAATATCATCCAGATTCGAGTTTGCGTTGTATTATTTTTAGACGTCTGAAACTTAGCATGAGATGCGGTATGAAGGAATATTTAAAAATTTTTTACAAATAAATATTGATTTGATCCTGTCTAATTTTAACGTTATTTAGTTAGTATATATAAGCATAATAATATATAAAAAAATCAAAGACCTCACAGTTTGCTTTCTATCGTTTTCTTGGACTTGAAGTTTTCATACATTCTCGTACCGCGGGCGGGCTATTTTGAGCATATTTACAAGTTTTTTTACTACTATTCTATGTCTTGATCCTGCGAGATTTTAATTATTTCTTGTTTAGTGATATTAAAAGAATGTTTATTAAAAATATCATCCAGATTGGAGTTTGCGTTGTATTATTTTTAGACGTCTGAAACTTAGCATGAGATGCGGTATGAAGGAATATTTAAACATTTTTTACAAATAAAGTATGATTTGATCCTGTCTAATTTTAACGTTATTTAGTTAGTATATACAAGCATAATAATACATAAAAAAATCAAAGACCTCCCAGTTTGCTTTCTATCGTTTTCTTGGACTTGAAGTTTTCATACATTCTAGAACCGCGGGCGGGCTAATATGAGCATATTTACAAGTTAATTTACTACTATTCTATGTCTTGATCCTGCGAGATTATAATTATTTCAAGTTAATTGATATAAGAAGAATGTTTATTAAAAATATCATCCAGATTCGAGTTTGCGTTGTATTATTTTTAGACGTCTGAAACTTAGCATGAGATGCGGTATGAAGGAATATTTAAAAATTTTTTACAAATAAATATTGATTTGATCCTGTCTAATTTTAACGTTATTTAGTTAGTATATATAAGCATAATAATATATAAAAAAATCAAAGACCTCACAGTTTGCTTTCTATCGTTTTCTTGGACTTGAAGTTTTCATACATTCTCGTACCGCGGGCGGGCTATTTTGAGCATATTTACAAGTTTTTTTACTACTATTCTATGTCTTGATCCTGCGAGATTTTAATTATTTCTTGTTTAGTGATATTAAAAGAATGTTTATTAAAAATATCATCCAGATTCGAGTTTGCGTTGTATTATTTTTAGACGTCTGAAACTTAGCATGAGATGCGGTATGAAGGAATATTTAAAAATTTTTTACAAATAAATATTGATTTGATCCTGTCTAATTTTAACGTTATTTAGTTAGTATATATAAGCATAATAATATATAAAAAAATCAAAGACCTCACAGTTTGCTTTCTATCGTTTTCTTGGACTTGAAGTTTTCATACATTCTCGTACCGCGGGCGGGCTATTTTGAGCATATTTACAAGTTTTTTTACTACTATTCTATGTCTTGATCCTGCGAGATTTTAATTATTTCTTGTTTAGTGATATTAAAAGAATGTTTATTAAAAATATCATCCAGATTCGAGTTTGCGTTGTATTATTTTTAGACGTCTGAAACTTAGCATGAGATGCGGTATGAAGGAATATTTAAACATTTTTTACAAATAAAGTATGATTTGATCCTGTCCAATTTTAACGTTATTTAGTTAGTATATATAAGCATAATAATATATAAAAAAATCAAAGACCTCCCAGTTTGCTTTCTATCGTTTTCTTGGACTTAAAGTTTTCATACATTCTAGTACCGCGGGCGGGCTATTATGAGCATATTTACAAGTTTTTTTACTACTATTCTATGTCTTGATCCTGCGAGATTTTAATTGTTTCTTGTTTAGTGATATTAAAAGAATGTTTATTAAAAATATCATCCAGATTCGAGTTTGCGTTGTATTATTTTTAGACGTCTAAAACTTAGCATGAGATGCGGTATGAAGGAATATTTAAACATTTTTTACAAATAAAGTATGATTTGATCCTGTCCAATTTTAACGTTATTTAGTTAGTATATATAAGCATAATAATATATAAAAAAATCAAAGACCTCCCAGTTTGCTTTCTATCGTTTTCTTGGACTTGAAGTTTTCATACATTCTAGAACCGCGGGCGGGCTATTATGAGCATATTTACAAGTTTTTTTACTACTATTCTATGTCTTGATCCTGCGAGATTTTAATTATTTCTTGTTTAGTGATATTAAAAGAATGTTTATTAAAAATATCATCCAGATTCGAGTTTGCGTTGTATTATTTTTAGACGTCTGAAACTTAGCATGAGATGCGGTATGAAGGAATATTTAAAATTTTTTTACAAATAAAGTATGATTTGATTCTGTCTAATTTTTACGTTATTTAGTTAGTATATATAAGCATAATAATATATAAAAAAATCAAAGACCTCCCAGTTTGCTTTCTATCGTTTTCTTGGACTTGAAGTTTTCATACATTCTAGAACCGCGGGCGGGCTAATATAAGCATATTTACAAGTTGTTTTACTACTATTCTATGTCTTGATCCTGCGAGATTATAATTATTTCAAGTTAATTGATATTAGAAGAATGTTTATTAAAAATATCATCCAGATTCGAGTTTGCGTTGTATTATTTTTAGACGTCTGAAACTTAGCATGAGATGCGGTATGAAGGAATATTTAAAAATTTTTTACAAATAAAGTATGATTTGATCCTGTCCAATTTTAACGTTATTTAGTTAGTATATACAAGCATAATAATACATAAAAAAATCAAAGACCTCCCAGTTTGCTTTCTATCGTTTTATTGGACTTGAAGTTTTCATACATTCTCGTACCGCGGGCGGGCTATTATGAGCATATTTACAAGTTTTTTTACTACTATTCTATGTCTTGATCCTGCGAGATTTTAATTATTTCTTGTTTAGTGATATTAAAAGAATGTTTATTAAAAATATCATCCAGATTCGAGTTTGCGTTGTATTATTTTTAGACGTCTGAAACTTAGCATGAGATGCGGTATGAAGGAATATTTAAAATTTTTTTACAAATAAAGTATGATTTGATTCTGTCTAATTTTTACGTTATTTAGTTAGTATATATAAGCATAATAATATATAAAAAAATCAAAGACCTCCCAGTTTGCTTTCTATCGTTTTCTTGGACTTGAAGTTTTCATACATTCTAGAACCGCGGGCGGGCTAATATAAGCATATTTACAAGTTGTTTTACTACTATTCTATGTCTTGATCCTGCGAGATTATAATTATTTCAAGTTAATTGATATTAGAAGAATGTTTATTAAAAATATCATCCAGATTCGAGTTTGCGTTGTATTATTTTTAGACGTCTGAAACTTAGCATGAGATGCGGTATGAAGGAATATTTAAAATTTTTTTACAAATAAAGTATGATTTGATTCTGTCTAATTTTTACGTTATTTAGTTAGTATATATAAGCATAATAATATATAAAAAAATCAAAGACCTCCCAGTTTGCTTTCTATCGTTTTCTTGGACTTGAAGTTTTCATACATTCTAGAACCGCGGGCGGGCTAATATGAGCATATTTACAAGTTAATTTACTACTATTCTATGTCTTGATCCCGCGAGATTATAATTATTTCAAGTTAATTGATACTAGAAGAATGTTAATTAAAAATATCATCCAGATTTGAGTTTGCGTTGTATTATTTTTAGACGTCTGAAACTTAGTATGAGATGCGGTATGAAGGAATATTTAAAAAATTTTTACAAATAAAGTATGATTTGATCCTGTCCAATTTTAACGTTATTTAGTTAGTATATATAAGCATAATAATATATAAAAAAATCAAAGACCTCCCAGTTTGCTTTCTATCGTTTTCTTGGACTTGAAGTTTTCATACATTCTAGTACCGCGGGCGGGCTATTATGAGCATATTTACAAGTTTTTTTACTACTATTCTATGTCTTGATCCTGCGAGATTTTAATTATTTCTTGTTTAGTGATATTAAAAGAATGTTTATTAAAAATATCATCCAGATTCGAGTTTGCGTTGTATTATTTTTAGACGTCTGAAACTTAGCATGAGATGCGGTATGAAGGAATATTTAAACATTCTTTACAAATAAAGTATGATTTGATCCTGTCTAATTTTAACGTTATTTAGTTAGTATATACAAGCATAATAAAAAAAAAAATCAAAGACCTTCCAGTTTGCTTTCTATCGTTTTCTTGGACTTGAAGTTTTCATACATTCTAGAACCGCGGGCGGGCTAATATAAGCATATTTACAAGTTGTTTTACTACTATTCTATGTCTTGATCCTGCGAGATTATAATTATTTCAAGTTAATTGATATTAGAAGAATGTTTATTAAAAATATTATCCAGATTCGAGTTTGCGTTGTATTATTTTTAGACGTCTGAAACTTAGCATGAGATGCGGTATGAAGGAATATTTAAAAATTTTTTACAAATAAAGTATGATTTGATCCTGTCTAATTTTAACGTTATTTAGTTAGTATATATAAGTATAATAATATATAAAAAAATCAAAGACCTCCCAGTTTGCTTTCTATCGTTTTCTTGGACTTGAAGTTTTCATACATTCTAGAACCGCGGGCGGGCTAATATAAGCATATTTACAAGTTGTTTTACTACTATTCTATGTCTTGATCCTGCGAGATTATAATTATTTCAAGTTAATTGATATTAGAAGAATGTTTATTAAAAATATCATCCAGATTCGAGTTTGCGTTGTATTATTTTTAGACGTCTGAAACTTAGCATGAGATGCGGTATGAAGGAATATTTAAAAATTTTTTACAAATAAATATTGATTTGATCCTGTCTAATTTTAACGTTATTTAGTTAGTATATATAAGCATAATAATATATAAAAAAATCAAAGACCTCACAGTTTGCTTTCTATCGTTTTCTTGGACTTGAAGTTTTCATACATTCTCGTACCGCGGGCGGGCTATTTTGAGCATATTTACAAGTTTTTTTACTACTATTCTATGTCTTGATCCTGCGAGATTTTAATTATTTCTTGTTTAGTGATATTAAAAGAATGTTTATTAAAAATATCATCCAGATTCGAGTTTGCGTTGTATTATTTTTAGACGTCTGAAACTTAGCATGAGATGCGGTATGAAGGAATATTTAAACATTTTTTACAAATAAAGTATGATTTGATCCTGTCTAATTTTAACGTTATTTAGTTAGTATATACAAGCATAATAATACATAAAAAAATCAAAGACCTCCCAGTTTGCTTTCTATCGTTTTCTTGGACTTGAAGTTTTCATACATTCTAGAACCGCGGGCGGGCTAATATGAGCATATTTACAAGTTAATTTACTACTATTCTATGTCTTGATCCTGCGAGATTATAATTATTTCAAGTTAATTGATATAAGAAGAATGTTTATTAAAAATATCATCCAGATTCGAGTTTGCGTTGTATTATTTTTAGACGTCTGAAACTTAGCATGAGATGCGGTATGAAGGAATATTTAAAAATTTTTTACAAATAAATATTGATTTGATCCTGTCTAATTTTAACGTTATTTAGTTAGTATATATAAGCATAATAATATATAAAAAAATCAAAGACCTCACAGTTTGCTTTCTATCGTTTTCTTGGACTTGAAGTTTTCATACATTCTCGTACCGCGGGCGGGCTATTTTGAGCATATTTACAAGTTTTTTTACTACTATTCTATGTCTTGATCCTGCGAGATTTTAATTATTTCTTGTTTAGTGATATTAAAAGAATGTTTATTAAAAATATCATCCAGATTCGAGTTTGCGTTGTATTATTTTTAGACGTCTGAAACTTAGCATGAGATGCGGTATGAAGGAATATTTAAAATTTTTTTACAAATAAAGTATGATTTGATCCTGTCTAATTTTAACGTTATTTAGTTAGTATATATAAGTATAATAATATATAAAAAAATCAAAGACCTCCCAGTTTGCTTTCTATCGTTTTCTTGGACTTGAAGTTTTCATACATTCTAGAACCGCGGGCGGGCTAATATAAGCATATTTACAAGTTGTTTTACTACTATTCTATGTCTTGATCCTGCGAGATTATAATTATTTCAAGTTAATTGATATTAGAAGAATGTTTATTAAAAATATCATCCAGATTCGAGTTTGCGTTGTATTATTTTTAGACGTCTGAAACTTAGCATGAGATGCGGTATGAAGGAATATTTAAAAATTTTTTACAAATAAATATTGATTTGATCCTGTCTAATTTTAACGTTATTTAGTTAGTATATATAAGTATAATAATATATAAAAAAATCAAAGACCTCCCAGTTTGCTTTCTATCGTTTTCTTGGACTTGAAGTTTTCATACATTCTAGAACCGCGGGCGGGCTAATATAAGCATATTTACAAGTTGTTTTACTACTATTCTATGTCTTGATCCTGCGAGATTATAATTATTTCAAGTTAATTGATATTAGAAGAATGTTTATTAAAAATATCATCCAGATTCGAGTTTGCGTTGTATTATTTTTAGACGTCTGAAACTTAGCATGAGATGCGGTATGAAGGAATATTTAAAAATTTTTTACAAATAAATATTGATTTGATCCTGTCTAATTTTAACGTTATTTAGTTAGTATATATAAGCATAATAATATATAAAAAAATCAAAGACCTCACAGTTTGCTTTCTATCGTTTTCTTGGACTTGAAGTTTTCATACATTCTCGTACCGCGGGCGGGCTATTTTGAGCATATTTACAAGTTTTTTTACTACTATTCTATGTCTTGATCCTGCGAGATTTTAATTATTTCTTGTTTAGTGATATTAAAAGAATGTTTATTAAAAATATCATCCAGATTCGAGTTTGCGTTGTATTATTTTTAGACGTCTGAAACTTAGCATGAGATGCGGTATGAAGGAATATTTAAACATTTTTTACAAATAAAGTATGATTTGATCCTGTCTAATTTTAACGTTATTTAGTTAGTATATACAAGCATAATAATACATAAAAAAATCAAAGACCTCCCAGTTTGCTTTCTATCGTTTTCTTGGACTTGAAGTTTTCATACATTCTAGAACCGCGGGCGGGCTAATATGAGCATATTTACAAGTTAATTTACTACTATTCTATGTCTTGATCCTGCGAGATTATAATTATTTCAAGTTAATTGATATAAGAAGAATGTTTATTAAAAATATCATCCAGATTCGAGTTTGCGTTGTATTATTTTTAGACGTCTGAAACTTAGCATGAGATGCGGTATGAAGGAATATTTAAAAATTTTTTACAAATAAATATTGATTTGATCCTGTCTAATTTTAACGTTATTTAGTTAGTATATATAAGCATAATAATATATAAAAAAATCAAAGACCTCACAGTTTGCTTTCTATCGTTTTCTTGGACTTGAAGTTTTCATACATTCTCGTACCGCGGGCGGGCTATTTTGAGCATATTTACAAGTTTTTTTACTACTATTCTATGTCTTGATCCTGCGAGATTTTAATTATTTCTTGTTTAGTGATATTAAAAGAATGTTTATTAAAAATATCATCCAGATTCGAGTTTGCGTTGTATTATTTTTAGACGTCTGAAACTTAGCATGAGATGCGGTATGAAGGAATATTTAAAATTTTTTTACAAATAAAGTATGATTTGATCCTGTCTAATTTTTACGTTATTTAGTTAGTATATATAAGCATAATAATATATAAAAAAATCAAAGACCTCCCAGTTTGCTTTCTATCGTTTTCTTGGACTTGAAGTTTTCATACATTCTAGAACCGCGGGCGGGCTAATATGAGCATATTTACAAGTTAATTTACTACTATTTTATGTCTTGATCCCGCGAGATTATAATTATTTCAAGTTAATTGATATTAGAAGAATGTTAATTAAAAATATCATCCAGATTTGAGTTTGCGTTGTATTATTTTTAGACGTCTGAAACTTAGCATGAGATGCGGTATGAAGGAATATTTAAAAACTTTTTACAAATAAAGTATGATTTGATCCTGTCCAATTTTAACGTTATTTAGTTAGTATATATAAGCATAATAATATATAAAAAAATCAAAGACCTCCCAGTTTGCTTTCTATCGTTTTCTTGGACTTGAAGTTTTCATACATTCTAGTACCGCGGGCGGGCTATTATGAGCATATTTACAAGTTTTTTTACTACTATTCTATGTCTTGATCCTGCGAGATTTTAATTGTTTCTTGTTTAGTGATATTAAAAGAATGTTTATTAAAAATATCATCCAGATTCGAGTTTGCGTTGTATTATTTTTAGACGTCTAAAACTTAGCATGAGATGCGGTATGAAGGAATATTTAAACATTTTTTACAAATAAAGTATGATTTGATCCTGTCCAATTTTAACGTTATTTAGTTAGTATATATAAGCATAATAATATATAAAAAAATCAAAGACCTCCCAGTTTGCTTTCTATCGTTTTCTTGGACTTGAAGTTTTCATACATTCTAGTACCGCGGGCGGGCTATTATGAGCATATTTACAAGTTTTTTTACTACTATTCTATGTCTTGATCCTGCGAGATTTTAATTGTTTCTTGTTTAGTGATATTAAAAGAATGTTTATTAAAAATATCATCCATATTCGAGTTTGCGTTGTATTATTTTTAGACGTCTAAAACTTAGCATGAGATGCGGTATGAAGGAATATTTAAACATTTTTTACAAATAAAGTATGATTTGATCCTGTCTAATTTTAACGTTATTTAGTTAGTATATACAAGCATAATAATACATAAAAAAATCAAAGACCTCCCAGTTTGCTTTCTATCGTTTTATTGGACTTGAAGTTTTCATACATTCTCGTACCGCGGGCGGGCTATTATGAGCATATTTACAAGTTTTTTTACTACTATTCTATGTCTTGATCCTGCGAGATTTTAATTATTTCTTGTTTAGTGATATTAAAAGAATGTTTATTAAAAATATCATCCAGATTCGAGTTTGCGTTGTATTATTTTTAGACGTCTGAAACTTAGCATGAGATGCGGTATGAAGGAATATTTAAACATTTTTTACAAATAAAGTATGATTTGATCCTGTCTAATTTTAACGTTATTTAGTTAGTATATACAAGCATAATAATACATAAAAAAATCAAAGACCTCCCAGTTTGCTTTCTATCGTTTTCTTGGACTTGAAGTTTTCATACATTCTAGAACCGCGGGCGGGCTAATATGAGCATATTTACAAGTTAATTTACTACTATTCTATGTCTTGATCCTGCGAGATTATAATTATTTCAAGTTAATTGATATTAGAAGAATGTTTATTAAAAATATCATCCAGATTCGAGTTTGCGTTGTATTATTTTTAGACGTCTGAAACTTAGCATGAGATGCGGTATGAAGGAATATTTAAAATTTTTTTACAAATAAAGTATGATTTGATCCTGTCTAATTTTTACGTTATTTAGTTAGTATATATAAGCATAATAATATATAAAAAAATCAAAGACCTCCCAGTTTGCTTTCTATCGTTTTCTTGGACTTGAAGTTTTCATACATTCTCGTACCGCGGGCGGGCTATTATGAGCATATTTACAAGTTTTTTTACTACTATTCTATGTCTTGATCCTGCGAGATTTTAATTATTTCTTGTTTAGTGATATTAAAAGAATGTTTATTAAAAATATCATCCAGATTCGAGTTTGCGTTGTATTATTTTTAGACGTCTGTATCTTAGTACGAGATGCCGTAAGAAGTAATCTTTAAAATTTTTTTACAAGTAAAGTATGATTTGATCCTGTCTAATTTTAACGTTATTTAGTTAGTATATATAAGCATAATAATATATAAAAAAATCAAGTTGCTCACAGTTTGCTTTATATAGTTTTTATAATGAAATTACCCTTTACGCTAAGAACGGACACGAGTATTAATAAAATAAAAAATTGCTTAATATTTTAAGAAATAACTGTACATTACTACTATATCTATTTAAAATTATCAAAAAGTAATAATTAATAGCATTTGTAGCGAATTTATTGTATAACAAAAGGTTTTTACGACGCGCGGTACCGTTGCGGCCCTTCGCGTAAATCGTCAGGCGGCCGGCCGCTAGCCGGCTGCTATCTTCAGTTCCATGTCGGCGGAAACTTGTCGACAACCTTGACATTTTCGTTTTGCTATTGTCGTGCGCAGAGATAGTTTCAATTTTAGGAAAATCTTTACTATATTGCGAAATTTTTACATAATTAAATGATATTTAATACTTTTTGGTAATTTGAAGACGTCCTAATTTTTGTTGTATAATATGTTTTTAGTTTCCAGAAATGTGTAGTATCCTCCGTATTAGTTTGGTTTTTTTTTAAACCCCACCCCTTTTTCTGAGACAATTGTATGTAATATGTACTTGTTTGTTATTTATTCTAACGTAGGGGAGGGTGAGAAGAGCTTCCTCCCTTCCTCCAAGCAGCAATGGGGTTGAGTGTCGTTGAACGGTCGGCAATTAGGTCGACTGAGTGCCCATCTGTGTTAGAGAACAGATCCTTCGAGATTTACTGATTTATTGAACTTTCCTTTGACATATTGGATAAACTTCTCTTTAAATTTACTACCATGTACATGTATATTCTATAATTTTCTATTAAAATAAAGGATAATTTATACTGTATGTCAAACAAACCGAACGACAGAACGTTAGTATTAATCCTGCACGTATAACAACGGGGTAGCTAACAATTACTCGATTACTAGTCATTAGTATTATAGCATGTGTAGCAAAGTTGGGCAAATGGGTCAATCATCGTGTTCGAGCAAACTTGGCACGAGCGCGCAAACAATCTTGATTGAAGGTGTCCCGAATTGCGGGATTAATCGATGTTGGTCGAGTTGCGTAGGTAATGGATGGATTGATGGGCAAAGGTTACGTGGATTTGACACGAGTTTTCATTATATATTTAGTAGTAGATTTAGATAGGGAGTGATAAAATGTTATATTACAATATTTGTTCTTTTTCCATGTTGAAAAACGTTTTATGTTTAAGATATTTTCGTACAAACACAAAACGAACAGTGAATGAGATGAATCTGAAGAAGTTATTTATAAACAAAACCCGACATAATTCAACATATTTTGAAACGATCTAATACTGTGTGTTCCATTAAATTTATGCGAAAGCAGAACAAGGACAGATTTCGACTATTGTACGAATAAACAATAAATCTACAATAGACACAGAACTTACCGTTCGTGTCCAGAAATACATCTGAAACATATCAATGACGCAATCGTCCACTGAACTTTTAAAACAAAGGTAAATTCCAGAATAACAAAATCAGTTTATCCTATTTGCTTTATTCTCAGTTTCAACGTAAGCTACAAATCACGGGACTTCGATTGCTTTTATTGTAAGAAAACCAGTTTTACTATTGTTATAAGAATAACATCGCAAATATTCTCCCACTGCCGTTTCATTGTGATGAAATAAAATGTCTAGAGGTCTAGCTATTTTAGTATCGGTATTAAAAATCGTTTCTAACATGCCACATAAAATGTTTGATTTTAGGAGACTTTTACTGTTTTAAATATCTGTTATTTTTAAGAAATAATATATCGTCTCATTGAATTTATTTTTATACAAATTATAAACAATTTTAAATACACATTCTAATTCGATAAAGTAAATGATATTTTAATTTAGTAATAGTGAATGACCTTAGCCGCGAACGCCTTCAATAGGTGTGATGTAGAGTCAAATCGCGTGATTTCATCGCCTTATCTCGACCACACCTGGCATTTCGCAAATTGTAGATATTAATCCAGGCAAATTGCAATTAATCTTGATCTAAATCTGTCATAAGACAAAAAAAATCGTTTTAAAGTAGGTAAATAAGTTTTTACCAAATATTATTTTTAGAAAAAATAAACTAATAACAGTAGTACTGTGTACGACTTCTTAAATATCTAAATAATATAGTTAGATACGATTTACTGTTCTACATTGGTATACAAACTTGTTGAGCTAAAGAGAGCCTGGTATAAGAGTAATAGTTAAAAAATAATATAATGCAATTGAATAAAATATTATTTTAGAATTTAAGGCCTTTATAATGAAAAATTTCGATAATACATTTTCAATTCT
Source organism: Boloria selene (assembly GCA_905231865.2). Classification (NCBI taxonomy): domain Eukaryota; kingdom Metazoa; phylum Arthropoda; class Insecta; order Lepidoptera; family Nymphalidae; genus Boloria; species Boloria selene. Next base: position 5,883,906 of record HG993156.1, read on the forward strand.
TAAGGTATTGATGACATAATAAAATACTTGTAACACCAAGAATATCCCAAAAATTACAAATTGTTTCATTATAAAGTTAACGCTACTCAATCACTTCGCTCAAAGTAAATAAGCAAATTGCTTTCAGCAGGCCAAGTATTCTGTACTTAAACATCATTAAGCCAACGAAACTCTGCCCGCCAACTGTGACGCTCGTTACAGCAATCTTGTTATAAGTTCCACAAGAACGATTTAATTGAAATAGAATAAGTTGCAGTACGTCTAAATAAATTGCACTATCGCTGAAAATCTGGCTATTAGCACCAGTCCTGTAAACTAAAACAATCTGATGAATGAAATTTAAAATGAAGATATAAGTACTTGTTGTCACAGTAGTGGTTCAAACATAAACTTACACAAGTTACGCATAATTTACAGCTTCTATTCAATCTAAGAATTTCTAATAATTTAAAACTAAAATTAGATGTTATAAACAAGTCAGATAGAATATAATTATTTCTTACATACCAATAAGTTTTGACAAAGATCACTTTATACAACATTTAATCGACGACAAAGTTTGCTGTTTGAAATAGAATTTTAAGAATTTTGTTCGTAACAGATGATTTATGAAGGTGTTTTCGATGAACGACAAATAATATTGAGCTCAGAAACGATTCAATTATACGGTAAGAAGTGTCAAAGAAATCCAGTTCTTTGAGAGTAGGTACTTATATTGAAAATTTCAATATCGATAGAGATGGTTGACAACGTCAGTGCAGACTTTCAGGAAACCGAAGACGGCTGCCTGCCGCTAATGGAGCAGGTCTCAGAAATATAACCATTATTATAAGAAAATATAAGTAGTAACTAAGCGGTTTTATTAAGGGTTTACCTTAAATCATAGCAGAAGAGGTAATAAATCGTAATTACATTGATAATGATTGTTCTGCAAATCGTTACGTGGCTTGTCGTTTTTTATATTTTTACCGTACAATAGATAAAATGAAGCAAATTTTACGTCATATAGGATAGAGTTAGCAAAACGTGTGAGGAATGTTTGATCGTATTACGCTTTGGTAATTTCTATTTCTCACAAATTTTTTGGTTCCTTTTTAACGTTAGTTCGCTTTCTTTGGAAGAAAATGTATTGACTTCTATACTAGAACTTTTAATAACGCTTTAGTTTGTTAAATATTTAATGGTAAAGTATTTTAACCAATATTTTTTTCAATAGGGACACATATATGTGAGATTTGTAAAAGGAGTAAGCATGTAAAATAAAAGTAAAAGGCAATGAATAGAAGGATTTTAAGAATAGAATGCGTGAGAAGTATAAAAGGAAGAAAGGAGAATTTCTTGTCATTTTGGCGACACGAAGCGACGTAACGCGAAAATATTGTATCTTATATTCTAAAATATAAATAGTCTGTGAGTTCTAACAAAGTGTTTTTAATAATCATCTTTACGATCCTACATACATGTAAATTGAAAATGTTTTTGTAGATCAAATTGAGTTTTTTAATTCTGGCAGCGTTCAAGCGTAAATCAATGATCAAGTTTATAAAGTAAAATGTCGCGACTTTTTTATATAAATCGGGCGATCTCATTGGAGTATGCAATGTGCTCAGTAAAGCGATGAAGAAATGTATTATGAAATCTGAATACTATCCATTTGGTATATTAATTTTGATGCTTAATAATTTTTGAATAAAAAAAATGTTTTCCTCAAATTATTATCGTTGATACTGTTGAATTTAGTATCGGCATTAAACTGTAGAAACTATATATTTATTTAAAAATTATTTTCTAACAAAAATGAAAACCGACTTCAAAACGTTACAAATCAAAACTAAAAAGAAAAAAATAACTTTAATTACTTAGTTATTGTTGGAGTCGGTGCCAGCCAAGAAGGACAGTTTTATCCTTTGCAATGAACTTTCGAACAGATATTTTGATTATATTTACAAATTGATAAATTAATTAAATTGTGTTAAGATTTTATTTGCTTTGGCTGGCACCGACTCCAACAATAACTAAGTAATTAAAGTTGTTTTTTTCTTTTTAGTTTTGATTTGTAACGTTTTGAAGTCGGTTTTCATTTTTGTTAGAAAATAATTTATTTTTAATTTTTTAGTGGAATTTAGATATTTTGTTTAAATATAATATTGGTAGGCTAACTAAACTACTGCTCCAATAAGTCTGCGAAGTTTTGAGTGAAAGACAATAGTCAATCGAGATTTGTCCACGTCTATTTTTCCACGTAACTCCTAGACGTTAATAAGATTTACCTTCTATAATCAGATCAACCTAATATCCTGAAGGAATACTACTATCGGTTCATAAGTACGTATAATATTAAAAGAATTGTCTTTCAACTCCTAACCGTTGAGGAGATATACCTTACATCATCACAAATTCTTGAACAGCTTTATAAAATATACGAAAAACGTAATAAATGCCTATAAAATTTGAGAGTTGCCCTCGATTTCCCTAGGATCCCATCATCAGATCCTGACTTGGTGATAATGTGAATATCTTGGAAGTATACCCTACCGAACAAAACAAAATTGTAATCGGCCAGCATTTGACGCAGAAATAAATGAACAAACATAAAAAGAACCGTTGAGGAATTGTACCTTCCATCATCAGCACATCCACATGAGATGATAATTTTCATACGTAAAAGCTTCATCAGTTTTAGAAAATATATCAAAAACATAGTAGGTGCCTATAAAATTTGAGAGTTGCCCTCGATTTCCCTGGGATCCCATCATCAGATCCTGACTTGGTGACAATGGGACCAACTGGAAACTATACCCTTTCAAACAAAAAAAGAATTTTCCAAATCGGTCCAGCCATCGTCGAGTAATCAGGTAACATACATAGGAAAAAAAGAGTCCCCGACGAATTGAGAACCTCCTCCTTTTTTTGAAGTCGGTTAAAAATAATATTGTGTCATACATCAATACATAGTATACAACAAAGTCGCTTGCTCTGTCCCTATATTCCTATGTATGCTTAAATCTTTAAAACTACGCAACGGATTTTGATGCGATTTTTTTTAATAGATAGAGTGATTCAAGAGGAAGGTTTATATGCATAACTAGCGGATCCCGCGGCTTTTCCTGTACTAAATCTAGGGAAGAGCCCGAGCGAAGCGAGGGCGAGTCGCTGTATTAAAAAAAATAAAAACATATTACGTAAGTATTACCAACTCGTACAGTGTATTCAACTCAATATTACTATAAGACCTATACGAGAAAATCGAAGTAATCAAGCGTTCGGGTACCGGCGGGTGTATACTGAAAGGTTATTCGTATTCACAGCACGAGCGTCGCCCCAACGGTATCACCACTAATCAGACTATCTCGTGACCTGCGGCTCAATACCTAGTATAAAGGCGGTAAATAGCACAAATAGCTTACCTATACTGATGAGTTAAATAATTTATTTTTCTATAATAAACTAGTAACTTACCCTGGCTTTGCTCTTCTGTTTTTATGTGCCAAAAAGTAATCTGTCACTAAATTTCATCAAAATCCGTCCAGCAGTTTCAACAACACAATAAATAACAAACAAAAATTTGTACTCTTGTTCGTACTACGATGCTTTTTAAATTGTCTTTAGAATGCTGCAATATACTTTTTCTTTTATTGCTAAATGATAAAATCAAGCCATAACTAGATGGTTTAATCAAACTTGAGTAAAAAGATTTAAGGAGGTATAAAAGGCGAACCTTTTCTATTGTGAGATGGAAAACTTCATTAAAAGTTACACTGCGGTCTCAATGCGTGGTTATCGTAATTGTGGTCCATAATGCGAAAAACTTTACCCAATGGATGATCGATTAATTAAATAAACAAAAAAAGGCCGGTTCATCATACTATCTTTAATAACACCATTAAATACGAGAATATTTTGGCCGCGCCCAAATGAAAACGAGTGGAAATTTTATGTTTTCATGCTAACGTTTTAACCAGGGTTTGGAAACCCATTGCAGTCTTTAACCGATGAAATCAAGGAGAACGGTTTTTAATGAATTTATTTATTTATTAAGGTTTAATCACCGAAATTAATCGGTTAAAATCCAGCATTCACTGCTATTAGCAATAATAGTAATGGGTTAAACTGAATTTTTAATAGACATTTGGCAAAACTTTATAATAGAAGGATACTCGTACATGTACGTTACGATTAACGATTTACGTTACATTTATGTTGCAAAACCTAAATTCAATTTATTTCTAAGAATAACCTTTAACCATTATCATTTCGGCTTACTTACCTTCTAAACCCTTCGTTTTCATTAACAGAAATAAACCGGTTCTTGAAACCGGTCCCGAACCCTACTTTTAACAATAGAGGATTTCATTGTTGGATGATGTCATGCATGGTTTTAGTAAAAAAACTGGATATTAAGACTAGGATGAGAGAGAATTTAAACTTTCTGATTGTATAATTTATTAACATTTTTGATATTATAAATGAAGTTTCATTTATAGTTATGTTTTCGGACTTCGCATTTAAGAAAGCATTAACCCTTTGGATGATTTAGGTTATATCATTATACATGAAGTTCTAGACCAAAAGCACGTACGCAGGGCACGTAGGGAGAATATTATTGATGGACAGCTAGAAAAAGGTCTATCAGAGAGATCAGAGAAAACGTCGCTATCGATGACGATCACGTAGGGGTGTCCCCGATGCCCATATATTGAGAGGCACAGATACAGATATGTGACAGATAAAAAAGAAGAAGAATCAATGTATTTTTAATATGTAAAGTGATATATTTATTAACTTTATACAAGAATCGTTGCGCAGTAAGGTCGCGTTGTTATAGGAACGTTGTCCCTAAAGATTAACCTCTGGCATTTATTTATACTAACATTCGGGTTACCTCCCAGTGGGCACATTTACACTGGTATCGCTGTAATAAAATGGAAAAAGCTGAGACTCCGCGTGCTAATTATGAAATGTTAAAATTTTACTATATTATAATTCCATAATACAAAAAATATTAATCATCACAGTAATATAATCTATAACGCGAAAGTTTGTGAGAATTTATGCACGTATGTTTGTTATTTTCACACAAAATCTACTGAACAGATTTTGTTGAAATAAAACGGTTATATAACTTATACATCAGAGTAACATCAGGTTATAATTGATAAACATAAATCATTACAAAAATGATTTACACAATCATTAATATTTAATTCTAAAATACCTATCATATTCTTTAATACTCGTCTTTAATTCTTCAGTACTTGAGATAGAAGCTGAGTGAGGTATAAGATAATGAGTTTAACTATTACATTAAACTTTGTGGGTTCACCGAACTGTCCAGAAATGTAATGTAGCGTAACGTACTCTGTATAATGTCGGACACTGATTAGGGTTTTTTCTCATTCGAACCTATTGTGCAGCTAAAGGTTTTTATTGAAGCGTAAATGTTGGAAAATAACAATAACTGTTCTCTTTGTGCAAGTTCTAGGTCATCATAGCCGCCACTTTATAGAAGGCTTGAAGAATTGTTTCGATAGAAATAAGAAAATCTAGTAAATTTCGATATAGCTGGGATGTGTCATGTGTGGGATAGATATAATCACAGCAGCTTCCATGGTAAACGGATAGTTGAAATTCACTAGACATATATATAACTTTAAACACATAAATAATACATATATAAACAGTCATAACATGAGTATAAACATTCGTGCTATTTACACAACTGATTGCCCTGATCGGGACTCGAACCCGCGACACAGCAAAACTACGAACTGAGCCTAACGTGCTTCTCAATGTTCAAATTTTTCAGATAAACAGATTTGAGGTTATTTAAACGTCGATCAGTATACTTTGGCAAGTTGATTTATCCTTGCGTTGCATAACAACGCGATGCGGTCACATTTTGTGGTTCGAATACATTACAGTTCTACGAGTACCATCACCGATGGTATTAAGCATTCATGACGTGTCCACCAATAGTGGATATGTATTATAGCTGTACTGTGCTTTGTGAAATATCATTACTAATTTGGTAGTATGGAAGTATAAAAGTGTCGTCTGGCATATTGATTGTGAACAGGATATTGTGAGCTTTTATAAGCTTTATATAACGCAATCGTATTATTTAGTATTTCATCATTTTTCTATATATAATGTTATAGAGGTTTACTATTTCAATAAATACCTACCTATAAAAATCAATTTTGTAACCAAATATTTTTTGAAGCAAAATGTTCACTGTTACGTAAGTGAATGTATTGATTATTCTATGGATGAACTTCAATGCTATACAAAATATTGTGAGTTGCTAATTTTTTTTACAAACTTTGAATTTTTTTATAGTCTTAAAACCTTCCGTGGACCTTAAGGAACATAAAAAAAATAGCCGAATTGGTCCAGCCATTTTTGTGTTATGCGCTTACCAACATTCATTTTTATTTATATAGATGTCGTATATATAATTCTATAGGCATTTTAAAAAACTTATTTTTATATAACAAACAGACACTTTAATTTATCGGTATAGACAAACAAATTTTGACTTAACTATAATTCCACATATAAGATATGAAACAGGAAGATGATGTAATTAAACAGCTCTAATCTCTTCGAAATAATAGTAAAACAACGGCAATTCAGTCTGGGATTATTTGACTTTCCTACTGATATGGGTGACCTTGTTACTTCGACGGTTCCCCTCATTTCAAATTCCGTAAGCCTACAGTGACAGTCTTAGACTGTAATTAAATGATTTAATTTGGCTTTATACTTTAAAAGCCTGATAAGAAGATGTATACGTACCAAGTATTTAGATGAAAAGATTGGTTTTTGCCGTCAAAGCCATCAGCAGCTAAGGAAAGTTTAATTAAAATATGATATTTAAGTAGGTAATTAAGGCAGTGGTTGCTCAGTGGCAACGCACTCACTCGGGAAATCGAGTGGAGCGGGTTTATATTCCGGGTCACGCACCTCTGATATTTATGTGCCATTCCTTTCCGACATGATTACCACTTGTCTTACGACGAAGGAAATCATGGTGAGAAAATCTGCACGTCTGAGAGAACCTAGCAAGTTTTTCTGAAAGACACGAGTAGTCCACCAGCCCGCACTTGTCCAGTATGGACTGGTGAACAGCTCTTTTTAACGTCTCTCGGATGGACTAGTGAACAGCTCTTTTTAACGTCTTTCTCGGTGAACAACTCTTTTTAACGTTAAAAAGAGTTGAATATAATATTTAATTCATAAATGATTTTATTCCGTTTTCAGATTGTTATGTGGTAGGTACTATAAAAATTTCTATTGGTATTTAAATATTTTAAAGATTTGTAGGAATAAAGTATCGAAGTAAGATTTAGAAGCAATACAAAATTCGATTTACGTTCACCTCATCCGGTAGCTAGACGTGACATATTATGTATAATGTATATGATCCTGACCAACATAAATTATGTGAAGTAACATTGTTGTATTTTCCAACAATGCTTTAAATACGTTAAATTATATCAACGTTTAAGCTTAAAATTACAAATAAATTTGATAATAAAATATTTAAAATTAATTTTGTCTCCAAAGTTTGGTATGGGATGGATACCTGTATCTACTTGCTACCCAAATGAAAGCTATTTTATATATCGCAGATGGATTATCTTGTGATATATATGATTTTGCAATAAAGTTTAAGTTGAGAAAATATTTTTAATACAGGAAAAATTATTATGTAAGCAAACAGTAATCGAGATGAAAATTGGGTTTGCACAGAAAGGGATTTCTGAATTCGCTTCACACTGTTTCTAAAGTAGGTAATGCCCACAATAGACTACCATTACCTGCAGTGATCCCATAGAGAACGTCGAACTTAATACACATCACTTTAACAAAAAAGAAGGACCAACAAACAGAAACACTTTGGCTGTAACATATACATACCACGAGTGCGTGTCGCACCCGTCTTTCCGCCGCGGCGTATGGCTCCCTATTATGCTGCAGGTGGCGACCTGGAAATAATGAAAAAAAACCACTTAGTTTGTTTAAAAATACACAATTTACATAGTAATAAAATAAATTGATACTGTCGATCCATATAAGCTCACAGTAGTGCCCAATGCGAATATCAGCAGTAGGATTAAGATAACAGTTTGCAGTTAAAATCAATTGCTATCGAACTGTTGGTCCAATCACGAATATAAGATAAGTAAGTACGTATTAGTAAAATGTAGTTAATAATATAATTTAATATAATTATTACTATGGAATTAATTTATTAAATAATTCACTTTTTACTATGGAATTAAATTTTTACTATGGAATTAATTTATTAAATAATTCACTTATTTGCTTTTTCCCTTAAATGTTTAAAGATATACGAGTATATAATTAGATCGACATAACTTATACGAAACGAAGACGATCAACATATATACCTATTAAAGGTTAGGTTACCGGTATAAAAAGTTTTGTGCAAAATTAATTCAAGGTATGGTGACAATCACCAAAAACTGTATTTAAAATTTTATATTAAAAACATATCTTTATCTGTACCTTCCGTAATTTCTTTATTTATTTCACTTTATACAATAATAACTAAATCCACACTAAAATATATAAAGTGTAAAAAAGACAACCGACTCTAAGAGTAAATTATATTATAATGACTTAAATGTTTTACAGACGATCATTCTCAGGTTATCAAGATTGCTCCCTTGATATGGCACTTGCACATTTCCGTGTGACATTACACGTATTTCACGAAATAATCACTCTACAAATAGAGACACGATATTTTTGTTATCAGCAAGTACAACTGTATTTAAAGTAAGCGTCTATTTTAAACATTACCAGTTACAAGTCACATATATTTGCAAGATAAAACTAATTAAATGTAAAAAAACATTTTATATATCTTGTAGTTAACTATATTTGGTCACGTATTAGTAAGTAGAAAAGTAACACTCATACAAAGTAATAGTCGTTTAAAAAAGTATAAAATACAAAGCCTAGAAAATTCTTTGATACGAGTATATTATTCTAGTTTTAACAATTTTAGTACCATTACTAATATTTCTATGTAACACATTTTTTGGGCCATGGATAGTTCTTGGGTTTCTATGAGAAATAATAAAAAAAAAATTTTAACGTTATTAAGTTACTATCATAAGTTGTCAGATGGCAATGCTTATAAAATCGCTTGATTACCTTACATATCACATAATATCATATTCATATATAGAAAATCATATTAGCTACTAATAATAAGCATATATTACTAATTACTTCCACATTAATTAAAATCGTTCCATTTCATCAGATTTAACAAGCGGAAACTTTAGTTATGGTCGTTTACTTTGATCTTTACAGATTTATTTTAGGGGCATTAAAAAGAGGAACAAACTGAACTAAGGATGAAAATTATTTAAAAAATTATATGAGTAAGCCTGAACCTATGGATCGTTTACGTAACTTTTCGTGTAATTACTAAAGATGGACCCCGATTATAAGTTATGCTGACTAGCCGGCTGGTTGGTTGGTAAAAGGCTGACATATTTCTTCTAATGCTAATTAGTAAAAATACTATGTGTGTTTGTAAGTGTGATTCAAAATTAATAAACAGTAGATTACTATAGAGTTGCAGACACTTGGATTTAGAGTTATTTTTTGTTAATCTTAGACAAACAAGTATTTAAGCCTTCTACTCCTTTCTTTGTTCCTTGCCAATTGTATTTACATACTAAAATTAAATATAAAATTTATTCTATTTTAAGAATAGTAGGCAATATTAATAAAGTAATGGCCGCCGAATATAATATGTAAATGTCTAGATAGTCGGCTTTTCTGACTAATCGGCCGCTAGTCGGTATATCTCTAATAATTACCAAGTGATGATTGATTACATCACCGATTAAGTCCTACAAGCCATAATAAATGTAAAATATGACGGTTTAAATTTAGTATTACAAAGTTGCCAGTACATTTATTATTTTAAGTTGATCGAAAAAGCTTCATATTGTACTTACGGAAAGTTTAATTTTTTAGCTTTTTTTGAGTTAAAATAATGAGCTTTTTTCATCTAGCGCTTGTCAGTTGTGAATGACGTTTCGTTTCGCAGAGTTAACTTGGAGAGTTCGTGCAGTGAATCAGCTCTAGGCAGTAGCAGACGATGATGTCATGCAAATGTCACTAGGCGACGTTCTATGATTAACGCCCCCAACTTATATCGCTAACGTATTTACTTGGTTTAAGAAATATTTTTGCTTGTCAAGGTTACATTCCATATGAATTAAAGTAATAATACAGGCAAAGGCAAGTTTAAAAGTCTCTATCTAATAATTTTTTAATACTTTATTAGATTTATGCTAATATTTGACATTATAAACGAAACTATATTTTCAGATTTTGTTCGGGACATATTTTGATTTTTGGTTCCTGATGTTTCGAATGCTTTACAGCAATCAAGGACACGGGAGAGACTAAGTATCTCAGAGATTTACTTTATACTTGTTACTAGTCAGTGCCTACCTACAATTAAAAAAATGGCACCAAATATTTATTTATAGTACGAATCTAGTACAAATAACAGCTATAAAAGTCAAATAGTTATTAAATGTAGTATATACATTTAACATATAAAAGTCGTATAACCTAATTAAGTGGGCATGTTTTTACTTTATAGCCTTATTGTCCTAGTTCGGTAGCAACATTGAAGACGGCTTGTGAAAACAATCCCTTTACTACACTATTAAGTTAGCGTAACCAGTAAGTTACGTAAGCTAACATAGTAAGTAGAGACTATTAATGGAGTTAGTCTGTACAATCGTATGCCAAGCCTATTTCCAGTAGCTACAAAACTTATGTAACAAAAAACTCAGCGTTATAGGAAAACTCAGATTTTATATTGATTTTATTTGGCAACACAGTAAGCCGCAAATCTTTTTCTATCGACTCACAGTATTTATCTTAGACTAATGTCGACTAAATGTGAAAATCAAGTGTCTTTCACCAATGGCCAATATTATGAGAATAAACGGCATATCGGATTCGAAGGCTTTCAAAGCAAACAAAACCCGTATAAGATTACTCTCTGACCTTCTTGACAAATGGACGAGGCATGAGATCGATCCTTAGACGAATTTGGGTGACTCACATCTAAAGCTGCGTCTTGGCCCGGTATATAATTATTACGCGTCTAGACAACTGGCGACGACCAGGCGGCGTCTATGGAAATATAATGATGCTGCAGTGACATTTTCTTAGGTTAATTATTATTTGCGGGGAAATTAAGTACTTAAATCCATAAATATTGTTAGAATTATGTCATTTTAAAAATATAGGTCAATGAATTGCTTTTGTATTGGCAAATACTAATATTAAATTAGCTCAGTTATATTATTAATTGTAAAGACTATTAAGGTCAAATTAAGTTACTAAAATTTTCAAGTTTTTGAAAATTATGCATTTAAAATAATTGGAGATTACGTTAAATTCTAAATTTATTAGAATATTTCAAAAATCTGATAAATGTTTTCTGTATCGATCACTGACACATATAATTTACATACCTGAGTAATTTTCGAGAGAAGTAGTAAGGCAAGAGAATGAGGACGGAAAATGCAAAACGCTGATGTTCCCTGAACCGTCTCTTAACTCCATATCACTACACCATAACCTAATAGTCCTCTTAAGGGTAGATTTTTCATGTTGTTCCAAAAAATCCTTTCACGCAACAAATTGGTCATCCAATTCATCAGGCACTTGAGTCATAATTGGTTGTGAATTTTCGCGCGGTACCAGGGGGCCACACATTATATTATGAAATAGTAACGGGCACACGTGCTATCGCGGCAGAGAGGGACGGATTCACTGAACGTCCTTGGCGAGGGGACGCGCGGGGCGCTAGCGGCATCAGACGTTTCAATCATCCCCCGGGGCGCTCCCCCGCGAGACGGAGATAGGGTTTCCGTGGGGGTGGGAGCGAGATGCGCGACGCAGTGCTATTGACCGGCCCGTAGACCACGCCCACCCGGGTGAGAGGGGAGCACTGATGTTCCAAGTGAAAATCGAACGTCGGCCCGGGCAGACGCTGGCTCAGCTGGTGCATCAAGGTTACCAGCCACTCATGCACTTCCTACATTCCGATGAGGCCACTCGATATGACCACGTATTATTTGAACTAAAATAGCACTCATTAAAGTTCTAATTTTCAAGGCAACGTATATTCAAAAAATATTCTAAAATAAGCACATTCTTGTATCGTTTTTTTTCATAACTAGGTCAGTATTATTAAAGATTTTTTGCATAGTATGTACATAGATTATATATAAGAATTCTATTAGTTGAACAAAACATCAACTGTTCGGTTTTGGATCGCGACACCGAGTAGAGTAACCTTCGCACAAATACTTACGTAACTGTGACCTACCAAGTCGCAATGAAATCTTGTGATAATAAATCTTCCTATAATTGTCCAAGAACATTTAGCGAAGCATTAATATGATACATAGTGTCTCCAATGTTTTCCACACAAGAGATTATAGTTAAATATATTATAGAAGATAATACTTTAATGAATATTTTATATGAAAATTGTACTTTTTACATAAAAATTACAAAAGTATAAGATGAAAATAATGGAATCAATTAAACAATCTTATAACAAAACTAGTATTGAGTATCTTTTAATATTTTGAACGGAACCATAAGTCTTTTTTAAAAAAAAAGCAGCCTGCACGTTGTTAACCCATTCTTATTCCATACATAAACCATTTAACCTCCTAAAGCAGAAATTACGCGACTGTCTTGGCACCTGATCACATTGAATGAGATGCATCTGGGATACGAACAACAAAGAATGAAGCAGTACAAATTAAAATGTTAAATAATAAATGGAAATGCTTTATTCATTATCATTAAGTGGATAATAGGCTAGCAAATGTGATAAAAGCGTTTTAGCCCAAAATGGTTAATTAAAAATAAAATAAAGGTAATTGCGAGAAAAAATATAATAAACAATTTATTTTCAGAAATAAGTTTTTACGTTTATTAAAATATTAATCGACAAAATCATATTTTAGCTAGCAAGAAAAACAAGATCTTTATTACGTTACAACCTATGTATTATTCTGATATATAAGCTATATTGTTGTAAAGTTTCATTAAAATTTATTAAGTACTTTTTTCGTAGAAGATTAACAAACATCCATACATCTTCACAAGCTTTCACAAAATTATAACAAAAGGTTAGATTTAAGTTATATATATGGTAAGGCTAGGCTAATATAATTATTAAGGTGTAAGTAGCTAAAAATAGATTTTATACGAAAAATTTCAATGGAATTAAGGAAGATTACAACAAAAAAGGAACACAACCTAATTTGTATAATACAAAACAACGACCTTGACTATATTTCGCCAGACTAATATCCTACGGGACTACTTAATATACCTACAGACAAAAAATAGCTACTTTTACTTGGAAAAATAACATCGATCCGCAGCTTTGTTGCTACGTAAAAGGAGATCAAACATAACGTAGGTTTGATCTCTCATTGAATCACGGATTTATAACACTAGCGACTTATCCCCACTTTGCCTAAATTTCTTACCTCTTCTTTCAAGGTTATTGCCTATTTTTTACTAAATTTCACCCAAATCGATCAAGCCATTTTAGGGTAACGCAGTAACAAACATCCACGTTTTGACTCTAACATTTACAACAGTAGTCCGATTAGTAAAGATTACACTGTGCACTCTAAACTAAGTAGGAAGTTTAGTGAAGTATTAAAAACAAAGTTTACCCTTATAATAAGAAAGTAAATTCCGAAGTGGAATTTTGAAACGTGGGCATTCCTGTAGAAGCCGCTATTTTCCTCTAAAAGGCGGTAGGGTCCTAGCTGTTTCTCATAAAAGGCTAAAGTATGTAAAGATGTGTGCGAGCGCGCCTCGTAAAATGCGAACGTTGGAGTACGCCTTGACCTGCTGGTTTCGGCATACTTGGAATACATACCTACAGAAATGTACATTTATTTAACACATAAAACTGTTTAAGTAAATAACAAATAGGTAATATATAGTTATGTGAATAAGAAAATATATGTATGACGTATGTGATAGGCATGGGAATTATCAATTGATACAATCTGCTGTTATCTACGAGTATACACATACACTGTTAAGCTCAATAGTTTTTCTTTTACTAATCAAGTTTACAATGAACTGTGCCAAAATAGGCTGCCTAGCCCTATGAAAAATAGTCAACCTAGCCTATGAAAAAAATATTTATATATAGATAAATTATATGAAGCAAAAGATATATAAAGTTATTTATGTGGTATTCCAGATTAGTCTAACTCTGTGCCTATCTATGAGTGATGGGAACGCCAATAAAAATAAAATATTTTATTTCAGTGAAATCCATAGTAATAGTTTAAACGTATCTAGGGACGAACCAGAGCGAAAAGGGGGTGAATTGCTAGTCGTGGTAGAGCCGCAAATCTTAGCTGTTTCTATGTATTTGTTTCATGTTTATAAATATTAATAGTTATCATTTATTAGTAAATATAAGTGTTGTAGTCGTAAACTTGGCAGTAAATTTGCTATTTTCTGACTCGTGTATTGTTTATTTGCATCGATCTTTGATATTTTACAGTCTTACGGGTCACTTAGTTTTATCTCCCGAAACTAGGTCATGGATTCATTAATGATGGAACGATTTTAAAAGAAATTAAAATTATGTAGAAATTTATTTCAGCCACTCGAGAATTTAGTGACGAGAAAAGGTTTCGAAGAATTTTTTCTTGAGTAGTCATAAAGGTAATCAATAATAACAAAAATATCAAAAACCGATAAAAAATATCTTACGAATAAATAGTATCTCTACTATAGTATTTATATTTTATTTCTCTTTTGAACTACGCGTACGCAACGGATTTTAATGCCATTTTCAACAATAGAAGTGATTCAAGAGGAAGGTTTACATGTATTATGCGGTACAATACAGGCAGTATTATAATAGAAAACCCGAGAAAATATCTGATTTCTGAGAAATCCATACTAATTGTTACCACGTATCCATCCGATCGAACCCGAGCGGAGCAAGGGTGAGTTGATAGTTTTATAATATAAAGGAAGAAATATATTTTCTATTATGTAAAATCAGAAAAAGAAGTAAAATTTGAGTATCTTTTTCAAGTGGCAACCATTCATCATATAAGCTGACGTAACGAGCTTCCCAACCACTCCCTAGAGAGAAATACAAGGTTTATTCCATTTCATTTGCAGTTTTTGGGTATTTTGTTGGCAACTATTTTAAGTGTAAGCCCATAAAGTTAAGCACTAACATTTTATCATACTTTACGTTGATAACAAATCATTATTTCTAGGTTTTTCCTTGTTTCTTAGTCATTTTAATCGTACAAATCTTTAAGCTTTTACTGAAAATATTTTAGTCATTGAAATTATTATTTTTGTGATTTTGAACGCGACATTTTTAATTTTACTTACATTAAATACAAAACTTACAATTACTTAAAAATGTTGTTTGCAGCCAGGAAAATTTATCATTTCAAGTTTTTATTTATACTATATGTTCCAGAAAATCGTAATATGCGAACACAAATTGTAGCAATCACATTAGTCGCTTTTAAAAATCGTAATGGGAGTAACAGATATTAATAGATGTTACATTATCTCATGAATAACAATTTAAAATAAGCTACACAATGAATTTATGCTTATAATTTTTTCTAAATTTATAATGAGCTTGATGAGCCCAACATCGGGACGTGGGATGACAGCACACAATGAGTACTATACACCTGCCAAAATCATTTCGAAGAAACGTTGTGCTTCATTACTAGCCGATTTATTTCCATACATACTAGCAAACTCAGCCCGCTTTGCCGGGCGTAAGTTAAAATATATTAAACGGTTTTCATAGTCACATAGAAAAACATAACATTAGCTATCTGCGAGTGAAAGTCCCGTCAAAATCCGTCCAGCCATTTCAGAGATTAGCCGGAACAAACAAACAGACAGACAGACAAAAAATGATTATTTAATGTAAGTACCTACCGTATAAACTTTCTCATGCATTTAGTGAAAAGCTGTTAATTTTAAATTAAAAACAGACACTCTAATTTTATTTATATGTACTAATGTACTGATATCATGCGAAATTTTAGTTACATTTCGTATTTGAATCTGCAAAGAGTGTGATAAATTTCGAACAGTGACGTAGCTAGAATATCGTACGATAAGTAATTGCACTCTCGTCAGTTACATTCTTATCTTTATTCCTCTAGCCACATCACTTCCAGTGGTTAGTGGCGAGTTTTGAAAAGTTTTTCAAATGACTTGACCTTCGTGTTAATCCAGTTAGGGCCAATTTCACCATACTCGGTTAGATTATTAAATGCCGTGAAAACACCATTTGAACGAAATGTTAAGGTTAATGTGTATTTTCTATGTAAGTAATAGAATTAGTCGTTTCGTTTATAACTATAAAAGTTAATCACGATATTATAGGTCCTTAGGTAATTTTTTGTGAAGGGTATAGTTTATATAATAAGTTTGCAGGTGATTCGACTAATGCTTCATTTCTCAAAGACATTGACCAGTGACATTTTTAACATTTAAGTTAAAGTGGTAGCACTTGAATCATGACGGATCAAAAAGAAATAAGTAAAATTAATCACTCATTTCTAAGGAGAGAGCGATGCTTCACCGTGACAATAGATGGCGCGATTTCGATTTTATACAAATTCGCGTTAACACGACGGCATAGTTAGGAAGATACACATAGCCAAGAGATTATTAATATTAAATATTTAATAACATTTAGAAGTTTTCTTTATTTTTATTATTTAAAAATAATAAAAATGACGTATGAATGTACACTTGTTTAAGTTGCAGGTTGCAAATCGAGGCCAGTCTTAGCGATGAATCGATCTTGACACGTTTACTTCAACACTCATAAATTCAGTGCATGAATCCTAGGTAGATTGCGTAATTAAGTTATATTGCGACGGTGAAACGATGTTATCGTGAAGTACAATGAACAAGGTCCCAGGTGACCGTATTAATGGATATATTCCCGAGATTTTTTATAATTTAAAAAGGAAAATTCTTTTAGAAAAATACCTTACCTAATGCTTTTCTTTAAACATTTTTTTGTATTACTTTCTTGGTATAATAGGTAGAAGTTATTTTGAATATTATACTAACCATCCTTTTGGCATTTTAATACCTTACAACCTACCTTGCCTTACATACCCACTTTTCGCAAAGACTATGATTTATAATTCACTCAAAGAGTCATACTATAATTAGGATTTAAATTCTTAGAAAGCAAACTTTGGTAAATACCAGAAGTTTTGCTGTTATTAGTCTTTTAGGTGTGACAGAAGTTTCGTGCGTAAAAATGATGCCAGTAGCACTTTACCCTCTTCACAATATAACAGAATAATATAAAGCTATTAGTATTCACAACATCTACAGTTTCAACTAATGATTACTACTTAAGTTATAATTATCGCGTTTTATTAGATCACAAAGGCAGTACTTTTATCTTCTGGTATCGATTTGCTATGTAGTTGCTTCTAGTTCAATATGTAGAGATGTCCCCCTCGATTGTTAACTGGATGTGAATGGTCTCAGTGGATTGCGGTGAAGCTTATTGAATTGTGTGACACGCGAAGTCGCACTACAATATACAACTTGGTTTGCTTACAATAAATCTGATTTGCAATATTACAACAACGCTAACTTGTTTTACAAGTCGCAACAGCTGTGAAAATGTAAAATTAGTTTGTGAATTATTTACGGGAATATTCAAATTAATGACAAAGTTTCATAAATGAAAATTGTAATATTGAAAATCAAAATATACACTAAAATAAAATGAAATGATTGAAAATAATTTATTTCCTTTATAATGATTCACTGTAGTTCATTAATAGAAATCCAGCGGCACACCCTAACTAAGAAATAAAAACTAATCTATAGTATGGTATAGTAATATAGTAATATTACCTACACGGTAAGCGCATATTTTTTGGAATGAAAAGTAGTGCTTTTCCAGACTATAATCTATCTCCGAGATCCGTCCCAAATTTCGTTCAGATCCGTGGAGTCGTTCCGACGCAATTACGTAACAAACTTCCATTATCAAATCAAAATATTTTATTCAGCATAAAAATTGTTACAATTTCTTACTGAACGTCATGAGTCTACCACCAGTTCGGAAAGAAGAAACCTCTGACCTGAGAAGAACTGGCGAAAGAAACTCAGCGGGACTAATATTTTTTTATATTATTATTAATCCAAATATTTTTATTAAAATTTTACAAATACATTAAATACACTTATTATTTTACCCTTACAAAACTAATAGCTGCCTAATATTTATATGAGCTTACATTTCCCTTCTCGGGATGCAAATAGGGGATGTTTTTCAAACATTGCAAATTTATTTATATTAGCTGATGTGACTTATTGAAAAGGTTAAAATTAAAATTTAATTATTAAAGAGCAGACCTTGCAACGCATTGCTGTGGTTCAATTATGACCTTTTTTCTTTAACTCTGATATGTAGCTTAATCTGTTCGTCAGGTTTTCTCATGGGTATTTTACTAAAAAAATGAAAAATTTGTTTATTTCTAAATTCCCATTCAAAAATGAAATTATCTAGATAAAAACCATCCTATCTCTTAAGTGGAGATCAACTCCATATTTAATAAAATCTTTAAGAACAAATAAGTAGTTTCGGAGTTCATATCGGTCCACCTGACATAAGAATTTTATATATTAAGATTTAGATTTTGGCCGACTTAAGAATCCCACTCTGTCCTTCAGGGTCTCAGTTACATTGATACTTATTTTCGCCGTCCAATTAGGTTGCTTATTGTTGTTCATTTCATCAATATCAACAGAAGGAATTATTTTTTTCAGTAAAATACAAATACTTCAAGTTGTACATTATTTCATAGATAATATATTTCTACAAAGTTTCGTACTCTGTTCTCTAGTTTCACAGAAAACGTTGGATGCAGAGTCTACAACGAACACTTGAAACGTTGTAGTCGGTACTTCATCAATTAGTAATGGCACTCTTCCGGGCTTAATTGTGGACTGCAGGGATGGAGTGCATACACTTTAAATAACTAGATATTTCAGTAGTAAAAACAGTACCACACTTTTTTCTATTTTTATATTATTATTATTATTATGGAAACCAGACTTAAAAGAACACCAACTAAAATTCCTGATATAGAATTTTTTTTCGTTTACTACCACAAGCCAATTTGGCCTCGACATAAAGATACATATTTTTTTTGCTTTTAACAGCTATTTATCCAAAAAGCTTGAAAAGTATAGAACAGCATAATCTTTAGATCCTAAAAATGTGGACAGAACCACGGACAAACGCTAGTAAGTATGCGTGGTTGCTTGGATATTTCATAATAATCCAGAAATGCGGGTAATTATTAACATAATACACAACGGATTCAAGAGTGTAAGTACAATATTTTACATACAATTTTAATTTTATGGCTTGGCTTTAAAAGTTACATAATAAATTTTCCGAGTAACGGCTAAGTCAGAACGTCCATCTCTCCAAAGCGGGCCAGCCCTACTTATCCAGTTCCTATATTAGTTTCTAGAGACATTTCGTTTTCGTAGTACAAACTTTCCAATTCCGTTTATTTTACTTCGAAAAACTATTCCCACCTGTGATAACTGCAATCTGCCGCTCAATTTCCCAATTCATCATTGCTGGATATTTGTTGGCTCCGAATAACTTGTTTTACCAAACTTTGGTGTTTGGACAAGCTGACTGATGTAGAAAGCTGATGCTTTCGAAATGTTTACGCTTTTTACCACCAACGGCTAGGTAATTACATAGACGCTTTTGTTAGTGGTCTCTGTTTACATCACAAGATCGTAACAGAATATCAGAAAAATATTCCTAGAATTCTCTTTGCTAATTTTATTAGATTAATTGAATGTAAGCGTTGAAACTAAACTGAAGAAGTTTATTACTTTATTCAAGCCACATAACTAAAACGTTTTTATTGAAGAAATATTTCTACCTGTGTATAAAGAGTTAAAACCACTTTTTACGTTTTAGTTTTAAACAGCTATCCTTATTTTATTTTGTAATATATGCTATAAAGAATTTCAGATAAAAATATAAAGTTTGCTGGTTAGTCTTTTTCTTCAGCTAAATCTCAAAACCAAGTGAATATATATAGTAGCTGTTTTAATGTAAAAATAACAGCTTGTTGCTAAATGCAATTGAGGATTTTGACTGGACTTTCACTGGTAGACAGCTGATTTTATAAGAACTAACCAGTTTTGAAAACGAAATTACGGTTTCGCGGAAGTATTAAAACCCGTATAATATTATGAAATTGTGAACAAAATTGAAGCACCGAAGCAAAGCGACTGTAAGTTGCTGGTAACAGATAAAATCTACGGACAGACAGATGTTATACTTACCTACTATTTCATTCATTTAATATAAAAAAGAACACCGAAGCAAGGCAAGGCAAGTTTAATTACGTAATAAAACGTGTTACAACGTATTATTTACTGCCACTATCTGTTACGAATATTAATTTATATTCAGAGAATATCTTTGGAGGGTATGTCGGAATATAATTATTTCTACCCTAACTTAATCTAGTGGCTTTTGGGCTGCGAGTAATATAAATGTATATTATGTACATTTTAGCACCGTAATTAAGAATAACGTATATATCACGAAAAATAATAAAATCTAATACATGTAATAAACTCTTACTGAAATAGTTATTATTATCGGTACAGAGACCGAATCTATACATTTTAGGATTCTTGTCAGCCTGTCTCTGAATGCATCATGATAAAACCAGTGGACATATTTTGATGAAACTTGTTATGATGATAGTTGATTATTCGGGTCAATATATAGGACACTTATTACTGCAGAAAAATATCTAATTTCTGAGAAATCTATAAACGATGGTATTTTAATTTAGTCAAAACGTTTTAATATGCAAATTATCTAGACGTATATTTACATGTGTAAAAGATGCGTAATATTAACCTTTAAGAATCCAGGACCTATTATAAAACATTTATTATTACTTAACTTTTATACAATTCGAACGTCAATAAAACAATTGCTTTACTATTAACTCTTACTTATTACTTTTTCTATCCACATATCTTTCCATTTTATAACACAATCACGCATTTGTGTTAAATGTAATTTGAGCATAAAATTTAATCTGATTCAGTGCATCACGTTTCGAAACTGCATAAATTTCCTTCACATCCGACAATTGTACGATAAAAATGATCCAAACGCTGCTTTCCCGCAGTCGCAGTATTACGGAATGCCAAGACTTTTTTACGTTGTATTAAAAAAGGAAAACTTCACGAAATGAATGCTGTAACGTTTCTAAGAATAATTTATGTCTCGGATTTGAATGGCACCAAATAATACTTAACTTCTAAATATACTTTGCTCTGGAGTTTTCAAAGTGATGAAACTTTATTTATGTCATAGTAGAACAATGGTACAAAACTTGTTTAATTTAAATTTTCCTGCCTATGTTAAACTTGAACGAAGATGTAAATTTAAGTAGATGAGGCAATCCTTTGATGTATCACCTAATAGCCGATCGGATTATTTTAAGTATCAATAACACCAAGTTCGACCGATGAACTTATAAGATATTTCTATCCTAAGATAACTATAATTTTTACTTAAGAAACATATTTTATTGTTCATTGTAAAGAACTAGTTCATACATTCTCAATATAGACGCTAGTTGCTACGGGATAGTTCATAGTCTCTATATATTTATGCAATAAAATGGCGCTTTATTGTTTTATACTCCCACTCTTCAAATTATTGTGTAGGCTTTTACCATATTCACCTCATTCTAGTAATTATTAAAACTCATCGACCCGTTTTTAGCAAGTCATAGCCAACTCGTTCACTCGCACTCGACCCCAAACGCCACGTCAATACATCAATAATCTGTCATCTTTTTTGCTTTAGCACTCCCAGTACTGGTGCTTTATTCGTCTGCATCACAATATTTCAAACATGTATTATTTATTTAAGAAAATTGTTTCGAACGCTCTCATACCTTGAAAATTGGAATATTATGAACCCCAGTACGAGATTACGTATTCAATAATATTGAACAGCTATATGATATTTTCAATATTGCGAAATTGAAACAAAATTGCAGTATGAGTTCGGTGGCTATAACAATTGTGCAAACATTTTGTTTGTATACCCCAGCACAATATAGTATGAGGAATTGGATCAAACTGGAAAAGTGTTAGGCACAATACCGCCTTGTTGGAACCTTAGAAATAGGCTGTCTAGTTGTTTTATTGTTCACTGACAGTGATAGATTAATGCTTGGTTTTGGTACATTTAAACTTTGCTATATATTGCCTTAACTTATTTCGCTAACTTATGTTATATTTCATTTCAAAGTAACTGAACAAAGCGTTAAAATATTAGAACTCTGGTACAAAATAAGTTGATATCTACCTGTTCGTATCGTTTAAATTAAACTAGTTTCGTCCAAAATATATTCGGTAAAAAATAAGATAGTATCAAAATGGCAAAAAATAGCCAAATGGCATTGTTTTGACGAGAATATGTAAAGTAAATTGAAAAACATGATACAATGCGGGATAGCATGCTTATAAACTATGAATGAAGTTGACACAATAAATTTTCATATGTATGTATTAAATTAAACATTTTTGCACGTAACTAGGTACTAAGGTGACTAAAAAAACTTCGTATGATGTAATGGTCGGCGACCTCAGGCCGGTGACTTTATAATGTAAGCACGTGGGAAGTTGAGATATATATAAATATATTTTTTTATCTCACTACGGGTCTGTCACTTTTTTCTCACTACGCGATATGGACGTATAGTGCGTGTTGACTCGCCGAGTCAGTTAATACAGACCATTGCAACATACCGATAAATAAGGAGAAAATCAACTACGCGTGGCTTGTGTAAGAAATGAATTCTTGCGAAAAATTGATTTAATTTTCATGTGGGTTTACATTTTAGACTATGTTAATAAAATAATAACAGTTTTGACTATATTAAGAAAACATTTAACTATATAAATAAAAATGAATGTTGCTAAGCGCAAAACTCGAGAATGGTTCAAGCAATTCGGCTTTTTTTTTGTATGTTCCTTTAAGGAACATGGAAGATTTTAATAATAAAAAAAAAATCAAAATTTGTAAAAAAGTTATACTAACGGGGGTACCTAGAGACGAACCCGAGCGAAGCGAGTGTAAGCCACTAGTTTAAGATAAAAGTAGTGCTTACGGGTTTACAACTATCACCACGAAGAATCTAATCGATCCGCCGATTTTCGTGATTAATGATCAAAAATGATCGATCATCTTGCATGTCTGGAAAACGGTGGTAGAAAAAGTAAAGAACGCAACACGCAGAATAAAGATAATCTCTTTTCTTAATATGCAATTAAGTTATATTTTCGTATTGAACTTAGAATTCAGGATTATTATTTTTAAAATAAGCAGAGAATTATCTCAAAATAAACACCGTAAAATTTTGCAAGCTATTAAGAGCTATCGCTTAAGTTAGTTATAAATGACTACGACGTTAACGATTCCTATCAAGTTAGTGGTAATAACCGACGCCATTTACTTCGATGGGGAGGAGATGAAAACTATTATCAAATAGTCTAGACTCTAAATTATCTTCGCTTCTTGGGATAACAAGTAAATCGTCTTTTAAACCGTTAAAGCATAGTCATAAAATATCTTTAATAACAATGCATGATATTAATTCGATTTTTAGTTTTTACCTTAAATTTATTATATACACATAATAACATGACAAGTTTAGCTAAGTTGCTAGTGACCCATCTTGCTAAAGCATTGCTCACAGGTTCGAACCTGCATTCATTTGTGTGATGAAAATGAATATTTGTACCTTAGTCTAATATTCGTGTGTATAATTATAACATTATTTTCTAAAGTTATAAATTATGTGCAGTGTATCGAATATCTGGTATCCATAAGCATAACACAAGCCTCTTACCATTGGGTATTGGTTATAATGCTGCAGTGTTATATAACCCCAATATATTAATTATATTTAACTTATTTAGGCATGCATTGGTCATCCTGCACATTAAAGATATAAAATGTCTATTATTTTTTAGTAAAAAACATATTAATTAATGTTGGTATTTAGGTAACTAAGTCAAAGGAATACTGATAGTCAAATTCCAACAGCTTAATGTAAGATTAATAGGCGTATTTCGACATTTTCCCCTTCGCTTTACTAAATTAGCTTTATTCATTGCGGTATTAATACCGAAGGGAGGCGCAATTATTTTATATTATTTTTTATTTATAGGAATGTTATATATAGTTAAATTACTTGCTTTTACATATCGATAACTTTATGACGTGAAATATGTACATTATTGTAAATATGATGGACTGCATACAGGAAGCATTGTATATCGGATTACTACCGACTTACTTATGTATAACAAATTTAAAATACATTATCACAGGAAGTGAAGAGTTACTGTATAAAAAAAAACAGATAATATACGAACAGTACAACAAACAGACGCTGTTGCCGATAATTACCAATTGTTGGCGGCCATCTTGGCGCGTGAGTCATGCGCCCACGCACCGGCGCGAACTACCTACATTAAAATTATACACAAAAACTGTGGTTTCGTGAAACGAATCGTGAAAACTTATTTACTATATCAAGACGAGAATATAAACTATTGATAAGTACGTCTCATTCGTAAGCATAAATCGCGTTTTATAGGTATGTAACTTAAACAAGTAGTTAGCAAGTACGATCAAAACTTAATAATAGTAGCGACAGCTATTATTTTGTTAACTTAGGTTCATCGTCATATCGATTTGTTATAAATGTGAAATTATGTATATGTAATGAATATGTATTTATAATATCTGTACCTCAGTTAAACGGTTCGATAGACACAAACAGGCTATGACTTAAATACTATTAGGAACCTAGACACGCCCTCGGGCAACGCAAGGGTAAGTCGCTAGTTAACGTATAAAAAGCGAACCCTATCTTTATTTGTAATAAGGATTAATAAAATTGTAGCAGTAACACAATTGGCTTAGAAAATTTTATAGACGTTAAGCTAATACTATTATGTCTTTTATAAGTATATTATTAATCTATATATAAAGATGCTGATGCTACCCATAGAGCTAATATAAACAAAAGTTTATATTAGCTCTATGGGCAATTATAAAAATGAAGTAGAAAATAATTTATTAAGAGAAGGTAAAATATAATAAAAGAAAAATCTCACAAATAGCAAAATCCTGGTACAAATGACCATTAAATACATTAAACTCGCTTAGTTCCCGTCCCGTTCTCAATGCATCTTACTACAATTACATTTCTTTCCAACTGCACTGCACCGTATTGTTTGTTTTAACAATGAAATATTTCTCTCTACTATTATGAACATACTGAAGTTAAATCTTGAAGAAATAGTACATTATTATGAAACAATACCTTTTGTATTCGAATATTTTTACGTCAATAATTCATTAATCTGATAAGTGCTTTCCAAATATAATATTTTCATGTTTTCCTTTCCACCATTGTTACCTAATTAACATTTTTACTTTTTAGTCATATCTACAATACACATACTAAATTCCTACTTTGTTTATTCTCTAGATTAAATATTTTTTGGAAATTCTTATTGTAATGGTCATTATTATCGATACAGACGTAAATCTATAAATCTATAGTTTTGACATTTTTTGTCTTGTCTGACTGTACCGCAACACGAGAAATCTACTGGACAGATATTGATGAAATTCGGTATGATAGCTGGTTATCCGGGTAAACATACCTATAAGATACATTTTACTGTGGAAAAAATTACATCTCTAAGAAATGTATACTAACAAAGGTAGGAGATGAACCCGAGGAGCGAGGGCGTGTCTAGTCACTTATAATTTTGAAAGTTGATACTAAAGTAATGTGGGTCTAAATTGGAATACGAGATTGCTTGGTTGAATACACTATACCGCACAAACTTTCTAGTTTCTAGACCAGTTACTGAGTGAATCGATCGATGTGGGTGCTTTCATTTTGTACTACTTTTATCACCAGCTCTAAAGATTATTCTTAGCATAATAGAATATTGTTTAGTATCTTATTTATATTTTATTTTCATTTAAAATAAAACATTTTTCATAGTTTTTTTCAAACATAACTACATGATTATTCAATAGTTTTTATTCAGTGCCATAAAATTAATTATTCAGAAGGTATCACTCTAATTACTAAAGCATACACCGATGTGCATGTTCAGCTCTTCAAGATAAAGTCACACAGTTCACAAATTGCAGTGGAGCGTTTTAATCAATTAAGCCGTCGATAGCCCTGCCAAGAACTATGCGGAGACCTTTGCCAAACTATTTCCAGTGTCCCTCGTTAAACTTCCTCAAAACTGCCATTGTTACTTGAATTATTAAAGGACTCTACTTACATTTTGTAGGTCAACCAAGTATAGAATAAAAGCTAATCTATCAGTAGACATATAAATAAAATTAGTGTCTGTTACTTTGTCAGCTTTTACTTAACTTTACTTACTTGCACGGTACTTATAAAAAAAAACAATTGTTAAAAATGTTTCGGTCAGCCTGTTTGTTCCGGTTAATCTCTAAAACGGCTGGACTTATTTTGATGCGACTTTCACTTGCAGATACATAGCTAATTTTATAAGAAAATTATGAAAACTCTTAAAAAATATTTTAACTTACGCCTGATTTGCTAGTTTAACATAAGAATTGGATTGCAACAATCGTTTATGAGCTTTTATTTTCTAAAGCTTCTGATCATATGTAAGAATAACTTGTGTTTTATTGACTTCTTCATTTATGTGATACCTACATGATATCTACATACCTACAAAGTTTCTCATCAAGTTCAAGTTATCCTATTAGCCTAACTGTTTTCCAAATTATAATTATGTTATTATGTATGTTGATGATGTTATTAAAACAAACTTTAAAAAATTACGTAAATAAAATCTCGTCATCTGCTGTGTTTCTATGTCATCTGTATACCCACATATTGGTGTATAAACGTAAACATCTATATACATATATAATATATATAAAAAGTGTGCCGTTTATTTTCTTGTGACGATTTATTTTACTATATTATTTTAGAAGGTAGTTAACCTTGCCAATTGTCTCAAACCGTGATCCCATTCCCAAAGTATTGCCTTATAAAATTATTACATGATGACGCTAGCGGTGATGTCAGTTTGATTCCTAACCCTTGACCTCATGGTCAAATGAGTCATTTAATAAGTTTATGCACCACGATAAGTTATGACAATAGGCTGTCCTTCCCATGTTGTAATTACGAGAAAAATATTACACGGACTCTAAACATAGTTTTTTTATTATTTTTACTTATATTTTTGATATTAAAATTAAAATATTTGAAATTCATAGATAATATTATAAAATTCTAACTCAGTCGCGTCTGTAGGTACATAAAATATTTTTTTCTAATTTTTATTAAAATAATTATTGATATACCTACTGATCCCCCTCGTTCTGAGGGAGGCCCGTGCCCAGCAGTGGGACGTTAATAAGGGCTTATGATGATGATGGTGATACCTACTATAGAGGACAAATCTAAAGTTTTAGAATTTTTGTCTATCTGTCTGGAATCGTATCACAAGAAAACCACTGGACACAATTTGATAAAATTTGTGTGATGGCTTGTTTTGTATGCTATGTTATGTTATGTATTGTTTCAATGTATAGAATACTTTATAAATCTAGTCTGTAATAGCTACTAAGTGCAAAAATACCCGAGTGGAACGAGAGTGAATCCCTACTTTTATACAAGTAAATCTTTTCGCGGATTTATTTCTTGACGACACGTTTGGCTCAGTTGGTAGTGACCCTACTTGTTGCGCCAGCGGTCGCGGGTTCGAGTCTCGCTGGAGCATTCATTTGTTAAGCACGAATGTTTGTTTTCCAGTCATGGGTGTTAATATTTATATTATGTATGTATTTAAAATTTATATGAATACCAGATAGTATATCAACTATCTGGTATCCGTAGCACAAGCCTCGCAGCTTACCACGATGGCGCTGTTGTAAAAATGTCCGAACACATTTATTTGTTTATTTCGATTGTTGTTCCAACGTCACGTTACGTCAGGTCATATGGGAGTCTGAGTCAATTATTTTTATTATGTTTTTTAATAAAATATTTCATTGTAACGTTTTTATTTAGTTAGTAGGTAGGTGGTCATCATGTCATGATAGTAACGTGAGCCTAGCCGTCACGCATACCACGTGACGTCACTCCGAGGGTCACCAGTTTTCTATTCGTGTGGTGGAGTGACGCACGCGCCGGTGACGAAGCGAATGGTCCGCGATCTTTTTACAAAGTATTTATACCTCACCCCCAACTGATCGCCTAATTAATAGCATCTGGAACATCGTCACGGGGTAACGGCCGTCTGGTCGCCATATTTCTGTCGAAATTGTCGCATACCCTTCGGATACAAGCAATGCCGGTGCCAAATTGTTATCACAAAAATGAATACCGCGGTTTACTTTCCATACTCTCCCACTGCGACGACGGTTATATAATCCTATATTTAGGTCATATATTATACAATTATAAAGCACTTCTTTGTACCCGAGGCAGTGACATTTCTACAAATCCGCTCAACGTGTTTTATTACCTAATTTAATATATTAATTCTATCGATTTATAACAATAATAATAATTACAGTAAATATTAGTCGTAGTTGCAAAAAATTATGTTTAAAAAAGTAATCGTGAGGCACTATCATTGGTCATTACATATATTTAAGGTCGATAGGTACCTACATATAAGCTGTTTATTTTATAACACGATTTACACTTAAAAATACATGTATTATGATACATAATAACTATAACTATCTCGTGTCAATCAATCCCTTAAAATATTACTAAATTTGGAAAAATTAAACAAATATTAGGAATGTTAATAATTTTGATTTAAATAACAGTACCATGTATATTATAAGGGTATTTCGTATATATTCATACGTATAGTTTTTCTTCTAAGGGTTTCTTACCCAAAAGGTCGGGCCATGACCTTATTACCTGCTAAGCTTACGACTCATCTCTGTACATACATCTCCAATCCTTACTTTTTGCAACACAATATTTTGCTGCGCGATATATCATAATAAATAAAATAGAGTAACGGATTAAAAAAAAAATTGTATTCAGTCCTTTTTAATGTCCCACTGTTGGGCACGGGCCTCCCTTTAATATAATCAAGGAAGATCAGGCCATAGTCCACACCTTCTGACACTGATTCCCTCTGACATGCAGGTTTTTTCACGATGTTATCCTTCACCGTAAGGATTTGCAGATGACAGTATGAGAGGTGCAATACCCAGATTTGAACCCGCTTCACACTGTTACACAAGCGAGCGCATTACCACTGGACTACCACTGTTAAAATTGTGTTAATAACCAATAATTCGTTTTATGTAGCATTTGAAGCTGAAAAACCAAAACGGAACCATAATATTAAACAAAGTCTATGCAAATGTCTTTCAACAAAAAGAGGAATTATCCCCAAACGAAACACGCGTTTTAAAGTTCTCTCAAATGTAGTAAAAAGAGTCCAAATATTTTTTTTTTATTACATAAAAAATAAACTATGCAAACATGACACAAGCCTAGATAGTGTTAATCCAATTATTTTCTATAACACCATTTCAGCCTATACTCAATATGTATGTACTGTGTTACCATTTTTTCTACTTTAACAGTATATATAAAGTTATTTAAAGAACTTAAAAGACAATTTATATACATGGAGAAACGTGAAATCGTGGAAATGAATTACAATGACAAAAAGTTATAAAAAATTGAATCTTGCTTACCTTATTCTAACAACAGCATAAAACAACTAGGTTTAATCAATTCTCAAACAAACATCCTTATATCAATGACATTACTCATACAAGTATTTAATTATTAATAAAATAAAATTAAGGAAAACCATAGCAATTCATGATATTGTATAACATTTAAATGTATTGTTGCAAAATTCAATAAATACTTCTACTTGTTACAAACTTTACTTATAACGAACCAGCATTATGAAAAAAAAATAAGCAGAATTGAACAAAATTTATTATTAATACATGTACCTATATTATTCTGAATTGAATCAAGACTCAATATAAATTCAGAAATTTCCTGAATTTGAAAAAAATACTTTAAAAAAAAATCCTTCCTAGTAATTAAAATAAAAATACAAATTACAATACAATTATTATCTTGCAAATAATTCAAATATAAATTAATATTTGAATTATTTGCAAGACAAATTTTACTGAATGACCAAGTACAATAATTTTTGTAACAGTATATTTTTTTAATTTATTATATTACTAGATACCTTCAATTTGCTCAGGCTCATTTAATGTTTGTAGAACAAAAAATGAAGGACACAACCTGGTGAGAGCCCTTAGACCTCCTTAATCTATCCCTGTACCAAAATCCGTTCTTAGTGGATGTTTACTAAGATAAGCTACTTAAATTATATTATATATATTATTTGAGATATAATATATAAAAGTGTAAAATAATAAATAGGTATAAATTATTAATATAAATTTAAATGAAACATTAATTCACAATTTGCTTACTGTTAACTTCACAAGATAATAAAAGGAGCCAGCTTTTAATGGAGTGATGCCAAATACAGGCTCTTGGACCATTTACGAATAAAATAGAAAAGATTTATAGCTTAGAATGAATAGTTAATTGTAGCCACAAATCCTGAATCCATATTACATTTTGGCACAAAGCCATGACCTACAAATATTTTGTCAATGAAGTATCATAACAATGTTTAATATAAAAAAAGTGAAAAAACATATATAATAATATATTTATTTTATATTCTTAGTATATTTTCTATACTTTCCTTTAATAAAAATGACTATTATCCACAGTAAAGTCATATTTACACATTACACACTTTATTTTAATTTTAAATGATGTATCACACTTATGATTTGAGTTTCTCAATATCAAGGTTTCAAGTTATCCTTCTTAATAATAAACTACTTCTCTTTTAGAGAAGTATGAGTCTAGTTAAAAAGTTCAGGTTAGAAACCCCTTTAAATGAAGATACCAAAGAAGTGGAATTATACTAACGGAAATATAAATACAATCATAAACAGACAGAGATAGCAATAGC
Organism: Boloria selene; assembly: GCA_905231865.2. Taxonomy (NCBI): domain Eukaryota; kingdom Metazoa; phylum Arthropoda; class Insecta; order Lepidoptera; family Nymphalidae; genus Boloria; species Boloria selene. The sequence continues at coordinate 5,915,232 of HG993156.1, forward strand.
GAATAATGACATCATTAGTTTTTAGTCATAACATCATTATATTAAAATATGATTTAGAAAGAGACATCTATATTTTAATTAATCACTATTTATCTTTATATAATACTATAGAAGCTTTTAATCAAGGTTAGTTTTACTTTGTTGTGTTTATATAAAATCAAATATTATCTAATTTACTCTTAAAATAAATTTTTTGTTCACTGTATTATTTCAACGGAAGAATTTGCTATATAAAATAAAGCAAAAGAGCTTGTATTTGTTTATCTTTTAAAAGTGGGCTCGAATACTTGATTATTTCAGTAAATACAATGTATAAAGATTTGAATAACATTTTATTAAATACTTGTGAAGTAAATATGAAAGTAAAAATGCTTTAATTATGATTGAGGAAAAATATATTTTAGATATTATATTTTATGTTTTTCTAAGCAAAATAAACTTATACATGTTTCTAACCTTGTAGTAATATCTTAATTTACTTAGTGACCTACTTTTTATCAAGGTATGTATTAGATATATCTGAAAGTGATATTGAATAGTAATTTATTTTGCACCAAATTAAATTTCTACAACCAATTAAGTCACATGATTATTACATGGTCATTTAAATAAGATAAAAACATATTTGGGTTGGGTTTACAATCGCTTGGCAGGAGTTAATGGGTGAAACTTATATATATGGTAGGCATTTATTCACTGATCACAATAATAACACTCACGACACAAGGTAATTCATATTTTTAGAGAAAATTAATAAAAACTTAATGTGAGAGAGAAGGATAACAATAGGATTTTGTATATGTGAGACAAAGACGTAAGATCATTATGTCAAAAATATGTCGAATTACTTAAATGTCATTGTCAACTATCCTAACGCCGCCACATTTAGTTCTGCGTTTCTATGGACGTGTGTGAAAGTGCTTTCATCGTAAATAACATTTTTTTTTCGACTTGGATAACATAGGTTCAGAAGGTTTATCTTAATTTTTTTTCGTTCTTTCTAGGTAGGTTAGGTTAGGTTAGATATATGACCACAACACACGCGAGCGAAGCGAGCGTGCCGCCGCGGCGGCCGGTGAGTGCTACATTCAAAATTTATTTTCTCATGAAGTATGAATTACCTTGTAATGGGAGTAGTATAGGGATAATAGGGAGCATCTCCCCTACCAAACCACTCCCTACCATTGTCATCGTCCTGCCAAGCGATTGTAAACTGCTACCACATATTTTGTGGGTACTTTAAAATAATATATGTGTTACTTTTCAGAAATGTTTTATAGACATGCAATCCTCATGTGTCCTTGAAGACTGAGTCACTTCATGTGTCAGAGAGACATTTAATTGAAAAATGTACATATTATGTTAAGTTTAATAGTGTTAATGCCTATAAAATCTTGTACGCCCTACTAACCTAACCTAGCAATTATAACAGACATTGTATAATTTGCACGAATAATACGTTGTCCACGAAGCCGGTTTGTCTAGCTACCGATAATGCTAGAGTATTTATTTTTACCCGTTACGTATGCACAGCTGTCTCAATCGTCTCGCCCGGCCACCAAGGGATAAAATCATTTTCAACAACCATACCCAATAAAAATTTGTTTCACATTGAAAGTAACACAAATGCTTAGTCTGCAACGGAGCCCGTTTCGCTATATTTGGAACACGTTTTCCAGGCCTGCGAGTGAAACCGACCGCCCCAAATAGCCCAATCGAAATCAGTATACGATTAAAATAAATGGAAAACGTAAAATATAAGATATAGCCTACCTTTGTCGTTCCCAGCAGCACGTCAAATGAAGTTATAACGATTTTCCAGCGAAAAAACACTAAATCCTGCACTATACACGACGAGAGTACACAGGGCGTGCAATCACTCAATTCACAGCCGGCAATGAATTATACACAAATGACTAGTCGTACACTAAGGGTAAACCGAAAATACACAGATTACACTAACTTAAAATCTATGCTTTCCACAAAATGCCTAATTCAACAGAAACGAAAAACGCGCCAACTGTCAAACTAAAAAACTACAAGCACCGACGCGCCGCGCGTCCGCGCGGTCTGAGTCCGCTTTAGTGACTGAGCCCGTCACCGGTCACACGGTCACCGCGCCACACACGCTGCCCGAAACTCGTTCGCCCGTCACCACGCACCCGACGACAATCCGCCAGCTACGGCATGCTCTTGTCGCAATTTACTTTCCATTTATATAATAAAACAACAGCAATTCTCTTATCTCATAATTGACAAAATATTTAACTATCGTCAGCGCTATCTATATCCCAGTGCGACAAAATGAGATAACCGAACGTGAATATCGGTCGTATGGTAATACGGCCACGTTGAAAAGACTACAGTGGACTACGAAAACCGTACAAGCGAACGGTCATCTATATCTGTGCGGGATAGACGAGCGGCAGACGCGCATGCGTCAGTCGAGCCGCGGGTACGACGTCAGTGAATGACAAGCCCTGCGCTTGTATTAGCCGATCGATTTTAAAAGAAATGTTATGTCTTGAGCGGAATAGCGCTGCTACCAGCGTTCGGAACTTGAAGTGGACTAACTATCGTACCAGGGGCGTAAAAATTATCGTACATTATCGTACTTTTTAGGATAATGTCTATTATAGATAAATAAATCATATAAATTGTAATATTGATATGCATGCAAGTACTCTATAGTTTATCTTTTTTAAACCACCGCTGTCAAATCAACAGAACACTGAATTCTGAAACCCAAATGTTTTACACGTGGTATATTTAATTTATTTGGATACTCAATTTAATGTTAAGTACAATGTAGGATTTGTTTTAATTATCCTTTTTTATTATAATTATTATGAATTAATGTTAATATTTATATTGTACCTTTAATTGAAATGTATTATTACTGTGATGATTTTTTAGAATATATATTTGAATTTAATTTACTTGGATACTTAATTTAATGTTAAGTAAACTGTAGGAATAGTTTAAATTTAATTTCTTTTATTTTTACTATGAAATGTTGAATATCTTTGATTGCAGGAAATATTAATATTTGTTTTTATTATGATTTCTTTACATGTATGGAATTAATAAAGCTTTATTATTATTATTATTTTTATAAGTTACAGAAAATATACAGCCACTGAAAAAATGTATTTGATAAATATACCTACTTGTGTGTGTAATCAAAATTTTGCTGCTCTAGAAAATTACTTCTTTCTTAGTTTGAATAATTACTTGATTTGAATAATTCAGTTTGTCAGAGCGAATACAGACATATAATCATAATAATATAACGAAATAACTGCCAACTTTTCTACACAAAATACACGATACATATGAAGTGTGAACATAATCTAAATATCGAAATATCGAATCGAACTTATATTCTCTTGTTCGCATTGGTAGATGCTATACTAACCAATAAGAAAGCGTGTACAGCAGGCGCTGGATAAAGTTACAGTATCGGCAGTGGTGAAACTTAGTAGAGCGGATCGTAAGGACCAATAGGAATAGAGAACTTGTACTAGTAACTAGGAATAGAGATTTCCCGGTATTTTCCCAAGATTTTATTGGACAAAATAAAATCATGCTACTGCGATTTAGACTATCAACGCATGAGTGAAATAATATAAATTCTCAAATTTTGCATCATGATAGAAATTATCGTACAATCGGCGTACGATAATAATATGCTATCGTACATCGTACGTAGGCACAAAATTATCGTATGTGTACGATAATTATCGTACGGTTCCGAACACTGGCTGCTACTGCTTTTATATTTAGTACGGTAACCTAAAAGTGCACAGCGCATGCGAAAAGCTTGTCGTTTACAACACATTGTAATTCTTAATACGAGCTCCGTATACAACTTATAGACATAATTTTCTATAGTAAGAGGGAAATGTTTTAATTATTTAGAGTAGCGTTTTGCATGGCAAAGTACTTACATAGATTTCTATGGATTTTTCAGTACGGAGCTTTGTTAACCCGTTGCCCGCATAGTCTAACTTTTAACATTTATTTTAATATTTTTTGACGCCACGTTTTTTATGTAACCTTTAGTTGAGTCTCCACTTTGGGGGTGGAGCTCAGGCAATGTAAGGGCAATGGTCATTAGCCGTATTATTCTGTTACATAATTTTATTTTATTGAGTAACCAAAAGAAGTAGACATTCGGAAATGTAAAATAGTAACCTTTATAAATAGCCTGCTCCTCAGTATTAGGAAAGTAGAATTTTCATAAACAAGATATTATCATTTCGTTATATACCGTTGACTTAAGATTGTTTACTCTTAAAAAGATCTTTTTGTTTGATGATTGATGTACATTTTTTGACCAAATTAATGCGGTGCAAGACAAAAAGACTTGTCCATTATGTTTTGATAAATTTCAAAAATTCAATTTGGAATTTCTGAAAGTTACAAATTATAACAAAGGTGACTGGTGAAAGTGGGGCACACTGATAGCAATAAATAATTGCGCAACTTAATGTGTTTCGGTTGGTCCTTATTTTACTCAACATTATAATTATGTTAATAAAGTTAGCATAAAAGTAATAAATATTACTTCTAACTCGGTACATAAACTAAATTTTAAAATATAGAAGAATATTGTGTAAATTTAATCCTGCGGCTTACTAAGAAATAGGCACTTCGCACTAGGCTGTGCTATATACACCTCATATAGCCGGAATGGTCTGAATATTAAAACCTATTTATTCACATCATGTTGGCGGATTGCATTCCATGTTATTATTAATATTTGCATGAGCTTTAATTAAACGCTATTCTAATATCGACTTCATAAACGCTGCTATTGTTTAGCTTTAATTTGTTTATGTTGGCTCTAATGTAGTAATTTTATATAGAAATATAATATAATAACAAGTAACGAAATAATGGAATGTGAAAGTGTTAAGTTTAAATTAAAAAGTTGTTTCTTTTGTTAAGTAAAAATACAGTTTATATAATATTGTGTCACTTTTTGATTGTTCCTAAAAAAGTTTTTAATGCGTTGCTTCGTTTGTACGTGTAATACAATTTTGTAATATACTAAACCTAAAATGTTAGAGATACGTGGCTGTGTTTTCTACACAAGTTAAGTAAAGACAAAAAGCATGATATTATTTTTCTTTTTACATAATACTGTTCCATTTCCATGAAAATTCCAAGCTAGACGAAAAATGTGGAAGAATGTGTCCAACCCTTTTAGACAGGCTTTCGTACAAATGGACTCCCTTACTCTACATTCGCTACATTTTCTTTTAGCAGTCTTACTTAAATGTGTACACTCTTCTTAAGATTTTAAACACATTACTTAATGGTATGACAGTGAAGAGCTAAGCACATATTTGATAAGTATTTTATATTTAACTAGTGACACATACGGATTTAGGTAAATTATTAAGAAAATAATATATTTCAAATTTCGGAAAAGTTTATGTGCAGTAATAAAATATCATACTCATGTGTCAAATCACATTTCGTTGCTTTTTAATTTCAATTCTTAATATTTTTCTTCTTTCAAAGATTTATTCCGTCTTTAGATTACTTAACTCGAACTCAAAAATATAGCTTTAAACAGTTTTAAGTATATAATAGTAGTATTGAGAAGCCGCTTTACTTTGATCTCAAATATTCGATGAGCATATATAATGACACTACAATCTTATTATATGTGTAGATTATGTCTATCTGCATAAAATTAGACTAAAATATACCAATCTCTGCGACATATGAAGGCAAAAAATTATATAACATAAGTATTTAATATATTCTGTTATCAAAAGGTCTATATACTCTATATTTCTTATGTAATTTGCATTAGTCACATCTCTGTCGCTACTTTATGATGTACACGTTGACATGATATCAAGTCTTTGTGAGCATACGACTTGCTTACCATAGATATTTTTTTTTATTTTACATTAGTCACAACTACGAATGGTTTCGTTAACGCCTGTAATAATTAATTAATGTATACGACGTTAAGGACGTCAGGGCCGGATTAAGGACGTCTATGGGACAAAAAATATATATAATTGTAGCACAAAAAAGCCGTTAATTTTTTGTGCTAGGTACTACAAACTGTTTTGATATGGAGTATGAGTCGCTGTTCATTATATACGCAGCTACATCTGTTCTATTACATTATAAAAGCAGAGTGGTTTTAGAATATTGTAAAATAGAATAGGGCCGTAGGAGGTCGCGGTAGTATGGAAAAACACCCCATGACGTCAGTTTGCTGATGACTTACTACTGTGCATTATCGACACTTCTTGTCATATCCCATTCCCACACGAGATGCTATTTCTCAGCGATAATCACCTTTGTCAATAATAGAAGTAATTAGTTTTTACTAATAGCTGTATTTTATATTAGAGCTAATGGCATTATTTACAAATACGGGTACTTAGTAATTAAAGCTGTTAACCTCCTTGGCGATTTGGCAATAATAAAAACTCCTTTTCTTGTACTTCTATAAATTTATTTAAAACACAACACTTTTTCACAGTATTTATACTTTAATCTTAACTCTCCAAAATTTGAATTACAAATTTACAACTGAACTGAACGTGAACTGCAGTAATACAGTTTTACCTATTTTATAATCTCCTCGAGACACTCAATTGACTAAAATTTTATAATAATATACAGCCAACAAATCTTACAACTTAATCCCTATTGGGGATAAATTTAAAAAAATCTTACAACTTAATAATTTAAATATTTATAAAAGCAAGTTTGCAATAATTATTTAATTACATAAAATAATTATAATAAAATAATTTATATTATAATATAATTAAGTACACACCTTATATTCATATGTTATAATAACCAACACAATAATTAAGACCAAGATCATTCACAAACAGCCAACGAAACATTTTACTTAATTAACTTTTTAAGAAATATGTTTGCAATAATTATTTACTACCTACTTATATTAAATAATTGTAATATAATAATTTATAGTATATAATTAAGTGTACATCTTATATTCATGTTTTATAAGCTAACAAAGCTTAGATTTTCTCGCATTACATGAAACTATTCTTTTCTTTTTGGTCACGGTTTTATTTTGAATATTTGTTCTTGAACGTTTGAAAGGCGTTACAGCAAACATTTTTACGGGTGATTTCTACTAAGATTATTGAAGCTCTATAAAATAAATAATAATAAATAAATAAATAAACACATGGAACATGTAAATAATATACAAAAAAAACATGATTCTTATGACTTGTTCATGAAATGCAAGAGATTCAACCACGTTGCAAATTTCAATAACAGATAAATTCTGCTTCTTATCGATGATTAGGACCTATATTTAGGTAGTGGTTTACACATAGTGATAAGAATTATATTATTATAGTGTTCAAATTATCAATTTGGAAGAAAGAGTATTTTACAACTTACTCATCCATATCCTGATCACGTATTTGGCACTTTATTGCAATCACGTCAAGCTAAATCAAATACTAGTAAAAATATATCTCTCAAATAAAAATGGCGTGATCTAGACGCAAAAGTGCATGCATTTATGTAAATATTCCAACGTCACTATTCCTTTGCGATAAGATCGTTTTTTGAACGTATTTGCTTAGTTTGATTGTGTTTTTTCATGTTGCCGAGTGTACAGTTGTCGCATAATCTATTAACGACAGGCCTTGAAGCGATTAGTAATCAAACATCACTATCTAGGCGTTGCTTCAGAATTCAGGGCTTCCAAAAGAAATGATTTTATTGTTAGGTGTATATATTATAATATGTATGTAAATACTAGAATACTGTAGCTATAAAAACATTATTATGCCTTAATTTATAGAATTTATAATAAATAGGGTTTTGATAACTTTAATTATATGAAAGTAATAAAATCGTCACAGGTTAGTTTCTACTTACTTATTATTTTTTAAAATAATTTTGATATGTCTACATGGAATCTAAAGCAGTCGTTTTTACTTTTTAAATTTTATACGTACTCAAGTACATCAGTATGGGACTGAAGTCCCTTAAAAAAAAAGAGATTAAAACAAGTACATCAGTGCTGATGAATTATTTTTCTCTTACTGTATTTGATTAATACTATAATTTCTTAATTTATATAACATTTTGTAGCATTCGTATTTTAAAATTATAAATGTGAAATTTAATTACGTTAGATTGATAGATAGATGTTTGTTACACGTTTTTATTTTTAACCGACTTCAAAAAAAATTCAAAAAAGGAGGAGGTTATATGTTCCGTTGTATGTATTTTTTTTTTTTTTATGTATGTTCACCGATTGCTCCGCCGTCTGTGGGCCGATTTCAAAAATTTTTCTTTTGATTGGTAGGGTATAGTTCCGAGGTGGTCCCATTGTCACCAAGTCAGGATCTGATGATGGGATCCCAGGGAAATCGAAGGCAACTCTCAAAATTTACAGGCACCTATTATGTTTTTGATATATTTTCTAAACCCGATAAAGCTTTTACGTATGAAAATCATCATCTCATGTGGATGAGCTGATGATGGAAGGTAAAATTCCTCAACAGTTGTTTTTTATGTGTTTTCACCGATTTCTCCGTGAATTGTGGGCCGATTTTAAAAATTTCTTTTTTGTTCGGTAGGGTATACATTCAAGATGTTCTCATTGTCACCAAGTCAGCATCTGATGATGGGATCCTAGAGAAATCGAGGGCAACCCTTAAATTTTATCGGCACTGATTACCTTTTTCATATATTTTCTAAAGCTGTTCAAGAATTTGTGATGATGTAAGGTATATATCCTCAACGGTTAGGAGTTGAAAGAAAATTCTTTTAATATTATACGTACTTATGAACTGATAGTCGTACTCCTTCAGGATATTAGGTGGATTGATAATAGAAGGTAAATCTTATTAACGTCTACGAGTTACGTGGAAAAATAGACGTGGAAAAATCTCGATTGACTATTGTCGTTCATTTCAAAACTTCGCTGACTTATTGGAGCAGTAGTTTAGTTAGCCTTCCAATATTTTATTTAAACATAATAATTTCCACAAAAAAATTTAAAATAAATTATTTTTTAACAAAAATGAAAACCGACTTCAAAACGCTACAAATCGAAACTAAAAAGAAAAAAAATAATTTTAATTACTTAGTTATTGTTGGAGTCGGTGCCAGCCAAAGCAAAATAATCCTAATACAATCTCCTTGGCTGGCACCGACTCCAACAATAACTAAGTAATTAAAATTATTTTTTTTCTTTTTAGTTTCGATTTTTCACAACTGAAGTCGTGACTATTTTATATTCTTTTATATGCTGTTCATGGAAATATTTGGTTCTATATAATTAAATCTTTTAGCATAATAATATTGTTAGCAAATGTTTCAATTCAATTTCCATAGTCTGCGGTTTTTGGACGTATGAGTCGGGTACAGATTGCTTTCAAGTAGCAAAATGTACCTACCTACTTATAGAGAAACATCAAATAAGGCCAGGTAGCCCTATGAATACCTTTCGGAGATAGTGATGTGCGTCAGTGCTTATCGCAATGAAATTAAATTACTACAGTATAGATCTAATAGCGATTGCATTGTATGGATAAAATCATTGGCTGGGGTATCAATAACTAGGTGAAGTCTAATAATTAATTATTTAAAAATATAAGACCGTAATTCCACGCCATGGTCTAGAGTTAATGTGTGTAAAAAAAATTTTATTACCTTTTTAAGCTTAAAGCAAAAAAAAAAAATCGATATATGTTGGTAAGGAAATAAACTGCACCATTGCATTGGGACGGACATAGGTACTTAAACAACTTCTGAATTTGGCTCTCCCACGCAAGCGAAACCGCAGGCAAAACCTGGTAGGCTAAAAATTTTGATTTTGACGCGAATGCTGTTAATTTAAATCGAACTTGCAATACAAATACATAATAGCGAAAAACAGAAGATAAACAATTTATTTTTTTCTAAATGATTACAAATCTTGATTTTTAGCTATTACTTATTATATACATCCAATCTTTATCTCTTTATAATAAAACTCTGTAATAGAATTTACGTCATATTTAATGGGTAGTAATAAATTTTATAGCATAATTCATTATTGAAAATAAACACTAAAATACCACAAATAGTCAGTGTGTCTATCAGCCATTACCTACTCATTAATATAAACTTTTTCCAATGAAACTCGTTTGAAAGCTCCCACATAACAAACTAAGTGACGAGTAACCAAACGAAAGCTATATTATCTCTACCCACTCTCCACCAAAAATAGCGTATATATATAGTATAATAGCATATAAATAGATACGTATTAATTTATTTCATTTTTCTCGCAAATAGCACAAAAATGATCGTTTATCGTATATCATACCTTTTAAACCATCAAAGACTTATAAATAAAATAGCATGAAGTTTTACCGCCAATAGAGCGAAAAACATTTATATGGCAACAACATTAAAATACGATCAAATTAAATACGTTTCCACACGAAGAACAAATAAGTAATTTTATAAATTAAATGCAGCTATTTAAAGCAAAGCCTTGATGGTGCATCCTTCGAAATTAATTATATAGTGTTAATATAACAGTATGTTCATTCTAGTAAGTTTTAAAGAGTGATCATCATGATTTGAAAAGTGTTAACGCCTTCACATATATTAATTTAATATGGAAGTTAACCTTCAAGCTTCAAGGGTGTGTGTAATACTAGCTATAACTACTGAGATTGTAACTGCATTGTTGATTTAAAACTTCACTTATTATGCCTATATTAAAAATCTAGACATAGAAATCTATTGTAGCTTCTAGCTTTAAAAATGACGTAATTTTCATACAAACTTTCAACTCCTTATAGACCTTTTTCCGCCTTGAAAAGTACGCTATGTCCTTTCTTAGGCTCTAGACTATCTGTGTACCAAATTTCATTTAAATCGGTTCAGTGGTATTGGTGTGAACGCGCGACAGGCAGACAGAAAGAGTTACTTTTGCATTTATAATATTAGTAAGATAAGTAATTTGTAGCAAATTAAAAATTTATTAAAAAAATTAACGTATATTATTTGGAAAATAATTTCAACAGTGTTAACAAAATAGATCAAGTAAAATAAATAGCAAGTGTAGACTGAAGAAACGTTATCTGAATTATGTAATGGACAATGTTAGGTTGTAAGTCGAAATGTTTTGATGAGAGTCCCACTCACACTTCAGCAGTGTTTTTCTAAACAGCCCGTATGTTGGGTATTCTCTTAGTAATAAAATATAGGTGTTTGTCAATATTTAAACATTTACGAATTGTTAATGTAATGCTAAAAGAACAGTTTTTTTACTACAGACATATTGAAGTACGATTACCTATATACGGTAATTATAAAAAATGAAATTCTTGTTTGTCTGTTAGTTCCGGCTGGTCTCCACAGGGCTAGAGTCTAGCCGCTAGACCGATTTGACAGGACTTGCATTGACTAACAGCTGATTTTATATACAGCAATTTAAGCGACTACTTTTTAGAAAAAAAGAGTTAAGAATACGCGCAAAGTAAAATTAAAAGCACATACAATTTTGAACAAAATAAGGGTACCAAGCGCCACACACGAGCGAAGCAGGGGGAAAGTGGCTAGTTGATAATAAATATAAATGTTTTATATTTTGCTTAACAATTACAACAGTACATGTAAGTAAATATATTTAGAACATCTAAAAGTACTAGAATTCAGCTTCAAGCCGTGTAATTCATCGTTTGTGACTGAACGTTATTGAACAAAGTCGCCTCGTTTCAAAATAGACTGAAACAATGCACAGACTAAACAGCGAAGTCGATCAGTCTATTTGTTTTATTATATTTGCTGTTCGCTCAAAGACAGTCGAAATTGGAAGATTGGTTGATTTTTGTAGACATTTGTTTAAGTATTCAAGCGCTGTATACATAAGTATGTACATATTATGTACGCTTATAGTACATTAAACGATGTTTACGAGTGACCTGGTTATCAAGAAAGAGGTAATGGGTTTAATTTATGCACAGAGCTTTTTTTACTGGGTGTTAGTAGGCATTGGAAGCGTGGCCGCTTAGATAACAGAGTGAAGTGGGTTCAAATCCGGGTCACGCACAATTGAAACTAACTACTACTTGTCTAACGCACACAGGTTTCCTTGCAATGTTTTCCCGAATAATTAATACATACATGGTGGTTAGATTATTGTCAATTTACGTAGGCTTGCGTAACAAAATCTTGATAAAGTTTCAAATTTATAATATTAATATGAAATAAGATTTGTAGGTTCGTGTTATCAATTATCGTCTAATTACACAAGTTGTAGACTTATCTAGTATAGCCTACAGATTTTTACGATTATGATAACGTAAGTATAAAATGTACTATGTGTATATATATTATTGGAATAATACATAAATGATTTAATTCAAAAATATGTCTTTACGATTAACAATACTTTAAGTAGTAGTAAGTCTACTTCTAATTTAGCCAAGTTCCCAATAACTTATCTAACTGAAATTTTCTTTCAAGTCAATTATTTTGTTCCATAGCTTCTCGAAATTTGTCGAGGTTTGACACACTTAATCGTCAATAAAGATTGTTAAAAGATTTTTATCGTTTGTAAAGAAAACCATACAGGTATATGTATATCTACATATACCTACTGTTTTCGTTTCTGGGATCCAACTTTAATCTGTTTTAATCAAAAAATTTCTCTTAGGACGGGAACGAAAAATATTATTAAAATTGTAGAAAACTATAAAAGAGAAAAAATACGAAATAGCAGCATCATGAAGTAAAGTAATTATTTTTAACCTTAAAGTGTTCAAAACTACTTCAAATTTTAGTTTGAGGAACTCATCTAAATTATAAGCTCACAAAAAATACAACCGATTCTACTACGAAAAACTGAAAAATCCTTCTTGCCGCTTCTTCTTGAAGGTCAAAAACTAATTAATAAAAATAACTGATTGATCTTAAGGAAATGACTTTCTCAATGACAAAATGTAATTTTCAAATGAGATAATGATTTTCATCTAAAAAGATAGATATTGGAAACGTAAGTTATTGTTATATAGTTTATGTATTTGAATGTAGTACCTAAAATATCGTTTTTTATTATCCTTTAAAAAACTCAAGAAATGGTCGTTTAATTTATGTATGAATTATATCCATCCAATAATTTGATATTATAATTATTGTATTAAAGATTCATATAGGTAAATTCTCGTCATTATGTGTGAAAACACGTATGTGACTTATGCAAATAAGAATGTGTAGGTGAAAGACTTATGACCTTTCAGCCAACCGTAACTTACATGTTCACTCTGAATTAATATTATTTTATCTGAAATAAGCTGAATAGGAGTTTTGAAATACCTATAATTTCTATACATGAAAGTCGCATGTCTTTAGGTACAGCATAATTTTGTAAATGTGTTACAAATTTTCTAAAGAAACAAAAGCAAAAGGTTATTAGAATTTCAAAGATGGTCAAAATATTACGAGTAGTATAATGCAATTTTGAACACAAAACAATGTACATTAAATACTTCATGAATAAAAATCGAGGAAATTGTGAAATATAATTTCTAGAGCCCCATTGAAATAATAACATGGCATTAAAACTACGACTTTAGCAACGCTCGTGACTACAAAATGTAATTCTAAATTAAAAATAAAATCATATTTTATTTTTAACTACTGTACAAAGTTGATATATTATTTATAATACTGCATATTTTTTAAATTTTATATCAAACAAAGTAGTTTTTAATTAGAAAGTTTTGGGCAGAATCATAAAAATATAATTTGTCAGAGATGAAATACTTTTCAATAAAAAGTATTATAGTAATAAGCAGCTAACATTATTCTATATTTCTAAAACTATTTTCTTTTCGCATAAATACATTTTTTAATAAACATATTACTTGTACTTTTTAAAGCAAATTATCGCTCACCGCTTGCGCTGGTGTAATGTAATTACATTCACTGTAAAAAGTATATGTTTATTAAAAAAATGGATTTATGCGAAAAGAAAATAGTTTTAGAATTAATCCGTCGCAATAGGATTTCGCGTGGTCTACTCTCATCTCACACTGAATATAATTAGGTACCTATAGTATTGCCTATATTGGTTTAATAATTTTCTATTTTTAAGCCAATAATGATAGATTTTCATACTAACTTCCATTTCTTTTCATTAATCTTTAAGGACTTAATTATCTTTTTCCATTTTAAAATATCGAGTTTATGTTAAAAAAGTTATAAACGATTGCTTTACCTATGGTATACTTATGTATGTACATTGTACATATATATAGGTTCCTTTGTGAAAAGATATTTCCGGTTAAAACTCGTTATTAATTTTCAAAAAATACAGCTGAATTAATGCAAACTAATCGATAACTAAAAGAGATCAACCATATAAAGTTAAGCATGAAAAGACTCGTCACATCTGTCTCTATCAATTATTTTTACACGCCCGTAAAACGTATAATTTCAGATGTACCTATTATAAAAATATTCATGTGAGATTTCAATGCAACTGAAACATAAAGCATGTGCTATGTGCATAATTGCGAAGCTTCCAAAGAGATATTTTCGAATGGAAACGCAAAATTAAGCCTTTGAATGGAATAGCCGTAAAGCCGCACTCAAATTCAAAATCTTTCTTTTTCGTTAAGATTTTAAATGAAAAAATATATTTGACCTTCTACTGTAGACGATAAAATGTTCTGAACAAGCTTTCGCCAACGGGTTTGCTCGTATTTCTGCATACTTTATCAAACAATCAAAAGTATGTAATCTATCCGCTTCATAAGACACTGCTCAATACGGAGAGATCAATTCAATTCAATTCTTAAATTAATGGCTTCAATACGGAAAAATCAAGCTTAACCTATACCAATTGAGTGAAATGAAATATAATTATGAGTACCAACATACCCACTTTTTTGTCTATGAATAGGGAATATATCCTTTACCTTTACCATTCTTATCTATGAATAAATATTTTATGGATGTTGTATAAACCATGGAATTAGTAACTTATTAATTCCATGGTATAAACCTAAAAGAACAAAAGGTTGAGAAAGAAAAATAGGTATTTGCCACCAGTGTTTTTATAGAAAGTAAAGGGGTTTTCTATAGCAAGGTGCCTATGCTTGAATCTTACCTATAGCTAGTTACAAATTTACTATTACATTTGTAAAATAGAGTAGTTCAAATTAAACAGACTATATAAGAAACTAGAAAGACGTCTGATATTCTTAGAAGATTCATAGAGTAAAAAACTTTTTAAAAATATTATTACTTGCCAAATTAGTTTTGAAAGCGTTGTGAAGTCTATCGACCTATACCTACTTGGTCGGCGTGGTGGATTACGGCCTGACCCCTCGTATGAAGGGCGTGTCCAGCAGTGGGACCGGACGTTCAAAGTTGAAAGGGAGTGAATATAAGTTCGAATAAAGAAATTGTTATTTGTTATATGAACATAACAGAGAAATATACTGTTAAGTTATTATCGTTTAATGAAATAATTTGTTTTAGCTTTTAGATGTTTAAGATACCCTACTTCTTATATTTAGATAAGAATAATATTAATATGTATGTCAGGGATTGTGTCTGTGCACCTACATAATTTTGAATGAAATTGTATAAATTTGAAGGGTATGGAATGTTAAATATAATTTTCTAACTTTACTTACGAGTGTGTCTATTGGTTTATAATAGAAAAGAAATAATTTTATCACACTACTGTTATAAATGTGGGTACTTCTTCATCTTGAAACGGCTAGACATATTATATACTAATATTATAAACGCGAAAGTTTGTAAGTATGGATGGATGGATGGATGGATGGATGGATGTTTGTTACTCTTTCACGTAAAAACTACTGAATGGATTTTAATGAAGCTTTACAATAATATACATCAGAACATCACATAGGATATAATTTATAAAGATATACTAGCGGAACCCGCGGCTTTGCTCGAGCTAAGTGAGGGTGAGTCGCTAGTTAAGAATAAAGTACATTCATAGGATACGATCACATCAGCCGTCAACGGGCAGGGTACTGTGAGACTCCTACTAACATAATAACGGCTACAACACCCATGTGGACGGACCCATTATAGATTACTATAAAAACTGTATGTCTCTCGTGTACCACTAAAATATGGATGTATTTCTATGGGATTATTTTATGTGAAATTAACTAAAAAAATAAATAATTTATTATGATTCAAAAACACACACATCTTACTACGACTACTGTTATATAATGTTGAGTTCATAAGTTATCTATTTTTATAAGAAACTTATGAAATTAATAAGATAACTACATACGTACCAACGTATATTTATAATCCTGGATCAATCGATAAAGTGTTTTGGCTGACGCATTCACTTTAGTTTTGACGCACATCTTCGAATTTGATAACTCGATAAGGATAAGTATTGCCGCAGTGTCGTTTTAATATAATTTAGCCGGTAAATTGTAGCGTTCAGGCAACTTTATACAGAACTAGCATTTCCCGCGGCTTCACCAACCAAATCAAATTCTTTCTGAGTCACGCGTACCTCACAGAAATAACGCCCGCCCTTCCCCTTTTTGTAACATTTTTTCATTGATGCTCCGCTTCTATTAGTCGTAGCAATATAGCCTATAGCCTTTCCTCGATAAACGGACTATCCAACACAAAAAGAGTTTTTCAAATCGAATCAGCAGTTCATGAGATTTGCGCGTTCAACCAAACAAACAAACAAACTCTTCAGCTTTATAATGCCTATGTATAGATACTTGACCGTTTTTGTTGACTACAGTGCGGCGTAGCGTTTACCTATAATGTACTACGGTCCTCGCTTCATTTTGGCTCTACAGTCCTCACTAGTAACTTCACTTTTTCTTCTTTTTGTATTGAGATAAAAAAAGTATCTCTTGATCTTATTTTTATTATGAAATAAATATATAATATATAAAGCATAGATGTATGTATTATCTCGTGGTTTTCTTCTAGAAATAGATAAACTGTTGTGACTAACAATTCTTTCTCTTAGCTTTGTACACTATGGATACTAATATACTACATACGAACGTAGTCTATAATTATATTATTAATCTTTGGTTTAAAGACTTTTAGAACCTTAATAGAAATATCGATATGTTTTCTTTTTTTTCTGCAAACTACAGTTTCGGCCTCTGTATCGATAATAATTTCAATAAAATTTTCTCAAAGAATATTTTATGTGCAGATTCGTCTCTGATTTTTATATATAGGTAAATAATAATGTTTACATAAAACAAACTCTATACCTCATTCTTCAGGTACGAAAACTAGCTTCAGGCCTAATGAGTACAATTTTGTTAAAGCAATAACTTTTTAGTTACTCATGTAACTATTTTAAATAGTTAAAAGTTTTTTTTAAATACTACGCATACCAGGTGTTTTCTTTCACGAGTAAGTTACACTATCGTACGCATGTAGATAATTCACGCTAATCTATCTTTCATTAGGGTCATTCGTCTTAACACATTCGATAGGCATGTGCTTACAATCTGTAAACTAAGGTAGCAGGTTCGATAAATCTAACATATATTTAAGTATATATTGCCCTTATCTATACTAATATTATAAAGCTGAAGAGTATGTTTGTTTGGTTGAACGCGCTAATCTCAGGAACTACTGGTCCAAATTGAAAATTTTGTAATGGATAGTTAGATTATATATCTTAGATATAATCGATTATATATTCATCGAAAGATTATTTATAGACTGTATATAGATTATAGATAGAAATTAAATCACTAATAATAATTTATATCGACAAAAAATGGCAGTTGAGTTGCTGTATAGGCGTGATCTAAACAGTTTGAAATTAAGCAATAAAGTGTATTTTAGCAAAAATCACCACTAAGAGAGTAGAGATATACCCGAGCAAGACGCTAGTATGAAGCATCTACTGAATAAAATATTGACATTTGCATAATATGACTGTAATATGGTGGAACACTTCGAAATAGAATTCTTTAACGAACTAATTGTAATTCATATCTTAAAATAACTCTACAATCTACATAGTTACTTTGCAGAGATTTTATAATCACTACATATTATAAAACAAATTCCTCTGCCGTGTCTGCCTGTCTGTTCGCGATAAACTTAAAACTACTGCACCGATTTTTATGCTGTTTTCACCATTGGATAGAGTGGTTCTCGAGGAATGTGATTAATATATAACCACAGATCATATAATATATAACTATCAGAGTAGAGAAGCAAGAATCGCTAATGTTATATAAGTAATTTGTATAATCAAAGAAATTATAATTTTCTAATTTTGTATACAGTGGCTTTTACCTGGTGATTACTAATTATAATTTACACATTTGGCTAAAACATACGAAAGATCCCCATAAGCATGAAATTGTAATCATTTATGTTAATTCTGGTACTTAAAGCATCAATAAATTTTGTAACATTTTAGTTGAACCATTACATCACAAAAATTAAATGTACATTGACATAATATTATGAAAGCTTATAAGTTATAACATCTTGATTGTTACGAATAAAACATTTATAAAAAGGCACATGCTTTTCAGTCCGGGGCAGCTCGGCGACGGTGACGTCATCACGGCGCGCGCAACTGATCGATCCACTAGTGTTTTACAGCCGCTGCAGCACTCTTCTATAATAATAAAGTAAATTTCTCAAGCGCTTTCAATAATTAGTACAGCCTCATCCAGCCGCTTTAAGCTGTCACGATGCCAAGAGCAAAATTCTAAAGCTAACTCCTATTATTCATATATTTATATGGACGATATTTATATTTTTCAGCTAATACAGCGCGCATATAAATATGCGATATGAACTAAGATCATTGAGTTGCTTTTATATTTTGAGCGTCAACTTAGAACAGACAGAGAGAATAATTGAATTTCTACTGTATATTTAACATCATCGAGTTTAAATTTGCCAAATTTTGCCAGTAAGTTATTTTAAATGATTACGCTTACAAGAATAATTATCTTTGAATATAATTAATGAAGTTGTGAATTAGAGTGAATTGGAGAAATAAATATGACGATTCTGTGGAAAATATTCCCTTAGTCAAATTAATAATACTAATCGAAGTAAAAGATTCTGTTAAAGAATCTTTGATTCAAAATTACGATATTATTTTATTTTTACACCTATACCTCATTACATAGGTACTATTTGATGTCATTGAAAACTTTTAATAGCTCATTTGAATTTTTACAGAGAAATAATTTATTCAAAAATAAATTATGTTCATTTTATTATTCAATGAATTCTCATAAAATAATAATTTAAAATAATAATGTACTTGGGTAATACTAGTTTTATTCATTTTTTTTTCTAAGAATTGCAAACATCGTCTATGATCAAATAATAAGGTGAATATGAAATCTGTCTACCTCTTAAAAGTAATAAAAGTGTTAATACTTAATAGGTATAAGAAACTTTAATAAACTTTAATACCATTTATACTGTCTTCTTGATTCTAGAACAATTTCTAAAATCTTTAAAACATATCTTCCGTGATTCCGTTCGTTCGTCCCGAGGAATTTATGTCCTTGCTAAATTGTATCGAAATAGTGTTAAATGGGTTATGCGTAACTACATGGATTAGGCATGAAATTTTTCATAATTTTATTATTGCCTAACTAATATAAAATATATATATTTTTAATATCATGTAGGTATGATCAATATTTATATATTAGCAAAGAAGTTACCTATACGTTATATGCTTATTTAGAATTTATATTTATCAAAATATTTTCTCTTTCAAAAAAACAACTATTTCAATAGAATACGCAAACACAGTGATTTTAGTTTTTCCGGTTATATACTATGTCAATATTAGTGTTCGGTATGCTAGCAAAACTCATTTTTTTCAATTTTCAGGCGTGCTTTAAACGTTAGCTGTATTTTTAGGACCACTGTTTTTACAAATGTATCGATGGATTTTTGGTTGAAAAAATAAAATCTTTCCTGGGTTAATATAGTTATTTTATAAGACGTTATATTCTTTTTCTTAGTTATGTATTACAAATACTATGGATTCACTCAGGTTAGTTCCCTAGGTAATTTTTAATGATTTATCAGAGATGTGAGATTTTCCTGTTGTAAGTAAAAGTCGTATATCCGTCTAAAATATTTAATGTACAGATTATACATCAATTTCTATTATATGTATGTATTCTAAGAATATACAAATACATTCTATGATATAGTCTAACATTATCACGACCAGACTTTTGTAAAAACATTTTTAAGCCACGTTTGACCAAAATGGAATCTACATAACGTAAGTTCCACCGAAATTAACTAAGTAAAAGTCTCGCCACTACGAGCTACGCCGCGGGATGGTCGTCGAAATAAAATTTTATTTTTAAACTTATAACATTCACACACCGAGCCTCGGTCCCATTGACCTCCATAACAAACAATCCAGTTAACACTAAAACGTTGAACATTTTTTTTTAATTCACATCTACCTCGTGTTTTCGCTTACAACGCTTGACTTCGTAAAGTTTCAATTAGTGTTACAATAGATTTTTCAATAGCACAGAAGCTACAGAGATTCAAAGTCCTTAGTTACCGTTTTAAACGATTTTCAAAAACGTGGGTGACGTTTAGACTACTTTTACATATAAGCGTTACGTCTTCAAAATATTTAATGGCATCGTTTATTTTTTGACTTGGGACCACTAAAATTTAGTGTTATACTCCTTTACTGGTAATCTGTACCTACCTATCATTGCCAAGGAATTACATTGTTGCTTAGTAAAGTAGTAATTTTGTATTTAAATTTAAATAGACAAAATCTATATTTAAATTATCACAGTAAGAAGTTAAATATTGCTGCCAAGCCTTTAAAAAAAGAGCTGCAATTGCAATTTAAATTATTCAATAAGGACAAACCTTCTTTCACATTTGTTACTAATTAATAATTATTAAATAATTACAAAAGCATTACAAGATACTCATTGTTGTCTTTCTTTTTTTATAGAATAAATCACGGATACGAAAATGCACTTTCTTTGTAGAAATATTGAAATAACCCTTCTTATCCTTTTCCGTCAAAAGATTGGAAAGGTCACGCCATTTCAATCTGTATATTGGATGGAAAGCTTTACCTTAATATGAAAAATTATAAAAGTAAATCAAAGAAAACAGTATTTTCTTTTCCATCTTATTTCGGTCTATTACTTATGTTATCTGTGCTTATATAGTAGAATTATAATTTTTCAAAATAAATCTGAATGGTTTTTGTATTTAATTTTACTTACAATTGTGATATGCTTATTTGTAATTATATTAACGAAATATACACTGCCAAAAATTAGTTAAAGCGGAAAATAAGGAGAGCTTAAAGTTATAAAAGTCCTCGTTGCAAGAGGAAATAAGTTTAAATGTTATGATTTATGACTGGAAAGTTTTATCCCATGGAGCTTAAGTACGAAATTTTACAACTTTTTTAAATAACGTTTGTGACCTAAATTCAATGTCTGACTTGTTTTTTAACATTTTTAAGTTTAATATTTATATTTTTTACATAGAAGATATTATGATGATAATATTTTCTTAGATTTACGCGAATGTTTGACATTATAAATGTATCTATCTTTTCGGATTTGAGAGACCGAGGCCTCTCCCGTGACCATGATTGCTGTAAAGCATTCGATACGTCGGGAAAGAAAAATCCAAATAAATCCGCGACAAAATCCGAAAAGATAGTTTCATTTATAATATTATGATGATTTTAAAACATTAAAAAGTCATTACTACCATTCTTAGATAAGTTTTTTTTTAATTATCCTTTGCGTTTCTTTTCATCGCTTAAAAAAGAATTGGTTTAAATGAGGTAAAGGTATAAATCTATAAATTGAGTATTTCCTTTAAGTAGTAATTACAATAAAATAAATCATGCTTAATATAAAATTAGTACAAACATTTGTGTTTCAATTCAATTCTTTTCTTTATAGCGTTCAAGCCTGCAGTTGAGCACAATTTACTTCGCCAATGTCGCGTAAAATGGAGAAAACACGAGTTAAGAAGTTTTATAGGTATTCCTTTTATCTCTATCTTTAACCAATTTGTTCGAATTATCTAGTTACCATTTTTATTTTACATAAATAATAAATAAATGATTACAGTAGACTTCATAAATGTAATGTACCTGTTATTAGTCAAAGAGGCCATCATTTATGAAAGATATTTTTGTCAATTTTATTTTTGAATTTCATTTAATCATCGTATAGCCGTCCACTACTGAATCAAATCTCCTAAAGAGCGTGAACAATTCAGATCCTAGGCAGCGCGAATCCAGTGTATTAATTAAATCAAAATATATGTTCATATTGATATTTATGTTATATCATATAATATGTATATTACAATTTACACATAGTAGTGACGCCTACTACTAACGCCTACTAACGCCTACTGAAATAATATTTTTTTCTTTTCTCTTACCGTTTTTGCAATTTTAATTATTCAATTTTAAAAACTTCATGTCTGTTATTAAATAATATTTAATTCAATTTTAAATATTATTTAATAACAGACATGAAGTATTCTTCTTCAGCCTTTTTTAATGTCACACTGCTGGGCACGGGCCTCCCTCAGTACGAGGGCATCAGGCCATAGTCCACCGCGCTGGCCTAGTGCGTGTTGGCGGACTTCACACATCTTACGAAAACTTGCTAGGTTTTCTCAGACATGCAAGTTTCCTCACGACGTTTTCATTCACCGTAAGACAAGTGGTAGTAGATGATGATACACACATGATATAAATTATTCGCCCATGAAAATATCAGAGGTGCGAGACCCGTATTTGAACCTGCATCACTCGGTTATATATTGAAATCAAATCAAATCACCACTGCCTGCTAATGACATGAAATATTACGTTTATAAAATTAAATTTTATAAATGTAAAACATAATAATTATAATATTCAATAGCAGTATTGTGATCTTAAATTTTTAATACGATATACTCTATAACTAGGTATACTTAGTATGTTTAATATTTCCGTCAAAACGTTAAACTGTAAACGTAAATCCTACACTGACGTTATCTAACCTCTTATTTAGTATGAGTATCATATCGGATCGCGCTTCTAAGCAACCCTTATTTTGAAAGATCGATCGTGCAAGATAAACTATGTGGGAGAATGTAAAAGGGTTTGTATTTTATGGCGATATTTTTTTATTACTTTACTAGACATACTCGCTAAAAATATATATACTATAAACTTTATAAAAACAACAAAAGTTCATTTTATTATGCAAAACTTATAAGTTATAAGTCTAACAATCAAAGCAATTTTGAAAATTGTATATAAATGTATTGTTGTAGCTCTTTCACGCAAAAAATAAACCGATTTTGATGAAAATTTACAAAAAATATATTAGGTCCTAACATATAAAAGTGCATTTATCGAACTGACCACTTTGATCTCAAATATCTGGCGTTCCAAATTCAAATTATTTCTTTAGCCTTGTGTATTTGTGTTTCGAATTTAGTGATTCATTTGTTTTCCCGCCATTGGATTTTTCTTTGATATCGTTCTACTCACAATAATTT
The DNA here is from genome assembly GCA_905231865.2 of Boloria selene. NCBI lineage: Eukaryota > Metazoa > Arthropoda > Insecta > Lepidoptera > Nymphalidae > Boloria > Boloria selene. Next base: position 5,938,836 of record HG993156.1, read on the forward strand.
GGAAACCTTAAAATGCCGCGTTATGAATTACACAAGCGCTGGAGAAATAGCTCGAAGGATAAATCATGTGTATGGGAAGCTATTGTAAATGAAAACACAGTACGTTTTTAATTCTATCGTTTTCGTTATAGAAATTTTGGTATATTAAGAAGCTCCGTGAACAGTAGGCATTAGTTTACAATGAAAAATTATTAGTGATTATGGAAGTTTTGGGAAACGGAAAGCTACCATGATCGGTAACAACGTCAGAACTAGCGGCTAGCTTCGGTGTGAGTAAGAAAACAATTTTAATTCACTTGAAAGAAATTGAAAAAGGGAAAAAGCTTGAAAAATTTGTGAAGTATGAATTGTATTATTTATTTATTTATTTAGTTTACATCGTTTTGTAAAGTCTAGTATTTCGCATGGTTCCGCTCGCGTTCTGAAGGCCGGAAACCAGGTTACATTTTATATAGGTATACTAAAACCGCCGAAACAAGCTGTATCTAATAATATAATTTCCTTGTCATGTCTGTCCGTTTTTTAGTTTTTGTCATTAGAGCGATCAATAAAAACGTCTCGCCATTTATTAGATTTTATTTTAATTTCTGTTTCCTAATATAAAATAGCAATGGCTCGAGATTAAGTGGATGTACGCAAACTCATAAACCGCATTTAATTTTGTGATATCAGATTTTAACTACCTAACATATTGCTTGGAAACAGGATATCGACCTACGAAAACACGGAAACACGTAAAATTCCGCCCTCACAATCAGACGCATTGTTCTTTATTTACTGGGATTTAAGCTACGAGCGATTAGAATTCCGTAGAGGATTTTTGGGGAAAGAAAATTATTTAATTATTGATGTCCTCATACTTGTTAATTTATTAAATAAACTTTCGAAAACTGATGTCAAAACGCCAAATATACAATAGTATTAATTAAATATTAAGAAAAGAAAGAGAACTAAATTGTTATTGTACAAAAAATAAAAATGTTTTATGACACGTTAAATTAATTTAATTATTTTTTTTGTTAGATAATATCAGAATAATATCAGTAAAAGTATTCGCAAGAACGTAAGTCCCAGATTGCCAAGAACAAAATCAGAGTGCCTAGAATCTAGATTCAATAAAAATACTACTTTATCTCTAAAAATATTTAAAATTTATAAACGCTTTTTCTCTAATCTTATACCGTGCTCATATTGTTTGACGTTCCATTGATTTATGGTTACAACATCGTCTTTATTTCAGTTCTCTGAAAGTCATCACTTCTTTACGATCGAGCAGATTTGTTTGTATCGTATGCGTAGGCTAATTTGGAATCTTACGAATCTTTTAGTATTTAGGACATTATTCGCTGTAACGGAAGTGATAAAAAGATACGTATTATATAGGTTTGGTTTCATGTTTAATTTTTTTAATTTTTAAATTTAATTTTAATTGATTGGCACAGGCCTCCCTCTACGAGAGGGATCAGGCCATAGTTCCCCATGTGGCCAAGTATAGGATAGTGGACTTCACTTGTCTTTCGAAAACTTGGTTCTCTGAGACGTGCATCATGCAGGTTTCCTTGCATTGTTTCCTTTACCGTAAGATAATTGTAATTATGTCGTAATTCTCATACGAAAATTTTAGAGGTGTGAATGGGATTTGGTTTCTCAGCCAGCACGTTACTTGGCTATCGTTATTAAAGATAAGTTATATGAAATTGAATTTTTGGAGCTTACCTATCAATACTTCTATACTAATATTATAAAGAAGTAAAGTTTGTTTATTTGTTAAATTGTAAGGGGTAATCTCGGGATCTACAGAACCGATTTTAAAAATTCTTTCACCAATAGAAAGCCACATTATTGCTGAGTGTCATAGGTTATATAAAATACCGAAAAATAAAAAGGCTTTTACGTGGTAGTCGGTTTTGCAAAGTGAATCGAAGAAAAAACGGTCGAATGAAAGCGTTAAATATGAAAGATATATTTTTGAGTTCTAGAGAAAAGATGTGGAGCTTAAAAATGCCTACAAAAAAGTCAACGACAGCATATGTCTAACTTTTATATTTAAGTGACAAAAAGTAGTTTTTTTAATATTAGTATAGATAATTTAATTTTTAATTTTTAATATTAATAAAATAATTTAAATTATTTAAACACTCTGTACTAAAAAAGGATTATTAACATTATGCGCAACGAAGTGGGCACGGGTCAGCTAGTTTATACATAAGTATGCATAAATTATTATAAGTATTGGTTAAAAACATAAATACTGATAACGTGAAAAATAGTTGAGAACAATTGCCTAATTATAATAGACATGTTAATGTCCCTCTTAACAATTTTTGTTTTATAAAACCAAGCCATATGTGAATTATTATTAAATAAATAAATATGTTACAAATTCTTACAACAGCACCATCTCGTTCCGTAAGATATAATGCTTGTGTTACGGATACCAAATAGTTGATATCTATACATATATAAATTTTAAATACATAATATATACATTGTAAATATTATAAATATAAACACCCATGACTGGAGTACGAACATTCGTGCTCAACAAATGAATGCCGCCAGCGGGACTTTCTAGTAGAGTCTAGTACCTACTGAGCCGAACAAGTCGTCAAATTTTATTAATATTATTGTTTCTTAGGAAATATTATTCTTATATTTTATTTCATAGGTAAATTTAATATATAGGTACAATAGAAAATGTCAGATTTCAAATTCATATAACAACACCTGTTTCCTGAATAACTTTTATCAATTGTACTTATTCGTTTAATATATGGCACTAAAAGGAAAGTACTTTGAGCTCTAGAATTTATAAGCTATAAAACATTTAATGTCCCATATTGTAGCTTTAACGAAAATTTATTAAAATTACTTTAAAATAAAAAATTTACGCTCCATATTTTATGGTTTGATAAATCGTAAATAATTCTTTATATATTGTGATTGGCAAATGATCTATAAAATAAACTTACTTTTAAGGAGCAATCATAATTAACAATATGCCTAGTTATTTTCGTAAATAAATTTTTTGTCGAACCAATCATTATTATTAAAATAAAGTCTTACGAGAGCTACTATAGTGTACGAATGCTTGTTAGTTGTTCCATAAGTGCTTAGAATAAAAGAATTAAGGTAAAGCGTGTATAACATATGTAGTTATTGAAGTCTGAAGTAGTATTATAATTAATAAACTTTTTTAGGTATAAGGTAGCTTCTTAGGTACACTAACAAAGTGGTAAAATATACTTATTACATATTTTTGGACAACTACGTTGGGCTCGTCTCATCGACGTGTTCTTAAGAAGATTTCGGTGCTTTAGGTTTTACATTCTCTTTGGGTGCTTTCTGTTAAACGCAGTGGGGTGTGATGGGTGGGGGTTTTAGTGAGTAAAAATCTTACATAACCTGACTAGTGACCCTCATACCTACGTTGATGAATAAGAATATTTCCCCCGTTAAAAAGGGTAGTAATTATATTAGTTCTTTCTATGCACGTGAAGTTGGAACTTGGGAAGGTTTAATTTTCTCGTCTACCCTATCATTTCGATTAGGGAATCCGTTGTGAAATATTTGGCTTTGAAGTGCTGATTTTTGTTACGAGTCAAGTGTCATGATAACGAAATGGTTGTTTTTTTATATGTAAAAGAAAGGGTATAGCAATGTATAAAACAAAGTTAAAAGGAAGATTATCACAGCTACGTATCTACTAACTTATAAAATTTGCTTATTACGAGCCGCCTAAACCGTTAATTTTAACAGTTCATCTTTTTATAACTATAGATGTAGTTACAGATAGATTTTTTCATGAAATTTATTTATCAAGTATTAGAAGAACTTTAAAGCTTTTATTACAATACGAAATAATAAATTATTAGGTGCTGTAGGTAGTTTCAGGAAAAGACGGTGATGAAACTACATGTTTCGATATCTTTTGGTTGGCGTTACGTAGAGCGACGCGACGTGCTTAATCAGTGCAATCAAGTAACAATGTCAAGTGATACCTACTCGGTTTTGATGTGGCTAGCTTGTCTAAAAATAAGAAAACAACAGTAAAATGATAAAGAAAAAAAATACATATAAGTTTCAACGTGAATGCCTAAGTTTTAAATATGTTATTATTTCTTGCCGGAGCAGAGAGAAGTAATCATTTTACGATAGCCTAAAGAAGTCCATAAACCTGCTCTTTAGCTATGGTCTGATTCCCCTTGCATCGAAGGGAGTTCACCGTGCCCACCAGTGGAACGTTGAACAGGGCAGAGAAGAATTCTACAGCCACTTATAATTATTTTTAATAGGGTTTTGTTAACCTACAAAAATCTTACTAAGTACTTTACAAGAGAAGGTCTACTCAACTATTAAAATTAAAATAATAATTTACATAGTACTATAAAATATAATAATTAGATTATTACTTATCATATTCCCATTTAAACTAACAATATATCTAGTGTTATTATTTAGATAGCCAATAATCTGGTGGCTAATCCTTATCAATGCACTAGGCCGGTTCACTAACACTCAATGTAGTAAACCTATCTATTTCATTTACAATTAATTATGTATACGGACCAAAACAAATAAATGCTTTCCCGTAAATCCTGACGTTAATAAAATTACGAGATTTGCTATTGACGATGAAAGCTGACCTAAATAGTCTTTTTCTCTATCCAGCTTATTGAATCGTACCATGGATGAAAGGGACGGATATAGATTAGCCCGTTTTATGTACGAGTATATAGCCTATAGGAGAGTATAGTAGACTAATTTAGAGTGATATTGTAATGTACGATACACTTAATAGCAATTACACATATTAGGAATTTATTATTCTTAAAACTACCATCAAAAAATATTTGAAGCATTTAGGCATACGATCAGGTGGTTATGTGGGCCCCACGTGCGTCCTAAGCTGCAAACTGTGCACCGCACAAGGGCGGCATTTTCAAGGGGGCGGCAAAAACATCTCGAAACGAAATCGCAACATTTTCATAATTTGCATGTTTAATATATTTTTAAATAACTAAAAATTAAAGGACAGATTCGATGAGTTAAAAACGTTTACTGTACACATTCGGCTTTTTAAAACATAAATTATTTAAATTATTAAATAAATTATTACTGAGATGATGACTTGGGCGGCATAATCGGTATTGCACAAGGGCGCTCAAACAGCTAGCGGCAGGCCTGTCTTTGCCCGTTTCTTGGCATAACGACGGACCGAATTGTCTGATGCTACTACCACGACAAAGTAAATGCACTTTGGGGGGTGTTAAAGTGTGATCATGCTTTCTGATGAGATGAACTTTTTTCACAGCTCATCCTAAATTTCACCACCTATATTAAAGACAATATATACCTTTGATACATAATAGATATAGTTAATATAAAATAATAATCAAAGTTAAAAAAAACTTTACTGCTCTCAAAATAAAAATACCTTTTTTTATGGTAAAAAGGGGGCAAACGGGCAGGAGGCTCACCTGATGGGAAGTGATCACCTCCGCCCATGGACATCTGCAAGCCAGGCTTGCAGATGCGTTGCCGGCCTTTCAGGAAAGGGAGGGACGGAGGAGGGAGGAAAGTGGGAGGGAGGGGGTAATGAAGGCGGAGGATGAAGGGAAGAGGGAGGGGGGAAGGAGAGTGGGCCTCCCGGACTCTCACTCACCGGACGAAACGCGACAGCATAGCTGCCACTTCACGCCGGTCAACCATTCGGTTGCTACCCGAAGGTAACAAGCATGGCACTACCACTTATTAGGAATTTAAAATACTTTTCAAAGATAAGACAGGTATATAAATTGTCAATAACATATTCAGCATACACGTCGTGGACGAACCGTTATTTTATTAGCATCAATAACTTGCCTGCGTCATTTTACATAACAGCAAGCGCTTACAAACAGGCGTTCGCAAAATGACGTATTATATATACAATATACTCGTACCAATGGGCAGTGACAGATTTATTTTCAAGGGGTATGCACCCTCGTCAAATTAATCCACTAACTAATCTTTAAAATGAAGATAAATCTAAACAAGGATCTTACTAATATTAATTTATTTATTATTTTTTCTATATATTTTCTTGCATGGCTTTAACTCCACAAGTGCACCCCCTTTTAACTTGTAATTAAATAATATATTCGATATTATTACACACAGCGCCATCTAGTTCAGGTAAGCTACTAGGCTTGTTCGGTTACCAGATACACTACACAAATACACATATATATCTTTAAATACACACACTGGAGTACAAACATTCGCACTCAACAAATGAATACCCCCAGCGGGAGTCGAACCCGCGACCGCTGGCACAGAAAGTAGGATCACTACAAATTACGCTAAACGTGTGATCTTCATGACTATTATTTGCCTGTGACATATAGATAAAGCATAACTTACCTTATCGGTTCGTCAGACCAGTGTAAAAGGCTTCGTTTCTATCAGCCTCTCGACGCGAGATCGCTGACGGCGCATCACACAGCCCACCCTTACGAAACACACACTGTCCCTTGTATTATTCAATTACCTAGTCTAATGGCAGTATACTATACGGCGAAACACATTATGGAAAAAATTAAGGCAAGTCCATTATATTTAAAGCACCTAAAGTTCAGTGAGTCCGATAATAATAAAATCGGTGGAATTGAGCTATTATCTACATTCGAGAGTGTGTGTTTTTCGCGTATCACGCGTGGGGTACTCCTTCTGATCCATATAAGGCGGTTAGGGGTGGTTTCGGCGGGGTCTCACGCGCGTGTGTAAGCCTGTAACAATATAAGTTTAAATCATTAATATATGCATTTTGTATTTATAATATAATGTCTAGTACGAGTAGTAGTTATCATGTCTAGTAAAAAATATTAATATTAATATTCAGATCAGCTAAATATAAACAAAATAATGTTTAGTTATCTAATCTATATAGTGAATAAATCAATCAGAGATTGGTGACGCCTACTCGTAGACATTAGACCATACTTCTTGAAAATATTATTAAGTTTGAACGTTATTAAGATTCTCTTTTCAAAATTCCCTAGCCATAATTAACAATTTAGCTATAAAATGCAACCAACCTTTAAAATCGGATCTATATGTAGTTCCTGAGAAAAGCGCGATACAACAAACTAGCAAACTCTGCTTCATACTTTAGTAAAAAAATAATAATAAATAAACTATGCGAGCGGAACTGCGAGCAAAAACAAGTCAATAAATTTTACATATACCTCTTCCATATAAAGTTTAACTATGCCAATTACGTAATTTGCCTAAAAAGGGTCACGCTCTTCTTCGGGTCTGTACTTATACCCATAGATATACATAATATACAGCTACGAAATAATTTTGAACTTTGAATCTGTACAAAGTTCATAAATATGAATGAAATGTTATGACGAATTTTAATTAATAACTATATAATAACATATATCCTACCACAAAAAATGTTGTTTTTTTTTAAAAAACCAAATCATTCATGAAATCATGATGTAGTTCTCACCAAAAATCATCAAAGCGTCATTTAGCGTGAAAATGTAACAGACAGACAAAAATTCTATTTAAAATATAAAAGTATTTTTAATAGGGCTTTACTGGCTAACAGAGCTTTTGTATTATTTATGATTAAACGCTTTTTTTCTACCACGTTAACGTCTTAATGTATGATATTATATATACACAGTATTTTATGCATGTATATAATATTGTATTTTTTTAATACATAATTTTTTATATATACATATTTACATTCTATTTTTATTAGAAAAAGGAAAAGCATTGAATACTTTTATAATATAGTTACATATATCAGGTACTAAAACAAAATACCATTTCAATGATAAAAATATATAAAATTATAAAAAAATAAAATAAAAACATAAAAAACACATTAATATATCTACAGTAACAAAAATATACAAAAAAATAAATAAAAAAATAATAAAAAGTTGAAGTCCTGAATCGCGCTAACGAAGTTTTCTAACTCATTTAAGTACTAATAAAGTATTTGAGGTGTGCACATCGGGTAGTCCGTTTCTACACAGTAAGTCAGTATACGGGGGGCTGATTGTAAACCTCCACCTTGCAACTACCAACACTCTCTCTTTCTATATGTGTTCGTAAACGATCCAAAATTTGAAAAAAAAACTTGGCACTTGACCGTTTAGAGATGCTCTCAACACCACTGATGTAGATACTTTGACTACCTTTTTTAACATTTTTTTTAAATTTATTTAATAAAATAAAAACCTATATTTTAGGCATTTTATTAAAGGAAAAACTAAATTAATTTTCATTTCGAATATTTTCTTATAGTTAGGCGTATGTAATTATTTTATACAAAACTTCACTCCCCACCTAAAGTTTCACGAGAATCCTACATCAAGTACAGCACTACTAATTAGTAATATTATATTATGTTCGTTTTTGAATGGGCAAGCTTTTTCGTCAAACACTTATCAAGAACGACTTAGCATCTTTTGTCCGTGAAGACTTAAAAAAACCAGCAGGCGTTATATATAGAATAGTGTAGATTATACTAATACTGTATTTGTATTCTGTAATTAATTAAAAAAAAATTACAGAATTTTTTCTGAGACATACAATTAAAGAAAAAATCTATAAGCGAATGTTTTGAGACATCGTTATAAATGATCGTTAATTTCATCACTGCTCAAAATTGACTGGTCATATATTAAATATATTAAATACGAGATCCCCAATGAAAGTAACGATATTCATTACTCCAATAAGATATAGCACAATTATACCGTTATTACGGCCGTTAGAATAACGACGTTATTTTATGAGCCGGAGGTTATATCTAACGACGCAAGCTATAAAGTATTGTTTGTTAATGCACGAGGGTATGATTGAATATATTCCACGGCGCCAGTATCGATATATGAATATTGATGTGTATGTATGTACGTATAAAGTTTAAGAAAGATAAACGATATTACCCAAAGTATTGTATGTTTGTTTATAAATATAAATAAATATATAGAAACTAGTGTCTCCAGGTTCTTTTTGTTAGTGCAAACCCGGCCCAATTCGTTGGGCGTAAGTGAAAAGAAGTAAAAGATTTTTATAATTTCCTAAAAAAATTAAAGTAGCCTAAGTTACTCCTCGTTAGCATAAGCTAACTGCGAGTAAAATTTTCGTCAAAATCGGCCCAGCCGTGAAATTATAAAAAAAAAACTTTTTTGTAAGTACCTACTAAGTGAAAAGGTGTTAATTAGAAGTTAAAAGACTTAGACTTAGTTAGAAAAAAAGACACTTCAATTTTATTAACTATGGTAAACTGGTAAACACACAGCACTATCTGGTACCATGTTTGTGTTATGGATAACAGATAGTTAGTGATACAGTACACTTAAAATACTTTAAATACTTTAAATAGTTTATTAGGAATATTGACACTCATGACGGTACAAACATTTGCTTTTACTCATCACACAAAAAAACGCCTCCAGCAGCGGACTCGAATCCGCGATCCCTGGCATAGCAAGTACAACTACAAATTGAGCCAAACGAGTTGTCAATAATAAAAGCACTATAGCACTATAGCATATATTGAAAGCTAAACTTCTGAAAACATTGACCTTTTCGATGTAATATTAACTTAGATATATATTTAAGGTTTCACATATTAGGTATGAAAATAAGCAATTGCTTTTAGAAGTTCGATGTTAAATTACAAACTTCATGAACTAAAATAACACCTCGAAAACTTTCGTCGACTGTTAAATTGGTGACTAAGAAGTTGAAGAACACAAATTACGGACATAAAATATACATAGTAGGTAAAATTTTAAATAACTAGTTCATGAGTTATTAATTTTTGGGACATAAATCTAAGCTAAAATCAAATCAAATCATATAAATAAATATTATAAAGCTGAAGAGTTTGTTTGGTTGAACGCGATAATCTCAGGAACTACTGGTCCGAATTGGAAAATTCTTTTTGTGTTAGATAGTCCGTTTATCGACGAAGGCTATATTATATCTCGCTACGACCAATAAGACCGAAGTATCAATGAAAAATGTTGCAAAAACAGGAAGGCGTGCGTTAGTCCTGCGAGGTGCCATACCGCGCAGCTCAGAAAGAATTTGGGTTCCGGTCTTTAAAACACGTGCGAAGCCGCGGGAAATGCTAGTATTATAAACGCATGTAGGTAATTAGCGTTTTTTGAATGTGAGATACATTTTTTATATTATGTTTTAAAATGTATTTAGTCGCAATAAGTTAAGACTACGACTAATACATAAAGGAAGTATGTATTTAATCCTGCTTATCATCTCACTACTAGGCAAGTCTTGTCTAGTTAACCACGCTGGCCGAATGCGGGGTTAGTGAATTTCACGTCGCTCGAAAACTAATTAGTTAGGTTGTTATAAGCATGTAGGTTGCCTTATGATGTATACCTTCACTTAAATGCAAGTGGTGATCAAGTTGAAAATGATTTACACATGAAAATATAAGGAGTGCGAGACCCGAGGCTTGATCCCGCTACACTCGGTTTTCCGAGTGATCTCACTACTACCGCGCTACTACCGCACGTATTAATACGGTTTAAGTTTATTAAAATGTATTTTAGTTTTGCGAAACTCAGATATGTTTGTGGGTTTGGATTATTAGAAGTGACTTCTAAAAAATTTGTCTCATGATATAATTTCTATTAAGAATGTAACTAGGCTTAACAATTTACACAGCTTTAGTAAACAGTACTGTTAATATAAGTTGATATATGGATTATATTTTTAGGGAACGATGAGGCTGACATTTTAAAATTATGCCTAAAAAATTTCCTAAATAAAATAAGAATAAAAAATTTTACTTTACTCTGAGTTATATGAGAAATATTAGAATGTCGTATATGTATACATAAAATTTTAATAAAATGTCAAAGAAATCAGAAAACTTATCAAGTTCTCGAAAGTTATATGAAGTAGGTACGCCACTTGTCGTCACTCGTCAGTCGCACTTAGTCATTGTAATGGACTACGCTTTGATTATATACAAAGGGACTATGACCAAATGGCCCGATCACTTCACATTTCGGGGAGTGTCGTGCTTATCTATGGGCTTTTTATATAAATGATAAATATATCATACTAAAATATAATAATTTAGGTTTACCTACGAATATTGGAATAAGTGAATATAAAAATAATGAGAATAAAATGCTTTAAAACCTGTTTTATTGAATATTTCTAACAATCTATGTGATTCTAGTAAAAACCAGGCCATTTTATTATGTAAAAATAGAAAACACCCTTTCCTATAGAAGTATTTTTACCTGTAGGCTCGACAGAGTGACGTCACTTGGCCCACGCCCTCGAGAGAGCTTCACTCGAGCACCAATACATTAAAATGAATTTTGTAAATAAAACTACTATTAATTACTATTAAATACTATTACTGTAGTAAACTGTTAGTAAATTCGTCTTTGACAAATCGTCTTACCATTTACGGTAGTTGAGCATCAAAGGCATTAGTGATTCGAGATAGTAGGAAAAGCGCTGCTTCAAGAATAAGGTTGTAAAGAAAAATAATAATGAAATGCATGGAGAATTTTAAGCAGTTTTAGTTGATCTTATACATATTTTAAAATATATATATTTTAATAATATAGCATAAATCTCTATTTATAAGAATATATCTATTCGCTATTTGGTTACAAGTTCTCTTTATATTAGGTCACTTGGTAATAAAGTGTGGGAGATCCTGAAAATTAAAAATAAACCTTAACTTGCGCACAAAGTTTGCGAGTTTGGAAATAAATCTTGACTTTAATGGTTAGTTGTCTAGGGTCACTATAATAGTTCATGTATTATAGTTTACTCCATTGTTCGTACTTTTATAATACTTTTACAGTAAATATCCTTAGATTAAAGTAAACATAAGTAGTTTCAGGGGCAGATTTATATATAGGCTTTTTGAGCTGTAGCTTAGGTTCCCTAAGATATTAGAACTCATCGCTGAAAAAATATTTACTATGTAAAATAAAATAAAAAAATGTTAAATATAAAAATAATGTCATAAAAGAATTAAACATAGCGTTATCATATTTTCGTCTAATACTATTTATTATTACAGATTTTAGCTAGTGGTAGCCCAGCGGTAACGCGGTCGCTTGGATATCCGAGTGATGCGGGTTCAAATCCGGGTCTCGCACCTCTGATATTTTCATGTGCGAATCATTTATATCTTGATTACCACTTGTCTTACGGTGAAGGAAAACATCGTGAGGAAACCTGCATGTCTGAGAAAACCTTTAATAAGTTTTCGAAAGACATGTGAAGTCCGCCAACTCGCACTAGGCCAGCGCGGTGGACTATGGCCTGATCCCCCTCGTACTTAGGGAGCCCGTGCCCAGCAGTGGGACGTTAATAAGGGCTGATGATGATGATGATGATGATTACAGATTTAATAAATACGAAATAACAATTAGGTTGCCCAAGATGTTCGTTTCGACGATCAAGTGTGTTTGAAATTCAGACTAAGGAATAATATGGAGTTTCATTGACCAGAACATGAAGCAAAATAATATTATAATGTTTTTAAATAAGTATTATGAAAATATTAATTACAGTGTAGTAAATAAATGTTAATAAACGAAAATAGCTAGCAGATTTCAGGTATTATAAAAATAAAGAAAATCTCTATTCAAGAATGAGAGATGTAATGCTTAAATAGAAAATAATTTATAGAATTATTTTTATTATTCATATTTTATTAATATTGTATAATCAAGTTTAACTACATATATAAAATATACAATAACCCTTCATCTTTAAACAAAGTAAACGACCTATTATGCTACTACATATTTTTGACTTCGACATTGTCTAAGATAATTTCAGTCCGAATCAATAAAAGCGCAAACTTCGTGCTCATCACAATTGCTAAATTATTTCACGATAATTAATTACAGTTAAGTGTTGCGAAAAGTTTGATTTTCATAACTTTTAACTGACTTTGTTATGTTACGTTAAACCGAAGTTTTGACAGGTATGGCGATACTTCCTTTTCTTTCGAGGGGAGATTTCTGTCTTGAAAATTATAATATAGTAGTGAACCTAGCCAGCTTTGCTGGGCGTAAAATAACATAAATAAAACGGTTTTTATATTTTTTTTTATAAAATAAAAGTAGTAGTAAATTACTCTTTACGATTAGTTACGAATGAAAGTCCCGTCAAATAATTTTCTAATAAAATAAAATGTAGCTTAAGTTACTCCTTATAACATTATCTATATGTGGGTGAAAGTCAAGTCAAAATCGCTCCAGCCGTTTTGGAGATTAGCCGGAACAGACAGACAGACAGACTCATGTAAGTACCATATATACTTTCATATGCATTTAGTGAAAAGCTGTTAATTTGAAATCACAGACACCTCAATTTTATTTATATGTACCTACTAATGTTCAGATTCGTTTAAAATATTCTCGTCCCTAAAACCTACTTTACTTTATAATACCTATTTCAAATAAAATGGTTTATTTTAAAATAAAATGTCCTTTAAGAGCCAACAAAGCAAGTAGCATACTAATGTCAGCAGTCAGACATAGCGCCAGGGTGTCGACAAACCGTCCTTGACTACAGAATCTAGAAGCATCCTTGACTTAAATCTAAGGATGGCGTCAGTAAGGCGATTTACTCCCATCGTGTTTTGTATTTAGCCTCGAAGTCTAATGGACGATTAATTTCAGTTAGAATACGATTTTTCCTCTTAGATAAATAAAATAAAAAATATGCGTCTATTAACTACTGTTTACTGTTTCAACGACTCACTCTCACTTCCCTCAGGTGTAATCTTGTTGACTAAAGTAGAATTAGTGCTATTTTAGGCCCAATTTTCGGTCTATATGTGAGCTACATTTCATCTTAATCGGTCCAGTCGTAGCGATGATGTAAGAAACATAAATAGATTTATATAGAAATTTCATTTATACTAATAATAGTCCATATATACATTATACAATTTTAATTTTTTTAGAAGTGCATATATATGTTTGTATGTATGTATGTACAGTATACATAGGTTAACGTAAGTAAGCGAACAATTTCTGTAGTCTTTTTTGAACTATAAAGGATAGATTTACCGAGAATAGATTTTTTTACTTTTTAGATGTCAGATGATCGATATAAAAGATTAAAACAGATTCAAGATCAATTGAACATAACTCTTATTTTAATTTCAAACAATTAAAACTTAGCTTTACTGTTTAAATTATAATACTAACGACAGTTACAATTTATGTTATCGCTTCATTTTGAGGAATACGAAATTTTACGATCAGAATAATTAAAAACGCTTTCACAAATTGACTCTTTTTCATCTTTTTCATTTTGTGAAGAATTTTTGTTAACATTAATATTTTCTTTGTAACAAAAAAATGTCACGTTATATTATATATGTGTTGTATTTGTATGAATAGAAAGATATAATGGCAGGGACATTATTGTTTTCATATCTATAAATGGCGACACATTTCTCTTTTATCCCTGTTCTATATTGAACAAAAGAAACGTTCATACATAGTTACTTTTATTTCCCTTACAACTGTATTAGGCGTTTGTGTTTTAGACTTAAACTTCTATGTACCCTTGTTTACGTCCAACTGCTGGGACGGGTGAGTTCGGGCACAGATTACATATATCAATACAATAAAACACTATATATGGATAAAGTTCCAACCCGAGATTCGAACCCATGAACCCTTACATAAGTACGTATAATATTAAAAAAAATCTCTTATCCTAACCGTTGATTAGCTATACCTTTCATTACCAGCTCATTCACATGAAATGATGATTATCACACGGAAATACTTGATAACTTTAGAAAATATATGAAAAAGGTAATAACCTTCCTTCCTTTCGGAAGTAAGTTAATGAAAACCAATAGAATAGTGCAGTGCTACATTTATTGTTTAAATATGTTCCGGGATAAAATATGGATTTATCCATAGACAATTCTTTATGAACGAACACCTTGATAGAGAAGTGTCATTATCATTTCGTACGTCACTTGTATGACGGCGGTCAAATATTAATGTACTGTGTTTATTTCTTTTGGCCTAAATATCGACAGCTTGGCGGCATTTCAATGACGTGCTAGACCAGACTCTCTGGCCTCCAAAACAACATATTTTCATACATTTTGTAACTATATTCATAATGTGTAAGGTTCAAAATATATTGGATGTGAAGTTGAAATATTTAAATAATTTTTAGACATTAGGTCTATCAAAATGGAGTATCACAAGTGAGTTGATTTTAAAAAACGTGTGTTTGCGTTTTATTTATATTGTTATTATTCTATTAAAAATTATTGGATCAAAAAATGCTATTTTAATATTACGTACAAAAAATACTTTAAAAAAGCTTTACTAAAAGCACAGACTCCCAGTACGGACAGACGGCTTTTACTAAGCTATTATCTACGATATCTAGGGCTTGTTCACTTAATCTGACGATAGATGGCGTTGAACTACAAACTTTAAACATGTTTTACACACGGAATGCTAAAAGCTCAATCAGAAAACTCCATGTAAAAATGGTTTTCATCTGTCGCTTCTCTGTTTACTGCATAAAGTAAATATATAAATGGTGTCGTGGGACACCAGGTAGGAACGAAGTTCCTTCGGCTAATGTAGAATCGACACAATTTGCAAAAAAATCGTACTCAATTTCATGTAGGTTTTCTTGATTTTTCTCTTAAATTTTGCTGATTAGTTTTTATTTAAGTACAGGAAAGTATTTAGGAAATTCAGTATTATAGGATATAATAAATTACGTAAAATAAAAAAAAATCGTAATTCAAATTATGAACCAAAATAACAAAATATGTCTCTTTATTTTTGTTTGACAACATAAAACAGAAATAATTACAAAAAAAGTTTATGATTATTGTTATTATAAGTAATAGAGAGAGAAGGGATGAGAGAACGAAAAGAAAGAGGGAGAAAGAGAAAGGTGCGCACGTCTCATTTAACGGTTTTATTCCACGGACTTTTTCTTACGGTTTTACTATCACATTTTTTTCAGTTCGGTCGCGCAGCAAAATCCCTATCCCCTCCAAGCCTGCCGTAAGGAACTTCGTTCCAAAAATTTGCAAGTAGGTACTTTTACGTGTCAAATTAAAATTAATCGAAATATAATCGATATGTAACTTCATTTATTTGTATTTTTGATCTGATTAGTCTTTATTCATGATTGGACCCAACTTTATTGACTTACCAATCAATCAAGCCTTAAGAAATACTACAAAATTATATAACATAAATGTAGCTATGTATTGTATGTACCTATTCAGCCCTTTTAGGCTCCACTGCTGGGTACGGACCTCCCTTCAATACTAGGGAATCAGGCCATAGTCCACCACGCTGCACTGGCCAAGTGTCAGTTGGCGGACTTTACATGTTATTCCAAAGCTTGCTAGGTTCTCTGAGACATGCTAATTTCAAGATGTTTTCCTTCACCGTAATACAAATGGTAATCATATTAGAATTAGTTCGCACATGAAAATGTCAGAGGGGCAAGACCTCGATTGAAATCCGCATCACTTTTATCTAAAAGAACCCGTTACCACTGGACTACTGTCTCATATCAAACAAAAATATGAGGAGCAATATAATTAAACTCATATTATAACATAGTATTAAAAATCATGAGAGTTTCAGTTACTAAATACCATTAAATATCACTATATATCATGAAAATTCATTGTAGTTATTAATATTAGGGCCAATGTTACGTCAAGAATACAGGAAATTGCACGCGCTAATGTGATGATTGAGTTCTTCCTGTGCGTGCATTCGAGTGCGTTTCCATTAACTTATGAAGCAAAATGAAATTGTTTATGTTCAATTTTAAAAAAAGTCAAGTTAATCTATACTAATATTATAAAGAAGTAAAGTTTGTTTATTTGTTAAATTGTAAGGGGTAATCTCGGGATCTACTGAACCGATTTTAAAAATTCTTTCACCAATAGAAAGGTCACATTATTGCTGAGTGTCATAGGTTATATAAAAAACCGAAAAATAAAAAGGCTTTTACGTGGTAGTCCGTTTTGCAAAGTGAATCGGAGAAAAAACGGTCGAAAAACTATGAAAGATATATTTTTGAGTTCTAGAGAAAAGATGTGGAGCTTAAAAATGCCTACAAAAAGTCAACGACAGCATATGTCTAACTTTTATATTTAAGTGACAAAAAGTAGTTCTTTTAATTTATAATATTTATAAAATAATTTAAATTATTTAAACACTCTGTACTAAAAAAGGATTATTAACATTATGCCCAACGAAGTGGGCACGGGTCAGCTAGTTTCGAAGTATTTTCATCGTTTTAATAACTCACGATGTACCTTACAGAATTGAGTGTTGTTAGTATATAAATAAAATAAAAATATAAAATTTATTTATTCAATAAAATTTATTCAATACTAATAGAATTGACATATTATATTAAAAAAAACTTTTCGGGTTTGTCATCCAGACTAATAATTACTGCGATGACGATGTATAAAAAAACATTTTTTATTATAAAAATAAAGATAAATAAGTAAAGAGATTTTAAACATGGCAACACATATTCGACACAGAATTTTATATACCTGAGAGTATTCGTAAATATCTTAATATGAACTAATTAGATAGCTGTATAAAGTGGAAATGGCGTAAAAGAGTACATATGTACGTACATACTCTTATAAATGCTGTTCTATTGCGGTCTGGCGTAGCGCATCGCGCGTCCGTGATAGATTAGCGGGATGCGGTTTAGCGGACACATCTTTCAAATGAAACCAATAGCTATTATAGTTTAATTATAAAGTTCAATTATAAATGAAACTATCTTTTCTGATTTTGTCGCGGATTTATTATGATTTTTGGTACCGTGACCATGATTGCTGTAAAGCATTCGAAACGTCGGGAACCAAAAATCGTAATAAATTCGCGACAAAATCCGAAAAGATAGTTTCATTTATAATGTCAAGTATTCGCGTAAACCTAAGACCTTTATTTACGTCGCTTCAGTGTAATATAGTAACGAACATACACATATAATGATATTTTCCGTTTATATTAGATTTTTGTTTTTTTTAAAACAGTATGTAAGGTGGAGTTTGTAGTGGCCTTCCTTCTGTACCCGGTCACAGCTTTGAGTTTTTAGCAAATTCATTTGGGTGACGATTATTTTTTTGCACGAAGTGAGTGAGTAAGGAATTATTAAAAGAGAAATTTTCTACTAATTCTAAAGAAATGAAGAATAAAAATGTCTTATTTTTAAAAATGTCTTAGTTTAGTACTTGTAAGTACTTAAATTTAAATATTAAAAAAAGTAACAAAATTGATGTTATTGACATAAATAATTTATGGAAAAATAATAATTATATGTTGACATATAGTAGGCTGAGCCTACCATATTATTTTAAACGACAGATAGCATCTGTGCTATCTTATTATATACAAACTGACATAGCCAATAATCTGGTTGCTTTGACATCTGCTCCTATTGAGCAAAATTGTATTATGACATCTTGTGATGTGGAATCCGTTCCAAATAAGAATTTAAATTAATTATTAAGACAACAGAGGATACCTCTAGCATATTAAAAAGTAATGACACCAAATCATATAAATGTCATAATAATTTAGTGAAAAATGCCCACATTTGTAAAAAATTAAATAGTGTAAACCTGGTGCACCAAAATATACAGGGCATGTTAGGCAAGGATCTTGAACTGGAGTTATTTATGAATGGCGAAAATATTCATATTTTATGTTTAACAGAACACTGGCTTTGCATTTCCCAGTCCATATTTAACTTCAGCGGTCACCAGGTAGCTAGTATGTTCAACAGAGAAAAAGCTATACGCGGTGGCTCTTTAATAATTATAAATAAACTTTTTAAGTATAAAGAACGTAAAGACATTGTGAGCCTCTCTGTTGAGCAAACTATTGAACTAGCCTGCGTAGAGCTTGAGCACTACATTGTTGTATGCGTATACAGACCTCCTAGTGGGTTATATGAGTACTTTGAGAAAGTATTGGAAGAAGTTTTGTTAAAATTAAATATTTCTAAAAAGGGTATTATTATATGTGGGGATTTTAATATTAATTTATTAGATAATTGTAATACAAGTCTCAGATTTAAATCTATGCTTCTATCATATAACCTACATAACTTATTTACTGAACCAACTAGGATCACTGCTACCAGTGCTACATGTATAGATAACATATTTACAAACTGTAAACCAAATTCTAAAGCTATTATTAATAAGTTAAGCTCAGACCATTGTGGCCAGTTTGCTTCTTTTTCTTTTTCTTTAAATGCCAACAAAAATAATTTAAAAAAGTCTTTTATACCTATAAGTACTACACGTATGGAGAAGTTCAGAGGTAATATTGTGGCAAAACTTCCCTATTTATCCTACACTAATGACCCCAACTTCTTATATAACTCCTTATTTAAATTAGTAAAAACTGAGTTTTCTACAATATTTGCTTCTAAAACAGTCAATTCAGGGGGTCTCTTGACATTCGGTGAATGGGCAACTCCTGGCATATACAAGAGCAGGCAAAGGCTATACGAATTGTACAGTGAAAGAGCCTATAATCATAATGTATCGTTTGCTTCTTTTGTAAGTGCCTACTCAAAATTGTTTAGAAGAGTATGTTCCATGGCAAAATCATTATATATTAAAGATAAAATAAAAAATGCTAATGATAAAATCAAAATGACATGGAACATAATTGCCTGTGAAAGTGGAAAAGTCGCAGATCGCAGCTTCGATTTTAAGTTAAATATTAATGATAATTTTATTACCTCAGACCGAGAAGTTGCATCTGAGTTTGAAAAATTTTTCACTGACATTCCACTTTCAACAACGCAATCACTAAACTCGTCTCCCGACATTGCCGAACTTTTGTTAAAGAAAAACGTCAAAGAATGTAATGTTATATTTAAATTTAAACAAGTAAACCCCAAAGATATAATGGTAGCTTTCAGAAGCCTGGACGTCAAGAAAACAGCTGATCTATGGGGTATATCTGTAAAAGTTATTAGCTCGGTAATAGATGTTGTTGCACCTTACCTAGCTACTATATTTAATGGCTGTATAAAACATGGTGTGTTCCCTGATCTAATGAAACACAGTAAAGTTATCCCTATTTTTAAATCAGGTAGTACCCTAGACCCTAATAATTTTAGACCTATTTCGGTACTCCCAACATTTAGTAAAATTTTTGAAAAAATTATACTCGGGCAAATGTTATTGCATTTTAATGCACACAATCTACTTCATAAGAAACAGTTTGGTTTTACGAAAGGTCGCTCCACAGCAGATGCTAGTGTTGAGTTAGTTAAAAATATTTTTGAGGCTTGGGAGAGGTCACAGGATGCTCTTGGGATATTCTGTGACTTATCCAAGGCCTTCGATTGTGTGCATCATGAGACATTGATCAGGAAACTACATCACTATGGAATTAGAAATAAGGCACTCAGCCTCCTGAATTCCTATTTGAGTAATAGAATTCAGAGGGTTGATGTAAATGGTAAGAGATCTCCTGGGGCTCCGTTAGATATGGGTGTTCCACAAGGCTCTATTCTTGGTCCATTTCTCTTCCTAATTTACATAAATGATTTGCCATTCTTTGTACAGGACAAACATGAGATAGTATTGTTTGCAGATGACACTTCACTTATTTTTAAGGTGAAACGTAATTTACTAATGTACGACGATGTAAACGATGCTCTCTCAAAGGTTGTCTATTGGTTTGATTCGAATAATTTATTATTAAATAACCAAAAAACTAAATTAATTAAATTTACAACACCTAATGTTAAACTTGTTGATAATGGTGTAGTATTGGGAGGGGAAATGTTAAAACCAATAACATCAACTAAATTCCTAGGCATTATCATAGATTCGAAATTGCAGTGGAATCTCCATATTGAGGGGCTAGCAAAAAGGCTCAGCTCTGCAGCGTTCGCGGTAAAAAAAATTAGACTTATTACAGACGTAGATACAGCTCGTATAGTATATTTTAGTTATTTTCATAGTGTTATGTCCTATGGAATCTTATTATGGGGAAATGCTTCTACTGTTAATACTATTTTTGTCCTGCAGAAAAGAGCTATTCGTGCTATTTATAGTTTAGGCCCTAGAATATCATTAAGAGAAAAGTTTAAAGAAATTAAAATATTGACTGTTGCTTCTCAATACGTGTACGAAAATGTTATGTATGTTCATAAAAATATACACGAATTTCCCAAGAATTGCGACATGCATAGCATTAATACTAGGAGCAAACATAAACTTGTAATGCCTGTAACTCGCTTACGCCGAGTTAGTAATTCTTTTTATGGACAATGTATACGCCTATACAACAGGATCCCAGAAAACGTTCAAAAAGCTTCTATTGCCAAATTTAAAAAAATTGTGAAGGAACGTTTGTGTACTAAGGGTTATTATACGATTAACGATTTTTTAGAAGACAGTACGCCTTGGGAATGATGTGATCGCCGCCAGGCTATTTCAACATATAGAATTATTGTAAATATGCAATTTAATTTAAAAAAAAAAAGAATGAGATTAAGATAAAAAAAAACATTAGTCCCGCTGAGTTTCTTTCGCCAGTTCTTCTCAGGTCAGAGGTTTCTTCTTTCCGAACTGGTGGTAGACTCATGACGTTCAGTAAGAAATTGTAACAATTTTTATGCTGAATAAAATATTTTGATTTGATTTGATTTGATTTGATTTGTCAAAATTTCAAATAATATTCATTTCTTTTATTAATACAATTGATATATTATATATTTAAAACGTGTAATTAGAAAAAAAGCTCTAGTCGCTTATAAAACTGTAACAAAAATGTAAGTAACTTTTTTTATTAGGTATCAACAATTCAAAACAGATAAATGTATTTTAATTGAAGTTCTGAAGCATATTTATTTTAGCATGGCAATAGGAACAGGTGTTCTGAACTTTATGATGAAACTACGAGCGCTTTTATCATTAAGAAGTGGCGCCATAAAATATTACTCACATCACTACGAGTTCAGAATTTTGTTAGACACTCCATATTTACTTTTATAGCGTTAAGAGTGAATAATATCATAAAAAAGGCTTACATTCTATTATTTTATAATATTTCTTAAACATTATTTATTATTATTTTATATAAATGTCATTTTTGACGACACGTTTGACTCAGTTGGTTGTGAACCTATTTTCTGCGCGGTCGCGGGTTTGAGTCAAAGTGGGGTCATTCATTTGTTGAGCACGAATGTTTGTACTCCAGTCATGGGAGTTTATAATTATATTTTAAACGCGTGGATGGTCGTAATTGGCCTTCATATTTATATATTTTTTTTAATATTCTTTTCTGTGGGCTGTACTATTCCTTATAAAAAAATAAAAAATGTATCTAATATATCAACTATCTGGTATGCGTAACACAAGCCTCGTTACCACGGAACTAGATGGTGCATTTATAATAATGTCCCAACATATTTTTTTTTTTTAGTAACACCTACTTATAATGTTAGAAACCAAACCGATTTCTCTCCTCATAATACGAGGAACACTGTATTGAAATTTTGGTGTATAAAGCTAAAAAAAACAAGTATAGTCCCGAGTTTCATTTGGTAGTTCTTGTCAGGACAGGCATTTATTCCAAATATTATAGTATAGAGAAATCAGCAAATATTTGATTTGAAAAATTATGGCTTAGACAGCTCTGAAACATCTTCGTCCATTTAAAATTGCGATTACTAGTTTTATTGCAAGAGTGAATCTCTTAGTATGGAAGGGCAAAGGTACATCACTATCAAACACTGCCGCCCTTAAGGGTATGTTTACACTATTCGATAGTAAAACTCCATGGCCGTTACTGTTAATACGTTTTTTATTATAGCTACGATATTTTTAGCTATCTGCTTAATAACAAAACGTACTCGTAGCAGTGTTTTAATTATATAAACCACTAGCAAATTTCTTCCCGCTTTACTCAGAAAACTATATTATTGAGAAATATAATATATTAATAATAATCTGTTGAATAATGGTGATATAAAGGTATAATAATACTTTCTCAGGTTTAAGCGAATATTTGACATTATAAATGAAACTATCTTTTCGGATTTTGTCGCGGAATTATTTGGATTTTTGGTTCCCGACGTTTCGAATGCTTTACAGCAATCATGGTCACGGGAGAGACGTTATTTGACGTGGCAGGGGGTTATATAAGTAATTGTTACAGACAGTGCCTACCCACAATTTACAAAAAATCAAAATGGCATCAAAGTACCTTATAAAATTATATATTTTAACTCTAAACATTTAAAATTTTAAAATTTTGAAATCTTATATATAAAATTCTTGTGTCACGGGGTTCGAACTTGAACTCCTCCGAAACGGCTTGACCGATTCTCATGAAATTTTGTGAGCATATTAAGTAGGTCAGAGAATCGGCCAACATCTATTTTTCATCCCCCTAAATGTTAAGGATAGTCCACACCTAAATTTTTTTTAAAATTTTTTAGACATAATTTTTAGTTTTTATTTTTTTATGATACAACATACAAAAATACATACAATCCTAAATTTTCACCCTTCTACGATCAACCCCTATTTTTCCAACGCGATTTTTTTAGCAATTAAATAAATGAACGCGGGCGAAGCCGCGGGTACAGCTAGTATATTATAAATATGGCAATATTATTAACTTATTATGAGCTACTATACTTATAATTATTATAAAAAAACATTGTAGGAAATTTAAACTGTCTGTAAGAACCCACTGTCAGCAAGACTCGGTCAGTAGTTAATATGCATCTTGGGATCTTTTTAGAAGCGAACATGAAAAAACCATGGAGTTGTTCCAACAGTCCACTCTTCTGTCAGTGAAGTACAAGAAGCAACCCACATTGCACCAAAGGAGGCCACCTCTTAGTGGGATCCCTCTCACAACAAAGTTAAGTTGGAGGGGAAGGAATCTAGACCCGGAATATTCCTAAAAGGGGTAAATAGCTAGCTTAATACATTATTCTCCAAAATTATTTAGGTAGTTTAGAATTAAAATTATTTTTAAACGATGCTGTAGAAATATTCCATCAATACTTATAACTAGACTGACTCATATACCACTATAAAATGAACATTAAATATCCACGTAACTGAAACAGATTTAAAGATTACGGCGAGCAATTATTATTCTTTTTATATTACGAAAATAGCATACATAAACCGAGATAATAATTTCTCATCGGCTATACTGTCGTATTTTCTGACGTGATGGCGATTGGTGCCAAATGACGTCACAGTACATGACGTCATATTCGAGTGTTCTCAATATTCTTGTTTAAATTGCAATACTAATTGTTTCATATGGATGGACGCGATTTATTTTTAGACTGAACGGATTTTGTAATTTCTTTGTAGCTAATGAAAACTTACACAAATATGTTCACGTTCATTCTTTACTCTGTGGCTTCTAGTCGTGCCATTTGGGCACAAATTACTTCGCGAAATTACTTAATAAAAGACACGGTGAAGATTGAGAATTGCTCGGTTTAGAAAGAGATAAATTGAAACCTACACAAATATGAGCAGTGGCGATGGTATGACTTTGTCAGTTCGATTGTAGTATACTATAACAAATACTGAGTAGGAATTTATTTACCCTACTGTGGGTTGGATCCATGAGCAAAAAGTGGGTTTTAAAAATCTTTAGACTCTCCTGGGACCATATTTGCTGTAAAGTATTCAGTACTGAAACGGCCCGACCGTTTCAGTACTGAATACTCAAATATTTCTTTCAAAAATATTTGAAAGAAATCCTATTAATGCTCAATATATTTTTTAACTGTTTCTATTCTAATAATAAAATAGGTTTGTTCTTAAATTTTAAAGTATATATCAAGATGTCTAAAAATAAGACAAATAGGTACGTAAAGTTTTTGTTTTTAGAAACCTAAATGATGATAGAACAAATTATTTTACACAGTGAAATAGTTTTTCAACTAACGAACTCTCACAATGAAAATTTTATGTTAAACGTTAAAACAAACGAGGCATTTATGAAACCTTCCGCAAAACAACTAAACCACACCTAACTTTATTGAAAAGAACTTAAAACTTCGCAGTAAATTGATATAGCTTTCGTGAACAAATTAATTAGTAATTCTGCACGAAATACTTAGTTTAATAGTCTTGTTTGAAGTTTAATAATTATATGGATAAAATACACTCGTAAAGAAGAAATCGCTACAGTATTTAAAATTTTCGTCTTTCTGTCTGTGACATTTGACTACAACTTGAACTTTAAATATTTAAGGTATATGCCCTATTTCTTCCATCCTATATATAAGACATATCTATGTAAATGTCGTAACAAGTACTAATCACTACACGTTATAAAACAAAGTCCTCCGGACACGTCTGTCTGTCTGTCACAAGAAAATCACTGGATAGATTTTGATGGAATTTGTTATGATGATAGATATGGTTATTCGAGTTATCTAGGTCTAATAAGGTCTAAAAAACCTATAACACTAAGCGTTAAATGAATCTAGTAAATGTACAAAAGCGCTTTTTGATTAGTTAGAAAGTCAAATAATAGGTAAGTCAAAGGAGTCTCAGCGTCAGCAATATAATGCCGAAATATACGAATCTATTTCCTTATGACTTTAAAACGTTTAAATAATTTGGAATTAGGTATATTTGTAGATTAGACCATTAAGCACTTAACTATTTTTATTGCAAAACAAACTGAAAAAGCTTAGTGACACATCTATGTTTATGCCAAAGAGTGACCGTTGTTATGAACCTATATGAAAAAATGTGAAAAACTTTCTTTTGATTTTTCATTTGTAAGAAAATGGCTATAAAATATTTTTACAACATAAACACAATGGGTTACAAACTATATTAGAAATATATTATCGGATTTCTTCCACTATAATATGCATTTTACATATAAACATTTCTCTTGAATCACTGTAGCCTTGTATAAAAGATCTAAGCGTACAGACGACGGGAAGTGACTTTGTTTAATATTGTGTAAAGAGTACAACTTGCTGCTTTTACAGTATATCACACAAATATATAATATCTACTTTTATGTATATACCTTTACTCTATCAAATCAAAAATCACTACATATAAATAAAATTGAAGTGTCTGTTTTAATTTCAAATTAACAGCTTTTTACTAAATGAAGTTATAGTATAGACGGTACTTGCATAAAAAAACTATTTTTTTTTTTAATTTTTGTGTGTGTCTGTATGTTTGTTCCCGCTATCTCTGAAACGGCTGGACCGACGAGGCTTTCACTCGCAGATAGAAAATGTTATAAGTAGTAACTTAGGTTACGTTTTTATTATTACAAAATTATAAAAAAAAACCCTTTAATTTATTTTAACCTACGCCCAGCGAAGCGGGTTGGGCTTGCTAGTCTATAAATAAAAAATATATTAAAATTAAACTACCCTGTAAAAAGATAAGCTTAGTAAAAATCTTAGTAAGAAAGAAAACTAAGTGTATTCCGTTAATTTCTTAATAAAAAGCTCCCTTAAAGCAAAGGTATTTGTTATCTCTAGGAGTTCAATTAATCAAGCTTAAGATAAGACGACATCTGCCATTGCGATCGCTAATGGATACTCTATACCTATACACGATTTTATCCCTACTATAGACCCTTCCTCAATTTATATACCTACAAATTATAAAATTCTGAGTCGAATATTTTTTGGGAAATCTAATTGAAGTAAAATAGTGGTTGCTGCTTCTTCTCTTATCTTCTTTTACATTCACATCGTTAAATATTATCAGAGTGACATGTTATAAATAAATAATAAATATTATAGGGACATTAACTCACATCACTATCTAGTTCCATGGTAAGCTACGGGGCTTGTGTTATGTACTAAATAGTTGATACACTACACATACCTATATGACTTTAAATACATAGATATTATAAATATAAAGTCATGACGAGGATACAAGAAGTCGTGACTATCACACAAATGAACGCCCCCAGTAAGACTCGAACCCGCGACCGCTGGCACAACAAGTAGAAGCTAAGCGTGTGGTCGTATTTTTTCGTTGTTACTATTTTTGTAATTTCAGTACAATATCAAACATCAATATAATCTCGTCAAGTCTAAGCCTCTGTATTTAACCATATTAGTTATAAAGCTCCAAAGAACTGTGCATAAAATGATGTAAGCTCTACGAAATTGAATATATTAAATAGAATACATTCTTTTCATATTATTGACATGTTATTTATTATTGTTTATTATTAATATTTCAAGTAAAACTATTATTTTTTGTTTTTCTCAGGGATTAATTTAAATTGACTTTTTGTTCCTGACGTTTCGATACTTTACAGCTTTACATAGGTATATTTACATAGGGATAGACCTGAACGAAGTGGGGTGCGTTACTAGTATAAAATAAAGTTATCTGTCACGGAATGTCCGCCAGATGTTAAACATATTAGATATCAAAATTAACAAAAATCCATAACGAAATATAGAGTAAGATCAAAAAAATACATAGTTTAATGCCAAAATGCCAAGATGTTCTACATAAACGTGTAAACTAATGGTTATGTTCTGTTTGTATTTATTACTAACCCTAGTGTATAAGTTATAGTATGTAAGGTTTACTACCAAAATATCCCTATGTATATATCCTTTGTGGTCAGTGCAGTGCATGGAGCATAACAACTAGTGGAGAGCGCGTGTGGGGGCTTCCGCGCTCACTAAACATATGCTAAATCAAGCTTACGCGACGGAATTTTGGTCAATCGTTGCAATTCTATGCTCAAATACGGACCAATACGAATCAGTCGTCACTTGGTTGTCACTTCATTACCTAATCACAGCTTATCCCCGCCGTAAATTGAGCTGTGCTTTGAGCTAATACAAAAACGTGCCGATGCTTTCTCCACTGGTTGTTGTGCTCCATGGTACAGAGACTAGGTTTTACTTTTAGCCATCTTATAAATCGTTTTTTAATTGTTTCTAGCAACAAAATTATACAATAATTTGGAAGAATAGCACCAAAACATCTGACAATACTTGTTTATTTAAATTTTCAACATGTTAATAATTATAAATATTAAGTTATGAAATCATTTAAAAAAAAGTAAATATTTCATCAATTACCCTACCTCTGTTGTTAAATATTTGTGAAGATTATGAGAAAAACACTTTTTTGTCTATCTGTCTGTCTGTTTGTTCTGGCTAATCTCTGAAACTAACATTGATTAGATAGCTAGTGTTAAAAGTAGTTGAGCTACTTTTAATTTACAAAAAGAATGAAATGTAATGAATGAATGAATGATGAATATAAAATAAAGTTAAACAAACCTTTTAAATTAACAATTATTGAAAGGTTCAAAGGTCTTTTATTTGTCTTGACTTAATTATTAATTTTCAATCTGAGATTACAATCCAGAACAAATATATTAAATCAAGTACGGGCAAGTCTCATTAGCCCACCAAGGATTCCGTAGCATGAAAATAAAAAGCTTAGGTATAAATGTTATGTTAGAAATTATTATCCATAGATAGACGGCCATAATGAATTTAAACGGATTTCTATATTCTCTTTTGCTGCGGAACGCTAAAAAAGAAAATAAGTCTTAAAATATTAAATACATTATAACTTTTTTACTAACAAAAACTTTAAAATAAAATTGGTAAAAATGTTTTTTTTATTTAAATATAAAAATACAATAGGTATAATTGACGAAGATATCGTAAGTCGTAACACGTGCGCATACAAAAAAACACAGTGAAGTACCTCTTTCTGTTTGAAGTCGGTTAAAAATTAAAATACCTCGAACGACAAGAATCTAATCGATCGATCGTCTATCGAAGCGGATTGCTATTTTTATAACAAAGGCGCTCTGGACTGTCTCATCGAGTTTTATGCGACCAGTAAAACAAGTCTAAACAAAAAACAGACGTACGTACTTAAATTTAGACGCGATCGCTATACAGCGTTTAAGACAATATAATGGAAAATTACCCAATACATTATAGTGGTATGAAGTTTTTTAGTAAATCTATCTTTTCGGATTTTGTCGCGGAAATAATTGCTGTAAAGCTTTCGAAACGTGGGGAACCAAAAATCATAATAAATCCACGACAAAATCCGAGAAGATAGTTTCATTTATAATGTCAAATATTCGCGTAAAACTAAGAAAGTATTAAGTTTTTTAGTATTTTAAAGATTTTCGCGTAAAGTTCTAAAAGAGCTTTTATTATTTCAAGTAGGCAATAAATTATGTTTATAGAAGGAGTGAAGAAGAAATAGTAAGTGCTGAAAATAAGTGTTATAATATGTGTATAGACCATAGCGTTTGTAACAGTGTCAAAATGTTGGGTACTCTTAAAAGTAAAATTATTTAGTTGCAGTTGTTAGTAATAAATCACTAATTGACGACACGTTTGGCGCAGTTTGTATAGTGACAAAGTTACGGGTTCGAGTCGCGCTAGGGGCATTATTTTGTTGAGCGCGAATGTTTGTACTCCAGATATGTTTATATTCATAATATGTATATATTTAAAAATATATATATGTGTAATCTATCAACTATCTGGTATTCGTAACACAAGCCTTGTAGCTTACCACAGAACAAGATGGCGCTGTATGTAATAATGTCCCAACATATTTATTTAATTTCTCTATCCAATTACACTAAAATTTTATCAAAACATATTCAAAGTGAGACCGAGTATAATATTTTTACATTGTAGTATTTTTAGGTGCGTATAGAAAATACATAGCGGATTAAAAATGTTATTTTTTAATACAATTATTATATTTTAATACATATGTAATTACATAATGAAGAGCACACATTTTCCATGCGGAAACCTTTGTGACTAGCTTCAAGTGAATCGTTGCAAAATACTTCAATAGGGTTGTCACTTGACAGAAGAATTATATTAATAATTTCGACCGATTTCGGCCACGGTGGCCAATCTTATTGAGACAAGCTATATGGAAATTTAAATTACTACACTCTATTTCTGTCACTCTCATTCTCCGACGACTACTGGAAAGGACTAGTGCAAGTTAAGGCAGGCATTACGTACTTTCCAAAGTACGGGGGTAAAACACCGCTAACTTCATCACTCCGGGCTGTAATTGAGGTTTACTAAATAGAAAGACTCAACAACTATACTTGGCTCGACCTGAGACTCAAACCTAGTCACACTGACTTTATAGTGACTAGCAACCCTACCCGATAATATCCGGCCGTGAAGTTCGTTTAATTATTCCATTTTGTTGTTCTTTGATTGTAACAAAGAGTATAAAATCAACCAACTTTTGTATTAATTAGCTTTGTTACCCTTTTTTGTTTATTTTTTAACAGGAAGTCCTTTTTATAAGTGAAAGGTAATTTCAAGTAGGTGTAACTATCACCTCACCCTCGCTCCCTTAGTATAGATTTCTCAGAGTTTAAATATTTTCCCGCACTAAAAGTATCCTATAGTTTTATCCGGATAACCAGCTATCAACATAACAAAATTCATAAAAGTGGTTTTTTCGTGATGCGTAATTTCCAGACAGACATACATTTAATATATAAAAATTACATATAATATATAAAAATTCTAAGAACTATAGATTCGGTCCTGTATCGATAAAAATGATTGTTGCCAAAACGATTTTCCAAAATACGTTCGACTCAGTTAAATTTTATCACTACATAGGTATTATAAAATGAAGTTCTCCGCCGCGTCTGTCTGTCTGTCTGTTCGCGATAAAATCAACCGCACCGATTATAATGCTCTTCTGGATAGAGTTCTTCTCGAGGAAGGTTTTAGTATGTAATTTGTCAAGGTTTTGTATACATTTACTAGAGAAATCACTAGCTATATTTATAAAGAAGTACATTATCATGTGGAACATGTTTTATACAAAACTAGCGACTCGC
This sequence comes from Boloria selene, assembly GCA_905231865.2. Lineage (NCBI taxonomy): Eukaryota > Metazoa > Arthropoda > Insecta > Lepidoptera > Nymphalidae > Boloria > Boloria selene. The sequence goes on from HG993156.1 coordinate 5,969,816, forward strand.
CCTCGCTTCGCTTGGGCTTTTTCCTAGATTTAGCACAGGCAAAGCCGCGGGATCCGCTAGTTATGCATATAAACCTTCCTCTTGAATCACTCTATCTATTAAAAAAACCGCATCAAAATCCGTTGCGTAGTTTTAAAGATTTAAGCGTACAAAGGGATATAGGGACAGAGAAAGCGACTTTGTTTTATACTATGTAGTGATCTATATAAGTATTAATACGAATAAATTAAATAAAAATATTTAAGAAGCCGAACGATATAGAGAGGAGCTTATAGGAACACAGATATCAATTTTAGTTTCAAACTCAGTAACTTGATCTGTTGAACAACAATCATATTTCAATTTATTTTGGATTCCGAACAACTATTGATAAACAAAGTTGGTATTTTCTAGAATTCTTATGTACGCCATTCTATAGATATTAAAATTTAAATTTTCAAATGGTGTTGTGCCTTGAAATTTAAATAAATGAGCTGAAAAGAGTCTCAAAACTTTTAAGTTCTTATGCATATAGTTACGATGAGAAATAATATCCAAGAAAAATATTTTTTGACATTACAAACAAATAAACAATCAGAACATTGAACATATTATATTTTTAATTAAAAAAACTATAAAAAAAAATATAGTTATTAATTCTAAATCAAAAATTAATAATTAAATAAAAAAAAATGGTTTCTCAACCCTAAACTTCACCGTCTGCTGGCTCCAATCCAGCGCGCGCGCAGAAATAGCTCTAGCGACACTCGACCGCTTTAATTGCCCTTACTAACATTTGGATACGATTTTTTGTTACATTAACTACATCATAACTTTATAAAACCTATTAAATAATACTTTATTGTTATAAACGTCATTTTAGTTATGATAAATGAATAATAATATAAATCAAAGGGAAAATAAATAAAGAGATTATTTCATTGAAATTTGTAAGTAAAAATATAATGGGTCACAAGAAAACTAAACATGTATTGAAATATACTAAAATTCACTCAAAATCACTATAATAATAATAATAATAATGTTCTCCGACCGATTCCGGCCATGGCGGTCAATCTCATTGAGACTGGCCAACTACGCAGGAGATATTATAGTGCAGCGCGTGTACGCGCAGACACAAGTGCACTCTCTATTCCTATCACTCTCATACTCCGGTGGGACGATTCCGATTCCGGTGGGAATCACTATACTGTCTACTTAACATGCTATATATACACTTAATAAGGTAGCTGCCAAGATTGGTAGTCTACCAGAGCTGGTAAATCTACCAGAATATTTTACCAAGGACTAAGAAATGTATATAAAAACGATAGCATCCACACCTTAAGGGCTCAGTCCTATTTTCAATCCAAACAGCACAGATTTAATATCTTCACAAAGCCATTTAAGTTTCTGTCACTTAGAAGCGTTAAAAAAATGTGAGCATATTTTCGAAAGTTGCATACCATGTTATGAATTTAGTCACAACTTTTACGGAACAAGAGATGCTCTTCCCGTTCGTTGTGGCGAAAGAAGAGATCCAAGAGAGAGTAAAACTTAATATCTATTCTAAAGCATAATGTAATGTTGGCTGATAGTACCAACCTCCCGGAAAATGGGTTGATGCCATTGCCGTCTAATCCTGCCACCACACACGCTCATTGCTCAAATTAAATAGAGAGCGCTTCTTCAGCTTCCTGTTACACACTTCCGTCCCTTTTCAGGAAATCACTCCCTCAGATTGCGGCAAAGTGAAAGAAAGATGTTACATCAAAAATATTTCAAAATCATGGACCTTTTTAGCGAATTTAAAGATATTAAGATAACAAATTGTAAACGAAAATTTAAATGAAGATGCCAACAAATACAAAATATATAAAAAGAAGTAAAACATTTTGTATTGATTGATATTTCCTTTACTCGAAGATTTAGGTTACGATGTTCCATACGATTATACGATTATTTACGTACTGTCGATCAAACAGAAGTATACGTCAGGTAATATTTGCTAAGAACAAAATGATTATACGGAAAAAATGGTACCATTATCATTTGTATACACATTGGTATTGACCGATTTATCTATATTTGGAATGATGACACCCTGGCGCTTAGATATTAGAGTATAGAAAACAAGTGACGTTCCAAGGACTTTAATCGTCATGTTAAAAGATGTAATTTTAAAAAAGAAGCTTTTTGGTTCTAATTTGGAAAAATAAGACTTTACATAAGCTCGCTTTGTTCGGGTTCGTCCCTAGCTAATGTTTTTTCTCAGAGATGAGATATTTTTCGCAGTAAAAAATAATGTTAACATGGCTAACCAGCTATCATCCTATCAAATTTTAACCAAAATCAGTCCAGGGTCTTTAGTTAGTCCCAGACATATAGATAAGCAATCTAAAAACTATGCCTTTCAGCCTCTGAATATAATAATGGCTATTCCAATAATATTTTCCAAAAAATATTCAATCTACAGATTCGACTCGAGTTTTATTATGTATAGATTCAGAAAGTGCTTTTTTAACAAGCTTTTAAAGCTTTCAAACTAATTTTTGTATGCGTTCAAAATGGAAACATCTTGAATCATCGTATAAAGCAAGATGGCAAATATACTCATAAAAATGACTCTCCAACATAGAACATATTCAATTATGTTTCCGAACTTGGAGAATTTAGAAGAAAAATGAGACATATTTATTTATTTATTTACGTAAACATTTGAAACTGCTGGACTGATTATTTTGGGACTTTCCCTGGCAAATAGCTAAATAAACTTGGTCATTAAATTATCATGTCTCATGTGTTATTTTGTTTGTTCCCATCTATACATACAGTATTATATTATTTAAAAGCTTTATTTTGTATGTCCTTTTATAATAATTTGATGAAAATACTCTTTCGAAGTTTATGGACTTATTGTTACAACTTACCTAAAACTCGAGCGAAGAAAGGATGAATAATTTATATTATTTGTTAGACTATTATTTTCTACTTACATATTAAAAACGAAGCTATTAGTTACCAGTTTCTATGGAAATGTGACGTAATACCATGGACTTACCTGGAAAAGAAAGTAATTATATATTATTAGCACAGTAGTGACACAGAAATTTCGATAAACTTAATATTTTTATATTACGACTAGCCTTTCCTGCGGCTCCGCTCGCGTTCTAAAGGCTGAAAATCAAAAGAAATATTTATCTCCCCTTTTTGCAACATTCGTCGTAGCGTGATGTAATATAGCCTAGCCTAGCCTTCCTCGATAAACGGACTATCCATCACAAAAAGAATTTTTCAATTCAAACCAGTAGTTCCTGAGATTAGCGCGTTCAAACAAACAAACTCTTCAGCTTTATAATATCAGTATAGATAAATATCAATTTTTAGTAGTTTATATATTTTCTGTTTTACATACAAATTGTTTAACCTTTATAGGTGTTTTATAGAATTTTACGGCCACATTTGCGTACACGGAAATAGCTTTAATGCATGCTAGTGGTATTTTTACTGTACGATATAATAATTAACTAGTATAGACGTATTTACATAACCGATTTTTATTTTTTTGCTGCGTTCGGATTTAGTTTGTGTGTACCAAATAAATCGTTAGATTTAGTACCTACTCGTACAAGAGCTCTTTAGAAACCACTAAAAATAAAATTATTTTTATATAGTAATCAAGAGTACTCGAAAACACTCCAATTTAGAAATATTCCGAAAATTCCTCTTTATTTGAAGATATTTATAATAAAAGTATCGTTTCGGATTTTCGCAAATTCCACGCCTTACTTAGCAATAAAAATATAAGCTAAAGACAGCTTTTTATTATATTACGTTTTCTTTAACTTCCCTATACTAACAAAATAATTAAATATTACTTGTTCATTTGTATGTATAATGAATCTGAAAAATCCTTTAGTTTGCTGCAGTACGATAATATCTACCCTACATGGCCATACAAAGTGCCTCGATGTCGGTTCTACGATAAACAATTGTACTATCTCCTTTGTCCCACTGACCAGCCACTGAGACCCCCACCTACTTTAACATCTATATACGTTTCTAATCAACGAAGGGATAGCTAGAGGCCTTCATAATATGGTTGTGCCTTTAATAGGATAATATCGCCGTCGAAGTTGTGTAAAACGATAGTAGCTGTTGTATTTAATATATAAGTTCAAAATAATTCATTCAGTATATTATAACAATTTTTTACTGAACGAGTCTACTACCGGTTCGGAAAGAAGAAGGGTCTGACCTGAGAAGAACTGGCGAAAGAAACTCAGCAGGACTAATATTTTTTCAAATTAAATTGAAATTAACAATAATTCTGTAGGTTATAATATCCTGGAGGCGATCATATCATTCCCAAGGCGTCTTCTAAAAAAACTTGTAAAAAGAAAAATAATTTTGTTTACTGCTTAAAACGATATAATAGGTTATTTATTATTATTTATATTAAGCAGTAATTTTATTCTCCTGTTCTATTCTGTTATGACTAGAAATTTTTAAATACAGTATTTTATATAGATTACATATATCTTTTGAAATATCATAACAAGAAGTGTAGTTATAACAAAATTCGTATATTAATCAATAGTTTGTATGTGTTTCTAAATATCATCATCATCAGCCCTTTTTAACGTCCCAATGCTGGGCACGGGTCTCCCTCAGTACGTGGGGGATTAGGCCATAGTCCACCGCGCTGGTGCCTAGTGCGAGTTGGCGGACTTCACATGCCTTTCGAAAACTTGTTAAAGGTTTTCTCAGACATGCAGGTTTCCTCACGATGTTTTCCTTCACCGTAAGACAAGTGGTAATCATGATATAAATGATTCGCACATGAAAATATCAGAGGTGCGAGACCCGGATTTGAACCCGCATCACTCGGTTATCCAAGCGACGCGTTACCGCTGGGCTACCACTCTTTCTAAATATATAAAGACTCTTTTTATAATAAAAAAAATAGGTACAGTTGATGAAAAAGTCACCAACGTATTATCTAATTATTATATTACCTTCTGGGACAGCCTGTATATACTTACTCGTAATATAGCTATAGGTATTATATATTTCTAAGCTATTTTTTTAAATTTAAATATTCTCTTATAAAGTTTAAAATAAAAATACAGTAAAAGATATAAATAAGCAATTAAAATTAAAATAATCTGAACAACCATTACGGTATAAAATTGTAGCGATGCCAAGATTAAGGCATCTAAATATGTTTTTGTTTTCTGTACATTGTTTTAACAATAGTGTTTATTACCAACTCAATACATAGTAACTGTAATGTTTTCTAAGACATTTTAGTATTGATTTATTGCACTTTTAAGAATAATAAATGTATATAGTAAATTTCTAACAAGGCTAGCATTTCCCGCGGCTTCTCACGCGTTCTAAAGACCGGAAATCAATGTCTTTCTAAGTCGCGCGGTATAATATCTCGCAGAACTAACGCCCGCCCTTCCCGTTTTTGCAACATTTTTCATTGTCGCTCCGGTCCTATTGGTCGTAGCGTGATATAATATAGCCTATAGCCTTCCTCGATAAACTGACTATCAAACACAAAAAGAATTTTTCAAATCGGACCAGTAGTTCCTGAGATTAGCGCGTTCATCCAAACAAACAAACTCTTCTGCTTTATAATATTAGTATAGTTATAGAGACTGAATCTATACTTGTTAGAATTTTTGTCTGTTTGTCTGTGTGTTACTCTCTCTGTGACATCATCGCGAGAAAACTATTGGAAATCTTTTGATGACATTTGGTATGATGATAGCCGGTTTATCGGGTACTTTTATAGGATACTTTTGAACTGCGGGAAATATGCTTTTTTTTAATAATCAACAATTGCTAAATCTGATCTAGGAACGAACGCGAGTGAAACAAGGGTGAGTCATGAGTGAGTGAGTGAGTGAGTGAGTTAAATAATTTTGCAAGTGAACTTTATCTCGGTACTTTATGTCAATTTCAAGGACAAAGAGATTTATCCAGATGTTTTATGTATGTATGTAACTTATTACATTTAATATATATCTAATCGTTCTCTCAAAAGCTTTAATCATTTCTTCAAAAAAAGTGATAGAGCTTTTTATAGTGGAAATTGCAGGTGCATTTTCCAATACTCTAATTTTTTATACCAGACCGTTAAAAATATAATCGTAATATAAATATGAATATAAAATTGAATAAGACACAGAGTAAAAATAAAAGCGACTACTTAATGTTAATAGGCTTTTCCACATAGACGGTAATTAATCTAAATAAGTATTTAAGAACCATAGTACTTCAAATCAAACATTATGTTATAATAAAATACGATTTTCCTCTCAATATTCCAAAGAAATAAATTCTGAAATGAAAGTAAAAGCAAAAATAATAAGTAATAATAAATATATACCCTTAAAGTATTTAAGAGCAAAGCTCTTAAGATAGAAATAGAATTGATTACATCAATGAAAATAAAATTCTAGCAATAAAAATAAAATCGAGTTCGTAAATTAATTGTTATTTTTTTGGAACATGCTAATGAAATAGACATTATTCATAAATAATAAATAAATATGTTGGGACATTATTACAACAGCGCCATCTAGTTCCGTGGTAAACTGCGAAAGAAGCTTGTGTTACAGATACCAGAATCAGATAGTTGATATATACATGTATAAGTTTTAAATACATACATATTATAAATATAAACAGTAAACACCCATGACTGGAGTAAAAACATCTGAGTTTAACAAATCTCGAACCCGCGACCGCTGGCGTAAGAAAGTAGGGTCACTACAAACTGGGCCAAACGTGCCGTCAAATTTTGATTAATTATTAATCTATTGTTTTAATTTGTCCGTCGGTCTGTGATTCATCACGAGCAAACCGCTGTACAGATTTTAATGAGATTTAGTATGATCATAGCTATTTATTTGGGCAAATACAATACATTTTATTACGACAAAATATTACATCAGTCGTAATCTCAGAGATTCTCTGAGGAATCTATATTAAAACTCGAGCAGAGCGAGGGTAAGTCATTAGCTAAAATTATTTTATAAGCTTAAAAAGGTGGGCTTAACAAAACATTTTGAATGTAGAGCATAAAATGGAATATTAAAAGATCGACCAGTCGGGTTCAGTGAATCTTTTTTGCACTGTAGACCAATTCTTGTGAAAGCTTTAAACATTAAGCTTACAAGTTTGAACGAAATCCAGGGAAAAGAAGGGTAACTATTTTGTAAAAATTGAATCCAAAAAATTTTTCTTTACATCTCTTTTACTAATTTACCGACATTTTTAAACAAACATGACTATCGATATTATTTAGATTCTATGTCGTAACAATTTACTTTTGATGAACTTTAGAGCTTTACGCTGTGTAGGGCTTTGTGGGTTTACAAAAGCTTCCTGCGTTTGTACGCTTAGATCTCTTAAAACTTTATTTCAGCGCAAGGGATTTTAATGCCGTTTTCATCAATAGATAGAGTGATTCAAGAGGAAAGTTTGTATGTATAATACATACATATTATAGCAGAAAAAGGCGGAAAAAATATCTCAATTCAGTGAAATCTATACTGATGGTAAAACGTATTTAAGACCAACCCTAAGTGAGAGCTTACCATTAATTACTTACTTTTCTTACTTACCATTTCCGACAGCAGTATTCCCTTAGATGTTCTACCTAAATCTATTTGATCGTACATTGTTTAAAAAAATATTATATTTAAAAAAAACATTTCTAATTAACAGATTAAATTAACAAATGTTTAACATTTGACTTTTTAAATCAGTAGCTAAGTGAAGAGAACTACAAACATTATTAATTGTTGGACGACCTTTGACATTTGATGGGTCAGGAGGTCAACGTTCGTTGTACAGGGATGAAGTAGGTACTTCTAGTTTTATATAATATATAGATATATATTTTGCTTTGTTTCCTCCGAATCGAAAGATCAAGAGGATTAATTAGTTATACTCTATTATTTTATAAAATGACTGAAGAAGTTTATGTATTTACTAATATAGGTTCTTAATAATCCGTCTATCTGAAATTATAGAAAAACATCAAAATTGTAATGTTAGCAAAGATAGTTACCGACCAGTAGGTTATTAGACTCCGGTGTAACTCAAGACGACTTTAAGTGAATATAATAAGAAATATTATAAGAACAAACAGTACCTATGTTTTTTTTGCCAAGATCAATTCGCGATTAAACCTGTTCTAATGTTATTTGACAAAAATCAATTTGTGATTTTCATACAATTTGTTAAACGATTTACACGTAATTTAGTAACAAAAATTCCTATAAATTACTTTATTAATATTTTTTCTAGTAATAATTACTAGCAAAAAGCTTCGCTTTGTGAGGACTCGCGTAGTTTTTCTTTCAGGTAATAATGTTTAAGATAGTTATTTTAATGTTAATTTTTCTAATGGTTATTTAATTTTATTTTTTTGACAGATAACACATCTAGATATGAAGTTAAATTACTACGTTAAAGCACAAATGTATAGGCATGATAGTTTTTCAGTAAAGTGTACCACAATATGCTCAGGTTGTGGGATAGTGTTAGGGCTTGCTTCGCTCAAAGTAGAGAAATATTTTGCAAGTACATTACCTCCTTAATACAAGTCGAAAATTAGTAATACTGTGATATTTATTTTAGTACAGTGTTTAACAAATCTAAATAAATATTTAATCTTACTAAAATTTGTATTGAATAGGAATATTAAGAACAAGCTTGCAAAAAGAAAGTTTTTATCAATATATTCAGTAGAAACTGAAAACAAATAAAAATATAAAAGCCTGAAAACTAAAACTGAAAACAAATAAAAAATAATAATATAAAAGATTATAAGCTCCAGAATTTAATAGTCAATATGAAATACAAATTTGCTGTTGCGAAAGACTACACCATATTCTAAGTAGTCTTGAACAAAAAATTGTAAAGCTCTTAAATCGATATATTTAACTAGCCGAGCGAAGCCGCGGGTTCCGCTTCTGTATACATAGAAACCTTCCTTTCTTTAATTAGTACTTGGAAATTCTTATTCAAATTATCATTATTAGCGAAACAGAGGCCGAATCTTGAGTTTTAGATTTTTTGAAGTGATACTTCTTTAGAATCGTTGTGATTTCAAACTCGATGAAACGAAAAAATAAGTCCATAGTACCAGGCACTCAGGGACGGGGAAGAGTTAGCCTTAATTTAAATTCAAGTTTTACTTCTGACATGTGTACTTTGTACACACGCACTTTTTAAACGGTTTTATTTAGCTCACCCCGTTTGTTTTATTATTTATTATTTATTCTTGGGTCAAATTTAGTAATTCAAATTTCACCCTCTTCCTGTCAACCGATTAATCTGAAATTTTGTATACACTTTGGATTTTGGTGACAATACAATTATGTTTATTCATTATCATTATAAATTCAAGATGGCGGGCGCTACAAAATGGCGGATAATTTATGTTTTATTAATCCCATCAATATGGGTATCAAATGAAAGGGCTCAACAAGCAGAATACAATATACTATAAAAAATTGAAATCCAAGATGGCGGCCGCTACAAAATGGCGGATAACGTAGGTTTTTTAGCACTAAATGAATTAAACAGAATGCGAAATAAAAACTAAAATCTAGAAAATAAAAATAGGTAAAAAAACTTTTTAAGGGCTCGACAAACAGAATACAATATACTATAAAAAAATTGAAATCCAAGATGGCGGCCGCTACAAAATGGCGGATAACGTAGGTTTTTTAGCACTAAATGAATTAAACAGAATGCGAAATAAAAACTAAAAACTAGAAAATAAAAATAGGTAAAAAAACTTTTTAAGTTAAACGGTTTTATGTTAAACATACATTGCAATGTTTAAGATAAATGTACTAAAAACCAAAAAATAATAAAATAGATACAGTCGTGGGAATTATAAACATATGCATAGACTAGACTAAAATAAAACCGTGGGGCACGTCAATCGATTCTTCTATCGCACATTAAGTCGATAATTTGTAGACAATTGACGTGCCCCACGGTTTTATTTTAGTCTAGTCTATGCATATGTTTATAATTCCCACGACTGTATCTATTTTATTATTTTTTGGTTTTTAGTACATTTATCTTAAACATTGCAATGTATGTTTAACATAAAACCGTTTAACTTAAAAAGTTTTTTTACCTATTTTTATTTCTATCTATTTATGTTTCTGTGATCGCATCACGAGAAAACCACTGAAACGATTTTAATGAAATCTTTCATGATGATAGCTGGTTTTTCCGGTATAGGATACTTTTTACGACGGAAAAATGTCTCATTCTCTATTTTTCTATAATTTTATAATTAATTATGAGGGTATACTCGTAGCTGTTGAATGAAGAATGGATATATTACATGTAAAGTTGAATTTTCTTCAAGCAAAAGTGGTTCATAAATATAATGAGATTTCACTACTCGTGTATTTTAATTCTCTTTGTAATAGATTAAGAATAAGTATGACTTCGTTATCTACTCGTATAGAGCTAAGACCAGCAACTCTACTTGCTCCACTCGAGTTCGTTCATATTTAAGTTTTATTGGTTAAATATGTAATAACATCCAAAATTTTATCAAAATCTATATAGTGGTTTCCTCTTTTTTATTTACTACTTGTCTATTGGCAAAGGGAAACTTCGTGAGGAGATCTGCATTTTAGAGAGAATTTAGTAAGTTTTTGATAGACATGTGCCGTCTCCTAATCTGCATTTGGCCAGCATGGTGGACTGAGGGGTTAACCCTCATGTTAAAAGGCTATCTAGCTCACCGTGCTTAGCAGCGGGACGTTAAAAAGAAGGTAATACAATAACAACTATACGAACTAAGCGATAGGCAATATTATAATGCCCTTATTCTTATGTGTGGTATGGCAGGCAGTAGTGTCAGAAGCTTTAAAGCTCCGCTAAGCTTAGTATAATTATGAAAAGCCTAAGCAAAGAAAAACACAAGACGTCTTTGGCTTGGTTCATGATTTAACTTTCGAGGTCCTAGTCGTACTAAACTACAGTCATCTACTCTATATAGTGCAAAAACTATATTTTTTGTATGTATATATGACGTTAAAGGCAAGTACATTATCTATGTGTTTTATTTATACGACCTACAAACTACTTCTATAATACATTCTTAGGTTTACGCGAATATTTGACATTATAAATGAATTTATCTTTTCGTCTCTCCCGTGACCATGATTGCTGTAAGAATTCGAAACGTCGGGAACTAAAAATCAAAATAAATCCGTGACAAAATCCGAAAAGATAGTTTCATTTATAACTACTTCTATAGTTAAGTACTACAGAATAATTTTTGTAGAATGATTTTTGCTTTCGAGTCAATAATTTACTTTTACACTGAAATTTCTTTATGCTCGAGCGTATGTGTTATTAATGACTTTAAAGTGGATTAAACACTGTATGTTAAGAATGTGAAATATTTTGTTACGTACCGATTTTTTCCTTTTTATTTAAAACTAATGAAATACGAGAGTTGTAACGAGTTTGATGTTTATATATCTTATTATGTACGGGAATTCTTAAATTAAGTACCTCTACTACATATTATATACAGGTTATATAATATACGAATTTGATTGAAATTTATTATATACATATAAATTATTGTTAGTCTAGTATATAAGTAGATATAAAGTAATACATACATTACTTTTAGTATTATAATTAGCCAGAAGGTGGCGCTACATATACATGATAATATTATAAGTACAAAAGGCATATAGAGACGCGAGCGAAGTTTGGATAAGTGGTTAGTATATTTGATTTTGCTAATATAATATTGTTCATCATCAGCCCTTTTTAACATCCTACTGCTGGGCACGGGCCTCCCTCAGTACAAGGGGGATCAGGCCATAGTCCACCGCGCTGACTTCGAAAACTTGCTGTTTTCTCAGACATGCAAGTTTCTTCACGATGTTTTCCTTCATCATAAGTCAAGTGATAATCATGATAGAAATCATTTAATAAGATAGGTATAATAATTATATGTCTGTATGTGTTCAGCCATCATGAAATTTTAACGTCTACTGCAGGGCATGGTCCTCCCATAATCTCCCTTGATGTGTCAAGGGGATAAAACCATGGTATACCATCCTGACAAAGTGCCAATTAGGTGAGCCCAGTCGTAAGTAGGACAGAGAGAGAGAGAGAAAGAGAGAGAGAGAGAGTCGTGATAGAACCTTGCAAAAGTTAGAAGACTCGTGAAGTCCGCAAACCCATAGCCATCATGGTGGACTATAGCCTGTTCCTCTCGTATTGAAGGGAGGGCCATGCCCAACAGTGGAATGTTACAAAGGACTGAAAAGATATTGAAATATTCATGTTATGACTGATTTATATATTTAACCTACTTAATAAGTAAAACTTAAATTATATTGAACTAACTAGTAAAGAGGTAGTAATTATTTTTAAAACCTCAAATTTTTGTTATAATTTTTAAAATATTCTACTTATTACAAGATATTCTTTAAAACTAATAATAAAAATCTTAATGTTAAAGCAATTAAAAAATATATCTGATAGAACATAGCTCTAAGAAAAACAGAAGCCAAAATGAATCAATTTCAAGGAAAATTAAAAATATCTTGATACAAATAATAGGAGATTTTAGTATATCTATATAGTAACCTTCACGTCGCTCGTACGTCCACGTTTTTACGTTTGCCTTGAAAAAAGTCAATAGCCAATAGACCCCTAGCGACATCTGTCATGAATTTTCCAAATCAATGTTTTTCTAAGTAAATGGAATTGAATTATTAACTTTACACAGTTCTATTTTAGTTTCTTGTCTTGTACGATATCAATTATTATAAGAGGCTTACATTGAATGCTTAAAATAGGTGTTCAAAGTCACGGGTAGGAAGATGTCACATTTTCAGGGGTTATTTACGAGAGGTAGGACTACTGAATGAATTAACTGTGAATCAAACTGTTGGGCAACGTGTGGGGGAAGTGGTTTGAAATATGCGCTAACCAAGCCACCGCTTGGCAATTTGGCATTAGCGAGGGAACAGCTCAATTTAAATATATCTTAGAAGCGAAATGCTGACGCTTACCGACCGTTTAACGGAGACACTCCCAAAAATCGAAAATCACCGTCACACGCGTTTAATCGATCCGAACGAGTCGGGCTGGCCCTAACACGGAATTAATTCCGAGCGAAACAATAACGCACGAATCTTACATAATTTCTATCCGCCATCATGGAGACGACACGGGATTTCCGCCCCTACGCGCGAGCGTTACGCGCTGTAGCTATCCATTTTCCCATGCACAATAGCTATTTTAGTGCTGCGCCGGCGGCGATTTCAACCTTGAATTTGGAACGCACCTTTAATTTTAGCCGGTTAACCTAGATAGGGACCATTTCGAGTGCGATCGATACTCGCATGCGCGTCTCGGATCTTTTATAAGCGGTGTTGGGCCGAGTCGGGGCGGGTGAGTCTCTTGCCCGCTCGCGTGCTACTGCCGACGTTGGCTCGGGCTTCGTGGCGCACGCGTACTCTGTCCGTAACGATCGAACCGTCCGTCCTATCACTTGTTCCAAACCAGGTGTGACCGCAGCTTCATATTCCACCAACTCGAAGGAGAATCGAAGCGAAACTCCAGACGAAACGTGAAGGACATTTCAGATCGGGTATACCGTTTTTGATCTGATTTAGGTCATGAAGTGGCGTAATCCACTGTTCTACAAACACAATTTAAAGTGGCATGAATAAATGGGGCGGGTTCCCTCACACCCCCTGTTTAGCGATATATTGGCGCCTATATACAGGCTTCAATCCGTTGTCGGCTAGCGACAAGAGGCAATATTTCTATAAGAATTTTATGTGTCAAGTCATTAGAATGTAACATTGTAAGTGGAATATAGTAATTTTGTAGGTTAGTTACTAAATTTAATGTTGTTTTCGTATTATTACTGATGGAAAATTCAGTGCTAATAAATTTTGAAAGTACGAAAACTATACCTACTTAATAATTTTACCTATAATATATAAATTCTGGTTTATTATTTCGAATGTATTATCTCAAATTTTTTTATTATGAATTATAAAAACGATTCATTTATTACCTACAACAATCTATGCGCCCTGACGTCGCTTTGGTTTATTTCATCATATATTACGCTATAAAATATCCAATTTCGCGTCATCCACCGTTCAAAGATGTCGGAAACCTTAAACAAAAAACAGTTTAGTAGGTTTCTGTACATTCGTTATCAACGGACGGATGAACAGGAAAAATTCATTTACACTATACATAATAGTGAAATCTGAAATCATTTTTAAATTTTTTATTTTCTATTTGAAGTAAAGTTTCAAGTATCAAGATCGATTAACCAAATATTGATACTGGATATATTGAAAAATGCTAAAACCGCTTTTAGGTAGAGTCGAATTAAAGCAAATGGTAATTTTTGCTTATTGAAACCTCATTCATTTGGAAAATCAAGTGCCGGTTCCAATTCAGGTCTTGCACTTTTACATTTTCGATTTCGAACTTGCTAATACGTTGAAGAAAAATGTTGTATAATGAAATGACCTGATCCTCCTTTTATTAAGGAAAGAGAGCAGCGGGACTTAATTGAATATAATATGTTGGGATATTATTACACCGCGTTATGTAGTTCCTTGGTAAGCTACGAGGCTTGTGTTACGGATACAAGATAGTTGATACGCTACACATATATAACTTTTTAAATATACAAATTATAAATATAAATACCCATGACTGGAGTACAAACATCGTGCTCAACACATGAATGCCCCCAGCATGATTCGAACCCGCGGCAGAGCAAGCCTTCTTGCTTCAAGTTTGTAATGAACAAACTGAGTCAAAACTCCAACTGTCGTAAAAATAAATAAATACTACGTAAGTAAACTACAATACGTAAGTAGCAAAAATAATTATTGATCAGAGAAAAGTTTAATATTAATTGTAATTATATTTAGCGACCCGTATCTTCATTGAGTTTCAAAACGCTACCTCTATTATTAACATTCTCTAATAATTTTAAGGGAATTAGAAACTTTGTGGTTCCAAAGCTTTGTTTCGACGACACATTTAGCTAAGTTTGTAGTGTACATAGTGCTGTGCGGCGGTCGCGGGTTCGAATGGAATTGCACTTATAGTTACGAAACAAAACAATTCAATTATTTTAATTAAAAAAATAGACTAAGGTAAAAGCCTTAGTTTCTCCCGTGTCCTTGATTGCATTAAAGCATTCGAACCGTCGGGAATCAAAAATCAAAATTAATCCGCGGAAAATCCGAAATTTTAAATTATAATTGAAGTTTAATAAAAGTAATACAATTAAGTTAAAGTTTTAATTTCGGTTCCATAAACAATAATGTCGTAAAAATTTTATCGTATGCTAATTATTATGGAATTTTGTCTTAGTTATATATTTTATGTAATTATATCCACTTTAATTCGCCATATTTGAACTATAAATAAATGTACTCAACTAGTTATTTACGCTATTTTTCTTACGCTATCTATCTTACGCTCGGTAGCATTTTGGTTGCAAAATGCAACCAAAATGCAGGTTTCTTATTTCAATTTTGGTACAAGATGTCATCAAAACATGAAAAAGCCATATATTTTTATATTCTCGCCTTAATTAGAGCAGACAGCTCTATTATAGTGCAGATACTCAATGTAAAGTTATAAGTCGCTTATAATAGCCGTGTTATTTTTTGACGTTAAAATATTAGAAATTTTAAACTAATATTCTTATTATAAAGAGACTATCAGGTCATTGAAGAACTTATAACTGTGCTTTACTAAGACATTAAATTTATTATTAAAAGTATTCGTAAGCATTAAAAATGTATGGACTGGATTATTTATATATGTGATGAGTTTTCCACCACTTTGTTCCAAAGCAATTATCTAAAACAAAGTTCCTAATTTCATTTGACAGTCTGAAACATGTTAAGCAAATGTCAAATTACAGTGCTTTATATTTGAAAATGTTTGCTAAAAAACTCAAAATTAATATTAGTGCAAACTAAGTTACATTATATATCTATATACTTGTTTGGTTGAACGTGCTAATCTCAGAAACTACTAGTCCTAATTGAAAAATTCTTTTTGCGTCGGATAGTCCGTTTATCAAGGAAGGCTATAGGCTATATTACATCACGCTACGGCAAATACGAGCGAAACATCAATGATAAATGTTGCAAAAACGGGAGAAAAACATTTCTTTTGATTTTCAGCCTTTAGAACGCGAGCGGAGCCGCGGGAAAGGCTAGTTTACTATATTATATTATATTAACTTTTAACAATAAACTATTTTATAGTATATTAAGTTCAAAAATCATTATCCAGATATGTACTCCAAATAGTATAGAAACTTTATGCCATTTTTGGCCCAGACTTTATTTTCAGACGTTACATTTATTTGGCAGGTTACCAGGCTCTACGAGGATCGACGGCTTGACCTCTTACAGGGGGTGAAAAAACACATTAAGTTATACATATATACATTTATATTGCTTATTGACGATATTCGTGGTACAATTTACATTTTTTTCATAAACTAAATTCGTTCACTGGTGTAGTTTAATATAAGTATTTAACTGTGCTTCTAAGTATATATAAGAAACGATTTTTGTGAGTTCCTAATATACTGTCGGCTGAAGCGATTTTGATGATATTTTCAGGTAATCTCCAAAATAGCCCAACGGGTGATTCTGTGAAGTTCCTAGCAATCGGCAGTTTAAATGCAGACGAAGTCGCGGGCCTTCAAGTGTTATATAGCATATTTTTTTTTAATATTCCTCTGCTGGGCACGGGCCTCCCTTCAATACGAGGGGGATCATGGGCCTTAGTCCACCACGCTGACCTAGTGCGGGTTGGTGAATTTCACATGTCTTTCGAGAACTTGCTAGATTTTCTCAGACATGCAGTTTTCTTCACTACGTTCGTAAGATAAGTGGTAATCATGTTTGAAAAGATTCGGATTTGAATCTGCATTACTCGGATATCCAAGCGAGCGCGTTATATTGTTGTATATAAATTTATATATTTTTTGGATATATCGGAAATGATTCTATCGACTTGAATTAAATTTTGTATTTATATAAAGTATTGTAAGTTGTAACAGTATATAGACTACTGCTGCAGCCCTTTTTAACGTCCTACTGCTGGGCACGGGCCTCCCTCAGTACGAGGGAGATGGCCATAGTCCACCGCGCTGGCCTAGTGCGTGTTGGCGAACTTCACATGTCTTTCGAAAACTTTTTATAGACTACATACAATAAAAGAAAAAAATAGGAGAGTAAAGTCGAGGGAGGCTGCTAGTTACGGGCAATATTGCTACTGTAAGTCAACACATGCAAGGTCATTGCTATCTACTAACTTATATAATAAAGCATTATCGGAGTGTTGTGTGCTTATATTACTTACTATTCAACAACATATCTATGTAATAAAATTCTAAACGGCTCTACCGATTTTAATGTTTCTTTTGTGTATTTGTTAGGTATGAGAAAAGGACGTATATTTTTCACCCCCTACCCCCCACTCCCCATTTTATAGGGCAAAACAACGTTCGCCAGGTCAGCTAGCACTCTATAATCTATGTCGCAGTTCAATTGCCTTGTGTTAAATTTTAATATTTAAATTTCCTGATAGTGTGGCTTAATTTTTGGAAATATGGTTTTTACTACGAAAATAAGCTCTAACTCCGGTTGAATTATATTTGATTGGGATGTTCTCATAATATACTGTAATGATTTTAATGTGGTATTCACTGATGGATAAAGAGTTTATTTAGGTCAACTTATAGAAAAAAAAATATTGATAGCGATATTATGATAATTTTGAGTTGTAAATACGAGTAAGTTGTAAAATTTTTTTTAACTATGTGTGAATAATTTTCAATAAGTAACATTTGCTTTTCACGTTGCCATAGTCGGACTATAATTTAGTTTTAGGTGCTTACCGAATGAATTGGATTTAGTTTTGGGTCTCGCAACTCCGATATACATAATAATTTGTAACATAATAACCACTTAACATACAGTGAAGGAAAACATAGCGATGAAACCTCAGGTAAAGACGGCCAACTTGAACTATGGCCAGATTACCCTCGTATTGAAGGGCCTTAATTGAGGCCTATACCAAGCAGTGGGACGTTAAAAATGCTGAATCATATTAAATCAAATCAAACTATACTTTATTCAAATAGAATTTTTGAAGTTTTTTTGAATAACATTAAGTGTAGAATATAACTTAATTGTCTCTATGTAAGCTTCCTCACAGGAAGCTACCACCGGCTCGGAAGACAGTTCTGCTGAGAAGAATGGGCAAAAAACTTAATAGTTGCTCTTTTTAAAAAAAATATTTGATAATACAAATAAATGGAATACAAATGCCTTTTATACAAACTAAAACACTTCAGGTTTTGTTTGTAACAGTAAGCCGGACTGTATTGTGATTCAATTTACTGCCAGTTTCAATAACTCTATCTACCGATGACTGGTAGTTACTTTCATACTATTTTGACACATTAAAAGTTACAACCTGTCAAAATCGTATGAAAGTATCTACCGGTAGATAGAGTTATAGAAACTGGCAGTTAGTAATTAATTAAATATTCTTAGTACAAAAACATCAGAGACAGCACCTCTCTAATGTTTTTTAATGTTTTAGGTGGTTATTTATAGTATGAGAACTGAAATATATAGACTACTCTTATTAAATTATAATACTTTTTAATATATTCTTCTCTCCATGGAATATATTTATTAGTCTGTTCACGCTTCATTTTAGTAGTTGGTAGGTAGGTACTTGTTACTGCACCCAAATTACTAATTTTAATTGCCTCGGCGGTCAGGAGGTCCCGGTTTCAAGTCTCGGGTCGTGCCAAGTTATTTAGTTTTACTGAAGTTAGGAAGTTAGCGGTCATACAGCACGTATTGACGTAGAGAAGTTGATGTTTTTTGTGACAACCTATTAGAATTTAAGATGTGTATTGAAAGCTTTAAGAAGTTTAAAATTAAAAAATTGAAGGCATTTAGTTAAGATTAGGTTTGAATTTTGTTTCTGTTTTAGTTTTCATTAAGTACCTATCCTTTTTTTCGTTTTTACTATTAAATTACCTAGTTTTTAATTGTTTTTTTTTTACTTTAGTGCATATGGTGACACCTTTAAATGTTAAGCATTTTATGTTTTTTTTTGTATTGCTATATGTTTGGTCTTTATTTTAAATGTATTAACAATTGTGTAAATAAATAAATAAATAAATTATTAAGACAACAACAAGGTATCACCTATCGATACATATATTATTTAATATTTATATTATTGTCACTATATAGTATACTCCTTAAAAATAAGATATTTTCTGAGATTATCTTATAAGCTGACCCGAATTACCAGCTTCTGTCATTCCAAATTTCAGCAAAATCTGTCAAGTGATTTTCTCCTGATGCGGTCACAGACAGACGGGCAAAAACTCTAAATACTATAGATTCGGCCTCTGTATCAATCTATATAAATAAAATGATAGAGGTCTGCAGTTGTGCGCGCATCACGGAAAAACTACTGGATAGATTTCAATTAAACTTTCTTTCTTAGACACTTTTTATTTCTTAGACACTTGGCCCTTATCAAAAAGAAATGATTGCGATATCTTCATTTTATAAAAAGTTATTAAAGGTTCAAGAAACAACGATTTGTATATGCACTGCGTGTTCAGTGATGTATGTTTCCTTCTCGCGGAGTAGTGGGGCAAGCGGCGTAGCGCGCATGCGGAAAACTTTGTTAATATTTCAAGCAACGCGGACGAAGTCGCGGGTATCAGCTAGTATCTAATAATAACTATTCCCATAAGATTTATCAAAAATAATGTAGTACAGGTTGGAATCAGATTTTTTTTACACGAGTAGATATGTTTAGAATTTATTATAAGAAAATCGAATATAAATATGGTGGGACATTATTACACACAGCGCCATCTAGTTCTGTAGAAAGCTACGAAGCTTGTGTTACGGATACCAGATAGTTGATATACTACATATATATGTTTAAATAATATATATTATAAATATAGACACCCATGACTGGAGTACAAACAACAAATGATTGCACCCAGCGGGACTCGAACCCGCGACAGCTGGCGCGGAAAGCAGGGTCACTACCGACTGAGCCAAACGTGTCGTCAAATTCAAATATTCCAGTATCAGAGCATAAAGAAGGTACTTTAAAATTGTAGAAATCAAAAGAAAATCATTAATTATTTGGTTATATCTTTAATCGATTAATAATTAATCAAAATAGCATATAAATTATATACATTTATGGTTTTAATAGGCACTACACGTAGTTTTTCTAACACATTTCTTCAAATATGGTCCGAAATTAGGCATTTAAAAAAAAACTTCAATCGATTTCATAGTATTTTTAATAAAATAAAAATTTCCTAATTAAAAAAAATACATTTCGAACATTCAATTTGCAATTGAAAATACTGTTGTATAACAATTTGGTGTTCGGACGAAGTACCGTGTTTATCGTCGGATCGGGACATTATTGAACAAAAATCTTAATAATTGATTACTTCATTTTAAGCTTTAACAAATATTGAGCTTTATAAAGCTTTCGTACAATCCGACAATATTATATGGATATTCAGAACAATGTTACGCAATTGGACCTACATACTACATAACAATCAACTATATATACATATTAAAATCTCAATGTATCACATCATTCATTCAAAGATATATCTTAAGACTATTGCGTACTTTAGTTTTGAGACGCATTTGGTTATACCCCTAGACTTTTAACTAAACTGAAACAAAATTTAGTTAAAAATTTTAAAAAATGGCGTCAACATGCAATATAGAATCGGTTGGTTAAAATATTTACTGAATAATTTGGTAAATATCGCTTCCATTATTTCTGTTGGGAGGTAGTTTCAAAGAAATCATTATTTGTCAAGAGATCATCTCACACGAATTAAGTTTACTAGGTTTGCGTTTCATTCTCATTCAATCGTCTATTTGATTAATTTATAACTATTAATAAATTATATTAGTTACCTATCTTAATACTATAAATTGCTTTGTTGTACTCCTTCTAAGGTAGCGGCTAACATTACAACTAACTAAACTATCACGGAATGGAGATTGTATGTTGGAATGATTTAGAATGAAAAAAGCTAACTAGATCACATGTCAATTTATTTTAGTATTTTATTAAACAATGGACATAAGTAAAGTTACATTTCATAGAAACAACATCTACAGGATGATCCAATAAAGTTCAAAGATGAAATATTCATATTTCATATTTTTTAAATTGATTTCAGAGCTGATGTCAAAAAACAATTGATTTAGCTGTCAAAAAATATTAAAATTAATAATAAATGTATCAATACCATCATCTTTAATAGAGTTCAGCGTTATGTCTTAACGATGGTGACATCGGTTAGTCAAAATTATTGTCCACCATGCATGGAGCACAACAACCAGTGGAGAGCGCGTGCGGGGGCTACTGCTCTCACTAAACATATGCTAAATCAAGCTTAAGCGACGGAATTTCAGTCAATCGTTGCATTTCTATGCTTGAATACGGACCAATACGAATCAGTCGTCACTTGGTTGTCACTTCGTTACCCAATCACAGCTGGCGAAGCTTACCCTCCCCCGCCGTAAATGAGTCACTTCGAACTAATACAAAAACGCACATGCTTTCTCCACTGGTTGTTGTGCTCCATTCCACTATGAGACATTATACATAATAATTGCAATTGATCACATTTTTGGAACATATCACAGTAGGCTCGCATTACAGCGTGCCTTATCCAAGTGCCTTTTATATTATGATAATAATATTATTAAAACGTTTAAAAATAGCTTTAAATATCGCAATATTAAAAATATCCTCCAAATTAATTGGCACCGAAAATAGTCAAGCAGTCGTATGTACGTGCCTAATACTGATATGACACTTAGCTGTTAATGAATCTAATACTCGCATGTTATATAAATGTTACCGCTAGGGCGTTTACACATTTAATGAAAATGATTGCTGTTTGGTGCAAAAGCCTTCATATCTATGCTAACAGCATTCATCTGATGGGTATTAAAATTCATAACAATTACAAGCTTTTTGGTTTTTAAGCCACATTTTTAAGTACTTAATCGGATACGTTGTTGCCGTACTCTTTACCGAAGATGGATAGAATGACGAATGCTAGTCCTAAGAATACGGAGCCTAATAGATCACCACAAGCCGTGAGGTATGGGATGGCTGCATTGTCTGGATCTTTCTTCTTTTTCCACATAAAGTGAATCAGGATGTATGCGAGGTATAATAGAACCATAACCTGTGAAAAATAAACGTATTATAAGTATATGAATGAGCGAAGGAAAAATTATTGTTTATTTTAAACTAGATATAATGTATTCAAGTAAAACATATTTTAACTGCCCTATTAAAGAGCATTTTCTACATGCATTTTTATGACAGACAAAAAGATATAATATTATGTACTTTTACGTAGGACTAGTTAATTTCTTATATTTTAACGTAACGGTTTGAATTTAATCGTTTTTTGTATTGTAATTTGTAATAGAAACGTAGATATATTATTTTCTCGATACAACAAAAATAGAAAGGCACAGCGGTTAGTATAAAGCTAGCTAGAGAATTTTGAGTTCTGACATTTATTTAAATCTCGCGACATATTATTCAAATCAAATCAAATCAAAATATTCTTAATAAAAGTCAGTCTGTAAGTCTGTGAACTACCACCGGCTCGGAAAGCTGTTCTGCTGAGAAGAACCGGCGAGAAACTCAACAGTTGCTCTATCACTATATTACTTCAGATGAAAAAACAACAGTAATAAAATAAATAAATAACATAAGGGTCTTAGTTCTAAAAACAATCAAAATATTACAAACCTGTACAAGAGAGCACAATAGATACGTAATTCCAAACGCAAACTCGAGCGACACAAAACCTCGGTACACGAAGTCCGCGACTATCATAAAGACGATCTGACCACACAATGCTAGCACCAACAACATGCGCGCCACTTTAGCAGCGGGAGCTGAAAACAAGATACCATTAGCATAAGTCCTTAAAAAATTACCATCCAACATATTTGGTGGCTCTACTATAAGTCCTTATAAAAAAAAAACTCGCGAAATGTTTAAGCTATTAAACATATAATTAAATTGACTAAGAACATTATTTTTTAATAAAAAAACCATTTGTCGAATCCGTTCAACAGATTTTGCAATCATTTATTACTACTAAGCTTACTGATATTTTTTATCTATGTACAATGTTCACACTTGTGCCAAAGTTAAATTGTCACATGATACTATAACATTCTGCCAAATTTAATCTGAAACTGGCTGAATATTTTGCATATGTTAAAAAGTCTTTAAGAAAAGACACTTCGTGTCTTTTCCATTCTACGTGACACTGGCGAAATTTCTCTTGTTAATGGCTTCAGAGAATTGAATTGAATTAAGAAAAGACAAAATAAGTTGACATATGTCAAATACTCACTTCCATGGAACAAAGTCTTCCAGGGCCACTCGATGATCCTCGTGTTTTCGGGTAAGATACCAGGGATGGCGGTCTGATGCAGATGGGTGGCCAGCCTTGAAGACTGGACACACACCAGGTTGCCACCAATACCGTTGACAATGGGCTGGAATACTTCGTATCCTTGGAATTTGTCGACCGCCTGGTCAAGAACGATGCCACCGATACTGGATAGATAAAAGAAAAGTTAGATTAACAATATAATAAGCTCCGATGGATATTTAACGATATCAAAGCCCAAATGCCAGATAAAAATTAGGTTTAGTACTTTCTAGATTCACGCCTTGCCTAGACTTGTATCGATATACCTAGTCCTAAGATTTTTTAGGTCATTAATAATACTATTACTGAGAAATGGACGTACCCGCTAATAAATAGAGCAGAAATGACAGGGGTCCAGCCCGTAGTTAAGACTGTCTTAGTGTATTTATTTTTATACACTATGTAGACCCACACGGGAAGGAGACAGTAGTATACACATAGGAGAGCGATGGGTTGCCATAGGGATATTTCTGAAAAAAGAAAATAGTAGGTTATATAAATTATTTTGTTATGTTATAATATAATATGTAAGCTATACCACAGAGTGACCAATTTTAATACTTTCTTAGGTTTACGCGAATATTTGACATTATAAATGAAACTATCTTTTCGGATTTTTGACCATGATTGCTGTAAAGCATTCGAAACGTCGGGAACCAAAAATCCAAATAAATCCGCGACAAAATCCGAAAAGATAATTTTATTTATAATGATAAATTTTAATTGAAGTCGAAAAAAATAGCATTAAAAGCTTTTTCGGTTTGTGTCTAACATTTATTACACAAATAAAAAGACAAAACTTAAAATAAAGCCTTATAATGCCGTATAGAAAACTACTTTAGCAAAGCCAGGGTATACCACTATTTAATAGAAAGTAAATAAATACAAATTTACAGATATTATCTATACTAATATTATAAAGCTGAAGAGTTTGTTTGTTTGGTTGAACGCTCTAATCTCAGTAACTACTGGTTCGATTTGAAAAATTCTCTTTGTGTTGGATTGTCCGTTTATCGAGGAAGGCTATAGGCTATATTATATCACGCTACGACCAATAGGAGGATAGGGCGGGCGTTAGTTTTGCGAGGTACCATACCGCGACTCAGAAAGAATTTGGTTTCCGGTCTTTAAAACGCGTGTGAAGCCGCGGGAAATGCTAGTAATATATAAAGCATACATGTATGATATACGTAATAAGGTAACTTTTATTTCGTGGTTTTCTTCTAGAAATAGATAAACTGTTGTGACTAACAATTCTTTCTCTTAGCTTCGAACAGTATGAACGTACTGTTATATCAAACTTTCCCACATAAAACATAACTATTCAGCACATTCATGGTCATAAGAGACTTTTGTTATTTTCCGTTTTCTTTATAAAAAAAAAAATTAGCAATTTTAAATATTCACACCGGAAGGCTCTACTTAAGGAATTTAGCTGATATTACAAATGCCTTCCTTAATAATTCTAATATAATTTTAAATCAGTTAGACTCGGAACGCGGTCGCGGCACACATTGTACGCGGAAAACTTAAATATACACCGGTATTGTAATTTTATTTAATAAAAGTCAGTGTGGTGAATGTGTAGTTTTTTTAAATATATTATACTCACTTATCTGTTCGAACATGTATTGAGCGGTGACAGCTAGCACTGAGTTGCTTACAATATCGCCGATGGACGCAGCGAGAGGTGTTGCCACATTATCCGGGTTCACTTTGAACTTTTGAGATCCGAAAATCACCATTACCATCACAAAGTCTGAAATAAAAGATTCATATATCAATACTATTCTTTCTGCCTACACTGTAAAATATTATAAGGTGAAGACGTGATAATCATTACATATTATAAAACAACTAGCGACTCGCCCTCGCTTCGCTTGGGTTTTTCCCTAGATTTAGCACAGGCAAAGCCGCGGAATCCGCTAGTTATGCATATAAACCTTCCTCTTGAATCACTCTATCTATTAAAAAAAACCGCATCAAAACCGTTGCGTAGTTTTAAAGATTTAAGCGTACAAAGGGATATAGGAACAGAGAAAGCGACTTGTTTTATACTATGTAGTGAAGTCCTCCGCGTCGACTGTCTGTTCGCGATAAACTCAAAAACTACTGAACTGATTTCCATGCTGTTTCAACAATAGATAGAGTGGTTCTTGGGGAAGGACTTAATACTTAACTAGCGGAACCCGCGATTTCGCTCGCGCTAAATCAGTGTACAGTATACACTATAAGAAGTTGTGTTTAATAATGAAAATACACAAACTAATAACTAATACGTTAATAATAAGTTGTAACTTATAATATACTCAGAATAATCCTATACTTGGTGTGCCAGCGGTTGCGGGTTCGAGTACCGCTGGAGGCTGTATTCATTTACCTGATTAATGTTTTTACTCCATACATGGGTACCACGTTTATATTGATGACATGTATTTATTTAAAGTAAAATCCCTAATATTAAATTAATGTGGTATCCATAACATAGGCCTAGTTGTAGCTTACCATAGAACCACATGGTGATGTGTGTTAATGTCCCAACACATATACGAGTAAACAAAATGTTTGTATTTTTTACCAGTTTAGACTAATCAGTAAATAAATAAACATGACCGATGAACTATATACTTATATATACTTAGACGGCCATAGATCTAGCGCAAGCGAAGTCGCGGGTTACGCTAGTAATAAATATAACCTATTTTACTCAGTGATGATGTAGGTTTCAAATGGTAAAAAAAAATTGAAATAGATCCACTTGTTTTTGAGTTTATTCGTCACATACAAAAATACAAATCTTTCCTCTTTATAATGTTATAGTATATTATATTGTAGTAGTTTTCTTTAAACGGGAAAGGCGGCCTTAGTTCTGCGAGGTACCATACCTTGCGACTTATAAAGTACTGTTTATATCATTGTCCAAGCAATTTTTTTTTTTTTTATAGTCTTAAAACCTTCCGTGGACCTTAAGGAACATAGGAAAAAAAATTAGCCGAATTTGTCCAGTCATTCTTGAGTTATACGCTTACCAACATTCATTTTTATTTATATAGACTAGCATTTCCCGCGGCTTCGCACGCGTTCTAAGAACCGGAAATCAGATTATATTATATATTGTAGTAGTTGCTAGTAATATAATGATTTTCCTCACCTAATACAAAACAAGTGGTGGTAGCGGTGAATATAGCGGAGGCTATGAGTAGTAACACGTAGTTCCCATTGAAAGCTCTATCCACGATGGTGTTGACGACGATCGCAAATATTGCCACTACCGTAGCTGCGACTATTGCTTGCACCTTTAAAATGAACATCTTACATTTAATAATATCATCATCATCATCAGCCCTTTTCAACGTCCCACTGCTGGGCACGTCGGGCCTCTCTCAGTACGAGGGGATCAGGCCGTAGTCCCCGCGCTGGCCTAGTGCGTGTTGGCGGACTTCACATGTCTCGAAAACTTGTTGGTTTTTTCTCAGACATGCAGGTTTCCTCACGATGTTTCCCTTCACCGTAAAACAAGTGGTAATCATGATAGAAATGATTCGCACATGAAAATATCAGAGGTGCGACATTTAATAATAATAATAATAAAATCGTTTATTGCATTGAAGAACAGTAAAAAAAGTTCACATTTACAAGGTGGCTTAAATAAATCAATGGCAAAGTGTAATAACTCATTTAATAGATTTAATTAATTTATTTATACATTTATACAGTGGCAGCCCAGTGGTGATGCGCTTGCTTGGATAACTGAGTGATGCAGGTTCTAATCCGGGTCTCGCACCTCTGATATTTGTGCTAATACAAATGTGCGAATCATTTCTAACATGATTACCACTTGTATTACGATGAAGGAAAATATCGTGAGGAAACCTGCACATCTGAGAGAACCTAGCAAGTTTTCGAAAGACATGTGAAGTCCTGATCCCCCTCGTAAAGAAGGGAGGTCTGTGCCCAGCAGTGGGACGTTAAAGATTGAAGCTTCGCATATATTAGTTTTTACCATCGTAAATCGTGTTCTTAAAAGAGAGTTAAAATATCATAGATATTTGTAAAATTAGGAATTAAAACCATGTAAAACCGATAGGTAGTAAAAAATAGTAACCTGAACTAATGATATGTTTCCAACCACCATGGATATGACTTCCCGCGGCGACTGCATGTTCCCGAGGTTCGCTTGAGTGGACAGACGAGATGCGAGGCACATGTCGAGGTTACCTGCAAACAAGAAAAAAACATTAAATAGGTACATGTTCTTTGATTTAGGCGAATTATATTTATAATATGTATGTATTTAAACTTATATATGTAGTATATCAAGTATCTGGTATCCGTAACACAAGCTTCTTTTGTAGCTTACCACGGAACTAGATGGCGCTGTGTGTAATAATGTCCCAACATATTTATTATTTACTTATTATTATTATTTAACGCCGGTGGTTCTTAGATAGATGGTACGGTATTAAATCACCATGGTGCATATCGATTAACATTTCTTATGGTATTTTGACGTAACTAAATATTTGTCATTTAAATAGAATTGTAGATAAGCCCCTTACTAAAAGGTACACAAAGTACTTAGTTTCAAATAGCGAAAAACTCAGAAAAATGCGACATATACATACCTATATTTATAGGTGCATGTATTCATTACATTTATCGTTCTCGGATAGGCATTAAGTTGATCAACATCACTTGATTAACGAGCACAATATTGTTAAATTAAGAGTTAAAAAAATAAAAATAATAACTTTATTATTACACAAACTAAAATAGGTGTAGTAGAGTACTACACATGATAAAATAAATTACTGCTAAATGAAAGTGTGAAAGACTGCCAACTTTCCATCCCCAGCCTACTGAGACTTCTGTAATAGAAAGATTAAAGACTCAATTACAAAACCTGACTCTGGACTCGAATTCAGAACCTCTTCATGTCTTGCAGTATATGCTAGCCACTAAGGTAGTGGCTAGCTAGTAGTGGTACTACCCTCAACAGTCAGAACAGTCAGTCAAATAAGGCTGAATGACCCGACTCAGGACTCGAATTCAGAACCTCTCGATATGTAGCCGCATATGCCAGTCACTACCCAATCAAGGCAAAGTCAAATATTATGGGTACAACAAGTAAACATACTAAAAGATACATATGCTATCTATCATTCTCATGTCACTTATCTGTGTAATTACAAATGAAAAACGATGAGTACTTGAAGACAACGGTTATTATTGCGTTGATAATGACAATATTCCATTGCAAAATATGTCGATAAAAAGATAAATGTAATTAACTACGTACAAAAATATGTCATCCATTTTATTTTTATTCGATGTTACATACATATATTAATCACGAAAATTTCGGTGACTCACTACCGATAATCGACTCTTGACTTCCGACGCCGTAGTCCATACGCTAAGGTCTAGGTTAGGTATATGTATATTATGTAACTAGACAGACCTTAGAGTTAAGATAAATCAGGTTATCATGTGGGACTCACGGGCTTAAAAGAGGCTCGTATAACTTCCCTCTTAATGGGGCTCTCCTTGTTTATGGGGCGGCAAAGGATCGCTTACTTTAAACACGACACCCCTACAGGTCTGGTGGAGCAGACCAGAGACAGAGAGACATAGCCAAGGGGCTGCATAAGTCCCACAGTCCACTCTGCTATTAAAGAAGTCCCTGGAGCAACCTCCATGGGCCATGACACACCGCGTACTAAGTGGGCAACGTCCATGTGCATTGTGCGTGTCTTAGCTTGACGACTGGCTTTTGGAGTTTGCCGGACGCTACTGAGCCCCTTCACCACGACAAGTTGGTAAATTAATATATAAATAAATAAATATGTTGGGACGTTATAACATATATCATCATCTAGCTCGGTGGTAAGTTACGAAGAAAGCTTGTGTAACTTATACCAGATAGTTGATATACTACATATATGAGATTAAAATAGATACATATTATAAATGTAAACACCCATGACTGGAGTACAACCATCCGAGTTTAACAAATGAATGCCCCAGCGGGACTCGAACCCGCAACCGCTGGCGCAAGAAAGTAGGTTCACTACAAACTGCGTCAATCGTGTCGTCAAAAAATGAATAAAAGTAGTATAAAAACGCGAGCAGAACCGCAGACAAGCATTAGTTTATCATAAATATAAAAATAGCTTCAAATAGGTTCCAATAATAATTGCACATTCACTTTGTAAATGACACATTGTGTTGATTTTATTGAGCGTTAACATAAAAGATAATTCCTTACTATTGTGTTGGAAAATTGAGTAATTGTAATCGCCTTCGTTTATGAGAAAAGTATTGCTCACTGTGTGACTAATAATAGCTTCAAAATTTATCGTATTGTGTGAATTACAATATTCAACATAGAAATATTTGATTCTGCAGTAAATTTCTACCTGTTCGGAAAGAACTGACGAAAGAATTTATATAATAAAGGTATAAAATATAGGTAAGGTACACCAGTTAGAATACAAACAGTGAATCGATGAGTGGATAGTAATTTTTATATAAATAGCGGGACTCGAACCCGCAACCGCTGGCGTAGCAAGAAGGATCACTTTAAACTGAGGTAAACGTGTAGTGTTAATAAGTAAGTAATTATGAATCAACAAACCTTTTAATCCTGATAGAGATGGCACTAATACGAATATGGCGTTTACTTCAAGAAAGACTTCCCAGTTCTGTAAAAAACAAAAAAATGTTATTTTAGGCTTTTCAATTCTAATGATTATTTATTCCCACTACATATTATAGTTTATATTTATACCAAATTCCATCTAAATCGGTTCATCGAGTTTTAGTTCATACATCACAAACATTCAAAAATACATTTTTCATTATATATTTATAGTTACTATAATATAATTTGTATGAAATAAAGATAATTGCAATAATCTTCTTTTGTTTAGAAATCAGTAGAAACGCTGTTGTTTACTTTTAATCTAATATCTTTGTTTCAACAAAACATGCTTTACACGAGAATCGAAGTTGCGCTACTTATATTTTAAATTTGCCAATTTCCACACCAGCAATAGGAATTCGACTTGAATTAATGGGATTTGTATGAAGTTTAAACTTCGAACTTTTTTAATGAAAAACATAAAAAAATATATTTAAGACGTAGTATGATGTTTATTTATTATATAGACTACACTAGTACACTGTAATTTAATGTTGTGTCATTAGAGCTACATTACATTATTATTGGCAAGTAATTTTCGCTTACTACTTAATAGTTTTGTATTTTTGTATGTGAAGGCAGTGGTAACGCGCTCGCTTGTATATCCGAGTGATGCGGGTTCAAATCCAGTATATATATATATATATATTTTTACTTTTGTTACGGCGAAGGAAAAGATCGTAAAGAAACCTGCATGTTTGTGAGAACCTAGTAATTTTTTGATAGACATGTGCAGTCCGCTAACCCGCACTTAGCCAGCGTAGTGGACTATGGCCTGACCCCCTTCGAATTAATGGGAGGCCCGTGCCTAGAAGTGGGATGTTAAAATGAGCTGAATACTACTTTTAAAAGAACACTTCTATTTAGATTACATACATATCTATTAAAGACTTAGTAAGTAAATTGCAAATAGTTTCAAATTTGTCAGAAACGCAGTACATATTTACTTATTATAGTCTCTTCTTGATAAGAGGTTGTTTGAAATGACATAACTACAAATTTTAGTAAACTTTAACATAATGATTTACTACCACAAGGTTAAATGAAATCATTCTGTGATAAATGGTAAAAGGAATTACTTTGCACAATATAGCGAGTACTTTGAAAATCTAACGTGTCAGGCGTCAGCCATAAGAAGAATTAGACCATGTCCCCTACAAAATGTCTGTCAAAGTCTCTCGACCGCAACTAGAGTGGGGTATTGGGTTAAGATCGAAAATATAGGTAAAGGTTATTATGACCACTAAGTTAAGAGAAATTAATGTAATAATTATTTAATTTTAATTTATATTAATATTTTAATTTAACATCAAAAATATTATTTTAAGTTTTAGTTTATGTTTATATGGGATCTGTACAATATTAAAGATAACGCACAATATATATTATTGGAAGTCGGTCAACAGCTTCGTAGCACTTATGAATATACTAGCTACTCACCCTGGCTACGTTCGAGTCTGTCCCTACTCCCTAGTGACAAACAAAAACAATTCTATCCCATGGGAACCTTACATTTTTCCGGTTCCGGCATAAACAGTAGCCTGTATGCTAGTCCGGACTAAAATCTATCTCAGAATCAAATTGCATCTAAATCCGTTTAGTCTTTCTTGCGTGTTTGAGTAACAAGCATTCATACGTTTATTTTTTTTAAGAACTAACTTTTATTTCTATAAGTTATAAGTCTGATTTTTGTTTGTCTATTTAATGTCGGTGTGTACTAATTTTAATGCAGTTTTAAATTACTTAAAAACGAATTTAATAAATAAAATTCAGTTGAAGCTATAAAATAAAATTATTAATTATAAATTATAATCGTATTTACATACAATGGATGTTTCAAAGCCGTTAATAAATAAAAAAAACTTTCTGACATTAAAATCAAAATATTGTAAAACAAAATAACATAGAAACATAAATTATAAGCCATCATTTATCTTATGTTCTACAAATTACAATAGAAATTGTAATTCAATAACTAAGAAAACACAAAGTACTCATTGTTCTTTAAGTATCTATTCAGATAACTAGTTTGTGGTTTACTTACGTCTTGCATTGACCTTAATCTTTATACATCAATTAGATTAGTACTGTATTTATTGTAAGAAGAGTTGAAGCGTTACTGGGAATTACCCTAGCAAAAATAACTTATAACTTCTTGTATGTATCTATGTTTCAGACTAGTACTTTGTCTACTACATACTACATAGTATAAAAAAAGTGGCTTCCCGCTGTCTGTCTGTCCCTATGTATGCTTAGATCTTTAAAACTACGCAACAGATTTTGATGCGGATTTTTAATAGATAGAGAGATTCAAGAGGAAGGTTTATATGTATAATACATTAGCGGAACCCGCGGCTTCGCTTGCGCTCAACCTAGGGACGAGACTAACGCAGTCAGTTAGTCAGTTAAGCAATCAGTAAATTAGTAAGTTAATATCTTATGAATTAAAAAAATAGAGATTATTAAAAAAGAACTATAAATGATAGCTTGCTTACCCTGACTGTCCCCAAAACCAAGCCCGCACCGATGGTACCGCAGCCAGCTATGAAGAACGGGAACGCGACCTGCATTAAGGTGTTCCACCATCTTTCTTCTTTTTTCTATAAAATAGAGAATATGTAATAAATTATACATAAGATGAATACTACCATTACATATTATGTATAAACTATATAGGTATATAATAGCTAGAAATAAGCCAGTTCGGGCACTAAGTATGTAGGTATATAAGTTACGATATTAGATGCAGGTCCGAATTTAGGAACCCAATTCCTAGAATTATTGTCTATTCTCAATTATTTCTCTAAAATTCTTATAAGTCTGCAAATATTGAAGGACATAATAAATCATAAGAGTGAAAAAATAAATAGATCAATACAATCAACTACAGTCTACAGAAACTACTAATTGAAAATTTTTATATTAAAACATAATGCAATTATAAAGGAAAATTCTCTTGCAAATTGAAATAGAAAATCTAAATTGAATTAAATGAAAAAAAATCAATTCTGTTTTTCACGTAAGTAAGCAGTTCCTTTGAATAAATACTTTTTTCAAATAAGTATCGCTTTGTGCGGAAATCGAACTCGTGACTTCCGACACAATTGTAAATCCTCGTTAATGGTACATAAAAGATTGATTAACGACAGTGAATTAAATTTTTTTTTTACTTTTTACCTTATTTTTCAAGTTAACTCTTTTAAAATTGCTTTAACGTATTTTACTAATAAAAGTTTTTGTTAAACAAAAACAAAAAAGGAACATACAATTTATCAAAAAATAAAAAAAAAATAACAATATATTACTAATTATTATTAATATACTCATTATCCACTTACAAAGTTACCTATATTATAGAAATTAGAAAGATACAGGCATGAGCAATTTGGTATTTTGACTTAAATATCTAATTTTGTATTATCAAAGGCGATTAACATGTGTTAAGGATAAGATAGCACTCAATTATTTTGATTACTGAAGTAATTATTATTGATAACAAAAGGTTAATGATTAACAACTATCTTATTATAATTTATACAATTATAGCACTTATCTATAAACATTGTTAGCGGTTTTACATTATTGGACAAAAATAATTTAAAAAATAGAAAAATATTTGCCCTGCCCGAGTTTCAAACCTACGACCTCAATCGTTGTGGAATGCGACAATCTCTTGTACTATTTTCTCACAAATGAAAAAATAAACTATAGAATTAAATGAAAAAAAATCGCTTTGTTATTAAAATTTACAATCTGTAAGCAGTCTTTTTTTTAAAAAAAAACTAGTTTTTTGATGCATTCCACTCGTGTATTTTTACATGTATATTTGCTTCGATAAAATTGAAAAATACAAAAAAATAACAAAAAATAAAAATAATAAAACTTTTAAATACTAGAATAGATTAAAATATAGTCTCAAATGATTCCTTCCTCTATAAAATTTTATATAAGTAGGTAACATGTCTGAAAAAAAAATCGTTAGATCTAAAAAAAATACAAATATTATACAAATATAATAAAAGAATTATTTTTTATGTAATATAATTTTTGAATAACAAGTAATTTATTGTCTGTACTGAAAAAATATTTTAACAGTACGAAAACTTTAGTTTCCCTTCATTTCTAATTATATATTCTAATTATATTCTTATGTATGTAACATTTGTACTCTTTTCCTTTACTCTCTGCTTGATAATAAATTAAAAAAGCAATTATTATCAAATTATAATTTAACATCAAACATAGATGATAGAATCAACACATTTCAATGACAATGACTGATAAATGACATGACGTCAACTGACTTAAAATAGTTTTTAATAAAAGTTTGGCTAAAGCAGTTTTTATATTGCATTCGAAATAAATAAATATAGTAGGGTTATAGGGTTATAGGGCCATAGGAGTAGACAACAACTTCTACATCTCGTTCAAATCCCTCAAGCCGTCATACCGTTAAGAAGCACCACACAAAAGTTCTATACCTACATATAAATGAAAATTGTAGTGTCTGTTTTTAATTTCAAATTAACAGCTTTTCATTAAATGCTTAATATGAAAGTATAATACGGTACTATTTACT
Organism: Boloria selene; assembly: GCA_905231865.2. Classification (NCBI taxonomy): domain Eukaryota; kingdom Metazoa; phylum Arthropoda; class Insecta; order Lepidoptera; family Nymphalidae; genus Boloria; species Boloria selene. The sequence continues at coordinate 6,004,748 of HG993156.1, forward strand.
AACAACAAAAAGCATCATTTAATTTTTTGTTTGTATGCCTGTTTGTTTATTCCAGCTAATCTCTGAAACAGCTGGACCGATTTTGATGTGACTTTCACTAGCAGATAGCTAATGTTAGGACTTAGGAGTAACATATAAATTTTATTTAATTAGTTTACGGGATAAATTTTTGTTCTAGGGACACCTAAGGTACGAACCCGAGTAAAGCGAGGGTGAGTAGCTAGTATGTAGCTATGTTAATATTCACTACTAATAGTATACAGCTATGTTAAAAGTACTAGGCCAGCGTGGTGGACTATGGTCTCATTTCTGATCCCCTCGAAGTGAAGGTAGGCCCGTGCCCAATAGTGGGACTTAAAAAAGAAGAATTTAATACAATAGGTACATATTAATATATTCGATCATTATTTTTATTTAATACTACTCTGTGATCTATGAAGACCAATAAATTAATGTAAGTTATGTATTTAAATGTGCGCAGTTAGCCCCAAACGAATTAAATTTGATTTAATATTATTGCTGTAAACTATAAAATATTCATAGGAAAATTATCGAAGAGTATAACTTCATTACATATATTTTGGTTATTATGCGACTTGGTTATGTATGACATGTGAATTATTAACTACTTGTTTACATTAACGGTATGAAGTTTAGTACTTTGTGAATGTAATTCTTTATCTTCATAATAAAATTTAATCACAAGTAATGCGCAGTCTAGTTTGGTACACTCCCTCTACCAAACTATAGGTAAGATAAAACTAATTGAGAATTTAAGGATGAAAAGACGGATAAATAGATAAATAATATGTTTGGACATTATTACACATAGCGCCATCTAGTTCTAAGGTAAGCTACGAGGCTTGTGTTACGGATATCAGATAGTTATAACACTACATATTATGTAAGTTTAATTACACACATATTATTATAAATATAAGTATATGTATTTAAACTAAAATAGATGAGAATTAGATTTTTTTAAAACCAGCTCTTATGTCATCTCTAAATAAACAGAGAGGGAAATTATTGCTTAAACAGTGCATATTCACTAAATTAATCAATTGATGATTTTAAAATTTTACTACTTAAATGTTATTTTAATTAAAAAAAGTATTGTATCAATCGATTCTCAATAAACCGTAGATATCGCGTAACATACGAGTACATACGGACAAACAAATTACAGTCGAACTCTCCCTTTCGAAGTCGGTAAAAAAGCCGCCATTGATATATGAAATGTATATTATTTATATTTCAAATGTTTATTTACATGATATACGACACACGTCGCCAGTACCGACGCGACATAACAATAGAATTGATGTAGGTACTCGACTGTATAATATGATTGCTTTTTTGCACTATACAAATATTTTTATTAATGTTTACTAGCAATTTGCCCTCACTTTGCTTCGGTTTATTTGGCGCAGAACCTTAATCCTAACTAATATTATAAATGCGAAAGTAACTCTGTCTGTCTGTTTGTTGCGCTTTCACCCCAAAACTACTAAAACCTGAAATTACGCCATTTATAAAGCTAGAAGCTTGAAACTTATTTTTTAGGTTTTTGATTAGACATAAATCAATAAGACATTCAAAGTGTGTAAAAATTTTATCCTTATGGGGGTGCATAAAGGCGAAACTGAGTGAAGCGAGGGTGAGTCGCTAGTTCTTTATAACTTAGGTTTAGAGAAATTATTCTCAAAAAAAACCAGTCACTTTAATAAGAACCTTATAATTAAATGATGTTGAAATTTACACATTTCTGTTGATCATCTTTTATTTTCTTTACGAACAAACAGATAAGGAAATAATAAAAAAAAACCATTTATAAACAGCACCAAAGATAATAAATGAATGGGAAGATTGACTTCATTTTTATCATTCCTGATCATCTGTTCATAATAAAAATGTTTATATAATCAATTAATTACATTAATTATCCCTTAAATGTCATTATTCAAGTGGGGTGAGACACTTCGATACAAGATATCGAAGTTTCTATAGAAGATAAGATTCAAATAAATCACAAAAATAAGTCAATCCTATCTATTATCCTGCATTACTACACTAGTGTCGACCTTGCTTCGACCCTCATACAAAATAAAGACTACTGAACATTCCAACTATTTAATTTTTATTTATAGGTATAAGGTAAATAATGCAAAGGTTATTTTGTTGGTGTTATTTCAAAGATTTTTCTATAAGGGGATAAAAGCGCCATAATAAAAGCATATAATGTATAAGAGTTGATTGGAACCCATGTAACAATCTCTAAAGAAAAGCTTGTGAAGTTTCATATCGATAGATAAATTACATCCCAAAGATGAAGTGGGAGTTCCCCTGAATATAAGGCAACCTTACTCCCTATGTGATTTGCCTTTGTATGACACGTTTGACTCAGTTTGTAATGGATACCCTACTTGCTGTGCCAGTGGTCGCGGGTTCAAGTCCCGCATATGCTCTCGTTACGCTCATGGTTATTGATCGGCTCCAAGACGAAGGCGCAAGGAGATATTCAAAGTTTATTTTTGAAGTGAAACTTCTTTAGAATCGATGTGATTTCAAACTCGATGAAACGAAAAAATAAGTCCATAGTACCAGGCGCTCAGAGACGGGGAAGAGTTAGCCTTATTTTAAATTCAAGTTTTACTTCTGACGTGTGTACTTTGTATACACGCATTTTTTTTTTAAATAAAAATTAAGTAGGTCATAACAAATAATTCCATCAAAATATAAAATTAAGAAAAATCCAGCCGTATGATTAGAATAATTGCGATTATAAGGACTGTCACAAATTTTTATCTGTTGTACTAAATTGACTAGATGCCATTAGTGGCTTTGTTTAAAACCAAATTTTGGGGGAACTCCCTAGAACTATATTCTTCTAGGGATTTCCCCCAAACAAATCAATGAGAAAAATTATTATGAAAGTATGATACAGAAATAAACATAGTCAAACATATTTCACTTAGATTAACTTACTTTAGTTTATGTTAATCACTTTTATCTTGAATAGAACAATAATTTTTCTAATTGTCTTCACAATTGCAAAAAAAACTTCCTTCAATTTATAAAATGAATAATGTTTTTGCTGTATTGAAGTAACAATGTAGCATTTAAATATAATTTTCACGAACGCTTCACGAATTAATCATAAAATTTAAATGCGAAAAACCTAGCTATGTTTTCTTAAACATTATAAATGTAGTTTAGAGTAATTTAAGAACTTCCTGTAGAGGTAGCGAGCCGGTAAAAAAGTTAATGCTGTTATAATAGCGAAAGTTTGTTTGTGTGTTTTTTGTTACGCCTTGACTGAACTTGAACTTGACTTGGATAAACCGGAAACTAAACTCCTTCCAGGAGTTAGATAGCTAGTTGATATTAATAATTTAACGACTGATTAAAATTAAGCCAATTATGAGAATGTTTTTACAACCTTCAAGTAAACAAATTTGCTGAAAAAACTTGGGAAGATATAAACTGAGCAGCTCCTGTATAAAAATCTTTAAGGGGAATGATTTATAAGAAATTGGCCAAACTCAAGTACCTACCTAAGAAACAGCCAGCTAAGGAAGGTTAAAAAAATTTGTCATTTGCAGAATTTTTATAACCATATATAGGTCAGTAAAAAGGCTATGAAATGTCATTTTAATGAAATATGTGAAAATTGCAACCAAAAATATCTAGAAAACTAGTTTACTTAATTTTCAGTTTGACTTTAATTCTTAGAAGATCAGAGGAAAGTCTGAGAGAAAATCTGTACCAGATGCTGATAATGATAATACTCACTCCAGATAATGGTTGTTTCTCGGCATCTGATTCTGCGATCTTCTTTTCTGGAGGGTCGCCGATACTTTTTAAGTCCCCGTTGGAATTCATCGACGCCATAGTAAATCCAGTGTCTGGACTGCCAATTTCATCTGAAACCAAATAATCTATTAATATTTGATTCTGATTTTATTAGATATTAGATACAGACTCCTCTTATTTTACTGAAGTGTTTTTATCTCAAACGGTTATTTAGTTGTATTCAGCCCTTTTTAACGTCATATGCGCGAAATATAATGAAATATCTCTAGCCCTACCTGACATCGACATATTTCACAACTCTCATGCAGTTTAAAAAAAAACTGCGAAGTCATAGTCATAGTATATTATATAGTTACTTATATAATAATCATATTAGGAATGATTCGCACATGAAAATATCAGAGATGCGAGGCCCGAATTCGAATCCGCATCACTCGGTTATTCAAACGACCGCGTTACCACTAGGCTTCCACTGCCTGTAATATTATTTGTTATCCGTAATCCGACCCTAATTAGAAATAGGAAATGGCCTGAGGAAAATGTCCTTTTCTCTTTAATTGGAGAAATTTGATAAGGGCTTTAGTTCGTTCCCGAAGGTACCTATATAATATAAAATTGTATTGGTCATATAACACTTGCCTCGATTCTAATTAAGAAGATAGAAACAGTATCTAAGATACAAATATCCATACCAACTGTCTGCTTAATTCAAATGCTACGAGAGAGGTTTTACTGAGTGTCTTCTCGTCTCAAGGTACACTTTGATTTTAATCAGTGAATATAAACAAAATTGAAGTGTCTGTTTTTTAAATTAACAGCTTTTCACTAAATGCATATAAAAGTACATATATACGTTACTTACAACAAAAGAAGAATTTTAAAATTTTTGTCCGTCCGTTTGTTCCGGCTATCGCTGAAACGGATGGACCGATTTTGACGGGACTTTTATTCGCAGAAAGCTAATATGATATGGAGCAACTTAGGCTACTTTTATTTTATTAGAAAATTATAAAAACCGTTTGATTTATTTTAAATTATGCCCAGCGAAGTAGGAAGGGCTTGTTAGTGCTTAAAATACGAATGAATAGATCGAGAAGTTATAAGTTTTTTTTCTTTTCCATTACCATAATCGATATTCCATTTCAATTCTTCGCCTTCGAGTGCCTTCTCGTCTCAAAGTACACTTTGACTTTAATGTACTCTTCGCTTGAGCGGTCTTATACATATTCTATGAGGTGTTCTATATATCTTTCCATACCAATGGACAAGTTGTGGGTAATTTGTGAAACTTAGGTATTTCCTTCCTGTAATAAATGTGAAAGAACCGACCATTGTCTGCTTGCTTTTGAAGCGAAGCTAGATATATTTTTTGAACTATTAAGACGGTGGTAATGTGCTCGCTTGGATAACCGAGTGATATGAGTTCAAATCCGGATGCAAAACCCGGTTTTTTTTGGCCGGATCCTCTTGTATTGAAGGTAGACCCGTGCCTAGTAGAACGTTAAAAAGGGCTGAATACTATTATATAGGTGTATTTTTATATATTTTTTTAAATACTTAGTAAAACTTTTAATGGACCCTTTACTTAATCCGTCTGTATTATAGGTCCGTCAATTTCAATTCAAGTGTACCATTCTTAACTTAAGCTCAAAGTTTTTCAACCACATTACGTAATAAGGGATTAAATAAAAGTATTTATCAATACCTACTTTAAGATAAAAAAGTAAATAGATAAGAAAGATTTTTACAAAAAAATAATATAAACGCTATGTTGTGGGCAGACACTGCGAAGGGCATTTGCTGTGTAGTGCTTGTGTCGAAAAAAGCAAGTAATCTGCATTTTTTTTTCTTATCAACGTGAATGCGAAGACGAATATATTCGTGATACGCGCGTTGCGGGAGCGCTTATAAAATGTGATGCACAAGTCCTCTTAATTTTATCAGCGCTAATACGTTAATGCGTTTAAGAACGCGGGTCGTAGATTCGTTCTTGGACAGGGCCGTGCGGTGCAAAAGCGAAGTGTAATAAGTCAATAGCAAGTCAATCAGTCCGTGTGATTTGCCCTTCGAAGGATAAAAGCATCCTTATTCTAAGGATTTACCGATGCTTCCCATGACACCGTGACAGCCGATAACCGTCACCGGCTATGTACGCCTTGCAAATAAGTTTGCATGTGATATTTCGGTCGGTGTAATAGCGAGTTTGTCTACTTACACTTTAAGACTGTTCTAATACACCCTTAAATTTATATCATGATAAGTTTTTATCATGATAAGTTTATATCATTATATGTAACTATTTTCACGTGTATAATGAATGTTTTGTGTATATTTTTAGACGACTTAATTTTTGTTTTTCTAGCACGCGATATCTTTACGATATTTTATCAATAATCAAATTATTTTTTATTGACTAAGCTTATTAGTTATTGTATTAGGTACTGATTTCATATTAATAATAATATATTACTGTATTTAACCATATACCTAATATAGTTTTAAATACGAATACACCAAAAATAGAATATTGACAATTAAAAAAAAACAATGATGGGACATTAAACACAGCACCGACGTAGCTACGAGGCTTGAGTTAAGGATACCATATACAACACATGTCGTAACTGGCTTACTAATTCATGCTCATTATACAAATAAATGAAACTGGAATCGAACCCAAGACAGTTCGCACGTTACAAGTTGAGCCAAACACGTACATTTCATTTATAATTCCTATTACTAACACGTTTAAGAAATTTTACCATACTACGAGTATATTTAATAGATAGGTACGTTGCTAGCAGGTAAGCCTGATGTAGGTACCTACTTATATTACTATTAAAGATAGTGTAACTTATTTTAATATTAGATAATTATTAAGGAAAATTTTATTAAAATTCACATTTTTGTTATTATTTATTTAGAATCTCTTCTATTTTATCTTTAAATTCAACGTATTTCCTTTACTGAGTAAGTATATATTTATTTTAAAATAAACTATTCATGGAAAACAATTATGATACTCGTATCAAAATAAAAAACAACACAAAAAATAACAATATAACGTACATTCGACGTATTAAAGCTTTCTGTCTTCTTGCAAATCTATCTGAGCTTTTCAAGTTAGAGCTTATATTAAATATGTATCTCTAATAAGGAACTCAATAAATAGATCAATTATTAAGATCTGCCGTTAGTGGCTTCGACGTCAAATAAGTATATATCGCAAGTGGTGTTGAAAGCTTTCCAAATGACTTTTAACTAAAAGCTACAACTACTATATCAAAAGGCTTGTTTGTAGTGATCCTACTTGGTGCGCCAGCGGTCGCGGGTTCGAGTCATACTGGAGGCATTAATTTATTGAGCACGAATATTTGTAATAATGTCCCAACATATTTATTTATAATATGTATATAAATGTTATTTTGGACCTGAGTGAAACCAGGTCGGGTTGATCGTATTCTCACTATTCAAGTTTTTTTATTGCATTCCAGTTACGAATAACAATTATTTAATGCAGAAATGACTCATACATTGAGTATCTTTAAAGCGAAACATGTTTTTAAAAGCGAACGGTTAAATTAAACCTCACTGCAGCTGTATATCGACAATCAATTTTGTAATTTCTCTGAGGGCTTACGTCATTTATACTAGCGAACCCGCGCTTTGCCAGGCGTAAGTTAAATTAAATTAAACGCTTTTTATAATTTTCTAGAAAAATAAAAGTAGCCCAAATTCCTCCTTATAACATTAGCTATCTGCGAATAAAAGTTCGGTCAAAATCGGTTCAGCCGTTTTAGAGATTAGTCGGAACAAACAGACTGATAGAGAGACATATGAGATTTATATGAGATCGCATTACGTCTATGAAAGACTTAAGTTAAGGCTATTTCGTAATGTACATACAGAGAGACAAAATTAATAAAATCTTTGATACTCGAATATATTATGATAGGTACATATGTTTATACCTGAGAATGTCTGGAAAATTTTCTATAAACTTTTTTCATACCTAATCTACATTTAAAATATCATAGTCATTCTTATTAGCATATGAAAATAATAATAAGTTGTATACGAGTTTTTTAAAGGTCACGTGTATAAAATTAATGAATGTGCCGGAATATACAATCATTAATAGACAATTTTTGATAGAATGCAAAATTCAAATTATTTAGGTACCTATAGAAACACTTTTCAATTAATAATAACGAGATTTTGGCGAACAAAGCCGTGGATCTCCTAGTACATGTAGACAAAAACTTGACCAATTATTTACTAAAACCTTCTTCAAGAACCACTCTATCTATTGATGAAAATAGCGTGAAAATCGGTGCAGTAGTTTTTGAGATCAGCGCGTACAGACAGATCGACGCGGTAGAGGACTTTGTTTTATAATTAGTGATAACGCATTGATGTAAGAACGTCTATAGAATGTAATGGCCTCAAAGTCAAGGCAGACATTTTTTCAGCGTAAAAATCGAGTATTTGTTTACTGTAAATCAACACTTTACTCAGAACTGATGGAAGAACCTCCAAAGTAAATAGAAATAATCTGGAGAAGATCTTCTTTGTAATCATGTAATGAAATTATATACATACTTATTATATACATAGCTTATCATATATTATATACATAGCATATCTACGACCCTTTTTATCAACTTAAAGTTTAAGAAAACTAACACTTAATTGTTCCCGATTGTTAATTTGAAAAGCTGATGGAAGCATAGCAAAAAAGCCTGTCTGTAGATAAATAAAAAAACAGATAAACCGATTGAGATGAAATTTTGTACGAAGATAGTTTGAAATCTTGGGTAGGACAAAGGATAGTTTTTATCCTGGAAATCATCCCTTAAAGTGAACAGGAGGATGATAGTTTGTTTGGGGAATCAATCTTTTCTCCAGTGAGGGATTCTTATACAGTGAAACCTGGTTAAGTGAGACATCAAGGGACCTGCAATGTCGTTTCACTTATAGAGGTATTCCACTTACCCAGTGTCTCAGATATCCAGGTATAAATAAATATCTGTCTCATTTATAGAGGGTTCCGTTGATAGAGTTTAGTGACAGGTTATTTCAGTTATAAAGGTGCGATCAAACATAACAATGTTATCTCAGTTACAGAGGTTTATGCATATAAAATTTACTCCCTGTCTCAGTTATAGAGGTAACTATGATGATGAATCGAAAGAACAAATCCCAGATATAGAGGCTTAGCTCGTCCCACTAACAGGGGTAATTTAATGCCAAAGTGTTGGCACCTCAGCATGAGTTCCAGTTATGGAGGTTTCTCACTTATCCAGGTCCCACTTAACCAGGTTTCACTGTACCTATATTTACATAGTTTCTATTCCCGTGCCTAGGGATGAAACTCGAGCGGAGCCAGGGTGAAGAACTAGTAGCTACATATATGTATGTATTTGTGTTACATAATACTATACAAGTCATTTGTGAACACCCAACACGTCATTCCCTTATATTTCTTCATTTTAAAATAATTATGTAACTATGGCGTAAGATATTGTTATTTAATATTGAAAATTTTCCGTGGCATTCAGGGCAATTACAAAAGCGGATTTTTGAAAGATCAATTACTTATCGTTGTACCAGATACCGCGTATAAGAGATAATCTGACTAGTATACAAATACGTATATTTTTATTAACTAAGCGAATTTCGATAAAACTTTTGTACGCCGACGCAATGAAAAATATTTTTAATATTTACCGATCATCGTGTATCCATCCTTTTTCCTCCAATACTTCCTTAGTATCATTTCTAAATTCGCACTCATGAAACTCGCCATTTTTACAACTAAACAGGCAATTGATCTTCACAAAAGTAGCACTGATTGTGATGACAAAAGATTTAAACGCGGATACAGTGAACTATTTCCTATTAAAAAACGTTTTACAACAACCAAATGACGTCGTCAAGTATTTAAAATATATAAAAATATATATATAAATATATAAAATAAATATATATGAGCACTTTTCTTTATTGAAGTCACATTTTACTTTTAATTTTAAGAACCAAAACTTGATACGTGCTCTAAAGTCCGTGGGTGAACTTAAAATGCATTCACTTCGTATTTTTGTAACAGCCATTAAGATTATGTTTAAACATGATAATTTTATTTGCTTGGACCTTATGAAGTAAAGATAAAGTCACAAGATGATAAAACTTGTTTCATAAAGTATTTTCACTCCTAATTAGCGGTAATGTAAATAAATACTGATATTGTACTGTAAAATTGTCATTGTGTGTACTATTCGATCATTTTTAATACGACACTTCTTAATATGTGCGTTTTAAGTTAAACGAGTCTATTTAATTTGGGTGCTTTATAGAAATATCTAATGACATTTGATATGAGTTTTTCATGTAAGTGGATTGACAACATTTAGGTTGCCATTTCGAAAATGTATTTATAACTAGCAAGCCCGTTCGGCTTCGTTGGGTGTAAGCACAGACCTAAATTTTCTGTGGGTGTAAGTTAAACTAAATTAAATTGTTTTTACAATTTTCTTATATAGTAAAAGTAGCCTAACTAACTCCATATACAATTAGCTATCTGCGAGTGAAAGTCCCGTCAATATCGATCCAGCCGTTTCGGTGATGAGTCGGAACAAACAGACCGACAGACAAAAATTTTTATACTTAATTGAATGTTTAAATGCAAGTACTTTCATAATATGTATTTAGTTAAAAGCTGTTAATTTAAAATTATATAAAGTCACTTTAATTTTTTTTATTTCTACTCACTAGCGAATCAAGCTTGCTTCGCTCGAACGCATCCTTAATTGGATGTTTCAACAATTTCATGGGTTTTTACTGTTTTAAACTTGGAAGTTTATATTTTTTTTTCTAAAATAACGAGTTATATTTAATTATAATAGCAGCTACCTGACTTTGAAAGTACCACCAATATTGGTCTAGCCGTTTTAGAAATGATCCTATTATTAACGACTTCAAAAAAGGAGGAGAATTTATATTCCATTGTACATTTTTGGACATTACAAGGACGTTGAATTATTTTTTACATAATGTCGTCCATTATATTTGCTTTTCATTTTATTTTTTAAGATTTTTTTAACATTTTTAATTCGTCATCGTTTCGCGTGGGTTCGTCATTTTAAACTGTTAGCAAAGATTTCCCAGACAAAAATATTGTTTGTTGTTGTAAAAATATTGTTTACTTTATAATTTCATCAAAATTTGTATGTATTTTTCTCATCATGTCGTCACATTAAAATGTAAATGTAATTCGGATCACGGAATATAAATCGCGAGAATAAAAATTGCGCGGTGAAATATCGCAGTGCGGACAACCCGTAAGTCATACAGACTGGTGAAATTACTAAAAACTAAAGACTCATCCTGTATTTTATTTTATGGTACAAAGGGGGCAAACGGGTAGGAGGCTCACCTGATGGGAAGTGATCACCTCCGCCCATGGACATCTGCATGCCCTGGCTTGGAAAGGGAGGGAGGGAGGTAGGAGGAAGCCAGGAGGGAGGAGGGAGTAGGGGAGGTAGGAGGGATGAGGAGTGGGCCTCCCAGACTCTCACTCACCGGACGAAACGCGACATCATAGCTGCCACTTCACGTCGGTCTTCTGTGAGAGAGTGGTATATATAAACTACTATATACGGGGCGTGCCGGCCCATTCGGCTGCTACCCGAAGGTAACAAGCATGGCACTACCACTAAAAGCGACTATCGATATTAATGAATATTTTAATAATATTTAGGTGCCAAATAATATTTAATTTACAGATTTGTCCCACTTATAATTTTATCATACGTAACTAGTGACTCAGGGTTCGTCCCTATGATCTAGCGCGAGCGTAGCAGCGGCACACATTACTTGAATAGTTAGCCGCGGGTTCTCGGCCTATGTTACTAATGGAGGTCGTTTTGAAATCGGTCCAGTAGTTTTTGAGTTTATTCGTTACATACAAAAATACAAATCCTCCCTCTTTATAATATTAGTATATATTAGTATAGATTGTATATAATATTAGGATATATTAGTATAGTTGAGACTTCATTACAAGTCTAGCGATATGGTCTACGTCTAGGTTAAGTAGATAAGTAGGTATTGAGATATGTTATCAAATATATACAGAAGGGTGGTCGATTTTCAACTATAAACATTAAGTCTTAATTACACGTAGGTATAATTAGCTAGCGATTGGCGGAGATAAGAGATATTTCTCTACATATATACAATATCTTAACTTATTCTATGATAAGAATAAGTAATTTACGTACCTATGTATAACACAATTTAGGTATATGTAGGGTTGCCAACTTTTTTTGACAAAAAAAACGTATTTGAACTAGTTTGGATAGGAAAAAAATAAAGTATTAGGGACAAAAAAAAAGTATTTTTAAAATTTTATGTTTTTATTGTTTTAAAAACGTATTTTTGTGTGCTTTTAGCACATGCTAACAATTTTTTGTTATCTTTAAATGTTACAAAGCTTGTATGACAATCAACATTTAAATTTAAATAAATAAACAATTCGTTTTTAATTAAATTTATTGATGCTCTATTTCTCTCTTCTCGCCACTTTAGATTCATTACTGAAAAAAACTCTTTCAGTGAAAGCTGAAGTGGCGGGAATGGAGAGTAGGTAAGAAATAATTTTTTTTATATTTGGTAAGCTATTTGATGCATTTTTAAGTATATATTGCCATTTTTCTACTGTACTTTTTACTGAAAATTCTTTATCATCTTTATCATTAGTTAATTTTCTTTGGATTTCTGCAAGTCTTATAGATTCGGAATACACATCGTCCATCTTAATATTTAATCTGTCTTGTAATTGGGCTTTTGTAATAACCATTTCAAAATGTTCAAATTTTACCTCATTTTTCAAAGACATTTTAGGAAGTATTGAAAGCCAGTTATCTTCGCTAAAATCAAACCATTTTATCATATAATTTAAGCTCATATTAATAAAAAGTGAAAAGTTATTGATAACTCTATTGAATGTTGCGGGTGATGACTTTTGAATTTCCTGACCTTCATTTATTGAAAAATATTGCACTACGAGAGGAAATAACTTAATATTCTTTTTATTTGATGCATCTGTCTGGAGACAGAAAAATACATCACCATGTAAACTATTTATTACATTTTCCACAGAATATTCCCATAATGAGTATTTTGTTTTACGCATCACAGTAAAGGTTGAAAATAAAGTATTTTTGCATACTTTATTTGTATGTAAAAGTATAAAGTATAGTTATCAAAAATAAAGTAGGATACGTTATTATAAAGTATGGTTGGCAACCCTAGGTATATGGCGTCTTACTTTTATATTGCAGATAATAATTATTAAATTAATTTGTTTTGTTTGATTTCGAAAAGAGACAGTGATAGCAAAGTGGTAATACGTTCGATTGGATAACCGACTGACGCGTCTTCAAATCCAGGTTACGCACATCGCCTATTTTAATGTTCATAGGTAATCATTTCTAACATGATTACACTTGTCTTACGGTGAAGGAAAACATCGTGAGGAAACCAGCATGTCTGAGAGAACCTTGCAAGTTTTCAAAAGACATGTGTAGTCCGCCAACCTGCAATTGGCCAGCATGGTGGAGTATGGCCTTATCCTCCTCGCACTGAAGGGAAGATCGTGCCCAGTGCAGGGGCGTAAAAAAGAAGGTGCTTAATTTATGCATTTAACAATTGCATTTTTATACATCTTATTGGTTATTACAATTCTTTGTTGTGTGAAAGCGTATATTTCTGAAAATAATCACCCCTAAGCGTAAAAAAAGGAGGATGATTGTTATTTCACCTAGTGAGCTTGTATAACCACAGGTATATAACTTTTTTCAGTGCAGACCAATTTTAATGATACTTTTATTTTATTATTAGATTCTTAAAATATTCTATTTCTATAGAGAAGTAGTAAGAAAGTTTATAAAAACGAACGATTAGTAATTTTTACTTACAGCGTTTTTTCTTAATCTTTTTTTCATTATTATAAATTACCATGATAATAATCGTTGGTTAATGTTTACACATATTTAAAAACTACTTTAATGACAATACTCGTAGAAGACTCCATTTAAACACTCGTTTCCTTGATGTTTATCTTTAGTACTTGTTTTCTTTTGTTTTTTTTTCTATGCAAGCGACGTATTTATTACATATATAAATATATAAACGCATTATATATATATAAATAAGTATCTGATGACGTTGGCTCAGTTTGTAGTGATCTTACTTGCTGTGGCAGTAGTCCCGGGTTTGAGTCCCGCTGGGGCCGATCATTTGTTGAATAGATTGTTTGTACTCGAGTCATATTTATATTTTGAATCGTGTATATTATAAATATTTATAATATGTATGTATTTAAGTTTTATATGTATAGTGGATTTTAAGGGGATATTTACTCCACGAAGGTCGGTAATGGTTTGTAACAATATTTATTTTATTTTTTCCGTTTTTTGGATTCATTAGTTATTTGATTCATCAAATTCAAAGACCATTCGGTTTTTATAGTGTGATTAAAGATAATAAATATTCAATGGGAAGAAAAAACTATGATTTTTTTACATTTTTTTGTATAAGTTATGTTTAGATGACACATGTTGGTTCAGTTTATATTGTTAGAACTCTAGCGCGCACATGTTCAAATCCCGCTTGTGGCATTCATTTGTGTGATAAGAATGAATCGAATTGTACTCCAGTCATAGCTGTTTATATTTATAATAAATAGGTTGTATTTAAAGTTATATATATGTGAAGCGTATCAACTGTCTGGTATCCGTAACACAAGCCTCGTAGCTTACCGCAAAACTAGATGGTGCTGTGCGTTAATATCGCAGCGACACAACAATCTACTTTATTTGTATAACCTTTAAATTAGCGAATTATTTTCATTGAATTCTAATGTTAGTTCAAATATATCTTCAAATGTAAAGTTGAAATTCTTATACAATAAACTATACGATACTAAAATCACTTATGAAGAAGTTTTTAACGGAGGCTAAATTTGTACTGTCTTGTGGTGCATTACGATTCCAAGTCGTATTAATGTTTTACGTCGAAAGACGTGCTTAGCGTATTATCTTAGTTGGATTAGAGAATCTTTTTTAAAAGCTGTGTAATAAAAATTTAATACACTTTACATTTTAAAAGCCAGTAAAAAGCGGAAGTGAGCTTTTAGCGCCATTAAAAGTTTAAAAAATGCTAAAAGCTTTGCTCCTTTGGGTACAAATAAACAGTATCGGGCAAAGATCATCATCATGGATAAGCTTATCTTAAAATTATGCAAATTTTTTATATCTTATTTAGTAAAAACAAATAAATATAACATAGTAAAATAAAATTTTAATCAATTTCATTATTTATCAAAATTAAAGTTGTAGCGCTAAAAGGGATAATGACATTTATTTTAATTAAATTAGCGACTCGCTTCGCTCGGTTCGTCCCTCCTACTTATACACCCTTTAGTATAAGTTTTACAAATTTTGATTTTTTATTATTATTATTAAAATCTTCCTTGTGCCTTAAAAAAAAGCCAAATTAGTCGAGCCATTCTCGAGTTTATTTTTATTTATATAGATGAATGTATAATGTATTTCCCTTAATGAAAGCGTAACTGAAAAAATCATGATGATTTTAGATCACAGATATAATAATTATATTTGTGGATTAGATAGATCAAAAAAAATTTAATCCAAAATATACCTTTGTCAACTAAGTTAATGTTTTTAATTATTTTTGTTATAATTTTAATGTTAATATTATGATATTAAAATTGTGAAATCAATATTAAGGCCATTTAAAAGAATTTCTTATAACACATTTATTTTTCTTTATTAATTACTATAATTAATTTTATTTTTCCGATTTAAAATTTTAAATTCCTTACTTCCGTTCTTTCTTTTAAGGCCTTAGTGTGAAGTTTTACAAAATATTAAAATTGAAAAGGCACTTGTATGAAAATTGCTGAAGAAGAAATGTTTTTAAGAACAATTTTGATTCACTTACTAATTTTATAAACCGTCATGTCACATTCCGTCTGCACACTTCCAAATACACAAAAAATCTAACTCAGTACACCAAAGTACAATCACATATAAATCTATTTTGCAAAAAATTGATTATAAATCGATCACATTATCTTAACTTAACGCTTATCTGTACAGTGATACATCATCGTATTATATCTTAAGTCCCTAAAGTATGACATACAATTATTATTGGTAAGATGACGTAGTAGGCGAATTTCTGATTTAAATCTGATCTAGATCCTTATTATCAGTGGTCGTGTGAGAATTCCGTGAGAATTCCACCAGTTTGCCAAATTTCACTTCAACTGGCTTAGGTTTTAGTAATTCAGAACTTAGTTTACATGATTTTACTATAATTAATATCAATGACGATAATTGACGACACGTTTGGCGCAGTTTGTAATGACCCTACTTTCTTCCGCCAGCGGTCGCGGGTTCGAGTCCCACTGGGGGCATTCATTTGTAAAACTCGGATGTAGGTACTGCAGTCATGGGTGTTTATATTTATAATATGTATGTATTTAAATCTTAAATGTAGTATATCAAATATCAGGTTTCCGTAACACAAGCTTCCTTCGTAGCTTACCACGGAACTAGATGGCGCTGTGTATAATAATGTCCCAACATATTTATTTAAAAATTTTAAAGTACCTAAAATATTTTTTAACCATCTTTAATAACCATCTTTTTGGATTTTTTCAATCAAAATGAATATGTAAAAAAATCCAACAAGGTATTAACTGAAACTAACGTCTCATCCTTATATTGTTCTGATTTGTACCTAAGTATTAATGGTTAGTAAAAGTTTGTAAAAAAATTGTAAAAATTATGACAAAAAAAATCATTTGCGAAGAAATTTGAACTAAAAATAGGGAAGCTTATTGAAGTACATAGATATCGTGATGGTGGTAGGAGGTCTTAGCGTCTGGTAATCCAGCCGTGTATAATTAATTTTTTAATTTATTTATTTAAAGCAAAAGATTAGTTTACAAAAATATATTCTTAACATAACTGTTTAATGTACAAGGAAAAAGTATCCAGAAAGAGTGCTTAGGAGCTCGTACTAGGAAATTCCGGTGTATAACGCCAATACTTTCATGAATCTCAAAATGTTATATCGATACCTTAGTTCGCAAATCGGTTAACTCCTTTTCAATATTTTTTTCAAAGGCTACCAAAATCAAGAAATACAATAATACTTATTATAAATTCGGAATAATATTTTGTTAATAATTAACGTAATATTCTTAATTAATCTAAAAATATCATGTTGTACGAGTTTGTAACACTCATTATTGAAATAATAACGATTTTAGTGGCCTCTTAAAAAGTTCACGTTAACGGAGTTAGCCGATTTGCGAATTAAGGTATCGATATGTGGAATGTGGCTTGCCCCTGGCACTTCTCTCATAGCAAAGTGTACTGTGAGAGCAATTCCCTGATTCTTGTGATATACTCAGATAGACCAAGGTCTTTCGTGATTCTGTAGCGCTCCACTAAGATAGGACAGGTAGGGTAGTAACGATTTTTCTAGCTTTGGTGGATACCAAATCACAACGCAGTAATATGCATTTCCCATTGTTAAAGATATGTACATTTTTATAATGGACTAGATTTCTTGGAAATAAAATATTTTTCCATATTGAGTACGTTGCTTTTTATACAATTTAAAAATATAGACTAGATTTCTTAGAAATAAAATATTTTTCCGCGGTAATAATATACTATGTTGTTTTCGTAAAATTATTTTTGTGTAAACATCAATTTAGATATGAACATGAAATCGATAAGTGCCATGCGCTAAGTATTTAAAAATCTTCAAAATTAATAGCATAATAATCCCATCATACCAATATAATTTCAAAAAATGCTGATCGAAGAAATTAAATTATAATGATAACATATGTGATTGATGTATTTTCACTTAACTATCTTTTATTGATATAAAACATTGTGATAACATCAATTATTTAAATTATTTAAATTTATATTTAAATTTTATACTAGCGGAACAGACGTTGTCATTACACATTTTTAGCTCCCGGTAAAATGTTTCAGTACGCATGCGCAAAACAACGTTGGACAACGACTTATTTATAATTGACCGAATTGTGAATCTAAATTATTCTCGAATACACTCGAACACACACAAAACATTTCATCAAAATCGGTCCAGCCGTTTAGGAGTTCATTCACATATACACGTACAATAGAATCTTTACTAATATTATAAAGTAGAAGAGTTTGTTTGTTTGTTTGGTTGAACGCGCTAATCTCAGGAACTACTGGTCCGAATTAAAAAAATCTTTTTGTGTTGGATAGTCCGTTTATCGAGGAAGGCTATAGGTTATATTACATCACGCTACGACCAATAGGAGGGGAGCATCAATGAAAAAAGTTGCAAAAACGCCTTACCGTTTTTGCATTGGTTCTGCGAGGTGCAGTACCGCGCAACTCACAAAAAAAATGGTTTTTGGTCTTTAGAGCGCGTGCGAAGCCGCGGGAAATGCTAGTATTCATTAAAATAATAATAGATTGTAGATAGGAAACTATTTGCTTAGGTAATCTAGATGCCTAACATTGATAATAATTTAATTAGCCTAAATATGGCATTAATTTATTTTGACATTAATAAATTTATTAATTACGAACAATTCCCGCGGAAATTCCCGCGTTCTAATCACTTTAAAAAAAGGAATAGTATAAAAATCGCGGCATTATCTACGTACGATTTTGATACTTATCTACTGAGTATCGCGGTCGGCGGGCATGATAGGCCATACAAAGCAGTGAGTCGCGAGCGCGGTCTCTACGAACCGAATATTAAAACACTATTATTGTACAATAAAGAGTAAAGAGACATAAAGAGAAGGTTCCATAATTGAGTTTACATGTATTTTTGTTAATATTCATACATAATAATATGTACCTCAACAGCTCTAAACCGTTACATAAAAAAATATTCTTAGCATTACAAATAAATTTTAGATATTTATTTTTCATATTTAATAAATGAATTGAATTAACAATTCGTTAGCAATTAACTTAGCTTATTGTAAAATTTTTAAATAATATTTTTACTGTATATTAATTATAGTTAGTACACTTATAAGTGATATTTCCTAACACAAGTGCTTATGCGCTTAAAAGGAGCTTCCTATCACAAATCAGTTTTTTTTTAATTTAAATAAATAAATAAATATGTTAGGACATTACACACAGCGCCATCTTGTTGATACACTACACACAATAAATAACTTTAAATAGATACATAATATTAATATAAACACCCATGACTGGAGTAGAAACATTCGTGTTCAACAAAGGAATGCCCCCAGAGGGACTAGAACCTGCGACCGCTGGCGCAGCAAGTATATAAGTAGAGTCACTACAAACTGAGCCAATAGAGTGAAAGTTTTTGTAATGTTTCACGATACCAAATAAAGATTTTATTTATTTATATATCACGAAAAAATGCAATTACCGCTGATAGTGAAAATTGGGTTGCCGTTGACGTGAGGCGAATAGTCTTCAACTTTGTCTGACGGCTTAACGACATCGGGTGCACCAACCATGCCTAGAACAAAGAAACACAATGTTAGATTGTTTTATAATTATTATGGAATAGAGTAATACTGGGTAGTATCTTATAGAAATTACTTTATATAAGCAATAGTATATATAAGTATCCTGTAAAAATTAGGTTAGGTTAGGTTAGGTTGTAAAAATTAGGTTTAATATCGAATATCTATTATTTATATCAGGCATATTTCGAACTAAGTACCTAATAATATGGAAAGCCTAAAATATCGCATTAATTACGAAAATACAGTTAACTCGTAGCATGGTACTGGTGGTGGAGAAACAACTCGAAAGATTAATTATGAATATGTACTACCGTAAAAGAAAACATGGTACGTTTTTAGGTTTGACCTGCAGAAAAGTCCCGTCAATAGCCGGAGACAATATAAGATTACGGCAGATCTGCATTGTCAACAATTGCAAACTATTATGAATAAGCTAGCCAATAATCGTTTAACAAATTGTCAATTGCTCTCATCCTCGATGTCTCGCTAGACGTTCGCTAAATTAGAAGAAGAACTGTGAAGTGTATCCCGAATTTAGCTCGCACAAATTACTGCTTTTTTGTCAATTTTTTCAAGGAAAAAAAATTAAATTCAGATTGGACAGTCAAAACCGTCTTCAGAGATTTTAAAGATTCTCGGTTTCAACTCGAAACCAAACCCAAGTCCCCATAATCTGCAGCAAGTAGACCTACGAAACACTATTGGAATAGCTAGTTATTTGACGAAGGTGTTCACGGTCGCAGTCATGGTTTCCTTCACGACGACGAGGTTATTACTTCGTACATGTAAACTGTAAAACTTGTTTTTACATATTATCGGCTAAGTATTCTAAAATGCTTACTTCCTTCATGCTACTTATCAAGAATAAGAATTTAAAGTTATTTATAATTATAAATACGAAACAACTGCAATATCTAAATTCCAGTTGATATATATTGTACTAGCCTATAATGTCTGCATTGCTTCGGCAGACCTGCCGATCCGTTGGGACTTGGGACTTTTTTCTTTTTGATTTGATACCAAAAAGTTACTTTAACTAAAAATAGAGTTAGCAACTTAGAATACTTAACTGACTTTCCAAGAAATAGCAGAAGATTTGTTGTAAAACAATTACATTTTTCTTCCTTATCACAGTCAATGAACAATTGTTCTTGTGAATTGCTTTTCTTTTCATAAAAATACGCTAGTATCAAATTTTTTACTGAATTTTCATATCTTAATGGCGTTATCATAAATAGCTTTTCGATTGTGAAATGTTTATTTATGTTTTGATTTATATGGAAATTTATTATTTAGATTACTTTAATATCTAAAAGGATAATGTGCCTAGTATTTATCTGGCATCCGCTTGTATTATTTCAATTAAAAGAAACATGATTTTGTGTTTTTAAAATATTGATGAACAACATGATATAAAAATCGTTTTCGTAGTAAAATGGCGATATGATACAGATTTTTTTCAATTAGATAAGAGTAATTACCTAATAGTGGTAGCACAGTGGTAGGCGCTCGTTTGGCTAACATGATTACCACTTGTCTTACGGTGAAAAAACATCGTGAGGAAACCTGCATGTCTGAGAGAACTCAGCAAGTTTTCGGAAGACATGTGAAGTCTGCCAATCCGCACTTGGCCAGCGTGGTAGACTATGGCCTGATCCCCCTCGTATTGAAGGGAGGCCCGTGCCCAGCAGTGGGACGTTAAAAAGGGCTGAATATGAATACATATAATACGATTACTATAAAGATAATTAATTAAAGTAATTTATTTGCATTGCAAAAAATCGATTGCTCATTTATTTTATTACTACGAGTAAATATCCTTCGCGGCACCGCCGCGCGCATGAATTTTTTTCAATAGAAAATATAAGTGATTTTCAGGTACTTATTCATTTTCCACAGTAAGCAATCAATTATTAAATTTAATGCAAAGGTTGTCATCTATTATTGATTTAGTCCAAGGTAGCCAATCTCACTGAAACTAGCCAGATGCGTAAAAGATAGTGTACGCGTAAACAAAATTGAACACCCTATTCGTCTTTTTACTGTCAAAGTCCGATAGGACTATACTTTGATGCGACCGGTGACTTTTTATGTGGTCTACTGGCACGGGTATACTACGCCATACCAAAGCTAACATCCCGTTTCACAGCTATTACTAAGACTTCCAAGAATAATATTTTTCCGAGACTCGAACCCAGGTCGTTCGGATCTGCAGACGTACATACTAGCCACTCGACTACATAGGCAGTTAAACTGTCATTCAATTTGTGAGTTAGGACAGTCAGGTGCGACTAATTCCCATTATCACCTCGAACGCCGCTCGATTGTCCTGTCTAGACGCCTTCGTTAGACGACGGTAAGGACTAGAGTGTATCTGTGAACTGTCATCAGTGTCTTAGAGTGTTATTTTATTTTACAGAAACTAAGACTATAATATCTCTGCCCTTTTAAGAACTATGATAAGACTGTTATCTATCTATTCTAAAAAGGTATATACGTCTATAATAAATAACATTGAAGTTTCTGTTTTTAATTTCAAATCAACAGTTTTCCACTATTTCAAAATTATTGTCTGCCTGTCTGTTTGTTCCGGCTTATCTCTGAACTCGCAGATATTAGGAGTAAGTTAGACTACTTTTATTTTAGAAATTTTATTTAGTTTAACTAGCGGGACCCGTGGCTCTGCTCGCGCTAAATGCTAGTATAAGTATAAAAGCGAAAAGTAACTCACTCATAACGAAATATCGAAAACCATTTGACGTATAAAGATGAAATTTAGCAAGGAAATAGTTTATAGTTAGTAGACGCCCGCTAAGAACGGTGCGACAGGACCTGATTAAGGTCTAAGGTTTCTCGCTAGTTTGTATGAAAGTCCTTATTTTTTTGCTACAAACTTTAAATTTGGCAGGGAATTGCTAGCTATATTCAATTCAATAACAAACATTCCCTTCACTCTTATATTACACTTGAACGCTTCCTAGAGGAACTATGTGTCCGTTTTATTTCAAGCTGAAAAAATCCAATGTCATGACCTTACATTCAATTTCCCTGTTAACGGGAAGAATATGATACTCTGAGAGTCGTTCTCACGTCTGATTAGTCCATTTACGCCTTTTCAGAAGATGGGGGGTCCTGTTATATACAGCTTAGTATACATTGTTTTTACTAGTAATCTTCTAGTGGTCGAAATTAGAATTAAAAATTTTGAGGAAAATATATGTATATGAGTAGAATTTACGTATACAATATATATAAAAATATTTTTATAATGTTAATGAAAAAATAATAACTCGTGAATCGAACTCAGTATAAATTCAAAAAATATCCAGTGCTACTGGACTATCCACAGCGTCATTTTTATTATACTGATAAATTTTTCATCTAATCACCATAATATTTAATATCACTAACGATTTACCCTTGCTTCGGTCAGATGAATGGCATTTGTATTTATACATTTTATTTCGACGACACGTTTGGATCAGTTTGCCTACTTATTGTGTCAGTGGTCGCGGGTTCGAATCCCGCAGGGGGCATTCATTTGTTGAGCACTAGTGAACGAGCACTCTAGGCAAGGTCATATATGTGTAGTGTAGTGTATCATCTATGTGGTATCCGTAACACAAACCTCGTACCTTACCACGGAACTAGGTGAAGATGTGTGTAATAATGTCCTTACATATTATTATTATTATTTACATTTAAGAGTAATTACCTAACTGTGGTAGCCCAACGGTTACGCGCTCTCTTGAATAACCGACTGATGCGGGTTCAAATCCGGGTCCCGCATCTCTGATATTTGTATGTGCCAATATTTACTAACTTGATTACCACTTGTCTTATGGTAAAGGAAAAGCATCGTGAGGAACCCGCGTGTCTTAGAAAAACCTAGCAAGTTTTTCGAAAGACATGTGAAGTCCGCCAACACGCACTAGGACAGCGCGGTGGACTATGGCCTGCTCGTACTGAGGGAGGCCCGTGCCCAGCAGTGGTACGTTAAAAAAGGACTGATGATGATATAGAATGTTACCTGTAAAAGCTGTGTCAACGTAATTTTTATTCAAAATTCATTTAATAATTTCAGGGTGAAGGGGTTGCTTCTAACAAACACACGGACACACTTTTGTATTTATAATGAGAGGTACTTAGTAGTATGACTTTCCAAACGCGATTTGTCAGAACGCCATATATCTCTAATACTTTTTCAAAAATAATAATTGAGACCATTTTGAAGTTTTTCTTGCCTAATGATGTCAAAATGGTTTTAAACCATTGTTAACAATCCTACATTATTATATTGTCATTAGGTGACTGATCACGTAACTGTGCGCAAACTCTCAACGACTATGAAAAACTCTCAATTCTCTTCTATGTGTCAGGTCAACTTATGTTTAACAGGGAACAAATAAATTACCCAAGCGGGACTCAACCCCCAACTACTGGCACAGCAAGTATCAATTATTCAACTAATGAATGGCCCCAGCGGGATTTTAACCCGGGACCTCTGGCAAGTACACACTGAGCCAAGTGTGTTGTCATGTAGAGATAAAATAGATTGGTAGCGGTTGAAAGTGTAGAGCTGAAGATCGAGTTCAGTTTCGTGAAAAGAGGTCGAATATAAAGGAACTATGTAAGTATTTTAATCATACACACTAATAACCTTTTTTAAATTAAACAGTTTACAAAAAGATCGATCGAAATCGAACCTATACCAAATCAAAGGCAGACTATTCCCAATACACTGCTTATCATTTTAGAGTTGTACGTAGATATCGTAATATTATATGAATAATATAAGGTGGATCGTTCACCAAAACTCAAATATATAAATATTTGAGCATGTTTTTGGAGAGAATCGGTTTTATTATTTCAAAGATTAACCGGAACAAACAGACAGACAAGCAAAAAAATGTTAGTACCGTATATACTTGCCTATGCATTTAATGAAAAGCTGTTAATTTGAAATTGAAAACAGACACTTCAATTTTATTTATATGTATAGATTCAAGTGAGATGTCAGATCATCATGTCTTAAGATAAGATGACATTTTTTCTATCGCTTAATATTATGTTCATTTATTTTTAAGTGCTCCAATAAAATTTTATATGTTTTTTTAGTACTTTTCGAAGTACCTATTTAGTAAGAAATGCTTTAAGGTACGAAATTATAGTATACTAACGACTCACCCTGGCTTCGCTCGGGTTCGTCCCTGGATAGCTTAGCTTAGGTTAGCGTAAGCGAAGCCGCGGGTTTCGCTAGTAATAAATATAGCCTATTATATTAGTATAGGTTGTATCCAAATAAAACGTAATATAAAAGCTGTTAAAACGAGTTTTTTATCAATGATTGAGACTTGATATTTATATATTATATACACGTGACTCGAAACGATATTCAGAATAGTTATTGACCCGAAAATTAACTTATTTCTAACGCTACACCAATACTATTTGTGTGAAAAGCGATCACTCGAAAGGGTATACAGACAAACTGAAAAACTAATAAACAAACAAAAAATATAGTATGTATTTTTTGGGTTCTATATTCTGATGACAATACGTTACGGTCATTGTATACATATTTGTACAGATTTTGCTGTTACTATTTTGTTATGATGATGTTCTACCGACCGATTACGGCCACGGCGGCAAATCTCATTGAGAATAACCATCTGCGCGAGAAATATTATATTGCACAAGTGTACGCGCAATCACAAATGCACTCTCTATTCCTTATCACTCTCATATTTTGGTAAGACGAATGCTCGGCACGGCCAGTGAGAGTTAAGTAGCAGAACCTACGACTTTACGTGCTCTCTGAGGCACGGGGGTGAAACACCGCCAACTTCCCAACTCCGTGCTGTTACTGAGGCTTACGAAACAGAAAGATTCAATAACTAAACTTGGCTGGAACTCGAACCTAGGACCTCTCAGTGTACGACCGTACATGCTAACCACACTGCTAAAATGAACACGTAATGTAACGGTCCAATGAATAGTGACCCTGGTCCTTTCACAGCATGGTGAAATAAGGGCAACTTTTTGTTTACATAAAACTTAATAGTATTATTCCTATAGAATTGCAAAACTAATTTTGAAACTAGTTAGTTGCTGTAGCTTCACTTAGGGTTTCTATATTTTGTCTCCCTTAACGTGCGTTCACCTTGTCGTGATGGATAAGCTTTTTTTTGAATACTACAGGTGTTAAGCGCCCAGGCCTTTTGTTTATTAAATTTTTTTCTTTTATTTTTGGCGGTGTACATTTTTAAACTTAAAACTAGCGATACATGCATTAGTTACATACTATGACAGATGGGAGAGCTTAAGCAAGAGGGACCCACTTGGTGGACGGGGAGTCAGGCAGCCTGCTCCTAGTACTTCTCTGGACTACTAGCAGAGTGGACTGTGGAGCAACCTTCTTGGCTGTGTGGTCTGTCTTGGCAGACCAGCCGAGCCGTCGAGGCGTCATAGCTGTATGCAAGCTATTTTGCGACGCCTTTTTAAGATGGGTGAGAGCAATTGGGTTTTAGTGGGCTTTAGGTCATTGACCCATATACTGTTTTCTACATGTTGTATGCGTTAATGCATTCCCCAACCATAAAAACACGGTTTGTGCATAATTACTAGGTATTATCAAAAGTGTTTTTCTTATTATTCAAACTTTTTTAACATGATTATAACTCGCCTTACAGTGAATAATCATCATCATCATCACTACATAGTATAAAACAAAGTCGCCTTTTCTGTCCCTATATCCCTATATCCCTATGTGCGCTTAAATCTTTAAAACTACGCAACGGATTTTAATGCGGTTTTTTTTAATAGATAGAGTGATTCAAGAGGAAGGTTTATATGCATAACTAGCAGATCCCGCGGCTTTACCTGTGCTAAATCTAGGGAAGAGCCCGAGCGAAGCGAGGGCGAGTCGCTAGTAAATAGTAAATAAATATGTTGGGACATTATTACACAGAGCGTCATCTAGCTCCGTGGTAATGCTTGTGTTACGGATACCAGATAGTTGATATACTACGTATGTAACTTTTAAATATAAAGACCCAAGATTGGATTAGCTCAAACCCGCGATCGCTTACTCAGAAAGTATGAAGCTGAAAGTGTGTAGTATACACAAAAAATTGTTGATGTTCATTTTTTTTAATTACCTATATATTGTTTGATAGATAACACATCTAGATATGAAGTTAAATTACTATGTTAAAGCACAAATAAATAAATAAATAAATAAATATGTTCGGAAATTTTTACAACAGCGCCATCTAGTTCCGTGGTAAGCTACGAGGCTTGTGTTACGGATACTGGATGGTTGATATACTACACATATATAAGTTTAAATACATACATATTATAAATATAAACATCCATGACTAGAGTACAAACATTCGTGCTTAACAAATGAATGCCCCGGCGGGACTCGAACCCGCGACCGCTGGCGCAGAAAGTAGGGTCACTACCAACTGAGCCAAACGTGTCGTCGGATCTATAGTCGTCGAGTCTATAGTCTTTATAGTTTTTCAGTAAAGTGTACCACAATTTGCTGAGCTTGTGGTCTAATGTTATATAATAATATTTATCGTACTTATATCACATTCAAATAAACGGATAATTAGGAATTAGTTTGTTTATGATTGACGACGAGACGATATTTTGATAACTATCAAGCGAATTTATGATATTATCTTATAAGTAAAAAATCTGGAAATCCTCGATATTATCATAGGATTTGTTTTTTTTCTAATAGCTCTTAATAGATTAATATTAAAACGTAGTTGACTTAATTGATTTATTACGCAAATAAAACGGAAGGAATAATAATAGTAAGTTGATGAAGATATGAATGTTATGATATCGTACTATTTTTCTATGGCTAGCCTCGAATCTACGCATTAGAAAAGATATTTCATACTATAGTAATATAGAGGCATATGTGTGTACGTTTGTGTGTACGATAACTCTCTCTAATAAGAAGTAGAAGAAAAAGATGAATTAGCAGAAGTTATTGAAAGATGACGAGCCTAAGGTTTTATGGTGTAACCAAGGCATGGGGTAAAAATACCGTCAGTTTTTGAATGTCACTACTATTATTCCTATAGAGAAACTCAGAAAAGTCATTTTTAAGCGTGATTCAAACTTAGGACTTTAAACCAACGAAGCAGTCAACTAATAAATATACTTAGTACAACGTACTTTTAAAGTATTTATTTCCAAGGTCACTATGACCTTGGAAATAAATGCATGATGGTGCATATTGAGTGACTAATGAGTGGTTTGTTAACCAGACTATGGGAAACAACTACCCTATTTACCTACCTCTACCTATATAGCCACCCTTACCTACTTACCTATTTCTATCTGTCGACTGCATCTACCGGTCAGAATTTTTTTCCTAAAGCTAGGAACACATGTCCGGTGTGAGCAGACACTCGCGGTTGACGATTTTTTTAATAATGACAGACGAAAATCACAAAAGTAATAGAAAACCTATAGTTTACTAACTCTAAGCACTCAAATGACCTTTGAATTTCAAAACTACTGTAATACGACCTTGTAGAAAGTATAAAACGAAACTACCTACTTGGATAGTCGCCAACCTAATAAATACGTAGGCTTACATTAAACATTGACTTAGAAGTAAAACTATTATGCATTTTTGCTAGAATTTAAAGGATTTTTTTTTCGTGGTGGCTTCGAATTGCGTTTAAAGTCGCAATACATTCTGCCAATGTCGCATTTTGTGAGGAAGATCATATTTTATTAGAAAAATAGATACCTAATTTTGCATATTTCATTTATTGATGTTTGAATATCGCCTTATTTATAAAAAAGTTAAAATATTTTCGCTCCCCCTAAAAGAAACTATCTTTTCGGATTTAGTCGCGGGAGAGACCCCATGACCATGATTGCTGTAAAGCATTTGAAACGTCGGTAACCAACAACAACAATTTTCATTTTCATTCCAATCATTTATGATACAAACTTATTATATATTTATGTATTTAAATTATGCTAATTTTCTTAACTAATAAATCGGAATTTCATTCACGAGAATAATTATGAATAATAAATGTCCACTTTTTCTTGTTTCTTTATAAATTGGAAGGCAAGGTGCTTTGTGATAGAAAATAACTTCGAACGAGTGCCTTCTTGGAAATGAATTTTATGTATCAATAAAATAAAAAAAAGTGCGTGTGTACAAAGTACACATGTCAGAAGTAAAACTTGAATTTAAATTAAGGCTAACTCTTCCCCGTCTCTGAGTGCCTGATACTATGGACTTATTTTTTCGTTTCATCGAGTTGAAATCAATCAATCAAATCAATATAAATCAATTTACGATAGACTAAGCTTTTTGACGTCTTAGAGGGTTATACATACATATACTTGGTACAGACAGTGCCTATGAAAAAACCCACAATTAAGAAAAAAAATCCAAATGGTCTCCATGATTGCAGTAAACTTTTTGAAACATCGGCAACCAAAAATCTAAATCAATCCGTGACAAAAATCCGAAAAGATATTTTAACACGTTCACTGCGTTACCAGGTCTAAACACCTTGTATTACGTCTCGCATACAGTGCGGCTAAGAAAAGTGTAGACTTCCCTGTCGTGCGGAAGGCATAACTTCAATTTGGTTCGGTGTAGGAAAGAGATGAATATATATCTAAGATGTATTTGTTAAATAGAACCCAATGGTATACCTACCTTAATACCGGGCTTATAAACCTGGTACCGCACAGAAGAAATAAAATATCATCACAGTGAGAAACCAGGTCGAAGCACCTTGTACCTCGCGCACCTGGTACCGCACCCCACGCTAGCATCGCGCGGCTAGTGTTGGCTTGCATTCGCGAGAAACGCAGGCATCGACATAGGACTAACAAAAAGGTGCCGAAGAAAAATAATCCACGGCTTTTGTGAGGACAGTAACGCGGTTAATATTAAATCTAATCATAGATTGATTGATCAAAGACAGGTGAGTCTTCATTACTTTATATTTTATTCTTTTACAAAAAAGGACTTTGACAATGATACAGGTAATTGCAACGCAGACGAAAACGTATGCACACATACACATCCACATCCAATCAACGCACACATATACACCTATAAATAAAAAATAAATTGATAAATTTATCTTTCTGAAAACCCGCGCGAAAAATTAAGAAACACAATTTAATAAAAGGTGTTAAGAAGAGGAATTGGATGCTACGAAAAACTCCGAACCTTTTACCGAAAAAGCTGCTAAGCTAACAAAAAGTTAAAAAAAATTACCGGAATGTGTTCAATCTATAAAAGAAACTTTTGTTATCCATGCTTTATTGAAAAACATTAAATCATGCTTGTTTTTTTCTTTTTGTCATTATATTAAAACTTAATTAAGACTCGATATTTTTATTTCACATCCCTAAAATACGCACCAGACTTCCCATATTCAGTGCGGTACAGGGTGCATAGACCCTGTATTTTAAAAATAGCTATAATTTTTAAACTAAACAAGTTATTTACAAACGGCTTCAGGTGTATGTCAATTAGTTCATTATTATTAATATTCAAAGCAAAAAAATCAAATATATCTTGACATGAAGCCAAAAAAAGGATTTAAGTTTCTTAAATGTTACAGGGTCTATAAGCCTTGTACCGCAACAATGGAAGTTTTATTACCAGGTGTATAGACCTTGTACCGCATGAATGGAAAGTATAGAAAAATAACAGCCGCAGTGAACGTGTTAATATACAATATCAAATATTCGCGTAAACCTAATAATTATACTATAATGGTATTTTTAAATATTTGAAATTCATTTCAAACTCGCAATTCTATTTCTCGTCGTTAAAAGAATCTTGTCATTAATAAATAAACTATGTCTCATAAATAAAAAAATATCGAACATTTTGAAAACACCGTATGTGTATATACATGCTACTTAGTAATTTCGACTAACATCCTACTGAATTATCATGAAGCATAAAGAACTGGTATTCAAAGAAACGCTCGAATTCATTCGTTCTGATGATAATATAAAATTATACCTACCTTGATAGTGAACATTTGTATAGAAATATTGGCTTATTTATTACGTAATTTATGTACTAGCATTTCCCGCGGCTTCACCTGCGTTTTATAAATCAGAAACTAAATTCTTAGATTGTAATACATTAAGAATACGATTTAACTGTTATTATAGATCTTTTGGATATTACAATTTTTCCTGTAGCAAAAATATCTATATGTAACCCAGAAAACTAGCTATCATCAAACCATCTGTTTCGTTAATAAATAAATAAATATGACATTATTACAACAGCGCTATCTAGCTCCGTGGTAAGCTACGAGGCTTGTGTTATGGATACCAGATAGTTTATATCATCATCATCATCAGCCGTTTATTTAACGTCCCACTGCTGGGCACGGGCCTCCCTCAGTACGAGGGGGATCAGGCCATTGTCCACCGCGCTGGCCTAGTGCGAGTTGGCGGACTTCACATATGCCTTTCGAAAACTTGTTAAGTTTTCTCAGACGTGCAGGTTTCCTCACGATGTTTTCCTTCACCGTAAGACAAGTGGTAATCATGATATAAATGATTCGCACATGAAAATATCATAGGTGCGAGACCCGGATTTGAACCCGAGAACCGAGTGGTACCACTCGGTTATCCAAGCGATGCGTTACCGCTGGGCTACCACTATCTTATAGTTGATATATTACACATCTGGGGGCACGGTAGTGCCCCCGCCAAGACGAGCCAAGCGAAGCGCACGGGCACTACCTACCTTTTCTCGAAGCGCTTCGTCGTTTTTTTGAACCTTCATAACTTGGGTTTGGATTATGCTAGATCAACAAAATTTTCGGGATATATTGTCAATAGCGGACTTATTGAACATATTAAGTTTTAATTACATTAGCTTTTATACTTCAGATTTTATTTATTTATATCTAAAAAACGCTAAATACTACAAGAACTATTGTATAACACAAAAGTAACGAACGGCCAAGCCACATATTTTGACTAAGGTGTAGAGTTTGTGAAGTTAGGCCTTGTAGAGTTAGGGCGTGTAGTGTTAGAAGCTTGGCTCTACATGAGATCTGATAACTTTTTGACAGTGCGAGTCATATGGGCTCGTCTTGGCAACATTTTACATGAAAATGTTTTTGGTGGGATTTATATAAATCTAAAAACATACATATTATAAATATAAACACCCATGACTGTAGTACAAACATCAGAACTTTTAACAAACGAATGTCCCCAGCGGGACTCGAACCTACGAACGCTGGCGCAGATAGCAGGATCACTACCAACTGAGCGAACATGTCGTCCATCAAATAATGACTAGGTATATTAATTAGATTTTCCAAAAGATATGCAATGTACAGATTTAACAGTTAAAATTTTATTATAATACTAGCTGATTCCCGCGACTTCGTCCGCGTTGCTTGAAATATTAACGCTACGCCGCTTGCCCCACTACTCCGCGAGAAGGAAACATACATCACTGAACACGCAGTGCATATACAAATCGTTGTTTCTTGAAACTTTAATAACTTTTTATTAAATGAAGATATCGCAATCATTTTTTTTTCATAAGGGCCAAGTGTCTAAGAATAAAACTTTGAAAGTGTCATTGAAATCTATCCAGTAGTTTTTTCCGTGATGCGCGCACAACTGCAAATCAAATCAAATCAAAATATTCTTTATTCAAATAGACTTTTACAAGCTCTTTTGAATCGTCATTTTTACATTATCAAAATTAAAAGTCAGTCTGTAAGTCAGTGAGTAAACTACCACCGGCTCGGAAAGCTGTTCTGCTGAGAAGAACCGGCGAGAAACTCAACAGTTGCTCTTTTCAAAAAAATATTTGGTAACAATATTGTATTACAATTTATCTATTTATCCTACGTGAGACACAACCAGTGACTAATCCCACACATTTACATCTACTTGGTATTCCGCTATAGTGTATTAAGCCTTATTCAATAACGTATTTTTAATTTTTGATTTAAATTGACTCAAAGGCAAGTTCAATATGGACTGTGGAATTTTATTATACATGCGTACACCTTGCCCCATAAACGATCTATTTACCTTTTGCAGGCGAAAACTGGGTGTTACAAGTTTATCCTTATTTCTTGTATTTATACCATGTTTGTCGCTGTGCCATGAATAGCAATTAATATTTTGACGAACAAACATAATGTTACAATATATATATTGCGAAGCAACCGTAAATATTCCTATTTCTTTAAAAAGTCCTCGGAGAGTATCACGAGCGCTTATGTTATAAATAGCCCGAATGGCCCTTTTTTGTAGAATAAATATCGATTTAATGTCCGCTGCATTACCCCACAATAAAATACCATAAGATAAAATACTATGGAAATAACTGAAGTAAACAAGTCTGGCAGTATCAATGTCTGTTAGCTGCTTGACTTTTCTAACAGCGAAAACAGCTGAGCTCAGTCTACTCGCAAGAGACGAGAGATGGGGACCCCATTGTAGACCCGAATCTAATGTCAATCCCAAGAAGACCGTGGAATCTACCGTATTTAATATGTCGTCATTGAGATACAAATTCAAATTCTGCCTTTTTACATTCGGTAATAAAAACTGCATACATTTTGTCTTTTTGGCATTTAAAGCCAGATTATTAATGTTAAACCAGTGAAGTATATGCGATAATGAACTATTTACTTCGTCGTAATTATTTGTCTTCCTATCAATTTTAAAAATTAAGGAGGTATCATCCGCAAAGAGTACAATATCACACAATTTATCGGCATAAAACGGGAGATCATTAATATAAACTAAAAACAAAAATGGCCCCAGGATAGATCCTTGCGGAACACCCATTCTAAGAGGAGAACCAGAAGAATTGACGTTATTTACCGCGACCTTCTGAACTCTATCAGTAAGATAAGAAGCAAGTAGATAATGCAGACCTCTATCATTTTATTTATATAGACGTATAATTGTATAATATGTAATTTTATCAAATTATAATTACAAGCTTATTAATGCAATAAAAGGTACCAAGAAAAGGTGGTGAGATAATTTGAATCGAAACGTGCTCAGCTATATTTTAGATATTGGCTTATGTAACTGATGGAAACGATATAGAGTGAAGTTAAGTAAAGAAAAAAATATAAAGAACTATTGCATTAGCTTATTGAAAGTTGGGATCGTTACGAAAGAAAATGTCGAAATGAAATTACGTTATTGTTATCTAGTTACAAGTTACATTTAACTGTATTTTACCCGACTGCGACGAAGTCAAAAAAAAAAGGATAATGATGTCAGTCTATGTCTAGACATACTTATAGACCACAACTCTACCTTGACCGTTTTTGCATTTCTGTA
Source organism: Boloria selene (assembly GCA_905231865.2). Lineage (NCBI taxonomy): Eukaryota > Metazoa > Arthropoda > Insecta > Lepidoptera > Nymphalidae > Boloria > Boloria selene. Next base: position 6,038,574 of record HG993156.1, read on the forward strand.
TTTCTATTTTAATTATTTTTCGTTTCATCCTTTTTAACACCCCTTTTTACGTAGTCGGGTTATTGGCTAATAATCTGAGATTTGAGTAAACATTACTGAGTATAAATTTATAATCTTTAACTTTTTTAGTAATCCAGAGAGTCAATTGATTTTAATAAATCACTAGCCTATTGGAGAGTGCTTCTATCTAGAAATATAAATAAAATTGAAGTGTCTGTTTGTAATATATACGGTACTTACAGCACAAAATCATTTTTTAAATTCTTGTCAGGTTGTATATTTGTTCCGGTTAATCTATTAAACGGCTGGACCCATTTTGATGGGACTTTCATTCGGGATAGGACACAAAAAAATTAAATAGATTTATTTATCCTTTAGGTTTTTAATAGATAGAGTGATTCAAGAGGAAGGTTTATATGTATAAAACACTAGCGAAGCCCGCGGCTTCGCTCACTTTAAATGTACTATATAATTATATAATAATCGCCAGTTTTGTAAGTTTGAACTTGGCTTGGCACACTACGTGTCTGATAACATAAATCTTTATCAGAACATTGAAAGAATATTTTAATAAAGAGGCATTATCAATTCTCAATTTATTAGCTAATGGAATGCTAAATTGGAATAAATAATGTGGAGCCATAAAACATATATGTAATTTTATTTAAATTCCCAGAATTTCTTATAAGGAAAAAATTAACATCGTCAACAAACGGCTAAAATTAATGCTTTTTCCTCGAATATCTTCTTGTTCCTTTTTACGAATAACAATTTAAGAACTACACCATTTTTTTTCGCTCGATCCAATATGAATAGTCAAAATTAAAGTATGATGTCCTCTTGACCGGTTTCGATTACGACTTACAACGGCCAATCTCATTGAGACTAGCCATATACGCAGAAGATATAGCGACAAGTGTTCGCGCAAATACTAATACTCTTTTTATATCTTTCTTCTCCGATTTTAATGTACTAGTACTTTTTCTATACATTTCTTCTCCAATTTTAATGGGATAATATTTTGACAAGACCAGAAAAGAGATCGAGAAGAGATAAGAGGAGAAAAGACCTATGGTTTAACACGATGTGTGAAGCATGGTGTTGCACTGCCACCATGAGCGACTGCAAATTCCTTAACTTCCTTTTCTTTCTTTTCCTTATTGTCAGTCCGACACGTAACCCGGATCTGCAGCTAATGGCCAATAGGCCACCGAGGTAGTTAAAAAATAAAATTTGTATAATATATACATAAACTGTGAATGAATAAGTTTAATTTTCACCTAAAGTATATCATTATATTATGTTATAATCATTTATAACGCCTGTCCTTCTAACCTTCAGCGTTCAACCGCACTGTGATAAACCAACTGCGCGTAACGTGTTATGATGCACAAATGTTTTGGCAATACGTCTGTAATCTTAGGCTCTCATATTCTATTGAGACATCGACTCGATAGATAAGTTTACTCACAGACTTACAGACTGACATTTAATTTTAATAATGTAAAAATGACGATTCAAAAGAAAGAGCTTGTAAAAGTCTATTTGAATAAAGAATAATTTGATTTGATAGATGTGAAGAAGGCGTAAGAGGAATGTGGGTAAAAACACCAAAACTTTATCAACTCCAGGCTGTTACTGAGTAAAGTTAAGTAAAAAGAAATAATTTTGGCTCGACCCGGGATTCGAACCCAAGCTGCTACCAAGAAAGCAGGCAAATATATCCAAAATAAGTTTACCTAACATAATACTTACACAATTTTGGGCAAACTTTTGCCATTAGCTATTTAAACGATTCATTTAGCACGTTTCATTTTACTATTCATGTATTCAATTATGCTAGAGCTTGTTTTGAACTCGTGTATCAATAAGAACTGGATAAAATAGAGTTACTGTAACGTCAAAATTGTCGTTAACAAAAACTAACACATTTTACTTCTACTAATAGCTTTAGAAATCATAGATAATAAAAAAATGTAAATACAATGTAAATCCCATTAAAATTTAGATAAAAGTGGTTTTATCTAAAAATAATTTAATTTAAAGTAAATTACAATTAACAAAGCATTAAAGAAATAGGCCACGTGTTTTGGAGATTTAAATTGTAACTAGCGTCTCGCCCTGACTCGAGTTCGTCCCTAGTTGCTTTTTGACGCTTAGCATTTTTTTATTCAATAAACGAGATATCTAATGTAATAAAAGTTTTATAACAACTAAACACTCTGCATCTGAATTGAAATGTAATACTGATAATGAAACTGATATTCTGACAATATTATCGTTTTAAGATATTTTATATATGAAATCTATTATACCAATAGTATTAAAGTAAATAATTAACTCAAGTCTCTCTCCAGTATGCAATTTATATACTTGCAAAATTTTATAAAAAATTGTTCAGTGGTTTAAGCGTGAAAATGTGACAGACAGACGTACATTCATAATATTAGTATGGATAATGAAGCTGAAGTTTATAGGTTGTGTACTTATCTGTATGTTCGAGACCATGATTAACTGGAACTCGATACTCAAAAATATATTTTTGAATAGGCAAAGAGGGGCAAAGCAAATTTTATAAGAGGAATAAAAAAATAATTAATTAATTAATTAATATTAAACAAAAACATACCAGTATGTGTCAGGAAGTCGAAGAATTTACTTAAGTTACTTTACTTTATTTTATTTACTTAGTATATAATATATTAGGTAAAATATATTTAGGTAGTCTACTCTGAATGAATGTGATATGTAAACTCGCATTAAAATATTGATAAAGGCATTGCTAGACTTGGTACGTCTATATCTTGGATCTACCAAGCTATTTATTGGCGAAAGTGATAAGTGTTACTAGTATCTAGGAATTTGGGTTTTTCTGGTTGTATTGACTTTATATACCTTATACAATCGTTTGCGGTAAGCATATACTTAATTTTTACCACAAAATTATGGTCTCTTGGCCTATGTCAAAAAAAACTTTTTTTTTCGACACTTTATTTGGTTTACAGATACAGCATAGTAAAACTAAATAGCTTATTTTGACGAACGAAGACGAATTTTAACATGGTTAGTATAGATAGTAATGTAATCGCCTTACATTAGTCTTTTAAAATGAATACTTGCGGACCACACTTTAAGTTCAATCATACGCACTGACATACATACTGAAAAATAATATAATTAATCTGAATAATATGAACCCGACTGCTGGTTCCTGATTAGAAAAGTGAATTTGGGTAGCCTTTACGTGCGGTTAAAGTAAAACTTCTTTGCGCTGTGACAAATACCGCAAGTGATAGATAAGACAAGTGATTATCACGTTGGAAATAGATTTGCACACGAAAATATCAAAGGTACACGACCCAGATTTGAACCCACATCACTCGGTTATCCAAGCGATTACTTTTTTGCGTTACCACTGGGCTAGCTGCCTTTTCTATAGAAAATATAAAAAGTTATTTCTACACAAATAAGAATCCATGATATGAAAAATGATTATATGGGTAAACATCTCAATCGCGTTTTTAAATCAATACATGGCCTTATCTACAATCGTATATATTATGAGATGTTACTTACATCTTAGAACAAACAAGCTACGGTCTGGTAGCCTTTAATGTGCTTGTTTGCGAAACCCAGTGAACATGTTCAAATCCCAGGTCGTGCACCTAAGATATTTTCATGAGTGAATCTTTGCCAACTGACTCCTCATATTTGAGGATGGTCCGTGCCTAGTTGTCCCAGTTGTGAAAGGCCCCAGAAAAAAACATTAAAAAGGGTTGAAAACAAAATGTTACAATACAAGGTTACTTTAGATCCTTATTGCGAGACTCAGTCTCTCCCATGATTCATGAACCAATATCAAAATAAATCCGCTACAAAACCCCAAAAGATAGTTTCATTTATAATGTCAAATATTCGCGTTAACGAAAGAAAGTATTATCTTAAGTATCCTAGCAAATGCCTAGATTCAATAGCAACCGTGACAGAAAGTTCACTTGTGAGGAAATTTATAACTTATAAATTAGAATCAGTAGAAATAAACTACTTAGTAAAAGGATAAAATCCTGTATGTACGTATGTGTTATTGTATATTCGCTTTCTTTCCCCATGAATGGCTGGACTGATTTGGATGAAATTAAGTAGGTATTCTGATGAATTTGACAATACCATTCAATCTAGTCGCCAGTATAGTTTTTTATACTTACTAAATAAAAAAACCTAAAAAAACGTGTAATTTACCCGTGAGAACCTATTACTATTGTAACGCCTAAATTATCTATAGCTATACTATAATAAAATAAAATTGTGAGTCGAATCTGTACGTCAAATATTTCCTTAAACAATATTGAAATAGTTATTATTATCGACACAAGCCCAGCGGTAACGCGTCGCTCGGATAACCGAGTGATGCGGGTTTAAATCCGGGTCTCGCACCTCTGATATTTTCATGTGCGAAGATCATTTCTATCATGATTACCACTTGTCTTACGGTGAGAGCCCTTTTTTAACGTTCCACTGCTGGGCACGGGCCTCCCTCAGTACGAAGAGGATCAGGCTATAGTCCACCGCGCTAGCCTAGTGCGTGTTGGGTGACTTCACATGCCTTTCGAACACTTGTTAGGTTGTCTCGGACAATATGCAGGTTTTCTCACGATGTTTTCCTTCACCGTAAGACAAGTGTTAATCATAATATAAATGATTCGCGCATGAAAATATCAAAGATGCGAGACCCTGATTTGAACCCGCATCACTCGGTTATCCAAGCGAACGCGTTACCGCTGGGCTTAGATCTTTAAAACTACGCAACGGATTTTGATGTGGTTTTTTAATAGATAGTGATTCAATAGGAAGGTTTATATGTATAACTAGCGGAACCTCCGGGTTCGCTCGCTCTAAATCTAGGGACAAGCCCGAGCGAAGCTAGAGCGAGTCTCTTGTATAATATAAATTACAAAGTTATGGTCGTTTCGTTAATGTGTTGAAAATAAAATTTAAATAAAAAAATAACTATAAAAGTTAATTACCTATATACAGTGAAACCTGGTTAAGTGGAACCTGGATAAGTGAGAAACCTCCATAACCGGAACTCATGCTGAGGTCCGAACACTTTGGCACTGAATTACCTCTGTTAGTGGGACAAGCTAAGCCTCTATATCTGGGATTTGTTCTTTCGATTTATCATCATAGTTACCTCTATAACTGAGACAGGGAGTAAATTTTATATGCATAAACCTCTGTAACTGAGATAACATTATTTTGTTTGGTCGCACCTTTATAACTGAAATAACCTGTCAATAACCTCTATCAACGGAACCCTCTGTAAATGAGACAGATATTTATTTATACCTGGATATCTGAGACACTGGGTAAGTGGAATACCTCTATAAGTGAAATGACATTGCAGGTCCCTTGATGTCTCACTTAACCAGGTTCCACTGTAATATATATTATATATGTTTAATGACTAAAAAATAAATCTTATATGTTATCATTATATACACTTTAGTTACAAATGGATGAAGCGTGTGAGTTGAGTTTTAAAGGAGCCACTGGTACGATTCTGTCAGGTACATATTTAGTCTTCTTGTAGTCTACGTTTTATCCCTGTATGTTTAGAGAATATGGTGTCAAACATGGGACTGCCTGTATGGCCCATTACATTGGCTGGCCCAAAAGGCCCTTTTGTGCAAACATGGGCCTTTTTTAATGTTGGGAAATGCATTTGCGCATACCATCAGGTGGTTATACGGGACTGATCGGCTTGAAAGAAACAAATACTATCCACGAAAATAAAACAAAATCCCCTCCTTCTTAATGAGGAGTCGCATTGCTTACAACAACAAGATGACTTAAGACGGCAATTCTGTAGAAGTAGACCACACAGCTTGAAAGCCTAGAAGTACCTGGAGCCGAGCCACCCCCACGGTACTAGGGTTGCCAGATAGAAACTTATCACATCCGGGACAATTCTAGGACAATGGTGTCGGGTCGAGATCATAGTAAAAATATCTTGGTTTTTTTATTTTCAAAGGTTTCAGTCGTGTGACGTGTTATTCGTTGTTTTTTTTTTATTTTGTTACAAAACTAGTAGGTTTTCGGAATCCGGGACAATATCGTGTAATTACTGGACACGGGACAAGACGCAAAATTCCGGGACAACCCCGGATTTCCTGGCCATCTGGCAAGTCTACATGGCACCCACCGAAGTGGGCCAGATCCAGGCGGGCTGGATTGCCGGACGCTAATGATCCTCTACAACTACAAGTTAACAGTTTGATGAAGATAAAGTTGACACACTCATGATGAAACAAACAGATTGAATGTAAATCTGTTTGTTTGTGGCCAAGCTATCAATCTATGCGCCAAGTAGTGATAATATCCACTCAAGAAAATTGATTTTATTGAATTGTACATATGTAGCGACGTAGGAAATTTTGATAAATGTGACAGTTACAGATTAAAAATGACAGCTTTCAAAATAAAACACTTGTCATAATAGATTAGGATTTACGTATTTCGAAGAATTGACGTTGTATATATGCAAATTTTATCTTAAAGTGTATCCATCATGATCGTTATAATGTGAATATGTGATAGAAACGTGCTCAAATCAAAGTCGTCTTGACGTTTCCGGAGATTAAGTCAACGGCCAGATTCAATATTGATATCTTACTTAATTTTGTAAAGCTATGTTGTTTTTAGTCTTCATGTATCTAGTTTATGAAATGGTTAATAATAATCCGTCCTAGTTAACGTCCACAAGTAACTAGTTAATCCTAGTTAACTTCCACCACGCTGGCCTAGTGAAGAATCCTGCGTGTCTGACAGAACCTAGCAAGTTTTTGAATGACATGTGTAGTCCGCCAACCCGCACTAGGCCAGTGAGGACTGGGCCTCAAGTCTGCTATTTTACATGAATTGTCATTATATAACAATGCAATTTTATTTCAATTACCATCAGTCAAAAATTTCGTAGTCTACTAAATTTACAATGGTCGATCAATGGTCTTGTCATTTTGACAATTTTGTCAATTGTAAAAGCGTTCGTAAAAGTTTATTTAGGCTAAGGTCGATTATATATGTTATCAATTTATGTTTTAAAGACTAAGCATTATGTAAAATGATCATACTAAGCCAAAAAGATATATTAACAGACTACGCAATACGTTTGATCATTGACTTGTCATTACGTACGGGACTACCAATTATTTGCAAAGTGTCATTGAAGTGTCAGTGATACACCATCGGAAGACCATTGAATTAGTAGACTACCAAAATTGGAAAAATTTGCAATTACGATGTCATTGATAGACAATTGTAACACCATTGCAATAGCAGACTTGAGGCCCTGATCCCCGTCGTACTGAAGGGAAGCCCGTGCCCGTTTAATATTATTTTTACGTATAAGCATTAAATTTCAGCATTAAACTCTGAAATATCAACGAAAACTGAATATGGACCTTGTAATAGTTAAACGTGACCTTCTATTCACATTATATATTTTCAAATAGAATTTAAACTAATTAATCGAAGGTTTTATTAGAATTTTAGTTCATTGTTCATTAGTGCTATTAATATTATCTTTGACAATGAATTCGGTGTAATACTTACAAAAAGTAATTTTGAAGGGGTAAAATTATTTCTTTTAATATTTTTTTCTTAAAAAGGGGGCAATCAAGCAAATGATCCTAATGGTTAGTGGTTATCGTCACCCATAGACACCTGCTACTTAAGAGGAGATGAGAGTGCCTTGCCGACCTTTAAGAAAGGGGCTGGCTTACATGTCTACGACCGGAACACGTCCGAGGACATTTTTCGTTCGAGTATAATGTGATGGTAGTCCCAAGTCAGTCGAGAGCATAGCCCTCCACCACCAAACTGGCATAGGTTACTCGCCTAATACGTGACGATTTCCCAGCGGTGGAGGAGAAATGTATTCTAAACTCGATACTTCACGGAGAAAATATATTTTTATAGATTAGGTTATCACTATACGCCGTCCACACTATAGTACCGATTTCGGTTCGTTCTACGTTCGATATCGGTATGGTTAAGTATATTTATACAAGAAACAAAGAGTACGTTCACTTATTAATAAGAGTTGAGTTATAAAAAACTATAACTTTAGCTTTTATTTTATTCAAAGGGGATATGTACTTTATGATAACTGCACTTTGGTCTGGTGTTTAGCATGCACGGTTACAGATTCAGAGGTTGCGGTGTGAGTTTCTTGTTGAATTAAGTACCTACATTGACTTATTATTATGACCAAAATATTATTTTAGTCAAAAACATTAGTACAGTAAGAGACAAACTCTGTTCCAAACATACTTGAGCAACGTTTCTTACATAAAAATTAAAATATCTAATCTAAAGAACTGAAATGTTGTTTTTTTCGTAATGGTACGACGTAATGACATACGTAAAGCGTTTAAAGACTTGTAAGTGAAGACAGGAAACATTAAGTCATATATAATTTAGTATAATTTGGTATGAACAATTTAAAATATGGACTAAAAAGTCTGATAGTTTGATGACACAAAAATATAAATTCTTTATTTCAATTATAAATGAAACTATCTTTTCTGATTTTGTCGCGGATTTTTTTTATGATTTTCCTTTCCACCATCAAAGTACATTATGTTTTAAATTTTAAAACTAACTGCCATTTTGAACGTTTTCTGTAAATTATGTACATATATATTATAAAGGTATGCACTGTCTGTAACAAGTTTATAAGCCTCAGAGACGTCAAATACCTTAGTCATTCCCGTGACCATGATTACTGAAAAGCATTTGAAACGTCGCGAACCAAAAATCTAAATAAATCCGCGACAAAATCCGAAAAGATAGTTTCATTTATAATGTCAAATATTCGCGTAAACCTAAGATAGTATTATTGTATATATAATATCATATTCTCAGTAGAACTTCCTTCCCAGCTGGTAGTAAATCCCACAAGAACCTATACTGATATTTAATTTAAATTAAAAAATGTAAAGTGGATGATTCACATGCTGTTATTTAGTCTCTCTAAAACTAAAAAACGGCTCAAGCGATATTAATGGTTTTAAAATTCCTTCCAGTCTCTTGTGTAATCACTAGGTACTAGTATGTTCTTTTAGAAGAAAGTATGCCTTGGGAATGATGTGATCCACTACAGGCTATTTCAATCTATAGAATTATTGTTAATTTCAATTAAGTTAAAAAAATTGATGAAAACAAAAAAATTATATTAGTCCCGCTGAATTTCTTTTGCCAGTTCTTCTGAAGTCAGAGGCTTCTTCATTCCGTACGTAGTAGACTCATGACGTTCAGTAAAAAATTGTAATAATTTTATGCTGAATAAAATATTATGAATTTTGAATATATGTATTTGTAACTTTATTAACTGTCTTAAACATATGATATATTAAAATGAAAGATAGAGAGATAGAGCTATCTCTCTCTATCTCTATAGAGACGAAAAATATGTATAGATGTAGAAATATGTATAAGCTACTCGTATATGAATAGTCTTACAATAATACTTATTCAATAGTTATTTGCTTTACTATGAATACGCCTTAATACAAAAATTTTTGTTTAAAGATTATTACATGTGGAGCTTCTTAGAAAACGATTCGATGCGATGTTGTGGTCGATTCAACTTATGGTGTTGTATTTTGCCTTTTTTAATTCAAAACGCATAAAACTTATTTAATAAACGTCTTTAAACGTACATCGTACATTTTTTAATACCAAACGTGAGCGGAAAACCGATAGTTCTCCCAGAAATCGTTTAACTGGTACGGAAAGACATTATCTTGTTATATTGTTTTCAACTTAAGTAAAGCTACGTACTAAATATAGACTATATATTCTTCTATGGTGTCGCTGAGTTAATCCGAAGGTTGCCTGAAAATTTCATCAAAATTGCCCCAGCCATTTTGAAGTCCATATTAATTTTGATATATGTAAATAGATAAGACTATTTACGTTTTCTAAATAAGAAGTAACATTGTTTACTAAATATTTTATGTAACTTTGTTGGGATTTATCCCAACATTATAAATCTTACATAGTCCAGTCAAATTAGGCCAAAAAATAAGGTTTATTGTAAACGGCTCGCCCTCGCTTCGCTCGGGTTCTTCCCTAGATTTAGCACAGGCAAAGCCGCGGGATCCGCTAGTTATGCATATAAACCTTCCTCTTGAATCACTCTATCTATTAAAAAAACCGCATCAAAATGCGTTGCGTAGTTTTAAAGATTTAAGCATACATAGGGGCAGACAGACAGGGGAAGCGACTTCGTTTTATACTATGTAGTGAAGTCCCCCGCCGCTATTTGCAATAAACTCAAAAACTACTCCACATTTTCATGCTTTTTACACCAATAGATAGAGTGGTCCTTAAAGTTTTAGGAACGCGAGTGAAGCGAGGGTGAATCGCTAGTGTATAATAAAACAGAAAATGTTAAATTTGTATGTAATGTAATAAAGCAATTGCTTTTTTAAATAAAAATTACTTCAAAGAAAAAGTAGTAGCTAAAGGTTTTTCCTTATTTTTATCATATTTTTTGGTATCTATACCAATTACGAACCGGTTTTTCGAATATTTATCATATTTTATAATTTCTTTTGCTTCTTATGTTTAGTAAAACGTCTACTACGTCGTCTAAACCTTTATATAAACTACGCAGTCTCGTATAAAGCAATGGCCGTGTATCGCTCAAACTAAACGCAATACTTGCTTTTATCTATGGAAAAATTGTAAATAACAAAGAAAATTAGATCAATAGGCCAATAAAATCACTTATATTTTAATAAACATTACTAAGAAATGTTATCCTTTAACAATAAAGTATGTCGTTATCAGATAAAATGATGTAAAGTTGTAAACGTTCGATATTGCGTACAATGACTGCGAGGCCGATTCAAAGGTGTTGTATGAAAATTTCAAAATATTATGCTTTGGTTAACAATACTCACGTGTACCTACATCTTGTGATTAATTTCTTTACCTACTATCTATACTTCTATACTAATATTATAAAGCTGAAGATATTGTTTGTTTGGTTGAACGCGCTAATCTCAGGAACTACTCGTTCGATTTGAAAAATTCTTTTTGTATTGGATAGTCCGTTTATCGAGGAAGACTATAGACTATATATTCCATCACGATACGACCAAAAGGAGCGAAGCATCAATGAAAAATGTTGCAAAAACGGGAAGGGCGGCCTTAGTTCTGCGAAGAATCATACCGCGCGACTCAGAAAGAATTTGGTTCCCGGTTTTTAGAACGCGTGCGAAGCCGCGGGAATTGCTAGTTGATAATTGATATATAAAACTGATAATAGAATACACAATTTTCTAACAAATACCTCTTCAAAAAGTGTCGATAAGGATAACAAATCAGTAAATTAAATATATTTTTTAGAATCTTATTGAAATAGATATTATTGTTGTCATAGAATTCAAATTTGTGGTTTTAAGATTTTTTTCTGTCTGTTTGTCTATATATATAAAATATATAGACAAACAGACAGAAAAAAAAATATGTCTATAAAATTTCTCTAACAGTTTTCTGTTTTAATGAAACTTAGTATGGTAATAGCTGGTTTATTTTACTGCAGGAAAATACCCCTTTTCTGTAAAATCTAGACTGTTAAAATGTTAACTTTTAAAGTGTTAAACTTACAAGTTCGAAATATCTTAACACAAATTAGAGTTTATGCATACCGTTTAAACATGAACGAATAAGCTACGATTCTAAACGACAAGATCAAGGTTTTTTTTGTCTTTCGAAATTGACAAAAGAGATTTGATAAAGCACAGTTTAATTTTGAATTATGCCCTTCTTTTTGAGAACGCTTTTATTTCGAACCACTAATTGTTTATTTTGTTATATCAATGCTACCAAGTGACAGTACTCGTTTAACAATACGTACGTAACTAACCTATGAACACATATATTTTTTTTATGCTCGTACAATGGGGATACGCTAGTATTTAAAAATATTAACACTTATAAAGCGTAAAAACACAGAAGTAAGAATTAGTAAAAGAACTATTAATAAATCATTACATCCGCTTAGATAATTGACGCACCATGATTCCAATGTAAACTTTCAATAATGTAATTAACTTGCTTGCTTCTATTGTTCTATTAAACTACCCAGTAGCTAATAAAGATAAGTGTCGTACTTTCGACATTGTAAGGTAGAATTTTCTTTTCATTCAATTATGTACTTGTTGAGGGTATTAGAAGTAAAAAGGTTTTAAAGTGTATGGGAAATTTTATTGTCGTGTATAAAAAAAATAAGATTTCCTACCTTAAAAGTAGAAGTTAAATAAAAAAGGGCTGATTAACGTCTTACGGTTAGGCACGTCCCTCCAATAAGAGGCAGATCAGGCCATATGGTCTAAGAGCCGGTGGAAGATCGACCTTCACCGACCTGATAACCAGATGAGACATATTTTTTATTAAATATAATTTATAAACAAATATGCCTATAATTACTTGCCTATCTGAAAGTGCTCATGGCTATTTTTAATTAAATTAACTTTAATCGATTTTTTTTCATCACTTTCATTCTTTTGATAACCAAATGAATTTTATTTCACTGTTAGTTTTTAACACACAAAATAGGTATGCCTCAGTAGGCTTGCCTACTCATTTTTGTGTATAGCTACCAAAGCCGATGTAAACAGGTAAGTCAATATAGATGACTCCATCGTTCTGCTAACTTATCGAAAGTTATATCAAATTTTAGATTATTTTATTACAAAATCAGTCATATAGACTTGCCTGCAAAAAATCATACTTAAAGCACTGTTGCCTAGCTAAAAATAGCCATGAGCACTTTCAGATAGGCAAGTAATTATAGGCATATTTGTTTATAAATTATATTCGATAAAAAATATGTCTCATCTGGTTATCAGATCGGTGAAGGTCGATCTTCCACGGTCTCCTCTACTAATAGCCCACCACGCTAAGTACGGGTTGGTTCACATGTGCGAAAACTTGTTAGGTTCTTTCAAACATACAGGCATCCAAACGATGTTTCCCATTACCATAAGATAAGTAACAATCATTATATTGAAAATCATTTCCATATGAAAATATTAAAGCTGAGAATATCTTATGTATAAGACACGTTTTAAAAGTTACGTTTTAATTCGGTCAAAGACTATTTGTGTACTAAACATCTAAATTTTCAGCGAAAGTCAACTATTATTTTGTATATTAATCACAAGCCACTAAAATACCTAGGGACGACCTCAAGCGAAGCAAGGATGACTCAATAGTATTACAATACAAAAATTACACAGATACATTATACTAAATTGAGTTTGAAGCACTTAACTTACGTTAACTTAATTTAAGCATGGCCCAAAAATGCGAGACCCTTTTATCATTGAGCAAAAATAAATGATATTAATCGTGACAGATTCGATTTTATCAAAATAAAACTGAAGATAGAAAGCACATTTTCACAGTATTCTAAGTCACAGTTCGTGTATCAGATGAATCTCATCACGTGTCCTATATACATAATCGAACTATTACATAACTAATGACTTAACCTCGCTTCGCTCGGGTGCGTCTCCATATACGTTTTAATTTTGTAGATGTAAACGTGTGGAATTAATGTCTGGTTGTGTCTCACGTAGGATAAATAGATAAATATTGTAATACAATATTGTTACCAAATATTTTTTTGAAGAGAGCGACTGTTAAGTTTCTCGCCGGTTCTTCTCAGCAGAACAGCTTTCCGAGCCGGTGGTAGTTTACTCACAGACTTACAGACTAACATTTAATTTTAATAATGTAAAAATGACGATTCAAAAGAGCTGGTAAAAGTCTATTTGAATAAAGAATAATTTGATTTGATTAATTTTGTTGAGTGGAAACCTAATTCATTTTCTAACATTAAAGCAGCCTTAATTATTTCTTATAAGATCAGTTATCCACTAATGAAAGTTCCGTCAAAATCGGTCCAGCCACTGTGAAGATTAGCCGGAACAAAAAGACACACATATAAAGAAACATTATCTGTAACAGTTGACAGAAGTAATATACTCATATATTACCCATGCAATTACTATTTGGCAGTAATGTAGTTTATAAATCAGTGTAACTTTGATTTTTTCCTCATCTTAAGTTATTAGATAGCATTAAAATAATACTAGGATAAGACAAGATCGAGCAACTGCAGTTCAAATCTTTTAATCACCTCACACTTGTGATATTCTCATGTGCGAATCATTTCCAACGAGATTACCACGTCTGGTAATCATCATCAGCCCTTTTTAACGTCCCACTGCTGGGCACGGGCCTCCCTCAGTCCGAGGGGGATCAGGCCATAGTCCACCGCGCTGGCCTAGTGCGTGTTGGCGGACTTCACATGCCTTTCGAAAACTTGCTAGGTTTTCTCAGACATGCAGGTTTCCTCACGATGTTTTCCTTCATCGTAAGACAAGTGGTAATCATGATAGAAATGATTCGCACATGAAAATATCAGAGGTGCGAGACCCCGATTTGAATCTGCATCACTCGGTTATCCAAGCTAGCGCGTTACCGCTGGTCTACCACGTCTGGTAACCGTGACGTAATACATCATGAGGATACCTGATGACCGAGAGAACGTAGCAAATTTTCGAGCTGATATCCGTCAACCCGCATTAGGCCAGCGTGGTGGACTATAGGGTTTTTCAAGCTGTATAGAAAACAGACCTGTGCCCAGTAGCGCTTCGTTAAAAAATAAAAGGCTACGTACAAAACTAGATTCATTTTTGACGGAATCTGGAAATGAAATCTGGCACACTTAAGCTAATAGAAAATCAATTAACAGTCTTTACCTCGTAAACTACTAAACCTATTTTGATGATAATTCTTTTGTTCTCTAATTAAAAAGATAATTAAGAAAATAATTAAAGTATTATTGTGATTATATTCAAATATATAAAGAAGATTATGTCAAAACGTCAACGTACAAACATACACGACTGTTATTTACGAAATTCTTGATACTTTATGTTTAGAACTATTTCATCAAATCAAATCAAATCAAAATATTCTTTATTCAAATAGACTTTTACAAGCTCTTTTGAATAGTCATTTTTACATTAATAAAATTAAATGTCAGTCTGTAAGTCTGTGAGTAAGCTACCACCGGCTCGGAAAGCTGTTCTGCTGAGAAGAACCGGCGAGAAACTCAACAGTTGCTCTTTTGAAAAAAATATTTGGTAACAATATTGTATTACAATTTATCTATTTATCCTACGTGAGACACAACCAGTCACTAATCCCACACATTTACATCTACTAGGTATTCCGTGATGGTGTAATAAGCCTTATTCAGTAGCGTATTTTTAATTTTAGATTTAAATTGCTTCAAAGGCAAGCTCAGTATTGACTGTGGAATTTTATTATACATGCGTACACCATATATATGAACTATTTTGCAAAATATTATAATTAGATATAATATTTTTTGCATACTTCATTTTATCGATGGTTACATAACGCATTTATGTATGCGATCATTTACATGTTTAAATTAAGTTAGTTGTTATTGTTCAATTTATAAACAAACACATAAAAGAGCGAAAAAAAAGTTTTCGCCGAAAAGCTATCTAAAAAGCTTGTTTAAATATAAAAAACTAACCTTGTATTCTAAGTAAAAACGTCATAATTTTAATATGAAAATGCTTATTAGAGGTCGTGGGTTCTATTATTACCAGATGCAATGATCAAAGAATTTCTTACATTATTGTCACATGTAACAACTTTATCGCATCATAACAAACACCTAGTACAAATCGTTTGAAATAACACAAACTCTACCTTTAAAGGTAACTTATGTGATCATTGTAGTTACATTGTATTTAATTTGAAAATATCAATGAAGCTTTCTAGAGCTTTTACAATATCTTTTGTAAGTTTCAAACGACCATTGAAGTTTTGGAACTCCTTTGTATCTTTTACCTGCACATATTTCTCATGCAGTTTTACAATTTGATTCAAACACTTTTTGCATGGACCATGACTCTATGGTTATTGATTACGTTATTTCTGTACATACGAATAATATAATAAAATTTTAAATAAATCGAATATGTAGATTGAATATTTTTTGGAAAATCTAATTGAAATACTTATGTATAATTACCGATAAAGAGGCAGAATCTATAGTTTATAGAAGTTTTGAGTGTTCGTCTATCTGTCTGTGACAATATCCCGAAAAAATCACTAAAGACACAATTTTATTGAAATTCGATAGCTGATGGTGGTTATCCGTGTACGAATTAAATAGTTTTTACTGCGAGAAAATACCTCATTTATTTATTTATTTATTTATTTATGTACCACACAAAAGAAAAAGAAAAATACATAAATATAAAAAGGAAGCGGAGACATTGTGTACAACGGGTGACTTATCTCTTTAAGAGATTTCTTCCAGAAACCCTTGAGCGTGAGAAGGACATAGTTATCAAGAAAAAGGTTTATAAGCAAGCTGAACGAGGGTGATTCTTAAGTTTAGTTTATATAATTTATTTGTCTACCATCACGATTTCGAAGTTAAACAGGACGTCCGTAACACAAAATCGCCAAATAAAACTACGTAATACAAATTATTGTAAATAAGGTTCAACAAACCCATTATATTAATAAATATATCTAAAAGATATGGAATTTAAGTAATTCTTAGAGTATAACCGTAGTAACGTTTTATGAATGACAAATAGTAGACACAATGTAGAGCTAATACCGTTCTTGTTAGTAAATACACGTTATCGTACAATAACTGATTATAATGATATTTGACTTAATCCCTTATCGATTTCATAGTAAAATGATACAAGCTTACTATATTATATATGTACATACGTCGAAATATATACAAAAATTGACTATATATATGTAAACTGTATAATTAACATATTAGAAAACACATAAAGATATACAAAAAAATATATTAAAAAAAATACTCACTTGCGTCTCCTCGTGGCTTGTTTCTTATTTCTAATATCACAGGATTTTATATATTTATAATTAATATTATTTACACTAAAAACACTTTATTTACAATTATATACACTGGCCAGTTTTACCCCATACAGTTAATTTTGATAATTACATTTTTTGCGCGTAGCTGTTAACAAGGTAACAGGTGTTTAACGTTCGGTGGCTGAGAGCGTACTGTCATAGAGTCTGTCTTCATTGCTTTAATATCAGGTGTAACTCAATCAGTGATAATGTTGACAATACAAGTCGGCGTCGACTCGGCTGATGCGAAGGGTCTCTACAAGCCACTCCGTATTGGACCGGTTTTGAAGCCCACCGGTCAATGATCGCTAGCGTGCGAACTTTGTTTGGAATGTAGAGTCACCATGTGTTAGGGGTTATAAATGAAACTATCTTTTCGGATTTTGTCGCGGATTTATTATGATTTTTGGTTCCCGATGTTTCGAATTCTTTACAGCAATCATGGTCATGGGAGAGTCAGTCAGTCTATCCCAGATAGTTTCATTTATAATGTCAAGTATTCGCGTAAACCTAAATCAATCAATCAATCAAATCAAAATATTCTTTATTCAAATAGACTTTTACAAGCTCTTTTGAATCGTCATTTTTACATTATCAAAATTAAAAGTCAGTCTGTAAGTCTGTGAGTAAACTACCACCGGCTCGGAAAGCTGTTCTGCTGAGAAGAACCGGCGAGAAACTCAACAGTTGCTCTTTTCAAAAAAATATTTGGTAACAATATTGTATTACAATTTATCTATTTATCCTACGTGAGACACAACAAGTCACTAATCCCACACATTTACATCTACCAGGTATTCCACTATAGTGTAATAAGCTTTATTCAATAACGTATTTTTAATTGTTGATTTAAATTGCCTCAAAGGCAAGTTCAATATGGACTGTGGAATTTTAAGAAAGTATTATGTTAGGGATTAATTAAACTAATAAATGTCTGCCTTTTCGTCTGCTTTATTATATTAACTATCGTTTAGAATTTTAATAATTTTTGGTTACAATCTGCTTATCTTACTGTTGGTTGTAAAAATAGTGAAAATTGTAATGACTAATTCATAAATTATGTTTTAAATATGTGTTTTTTTAGGTCAAGCTCTTTCCCTTGTAGAATAGTCAGACGTAATCAGACTTATATGTAGAGATGAAAGAAAATATAATATAAAAGATATTTAAATGATATAAGGCTCACTACGTTATCTAAATTTTTTCCTTTATACTTTTTAATGGACCTGTTTTATTTCTTCACTAAACACCGACTGTTGTTTATTAATTTTATATAATATAAAATGATAACAGAGACTGTTTTTAAATATTATTAAAACTATATTTAATTTACATATGAAACAAGTTTTAAGATAGGATAGGACATTTAAATAAAATATCTCTCAATATAACAACATTCCATTTCAAAATATGTATAATAATGGCGCAGAGAATGCATCATTCTAAGTAAAAAAAGACGCTTCCCGCTTTTTTACGCTTAGATATTTTAAAATACGCAACGGATTTTAATGCGGTTTTCATCAATAGATAGATTGGTTCAAAAGAACGGTATTCGTACATGTATGTTACAGTAAAAAAAGCATATAAAATATCTATTTCCAGGGAAATCTACTAATCTTACTGTAACTAGGGACGACCCCGAACGGAGCGAGCATGAGTTGCTTCTCAAAGTATGACTATTGTGTCGTGATAATAATATAATATCACAGCGCCATCTAGTTCCGTGGTACGAGGCTTGTGTTACGGATACCAGATAGTTGATATACTATACATATATAACTTTAAATATATACATTATACTATTATACATATTATAAGTAGTAATCCTGAATATAAGTGCTCGCCATTTTGAAGAGCCAAGCATACACACTAAAGAAATTTCATATTTATCCATTTCATACCTTTCGCATAAGAATGACAATATTTATATTAACTCTACTAACAGTCATCTCGATACTAAAGGTTCAAGTTTTATATGAAAATATTAATAGAATGAAACAATTGAAAACTCATTTCTGTCTGCGATCGTATCAGGAGAAGACTTCTGGATATTTCTTTATGAAATGATAGCTTATATTCTTTTTTTTTTTGGGACATATACACACAGCACTATCTAGTTCCACGGTAAGGTACGAGCCTTGTGTTATGGATACTAGATGGTTGATAAACTACATATATATATAAGTTTTAAATACATACATATTATAAATAGAAACACCCATGACTGGAGTACAAACATTCGTGCTCAACAAATGTATGCCCCCAGCGGGACTCGAACCTGCGACCGCTGGCGCAGCAAGTAGGGTCAATACACACTGTTCCACGCGTGTCGTCTTATTATTAATTATATTCTTATTACTAATATCCAAGTATTATTAGAATACTAAATCTATGATTATTATCACAGATTAAGTTTTCTAATATATTTCTTTTTTTTACAGACTTTAGGTACTAACCGTTAAAAAGTTCTAAGCGTAGTGACAAAGCGTAACTCGTGTGAGTCGCTAGTTACTTACTTATAAATTACTCATTAATGAACTATCAATTATATACATAACATAGAATTAAAGCTTCATCAGGTAGAGTCGTAACAATATAACTTCTTTAATCAATAAAATCTGCTAATTGGGAGTCGGACACGCAAACGAAGGGTTCCGTACCATTATCTATAAAAACGGCAAAATAAATCATTTTTATTGTATAAATATTAAATATTAAAAATAAATATAAATATTTATTTTATTCTGTTTTTTTGTTTGTTGTTATAGCGGCAGCAGAAAGACATGGTCAGGTGGTGAATATTTCAACTGT
The DNA here is from genome assembly GCA_905231865.2 of Boloria selene. Taxonomy (NCBI): domain Eukaryota; kingdom Metazoa; phylum Arthropoda; class Insecta; order Lepidoptera; family Nymphalidae; genus Boloria; species Boloria selene. Next base: position 6,058,419 of record HG993156.1, read on the forward strand.
CTATCACAGTTCATGAGACAGTCTATCACAGCCTGGTGACAGACGGACAGCGGAGTCTTGTTAATAGGGTCCCGTTTTACCCTTCTTTTTCTCCGTTTTAGTCATTCTACAGTACGCATATTAACGACGTGAAATTGGATTCGAACTTTGTTCTTGTACCTGATAAAAATAATTTTAAAAAGTTAAATTCCTTCTTGTCGAGTTTAGCAGAAAAACGGGCTACGTATTGCACAATAATGCGGACTTAGGAGGCTTTTTGTAAAGATTTATTTATTTACTGAAAAATTAACAAAAAAAGCCATTCCCATTAAACGTTTAGGACATACCTACCCTATTTTTATATTATATAATTTTTATATAAAACTTTAAAATATGTAGGTACATCTATGCTGAACAACAGCTTTCAAAGTTTCAAGTACTCGGAGTCTCTGAGCTGCGGACGCACGGACATACATGGTTACTTGTTAACTAGAGAACCCTAATAATATAATGTTAAGGATATTGAAATATCTATGATCTATTATATATATAAAAATATTGTATCATCATTAATCTTGTAAGTTATTATGTTATCCTTATTTTAAAAAGCCATAAGACTCTTCTTTACCTCGTATTTTAAGTACTCAAAGCGTTTAGTACAAATGTAAAAATTAAAATATTACGTTTATTAGAATAAAATAAATGGTATTACCACTTGTCTTACGGTGAAGTAAAACTTCGGGAGGAAACTTGAAACAGCAAGTTTTCGAAAGTCGTATATAGTCCGCCAACAAATACTAGGCCAGGGTGGACTATTTCCTGATTCTCCTCTTAATGAAAGGAGGCCCATGCCTAGCAGTGGGACATTAAATATATACATACATACATACATACATACATACATACATACATACATACATACATACATACATACATACATACATACATACATACATACATACATACATACATACATACATACATACATACATACATACATACATACATACATACATACATACATACATACATACATACATACATACATACATACATACATACATACATACATACATACATACATACATACATACATACATACATACATACATACATACATACATACATACATACATACATACATACATACATACATACATACATACATACATACATACATACATACATACATACATACATACATACATACATACACAAATACATGCAATTAATCAAGTCACTATGTTATTCAGCTACTATGGCCATATTATGCTGTTGATTTATATATGTTTAAAATTAAAAGTATTTTTATTGTTAATATTAATAAGTTAACTTATAGTTGTTTTAACAATACTTTGTAGAAACAGTGAAGTGATTCGAGTTTATAATGTTTAGTAGGATCTTTATTATATTATGGAGTAGTCACACAATTTAAGAACTGTTTTACAAGTAAAAATCAAAACTCTATATGATTATAGTAAAGTTAGAGTAATTTAAATGAATTCGACGACAAGTTTGGCTCAGTTGGTAGTGACTCTACTTTCTGCGCCAGCGGTCGCTAGTTCGAGTCCCGCTGGGGGCATTCATTTGTTAAACTCAGTCATGGGTGTTTATATTTACATATAATATGTATGTATTTAAACTTATATATGTAGTGTATGACTCTCTTTTCTCTCTCTTTGTTTTATTTTGATTATTATGTGACAAACGGCGTTGTCAAATAATAATCAAAATAAAACGAACTATCCACTCACCCTCGCTTCACTCAGGTTCGTTCTTAGTTTGTAACACTTACTGCCAGTTTCTATAACCTATCTACCGATAGACCGGTAGTTACTTTCATACTAGTTTGACACATTAAAAGTTACAACCTGTCAAAATCGTATGAAAGTATCTACCGGTCTATCGGTAGATAGGTTATAGAAACTGGCAGTTAGTGATTCCCGTACAAAATAAACAACTTAACAAACTTATTGACTTCCCAATCAAAAATTTAGTAACTGCTTATTTTTGGGGATTTCCCATTTTTTATACTGAAACCAACCGTGACACACTCCAAACAATACTAAAAAAAATAATCGGTCTAGCCGTTTTTGCGTTTTAGCGAGATTAACGAACAGCAATTGCTTTTTATGTATGAGTAATGATAATATAATGTATTTTACGCGGTCTGCACTCAAATCTCGATGCAGTCCACCACCATCTGGAGACTGAGAAGCCGCACTTGCTGTTCCTCACCGAGACGCAGATCGGAAACCCAGTTGACACCTCATACCTGCAATATCCCGGGTACTCATTTGAGTGCAATTTCAAGCCTCATGCCGGGGTTTGCCTGTATGCACGTAACGATGTCTGCTACCGGCGTCTCCAGAACCTAGAGGTACCCAACTTTTCCGTCTTGTGGTGTCTTCTCGACTCAGGTATTGACCAAACGCTCTATGCCTGTGTCTATCGCTCACATAGTGGTGACAAGGAGGCAACTCAACTCTTTGAGTATCTCAGTGAAACGGCCGATGTTGTCCAACATCGTTATCCTCAAGCTCACCTCGTCTTCGTAGGGGATTTTAACGCCCACCATCAAAACTGGCTATTCCCATTCGAGAAGACTGACCATGCTGGTAGAGAAGTATATAAATTTGCTCTATCTTATAACCTTTCCCAGCTGGTCCAAGAAGCAACAAGGGTTCCCGATATCGATGGACACACACCCAATTGTCTTGACTTACTTCTGACTACTGACCCAGACCGACACTCAGTCTCTGTAACAGCACCTCTTGGCTCTTCAGATCATTGCCTTGTGAGGTCAGTCACAAATTACAGTCCCCCATCTCCTGGCCCTAGTTCCAAAAGACGAGTGTGGAGATACAAGTCAGCTGATTGGGACGAGATGCGTCACTTCCTTGCATCTTACCCATGGCAGCAAACATGTTTTGGCTCCAACGATCCGTCGAGCTGTGAAATCTCTATATCCGAGGTTATTCATCAAGCAATGGAGTATTATATACCATTTGCCGATGTATCTTTGGACGGCAAAGCTCCAAGATGGTACAACCATGAATGCGCCCAAGCTGAGGCTCGTAAACAATCAGCATTCGCTGCTTGGGTTGATGCTCGAAGTCGTAAAGCCCCGGACTTGAAGTTAAAAAAGACGGAGTTTAATGTCGCTGCCAAGTCATACAAGAGGGTACTGAGGCAAGCTCAATTTAACCGAACGAAACGCATTGGGAACAAGGTGGCTTCTTGCCCTAGTGGTAGCAAAGCCTTTTGGTCCCTTGCCAAATCGGTTGAATCTAACTTTTGCCGGCCTTCACTGCCGCCTTTGCTCAAACCTGATGGATTGCTTTCACCGCATCTGAGAAGGCAAATCTTCTAGCCTCCCAGTTCGCAGAATATTCTGCTCTTAATGCTGGAGATGCCCGCCCTCCTGTAATCCCCATTTGTGACTCAGTAATGCCTGTGCCACGAATTCATCAAAAGGCGGTTCTCAAAACACTCCGGTCTCTCGATATAAATAAAGCCAGCGGTCCAGATGGAATCCCAGCAATAGTCCTACGGAATTGTGCTCCTGAACTATCCCCTGTTTTGACCCGCCTGTTTCGTCTCTCTCTCAGTGAAGCACGAGTTCCTAAATCCTGGAAGCTGGCAAACGTACAACCTATACCTAAAAAAGGTACGCGTGCTGATCCGGCTAATTATCGACCCATCGCTATCACCTCCTTACTTTGTAAGACTATGGAGCGCATACTGAATACCAAGCTTCTGGCATACCTGGAGTCTAACGACCTCCTCTCAGACCGTCAATATGGTTTCCGTCAAAAACGGTCTGCTGGAGATCTGCTTGTGTATGCCACACATATTTGGGGTGAAGCTGTGGAGAAACACGGAGAGGCTCTCGCTGTCTCTCTTGATATATCTAAAGCTTTTGACCGTGTCTGGCATGCCAGCCTTCTCAGTAAACTGCCGGCTTACGGTCTTCCATCAAGTTTATGTGACTGGATATCTGACTTCTTGAGTGAGCGATCCTTCCGAGTAGTCATCGATGGCTGCTCTTCCGATCTAATGACCATCAACGCCGGAGTTCCTCAAGGGTCTGTTCTCTCAGCTACACTCTTTTTGATTCACATAAATGACCTGTTGATACCCGGTATCCTGGGATATGCAGATGACAGCACTGTAACTGAGAGATATATGTCCAGTCCGCGCACAAACAGTAGTGAGATCAGCGAACTTAGAGAGGCAATGGTAGAACGCATGAACTCCACCCTCAAAGAAGTCTCTAATTGGGGTATCGCCAACTTGGTGGAGTTTAACACTAAAAAAACACAGGCATGTCTGCTATCCGCCAAACGGAGCCCTTTTATCTTGGCTCCCTCCTTTCGAAATGTATCCATATCGATCACCGACCACATTGACCTCCTAGGTCTCGACATCTCGGGTACTATAAACTTTGGAAGAGCCATTGAAGCCAAGGCCAAGACTGCCGCCAAAAAATTAGGCATCCTTAATAAGGTCAAGCGGTACTTCACGCCTCAACAATTGCTTACACTATACCTCAGCTCAGATCAGGTCATGCATGGAGTACTGCAGTCACCTCTTCGATGGCTCCGCCAAGTACCAACTTGCGGCTCTAGATGCTGTAGAACGTCGAGCAAGGAATCTCATTGGTAAAGATTCTCCATTCTTAGCCAAACTCCAGAGCCTCGATCACCGTCGAAAAGTTGCTTGCCTATCGGTGTTTTATAGGATTTATTTTGGGGAGTGTGCTCAGGAGCTTTTCGACCTTGTCCCCCCTTCACCCTTTTACCACCGCACTGCAAGACATCGGGAGGGCTTCCATCCCTATATCGTTGATATACCACCCACGCGCACGAAGAGGTTCAAGTCTTCTTTCCTGATTCGCACGGCTAGGGACTGGAATGCTCTTCCGAGATCTGTGTTTCCTGACACGTACAATTTGGGTAGCTTTAAAGCTAAAGTGAATAGGCACCTTCTAGGCATGCGCGTCCTACCTTAGACCGCATCATCACCTTCCATCAGGTGTGATAGTGGTCAAGCGTGTGCCTATAATACATAAAAAAAAAAAAAAAAAAAATGTATGTGGGTATCAAAATATATTCTAATATTAAGAAACGAAGAGATGTTTCTACTATTCCTGTTCAAATTCCAAAGATAAAATATAAAATACCAATATCTTTATAATTTGTAGAAAAAAGTCATTTTTGCAAATAAAATGGTTGAATTTGCAGATAAATTGTAAATTTATTAACGAGACTTTATCTCTTTTATTAGTCTTAAATTCAAATATGATTTAAATTCTAATTCATTTCTTAATGAATCTCAGAATGTATTGTAATAGTTAAAAGAGATGTATGGACGGAAGAAAATATTTGGGAGTCATGTTTAGTTTAACGTCCTCGATAGCTAAACCGTAATCTGTAATCTATTCATGAGGTACTTCCCCGGTTAAGCCGGTAGATTTGTTACAATAATAAAACTTTGCTTTTAAGATAAAATGACATTTCCGCAGCCTAATTTTGATAATTTAGTTATAATACCTAGCATATTTATTTTCTAAAGTAAAAGTAAAAGGAATCTAGGTTAGGTTACTCTTACTATCGTCAGCTATCTATGAAAGTTTCGACAAAATCGGCCCAAAGCGAAAGGTCACTCACTTACTCCCTAATTTCAATATTCACTTAATCTATAAAAATAAAATTGGCAGGGAAACGAATATTGCGACAGAATTGGATTAAAAAGGTCTAGAAGACTCAGTTTGTATGAAAGTCCTTCATTTTTTGTAAAAACTTTAAACTTGGCAGGGAGGATCTACCAACAACAATCGTAACACAATCTGACTAGACTTAAATCATAACTAATAATATAATTTAACCATTATCGTCCAAAGGTTAAGTAACATGAATCTTTTCGATAAGACTGATCAAAGGTACACGCTACATAGCAGGTGTCACATAGCCGACACGCGACACGCTAGAGATAAATCACCAATTTAGCTCTGAGACCTCACAAGTCAAAGTACGGGTAGCAACAGGTTTAAAAGACTAGCCAAGTAATTGAACTTTGCTTGGGAAAAGTATTTTATATTTTTATTTTTCCGACATAATTAAAACAACCGGTAATTATGTAGTGAGATAAAAATATAGGTTATTACAGTTAACACACTTTCTGTACACTAAAATTCTTGCTCTACATAAAAGATAAACGAACGAACGAATATAATGCCAGTTTTGTATATAATAAATTAAGCATTTAATGAAGATTTCTAACTATTTGAATTCAAAAAAATTGTATCATTTTGTTAGCTATAATTGTAGGGTAAGAATATATTCTTAGGGTGAAGGAAAACATCGTGAGGAAACTTGCATGTTAAAGAGAACATAGCAAGTTATCGAAAGACATGTGAAATCCCCCAACTCAAACTTGGCAAGCGTTGTGAACTATGGCCTGATCCCCTTCGTAGACCTAGACCCAACTGAAATCGCACTTGTGATCTTCGACCTATGTCACTGAGCTAGAACGTTTGTTAAGATCTTTAATAGGGTAATTTCTTTACAAGAGCATATGTTAAATAAAATTAAACTTTATGTTAAACGAAATAAAATTGCAAATAAATTGATTAATAACGAAAGTAACATAATCCCTTAGCAACAGTCGTAATCAAGTATTAGCTTATACATATCTTACTCGTATATTAAGATAATTATAATAAACAAAGAGAATTAAAAATTAATGTTATTATATAAAATGTAGATATAAGAAATATAAAATATAACCAATAACTCGAATAATATCAGTTTCAAAACTGGACACTGCCGACTCAATAACCATCTGTTTAATATAGGTATTACAGACAGCCCCTTATGCAGAGCGTGCCTGCAAGAAGAGGAAACACCAGTCCACATTCTACTAGAATGTTGTGAACTCGAACGCCTGCGCAAAGAAAAACTAGGCCTCAGAAGGACGCTTCAGGAAATCATTCAGGACACCGGCAGCCTGCTTGACTACTGGGACGCCCTGGGGTGGACAGACTAACGCAACCAGCACAAGCTTCACGCACAACGGGCATTCACTGAAGTGCACAGAAGAAGAAGAAGAAGAAGATCAGTTTCAAAAATGAAATATATCGTTCTGGTTCCCCTCTAGGCATGTTGTAACGATAAGGTTTAGACTATATCTTTATATAGGTATATAATTCTACTGTATTTGTGTACGTCACTGAACTCCTCCTAAGCGGCTGGACCGATTTTGATATTTGATATGTTTTGTGTGTGTTCGAGTGTATTTGAGAATGGTTTAGATTCACAATTCAGTCCACTACAAAATGTATTTTTTAAATTAATTAAGTAGTTATTTTTACGTTTGTACAATAAATGACCTATTCAGTTATAAATTAGTCGTTGCTAGGCAACGTTGTTTTGCGCATGCATTCTAAAACTGAAATGTTGGGAGCAAAAATTTATAAACAATTTCTATGTGTACAAGACAACGTCTGTCGGGTCTACTAGTATTAGTATATAATATGTTACATATTTACATAGTTATGATAACTTTTAAATCCATTACTTGAGAAACGATACAAACTTTCACCCCTTTTTTCATCGCCCAGGGTCTCAAGCTACCTTCAGACAAAATTTTATCCAAATAGACTCAGCGGATTATTAGTTAATCAGTTACAAGCAAACATACATCAAAACTCTGTATAATAGTAGACTTATTTACACTTTACTCTATAAAATTTTGCAGTAAATTGACTTTCTTTTTATATTTGGCGACTTAAATATTAATAAAGGGTCAAATAATTACTGTAGTTTGTTCATTACAATTAGTACAGTCATCATCAGCATTAACAAGCATTAGGTTTCGCCTAAGATTCCAATCATAATATGTGATAACAAATATTTAAAGAAATATATCACGATAACCAATAACATCTAACATGCTTATTATTAATTATATTACACAGTAATTTGAGACAATTTCATCAATACCATAGAAGATATTCACTAGCTGATGGTGTATAAAACCATGTATTAAACTTCTCTTTACATTACTTCTCGTACATTTATATTCACATGTACACACTGGAATCGAACCTACGCCCTTAAACATCAACGCCAGTGAACAGACGTCACACTGAGCACTTATAATTTATTCATAAGAATATGAAAGGGTATTATGGTGACCCTACTGGAATCTTACGGAAGATTTGTTCATTGAAACCGGTTTAGTAGCTATGCGAATAAAACAATACCAGTGACAGACGGTCAGACATTTTTTATATACCCGTCGTCATACCGTCTGCGAACTAAATTCTAAGAACTGTACTTTGTATCGTATGAATATAATTAACGGCTCGTTTAGCGCAGTTTGTAGTGACCCTACTTTCTTGCGCCAGCGGTCGCGGGTTCGAATCCCGATGGGGGCATTCATTTGTTAAAACTCGGATGTATGTACTCTAGTCTTGATTATTTATATTTATAATATATGTATGTATTTAAAGTTTTATATGTAGTATATCAACTATCTGGTATCCGTAACACAAGCTTCCGTCGTAGCTTACCACGGAACTAGATAGCGCTGTGTGTAATAATGTCCCAACATACTTATATATAGTAATAGTGATAATAGTATCTATCTGATTCAATTTAAGGTCCCACTGCTGCTGCCACAATATCATTATCTCCGTTGTATTTAATCGATTTTTTTGATAAGCTCTTGACGAGTGTTTGTATTTAAAAATGTTAAATAGAAGTGAGTAAAACCGCGGGCTAATGCAACATTCAAATCATATCAAATCAAAATATTTTATTCAGCATAAAAATTGTTACAATTTCTCACTGAACGTCATGAGTCTACCACCAGTTCGGAAAGAAGAAACCTCTGAACTGGCGAAAGAAAAAAATATATTTTTTTTATCTTAATCTCACTTTTTCAAATTAAATTGCAAATAAACAATAATACTATATGTTGAAATAGCCTGGCGGCTATCACCTCATTCCCAAAGCGTACTGTCTTCTAAAAAATCGGTAATCGAATAATAGCTTTTAGTACACAAACGTTCCTTCACATTTTTTTTTAAATTTGGCAATAGAAGTTTTTGAATATGCATCTACTGTTGAAAAGTATGTTTTTGAAAATTTTATATAAAATGTATCATGTACTAATATGAATATGAATTTTCCACATAAGATAGTCTAACCTCTTAAATCGTTAGAGCTAATAGTTATTTAATTTTTTAAATGACAGAACCAATATACTTCATCATGAGGATAAATTGTATCATTTTCCTATGAATGTATTTCAAAGGCGTAATAAAAGAACATTAGGAATTGCTTTAAAATTTTATTTTAATATGTTAATGAACTAGCGAACCCTCTTGCTCTGCTCGGTTTCGTAACGTTTTATTGGTTGGTAATTGGTATAGATTGATTTTAAATTATGATTACTAATGTTATATAGCTGAAGAGTTTGTTTCTTTGTTTGGTTGAACTCGCTAATCTCAGGAACTACTGGTTCGATTTAAAAATTATTTATGTGTTGGATAGTCCGTTTATCGAGGAAGGCTATAGGCTATATAACATCACGCTACGACCAATAGGGGCGGAGCATCAATGTAAAATGTTGCAAAAACGGTTAGTTCTATGAGATATCATACCGCGTGACTCAGAAAGAAGTTGGTTACCGGTCTTAGAACGTGTGCGAAGCCGCGGGAAATGCTAGATATTTTCTCACAGTAAAATGTATCCTATGTCTTGAACGGGATAACCATCTATCATAATACCAAATATCAAAATCTATTTAGTGATTTTCTCGTAATACATATCCAGACAGATAGACAAAAAGAAAAAAAATCTTTAAACTAGATTCACCTTCTGTATGGATTGAAATAGTCATTATTTCAATAAGATCTCTCAAAATTATTAACAAAATGACTCGCGACAGAAATTTATTATATATGTAGAATTATTATTAATTTATTTTTAATATGTAGAATTTATTATATTATATATGTAGAATAAACGACAAAGTTATAAAAAAGTACCTTATCTGAATAAATCATTATTTGAACGTACGACATCCATGACCTAGGCAACGTTGTCTCAATTATAGGTCTTTAACCCGTTATTCAAGGCCCAAGAGTAGAATGTATTGTAATACATCTGCAAATAATTATTATTATACCTTTTATTACCTTTCTACATACCATAACTTGTTTGTAATCTTAATCACTCTTAACAGATTACGAGATTAAGATAGTTATAGTACTTTATCTTTCAAAACTTATCTTTCCAGATTTTTTCGCGGATTTATTTAGATTTTTGGATGCTCTACAGCAATTATGATCACGTGAGAGACACAAGTTTTGTGCGTTTTGTAATCATTATACCTAAATAAATTAGTATAAAGTAATATAGTTATTAATTATATAATTAAAATAAATATTCTCGTAAAAAGATTAAATGTTATATGATTTTCACTTAACTTATTTATTTTTGGTTAAAATTGTCACATTAAAGTCTGGTACTTTGGATGATGACATGATGGATATTTCCGATTATTTGTATGTATTCAGCTTGCACTTTTTTACAAGTCAGTAATACAAGTCTTATCTAATAAACACAAGGGTAAGGGTAGTATAGGTATGTTGATTTCTATGTAGTCCCAACTCTTATATCATTGTAAGCAAACAAACCACAGATATTTTTACAGTTATAAAATTGGTGTTAGTCTAAATCTAGTCATATAATAATAATACCCAAAAAAAAATTGTCTATGTGCCGAAATCGAATCTACAATATTAGTGTTACGTCGCAATGAAAGTCAAAGTACTGTTATCAATATTTCTATATTAAGAAATATCAAAATAACACAAAAGGCATAAATCACAGATATAGTAAAATCGATAGCACATTGATAAGATATATACAAAAACTTATAAAAATCTGTCAATGTACGTAATTGAGGCACGTGTGTGTGAATCATTATCTAAAACTGCCTCGGTGGTGTAATGGCTAGTATGAACGACCATACATCGAGAGGTCCTGGGTTCGAGTCCCGGGTCGTGCCAAAAATCTTTTTTTCTTCTGATTATTGAGTCTTTCTGTTTAGTAAACCTTAGTAACAGCCCGGAGTTGGAAAGTTAGCGGTGAGTCACCCCCGTGCCTCGGAGAGCACGTAAAGCCGTCGGTCCTGCGTAGCTCTGACTAGTCGTGTCGAGCACCGAGTACGAGAGTGATAGGAATAGAGAGTGCACTTGTGTCTGCGCGTACATGACTGGAGTAACAACATGCGAGTTTAACAAATGAATGCCCCCAGCGGAACTCGAACCCCCGACCGCTTGCGCAAGAAGGTAGGATCACTACAAACTGCGCCAAACGTGTCGTCAAATTTGGGGTTGGCAGACTTCATATGTGTTTCGAAAACTTGCTAAGTTCTCTCAGATATGCAGGTTTCCTCAACATGTTTTCCTTTACCGTAAGACAAGTGGTAATCATGTTAGAAAAGATTCGCATATGAAAATATATAATAGAGATGCGAGATCCGTATTTGAATCCATATCACTCAGTTATCTAAGCGAGCGCGTTACCACTGGGGCTACCACTGTTCTAATTGAGATACTGTGAAATTAAAAATTTCAAGTTGTCTGAACTACTTTAAAACACTAGATTGTACATAGCCTTAGATTCAAGTGTCTCGATGTTGGTATTGAACGGAGACTGTGGAATATTAAAAAGGGCTGATGTACAGTATCTAAATTGCAAACCAAACCACCTATTTAAAACGATATATAAAATACGTACAGACAAATTGTTTGCACTTAAAATAATGTACCTATAAATTATAGATAAATAATAATTTATCTATAGTTATATCTGCAATATTGACTATATCGAAATTCCCCTTTAGGTTTTAGTGAGTAAAAGTACCTCAATTCTCAGTACCCTGTCCATTCGCTTGATGGTTTTCCCCGACGCCAGCAAAAATGGGTTGGGAAATCTATAATGTATTATAATATAATGACGTCACCTGTTCATTTATCAGACGAGTACATTTGCACCTCCTTTATATAGAACACTAAGTACTATATCGAAGTACGAATTCCCAAATGAATGATTAAAATCTACTTCACATTGGAAATAGAACAATTTCTTTCATTGTTAAACCAATTAGATTAAAAACCCACTTATCAAACTAATTGAATGTTTGCAACCTTATCAATAACTGATAACAACTTCTTAATTGTTATCAGCAAAACACTCAACTGTAGCTCGTGTCCAATGTACATACTAATATATAATAATATTTAATCAACAAGCTGTTAACCGACTTTCATGGAGAGCCTATAAATGTGTTTACACTGGGGGCTTCCCGTTTGTACAAATTCAAAAATATTTTTTACTACCAACTAATAGTAGGTGCGTTTTGACTTGCTAAATTTCAGGTCGGTAGTACAATAAAACAGAGAATTTTATACAAATTTATTAGTGCTTAGACCTCCTTAATCCGGATCTGTCGCAAAATCCGTCTTACTTACGTCTTACGTCGGACGTCTACTAACTAAACATCTAAATATTGACCACACGTTTGGCGCAGATTGTAGTGACTTTCTTGCACCAGCGGTCGCGAGTTCGAGTCCCACTGGGGGCATTAATTTGTTCATTCATTACATACATATTATAAATAATATGTATGTATTTAAAACTTATATATGTAGTATATCAACAATCTGGTATCCGTAACACAAGCTTCCTTCGTAGCTTACAACGAAACTACGAGTACATGTCGTTGTGTGTAATAATGTCCCAACATATTTTATTTTAACTATAAGCAGTACTTACTACCAAATTTCATGTATTATATACTCGTACTTCAAGTAGTTTTCAATATTTCGTGATGAGTAAGTAAGTGAGTTTTGGCTTTTATATAATTTAAATTCCTACAATATAGTAGTATGTGTGAACGTTGTCCGTATCATTTTTACATTTATTCAGATGCCACTCTATTAATAAGGCAATTTTCATTTTATACAGGATTTTAGATATTTTGTATGTTTTATTTTTTCTACTCCTAAGTTTATGAGTCAGAAAAATATTATTTGTTTCATTGAAGATAATTGACTGAAATAATTTCGCCTTAGAAAGTAATTTATATTCCCAAAATACACTTCTTTTCGTTTTCTTTGCTTCAATTTAGTATTATATTTAAACTATTTTAATAATAATACATTTGGAAACATACAAAAATTTGAAGACGACCTGGAATTTAAAACCAATTAAAAATTATAACACTAACATCAAAAGCATTTCTAGATAAGCCAATCATTAAATTTAAAAAAATGTATAAAAATAAAAAAAATAACCTACGACTAAATACAAGGCAATGCTATTATTTTCTGAGTTTCATTTACACAGAAGAAAATTCTAGACTAAGTCAATTATGTATATTAATAGGAAGAAAATGTTAAGTAAATAAAAATTGATTATTTGCTATAATTAACATCTTATTAACTTTTCCGGAACTATTGCTTTAATTGAGTATATCTTAGGATGCTCCTAAACAGGCAATATTTTTTTGTACTTTGTGGCTGCAATATTGGCAACTAATTGTAGGGCCATCACAAAAATATTGCAACCATGGCAAAGCAATATGTGGCTGGGAAATGTGTTGCAATTATATTATTGTCAAGGTAACGTAGCAATTGACAAAACAACAATAGTACAGAATATAGCAATTAATCACGGCATCACTCACAGCAAACTTCAGTCGCGTAGAAAAGGACACACTATGCCATCACAATCGAGAGCGAACGAAACAACAATAGGACTGGCCGAGCAATATTGCAGAAAATCGATCGCTCAGCGATTATCCGGCAAAATCAGCCATACGCGGCCATACTAAACATGATTGCCGTTATGCTCGGGACAGTACTGCAATATTGCATCATATTGCTTGTAATATATTGCAAAAATATTGTCTTTTAATAAATTACCTATGTCCATTTATACCACGGTCACTTCCTTGATGGGTGACCATTTGTAAAATATTTAACGGTTTTCCGACTTAACATACTTAAACTTAGGGTTCCTTGGCCTTATTTACCTAATTTTGACATTCACGATTGCCCTCATAATACAAATTATATACGGAAGCGGCAAAATGAAAGGAAATTGAAGAAGGTTTTTTCATCACGAGATTATTGGTTTTTTCGTTAACTAATTTCTGCCAATATTAAGACTGAGTGTTGGAAAGTAGTACTTACTCCTAGCTTTACTTTGACAATACTGGAAGTACTACATATACATTTAAGTATAGAATAGCGACGGTATATATATATAATTAGTTACTATATAATTGATTTGACATATTTTCCCGCTGTAAAAATACCTAATGTGTCGATACGTAAAGCTAGCTATCATCGTAGCAAAATTTCATCAAAATCTCTCCAGTGCACATACGAATATTTTTAAAACTAAGGTTTCGTTTTCTGTATTGATAATAATGGCTATAACAATAAGATACAAAAATACTTAATAACCAGATTCGTCTCAATAAGTATTGGATTGGATTTTACCTATAGATTTTTAATTTTGGCTTTTTTCTTTAATTCATAACACCTTGCCTTGGTCTAAACTAATTAACTACAATTTGCATAATAAGCAATTATATTATTATCCTAAATAGTATTGACTGATAAAATCAACTAACCTTTCCTTAACAAGTAGGTAATTAATAAAAAAATAATAAGCTTATTTAATTTTTGCATTTTCCTGTCATTATTTTTTCTTTTCATATAGCAAAAATAGCAGTATTATAGTGATTTTTAATCCATTTAGGGTTCCGTAGTCAACAATGAACCCTTATACTTTCATGTCCGTCCGTCTGCTGACGGAGCCCAGAGTCATGCGCTATGAAGCTGTAATTCGGCGTAGAATGTATATATATGCCCACTAAGATGTAAATTAAAATAAAATATACAGTACATATCTCTCTCTATATGGTATGGTGTCGTTGGATTTGTTTGTAAAAGCAATTTTTCGATCAATCATGAAATAATCGAGATGGGATCTTGTTTAGATCGTCGACTTGATGGGGCCGTCAGAACTTACTTATTTAATAGTAACCAGTTTAAAGTAAGGTTACCGGTGCTAACCTTAAGTAAAATTACTATACCAACTATATAATACACTAGTAATTCGCGATCGCTTCGCTCGGGCTCGTCTCTAGGATCATCGCCAGTGAAGGTTCGGTTTCCACTAGTTATAAATATAAACTTTTCTTTTAAATCACTCTATCTATTAAAAAAACGCATCAAACCCCATTGCGTAGTTTTAGCATGTTTTAGCATAAGGACATACCGACAGCCTGAAGTGACTTTGTTTTATACTATGTAGTGACTAGACAAATCGGTTTTCACGCTCACGCATCATCACGCTTCTAATGATACTCATAGCAACGCTTCGTTTCAGGGGTTTATTTGGTCTATCCGATTGGAAACACTAGAGTAGAAAATGTTCCTATACCAGCTAAATGGTCATTTTCTGACATGTGAAAAAATTATCTAGCCTACATATAACGAATTTGGTAGAAAAACTATCACAACTAAGTAGGCTTTACTTAAGGAGTAATATATAATTAATCGACCAACTTATAAAATGTAATTACATTAAATGTTTAGATTATGAAGTATTAAAAAGTTTTTATTCTTTCTAAATTCGCACTGATGTGATAGGAACGGAACCCATTGTGAGTGACGCACTTGATTCATTTTTTATTAAGGGTTTAGACAATTTTAAAATCCACTGGATGTAATTCGGATCAGTCATTGAGGCTTAGTATCAATCAATCAATATAATTTTATTCGCAGGAATGAAGTATCAATTATACATATAAATAAAATTGGAGTGTCTGTTTTAATGTCAAATTGACAGAATTTTTGTTTTTCTGTCTTTCTGTTTGTTCCGGCTAATCTCTGAGACGGCTGGGCCAATTTTGATGGGACTTTCACTCGCAGATAGCTTATATTATAAGGCGTAACTTACGCTACTTTTTAACCGATTTCAAAATATGAGGATGTAGAAATTGCATTTATTTTAACTAGCGGAACCCGTGGCTTTGGTGATGCTAAACCTAAGAACGAACCCGAGCGAACCAGATAGAGTCGCTAGTCAATCAATATAATTAAAATTGTGAGGTCACAGGTCACAAAGATAAACTTAATTTATACTGCTCAGTTGAGTGCGATGCGGCGAAGCGGTTGCACGTACTATATCATATTCAACAATTTTTATAAATACCGTCATTTTAAATGTGAAATAAAATGAGTGAAAAAAGTATAGGAAGTGAAATTGTATGTTATGAGATTGATGGAAACACTGTAGATGACCAACAAATTAATAATGAGATAATTTGGGCAAACGAGCAGTCGCCGATCAAAACTCCTATCTTAAGACCAGATAAGAGAACAAGAAAAGAAGTTTCAGATAAAGAAGACGAAAATGGCTTTATTACTGTGGGAAAACAACCAAAAAGATTAACACGGAGTTTTTCACTCAGTGCAAAGAAACCTGAAAGTATATATATGAAATTTCTATGACATCCAAAGAATTACTGCCGAAACAAATTGCTTTAGCTAAGTTTATGCGTTCTTTAAATATATTCAATATAATTAAAATAAAATATAAAAATCCATATAAAGTTCTGATACAGTTAAGTACAAAATTTGAAGCTGAAAAACTTTTATATTGTGAAAAGCTAAAGGAAATGGGGTACAGATGCCAATCGACACAAGAAAATAACTTGTCATATGGCTTAGTTAGACAGATCGAGTTAGAAGTTAGTGAGCAAGAACTTCAAGAAAATTTTAAGTGTGATGCCGAGTTAATTTCTGTGAAACGCCTGAAAAGACAAACAGACAAGGGTGATTGGATAGACAGCGAAACAATTCGACTATGTTTCAATAGTGAGCCCTTGCCACCCTTTGTTTATGGTTATGGTTGTATATTCAAAGTAGAACCGTATACTTTTCCAGTCACACAGTGTTCAACATGTTAGAAATTTGGCGACTACATAAGAAATTGCCCAACAAATAAAACTGTATGTCCGAAATGTGGTGGCGGTCATCCAAACTGCGAAACTAACATATACAAGTGTATTAATTGTAAGGGTCCCCATAGGCCATATGTCTTTAGATAAATCATGTCCTGTGTTCGTTAAAGAAAAAGAAATTAGATGCATTATGAGCCGTAAGAATTACACGTACCAAAAAGCTTTAGAACATTATCTAGAAATAGAAAGAAACAAACAAACAATACAGATATATTTAGAAAGCGACGAAGAAAACCAAAATATAAGAGTTCAACGAAGTGTAACATATAGAGATGTAGTAATGCAAGATAACGAACAGAAGTAAAGAAATCTAGACAATTCTGAATTATATTCTGAAAGTGAAGCAAGTGTAAAAGGAATGTCAACAAACTCCAAAAAAACACGAAAAAGAAAGAAGAAAAAAAATACCACTAAAGAGACTGTGGATTCTGGTATTCCGGAAACACAGACAGACGTCGACGAGGAGGGAAATAAATCTACAGAAGAATCTAGCGAAAATAGAGACAGAAAGGAGTTAGGATTTTCATTTAAGAGGCTGTTGCTAAAATTGAAAAGTGCAATCATAGAAGACAACGTGACTTGGGAAGAAAAAATATGTGTTTGTGTGAAGATAATGTTTAAAGAATTGATGAAATTTGTAAGTAGTTTCTTTGAAGGTGGAAAACTATTGAAAGATTGTCTCAAATATTTTAGTTATGGATAGGGACTTTAAGTTAAATATAGTTCAATGGAACGCGCAGAGTTTATATTCAAAAAGATTACAATTTGAATCTTTACTTAATAGAGAATGTATCCACATAGCTTTGGTAAGTGAAACTTGGCTTGACTCTGATTTTGAAATTAAATTTAATGACTATTATGTATATAGAAAAGATAGAGATGATTCTTATGGTGGGGTAGCTATTCTGGTACATAGATCAATCAAAGCACAAAAATTCCATACAGCTTTTAGTAATAATGGTATCGAAATTTTTCATGTTAAACTTTATAATTGTAAATATTTACAAAATATTGTTGGAATTGCATATTTTCTGAATTTTCAAAATCATCTATAATTGCTGGAGATTTTAATCATACCAATTGGTCCTATAAAAATGATACTCGAGGGAATCAACTTTTAAACTCATCTATTGAAAACGGCTTTATCTCTCTTAATAAGACGCAGCTATACTTTAAGTTACTTTAAGGCCGGCAACGCATCTGCAAGCCCTGCGGTGTTGCAGATGTCCATGGGCGGTGGTGATCACTTTCCATCAGGTGAGCCTCCTGCCCGTTTGCCCCCTTTGTCCTATTAAAAAAAAAAAAAAAAAAAAAAAAAAAAAAAAAAAAAAAAAAAAACCAGAGTAAAATTGGTAAGTGGTGTTCTAACAGAAACCTCTCCTGACATAACATTTGTTTCAACAAATATAGCAATTAATTTTGATTGGACTGTACTTAATGAAAATTTAGGAAGCGACCATCTAGTAGTTAAGATAAGTCTGGCATATAAAACTAGTTTTCAATTTACATATAAAAGAAACTATAAATTAGCAAATTGGGTAGGTTATAAAACATATTTAGAACATTAATTTAAACATTCATTTTAAGCAAAGTAATGACGTACAGGAACTCTATAACGAATTTGTCAGTCTGATAAACAAAGCTGCTAATGAATACATTCCAAAGTATAAAAAGTGTTTAAACCCTATACAAAAATTGACACCTAAACGTTATTGGACCTCAGTTTTGTCGAAGCTTGTAGCCCAGAGGCGATTAGCACTAAAGAAATTGCGCCGAAATCCTACACCACAAAATCTAAAAGTACTCGAGGACAAAATAAAGGAAGTGAAACTTAAACTTTACGAGACTAAATCAAATGACTGGCACAATTTTTGTAACTCTATAGATGACACTAAATCGGACACTGAAATGTGGCATAAAATGCAGTGGTTAAAGGGAAGAAAGAATTCTCCATCTCTTATATCTGATGTACAGGGCGAAGAACTTCTTTGTAATTTAGCTCCTAACTCCGTAGCATTAAATATACCAAATTTTTATTCCAATAATATGTATTTGGAATCTGACTTAGGCCTACATGAACTAAACTCCTGCATAAAAAAGAAAGACACTTCCCTAGGGGAAGATGAAATTACATACTCAATGATTTTTAATCTTCCAACTAATGGTAAGCTAACTCTCCTTAGATTTTACAACCTCATTTTTCTCACAAGTAAAGTCCCTGAACAGTGGCATAGAATTCTAATAGTGGCAATCCCTAAGGCAGGTAATACAGATAAGCTAAGACCCATATCACTTTTATCATGTTTGTGTAAAATTTTTCATGTAATGCTTAGTAAGAGAATTGAATGGTTTGTAGATAAAAATAATATTCCTAATGTTACCGGATTTAGAAGAGCTCGATCGAGTCTAGATTGTTTAATAACATTAATTACACACATACAAATTGGATTTTCAAAAAATTTGGCAACCTTGGCGTGCTTTCTTGCAGGGGCGGATCTTGAATTTGTGGGGCCCTGGGCTAATACTGCTTAGGGGCCCTACCTAATTACTCAACCAATTGCCATTTTGTCAAAAAACTGTTTTCTGTAGTGATGTAGGTATATATAATATATGTTATGTACAGGACAAAATATTTTATTTATTTATTAAAACATTATTTACCTATTGCAAAATAAATTGACAGGTTATGAATGGTTATGTTATATTAATTATTTAAAGCAACCTTTCTGCATTTTTGTGCTGCAAATTCTTTTATTTGGTCATCGCAATGTAAGTCCTTTGTTAAATCGCAATTTATGGAAAGAACTGATAAATGATATAGTTGTACTGTATTTGTTTTCTATATACGACATCCTGGAGAAAGAGCGGTCCGCTTCACAGCTAGTGATCGGCATCGTTAAAAATTTTTTTAAGATGGTATAGCAGTTTGGGAAAACCTCAACAAGTTTCTTTTCATAAATTAGCCAAAAAATTTCACTGCAAGAGTGTAAGACTCTGTCTTAGATTGCAGTAAGGAAGATTTTAACTGAATGCACTCATTCACTAAATGTTCGTCTACGTCATTTGGATAATCTATATAAATAAAATGATAGAGGTCTGCAGTTGTGCGCGCATCACGGAAAAACTACTGGATAGATTTCAATGAAACTTTATAAGTTTTATTTCTTAGACACTTGGCTCTTATCAAAAAAAAAATGATTGCAATATCTTCATTTAAGAAACAGTTATTAAAATTTTCATAATGCCATCATAATTACTTTTTAAAGCTCTGACAGCATCATAGTGACAAGACCATCTGGTCTGGCTTAAACTTTTTACCGTAAATTTAAATTTTGTTTGTAACTACTTCATATTATTTTAACAAATATTATAAAATAATAAAATAATTGTAATTATAGTAGCTAAAAATAAGTTAATAATATTGCCATATTTATAATATAATTAAAAATTTTAAATTTTTAAATGTTTAGAATTAAAATGTATAATTTTCTAAGGTACTTTGATGCCATTTTGAATTTTTGTAAATTGTGGGTAGGCACTGTCTGTAACAAGTATTATAACCCGCTGAAACGTAAAAAATTTACGGTAAAATACCTTAGTCTCTCGCGTGACCATGATTTTTTTTTATGGTAAAAAGGGGGCAAACGGGCAGGAGGCTCACCTGATGGGAAGTGATCACCTCCGCCCATGGACATCTGCAAGCCAGGCTTGCAGATGCGTTGCCGGCCTTTCAGGAAAGGGAGGGATGGAGGAGGGAGGGAAGTGGGAGGGAGGGGGGAACGAATGCGGAGGTTGAAGGGAAGAGGGAGGGGGGAAGGAGAGTGGGCCTCCCGGACTCTCACTCACCGGACGAAACGTGACAGCATAGCTGCCACTTCACGCCGGTCTTCTGTGAGAGAGTGGTACTAATGAACTATACGGGGCGTGCCGGCCCATTCGGTTGCTACCCGAAGGTAACAAGCATGGCACTACCACTTTAGTAAAATTGATGATTGCTGTAAAGCATTCGAAACGTCGGGATCCAATAATCCAAATAAATCCGCGACAAAATCTGAAAAGATAATTTCATTTATAAAGTCATGTTTTATAATTCTTTTTACTTACCTACTGGCTACTGCCTACTAAAAGCAGGAAATCTACTTATGCAGAATACTTTCAATTTTAGTAAATTAAAAGAAAGCTCCGGTCCTTATAACTTTTAAGTTATCTATCACTTAGTAAACTAAACACATTTCTAACAATAACAAAGTCAATTCGTTAATATAGTCGACGCATGAGTGCGGAAAAATAACAAAATTGCGTCGGGCGATAAGCGGAGGGAAGTCCCCAGTAAATAGTAATAGACAATACACGGAATACACCGACCCAAAAAAAAGCGACGGGGAATTCCCCGTTCCGTTATATAGATGTGCACACGGGTTGATTGATCGCAGTGTTGCCAACCTTATGACCGGTTTTTTTTTAATTCTAGATAATTTTTATTATTGACAATATGGTCTATTGTTTTCAGTTCGGCTGGGGGCCCTCTGTATCCACGGGGCCCTGGGCTGCAGCCCAAACAGCCTTTAAGTAGATCCGCCCCTGCTTTCTTGACATTGAAAATGCGTATAATAATATTGCAATAAATAAAGTTTTAGAAATAATAGATAATTTAGGTATGGGAAGTAAAATTTGTACATATTTATGGAATTTCTTAAGCGAAAGACAACTAAGTATCAAAAATGTTAATAAAAATAAAGAGGAATTTAGAAGGGCGCACAAAGGTCTAGCCCAGGGTGACCCTCTGTCTCCACTGCTTTTTAATATTGCTACCCATGAAATTCATCACCTAATTAAAAATGTCTTCTTATGTCAATACGCGGACGATTTTGTATTGTTTTCACATCATGGCTAATTAAATGAATGCATATTTGATATCCAGGAATCATTAGAATTATTTGTTACATTTCTAGAATGTTTAGGATTAGAGTTATCAATTAGTAAATCTAAACTGTGCAACTTTAGTAGGAAACGACGAAACGAACATGTTAAAGTGGCCGTGAATTATATTTATTTACAATAAAGGAAATTACAAGTAAACTTAACTATATGTACAAAGCAAATATACACTTAATTATTACTGTACAAGTCGTGTCCGCGCGGAATAGTGGCAAGAATGCTGGCCGCATTCCCCCGCTGAATGGCAATGCCGATTCTTTGGGCGAAAAATGAGCCAGCTCTCCTGTCACCAGTAGAGGTGATAAGACGAGGTGTTATGTCTTTTAAAAAATGCTTAGCACTTTGACTCCATGGCCCAAGGGTTTCTACAGCAAAAGGTATAAAAATATAATTTTGACTAAGGGAGGCATATTTACGTAACTTGAGAAGCGCAGCCTTCTCCGCCGCGGCCCCCACTTTAGACGCCCCTGACATGGGACTGGGCCAATGTGTCAACGCATGTAGCGTCCCACAATAACGCCCGTCCCCTTTCCCAGGGAACCAGCGACAGACCATCAGGTCTCTTGCCATCATCTCGACATATTCCAGAAGGCTCAATGAGAGCAGGAATGTCAATGGTGGCAAGAGCCCTTTTGATAGTATCATTTAGGGAACCATGACGAAAAAGTCTACCTGAACTTCTACGGAAAGAGAGTCCATGGAGTCCATTACAGTCGACCTCCTTTCCACACGGGCACCTGTGCTGTGTGCACAGCGGTGTTAGCCGTGAATAATAATACGATTGCTTCCACAAACTATATTAAATATCTAGGAATATGGTTAGATCGATCGCTTTTATGGAATAAACATATCAGTAAGTTAGGCAAAAGAACAACAAATAGCTTGAACATGTTAAAAATGTTAACTGGACCGTCTTGGGGAGTCCATCCAAAATATCTAAGGAAATTATATATATCTTTGATAAGAAGTAAAATTGATTATGGTTGTTTGTTTTATGATAATAGTGCTAAGACACATCTAAAGAAATTAGATATTATCCAAAATCAAGCTTTGCGCTTAATAGGAGGATTCATTAAATCTACACCTATTCGTGTAATGGAGTCTGAGCTTTGCATTCCACCATTATACTTAAGAAGGTATTACTTAGCAGTGAAATTTTGTTTTAAATTACGAACTTGGTCAAATAATATTACAAATAGGTACCTTACTTGATGAATAAAATAGTAACTTTAGATCAAAACCTTTTTGGCGTGCTAAAAAGAAACCTTTACTACCTTGTATATTCGGTGAGACTCAATACGAGAAACTATTTTCATCCGGCAATTTAAAAATGTTCAGCATGAATACTTGGGTAACAAACATAGATATACACAGAACCATTTATATTCTAATTTAGAATG
Source organism: Boloria selene (assembly GCA_905231865.2). Taxonomy (NCBI): domain Eukaryota; kingdom Metazoa; phylum Arthropoda; class Insecta; order Lepidoptera; family Nymphalidae; genus Boloria; species Boloria selene. The sequence continues at coordinate 6,081,860 of HG993156.1, forward strand.
TATTGATAAGGCAGAGAACTTATATGAAATCAATCAACTTAAGGCTAATATTTTACAAGAAATAAATTATAAATATAGTAATTGGATAAAAATATTTACAGATGGATCAAAATCAGAGACAAGGATAGGAGCTGCCTTTTATGATCAAAGTTGTAAAAATAGTAGCATTTATAATATAATCTCAACAAACACTTGTATTATGTCAGTGGAATTATTTGCTATTTTAGAAGCTATATCTTATGCAGTTACAAAAAATTACGCTAGAATTGTCATTTTTACAGACAGCAAAAGTGCATTGCAGCATTTGGCTCGGTGCGCCTCTGGCCTAAGAGATGTTCCGGTAGCCTATGCTATTCTAGATAATATAAATAAAGCTATACAATCAAACATACATCTGAAATTGCAATGGGTTCCATCACATATAGGCTTAGAGGGAAACGAGGAGGCTGACCAATTAGCCCGCTCTGGACATACAAAAGGATGTAAAGTATATATTACTAGCGACTCGCCCTCGCTTCGCTCGGGCTCTTCCCTAGATTTAGCACAGGTAAAGCCGCGGGATCTGCTAGTTATGCATATAAACCTTCCTCTGGAATCACTCTATCTATTAAAAAAAACCGCATCAAAATCCGTTGCGTAGTTTTAAAGATTTAAGCGCACATAGGGATATAGGGATATAGGGACAGAAAAGGCGACTTTGTTTTATACTATGTAGTGATTCCAAATTATTCTGAAGTTTTAATATCGCATAGAGAAAAAATTTATAATATGTGGAAAGAATATTTTAATGAGCGCTCTAGAGAAAAAGGAATCTGGTATAAAACTTTGCAATGTCAACCTTCTCGTGGTCCCTGGTTTGATTTGATTAATAGCAATAGAAATATGATTAAAATAGCACACAGATTACGCTCCGGACACATGCCATTAAATAACTTTCTATTTCTTATGAAAAAATCACTGTCACCAAATTGTGAGGTTTGTGGATTAGTTGAAGACACGTATCAATTATCATTTATTAATGGAATGTGTCCGGTACGACCGACAAAGGAAAAATCTAATTAAAACATTAAGTATAAATACGTTAGATATAGGATATTTTAACACCATTTTGTCCATTCCTACTTCTGAGGAAGCTAAAATGGTATATAACTTTGTTAGAATAAGATTTAAGTAATTATTTAGGTTAAAGTATGATATGGGCTGGCATATTGTTTAAATAAAAGCCCTGAAAATAAATAGAAAAAAAAATTTATACTGCGGAAAAATATCTTATTTTTCGGAAACGTATCTGTATCTACGGACGAAGTGAGTTAAGGCTTGCTCGGTATGCTTTAAAATTTAAACTTAAACTTAAACTTAAACTGTAATTCATAATAACAATGTTCAAAAACAGTTAGATTTTGCAAAGACCTATAGAAAAGTATGCAACAGTTTACAGTATAAGTATGCAATATTCGACAATTTTTATTTATAAAGGAAATAAAAATTATATGAAATTAATAATTAATGTGAACGTTAGAATCAGTGTTCAATAAAATACATTTTAAGCTTTTTTGAACTTGCTAAATCGCTGGTATAGTGTTAAAGCTAATTAAAGTTAAAGGAACGAACAGTGAACGGCATTATAGTGAGGATGGACCCTAAAAATATTAAAACGAACTGTCATATTAATTTTATTGCATATTGTGTTCGTCATTTCGTCATTTTTCGGCTTAAAGGATTAGACTAACGGATACGTTCGTGGAGATTGTGTATATCTTGGATTAACACATACGCTAATGTTTATCTAAAACCAGATTTAGCGCGAGCAAAGCCGCGGGTTCAGCTAGTAAATGTATTTAAAAACTTGACAAACTATATACTAGAAATATTCTCGAGAACCACTCTATTTATTAGTGAAAACATCATTAAAATCGGTGCAGTAGTATTTGAGTTTATCGCAAACAGACTTTGTTTTTTAATATTTAGTGATGCCACGTCAGTAAAATGGCATTTAAAAACTTAATGCTAGATAAAAATTAACTCTTGTTTCTTTACAGTTACCGTTAACTGACGTCTCAATAGGAAACCACATAGGAAGTTGTCGTTGATTAAAAATATCCATTGATATATCTATATATGTAAATAATGTTTTTTTTTTATGGTAAGAAGGGGGAAAACGGGCAGGAGGCTCACCTGATGGGAAGTGATCATCTCCGCCCATGGACATCTGCAAGCTGCGTTGCCGGCCTTTCAGGAAAGGGAGTGATGGAGGAGGGAGGGAGGAGGGAGGGCAGTGGGCGGGAGGGGGTTACGAAGGCGGAGGATGAAGGGAAGAGGGAGGGGGGAAGGAGAGTGGGCCTCCCGGACTCTCATTCACCGGACGAAACGCGACAGCATAGCTGCCACTTCACGCCGGTCTTCTGTGAGAGAGTGGTACTAATGAACTATACGGGGCATGCCGGCCCATTCGGCTGCTACCCGAAGCTACTAACATATGTATCTCTACATGATGATGATGGTCCTCCCGACCGATTCGGCCACGACGGCCAATCTCATTGAGACTAGCCATCTGCGCGGAAGATGTTGTGATTAGTTCACAAGTGTATGCGCAGACACAAGTGCACTCTCTATTCCTTATCACTCTCATACTCCGGTGGGACGACTGTTCGACACGACCAGTGAGAGTTAATGCGCAGGACCGACGACTTTACGTGCTCTCCGAGGCCCGGGGGTGAAACACCGCCAACAACTCCGGGCTGTTCTGAGGCTAACGAAACAGAAAGACTCAATAACTAAATTTGGCCCGACCTAGGACTCGAACCCAGGACCTCCTGGTGTGCGGCCGTACATGCTAGCCAATACACCACAGCAGTTAGTCTACATAATGTGGCGTTAACATCAAACCAAAGAATAAAGGTTTAACAATTCGAACTTACGCACATCATAAAAAGATATTTGAAAAAAGCTTATAATTTCTTCCTTTTTATCCAACTGTGGCGAGTTCTAAAGGAGGGTTGTGTGTTAGACCTGCAGACTAGTATTTTTATATAGTATTGCCTCGTAATTACTAAAAATGTTAACCGATTTTCATGATTCATGCATCGTTCGATTCTTGTTGAATTGGAAATCATTAAAAATATAATGGCGGATCTAATGCGTCATTTGAGATAAAATTTGTATCCTTCAGAAAATTGTAATTTTAGAAGAGTTCCAAAATATCTACTTACAACTGATATGTTCAAAGTTAATTTATGATTAGTAACTCTACTAAGAATAGTAAACTGGAAAAATATAGAATATCCCGAATGTGCGAAGCGAAATAAAGGTAATTATTCACTTAACTTACGCTATCCTTTTAAGAAAACTTGAGTGACGATGATTGTATTGATCATACAAATGGTGTTGTATTGATCATACAAATATTTTCCTTAGATTTATATCATATATCACGTTCTCACGGAAATAGGAAATACTATCTGTCGTAAACGAAACCATTGTTGAATATTTAATTAAAAAAGGGACTAATATGAAAATAAAATATAACAGGTGGTATTCTAGGGGAATTTTATCTTCAAACACACTCAAGGTTTAAGTGAATCAGTATGCAGAAGGTATGCATTTTCCTCCCAGATAGGGACTTCACCTCTGACTAATAAAGGCTTTGTATGAAAGTTTATTGAACCTGTATTCAAGTAAGAGTTAGTTATACGATAAATGAAAGTATTTCGAAATATCGCTTCGTTTTAAAGTACAAATTAAAAAGTAATAATAAAGTATTAATAGATGTAATGAAGTTGTTATAAGTTCTTGATTACATTTTAATAAATTTTTAAATGTGACGTAATTTCCATACAAACTTTCATCCCCTATTTCAACCCTTTACAGCTCTTTTTCCGCCTTGAAAAGTACACTATGTCCTTTCTCAGGCTTTAGACTATCTGTGTACCAAGTTTTATTTAAATCGGTTCAGCCGTTTTGGCGTGAAAGCGCGACAGATAGACATGGTTACTTTCGCTTTTATAATATTAAAGCAAAATACGCTCTAAAGGCGAAATTTGTAAAATGTCTCAAATTTCGGTCTAACAATTGATCTAGGTAATTAAAAAATCTAGCAATACCTTTAAGGTATATCAATAAGGTACCATGTACCGAATAATGTAGCATTACATTATTTTCATTGACTTTTAAAGTTATATTTATTTAAAAATTATGTTGAACTGTAATCATAAAGAAAAGAAACGAACTGCATTAAACTCTTATTGATTTTTAAAAATTCATTTATTTAAACTTTATAATAAAGCAAAATATAAGAGTAATATTAGTTTCTTTAAGGGCCTGAAACATCGATTTTAAAGTATATTGTCAAAAAAATCCTTAACGCATCAGTGAAATTATCTTATTTGAAAGAAAAATCCAACGTTTGTCTAAATATAGTCAAAGTAATCGATACGGGTATCTGAAATAAAATAATCACAGCAAGAGCTCATACACTAGGTATTTCAATTATCTACAGATTAATAATAGAAATAGATAACCGTTGTTTATTTGGTTCAAAAGGAAAATAATCGCAATATTGCGTAAAATTGGTACATTGGTACTTAGGTTGATCATATTTTGTTATTGTATTTATATAAAACTTAATGTAATTGTTATCAGTTTATAAGTCTATAGATAATATTTAATAACCTATATTATTTAGTGTTCTTGTCTAAAGTCTGCCTTGGTGTTGTAGTTGCTAGAATGTTTGTTACGGAGGTCCTGGGTTCGAGTCACGGGTCGGGCCAAGTTTAGTATTGGGTCTTATCGTTTAGTAAGCTTAAGTTTTAGCCCTGAGTTGGGAAGTTGAAAGTGTTACACCTCCGTGCTTTAATGGAGGACCCCGAAAGCCTATATAAGTCTTCAGCCCTTTTTAACCCCCACTGCTGGGCCCCCATTAGTACGTATTTATTTATAAAAATCATCCGTTGGCCTAAGTTGAAGATTTATTAAGAATTAAAATTTCACCAAAACCGCTCCAGCCTTTTTAGAGTCCATTGGAAACATCGAATTTAGGGATTTTAACAAAGTAATTTATTTGATGGGTTTCCCAAAATCGATTGAGATTTTTTGTCTGCTAAATTGGCGAAATCAATCAAAAAGATTTTCGATATGACAGCAATTATTAGTAAAAATCCAGTACTTAGTACCGTATCTGGTTTTATATATCATCGTTATTAATAAAACGTCAAGAGTGTAACACCTTTTTTAAAGTTGGGATTTTGGAAATACGTTTATGGGAAATACGTTCATTCATTCATAGGCCTCTCACGTAGGTCATCAAAAATCCTCTATGAATCAGCCTAAGTGCAGATTAAAGGGTGTTTAGCGTGGATATATAGTATACTAGCGACTCGCCCTCGCTTTGCTCAGGCTCTTCCCTCTAGGGATCTAATAATGAACTAATAACTTCATAACATCTATTAATCTATTACGCACAGGCAAAGCCGCGGGATCTGCTAGTTATGCATATAAACCTTCCTTTTGAATCACTCTATCTATTAAAAAAACGGCATCAAAATCCGTTGCGTAGTTTTAAAGATTTAAGCGTACATAGGGATATAGGGACAGAGAAAGCGACTTTGTTTTATACTATGTAGTGATATATTTGACGACACGTGTGACTCACTTGGTAGTGACTCTTCCTTCTGCGCCAGCGATCGCGGGTTCGAGTCCCGCTGGGGGCATTCATTGAGCACAAAATATGTTTGTATTCCAACCATGAGTGTTTATATTTATAATATAAATGCGTTTAAAATGTACACCTATATGTGTAGTATATCAACTATTATTATTTTTTATTTTTTATTATTATATAAAGCTTGTACAGTAGTAGCCCAGTGGTAACACGCTCGCTTGGATAACCGAGTGATGTCGGTTCAAATCCGGGTCTCGCACCATTGATATTTTTATTACTTGTCTTATGGAGAAGGAAAGCATCATGAGAAAACCTGCATGTCTAAGAGAATCTAGCAAGTTTTCGAAAGAAATGTGAAGTCCGCCAACACGCACTAGGTATGCGTGGTGGACTATGGCCTGATCCCCCTTGTATTGAAAGAGGTCCGTGCCCAGCAGTGGGAGTCAGTCCGTGCCAGCGTTAAAAGGGCTAAATACAATTGTAAACACCTATATTATGTTTAAGAATTAGACCTGAGTAAGCAAAATTTAACCAGTACGGCCTTGTTAAAAAGTAAAGTAAACCGAAAACTGACCTGACGAAAATAAGTGGATCGTTTAAGTTGATTACGTTAACGAAATAAGGGCTTTGCCCTCAATTAAGACATTTTAATTACAGTATGGCTGATATTACAAACTGATATCTTGCTGCTCACAAGGTACAGGTTTATATAGAATTTTAAATGAGTAATTCTTGTATATTGTATTATACTAACATTTACCGCGGCTCCGTCCGCGTTCTAAAGACCGGAAACCAAATTCTTAGATTTCACATACCGTGTGATGTTTTATAGCTGGTTTGTGACGGTTAGATGAGATTTTTCAGAAATTAGATATTTTCTAACAGTTATAAGTAATCTATAACCTAGATAACCAAATAACCAGATATCGTCATACCAAATTTCATCAAAATTATTTATCTAGTGGTTGTCCCGTGATGCGGTCATAGACAGACAGACAGACAAAAGTCCAAAAAATATAATAAGAAAAAAATAGCCAAATCATTCGAGTCGTTCTTAAATGTTACGCTTACATGTATTCATTTAGATTACATAGTGTAATTATATTATAATCATTATTATAATTGAAAACTACGTTTAAAAAAACTTAACTTAATTTAACTTACGTTTAAGTTTTAATTTAATACACATCTTATGCAAACCTAATACCTTTAATATTAATAAATTATTATTAGCTAATGATAGGTATAGGTATTACCCATGGACGTATTAACTAACGTCCATGGTATTACCTAATGATAGGTTTGAAGTCGGTGCCAAGTCCTAAACAAAATAAAACTTAATTATTATGTTTAGTACTTGGCACTACTACTGACTTAACTTAATTACTTAATTGCCCATCAAACAATAGAAGAATCACGTAAATCGGATCAAAACTCACACAGTAATCGATGTACATACATAAAAAAATATATCGATCGAATTGATAACCTCCTCTCCTGCGGAAGTCGGTTAAAAAATCAGAAGATCTGTCATAACTATGCAATAATCGCATTGCAAAATCAAAACGACAACGGATAAACTACGAATAACCTACTTATTTGCATGTCGACATTTCGAAATTTAATCCTGAACTATAAAATATCATAGGAAAATACACTTTTCCTTTCTCTTATTAATATAATTTTTCATATACCAAGTGTCTGTGGATATTTTGAAAAAACCTTTTACCGTGGAAAAATAACTGTAAGCCTACGAACGGTTACACGGTTATCTTTCAAACAAAAAGAACTAAATGAAAATCGGTTCATCCGTTTCGTTGCCACAAATAACAATTAGCTAATTATCCTCTTCATAAAGTATTTCAAAGCTACATAGGGTCTATGTTTTTTTCATTTCTTGTGAATAATATTAACAGTACACATATATAACACCATGTATTAATACCTTTTTTCTTTATAATGAGACGCATGGCGGTAATTACTGAACACAGTAAACAACTACACAGTGCCTTTTCTGCCATTAAAATATGCATAAAATTTAGTTCAAACTTCAACTCAATAAAAACTTATTATTAATTTAATGAAGTTAATTTTCAAAAGACATGTGTAGTCCATCAACTGGCAATTGGCAGGCGTGGTGGACTATGTCTTAATCCCTCTCGTATTGAAGTAAGGAATGTGCCCATCAGGTAGGTACGTAAAAAGGGCTTTATACAATTTGATGTGGTACAGTTTGTGCCTAGATTAAATAAATGTAATTTTTTCTGTGTTTTCCCATACAGTTTTTTCTGTAGGTTTGTCCTGTGGTCAGCGCATGAAACGTGAAATCATACAGTAGCGTGACACTTGATGTTATAGTATAGTTGACCACATATTAAAATATTGATTTAACCGCAGATTTACTCGTCTATTAATGTTTTTAATTACTATGCTGTTGTTTGCAAAAAAACTGTTTTTTAAAACTTATTGAAATAGACATTGTTAACGACTAGCTTTTCCCGCGGCGGTATCTAGGAACTAGTAAAGCGGAGTGTGGCTAGTACATCACTACATAGTATAAAACAAAGTCGCTTTTTCTGTCCCTATATCCCTTTGTATGCTTAAATCTTTAAAAATTGTAACTCAGTCGAACCTATAATATATTAAATATTTTCTGAAAAAATCTTATTAAAATGTTGTCTGTCAAGTTATATGGCAATGGCCGTACTGTAGGTACGTCTAAAGGGAAAACTTAAGCTTTCCGTTATATTTTGTCACAGCTTTGTATAGATTAGATTTAGAACGGCTAGTATTAAAAAAGTTTTTGATCACAGGGGAATCCACACTGTGGTTAATGTAACTTACATACATTAATATTATACCATATTATCTACGTCAGGTACGCTGAGCACGTTTTGAGGAAAACAAATGTACTGATCCGTTTACACTTGTTGTTTTAATCTAAAAAACCTCATTCTTTTTTATTTTTACGCGAATATAGCAATAGCAGTTTGTAGTGACCCTACTTTCTTGCACTAGCGGTCGCGGGTTTTAGTCCCGCTAGGGACATTCATTTATTAGACTCAGATGTTTGTACTCCAGACATGGGTTTATATTTATAATATGTATGTACTTAAAACTTATATAATATGTAGTATATGAACTATCTGCTATCCGCAAACACAAGCTTCCTTTGTAGCTGACCACAGGACTAAATGGTGTTGTGTGTAGTAATGTCCCAACATATTTATTTTATTTATATTAATAATTTATTTACTCTATATATTTGCGTGCTCAATTGCATCCAAATTAGTCCTTGCCTAGCCTTACAATGATAAAGTAATTAACGTAATATACACAGAAAACTCATTAAGTAAGGTACCATATTGCTCCGCCATTTTATTTTTATTTTTGACTTTTTATAGGAACAAAAAGCAATTGCGAAAAAATATATAATCTCAGATAAGTATATACCGACTTAATTTTTTTAAGACTGTGACAGAAATTCTGAGTGTCGAAGTAAATTTATTTTTCATCTGTACAATTTTTCTACTTGCGAAGCAAGTTCATTCATATTTCACTCTCTATTCACTATCCAATAAACAAAAAAAAAACAAAAACTGAAAAAAATATCTGGTACAATGTAAACAGGTTGATTTAAGATGACTCGTGATACAAAACTACTAGTAAATTCCCTGTAATTAGTATTAGAAGATTCTTGACACGTTCTTGCAATAAATAATTTAAAGGATAACCCATTGTTACTAATTTATATCTACAAGATCTAGGTATTTCCCTTTACTTTATTAATACGATTTTTACCTACTAGTATTGATATTAAAAAAAACCTAGATTTTCTAACATGCCGCTTCCAAAGTGGTATCGAAATGTGACACAGCCCTTTTTTAACGTGCTGGGCGCAGGCCTTCCTTTAATAAGAGGGGATTAGGGCATACTCCACCACGCTGGCTAAGTGTGGGTTGGCGGACTTCGCACGTGTTTCGAAAACTTGCTAGTTTTGCTCAGACATGCAAGTTTCCTAACGATGTTTTCCTTCACCATGAGACAAGTGGTAATCATGTTAGAAATGATTCGCACATGAAAAAATCAGAGGTGCGAGACCCGGATTCGAACCCGCATCACTCAGTTATCCAAGCGACCTCGTCACCGCTGGACTACACACGCATATTGTGCTTTTTAAAATTGTTATACAAAAAGCAATTAACTAAAAAACGGAAATTAAATAATTACGAATCTTGTACTTCTTATTGAAGATACATAAAACTCTAGATGTGAAGTTTTCATATATCAATGCTTACTAGCGAGAGTTTTCACAGTTAAATATAACTTAACTATTTATATTGTTAATGAATTGTAGAACATACAAACATTACGTTTCACATAATTGATAATTACTATATTTTACGACTAATGACTCACGCTCGCTTCGCTCGTATTCTTCCCTAGATGTTTTTACGATTAGTAGTATAAATTTCTCTCAAATGAGATACTTTACGGTGTCAAAATCCTATATACGGATAACGAGCTACCATATTACTATACCAAATTTCAAATCTGTATAGTGGTTATCTCGTGACGCAGTCAAACATAAATAAATCTAGTTCCGTGGTAAGCTACGTAGCTTGTATTACAGATACCAGATAGTTGATATACTACACATATAAATTTTAAATACATACATGTACAAACATTCGTGCTCAACAAATGAATCCCCCCAGCGGGACTCGAACCCGCGACCGCTGGCGCAGAAAGTAGACACTACCCAATGAGCTAAACGTGTCGTCATTTTATGGATTATTAAATGATTGATATCAATTTTTAAACCCATTACATGCAATTCTTAAATCTCTTAAACCTTCGTAGACTGCATGTTTTGTATCAGACGTCATTTTGGGCTTATGAAAACAAAGCCCATTTATCAGTCAACTTGGCCGATAAAAAGTCAGCAGTGTGCGGCTCTAAAAGTTGTATGACTTTAAAGTACTATTTAAATAGCCATTATAATATGTACCTAATATGTTTATTAAAACAAACGTATCGTGTGGACTTCAATCGTAATTTAAGTTACTTAATGAAATATTAGTATAGTAAATACTTTATAATAATTACAAGTTATGTATATGTGTATGGTCGCGCTCGCGGATCTTGAGTTTCAAAATTTAATCTCAGATCGGGCCTAGAATAGTTGTTTAATTTTTCTATCTAGAAGTTCTTACTAGTATTAGTAGTTACACTACCATTTCCTATTCACGTCGTTTTTTTTATCTCAGCGGTTGTGATGAATCGCTCTTCCACCTATAGTGTTATTAAGGTATATTATAATTTATAATAGAAGTCAAGCTGAAATGACTAAAGAGATAAATAATTTAACCTTTACTAATTTAACCTTCACTTAAGAATAGTTAATATTGAATATCTAATTTAATTAAAAACCATAGTATCTCCCCGTTCCCGTGACCATGCTAGCTGTAAACGATTCGAATTTTAATGTCTTCTTTATTACCCTACAATTTTACCCTAAATACATAACTAAGGCCAGGAAATATCAACAGTACCTATAATGTTATTTTTAGTTTTTAATAAGTTGTTATATTTTTAATGAATTTGTTGTCTGTTTCTGTAAAATATAAATTTAAAAAAAAAGTGCGTGTGTACAAAGTACACATGTCAGAAGTAAAACTTGAATTTAAATTAAGGCTAACTCTTTCCCGTCTCTGAGCGCCTGGTACTATGGACTTATTTTTTCGTTTCATCGAGTTTGAAATCACATCGATTCTAAAGAAGTTTCACTTCAATAAAATAAATACGAGAATAAACCCATTAGTATATTATTTACATGAAGATTATCTACCGTATAGAAGAATAACCCAAGGTATGGAAAACGCTTAAGAGATGGAATTTTAAAAAGCAATTTTTTATATTTTCTCTATATTTATGTTATGATATGTACTTATAATTTAATTTGTGGAAACTTGATTGGTCGATGTATTTTTTTTTTTTTTGCTTTGTGTTTGTATGTATTAAAATAAACTGTTTATTTCCCTGATAAATAAAATAAAATAAAATGTTTTCCTTCACCATAAGACATGGTTATCATGTTCTAAATGATTCGCACAATGAAATAACCCAAATGCGATACCCGAGGATTGAACCTGCATAACTAAATTAACGTCAACGTTATCACTGGACTACCACTACAAATAATAAAGCCAAAAATATACTTGCTTATGTACAAAACATCATAATTGAAATATTAATTTTAGGATTGATGTCAGAAATTACATATAATTTATTACATCAGTCCTAAAATTAAGTATGAACATGAAACTTTTATCGGTAATATATATTTTTATCTTAATTCAATTATTACGTAAGTTATTTAATTTAAGTAAGTTAGTTTAATTTACCTATATATATTTTAAAGATTTTGTTTTAACATTCTTATTTATATTTTATTATGGTTTATTCTTATTAATTTATATGAAGCGTGAACTCTGTTTAATTTTATTGACTGCGATAATAGAGGTGCTCAATTTAAGTGTACGTTTGTTTGTATGTTACACGATATCTTCAATTATTGTGAAGTGTATACGTAACTTAACTATGAATTTAATGTTTCGACGTTTCGAATTGCGTTTAACAACACACTAACATGTCGTCCAATGAAAATAAAGTAGTTTATAATTAATAAACGTTTCATGTAAAACTGATTTTTATAGGACCTCAAATGGCACTTAAACGAGATATTAATTAAAAAAATTAAATTATTAATATTATACAATGTGAATTTACCATAATATTATCATTAAATTTTGAAAATTTTAATAAGAAATTAAATAAACATGTTAATTAAGGTTTAATAATTACGTAGTATCATAATATTATTTATTTGCAACAAGTATCTAAATTAGTATTTATTTTTAAGTAAATTTTAATATTTTATCCGAGTTTGAACGTTATTTCATCATCATCATCACTACATAGTATAAAACAAAGTCGCTTTCTCTGTCCCTATATCCCTATGTATGCTTAAATCTTTAAAACTACGGCTCGAATTTTGATGCGGTTTTTTTCAATAGATAGAGTGATTCAAGAGGAAGGTTTATATACATACACATAACTAGCGGATTCCGTGGCTTTGCCTGTGCTAAATCTAGGGCTCGAGCGGGCGAGTTGCTAGTAAAAAATATATCAAACAAACAAGTTATTATTAGATAGACAACGTTCTTAAAATAATATGTATAGTAATTTCAACAAGTCGCTCATCGGGTAGCGTGGCCGAGCGGTCTAAGGCGCTGGTTTAAGGCACCAGTCTCTTCGGAGGCGTGGGTTCGAATCCCACCGCTGCCATATATATTTTTGCTATATTATTTTTTTAATCTTATTTTCTAGTATCACATAAATTTAATTATATTTTAAACAAATCATCTAATTTTTTCGCTTGATAATATTGTATTAAGTAATTTATTGTAATAAATAAATATGTTGAGACTAATACAAACAGCACTAACTAGTTCCACGGTACTCTACGAGGCTTGTGTTACGGATACCAGATAGTTGGTACACTACACGATAAAGTTTATATTTATAACGTGTATACATGAACTCCATAAATTATAAAAATAAACTTTGCGCCTACAAAAAGTTTTGAGCAAATATGTCTTTAGAATTCATGCTAAAATCATAATTAATCAAACCTTGATGATGATGAATGATGATGATGACAAACATATATGCAATTAAAGTAATTTTCGTTTAATAAAAAGATTTTTCATCTTTGAGTATTAAAATATCGCTTTAACAAAATAGAGATAAAAGATAGCAAAATTTTTTAACAATAATAATTTATATCATTAAATCCGCAAAAAACTAAATCTTTATAATTTTTTCAATTTTTGCACGCGGAACTAAATCTTTTCAACATGATATTTCGAATCGAATGACATTTGGTTTATATTTTTACGAGACTGCTGAAAAGGTTGACCAAAAAGGCACTTGTTCATTCGACTAAAGGTGGACGCCACTATTAGATCTCTGCAGTTCGAAAATATTGTTAAGAAAATTCGTGAAATTTCGAAAAATTCGAAAAAAAAATTTGAAAAATGTTTTCTGTTTTGTCATAAAATTTTGATCAAATTCACATCTAATTACCTATTATGATGAATCAGACTGATCTATTATTATCCTACTGAATTTTATGTACCTATATTAATTAAATTAATTAGTACTCACACATGTTTAGTAGTTATCGTTGCCAATTATTTATTTTAAAGATAAACGAACAAACGGGTAAAGACTTTTAATTAAGGCCATGGTGAAGTTAATATCGCTTTCTGTAAAACATTGCAAAAAAGTGTTAACTTTACATTAATGGCAATTATCTACATTATGACGACATGTTTACCTAAATTTCGTGATCCTGCATTACTGTGTAAGTGGTTGTAGCAATGTAGGTTCAGCCCCTCTAGACAAGTGGCATTAACGCTAGTAGAATAGAATAATCAATGTATGGGATTGACATAAGCTTACGACTAGTGATTAGATTCAACGTATCGAATTTGTAATTGGTAGCCAAATGTAACGAAACGTCAGATTAGTACATAATTCCCCATACAGAATTGTCACTTTTGACAAACGAATTCTGCTGTTAGCGTACGGCAAGGCGTTAGCGTTTATCGAAATAGAATAGACACGGAGCGTTTGCCACTTGTCTAGAGGGGCAGGTCCCGCTGGGGGCATTCATTTTATGAGCATGAATATTTGTACTATTATGGGTGTCTATAATAAGTACATTGTATATATTTAACGTTATATCTATGTAGTGTATTAACTATCTGGTATCCGTAACACAAGCCTCGTAGCTTACCACGGAACTAGATGGCGATGTGTGTAATAATGTCTCAACACATTCCTTATTTATTTACCTACATTATTTTAATTTTTCAACCTACAGAAGCCTCGGTGTGTGATTCAAGCTCACATTTGTCCGATTTTTTACAATAGTTATAATATTAGTATGTATGAATGTAGGAAGTTGCTCTTGCTTACATACCGTTTTTACTTGAGTTTTAATTAATGAAATAAAAATTAATAGGACCACTTTAATTTTAAAATATTACTAAACCATAAAATTGGTTGAACGCGCTAATCTCAACAACTACTGGTCCGAATTGAAAAAATATTTTCGTGTTGGATACCTAGTCCGTTTATCGAGGAAGGCTATAGTCTACATTACATGACGCTACGACCAACAGGAGCGGAGCATAAATGTATAAAATGATGCAAAAACGGGAGAAAAATATTTCTTTTGATTTACTTTTTACTATTTCTTTAGAAGAACATCTAGGTAATTAAATTACTAATTGCTGCTCATATAGTCATTTTTCTATAGCTTTTCAATCACTACATAGTATAAAACAAAGTCGCTTTCTCTGTCCCTATATCCCTTTGTACGCTTAAATCTTTAAAACTACGCAACGGATTTTGATGCGGGTTTTTTTAATAGATAGAGTGATTCAAGAGGAAGGTTTATATGCATAACTAGCGGATCCCGCGGCTTTGCCTGTGCTAAATCTAGGAAAAAGTCCAAGCGAAGCGAGGGCGAGTCGCTAGTGTTTTAATAAATTTAATAAACCCAGTATATTCATGAATTGAATTTTACAATTGAATTGAGTTACAGAAGGAAGCGTGATTATAGGTTGGTATATTAATATTATATTAATACTATAGAGTCCCCCTCGTTCCACTCGGATTCGTCCCTTCGTATCTACTTTATTATACAATAGCATTTCCCGCGGCTTCGCACGCGTTCTTAACACCGGAAACCAAATTCTTTCTGATTTTCGCGGTACGGTACCTCGCAGAACTAACACCCTTCCTGTTTTTGCAATATTTTTCATTGATTCAGCGCTACTATTGGTCGCAGCAAAATTTAATGCAGCCTATAACCTTCCTTGATAGACGGACTATCCAACACAAAAAGATTTTATTAAATCTAACCAGTAGTTCCTGAGATTAGCGCGTTCAACCAACCAAACAAACAAACAAACTCTTTAGCTTTATAATATTGGTATAGATTTCTCAGAGATCAGATATTTTTCGCAAAATAAAACATATCCTATATGTATATAACCAGCTATTATCATACCAAACATCCCAACCTGTCAAGTGCTTTTCTCGTCAGATGACACAGACAGACAGACAGACAGACAGACAGACAGACAAACAAACTAACAAACAGGCAAAAAAATCGAAAATCTATAGAATCGACTGCTGTATTGATAATAATTATTATAATGAATGTTTACATTCCACTTATTCAGTTAGTATTTTATTATATGTATAGATTATATATAACATTTAAAAGATATTTACTCTTAAAGCTTGAAATATTATAATATTTTTGACTTTGAAGCCATTAACAAGAGAATTTAATTGAATTAAACTATTGTGTGAACATTTAATAAATATGGATAATTTAAAATCATCGTAGGTATGCCTTAATATATCATTTAGATTTTAAAGGTCATTTACCCTTAACTCCTAATATATGTACAATGATCTATGATACTAAAATCGAATTAAGAAATTATTATGGTTTTTTTATGATAAGTAATAAAATAGAAAAAAAAATATAAATAATCAATAGACAAGTAATATTACACCTAATCATAAAAACTCAAAAGTGTTCTACATTTTTTTTTCAATTTTGAAAGCATTTCACTTGAGTAGTGCTTTTACGTACTTCCGGTACGCACGTGCTACTTACACGTACGACCCTTACTTGACTTTTTAATCAGGGTGCATAATAATAAGGGATACGTCCTATTATTAGAAATTATAATAGTGGAAATAATTCCAAAATCTAATCTTATATACTATAATATTATAAAGCTGAAGAGTTTATTTGTGCGTTTGTTTGGTTGAACGTGCTAATCTCAGAAACTATTGGTCCGCATTGAAAAATTCTTTTTGTGTTGGAAAGTTTGTTTGTCGAGGAGGCTATGGTCTAAGAGCCGGTGGGAGATCGACCTTCACCGACCTGATAACCAGATGAGACATATTTTTTATCAAATATAATTTATAAACAAATATACCTATAATTACTTGCCTATCTGAAAGTGCCCATGGCTATTTTTAATTAAATTAACTTTAATCGATTTTTTTTCATTACTTTCATTCTTTTGATAACCAAATTAATTTTATTTCACTATTAGGCTTGCCTACTCATTTTTGTGTATAGCTACCAAAGCCGATGTAAAGTGTAAACAGGTAAGTCAATATAGGTGACTCCATCGTTCTGCTAACTTATCGAAAGTTATATCAAATTTTAGATGATTTTATTACAAAATCAGTCATATAGACTTGCCTGCAAAAAATCATACTTAAAGCACTGTTGCCCAGCTAAAAATAGCCATGAGCATTTTCAGATAGGCAAGTAATTATAGGCATATTTGTTTATAAATTATTCGATAAAAAATATGTCTCATCTGGTTATCAGATCGGTGAAGGTCGATCTTACACGGTCTCCTCTACTACTATAGGCTATATTACATCACGATGCGACTAATAGGAGAGGAGCATCAATGAAAAATGTTGCAAGAACAGGAATGGAGGTCGTTAGTTCAGCGAGGTACACGCGACTCAGAAAGAATTTGGTTTCCGGTCTTTAGAACGCGTGCGAAGCCGCGGGAAATGCTAGTCTATACATATAATAAGCATCTAACTGAGTCGAAATATGTTTATTAAATATATGTTGGAAAATCTTATTGAAATAGTCATTATAATCGATACAGAGGCCGAATCGATAAGTTTTAAAATATTTGTCTGTCTGTCTGTATCTGAAATACAAGAAAACCACCGGATAGGTTTTGATTTAAATTGGTATGATAGCTGAAAGAAGATATAGGTAATATTTTTAACTGCAGGAAAATATCTCATATCTGAGAAATATACATTAGTCGTCAATGAAAAGTACATTAGTCGTTGTATGAAAATAAACATAAGTAATAAACGTAGTAAAAAAGTTTCATGAAATTCATCACAGTTTTTACGCGAAACGTACCCGAATAGAAAGACATAAGACGACCTTAATTTTATCATCTAAAATTTTACTTACTACCTTAAATTGTACTTGAAAAGATTGCATGTTAAATAGAAGGTAAACAATATAAATTAAACGGTTCTTATAATATTTTTATAACATAAAAGTAATTAAGTTATTCTTGTAACATTAGCTATCTGCGTTCGTGACAGACAAAAAATAAAAAAAAATGTTTTTTGATTGACCGTATTATTATATTTATCGCGAGTGAAGTCGCGGGTTTCACTAGTAAATGTATACATAAACTTGACAAATTATATACTAAAACCCTCCTCTTGAATCACTCTATCTATTAAAAAAACCGCATTAAAATCCGTTGCGTAGTTTTAAAGATCTAAGCATACATAAGGACAGACAGCGTGAAGCGACTTTGTTTTACAATATGCATTGAAAAGCTATTTATTTGAAATTACAAACTGACACTCCAACTTAATTTATATTAGTGATTCCATACTATAGTAAGTTCTGGTAATATTTTTTGTGGTTTAAACCTTTTTTGTTATACAAAATAGCTACGTTTAAATAAATATAATCAAATAAAATCTTGTGTGAAGTTTCTTCACAGGATTTTATTTTTATTTTTGGCGTTAATTACATCGGAATGTGACATTTCAAAGAGGTTTGACGTAATTAAGAACTACTTACGTATTTACTATATTTAAGTTTGAGCTAATCCTTTTTTTATTCAACAAGCTACTCGGGTTGCTTTGTGAAAAACAAAAACAAAACTATCCCACAGTAAGCCAATATTTTTCTGGGATAAATAGTAACCTATTCCACACTATAATCTATTTCTGTGCTAAATTTCATTCAGATCCGCTCAGCCGTTTTGAAGTGAGTAACATACATCCAAATATTTCGTATAATACGGTATTTATTAGATTTCATTCAATTTTCTTCTTAATGGCTTTTATTAATTATAATAGAGCGTGTCAGAGCATACTCGGGGGTTATTTGATATTTCGTCAATGTCACGAACTCGAATTGACTCTACTTATACTTATACCGTCTGTCTGTGACCGTATCACAAGAAAACTACTTGTCAGATTTTAATAGGATTTGGTATGACGATAGCTGGTTACTAAGATCATATTATAGAATACTTTTTACAGCAGGAAAATACATAATTTTTGAGAAATTTATAATAACAGTTAAAACGTATGCTCCAGTTAAATATGTAAAATAGATATTAATCTAAGAATTTGGTTTCCGGTCTGTATATCGCGGGCAGAGCTGCGGTGAATGCTAGTATATTATATAAGCCTCAACTACACAAGTATACACAGACAGATATTTTTATAGGCACATTATTTAATTACCGATGAGGCAAATTTTTGTACATTACTATTCAAAACACGTCACAATATTGGCAAAAGGTCAGTCTAATCCGCCAAAGAAAGAGCTTGAATAGAGCAAATAGTGTTTATTTTTTAATTATAGAACCGATTGAAGACGTGAATCGATGAAGATATTTCACATTTTCGAATTTTCGCTGTTTTATACATATATGTCGATATTATAGGCTTAGAAACAGTTTTAAATCTTAAAGCAGCCATTTTTATGACAATTATTAGTTCAGTTCACGCTACTTGATAGCCATTTATATACAACTAGCTGACCCGTGCCCACTTCGTTGGGCATAATGTTAATAATCCTTTTTTAGTACAGAGTGCTTAAATAATTTAAATTATTTTATTAATATTAAAAATTAAATTATCTATACTAATATTAAAAAAACTACTTTTTGTAACTTAAATATAAAAGTTAGACATATGCTGTAGTTGACTTTTTTGTAGGCATTTTCAAGCTCCACATCTTTTCTCTAGAACTCAAAAATATATCTTTCATAGTTAAAGCAGCGTTCGTAAGAAACGCTTTCATTCGGCCGTTTTTTCTCCGATTCACTTTGCAAAACGGACTACCACGTAAAAGTCTTTTTATTTTTCGGTTTTTTATATAACCTATGACACTCAGCAATAATGTGGCTTTCTATTGGTGAAAGAATTTTTAAAATCGGTTCAGTAGATCCCGAGATTACCCCTTACAATTTAACAAATAAACAAACTTTACTTCTTTATAATATTAGTATAGATTATACATGCTCTTAGACTACACACTTGAACTCAATTTTCTCGAAATTAGAATTTTGCGTCAACCTTCATCGATTTATGTCTTGAATTATTTCTAACACCATTATCTGTAATTAGTTAAAAAATTAGGCCAAACAACGTCAGTATGTTGTTTTATACTTAATGTAATTATAACATTATCGGTCAGATTTGGGTCAATGTTCTATTGAAAGAAAATTGGTTCACGTGGTTTAGTCAAATTAAGGCGACTAAGTAAATAAGTTACACGTATAGTGTTTTTTTAAATAGTAGTCTAAGTAATGCTTTAACTTTATTATCTGTTGCAAATCGATTCAATTCGTATAAAAGGATAATATTTTTAAAATAACTCTCCCGTGACTGTGATTGCTGTAAAGCATTCGAAACGTCGGGAACCTAAAATTTAAATAAATCCGCGATAAAATCCGAAAAGATAGTTTCATTTATAATGTCAAATATTCGCGTAAACCTAAGAAAATATTATTTTTAAAATATTGAAATTTCCATATAAAAATCGTCACTGTGTATCATGTAACGAAAATTATTATCGATTTTGATTATAACTAGTAAAATTCAAGGTTGATGTCGTATGAAATAGATTAACGAATACAAACTATTACGAAATTTTGTGAAATGCTTAAACCTATTTTGTTTTTTTAATTTGCAAATAATCAAAGGTAACATACCTCCAGATTAGTATAATAACATTTACTTTAAATTAACTGTTATCGCCAATAGAAAAATTAGATATGCTCAGTGAATAGAAAATATAAAAGGAATTATTTTAAACTACACAAAAATCAATATTATTGTATAACATCTAACACTACTAAGGTTAAAAAAAATTAAAAAAAATAAAACGTCAACCACCAATTGAACACCTGACATTAAGAACACTAAAGACACGTGGTGCATTTTGCACTTTCATCCAATATGGGTGCAAACACAAAAGCACTGGGCATTCCGATGCACTACACTACTTGCATTACACTATCACTAACTCACCATTACATAGCTGTAAATTTCCGTCCGCACTGTTTAAGAGCTGACGTCAAACTGAATCGAAAACTGAACTTTCGATTTTTTGAAATCATCTGACTAAAGCAAAATCTTTACACGTCCAAAACCATTTGTTATTAATCGGTATATTACTAGTTTACTTGAAATAAACTAAAAAAGGTTTTATTTCACAATATTTTTATTATATAGGAAAAATATTTGATAGTTGGACGCCATTTTAATCGCGCATGCGCGTTTCGAAGGGCAAGGGTGAGACATGGCAAGGACCTAGCACCCTTGAAATTTACATAGAATATAACGTATCTAATAATTCAGGGTATAAATGAAATACGTAAAAGCCAGACGTTGCAAATAAGATGTTAGAATATCAAAATGTGTTAATTAAAATAAATTATAACTTAAATCATTTGAATAAGAATTAAACTTCTTTTACACTAATTATTCATATGGTAAATATAAATTTAAAATATTATTACAATTAGGTAACTATTTAAATAAAAATGAACTTATATTCGTGATTTTGGTCATGATAGAGACGAACTCTACTAACTGATTAATTTTTATTAGAATAAAATAGGCCTAAGCTGATATTGAAAAAACATTCCCATTAAATAAGACACCATAGAATATAATAGTAGATATTATACGAGTCAACCTAAGTATTTTTTAAAGACATGTATAATAACTAAACTATGAGTCACGAGAACTACAAGCAGTAGAGTAGTAGAAGGTTCTCTAAAACTAGCAATATCTCTTCCAAATGAGACGCCGCATTAGCAAGTGATTTATGTAACATACTAGCAAACCGGCCTGCTTCGCTGGGCGTAATTTAAAATATACGGTTCTTCTTTTTATTTTCTAATAGAATAAATTATAACATTAGCTATCTGCAAGTGAAAGTCCCATCAAAATCGGTCCAGCCGTTTCAGAGATTAGCCGGAACAAACAGACAGACAGACAGACAAAAAATTTAAAAATTGTTCTTTAGTTGTAAAGAGGTACTGTATATACTTTTATATGCTGTGAAAAGCTTTTTAATTATTATTTAATATTTAATATTTTAATATTTAAATTGTAAGCTGTTAATTTGAAATTAAAAACAGACACTTCAATTTTAATTATATCTATATAAAAATATCAGAAGCTAAAAGATAGTTATTTGTTTTACCTGACATTTTAATAAACACCCTAGTTTAAAGCTATCAATGTATCACTATGGTTTATACCTTATGGGAATTGGAAAACATCGAGAACCTTCATCATTTTTATTTCACATACGAAAACTTATTACGTATCTACATACTCGTATATGGGTATGTAATGCATACTTATGTCATATGTAATTTTACTACTGACATTCTAAAAACCAACCAACGATTAAGAAATGTTGTACAAAGACTCTATTATTGCATTATCTAATAATGGGTTATTATCTATAGAAATAATGTAATAGTTACATTCAATAGTTTTCCATTAGGAAAAGTTATAATGACACGTGATAAAATGCACGAGAACTAATAATAAATATTACTGATAATAAAAGCAATCTTTATTTTAAATTAACATTACAATATTAGTATTTCATTGGTAATAGTAGTTACTACGCTGCAGGTTTTTAGGTCTAGGGTTCGATTTCCGCGTCAGTTCAAAAGATTTTAAGTTTTCTGTAATAACCTTCATTATTAAAACTAAAACCCGGATGTCTTGAAATTAACATTGTTTTTAATAGTGTTTAATGTTAGCTAAGTATATGAGGCTTGAAGCCTGAAGGTGAGGGAAGAGAGGTCGCCTATATTTACACACACTAGTCTAAGCTAAGTGCATTTAGCTTCCATAGCCGATAACAATATAGAGAATACTTAATAATTATTAAACATCTTTATATAAGTTTTTCTATAGCTTCACAAGACTTTAAATATTTAAACTTAGTTTAATACTTATTTAGTATTTAAGTTAAATATGGCTAAAGAAATGGCAATTATCGTGAGACGGGCAAATGAAAAAGCTCACATTCGTCTAGTCTTTTTCGAATGACTTGTTACATTATGAATATAAATTATGAATTATTACATATTTAAATATTATGCCGTCTTTCCATTAAATTCACCTATTAGAGAACTTTAAATGTATCATCATCAGCCCTTTTTAACGTCCTACTGCTGGGCACGGGCCTCCCTCGGTACGAAGTGGATCAGGCCATAGTCCACCACGCATACCTAGTGCGTGTTGGCGGACTTCACATGCCTTTTAAAAACTTGTAAGGTTTTCTCAGACATGCAGGTTTCCTCACGATATTTTCCTTCGCCGTAAGACAAGTGGTAATCGTGATAGAAATGATTTTAAATGTATAACGTTATCTAAATATGTAATTTGATGCAAATTGTTAGAGCGGTTCTCGAAAAATACGAAACAAAATATACATAGGTATCTATATAATATTTCTACAAATTTTATCTATAGTTGTAATGTTTCCTTAAAATCGTGTAACTTTGAACGGTAATAGTACAGCTTTAGTAAATTTCCCATTATATTATTTCCAGAATAGAATAAACATTTTAATATTCATGACTTTTGTATTTCTATATACAGCAAATATTATTTACAGAATAAACATTTATTATTTTCTTTTGTCTATCATTTTCACGCATAACACCATTATTTAGTACCTACTCATACACTATGACGCATTTCGCATACTTTATTAAAATAATAAGTACCACCTAGTTTATAAATACCACATAATATTTATAAATATTTCAGCTGTACCTACATATTTAAAAAAATATCCATTATAATATGCCTTTTTTCTTATGACGTAGAGCGGTGACTGCAGTAAATTCTAACCAGGGTAGTGCTAGGCCCTAGTCTAGAGAGAGAAGCTGGAATATGTCATTTATAGTGCAAATGTATAATTAACTAATTAATTTAAAAAGTAAATTTACATTTTGTAGTGGACCGAATTGTGAATCTAAACCATTCTCGATTGCACTCGAACACACACAAAACATTTCATCAAAAGCGGTCCAGCCGTGTAGGAGGAGTTCAGTGACATACACACGTACAGTAGTCTTAATATATTTCAACTATAGAAAATGTAGAAAGTGAAATATTTGGACGAAAAGGACCTACAGAAGAAGTTACATACTTCACGAGTGTACACTGTACACATCCTTTCTTTCAAGGCAAAATGTTTACTTAATTTTTTAACGGAAACATTTTTTTTTTTCAAAAATAAAATAGCCAAAATTACTTTGAAGTTACAAAAAGACATTTCAATTTTATTAACCTGTACCTATATAGTGTACAATTATTTTAGTTATTCTCAATATACTTCCCCAACTGGTACTCCTGGAAGTCATTACAGGAAATAATTGAATTGAAATCAATGTACTTCACTTATCATATTAATGATATCACGTTGATATTAATGTTATAAGTAGGTAATTATTATGTGAAATTCATTAAAAGCATAACAATAAGTCTTGACCTAGATATACCACAACGCTCTGCTTGCGTAAACTGAAAAATGAAAGGCATGTTTTTATCTGCGAAGGTTTGCGGTTACGATTAACTTAAATATGCAAGTTAAAATTTAAATTAGTAAAACAACTATTTTCACATTGTACAGTGGCAATGAGTAAATAAATTAACATATTAAAACAGTTCCTATTGTTTTATTTATTGTGTTTATTAAATACAAGTTCCTAATAATAATAATATTTTTTTACTAAAATTGTAAGTTTATATTAAGATAGTGAAACAAAAACTTATTCATAGAATTATTTATTTTCATATAATAGGTATTCTTTTAATGCTATTAATTTAGCCTAAAGTAAGCAACATATAATATGTACAAAATACATCACCGGACATCCCAATATAGGTTCACCTTGTTTTGGTGGGACAAGGATCAATTAACCCTTAAGTAGCGTCCAGACACCCATCTTGGCGCGCCGCGCGACGCCAAGAAATAGTCTCCCAGAGACAGCCCACCTGGGCCATACAGGTCGCTCCAAGTGATATTCTGCGTGGGAGGAACTCTTTGTTGGTACCCTTTGATAGGCTTGACCTATTGGTTGAGTGTTGGTGGAGTTGAGACCCCATTATCCTCCCAAGAAAAGATATTCAGAAAAGATTTGTAATATCTTTTCTAAATATCTTTTTTTATCTAGTATAATTTATTATTATATTCCGTCTAAGAAGACTATTAATATTTTTAGTGGTACTTTTAGACAATCTGTATTTAAAATCTGTCAGATTTCAAGTGTCAAGTGTCAAGTGTCAAATTAAAACCACACTGACACTGTCAAACTATCCGCGTAAGTGTAACGGCTGCACCGTTATTTAAAAAAATAAAACATACGATTGTAAAATTAATATGATTTTATAATTAATTTTATCAACCACAAAGTAACAAGATGAATGCAAACAAGAAACTGAATAATCAGCAGAACCGTAAGTATATATTATATATAAACATTGTGAGGTAACTATTCAATCTTTTTGGAACAAACTAAAACGTTATTTCAGGTTTCCATAAGCTTTCATTAAAGAAAAATAAGGAAAATGATAAAAAAGATGCACAGAAATGTGAAAGCTCTGATATTATGGTTATCGACGATTCTTTCGATAGGTTGATGTCTCAATTTTCAAATAATGTAAGTATGTTCTTATGGTGTCTTATAACTTAGTGATTCCAATAATTTCATATTAAACATCAATCCATATAGTGTTAGTTAAAATTAGAATTTAATGGGAAGTCTAGCTGGGTTGGGTTTAAAAACCATTCCACCATTTAATTAAACCATTATTCCTTTAGACTATTTATTAGAAGCACAAATCACTTCAACGAGTAAAACTAATAAACCTTCAACTTATTGACTCTATGTTACCAACCAATCTCCTTCGTGTCTTCTCCATTCTACGTGACATTGGCGAAATAATCTCAACTGGCACGCTTTGAGGCCATTAACAAGAGAATTGAATTGAATTGAAAACTAAAACTTCACGAAATAAATTAAAAACATAAAAAGCAATCAAACTTAAAAACATGCTTAATTTTTTTATTAATTTGAGTGGTTGTAGGTACAAACTAGTTTTAGGTAACTTATATAAAGGTTAATAAAACTATAAATATCCTAATAATAATCTGAACTTATACTTTTGTATTCTATCTAGACACTATAATATATAAGTCCATCTGTGTATATACTAATGTGCAGTAAAGAATAATTGAATTAAATTCTAAATGAATTGAATTCTTTTATATATTTACAAAAGTTAGTTCATAATAATGTTCATAATACTTTAACGTTTACAGGACAAATCCAAATCAAAGGTGCACTCTCCAATATTAATTAATGATTCATGTGATGACAAAACCGAGAATAAGTTTGAAAGTATAAACACAGAACCTAGTAAATATGGAAATGTAAGTTTGTTATTTTTATGTGTATTATGGGTTAGATACATATGTACAATATGTCAATATGTCATGCATTTACTCCTTAGATATTGTTATAGGAAAGTCCCCCCACTCGAACTTGGCCAGTGTTGGCCTCCTTGCATAGAAAGGTGTCCGGCCCAGCTGTGGGGCATTAAAAAATTATGCTTAATATAATAAATAATGCAGTTTTTTCATTTTACAGGTATCATTTTCTTCAAGGGATATAATATCGCCAGCAAATAAGCAATCTAGACCTAGTATAGGTGGATGGTCGCCTCACCAAAACATAATATGTGGAACACCAAAAACCAACATAGTACCAACAACACCAAAAGACAAAGTTAATGAATCCCTAGAACAGTGCTCATTGAAAAGAATACAACATTCGCATCAAAAATTGCTTAGTGATTTATATGGTGATACATGGAAATCTATACCGAGCCTTTTTAAAACTATAAAACAGAAACATGAAAATTTAGATGGTGTTTCAAAAAAATTGCATTTCAATGATGATGATAGCGATAAAGAAAATATTAGAAGTGACTTGAAACGTAATAGAGAACTTTATTTAACAAACTCAGAAACAAAAATTAGAAGGAATGATTCATTTGAAGAAAGAAGATCCAAAAAGAAATTGTACACTGAGAAGATACCAAGTACACCAGATTTACCGAAGCAAAGGCCTAAAAATGTTAAAAGTACGGCAAAAAAGGGAATGTCCGTTACAGAACTGGTTAAGTCTATGACGAATGATGATCATATTTTAACGAATGTTCATAATGTTGCTGTTACACCGAAAACTGATGTTAATAGGCTCAGTTTTGTTGCATCTTTAGCAGGTATTATTAAGTTTTAATTTTACTCTTAGATTGGGAATTAAAATATATTTCTTCAGCTATTGTTTCTCAGTAGATTATTTTACTCACTTTCCAAATGTCTGGATTTCGACATGACATGACACTAGAAGATTGCTGATGTTTCATTAACATAATTTAGTATTTTGATCTGTTTAAAACAAAATAATGTTATATTTTTTTTATAACTAAAAAAACTGGCCGGAAAAAAGCAGGGAAAACTTGTAAGCCTACACCCTAATAAGGGGTTTCCTGTAAAGACTTAAAAATATGTATAAGTACTGATAATATAACTATCACTAGAGTTAGGCTACGTCCGCACAGACAAGCGGCTTGATTAGCGCCTAGATTCTAACGAGTCACCTAGCTAGTAGCTTACTAAAACGAACGTTCTAAATAGTTCGCGAACGGCCGCACTGCGCGCTTAGCTCCTAGCTAGTTGCTAAGCGTGTATCTAAGTAAACAAACATGTTGGTTTTTAGATACTAAGCGCGAGGCATTTTATTCAAGAAATAATTTTGAAAGCTATTTTTGAAAGTGACGTCTCGTCAACGTGCCGACAAGCAACCACGCAAACCTCCTGCAGTGCGGCCACTGTGTAACTTAGCATGTTGCCATAGCGCAATTCACTAGGTTTTAGGCGCTAAGCAAGCCGCTTGTCTGTGCGGACGTAGCCTTACAGTTAATTACATTAGTGACAAAAGAAACAAACATATTTATTATAAATGGTTTTATTTTTATTATTATTTGCCAATTTTGTTCTTCAGAAAACGTTCCATCATGGAGATGTCATCCCGAAGCCATTCAGTACCATGACAATTACAACGAGTTAAAGGAAAAGCTAGCGAGAAGACTTTACAGGGAGTTTAACAAAGTTATATTCGATGATGCTATGGATGCTGATCTGCCTATAATATGGGATAAAAAATTAAGAAGTACCGCTGGGTAAGGTTATGAATAACTATCGTAGCCCATGACTTTGTCTCAGTTTGTAGTGACCTTGATGCGCCAGCGGTCGCGGGTTCGAGTTCCACTGGGGGCATTCATTTGTGAAACATGGATGTTTCAAATCAAATCTGGTATCCGTAACACAAACTTCGTAGCTTACCACGGCACTAGATGGCGCTGTGTGTAATAATGAAGAATGAATGAACTTTATAATACACAAAATTAAATCTTAAAATAGCCATACTTATGACTATTATAGTTTATTTCACGCTATTTGGTAGTTATTTTATATACATACATACAACATTACACAAACTTTTAAATCAATTTTCTTGAATAGAATTTTGCGACATATCACGTTTATCCATTCATGTCTTCAGTTAACTGCAAAATTTGGGAGAGACCCTAAAATTCTTTAAATTTCAATAAAACTGAGGGAAGGTTAGTTGAAAATCTAACGTCGAGAGTGGCCTAGTGCGTGTTGACGGACTTCACATGTCTTTAGAAAACTTGCTAGGTTCTCTCAGACATGCAGGTTTCCTCACGATGTTTTTTTTTCACTGTAGTAAATAAGACGAATTGTAATTATACAAATACCCGCTTCAAAGCTTTTCCAATCGAGCATGTTACCGCTGAGCTACCAATACCTTATATTACACATCTATATTTATATATTACTAGCGACTCGCCCTCGTTTCGCTTGGGCTCTTCCCTAGATTTAGCAAAGGCAAAGCCGCGGGACCTGCTAGTTATGCATATAAACCTTCCTCTTGAATCACTCTATCTATTAAAAAAAACCGCATCAAAATCCGTTACGTAGTTTTAAAGATTTAAGCATACATAGGGATATAGGGACAGAGAAAGCGACTTGGTTTTATACTATGTAGTGACAAGCGACTCACCCTCATTTCGCTTGGCTTCTTCCCTAGATTAAGCGCGAGTAAAGCCTCAAGTTTCACTAGTTAGGGGGCGTTCAAGTATTACGTAACGCAATTTGGTGGGAGGGGGGTCTTGTAAAACGTTACGATGCGTTACAAGGGCGGGAGGGGGCTTCGAACAACGCATTACGTAACATAGTTTTTTATTTAAAAAAAAGTACTATTCTTACGAAAATGTTTATTAGGACTTTGAGCCCATTCAATATATTTGAAACTTAAGCAAATGCTTATTAAATTATATTAAAACAATAACAAAAGTAATTTAGCGACATTTCAGTAGTTTGCGCAACATAGTTGTGACATTTGGGTAAAAAATTTCTGTTGGATGTTACGTAACGTTTGGGGGGGGGGGGGGATTGTACAGGAAAACGTTACGGCGCGTTACATACGGGGGAGGAGGGGTCAAAAATCTTCAAAATTTGCGTTACGTAACACTTGAACGCCCCCTATTACATACTTATATCCATAATTTCCAGGACAACAACGAACCGTCTAATAAAAACCTCGAAGGGTAGCAGGATTCGGGGATCAGTAATCAAGTTGTCAACCAAAGTGTTAGACGCAGTGCAAAGGCTTCGAGATACCCTCATACATGAGCTATGTCACGCTGCCACCTGGTTGATAGACGGGGAGATGAGGGCAGGACATGGACCTTTGTGGAAGAAATGGTATTTATTTCTTAGTTTATTTATATATATATATATATATATATATATATATATTAGACTGCGTCAGAAAAAAAAAAATATTTTCTTTTGAGTAAATACCTACTAAAAGATGAGCTTGATATGTTGAAAATTGAGCCGGCGCATGGGTCCCCTTCCCATACAAAATACATAGAAAAAAACCTTTTTCTTCATTTTCATTTTAAATCGTCGATTTGCCCACACTTTATTCGGATTCGACATTATTATGTGTTTATTTCTGAGTGGAACCCTATTTTTTGTAATATTAAAAAGTTAAAGTTTAACAGCTAGCATTTTTCGCGGCTTCGCATGCGTTCTAAAGACCGGTAACCAAAATTTTTGTGAGTCACGCGGTATGGTACCTCGCAGAACTAACGCCCGCCCTTCCCATTTTTGCAACATTTTTCATTAACACTCCGCTCCTATTGGTCGTAGCGTGATGTAATATAAGTAGATATAACTAGCGACTCGCCCTCGCTTCGCTTGGGCTTTTCCCTAGATTTAGCACAGGCAAAGCCGCGAGATCCGCTAGTTATGCATATAAACCTTCCTCTTGAATCACTCTATCTATTAAAATAACCGCATCAAAATCCGTTGCGTAGTTTTAAAGATTTAAGCGTACAAAGGGATATAGGGACAGAGAAAGCGACTTTGTTTTATACTATGTAGTGATTGACATGTTTATTTAATTTGCAGGGCGAACAAATCGTTGAGACTGTTTCCTGAACTCGGAGAAATATCGCGTTGTCACGACATGGAGATACACTACAAGTATACTTACAAATGTATGAAATGCGGATACAGGTAATAGTTTTTTTTTAATTTTCAAAAAGTGTCTCAGTTCAAAAAGATTCTGTAATGCTAATAAATCACCAAAAACACCCAAGTTTTTATTCAAACGATAAGTGTTATAAAACTTCATTTAAATTACATTTTCAAATTTCGTGCCTCGTTGGTCGAAAACGCTGAATGCAGTGGACGCCATTATTATACTGTGGTCTGACGTCAGATTGCTTTGTAAACAAATGCGCTAATAATTTGTACGTAATTAAATAAATAAAAACGTCTGAAATAAAGATTATTATTATTACTATTAATATCTATATAAATAAAATGATAGAGGTCTGCAGTTGTGCGCGCATCACGGAAAAACTACTGGATAGATTTCAATGAAACTTTCTAAGTTTTATTTCTTAGACACTTGGCCCTTATCAAAAAAAAAATGATTGCGATATCTTCATTTAATAAAAAGTTATTAAAGTTTCAAGAAACAACGATTTGTATATGCACTGCGTGTTCAGTGATGTATGTTTCCTTCTCGCGGAGTAGTGGGGCGAGCGGCGTAGCGCGCATGCGGAAAACTTTGTTAATATTTCAAGCAACGCGGACGAAGTCGCGGGTATCAGCTAGTTAGTATATAATTTAAAAAACGAGTTATTATTCAACTTATCGTTGGTGTGCTGTTCCTGAATGCAAGAATTCTTGTGTGAATACACTGAACAAATTATGGACTTATTTTTGCTTACAAAGCGGTATGTCGTAATAACATGGCGTCTAATATTTCGCGGTGTTTGAAAACAGAAAAAAAACTTTGTTTTTTTTTAACTGTTTAAGTTAAAAAAAATTTACTAAAGTATCTTAGTGAGCTTTAATAGCACATTTCTATCCTTTTTTCATAGTATATAATTAATTTTTCATAGTTTATAATGAAATAAATAAATGTTGTTATTTTTCAGTGTAAAACGACATTCAAAATCAATAGACGTTACAAAAAAATGCTGTGGATACTGTCGGGGCATGTTCGAAGTTATAGTGAACAGGAAAAATAAAGATGGCGTCATAGTCTCAACGAAAGCAAAAAAAGGCGGTTTAAATGACTTCGCGTTGTTTGTAAAAGAAAATTATGGAAGTTTAAAGCATGGTAGGACTCACGCAGAAGTTATGAAGCTACTAGGAGAAAAGTTCTCAATGAAGAAAAATAAGAAGAATAGTTTTATTGATCTGAGTAGCGAATAAATATGAAAATTAATTATAGGCTATTTGGCAGATTTCTGAAAAAACCGTCTGAAATTATTAAGTGGTTATTGTACCCACTAATAGTTTATTTTTAATATTTCTCTCAATAATAGTAATTAAAAAAGGGACCATAAAAAGGGATAATAAATAGGCCGCCGAAACACTAATTGCTACAATATGGCGTCGGTGACGTCACAGGGCAGTGTCTTAAACAAGTTTGGTTTGCATTTATTCTTTATATTATTTCCTATTACCTAATAAAGTAAATATACAAAAGGTGTTTAATGCCATGATGCATAAAAAAAGGAATTAGAAACGGCAATGACTATGTGTCAACACATCGACAGGCACATTTCGTTTACTGTTTTGTGACGTCATTGCACATTGGCCAATCCAAAATCACTTTTTTTCCATTGGAAAAATAAATTAAGTTTGTAGGCGCTTTTTCATACTTCATATTTTTTTTACTTCTAATTAAACCCCTACTGTATGTATGACAATAAATAAAATAATATTTTCAAAACTGTAATATTAATGTAAATCAAAAATGATTTCTTTAAAGTGCCTTTGTGGTGTCGAAATATCTTATATTCATGTTATATATTCTTGTTAATGCTTATGACAAATATTTGCTATTTATAACTATTTGTAATATAAAAAGTAAGAAAATCACTGGTAAGTAAAGTTGCTATATACAAAAATGGTAAAATTATAATTAATTTATTTTAATTATGACAATAAAATTGATTGTAAATATTTTAACGATTGTACTGGTTACAATGAACTTGGAGACGGTGTGATTTTTATATATACATATATAGATTACACTATGTATGTGTAGTAAGCTATAACTAGAGGTAATGGGTTCGAATCCCTTGACCAAAAGTTTGTATGGATCATACATACTTGTCTAAGACTGATTAAGACATGTTATATTTAATTGTAGCTAAAAAAGTAAAGAGTAAAGAAAAGTAAAAAAAATATATTTTTGAGCGATCAATTTTAATACTAAATGTCTTGTTAGAAATGGACTTTTAAACGTGCCTTGGATTTTTTAGACTTTACTAAAATATGACTTTACAAGTGTTTCATATTAGATATTAATTTGTAGTTATAATACTGAATATTTTGTATAAATAATTGAATTTTGTGAATAATTTTAATTTAGACTGTTATTATGACTGTATATAAATGGTTATCTTTGAAGTGTTTTGTTTTATTTCTAGAACGTATTAATAATATAGAATCTAATATTTTACGTACTAAAATTGTTTTTGACGACACATGTGGCGCAGTTTGTAGTGTACTAGCAACGCCAGCGGTCGCGGGTTCGAGTCCCGCTGTGGGCATTCATTTGTTTCCAGTCATGGATGTTTATATTTATAATATGTATGTATTTAAACTGATATAAGCATATTGTATCAACTATCTGGTATCCGTAACACAAGGCTCGTACCTTAACCATGGAACTATATAGTGCTGTGTGAATGTCCCAACATATTATATAACATATTCTTTCCTTATGACTGCCTTCAAAAGCATGCATAGTCAAAGTAATAATACCTTTTAAAAACAAAATTTAAAATATAAAGTCAATGTTAATATTATTGTTTAAAATGACAGGACGATTGAAATAAAACAGCAAATTTTCATTATCATTTTATTTATACATATTAGATGTCATTTGTTAAATGATAAAAGTAGGTACAGATTTGAAGATATTAAAAAAAATATAATTTACAACAAAACAGTATAATCGCTTATTTTAATGGGTACTTATGTAGCCCGTATGTACAATTTCAAAGGAAAAAAGTTGCATACTTTATATATTTACATAGGAAAAGTGATGGATCATTCCACAGTGAATAAAATACGATAAATATTTTTGTTTTCTATTTTACACAATTATTTATTACCCTATCTATAAGTGCCAATATTACACTTGTTTCTAAACGTATGTCATACAGATAATATATATAGAGGATGATTTCTAGAGATGTTGATAAAAAATTTAAAAAAAAATCTTCATAGCTTGTATTTTATATTATGAGAATTTTTAATCTACCTAGCTCTGTATATATTATCTGTTGTATAATTTGTCTGTGGCATTTCTAATTTCCCGCTAAAATGTGATAGATTCGCGTAATTATTGGCAAAGGCAGAATTAATAGTGAGTGTGACTAGTTTTATAATTGTGTATCAAAGTCAAAACCCAAGCAGACTTCACAAATAAAAATGCTTGCTTTAAAAAATATCTTAAATTCGATAGATCTTTTAACAAAATCTATTAAATTGTCGTTAATCTTCAGATATAGCCTGCCCTACAAATTTGATATGGTAACACTGCTCTTGCGAGTGACAATAGAAATTCCGTCAAGTAAATAAATAACAGTCATAATGTGTGAAACATTTCTAAATCTATTGATATAAATGTAATGTAATTTAAAACAGTGGGTAATAATTAATAATTCTATAAACTCTCCAAAATGTCGAAAATCTAATTCACTTTAGTTGAAAAATACAAATTTCCTTCTGGAAATTCATTTTTCCATTGAATTATTTTTTAATACGGATTTTAGACATTTTATAGATCCATTACGTAGTATATCTTACTTTAATGTGGGAAACCAAGTAGAACAATATCACATATATATTTTGTCATTCAATTATGAATGACTGATTTACATCGCATCCTCATATTTTAAAGTTGGTTATTTGCAATACAAACACAGACACGTGTAAAAAAGTGGCAACACTATATCTTTGCTTTGCCGAGTCCTTACATAGCTAGGGGCCATAAAATTAATCAAAAGTTTGCCTCAGACGGACCATTTCGATCCTTTAAACAAACATCCAGTCGGTCGACAACCGTAATACTAGTAGTAATTAAATATGTAAATTAAAAAATGGCAATGATTTTCGAGATAATATAAAACTTATGTTACACGAGGCCTTAAATGTTGCTATTTACAGAAGGCCTTTAATACCTATCTATACATATAATATACAAAATGTAACATCGACATTTGATTTAAAAATTTAGGTCATCTGCCGTAATCGACAGGTTAATGGTGAATCAGGTTTGCGGGCCATCCTCGAGGGGTCTAAACCTGACGAAACCGTCTTGAGCGACTAGCATACTTGCCCCGGTTTCGGCTGGGTTTATTTCGTCTTGCGGTTGCGAATATGCTTCGTAACCACAATTTCTAGGTGCTGGTTGAGGAGTCCCTATTGGATAGTTATTAGGTTCCTCTGAAAATCCGTACAAATCCGTCGATTTGGGTCTATCTGGGAACCCATTATTTTTGCCACGTTTTTGGCTGCCGCTTGAATTAACCATAGATGTAGACGGTGAGTTCCGTCGCTGGGAACTTCTTACTTGTTGTCCATCATAACTTCTATTGGGGTTCAGAGTCTGTATCCCAGAGGCATGATACGACGCGTTTTCAGCGTTATAATTTCCATAATCGTCTATATGGGGCTGGTGATAATGGTGACTCATTGCTGGATCATAACCCATAGTCATAATATTTTGAACATTCATATTCTTTACCCTTTGCTTCTTACGTGGATTGCTATTTGTTCGAGACGACACTCTTTCATACGACATATGTTTGAAATTGTGGGAGCTTCGATTCGAATTTGCGTTATAATTTTGGTTTTTGATATCTCTAATGAAGTCGCTGTTACTTCCATACTGAATAACATTGTATTCATGATCTAGAGGATCGTCCCCTTGTAGAGACTGCATAGTTGGATCGCAATTCGAATAATGATCATCTGATGCAGATTCAATACCGTTATAACCGATATTTTGGTGGTGTTTGATCAAATGATTCGTAACTCCTTGACTAGACGTTGCGTTGCTAGATTCTGTAGAACTGCTATGTCCGGCATTTGCGATTGAACTGTGTCCGGAATAATTTTCTGTACCGGAATTAGTGTCGAAAGCACCAGCTAGAGTGTTTAATTGAAACCTTTGATGATCTATCGGACCACAGCATTGTTCTGGGATGCTGGGGTGATGGCCAGCCGTTTCGTATATCGGCTTGCCTGTTTTCATTGTGTATGTATGTAAGTTTGTATTAGCGTTACAATTAGCTGGGTAATCGGTTTCAAACTGTTCATTACTAGAACCAGTCGCGCAAGGGAAATGACCTAGTACGGGAATCTTATGTCCGTCGGCTTTTTCATGCGCTATAGACCCGGCTGGACTCACTGTCCAACTTATGACACACGAAATAAGAGCGCCTATACTAACTTCGATAACTAGCAAGCAGAAATGATAGCCAAATTTCAACCAACCGAATTTGGTTGACGGATTCACTGTAAATATACCAATTATTTGAAGGAGTGCCATCACAATGAACAGCAACGCTGTAGCCATGTTAATTCTAATCACTTGATTTAGGTTTTGGCCATTAGTATACGTATGACTTTTTGTTTGCAAGATGGTTCTGAGGCTTTTATACACATAGAGGTAAAGCAATCCTAAAGTTAAACATGCTATGACAAATATAATCTGACAAGTTAGACCTAGCACTCTTCCTTCGACTCCGTTCGGGCTTTTAATTACGCTTTCAACGTAATGTAACGTTAAACAGGATAACAAGTGTAAAGTACCACCTATTATGATAGTTCTTGCGCGGAAGAGAAAATTACAGCAAGCAGTTCTTATATTGATATGTTTTAGCAGAAACAAAATTGTGGACGCAAAAGCTATGGTTAAGAATATTTCTGGTACGTGTAACAGTATTGCGTTTAAGAAGATTGGCAACGAATGGCTGATGTTATACGGGTCGTAGCAGATATAGAAAATTCTTATTATACATATAAGTACTAAAATCAAGTGAAGTGTCATGAAATAGCATTGGGAGAAGATGTGAGTGAATTTATTGTAACGGATGATCTTAATGATTGAGTACGCGGCCAAGACTGTGAACATGATCACCATCAAACCTATGTGACATTTCCACAAAAACGGCCAAGTATCGTCTGGTTCTTGCAATGGCCCAACACTTTTGGTATCGTGTTTGGTACTGACTTTCTTATCAGAGTTCACGTTGGCCAAGTTATGATATCTATCTGATGACATATCGGGATCATTCAATTCGAATCCTATTGTTGTTGCTGGAGTGTACATATCGTCTTTCTTAGTGTCATTCTTGTCCGACTGTTTGTTTGTTGCGTATTGTAAGTTTCTTCTCGTATTAGTTTCACTTTGTTCTATAATAAGAGGCCTATCTAAATTATTCATTTCTGGGTCGAGAACTGCTAATACACCTTCTGTGGACGATTCTCTGTTATCACTTATGGTTACTGCGTCTTTCGTTACATGCGTGTCACTTTTCGAAGTTTTCTCCTGATTATGTTGAGGTTTGGCCGTAACTGTCCTAAGAAGGACGTCTGGTATGTCTTCTTTGCGACCATTAGATCCAGATAATATCCTAGAAATTGTTGGTATGTTGAGAGAACTTGGCACGAAGTCTGTGAAGTTAGCTTGGTCAGTTCCATGCTTGTCATCTAATTCGTCGGGCTGAAATAGAGAAAAAAGTAGTTTAATACAAAAATAATGAAATACTTTAAGAAGTTTAAAAGGTAATGATTGCATTTTAACAGCTACTTTCATTTTAACAATCATAACGTACATAAAACTTTCGAAAGAAAAATCTTACAAACTTTACAAATATTGGCAATAGTACCAAGTTTGTGGGCAAAGAAATTTATACCTTATGGCTGGGTGTGTTGAGTGCTTTTTTCTTCTGCGGTTCGATTCCCGCAGGCGGTAAGGGCGGCGGCGCCGGCACTTGTGGGGAGGACGTTTCCTGAAAATTGGGAAATTTCCTATTTGAGTGGATTTTAAAAGGCAATTGGTGTGGTTTGTTTCGTTATTCTTTTATTTGTCCAGTCCATTTTACTATCGTTACTACGGAGTCTGTATAACAATTTCACTTACGCTTTAGTTCACTTTCACCATTGTTCATTTTTTCGTTTTAGTGTACAATCTATAAGTTTTAGTTTCGCAGATTTTACGATAACGTTACATAGTAAAATGTTATATTTTACTATGTAAATTATTCATTACTATATTACTGATTATTGACAAATTTACAGATATATTTATGTATGTATGAATGTATTCAACTTTATAACTTCCTACTGCTGAGCACTAGCCTCCCATCAATACAAGGCTGTCACCATGCCCAAGGGCGGTGTGATAGAGTTAACATATCTTTCGTTTTTTCCCGTTTCCTCACGACTTTTGCTTTACCATAAAACAAGTAGCAATCATGGTGTAATGATTCACTTAGGAATTTGAATCCGCTTGACTGAGTTTCCCAAGCGAGCACATTATCACTGGTCTATCACTGTTTAATACATATACTTTAAGTAACCAAAATAAAGCTATCACACCTATCACAATAACAACTGATGATCACATTTATTTATAAGTAATATAATATCTTGCCATAAGTACCTGTCCAGGTGGTCTGATAGGTATCCGTTCATGACCAGGCCCGAGGGACGGAGGAGGGATGGGCCGCCGGTTGAGATAACTGTTCCCATCTGTGTTAGTGCCTGGAGGTGAGAAAAAGAAACAAGTTAGTGCATTCTCTACTTAGATACGTTTATCTTATAACTTCAATTCAGACGTTTAAAATAAATAAATATATTGGGATATTATTACACACAGCGCCATCTAGTTCTGTGGTAAGCTACGAGCTTGTGTTGTGGATACCAGATAGTTGATATACTACACATATATAACTTTAAATACATACATATTATAAATATATAAACAGTCATGACTGGAGTACAAACA
Organism: Boloria selene; assembly: GCA_905231865.2. NCBI lineage: Eukaryota > Metazoa > Arthropoda > Insecta > Lepidoptera > Nymphalidae > Boloria > Boloria selene. The sequence goes on from HG993156.1 coordinate 6,120,458, forward strand.
TTCGTGATCAACAAATGAATGCCCCCAGCGGGACTCGATCCCGCGACCGCTGGCGCAGCAAGTAAGGTACAAACTGAGTCAAATGAAATGTTTGCTTCAAAATATAACCAATCTAATTGTATTCTATTAAAGGAATGTATAGAAAAACTTTCATATTTGTAATAATAGTAGCAAATTTTAGTTATCTGCGTATAATTTTCATACAAAGTAAATTAAATTTGTATCAACTAGTTACAATAAAAAAACAATCATACAGATTTCTTAGAAGAAATTTTATATGCGTTTCCAGACATCCTATTATGAGGATTTATTGAATAAAATTCTATTTTAAATCTCAAGTCTGTGAGGTGAATAGCATATTCGTTTTATTGGCATTTGCCTTCTTGACAGTATGCCAAGAAGCTCTCAGCCAAGGAAAAAGGGTTAATCATGATTTGTTGTACATCTATTGTAAAATAACTGGCACAGTGTATACTTTGTATTGTTTATTACGGCGGAGGTCACAGGTTCTATGTTTGTAAGAGGCATTTGTATGAAGACAAGGTTTTTTTAATAATAATTCCAAATCCAGCCATCGGATGTGGACTGAAATGGCTGTAACAATTTTATATGGATCGTTACTAAAAATCTGAATTCAAAGTTCTTTGAAATCCGATATAATAAATTAAATTAAAGTTGAAGAAGCAAAGACTACATTGAAAACAGGTCAAAATCTAATAAAAATGTAGCTAGCAAGCGATTAGCTCTTTGGCGTTTCGAGTGAAATTCAATATTGCATGCTAAATGGGTATTTAACGCATTACTCTGTCAATAGCGATGCAAATGCAACTACACCTACAAGGATAATAGTCAAAGGGAAGCGACGATAGTGTTATTAGGTTTAACTTATACCAATCAAGAGCTCATATGTTCGAATTTTAGTGAATGAAGACGCTTTCTACTTCGTTTTAATTATTAAAAGAAATAAATATTAGCATAATATAGTAACGTTTAATGAATTCATTTAGAATTTAGAAATAATCCGTCAAGGCGTGTGGTGGGAGGTCTCACCCGACTACCATATGTTATTTGATAAGACAGTCGGGAGACAACTTTAGGGTTGCCACTTACCATGTATGTTACACAAGAATTACTTATGTGGTATACAGCTTCAACTTCAAAACCAACAAAAATGAAAATTATTGCCTATTTTTAAGACGATCTTAACAACACTTCCTTTTAAATTTAAGCCAATTACTTCATCATCATCTTGTTTTTTAACGTCCCACTGCTGGGCACGGGCCTCCCTCACTACGAAGGGGATCAGGCCATAGTCCACCGCGCTGACATGCAGGTTTCTTCACGATGTTTTCCTTCACCGTAAGACAAGTGGTAATCATAATCATTAATTACTTAGATTTTTTTATTATTATATTATTAGAGTAATATTGCTTACCTCTAAGTGTCGGCTTATCGGCAAAGGGGTTTCTGTACTCGGGCGGCAAGGGCGGCGTGAAGAAGGCTCGTCCGGGCGGCGCGTACGACGGCACCGCGCCCACACCCGCCAGTAGAGCCGCACCGTGGTGGGCGGGAGGCCTAAAAATGCACATAAATGAATAAAATTAGGCCAAAATGTACAAAATAACAGTAACTATTTATCAAATCAAATCAAAATCAAGAGCAAAATATTCTTTATTCCAATAGACTTTTACAAGCTCTTTTGACATTATAAATGAAACTACCTTTTCGGATTTTGTCGCGGATTTATTATGATTTTTGGTTCCCGACGTTTCGAATACTTTACAACATCATGGCCACGGGAGAGAGTTCGGTCTCTGACTTCAGTCTCTCCCGTGACTTCAGTCAGAGAGACATCGGGAACCAAAAATCATAATAAATCCGCGACAAAATCCGAAAAGATAGTTTTATTTATAATGTCAAATATTCGCGTAAATCTAAGAATGACACGGCTATGTGAACTTGGCACCCGACTTTAGAAAAATTGTGTTCTTTTTGGTTCTTTTGGAAGATTTGGGTTAGTAGTGGATAGTAGTGAAGCTAATTTCGTTTGTAGTTTTTCCAAAAAAAAAATATAGATGACAAAAAAAAATGTCATCCCCCGACTTTGAAGAAAAAAATTTTTTTTTGCAGTTTCTTATAAAGAAGCGTTAGTAGTGGTTTGTAGTAAAAAATTTTTCGTTTGTAGTAAAATAAAAAAAATAATAATAAAAAAAATCGTCTCAATAAATTTTCCTTAACGATATTTACTAAATAAATTCAATTTAAAAGCCTACGTGACTACTTTTAACAATAAAAATGATTACGAAACGTTCGTAGAGGTTAGAAGTAAAGAAATCTTTAAGTTTAGTGGAACATAAGTTCAGATAGCGTTCAAGCATTAGTGGTCTCTTGCAGCTGAGTTCATTTCGTTAGTAGTATCAATATATCGTTTGTTGTAACGTTAATATCGTTTGTAGTACCACAATTTCGTTTGTAGTAACGTAAATTTCGTTTGTAGTACCACAATTTCGTTTGTAGTATGTTAAAATCGTTTGTAGTACCGAAATTTCGTTTTAAGTAACACAACTTCGTTTGTAGTTGTTTGTAGTAACGTTAATTTCGTTTGTAGTACCACAATTTCGTTTGTAATAACGTAAATTTCGTTTGTAGTACCACAATTTCGTTTGTAGTATGTTAAAATCGTTTGTAGTACCGAAATTTCGTTTGTAGTAACACAACTTCGTTTGTAGTTGTTTGTAGTAACGTTAATTTCGTTTGTAGTAACACAACTTCGTTTGTAGTTGTTTGTAGTAACGTTAATTTCGTTTGTAGTATGTTAAAATCGTTTGTAGTACCGAAATTTCGTTTGTAGTAACACAACTTCGTTTGTAGTTGTTTGTAGTAGCGTTAATTTCGTTTGTAGTAACACAACTTCGTTTGTAGTTGTTTGTAGTAACGTTAATTTCGTTTGTAGTACCACAATTTCGTTTGTAGTAACGTAAATTTCGTTTGTAGTACCACAATTTCGTTTGTAGTAAGTTAAAACGATTTTAACATACTACAAACGAAATTGTGGCACTACAAACGAAATTTACGTTACTACAAACGAAATTGTAGTACTACAAACGAAATTAACGTTACTACAAACAACTACAAACGAAGTTGTGTTACTACAAACGAAATTTCGGTACTACAAACGATTTTAACATACTACAAACGAAATTGTCGTACTACAAACGAAATTTACGTTACTACAAACGAAATTATGGTACTACAAACGAAATTAACGTTACTACAAACAACTACAAACGAAGTTGTGTTACTACAAACGAAATTTCGGTACTACAAACGATTTTAACATACTACAAACGAAATTGTGGTACTACAAACGAAATTAACGTTACTACAAACGAAATTATGGTACTACAAACGAAATTATGGTACTACAAACGAAATTAACGTTACTACAAACAACTACAAACGAAGTTGTGTTACTACAAACGAAATTTCGGTACTACAAACGATTTTAACATACTACAAACGAAATTGTGGTACTACAAACGAAATTAACGTTACTACAAACGAAATTATGGTACTACAAACGAAATTGTGGTATTACAAACGAAATTAATGTTACTACAAACAACTACAAACGAAGTTGTGTTACTACAAACGAAATTTCGGTACTACAAACGATTTTAATATACTACAAACGAAGACAAGTAATTATAAACAAAATTTACGTTACTACAAACGAAATTATGATACTACAAACGAAAATAACGTTACTACAAACAACTACAAACAAAGTTGTGTTACTACAAACGAAATTCCGGTACAGCAAATGATTTTAACAAACTACAATCGAAGACAAGTAATTATAAACAAAATTTACGTTACTACAAACGAAATCGTGGTACTACAAACGAAATTAACGTTACTACAAACGAAATTATGATACTACAAACGAAATTAACGTTACTACAAACGAAATTATTATACTACGAACGAAATGAACGTTACTACAAACAACTACAAACGAAGTTGTGTTACTACAAACGAAATTTCGGTACTACAAACGAAATTGTGGTACTACAAACGAAATTAACGTTACTACAAACAAAATTATTATACTACAAACGAAATTCACGTTATTACAAACGAAATTATGATACTACAAACGAAATGAACGTTACTACAAACAACTACAAACGAAGTTGTGTTACTACAAACGAAATTTCGGTACTACAAACGATTTTAACATAATACAAACGAAGACAAGTAATTATAAACAAAATTTACGTTACTACAAACGAAATTGTGGTACTACAAACGAAATTAACGTTACTACAAACAACTACAAACGAAGTTGTGTTACTACAAACGAAATTTCGGTACTACAAACGATTTTAACATACTACAAACAACTACAAACGAAGACAAGTAATTATAAACAAAATTAACGTTACTAAAAACGAAATTGTGGTACTACAAACAAAATTAACGTTACTACAAACGAAATTGTGGTACTACAAACGAAATTAACGTTACTACAAACGAAATTATGATACTACAAACGAAATCAACGTTACTACAAACGAAATTATGATACTACAAACGAAATTAACGTTACTACAAACGAAATTAACGTTACTACAAACGAAATTGTGGTACTTTAAACGAAATTAACGTTACTACAAACAACTACAAACGAAGTTGTGTTACTACAAACGAAATTTCGGTACTACAAACGATTTTAACATACTACAAACAACTACAAACGAAGACAAGTAATTATAAACAAAATTAACGTTACTACAAACGAAATTGTGGTACTACAAACCAAATTAACGTTACTCCAAACGAAATTTCGGTACTACAAACGATTTTAACATAATACAAACGAAGACAAGTAATTATAAACAAAATTTACGTTACTACAAACGAAATTGTGGTACTACAAACGAAATTAACGTTACTACAAACAACTACAAACGAAGTTGTGTTACTACAAACGAAATTTCGGTACTACAAACGATTTTAACATACTACAAACAGCTACAAACGAAGACAAGTAATTATAAACAAAATTAACGTTACTACAAACGAAATTGTGGTACTACAAACAAAATTAACGTTACTACAAACGAAATTGTGGTACTACAAACGAAATTAACGTTACTACAAACGAAATTATGATACTACAAACGAAATCAACGTTACTACAAACGAAATTATGATACTACAAACGAAATTAACGTTACTACAAACGAAATTAACGTCACTACAAACGAAATTGTGGTACTACAAACAAAATTAACGTTACTACAAACGAAATTATGATACTACAAACGAAATTAACGTTACTACAAACAAAATTAACGTTACTACAAACAAAATTGTGGTACTACAAACGAAATTATGATACTACTAACGAAATGAACTCTGCTACAAGAGACCACTAATGCTTGAACGCTAACTGAACTTACGTTTCACTAAACTTAAAGATTTCTTTACCACTAACCTCTACGAACCTTTCATAATCATTTTTATCGTTAATAGTCGTCGCGTAGGCTTCAAAATTGAATTTATTTAGTAAATGTCGTTAAGGAAAATTTATTGAGACGATTTTTTTTTATTTTATTTTTTTGTATTTTACTACAAACGAAAAAAAATTTACTACAAACCACTACTAACGCTTCTTTATAAGAAACTGCAAAAAAAAATTTTTTTCTTCAAAGTCGGGGGATGACATTTTTTTTTGTCATCTATATTTTTTTTTTGGAAAAACTACAAACGAAATTAGCTTCACTACTATCCACTACTAACCCAAATCTTCCAAAAGAACCAAAAAGAACTCAATTTTTCTAAAGTCGGGTGCCAAGTTCACATAGCCGAATGACACTATATGCTAAAAAGTGAACACAGCTCTAATTCTTAAACAAGAAAATCGAGTTCAAAAGCATAACATTCAATGCTTATTCATAATACATATATTCAATCATACGTAACAATATTAGGTAAGTTACTAAAAACAAAATGACCGGATCTATTTACTTTACCTAAACATTCCTTTCTGAAGGTGGTGAGAATTTTCGAATGTAAATTTGACATTAAAATTCCGGACGAATCGAACCCGCATCCACGTAAGTATCGTGGCTTGCGTTATAATAAGGATGAACATATTGTAAACTTTAAAAATATATACAAAATTAAATATGTGAGAAATTTTCACACACTTGTCTATACTATATATACTATTATACTATATATACAATATACTATATACTATATGTACTATTACTATATTACTATATTACTATATTACTATATATTACTATATATTTATATTTATTATTTATTTATATATTTATATTATTATAAAGAAGTAAAGTTTGTTTATTTGTTAAATTGTAAGGGGTAATCTCATGGAACTGAAGATAGCAGCCGGCTAGCGGCCGGCCGCCTGACGATTTACGCGAAGGGCCGCAACGGTACCGCGCGTCGTAAACAACTTTTGTTATACTATAAATTCGCTACAAATGCTATTAATTATTACTTTTTGATAATTTTAAATAGATATAGTAGTAATATACAGTTTTTCCTTAAAATATTAAGCAATTTTTAATTTTATTAATGCTCGTGTTCGTTCGCAGCGTAAAAGGTAATTTTATTATAAAATCGATAGAAAGCAAACTGGGAGGTCTTTGATTTTTTTATATATTATTATGCTTATATATACTAACTAAATAACGTTAAAATTAGACAGGATCAAATCATACTTTATTTGTAAAAAAAATTTAAATATTCCTTCATACCGCATCTCATACTAAGTTTCAGACGTCTAAAAATAAGACAAGGCAAACTCGAATCTGGATGATATTTTTAATAAACATTCTTCTAATATCAATAAACAGGAAATAATTAAAATCTCGCAGGATCAAGACATAGAATAGTTGTAAAAAAAACTTGTAAATATGCTCATATTAGCCCGCCCATACTAGAATGTATGAAAACTTCAAGTCCAAGAAAACGATAGAAAGCAAACTGGGAGGTCTTTGATTTTTTTATATATTATTATGCTTATATATACTAATTAAATAACGTTAAAATTAGACAGGATCAAATCATACTTTATTTGTAAAAAAAATTTAAATATTCCTTCATACCGCATCTCATACTAAGTTTCAGACGTCTAAAAATAAGACAAGGCAAACTCGAATCTGGATGATATTTTTAATAAACATTCTTTTAATATCAATAAACAGGAAATATTTAAAATCTCGCAGGAACAAGACATAGAATAGTTGTAAAAAAAACTTGTAAATATGCTCATATTAGCCCGCCCATACTAGAATGTATGAAAACTTCAAGTCCAAGAAAACGATAGAAAGCAAACTGGGAGGTCTTTGATTTTTTTATATATTATTATGCTTATATATACTAATCAAATAACGTTAAAATTAGACAGGATCAAATCATACTTTATTTGTAAAAAAAATTTAAATATTCCTTCATACCGCATCTCATACTAAGTTTCAGACGTCTAAAAATAAGACAAGGCAAACTCGAATCTGGATGATATTTTTAAAAAACATTCTTCTAATATCAATAAACAGGAATTAATTAAAATATCGCAGGATCAAGACATAGAATAGTTGTAAAAAAAACTTGTAAATATGCTCATATTAGCCCGCCCGCGATACTAGAATGTATGAAAACTTCAAGTCCAAGAAAACGATAGAAAGCAAACTGGGAGGTCTTTGATTTTTTTATATATTATTATGCTTATATATACTAACTAAATAACGTTAAAATTAGACAGGATCAAATCATACTTTATTTGTAAAAAAAATTTAAATATTCCTTCATACCGCATCTCATACTAAGTTTCAGACGTCTAAAAATAAGACAAGGCAAACTCGAATCTGGATGATATTTTTAATAAACATTCTTCTAATATCAATAAACAGGAAATAATTAAAATCTCGCAGGATCAAGACATAGAATAGTTGTAAAAAAAACTTGTAAATATGCTCATATTAGCCCGCCCATACTAGAATGTATGAAAACTTCAAGTCCAAGAAAACGATAGAAAGCAAACTGGGAGGTCTTTGATTTTTTTATATATTATTATGCTTATATATACTAACTAAATAACGTTAAAATTAGACAGGATCAAATCATACTTTATTTGTAAAAAAAATTTAAATATTCCTTCATACCGCATCTCATACTAAGTTTCAGACGTCTAAAAATAAGACAAGGCAAACTCGAATCTGGATGATATTTTTAATAAACATTCTTTTAATATCAATAAACAGGAAATATTTAAAATCTCGCAGGAACAAGACATAGAATAGTTGTAAAAAAAACTTGTAAATATGCTCATATTAGCCCGCCCATACTAGAATGTATGAAAACTTCAAGTCCAAGAAAACGATAGAAAGCAAACTGGGAGGTCTTTGATTTTTTTATATATTATTATGCTTATATATACTAACTAAATAACGTTAAAATTAGACAGGATCAAATCATAGTTTATTTGTAAAAAAAATTTAAATATTCCTTCATACCGCATCTCATACTAAGTTTCAGACGTCTAAAAATAAGACAAGGCAAACTCGAATCTGGATGATATTTTTAAAAAACATTCTTCTAATATCAATAAACAGGAATTAATTAAAATATCGCAGGATCAAGACATAGAATAGTTGTAAAAAAAACTTGTAAATATGCTCATATTAGCCCGCCCGCGATACTAGAATGTATGAAAACTTCAAGTCCAAGAAAACGATAGAAAGCAAACTGGGAGGTCTTTGATTTTTTTATATATTATTATGCTTATATATACTAACTAAATAACGTTAAAATTAGACAGGATCAAATCATACTTTATTTGTAAAAAAAATTTAAATATTCCTTCATACCGCATCTCATACTAAGTTTCAGACGTCTAAAAATAAGACAAGGCAAACTCGAATCTGGATGATATTTTTAATAAACATTCTTCTAATATCAATAAACAGGAAATAATTAAAATCTCGCAGGATCAAGACATAGAATAGTTGTAAAAAAAACTTGTAAATATGCTCATATTAGCCCGCCCATACTAGAATGTATGAAAACTTCAAGTCCAAGAAAACGATAGAAAGCAAACTGGGAGGTCTTTGATTTTTTTATATATTATTATGCTTATATATACTAACTAAATAACGTTAAAATTAGACAGGATCAAATCATACTTTATTTGTAAAAAAAATTTAAATATTCCTTCATACCGCATCTCATACTAAGTTTCAGACGTCTAAAAATAAGACAAGGCAAACTCGAATCTGGATGATATTTTTAATAAACATTCTTTTAATATCAATAAACAGGAAATATTTAAAATCTCGCAGGAACAAGACATAGAATAGTTGTAAAAAAAACTTGTAAATATGCTCATATTAGCCCGCCCATACTAGAATGTATGAAAACTTCAAGTCCAAGAAAACGATAGAAAGCAAACTGGGAGGTCTTTGATTTTTTTATATATTATTATGCTTATATATACTAACTAAATAACGTTAAAATTAGACAGGATCAAATCATAGTTTATTTGTAAAAAAAATTTAAATATTCCTTCATACCGCATCTCATACTAAGTTTCAGACGTCTAAAAATAAGACAAGGCAAACTCGAATCTGGATGATATTTTTAATAAACATTCTTCTAATATCAATAAACAGGAAATATTTAAAATCTCGCAGGATCAAGACATAGAATAGTTGTAAAAAAAACTTGTAAATATGCTCATATTAGCCCGCCCGCGATACTAGAATATATGAAAACTTCAAGTCCAAGAAAACGATAGAAAGCAAACTGGGAGGTCTTTGATTTTTTTATATATTATTATGCTTATATATACTAATCAAATAACGTTAAAATTAGACAGGATCAAATTATACTTTATTTATAAAAAAATTTTAAAGATTACTTCTTACGGCATCTCGTAGTAAGATACAGACGTCTAAAAATAATACAACGCAAACTCAAATCTTGTTCTTATTTTTACTATACATTCTTCTAATATCACTAAACAAGAAATAATTAAAATCTCGCAGGATCAAGACATAGAATAGTAGTAAAAAAAACTTGCAAATATGCTCATATTAGCCCGCCCGCGATACTAGAATGTATGAAAACTTCAAGTCCAAGAAAACGATAGAAAGCAAACTGGGAGGTCTTTGATTTTTTTATATATTATTATGCTTATATATACTAACTAAATAACGTTAAAATTAGACAGGATCAAATCATACTTTATTTGTAAAAAAAATTTAAATATTCCTTCATACCGCATCTCATACTAAGTTTCAGACGTCTAAAAATAAGACAAGGCAAACTCGAATCTGGATGATATTTTTAAAAAACATTCTTCTAATATCAATAAACAGGAATTAATTAAAATATCGCAGGATCAAGACATAGAATAGTTGTAAAAAAAACTTGTAAATATGCTCATATTAGCCCGCCCGCGATACTAGAATGTATGAAAACTTCAAGTCCAAGAAAACGATAGAAAGCAAACTGGGAGGTCTTTGATTTTTTTATATATTATTATGCTTATATATACTAACTAAATAACGTTAAAATTAGACAGGATCAAATCATACTTTATTTGTAAAAAAAATTTAAATATTCCTTCATACCGCATCTCATACTAAGTTTCAGACGTCTAAAAATAAGACAAGGCAAACTCGAATCTGGATGATATTTTTAATAAACATTCTTCTAATATCAATAAACAGGAAATAATTAAAATCTCGCAGGATCAAGACATAGAATAGTTGTAAAAAAAACTTGTAAATATGCTCATATTAGCCCGCCCATACTAGAATGTATGAAAACTTCAAGTCCAAGAAAACGATAGAAAGCAAACTGGGAGGTCTTTGATTTTTTTATATATTATTATGCTTATATATACTAACTAAATAACGTTAAAATTAGACAGGATCAAATCATACTTTATTTGTAAAAAAAATTTAAATATTCCTTCATACCGCATCTCATACTAAGTTTCAGACGTCTAAAAATAAGACAAGGCAAACTCGAATCTGGATGATATTTTTAATAAACATTCTTCTAATATCAATAAACAGGAAATAATTAAAATCTCGCAGGATCAAGACATAGAATAGTTGTAAAAAAAACTTGTAAATATGCTCATATTAGCCCGCCCATACTAGAATGTATGAAAACTTCAAGTCCAAGAAAACGATAGAAAGCAAACTGGGAGGTCTTTGATTTTTTTATATATTATTATGCTTATATATACTAACTAAATAACGTTAAAATTAGACAGGATCAAATCATACTTTATTTGTAAAAAAAATTTAAATATTCCTTCATACCGCATCTCATACTAAGTTTCAGACGTCTAAAAATAAGACAAGGCAAACTCGAATCTGGATGATATTTTTAATAAACATTCTTTTAATATCAATAAACAGGAAATATTTAAAATCTCGCAGGAACAAGACATAGAATAGTTGTAAAAAAAACTTGTAAATATGCTCATATTAGCCCGCCCATACTAGAATGTATGAAAACTTCAAGTCCAAGAAAACGATAGAAAGCAAACTGGGAGGTCTTTGATTTTTTTATATATTATTATGCTTATATATACTAACTAAATAACGTTAAAATTAGACAGGATCAAATCATAGTTTATTTGTAAAAAAAATTTAAATATTCCTTCATACCGCATCTCATACTAAGTTTCAGACGTCTAAAAATAAGACAAGGCAAACTCGAATCTGGATGATATTTTTAATAAACATTCTTCTAATATCAATAAACAGGAAATATTTAAAATCTCGCAGGATCAAGACATAGAATAGTTGTAAAAAAAACTTGTAAAAATGCTCATATTAGCCCGCCCGCGATACTAGAATATATGAAAACTTCAAGTCCAAGAAAACGATAGAAAGCAAACTGGGAGGTCTTTGATTTTTTTATATATTATTATGCTTATATATACTAATCAAATAACGTTAAAATTAGACAGGATCAAATTATACTTTATTTATAAAAAAATTTTAAAGATTACTTCTTACGGCATCTCGTAGTAAGATACAGACGTCTAAAAATAATACAACGCAAACTCAAATCTTGTTCTTATTTTTACTATACATTCTTCTAATATCACTAAACAAGAAATAATTAAAATCTCGCAGGATCAAGACATAGAATAGTAGTAAAAAAAACTTGCAAATATGCTCATATTAGCCCGCCCGCGATACTAGAATGTATGAAAACTTCAAGTCCAAGAAAACGATAGAAAGCAAACTGGGAGGTCTTTGATTTTTTTATATATTATTATGCTTATATATACTAATCAAATAACGTTAAAATTAGACAGGATCAAATCATACTTTATTTGGAAAAAAAATTTAAAGATTACTTCTTACGGCATCTCGTACTAAGATACAGACGTCTAAAAATAATACAACGCAAACTCAAATCTTGTTCTTATTTTTACTATACATTCTTCTAATATCACTAAACAGGAAATAATTAAAATCTCGCAGGATCAAGACATAGAATAGTAGTAAAAAAAACTTGTAAATATGCTCATATTAGCCCGCCCGCGATACTAGAATATATGAAAACTTCAAGTCCAAGAAAACGATAGAAAGCAAACTGGGAGGTCTTTGATTTTTTTATATATTATTATGCTTATATATACTAATCAAATAACGTTAAAATTAGACAGGATCAAATCATACTTTATTTGTAAAAAAAATTTAAATATTCCTTCATACCGCATCTCATACTAAGTTTCAGACGTCTAAAAATAAGACAAGGCAAACTCGAATCTGGATGATATTTTTAAAAAACATTCTTCTAATATCAATAAACAGGAATTAATTAAAATATCGCAGGATCAAGACATAGAATAGTTGTAAAAAAAACTTGTAAATATGCTCATATTAGCCCGCCCGCGATACTAGAATGTATGAAAACTTCAAGTCCAAGAAAACGATAGAAAGCAAACTGGGAGGTCTTTGATTTTTTTATATATTATTATGCTTATATATACTAACTAAATAACGTTAAAATTAGACAGGATCAAATCATACTTTATTTGTAAAAAAAATTTAAATATTCCTTCATACCGCATCTCATACTAAGTTTCAGACGTCTAAAAATAAGACAAGGCAAACTCGAATCTGGATGATATTTTTAATAAACATTCTTCTAATATCAATAAACAGGAAATAATTAAAATCTCGCAGGATCAAGACATAGAATAGTTGTAAAAAAAACTTGTAAATATGCTCATATTAGCCCGCCCATACTAGAATGTATGAAAACTTCAAGTCCAAGAAAACGATAGAAAGCAAACTGGGAGGTCTTTGATTTTTTTATATATTATTATGCTTATATATACTAACTAAATAACGTTAAAATTAGACAGGATCAAATCATACTTTATTTGTAAAAAAAATTTAAATATTCCTTCATACCGCATCTCATACTAAGTTTCAGACGTCTAAAAATAAGACAAGGCAAACTCGAATCTGGATGATATTTTTAATAAACATTCTTTTAATATCAATAAACAGGAAATATTTAAAATCTCGCAGGAACAAGACATAGAATAGTTGTAAAAAAAACTTGTAAATATGCTCATATTAGCCCGCCCATACTAGAATGTATGAAAACTTCAAGTCCAAGAAAACGATAGAAAGCAAACTGGGAGGTCTTTGATTTTTTTATATATTATTATGCTTATATATACTAACTAAATAACGTTAAAATTAGACAGGATCAAATCATAGTTTATTTGTAAAAAAAATTTAAATATTCCTTCATACCGCATCTCATACTAAGTTTCAGACGTCTAAAAATAAGACAAGGCAAACTCGAATCTGGATGATATTTTTAATAAACATTCTTCTAATATCAATAAACAGGAAATATTTAAAATCTCGCAGGATCAAGACATAGAATAGTTGTAAAAAAAACTTGTAAATATGCTCATATTAGCCCGCCCGCGATACTAGAATATATGAAAACTTCAAGTCCAAGAAAACGATAGAAAGCAAACTGGGAGGTCTTTGATTTTTTTATATATTATTATGCTTATATATACTAATCAAATAACGTTAAAATTAGACAGGATCAAATTATACTTTATTTATAAAAAAATTTTAAAGATTACTTCTTACGGCATCTCGTAGTAAGATACAGACGTCTAAAAATAATACAACGCAAACTCAAATCTTGTTCTTATTTTTACTATACATTCTTCTAATATCACTAAACAAGAAATAATTAAAATCTCGCAGGATCAAGACATAGAATAGTAGTAAAAAAAACTTGCAAATATGCTCATATTAGCCCGCCCGCGATACTAGAATGTATGAAAACTTCAAGTCCAAGAAAACGATAGAAAGCAAACTGGGAGGTCTTTGATTTTTTTATATATTATTATGCTTATATATACTAATCAAATAACGTTAAAATTAGACAGGATCAAATCATACTTTATTTGGAAAAAAAATTTAAAGATTACTTCTTACGGCATCTCGTACTAAGATACAGACGTCTAAAAATAATACAACGCAAACTCAAATCTTGTTCTTATTTTTACTATACATTCTTCTAATATCACTAAACAGGAAATAATTAAAATCTCGCAGGATCAAGACATAGAATAGTAGTAAAAAAAACTTGTAAATATGCTCATATTAGCCCGCCCGCGATACTAGAATATATGAAAACTTCAAGTCCAAGAAAACGATAGAAAGCAAACTGGGAGGTCTTTGATTTTTTTATATATTATTATGCTTATATATACTAATCAAATAACGTTAAAATTAGACAGGATCAAATCATACTTTATTTGTAAAAAAAATTTAAATATTCCTTCATACCGCATCTCATACTAAGTTTCAGACGTCTAAAAATAAGACAAGGCAAACTCGAATCTGGATGATATTTTTAAAAAACATTCTTCTAATATCAATAAACAGGAATTAATTAAAATATCGCAGGATCAAGACATAGAATAGTTGTAAAAAAAACTTGTAAATATGCTCATATTAGCCCGCCCGCGATACTAGAATGTATGAAAACTTCAAGTCCAAGAAAACGATAGAAAGCAAACTGGGAGGTCTTTGATTTTTTTATATATTATTATGCTTATATATACTAATCAAATAACGTTAAAATTAGACAGGATCAAATCATACTTTATTTGTAAAAAAAATTTTAAAGATTACTTCTTACGGCATCTCGTAGTAAGATACAGACGTCTAAAAATATTACAACGCAAACTCAAATCTTGTTCTAATTTTTACTATACATTCTTCTAATATTACTAAACAGGAAATAATTAAAATCTCGCAGGATCAAGACATAGAATAGTAGTAAAAAAAACTTGTAAATATGCTCATATTAGCCCGCCCGCGATACTAGAATATATGAAAACTTCAAGTCTAAGAAAACGATAGAAAGCAAACTGGGAGGTCTTTGATTTTTTTATATATTATTATGCTTATATATACTAACTAAATAACGTTAAAATTAGACAGGATCAAATCATACTTTATTTGTAAAAAAAATTTAAATATTCCTTCATACCGCATCTCATACTAAGTTTCAGACGTCTAAAAATAAGACAAGGCAAACTCGAATCTGGATGATATTTTTAATAAACATTCTTCTAATATCAATAAACAGGAATTAATTAAAATCTCGCAGGATCAAGACATAGAATAGTTGTAAAAAAAACTTGTAAATATGCTCATATTAGCCCGCCCATACTAGAATGTATGAAAACTTCAAGTCCAAGAAAACGATAGAAAGCAAACTGGGAGGTCTTTGATTTTTTTATATATTATTATGCTTATATATACTAACTAAATAACGTTAAAATTAGACAGGATCAAATCATACTTTATTTGTAAAAAAAATTTAAATATTCCTTCATACCGCATCTCATACTAAGTTTCAGACGTCTAAAAATAAGACAAGGCAAACTCGAATCTGGATGATATTTTTAATAAACATTCTTTTAATATCAATAAACAGGAAATATTTAAAATCTCGCAGGATCAAGACATAGAATAGTTGTAAAAAAAACTTGTAAATATGCTCATATTAGCCCGCCCATACTAGAATGTATGAAAACTTCAAGTCCAAGAAAACGATAGAAAGCAAACTGGGAGGTCTTTGATTTTTTTATATATTATTATGCTTATATATACGAATCAAATAACGTTAAAATTAGACAGGATCAAATCATACTTTATTTGGAAAAAAAATTTAAAGATTACTTCTTACGGCATCTCGTACTAAGATACAGACGTCTAAAAATAATACAACGCAAACTCAAATCTTGTTCTAATTTTTACTATATATTCTTCTAATATCACTAAACAGGAAATAATTAAAATCTCGCAGGATCAAGACATAGAATAGTAGTAAAAAAAACTTGTAAATATGCTCATATTAGCCCGCCCGCGATACTAGAATGTATGAAAACTTCAAGTCCAAGAAAACGATAGAAAGCAAACTGGGAGGTCTTTGATTTTTTTATATATTATTATGCTTATATATACTAACTAAATAACGTTAAAATTAGACAGGATCAAATCATACTTTATTTGTAAAAAAAATTTAAATATTCCTTCATACCGCATCTCATACTAAGTTTCAGACGTCTAAAAATAAGACAAGGCAAACTCGAATCTGGATGATATTTTTAATAAACATTCTTCTAATATCAATAAACAGGAAATAATTAAAATCTCGCAGGATCAAGACATAGAATAGTTGTAAAAAAAACTTGTAAATATGCTCATATTAGCCCGCCCATACTAGAATGTATGAAAACTTCAAGTCCAAGAAAACGATAGAAAGCAAACTGGGAGGTCTTTGATTTTTTTATATATTATTATGCTTATATATAATAACTAAATAACGTTAAAATTAGACAGGATCAAATCATACTTTATTTGTAAAAAAAATTTAAATATTCCTTCATACCGCATCTCATACTAAGTTTCAGACGTCTAAAAATAAGAGAAGGCAAACTCGAATCTGGATGATATTTTTAATAAACATTCTTCTAATATCAATAAACAGCAAATAATTAAAATCTCGCAGGATCAAGACATAGAATAGTTGTAAAAAAAACTTATAAATATGCTCATATTAGCCCGCCCATACTAGAATGTATGAAAACTTCAAGTCCAAGAAAACGATAGAAAGCAAACTGGGAGGTCTTTGATTTTTTTATATATTATTATGCTTATATAAAATAATCAAATAACGTTAAAATTAGACAGGATCAAATCATACTTTATTTGGAAAAAAAATTTAAAGATTACTTCTTACGGCATCTCGTACTAAGATACAGACGTCTAAAAATAATACAACGCAAACTCAAATCTTGTTCTAATTTTTACTATACTCTCTTCTAATATCACTAAACAGGAAATAATTAAAATCTCGCAGGATCAAGACATAGAATAGTAGTAAAAAAAACTTGCAAATATGCTCATATTAGCCCGCCCGCGATACTAGAATGTATGAAAACTTCAAGTCTAAAAAAACGATAGAAAGCAAACTGGGAGGTCTTTGATTTTTTTATATATTATTATGCTTATATATACTAATCAAATAACGTTAAAATTAGACAGGATCAAATCATACTTTATTTGGAAAAAAAATTTAAAGATTACTTCTTACGGCATCTCGTACTAAGATACAGACGTCTAAAAATAATACAACGCAAACTCAAATCTTGTTCTAATTTTTACTATATATTCTTCTAATATCACTAAACAGGAAATAATTAAAATCTCGCAGGATCAAGACATAGAATAGTAGTAAAAAAAACTTGTAAATATGCTCATATTAGCCCGCCCGCGATACTAGAATATATGAAAACTTCAAGTCCAAGAAAACGATAGAAAGCAAACTGGGAGGTCTTTGATTTTTTTATATATTATTATGCTTATATATACTAATCAAATAACGTTAAAATTAGACAGGATCAAATTATACTTTATTTATAAAAAAATTTTAAAGATTACTTCTTACGGCATCTCGTAGTAAGATACAGACGTCTAAAAATAATACAACGCAAACTCAAATCTTGTTCTTATTTTTACTATACATTCTTCTAATATCACTAAACAAGAAATAATTAAAATCTCGCAGGATCAAGACATAGAATAGTAGTAAAAAAAACTTGTAAATATGCTCATATTAGCCCGCCCATACTAGAATGTATGAAAACTTCAAGTCCAAGAAAACGATAGAAAGCAAACTGGGAGGTCTTTGATTTTTTTATATATTATTATGCTTATATATACTAACTAAATAACGTTAAAATTAGACAGGATCAAATCATACTTTATTTGTAAAAAAAAATTAAATATTCCTTCATACCGCATCTCATACTAAGTTTCAGACGTCTAAAAATAAGACAAGGGAAACTCGAATCTGGATGATATTTTCAATAAACATTCTTCTAATATCAATAAACAGGAAATAATTAAAATCTCGCAGGATCAAGACATAGAATAGTAGTAAAAAAAACTTGTAAATATGCTCATAATAGCCCGCCCGCGGTACCAGAATGTATGAAAACTTCAAGTCCAAGAAAACGATAGAAAGCAAACTGGGAGGTCTTTGATTTTTTTATATATTATTGTGCTTATATATACTAACTAAATAACGTTAAAATTAGACAGGATCAAATCATACTTTATTTGGAAAAAAATTTAAATATTACTTCATAGCCCATCTCATACTAAGATTCAGACGTCTAAAAATAATACAAGGAACCTACAAAATACAATAATTTCTACAACTGATAACAAATTTCACTTTCCGTCGTTAGCACATAATTTAATGAATTATTTGATGCTATATTATCCTTTAGAAACAAAAAGAATGATTGAGAGGAGGAGTATGTGAAAGAACGCATCTTTTCTTATCAAAAAGAGAGAAGGATAATAGAAAGACTTTAGTGTCACAAAATATTTTTTTATAACAAAACGACATAACAAGGATGTTCAAATCGGCAGAAGAATCATGGAGAGAAGCCATGGATCGTCGAAATCGAGGTAAAATAAATATTTTCGTTTTTTGATTTATGGCTCTAAAGAGATTGAGGAGGATTCTGTTAATTCTGATGACACTGATTCTTTAAATATGATGGTAGAGCAAAATATTGATAATAATTAACATAACGTTTACACTGATGTGCTAATAGATAATTGCTGCCGTTCTACCGCTGCTAGCGTCCATGATGAAGCAAAGGAAATTATTGATAAAAGTATAAAACCAAGCAAACCATCATTTTCGCGTCACCAAAAGTTTTCTAGTGACTTTAGGAAGTTAAGAAAGACAATAAAAGTTTATGTCTTTGACAGTACTGATTTCCTTTTTTAAAAAAACTAATTGGTTGACGGATAATGTAATTAATGCTTTCGCAGCTGGCCAAACCGAAATAGGGCGACTGAGTGAATATAGTATTATATCTTTAGAGACTACGTTAACAACTTCTGTGATAGATGGCACAATGAGCAATGGTGTTAGAAACTGGCTAGCAGAAAACCATTTACAAAACTATAAGTGTTTGTTGGCTACTGCCTTCAAACATTATTGATAGACACTGGACACTGATGGTTATAGATATTCATACTAAAACTATTTTTTATCTTGATTCCTTCCATAATTCATTAGAAGAAGAAAAAATGAACATATTTTCTTCTTCTTCGATATATATTCAATAAACGAAAACTCTGACCATTTAAATCAATTTCTGCCTCCACAGACACAAAACAAAGAGATGGACATAGTTGCGGTGTTTTTGTATGTATCTGGATTTATGTAATTTGTAATGCAATAGAGGTGCAATTTACATGTCAAGATGCAATTTAAGCAAGACCCAGCATTCTCCAAATACTTCTGATAAGTAGTATGGATGAAAATGATCATAGGTCATGCCGTAATGCAACGCATGCTATTAGCCCGCCCATACTAGAATGTATGAAAACTTCAAGTTCAAGAAAACGATGGAAAGCATCCTTGATTTTTTTATATATTATTATAGTTATATATGCTAACTGAATAGAGATTAAATTAGAGAGGATCAAATCATACTTTATTTGTTAAGAAAAAATAATATTACTTCCTGCCGCGTACTCAGAGTTAGATTTAGACGTCTAAAAATAAGACAAGGTAAACTCAAATCTGGTAGAATTTTTTACTATACATTCTTCTAATACCACTTAACTTGAAATAATTTAAATCTCGCAGAACCAAGACATAGAACAGTAGTAAAAAAACTTTTAAATAATTTCATGTTAGCCCGCCCATACTATGACTATATGAAAACTTCAAGTCCAAGAAAACGATAGAAAGGAAACTGGGTGCTCCTTGATTTTTTTCTATATTATTAGGCTTATATATACTAACTGAATAGCGATTAAACTAGACAGGATCAAACCATACTTTATTTGTTAAGAAAAAAATTAATATTATTTCCTGCCGCGTACTCAGAGTTAGATTTAAACGTTTAAAAATATGACAAGGCAAACTCAAATCTGGTTGAACTTTTTACTATACATTCCTCTTACATCTATAAACTCGAAATAATTTAAATCTCGAAGAATCAAGACATAGAATAGCAGTAAAAGAACTTATAAATATTCTCATATTAGCCCGCCCATACTAGAATGTATGAAAGCTTCAAGCCCAAGAAAACGATAGAAAGCTAACTGGCAGCTCCTGGCTTTTTTACATAATAATATTATTATAAATACTAACTAAATACCTTTAGAAAATAAAAATAAGATCAAGTCAGAGTTTGGACTTCTCAAAATACGACAAGACAAACAAAACAACTCAAATGTTGTTGTAATTCTAATTATACATTCTTCTTATATCAATAAACTCGTAAATAAAAAAATGTTAATTTTCTTATATTTGCCCATCTAGATTGTATAAAAACTAAGGAAAGTATTTTTTTTAAATAATTATTTTGTACCGCGTTAGGTACACTATTCAGATTCTTAGATTAAGATGTCTAAAAAGACTCAACTGTGATGGACATGTCCTAATCAATTCTGTTTTTTCTATTGAACGACGTTAGTAAGAGAATCGTAAATTTGATGAACCCACGTAAAAATGTTAAATTATTTGGTGTTCCTCGATTATGTTATTATTTTCGCATCGACTGAAATTAGGTACTTTAAAAATATTTGCACAAAAGTCTAACGTATTTCTACTGCCTTCTGGGTGTGATCGAATTATATTGGTGTTATATTTCCGTTTTTTAAGAAGTTCCGTTCCTATATTTTCAAAAAATTTCCGCCTGATTTCATCACGGCATGGCCTATGATGATTTTCTTCCATACTACTATTCAGAAGTATTTCTAGAATGCTGGGTCTTGCGTAAATTGCATCTTCATTTGTAAATTGCACCTCTATTGCATTACAAATTATGTAAATCCAGATACACACAAACACACCACAACTATGTCCATCTTTTTGTTTTGTTGTGTCTGTAGGGGCATAAATTTTCCAGTTTTTAAAAAAATCCGACGTTTGATTTAAATGGTCACAGTTTTCGTTTATTGAATATATATCGATAAACGTCAAAATATTATTCATTTTTTCTTCTTCTAATAAATTATGGAAGGAATCAAGATATAAAATAGTTTTAGTATGAATATCTACAACCATCAGTGTCCAGTGTCTATCATTAATGTTTAATGGCAGTAGCCAATACTTATAGTTTTGTAAATGGTTATCTGCTAGCCAGTTTCTAAAACCATTGCTCATTGTGCCATCTATCACTGAAGTTGTTAACGCCGTCTCTAAAGATATAATACTATATTCACTCAGTCGCGCTATTTCGGTTTGGTCAGCTGCGAAAGCATTAATTACATTATCCGTCAACCAATTCGTTTTTTTTAAAGATAGGAAATCAGTACTGTCTAAGACATAACCTTTTATTGTCTTACTTAACTTTCTAAAGTCAGTCGGAAACCTTTGGTGACGCGAAAATGATAAGAGTTTGCTTGGTTTTATACTTTTATCATTAATTTCCTTTGCTTCTTCTAGGACGCTAACAGCGGTAGAACGGCTGCAATTGTCTTTTAACACATCAGTGTAAGAGTAATGTAAATTGTTATCAATATTATGCTCTATTGTCATATTTACAGAATCAGTTTCATCAGAATTTGCAGAATCCTCCTCAATCTCTTTAGAGCCATAATTAAAAAAACGAAAATATTTATTCGACCTCGATTTCGACGATGCATGGCTTCTTTTCCATGATTCTTCTGCCGTTTCATCATCCTTGTTATGTCGTTTTGTTTTAAAAAAAATATTTCGTGACACTTTAGCCTTTCTATTTTCCTTCTCTCTTTTTGTTTATAAAGGATGCGTTCTTTCACATACTCTTCCTCTCAATAATTCTTCTTGTTTTTGAATAAATCGAGGCATTTTTATATTTTTTTCTTTTTGAAGAATACTATATTTAATGATACGATGCCAATTTTCAACTGCACTATTAGAATCTCTTTTAAATCCAAATTTTTTTATCATCATTGCTGACCATAAAGGATAATACGGCATCCAATATTTCATTAAATAATGTCCTAATGACGGAAAGTGAAATTTGTTATCAGTTGTAGAAATTATTGAATTTTGTAGATTCTTATACACTTCGTAGTATTTGGTATAAAAGAAGGAACTTTTACGAGTCACCGCGTCCGAAAACTCATCGTTATCACTATGTTCTGCATGATCGTCCATTTCATTTTTTTCGATTTCCACATTATCCAACTCCGAAATTTTAGGCATGAATTTCATTATTCGTTCAATACACAATTCTTGAAGTTCATCACTTTCTTTAAAAAGAAATATTTTTAAAAAATTCTCAAAAATAAATATACCGCTATCTAGATCTTCACTATGAATTAAATTAACAATGACTCTTATAGCTACTTTTTTTGAGAAACCCTTCAAACCTAGTTTTTTCATGCGCGTAAGAGCAGTTTTTAACATATGAGATGAGCAAATATGAATTAATGTCAATTGAGAAAGCCTTTCTGAATTTTGATAACATAAATTTACATAATCTATTAATGATATTTTATTAAAAGCCAATGAAACGGATTGCAGAAGGGCTAAACTGAAATCTGTTTCTATTTTGTCAATCAATGGTAGTCTAGATGATAATTGCCTTAATCTATATGATACTTGTAGTAAAAACGATGTAATGTACGGTACAGCTTGAACTGAACTAACATATTCAGCAATAGGAAATGATTGTGCGCCGTCGCTATTTCCAGGCAAAATGAGAGCGTAATAATACAACCCTTTTTTGTATTTACTTACTGCTACATTGCCTGTAGCATCAAAATAACAAAAGCGATCATTTGTTGACAATAGCACAAGAAGTTGTTCTTCCGAAAACAAGATTATTTGATACGGATGTGCAGTGTATTCCTGAATAAAATTATTGAACACTTTGCCTTTATATTTTGTCTCAAATTGTTCGATTAATTGTAACATAAAATCATGTTCGTCATGACTTAAATCAAAACTAGAACGATGGTCACTAGATATTTTGTGTAAAATAGCCATACTTGCAGTATTGTTTAAGTTCCCATGGATCAGGATATCCTTATCTATTGAGCCAATCGATCTATACTTAATTTTAACCGCTGATGAACTTTTAAGATTTTCGCCAAAACGCGCACGTTCGTGACCGCGGATAAATCTTCTATGACTTTCGCCTAGTACATGATTAATAGACGATTTTAGCCTTACTTTGACTTCACTCACATCGTTTAAAAAAGGATCACCATTGTAAGTAAATAGAAATTCGGTACACTTCGAGTGCTTACATTTTGCTACTGCGAGAAATGATATAACTGATTTTGATGCATGAAATTTTGTATATTTAAAAGATAAAACGCAATATTTATATACTACTTCAAAATATTTGTTAAATTGGTCAGTCCATCCATTGCAATTTCCCATTAGGTAAAATTACGGATTTCCAAAATATTTTTGGTACGATTACTGGTTTATTTATAAATACGTATTCATTAGACTTTTTGTAATTTCCACAGATTTTATTATTAGCTTTCTTTAATAGTTCCATGTATTCATTTGACTTTTCTAAAATATTACAACCTTCGTCAATAACAGAATATTCACTAAAACCATTCTGAGTAATATTTGAAGGTTTGCTATTTAAATCACATTGATTGATGTCGTCGTTTTCATCACTATGTTCCGTCTTTTTCATCGAATTTACCAATTTCTGAATTACGTTAAAATTATTACGAAGTCTTAAATAGTATCGATTTACATTTTTAGCGATTGTGCGTGAATCTTTGGCAAGCGGAAACAATACTTTACAAATTTGAAACCATACAGAACTTTGCATTTTCCGAGATTTATGAGATGAGTTCTTCAGAAGATTATGCAAATCTTCTATTTTATTTAAAGGTACAGAATTAACTATAGCACGAGCAAATTGTTCATTAGAAATGTCCTGCATCTTGTAATACAATAAAAAATAACGACAGAAAGACAAAAAGAAAATAAAGCGATCGTATACGTATAAACAAATAAAAAATTAAAAAGAGCCCGAAACAAAAATTAGCACTATGATGTGTCCAAAACTAACCTTAACTAACTAAGACTAAATATCACTACACTTAAATAAACTTTTACTACACTAAAACTAATTTAAATAGATAACTAAAGGAAAAAAAAATTAAAATGGAACAAAGAAAAATCAAATAATACTTATGAAAAATAAAAACTAATACCTACTCCAAAAATAATTACTGAACTAAAATTAACTAAGATAATATAAGATTCTAGTAATACTCCAAATAACGCAAACGCACACAACCAGGCAAGGCGAAAGCAACTAAGACTTGTTTAATGGTACGCGTGAATGGAAGTTTTCCATAAAACTGAACATCTTATGCACTTTTATCAACATTAAAACTATGTACGAAAGTGGGGGAAACTATTCTTTATTCCCCCACTCACCTGGTAAATATACAGTCTTTACAAAACTAAATAGTTTTGTAATAAAACGATTACTCCTTTTTAGCAGGTAAAAATGTCATAAACCGGTCACCGTTTTGACCTACCGCTACACCTGTGTTGATATGCTACCCATCGATCAACAAATTAATTTAATGTCGCTTCCGTTAAGGATGCATGATGGGTTCCATGTTAAAATCTTTTACTTGAACTATTTTGCTCATTGGTATAATCTAATCTTTGTATACATTTTTAAAGGTGTTTTTGTGTGTGTGCGATTATTCAAAACTAAATTAGTTAAAAATTATAAACTGCATACTTATTAAGTTATTATCAAAAGATAAAACGTATAAATAATATTATGTATTTGATATTCCTTTTTATACAAGAGTTGAGTTTTATGTAAAGTTTAGGTACTTTTGTGGTTCTAATATTTTACGTAATAAGTATTGTTCAATGTATATAAAATTAAATACATCAAATCTTTCCAACTGGTTATATTTTATGCAATATAAAACATCAAATAAGCCATTTACAATAATGCTTATGTACCTATTTGATAGTATCTGTTCTAAATCTTAATATTTTGCACGTGCAAAATCTAACAAAAGGGATAAGAAATAAATGGAGTATAATGTCGCCGCAGGTGCACCGATAATAAAACATTAAAGCAATATTAACTTCTATTGTTAGTGCGAATAAAAGTATTACCACAGAATATATAAAATACCAGAAGTTGCACTCCTTTGATCTCGAAAAATGCCGACGTTTTAAGTACCTTCACAATTTCCAACGCACCTGGTGCATTCAAAATCACACCTTACCACTACGCTCACAAGAGCGCAATTCCTTTGTGTTCAGAATTTACTAACACGACAGCTCAAGGGTTGTAATTTTATATTATTTTTTATACAATATAAATATCAAAAGAAAATATTTAAAATAATACTCACATATTTGATTATGTACCTACTGTAAATCTAAACGTTTTGCACGTGCAAAATTTAACGATTGAGCTCAAAACTAAAAGAGCTTATAATGTCGCCGCTTCGCATGCACCTGCGCGCCTATAAGATATTAAAACAATATTGTCTTCTATTGTTAGTGCAAATAAAAGAATTATCTTCACTATAAATATAGCTTATAGCATGTGGTGATTGTATAAAAAAAATGA
Source organism: Boloria selene (assembly GCA_905231865.2). Lineage (NCBI taxonomy): Eukaryota > Metazoa > Arthropoda > Insecta > Lepidoptera > Nymphalidae > Boloria > Boloria selene. Next base: position 6,146,706 of record HG993156.1, read on the forward strand.
AAAATACCTTGATTCTTTATAATTGAAACATTATTTAGTTACTACTTATAATATAAAATTATATAAAAAAATAAAAGACTTCCTAGTTTGCTTTCTATCGTTTTCTTGGACTTGAAGTTTTCGTACATTCTAGTACGGGCGTGCTAATATGAGCATATTTACAAGATTTTTTTTTACTACTATTCTATGTCTTGATCCTGCGAGATTTTAATTATTTCTTGTTAAGTGATATTAGAAGAATGTATAGTAAAAATAAGAACAAGACTTGAGTTTGCGTTGTATTATTTTTAGACGTCTGAATCTTAGTATGAGATGCGCTATGAAGGATTATTTAAATTTTTTTTCCAAATAAAGTATGATTTGATCCTGTCTAATTTTAACGTTATTTGGTAAGTATATATAAGCATAATAATATATAAAAAAATCAAAGACCTCCCAGTTTGCTTTCTATCGTTTTCTTGGACTTGAAGTTTTCATATATTCTAGTATCGCGGGCGGGCTAATATGAGCATATTTACAAGTTTTTTTTACTACTATTCTATGTCTTGATCCTGCGAGATTTTAATTATTTCCTGTTTAGTGATATTAGAAGAATGTATAGTAAAAATTAGAACAAGATTTGAGTTTGCGTTGTATTATTTTTAGACGTCTGTATCTTAGCACGAGATGCCGTAAGAAGTAATCTTTAAATTTTTTTTCCAAATAAAGTATGATTTGATCCTGTCTAATTTTAACGTTATTTGATTCGTATATATAAGCATAATAATATATAAAAAAATCAAAGACCTCCCAGTTTGCTTTCTATCGTTTTCTTGGACTTGAAGTTTTCATACATTCTAGTATGGGCGGGCTAATATGAGCATATTTACAAGTTTTTTTTACAACTATTCTATGTCTTGATCCTGCGAGATTTTAAATATTTCCTGTTTATTGATATTAAAAGAATGTTTATTAAAAATATCATCCAGATTCGAGTTTGCCTTGTCTTATTTTTAGACGTCTGAAACTTAGTATGAGATGCGGTATGAAGGAATATTTAATTTTTTTTTACAAATAAAGTATGATTTGATCCTGTCTAATTTTAACGTTGTTTAGTTAGTATATATAAGCATAATAATATATAAAAAAATCAAAGACCTCCCAGTTTGCTTTCTATCGTTTTCTTGGACTTGAAGTTTTCATACATTCTAGTATCGCGGGCGGGCTAATATGAGCATATTTACAAGTTTTTTTTACTACTATTCTATGTCTTGATCCTGCGAGATTTTAATTATTTCCTGTTTAGTGATATTAGAAGAATGTATAGTAAAAATTAGAACAAGATTTGAGTTTGCGTTGTATTATTTTTAGACGTCTGTATCTTACTACGAGATGCCGTAAGAAGTAATCTTTAAAATTTTTTTTACAAATAAAGTATGATTTGATCCTGTCTAATTTTAACGTTATTTGATTAGTATATATAAGCATAATAATATATAAAAAAATCAAAGACCTCCCAGTTTGCTTTCTATCGTTTTCTTGGACTTGAAGTTTTCATACATTCTAGTATCGCGGGCGGGCTAATATGAGCATATTTGCAAGTTTTTTTTACTACTATTCTATGTCTTGATCCTGCGAGATTTTAATTATTTCTTGTTTAGTGATATTAGAAGAATGTATAGTAAAAATAAGAACAAGATTTGAGTTTGCGTTGTAATATTTTTAGACGTCTGTATCTTACTACGAGATGCCGTAAGAAGTAATCTTTAAAATTTTTTTTACAAATAAAGTATGATTTGATCCTGTCTAATTTTAACGTTATTTGATTAGTATATATAAGCATAATAATATATAAAAAAATCAAAGACCTCCCAGTTTGCTTTCTATCGTTTTCTTGGACTTGAAGTTTTCATATATTCTAGTATCGCGGGCGGGCTAATATGAGCATATTTACAAGTTTTTTTTACTACTATTCTATGTCTTGATCCTGCGAGATTTTAATTATTTCCTGTTTAGTGATATTAGAAGAATGTATAGTAAAAATAAGAACAAGATTTGAGTTTGCGTTGTATTATTTTTAGACGTCTGTATCTTAGTACGAGATGCCGTAAGAAGTAATCTTTAAATTTTTTTTCCAAATAAAGTATGATTTGATCCTGTCTAATTTTAACGTTATTTGATTAGTATATATAAGCATAATAATATATAAAAAAATCAAAGACCTCCCAGTTTGCTTTCTATCGTTTTCTTGGACTTGAAGTTTTCATACATTCTAGTATGGGCGGGCTAATATGAGCATATTTACAAGTTTTTTTTACAACTATTCTATGTCTTGATCCTGCGAGATTTTAATTATTTCCTGTTTATTGATATTAGAAGAATGTTTATTAAAAATATCATCCAGATTCGAGTTTGCCTTGTCTTATTTTTAGACGTCTGAAACTTAGTATGAGATGCGGTATGAAGGAATATTTAAATTTTTTACAATAAAGTATGATTTGATCCTGTCTAATTTTAACGTTATTTAGTTAGTATATATAAGCATAATAATATATAAAAAAATCAAAGACCTCCCAGTTTGCTTTCTATCGTTTTCTTGGACTTGAAGTTTTCATACATTCTAGTATGGGCGGGCTAATATGAGCATATTTACAAGTTTTTTTTACAACTATTCTATGTCTTGATCCTGCGAGATTTTAAATATTTCCTGTTTATTGATATTAGAAGAATGTTTATTAAAAATATCATCCAGATTCGAGTTTGCCTTGTATTATTTTTAGACGTCTGAAACTTAGTATGAGATGCGGTATGAAGGAATATTTAAATTTTTTTTACAAATAAAGTATGATTTGATCCTGTCTAATTTTAACGTTATTTGATTAGTATATATAAGCATAATAATATATAAAAAAATCAAAGACCTCCCAGTTTGCTTTCTATCGTTTTCTTGGACTTGAAGTTTTCATACATTCTAGTATGGGCGGGCTAATATGAGCATATTTACAAGTTTTTTTTACAACTATTCTATGTCTTGATCCTGCGAGATTTTAATTATTTCCTGTTTGTTGATATTAGAAGAATGTTTATTAAAAATATCATCCAGATTCGAGTTTGCCTTGTCTTATTTTTAGACGTCTGAAACTTAGTATGAGATGCGGTATGAAGAAATATTTAAAGGCCATAGACCGATAAGTATACCGAATCGGCCCCAGATGAATATCGGGCTCATTATTTTCGGAGATGTTAGTACTAGTAAGATACGTTGATCCTGCAAGTTTCAGATCTCTATCTTTTACCGTTCCTGAAAAAATCGAAAAACACGAAAAATCAGTAAAAAATATTTTTCTCCGTACTTTATGAATCGATTGATTTGAATGTTGGATATATTTTGGGGGATGGTGGTAGCTTTTAAGAAAAAAAATAAGAGCTATATCGGTCCATAAGATCCAAAAAAAAAACAAGTTTTTTTTTTAATTTTCAATTTTAAAACATGTTACAGTTACCGTAAAATTATGAAACTATTTTTTTTGAATTCCTCATTCAATTTGCGATAAAAATATATATTTTTCAATTTTTAAAAAACGGTACGCCATGTTGAAAAAAAGAAAAATTCGTTTTTTCATACAAACTTATTCAATAAAGGCAAAACGGCTCGGTGGCGGCTTGCGGCTCTCTTTATGGTATTGCTCTTGGTTACCTTAGCGCCAGAGTCCAAAATCTCATAATTATTTATTTTTGACTTTGCCAACAAAATAATTTCATTCTGCCATTATTATTATTTCAGTGTGAATATGTCTACATCGAAAACTAATAATCCAAAGTGTCGCATTTGCTCAAAATTCATAAAAAAAATACCGGGTGCTCCTAAATATATACAATCTGATAAAGATGCTGACGAGTTTTCAACAATTTTTGACTGCACAATTGTAGTTGGTGATGTTTTGTGTTCGTATTGCCGTGGAAAGAAATATAAGAAAATTAAACTTGATTACGAGCAACAGCAAACATCTTTGGGAGATGAATTACCTTCAGATACGATCGAATTGTTAGAAAAAACTAAATCGAACTTATCATCGATGACTTTGTCTCAGTCAAGCACTGATGATCCATCATTTAATTTAGATGTTGGATGTGGTGATGATACAGAAGAGTGTATTGAAATTCAAATAAATAGAACAGTTGCGACTCACAGATATTGTTGTATATGTTATGTTTCAAATAAAAATCTAGTAGTTGTTCCTCAAGCTGCTCGTATGCAATGCTTTATTGAAAAAAGAATTTTCATACCGAATGGAAATCGATGCTGCAGTGATCATCTCATAAAAAATCGCTTTTATATTGAGAATTTGCATTTATTAAAAGTTTATTCTAATTGGAGTATTTTGAGATCGTCAGAGTTAACAAAAATAATGGAAAGCTTGGTTGTTGAATGTGACTCTACACTGATTGATAGAATGGATGATTTTCGAATACCTGATGAACAACTTTATATATTTACTGGATTAAAACGTAAAAATATAATCGAATTGCGAGATTTATTAACAACTATGAGGAATACAGATTCTCGCACGGTCAATCAAGCTCTCATTGTATTTTTATTTAAGCTGCGTACTGGTAACTCAAACAAGTTGATATCAGCGATTTTACAGTTGGAAAATGAGCAGTTGGTTTCAAAATATTGTGAACAAGTGATACAATCATTTGAAAAAGATATATTGCCTCGTTACTTTGGTTTTCGATCTATATCCCGAAATGATATAATTCAAAATAATTCATCAGCATTAATAAAAAGTTTATACGCAGATCTCAGTGATAGGCTTTTCTTGATTTGCGATGGAACATATGTTCGTCATCAAAAAAGTTCTAATAACGCATATCAAAGAAAGTCTTTCTCTGTGCAGAAAAAAGTACCCTTATGTAAGCCATTTACAATTTGTACGACAAATGGATACATAGTTGATATGTTAGGTCCATATCATGCTAACATGAATGACGCTACGATAATGAAAGACATTATCGATACCTCTGACGGCATTTGCAATTTATTAGAACCTGGTGATATTTTTGTTGTTGATCGAGGGTTTCGTGACGTTCAGGCGCACTTGGAAGAAAAAGGTTATCAAGTGTTGATGCCCGCATTGAAAGGTAAACGAAAACGCTTAACAACGACGGAATCTAATGCGTCAAGGTATGTCACAAAAATTCGTTGGGTGGTCGAAGCAACACATGGAATGCTAAAGCAAAAATATCATCTACTTGACCAAAAATTCGACAGTAAAATGTTACCCAGAATCGGTAGTTTTTATAGAATTGCATCATTTCTTCACAATCAGTATAACAAACGTCTTACTTCTGATGTAGAGTATTTAGATGAAATTGTTGAAATGATAAAATCTCGAAGTAATACTGATAATACTTTAGCTAATGAAGTAGATAGAAATGGTTGGCAGAGAAAAAAACTTCCATTTGAGACCATCCTATCCTATGATTTGATGGATTTTCCCGAAATGACCGAAAAAGACTTGAAACTTTTATTTACGGGTTCCTATCAATATAAACAAGCGATATCATATTTAGCAGAGATGATAGATGAATCAGATAATTTAACTATTCAGTTTGTCAGAGATAAAACCAATATATTGAAGGCTCAAGTACAATCTCGACATATCGGAAGGAAGGTTTACAGATGTTTTGTTGAATATCAACCAAATACAATTGGATGGAATGGAATATCAAGATACTGCTGTGAATGTGCTAATGGACTGAGGACAATCGGTTGTTGTTCACACGTTGCTGCAATAATTTTTTACCTAGCGCACGGACGATATTTAGCTAAAATTCCTAGACCAGCTGCAATACTCAATACTTTATTTAATAAAGATAATATTACTACAGTGATTGATGAAGATAGTGACGAGGACTAGTCATGAGTTAAAAAATACTATATTTTTTTTTATTTATATTTAGGCTCACCTGATGAGAAGTGATCACCTACGCCCATGGATACCTGCAAGCCAGGCTTGCAGATGCTTTGCCGGCCTTTCAGGAAAGGGAGGGGGGGAGTGGGAGGGAGGGGGGAACTAAGGCGGAGTATAAAGGGAAGAGGGAGGGGGGAAGGAGAGTGGGCCTCCCGGACTCTCACTCACCGGATGAAACGCGACAGCATAGCTGCCACTTCACGCCGGTCTTCTGTGAGAGAGTGGTACTAATGAACTATACGGCCCATTCGGCTGCTACCCGAAGGTAACAAGCATGGCACTACCACTTTAAATACAGATTACAGACAGTGGTAGCACAGCGGAAACGCGGTCGCTTTGATAACCGAGTGATGCGGGATTAAATCCGGGTCTCACACCTCTGATATTTTCATCTGCGAATCATTTATATCATGATTACCACTTGTCCTACGGTGAAGGAAAACATCGTGAGGAAACCTGCAGTTTTCGAAAGGCATGTGAAGTCCGCCAACACGCACTAGACCAGCGCGGTGGACTATGGCCTGATCCCCCTCGTACTAACGGAGTGCCCAGCAGCAGTGGGACGTTAAAAGGGATGATGATGATTATTAATTATAAGTTGTAAATAATAATAGTTTTTTTTAACTCATTACTAGTCCTCGTCACTATCTTCATCAATCACTGTAGTAATATTATCTTTATTAAATAAAGTATTGAGTATTGCAGCTGGTCTAGGAATTTTAGCTAAATATCGTCCGTGCGCTAGGTAAAAAATTATTGCAGCAACGTGTGAACAACAACCGATTGTCCTCAGTCCATTAGCACATTCACAGCAGTATCTTGATATTCCATTCCATCCAATTGTATTTGGTTGATATTCAACAAAACATCTGTAAACCTTCCTTCCGATATGTCGAGATTGTACTTGAGCCTTCAATATATTGGTTTTATCTCTGACAAACTGAATAGTTAAATTATCTGATTCATCTATCATCTCTGCTAAATATGATATCGCTTGTTTATATTGATAGGAACCCGTAAATAAAAGTTTCAAGTCTTTTTCGGTCATTTCGGGAAAATCCATCAAATCATAGGATAGGATGGTCTCAAATGGAAGTTTTTTTCTCTGCCAACCATTTCTATCTACTTCATTAGCTAAAGTATTATCAGTATTACTTCGAGATTTTATCATTTCAACAATTTCATCTAAATACTCTACATCAGAAGTAAGACGTTTGTTATACTGATTGTGAAGAAATGATGCAATTCTATAAAAACTACCGATTCTGGGTAACATTTTACTGTCGAATTTTTGGTCAAGTAGATGATATTTTTGCTTTAGCATTCCATGTGTTGCTTCGACCACCCAACGAATTTTTGTGACATACCTTGACGCATTAGATTCCGTCGTTGTTAAGCGTTTTCGTTTACCTTTCAATGCGGGCATCAACACTTGATAACCTTTTTCTTCCAAGTGCGCCTGAACGTCACGAAACCCTCGATCAACAACAAAAATATCACCAGGTTCTAATAAATTGCAAATGCCGTCAGAGGTATCGATAATGTCTTTCATTATCGTAGCGTCATTCATGTTAGCATGATATGGACCTAACATATCAACTATGTATCCATTTGTCGTACAAATTGTAAATGGCTTACATAAGGGTACTTTTTTCTGCACAGAGAAAGACTTTCTTTGATATGCGTTATTAGAACTTTTTTGATGACGAACATATGTTCCATCGCAAATCAAGAAAAGCCTATCACTGAGATCTGCGTATAAACTTTTTATTAATGCTGATGAATTATTTTGAATTATATCATTTCGGGATATAGATCGAAAACCAAAGTAACGAGGCAATATATCTTTTTCAAATGATTGTATCACTTGTTCACAATATTTTGAAACCAACTGCTCATTTTCCAACTGTAAAATCGCTGATATCAACTTGTTTGAGTTACCAGTACGCAGCTTAAATAAAAATACAATGAGAGCTTGATTGACCGTGCGAGAATCTGTATTCCTCATAGTTGTTAATAAATCTCGCAATTCGATTATATTTTTACGTTTTAATCCAGTAAATATATAAAGTTGTTCATCAGGTATTCGAAAATCATCCATTCTATCAATCAGTGTAGAGTCACATTCAACAACCAAGCTTTCCATTATTTTTGTTAACTCTGACGATCTCAAAATACTCCAATTAGAATAAACTTTTAATAAATGCAAATTCTCAATATAAAAGCGATTTTTTATGAGATGATCACTGCAGCATCGATTTCCATTCGGTATGAAAATTCTTTTTTCAATAAAGCATTGCATACGAGCAGCTTGAGGAACAACTACTAGATTTTTATTTGAAACATAACATATACAACAATATCTGTGAGTCGCAACTGTTCTATTTATTTGAATTTCAATACACTCTTCTGTATCATCACCACATCCAACATCTAAATTAAATGATGGATCATCAGTGCTTGACTGAGACAAAGTCATCGATGATAAGTTCGATTTAGTTTTTTCTAACAATTCGATCGTATCTGAAGGTAATTCATCTCCCAAAGATGTTTGCTGTTGCTCGTAATCAAGTTTAATTTTCTTATATTTCTTTCCACGGCAATACGAACACAAAACATCACCAACTACAATTGTGCAGTCAAAAATTGTTGAAAACTCGTCAGCATCTTTATCAGATTGTATATATTTAGGAGCACCCGGTATTTTTTTTATTAATTTTGAGCAAATGCGACACTTTGGATTATTAGTTTTCGATGTAGACATATTCACACTGAAATAATAATAATGGCAGAATGAAATTATTTTGTTGGCAAAGTCAAAAATAAATAATTATGAGATTTTGGACTCTGGCGCTAAGGTAACCAAGAGCAATACCATAAAGAGAGCCGCAAGCCGCCACCGAGCCGTTTTGCCTTTATTGTATAAGTTTGTATGAAAAAACGAATTTTTCTTTTTTTCAACATGGCGTACCGTTATAAATGAAACTATATTTTCGGATTTTGTCGCGGATTTATTATGATTTTTGGTTCCCGACGTTTCGAATGCTTTACAGCAATCATGGTCACGGGAGAGACTAAGGTATTAGACGTCTCAGGGGGTTATATACTTGTTACAGACAGTGCCTACCCACAATTTTTTACAAATATTCAAAATGATAGACTATAAAATTATACATTTGAATATTTGTAAAAAATTGTGGGTAGGCACTGTCTGTAACAAGTATATAACCCCCTGAGACGTCTAATACCTTAGTCTCTCCCGTGACCATGATTGCTGTAAAGCATTCGAAACGTCGGGAACCAAAAATCATAATAAATCCGCGACAAAATCCGAAAATATAGTTTCATTTATAATGTCAAACATTCGCGTAAACCTAAGAAAGTATTATGGCGTACCGTTTTTTAAAAATTGAAAAATATATATTTTTATCGCAAATTGAATGAGGAATTCAAAAAAAATAGTTTCATAATTTTACGGTAACTGTAACATGTTTTAAAATTGAAAATTAAAAAAAAAACTTGTTTTTTTTTTGGATCTTATGGACCGATATAGCTCTTATTTTTTTTCTTAAAAGCTACCACCATCCCCCAAAATATATCCAACATTCAAATCAATCGATTCATAAAGTACGGAGAAAAATATTTTTTACTGATTTTTCGTGTTTTTCGACTTTTTCAGGAACGGTAAAAGATAGAGATCTGAAACTTGCAGGATCAACGTATCTTACTAGTACTAACATCTCCGAAAATAATGAGCCCGATATTCATCTGGGGCCGATTCGGTATACTTATCGGTCTATGGCCTTTTTTTTACAAATAAAGTATGATTTGATCCTGTCTAATTTTAACGTTATTTGGTTAGTATATATGAGCATAATAATATATAAAAAAATCAAAGACCTCCCAGTTTGCTTTCTATCGTTTTCTTGGACTTGAAGTTTTCATACATTCTAGTATGGGCGGGCTAATATGAGCATATTTACAAGTTTTTTTTACTACTATTCTATGTCTTGATCCTGCGAGATTTTAATTATTTCCTGTTTAGTAATATTAGAAGAATGTATAGTAAAAATTAGAACAAGATTTGAGTTTGCGTTGTAATATTTTTAGACGTCTGTATCTTACTACGAGATGCCGTAAGAAGTAATCTTTAAAATTTTTTTTACAAATAAAGTATGATTTGATCCTGTCTAATTTTAACGTTATTTGATTAGTATATATAAGCATAATAATATATAAAAAAATCAAAGACCTCCCAGTTTGCTTTCTATCGTTTTCTTGGACTTGAAGTTTTCATACATTCTAGTATCGCGGGCGGGCTAATATGAGCATATTTGCAAGTTTTTTTTACTACTATTCTATGTCTTGATCCTGCGAGATTTTAATTATTTCTTGTTTAGTGATATTAGAAGAATGTATAGTAAAAATAAGAACAAGATTTGAGTTTGCGTTGTAATATTTTTAGACGTCTGTATCTTACTACGAGATGCCGTAAGAAGTAATCTTTAAAATTTTTTTTACAAATAAAGTATGATTTGATCCTGTCTAATTTTAACGTTATTTGATTAGTATATATAAGCATAATAATATATAAAAAAATCAAAGACCTCCCAGTTTGCTTTCTATCGTTTTCTTGGACTTGAAGTTTTCATATATTCTAGTATCGCGGGCGGGCTAATATGAGCATATTTACAAGTTTTTTTTACTACTATTCTATGTCTTGATCCTGCGAGATTTTAATTATTTCCTGTTTAGTGATATTAGAAGAATGTATAGTAAAAATAAGAACAAGATTTGAGTTTGCGTTGTATTATTTTTAGACGTCTGTATCTTAGTACGAGATGCCGTAAGAAGTAATCTTTAAATTTTTTTTCCAAATAAAGTATGATTTGATCCTGTCTAATTTTAACGTTATTTGATTAGTATATATAAGCATAATAATATATAAAAAAATCAAAGACCTCCCAGTTTGCTTTCTATCGTTTTCTTGGACTTGAAGTTTTCATACATTCTAGTATCGCGGGCGGGCTAATATGAGCATATTTGCAAGTTTTTTTTACTACTATTCTATGTCTTGATCCTGCGAGATTTTAATTATTTCTTGTTTAGTGATATTAGAAGAATGTATAGTAAAAATAAGAACAAGATTTGAGTTTGCGTTGTATTATTTTTAGACGTCTGTATCTTACTACGAGATGCCGTAAGAAGTAATCTTTAAAATTTTTTTATAAATAAAGTATAATTTGATCCTGTCTAATTTTAACGTTATTTGATTAGTATATATAAGCATAATAATATATAAAAAATCAAAGACCTCCCAGTTTGCTTTCTATCGTTTTCTTGGACTTGAAGTTTTCATATATTCTAGTATCGCGGGCGGGCTAATATGAGCATATTTACAAGTTTTTTTTACTACTATTCTATGTCTTGATCCTGCGAGATTTTAATTATTTCCTGTTTAGTGATATTAGAAGAATATATAGTAAAAATTAGAACAAGATTTGAGTTTGCGTTGTATTATTTTTAGACGTCTGTATCTTAGTACGAGATGCCGTAAGAAGTAATCTTTAAATTTTTTTTCCAAATAAAGTATGATTTGATCCTGTCTAATTTTAACGTTATTTGATTAGTATATATAAGCATAATAATATATAAAAAAACCAAAGACCTCCCAGTTTGCTTTCTATCGTTTTCTTGGACTTGAAGTTTTCATACATTCTAGTATGGGCGGGCTAATATGAGCATATTTACAAGTTTTTTTTACAACTATTCTATGTCTTGATCCTGCGAGATTTTAATTATTTCCTGTTTATTGATATTAGAAGAATGTTTATTAAAAATATCATCCAGATTCGAGTTTGCCTTGTCTTATTTTTAGACGTCTGAAACTTAGTATGAGATGCGGTATGAAGGAATATTTAAATTTTTTTTACAAATAAAGTATGATTTGATCCTGTCTAATTTTAACGTTATTTAGTTAGTATATATAAGCATAATAATATATAAAAAAATCAAAGACCTCCCAGTTTGCTTTCTATCGTTTTCTTGGACTTGAAGTTTTCATACATTCTAGTATGGGCGGGCTAATATGAGCATATTTACAAGTTTTTTTTACAACTATTCTATGTCTTGATCCTGCGAGATTTTAATTATTTCCTGTTTATTGATATTAGAAGAATGTTTATTAAAAATATCATCCAGATTCGAGTTTGCCTTGTCTTATTTTTAGACGTCTGAAACTTAGTATGAGATGCGGTATGAAGGAATATTTAAATTTTTTTTACAAATAAAGTATGATTTGATCCTGTCTAATTTTAACGTTATTTGGTTAGTATATATGAGCATAATAATATATAAAAAAATCAAAGACCTCCCAGTTTGCTTTCTATCGTTTTCTTGGACTTGAAGTTTTCATACATTCTAGTATGGGCGGGCTAATATGAGCATATTTACAAGTTTTTTTTACAACTATTCTATGTCTTGATCCTGCGAGATTTTAATTAATTCCTGTTTATTGATATTAGAAGAATGTATATTAAAAATATCATCCAAATTCGAGTTTGCCTTGTCTTATTTTTAGACGTCTGAAACTTAGTATGAGATGCGGTATGAAGGAATATTTAAATTTTTTTTACAAATAAAGTATGATTTGATCCTGTCTAATTTTAACGTTATTTAGTTAGTATATATAAGCATAATAATATATAAAAAAATCAAAGACCTCCCAGTTTGCTTTCTATCGATTTTATAATAAAATTACCTTTTACGCTGCGAACGAACACGAGCATTAATAAAATTAAAAATTGCTTAATATTTTAAGGAAAAACTGTATATTACTACTATATCTATTTAAAATTATCAAAAAGTAATAATTAATAGCATTTGTAGCGAATTTATAGTATAACAAAAGTTGTTTACGACGCGCGGTACCGTTGCGGCCCTTCGCGTAAATCGTCAGGCGGCCGGCCGCTAGCCGGCTGCTATCTTCAGTTCCATGGTAATCTCGGGATCTACTGAACCGATTTTAAAAATTCTTTCACCAATAGAAAGCCACATTATTGCTGAGTGTCATAGGTTATATAAAAAACCGAAAAATAAAAAGGCTTTTACGTGGTAGTCCGTTTTGCAAAGTGAATCGGAGAAAAAACTGTCGATCAATGAAAGCGTTTCTTACGAACGCTGCCTTAACTATGAAAGATATATTTTTGAGTTCTAGAGAAAAGATGTGGAGCTTGAAAATGCCTACAAAAAAGTCAACGACAGCATATGTCTAACTTTTATATTTAAGTTACAAAAAGTAGTTTTTTTAATATTAGTATAGATAATTTAATTTTTAATATTAATAAAATAATTTAAATTATTTAAACACTCTGTACTAAAAAAGGATTATTAAAATTATGCCCAACGAAGTGGGCACGGGTCATCTAGTCTCTTATAAAAAAAAACTAAAAAGTTAAAATACTTTAGGTATGTAAAATTACTAAACATCTGTGTTAAATAATATTTTTTTTAATAAAGAGATACTGAATTAAAATATATTTAAAAACATTATACCGCCCTTAGATTAGATTTCTATTTTTAAACACATAAGCGCGAGCGAAGCCACGGATTCCGCTATTACTATCTTTCTCGAGAATCACTCTATATTCATTATTTCATTTAGTTTCAACGGTTAGTATCTAAGGTTCCTCAGAGATATTGAAAAAAAAATGTTTTTACTCATAGTAAAAAAAACAGAATAACAGTATAGTACTAGTGATGCGCCCCAACTTAGCTTGTAATAAAAAATCTATTTTCATAAAATTAAAACTATCTTTTCGGATTTATTTTCACTTTTGGTTCCCGAAGCTCGACGTTTTGAATGCTTTACAGCAATCATGGTCATGGGAGAGACTGGAAAATAATTCTATAAATAAAAATGCCTTTCAATTTCTTATTAAAATATGATTTCTGACATTCTTTCCATACAAAACTTCATTAAAACCAGCCCAGTCATGAAAACCGGACAGACAGCCTCACACATTTCGCTATTAGCTAGTAATTATAAATTCCCTACACAATGGTACAAAGTGGTTTACAATTAGACATGTGAAGAATAATAAGTAGTAAAGGCAAAACGGTCGCCGTATACGATAACAATGCAACGTTAAGCCGTAAATCTACAGTAAAACGCGAATTTCAATAAACGCACGCGTTTACTGCGAAGTACGCGGGCAGAATTAAAATGCCTTACCCCTTTGTGATGATGTCCGTGAGAAAACCTATGGATTATTTCGAGAATGTTTGGCTTCCTCGAAAATTTAATGTTTTGTATCTATACTAATATTATAAAGCTGAAGAGTTTGTTTGTTTGGTTGAACGCGCTAATCTCAGGAACTACTGGTTCGGATTCAAAAATTCAGTGTAGTACATCAACTGTCTGGTATCCGTAACACAAGCTTCGTAGCTTACCACGGAATTAGAGGGCGCTATTGTAGAAATGTCCCAACATATTTATTTATTTAATTCCCTAACAGACCATACGTGAGTCCGTGTCATAGGCTATTCTAAATTTGATCCAAACCTATTCAGCAGTTTAACACAAAGGAGTAAGAATACCTACATATAAAGCACCAGAGCAATGCAAGGGGACATCGCTAGTCTTATAAAATTTCCAAATTATCTTTCATATTTCAATATAAAAGTGAAATTAGACGTTTTGATTGAAGTCGAAGTCATAATGAGTATTTGTATGTATTTCTATGAAACACGTGACAAACTGAATAGGTCTTGAGCAAATTGGGCTTATACATTTCGATATACGTTGTACGTAAATTAAGCTATCAATTTATTTTTGAAATATCGAGCTTTAAGCTCTAACTTGATGTTTTTTAGCAAAAATCAAGTTTATTACCATAGAATTACGATTCACAGTCACGTATGTATCTGTGTAAGTACAGTCAGTACCTACTACCTAGTCTATTGAAATTGGAAGAATAATTGGCACAAAAATATTTATCACAATGAATAAAATACGATATTTTAATAGAAATTTTATGTAATTAGATATACATACATATAATAAAATTCTAACCGTGACGAATCAATACTAATATTATAATAGAGTTTGTTTGTTTGTTTGGTTGAACGCGCTAATCTCACGAACTACTGGTCCGATTTGAAAAATTCTTTTTGTGTTGGATAGTCCGTTTATCGAAGAAGGCTGAAAAATTTAGCAAAAATGGGAAGGGCGGGCGTTAGTTCTGTGAGGTATCATACCGCACGACTGAGAAAGATATTGGCTTCCAGTCTTTATAACGCGCGCGAAGCCGCGGGAAATGCTAGTATTTAATAATCTTATTGACATCGTCAATATTACCACTGCAGAGACCGAATTTATAGTTTTTAGAACTTTCGTCTATTTGACTATGACGACATCAAGGGAAATAGTAGATATCTTGGGTAGATTTTGACGTGGTATTATCATAGATGGTACTTATACTTATTAGGTACTTACTTAGGGATGAGCTTAATAGGTAGCTAGCTTATTTTCTTGATATATTTATAATTTGTTACGGCAAAAAAAAATCTACGATATTTTTTGAGATTAGTCTAAACAAACAAATTAAGCGCAGCGGGAGATATTATTTAGTTATTAAACTACAAATTCAGATAGTACTGAAGTATACTATGAAATAGAGGTATATATTTTTAATATTTTGGCTTATTTTAATACAAATAAAATGAAATCGAACCTACGTCCCTTGGTTTTGCTCGCAGGTCTTCAACAACTGGAGACCAGATGGATATATCTCTTAGCAATCTGAATATGCGGTTCATTGATTGAAATAATTAATTATGTATTGATTAGAAGCAGTAATTACGAGAATATGCAGTTTATTTATTTATTTATTTATTTATAACAGCTTTATTTCTCACACAACTAGATACATATAATTTATATTATAAGAAAAAGTTATTTTATTATTTAGTGTGATCCCTTGTGGGTAAAAGCCTCCTCCATCTGTTTCCATTTACATTTGTCTGTGGCTATATTGATCCAATTCCTTCCTGCAGACTCTATGATATCATCAGTCCATCTTTTCTTTTGCCTTCCCACGCTTCTTTTGCCTAGCGGTCCAAGCCATTTGGTTGTTAGAAGAGTCCACCTATTGTCCTTGTATCTTGCAATATGTCCGGCCCATCGCCACTTCTGCTTCAGGCTAAACTGTAATGCATCGGTTAGTTTAGTTTTCTTCCGGATGTCTATATTTCTTGTTTTGTGTATTCTTCTTAGTTTTAGGAGACTTCTTTCCATTGCGTGTTGACAGGCCAAGATTTTATTTTTGACTCTTTCAGTGTATACCCATGTTTGGCTGCCATAGGTTAAGCAAGGGAGAATGCAGGAATCCATCACTATCTTTTTTATTTTAGGTTCGTAGTTCCCCTTAAGAATTTCCTTATTCGACCAATATTTTTGCCAAGTGATTTTTATTCTTCTGTCTACTTCATTTTCGTTATTATTACTATCGAAAGACACCATTTTGCCCAGATATACGTAGTTGTCCACATAATCTATCGTCTTTCCATCGATTGTTATGGCTTTTTTGTAACTGTTTGTCATAATTTTTGTTTTCGATGCATTCATGTATAGACCAACTTTTTGACTTTCTACATTTAGGTTTCGTATCATTATTTCTAGGTCTTGGGCTGTTTCACTAAATAGCGCGATATCGTCAGCAAATCTCAAATGTGTCAATTTTTTATTTGATATCCATATGCCTTTGTATCCCCATTCTACGTTTCTGAATATTTCATTCAACACGGCAATAAATAGCTTTGGAGAAAGGGGATCTCCTTGTCTCACTCCTCTGCCAATCTCAAATTCTTCACCCTGCCTCTCCAATTTCACTCTACTTACGCTTCTTGTGTAGATGTTCTTTATGATGTCAATATACTTTTTTCTAATCTTGTTGTTTTTTAGGGCATTCCATATGGCTGAGTGAGTAAGGCTGTCGAATGCTTTCGAGTAATCTACAAATGCTATGTAGAGTGGTTTGCGGAACTCTCTGAACTTTTCTAAGACTTGTTCTACGACATGTATGTGGTCAATCGTTGAGTAATTTGGCCTAAAGCCTGCCTGTTCGATAGGCTGGTTTTTATCGATTTCTGGTGCTAATCTGCTCAGTATTATTGATGAGAAAAGTTTGTAAATTGATGAAAGCAAACTTATTGGCCTGTAGTTACTGATGTCTAATGGGTTTCCTTTCTTATAGACTAAAATGATGTTGCTTTTACACCATTGTGTTGGTATTTGTTCTGTTTCGAGTATTAGGTTGAAAAATTTGGCTAGGTATTTCACTAATAAGGGTGCTCCTAGTTTTAATGCTTCGTTAGAAATTTTATCAGGACCTGGACTCTTTTCACATTTTAATTTTTTAATATGGCTCATTATTTCTTCTTCTGTTAATGGAATTGAAGCTGGTTGTTGTTCCGTTTCCTCAATTTTTGTATAGTTTTGTTCCTGTGCGGTATCATGTGGTCTTTTATATAGATCTGAATAAAAAGCTGTAGCGTGTTGTATTATATCTTTCCTGTTTCTTGTTTCGCCTCTTTTATGCTTTAGACCTTGTATCCAGTTCGTGTGGGTGGATAGTTCCTTAAATGCTCTTTTTGAGCTACGGTACTTGGTCATATTACTTTCAATTACTGATCTTCTGTAAGATTCGTAGTCTTCTCTAATTGCTTTGTTACTTTTTTTGTATATCTGCTTTAGTTCGCTTTTCATTTCTTTAGATTTATTTTTTTGTGGCCAATAGAACTGATCGTCTTTTAATCAGATTTAATGTTTGTTCTCTTATTATTTTGTGTTTCTTGTTACTATTTTTCATGGTTAAGTCTATTTTCATGCTTTTAGTTAGTGTTTCCTCTAGTTTGTTGCTAAGAGTTTCTATATTTTCGATGCCTTCAGTGGATTCGTGTAATATGTCTATATTATTTTTCAGGTTTAGTATGTAATTATCTTTCTCTTGAGTAGTCTTAAGCGTATTAGTTAGAGATTTGTAAGATCTTCGACTAATTTTATTTTGTTGGATTTTCAGGGAGCATCTTAGCATTCTATGGTCCGATGGGAAGTCTATTTTGTTGAGTATTTCTATGTTAATCACAGATTTTGGGTTTGGACCGAGTATGAAATCTATTTCATTTGTTGTCTTTTGGTCTGGAGATCTCCATGTCCATTTGCGCGTGTTCTTTTTTCTGAAGTAAGTATTCATTATTGAGAGTTTATTTTCGCATGCGTATTCTATTAGACGTTCACCTCTTCTGTTCCGATTTCCATATCCATACATGCCCATTATTAGATATTCATGTAGTTTAGGTTGTCCAATTTTCGCGTTAAAGTCTCCCATGATTAACATGTTTTTATCTGCCATATCTGTTGCTTTTCTCAAATCGCTGTAAAAATTCTCAATTTCTTCCTCTGTGGAACTCTCAGTTGGAGCATAAACCTGTATTAATGAAAACGATCCATCTTTAAATTTCATTTTCAATAAACCAACTCTTTCCGATATGCCTGTAAAGCTTGATATATGATGCTTTAATGTTTTTTTTACTATGAAACCTACACCATGAAGACCTGCAGTTTCACCTATATAACAAAAGATGTAGTTGCTGTGTTCTTCTATAGCATAGCCCATTTTTCTGACTTCGGCGAGGCCTATAATGTCCCATTTCAGTTTTTCTATGGCATTGTTCAGTTCTATTACCCTTGTGTTCGTTGACAGAGATCTGACATTATATGTGCATATCTTCAGGCTATATTCTCTTTTGCTTTTATCTTTTATGTTGTTTTCTTTAAATTGTTTGTTTATGTTTGATGGAGGGTTGTGGTCTTCTTCCCCCACGGTGACCAACCGGCTTGGGGTGCTTTTCACAAAAGTTGAGTTAAGGGGTAATGTTGAGATATTAATAGTTTTATTTCGGTTCCGGTTCATTGTAGGAGGTGTTAGTTTTTTGGCAGCTCAGAAAAAGAGTGTGATCTATTGCGTGTTACGTAGTTAAGAATATTTGGTTTTAAAATTCCACGGGTGGTTTTGTCAGAAGATTTAGTAGAAGTGTTATCCTTAGTAGTAATAGCTTTCTTCTGTGATGGCGAAATTTGTGGACTTGTGTCTTCTCTCTTTCTCTTTTCGCGAGTACTTTCATTTTGTTTTCTTACTATTAATTTATCGTATTTTAAATAAGCATAGTTTCCCTTTTTTCTCTCTTCTTCAAGTTGTGTCTGTAGTTGCCTTCTTTTTTCAATTACTTCTTTCGGATAGTCTTCCTTGATGTAGATACCGTGTGGTATTTTGGCTTTGTTTTTCATTATTATATTCTTTTTCCATCTAGATGCGATGGAGACTACAACAGGACGATTTTTGTTGCTGCGCTGGCCAATTCTGTAAATGTTGGTGATTTCATTACTTTCTAAATATGTACCAGTTTCAATTATAATAGCTTTAAGGTAGTCCACAAGCTCAGCTTCGGATTTCCCCCTCTCTTCGAGTCCAAAGAAAACTAGGTTCTGTTTACGTTTATTCTTCTCTACAGCACTAAGTTTTTGTTCCAAGATAGTTACTTTCGTTTGTAGTCTGGTATTTTCTTCCGTTAATATTTTCAACTTTTCATCTAGTGCCTCCATAACCTTTGTGGTTACTAACGTCGTTATAGTTACTGTTTGCTGATCGAGTTTTTCGTTTAGTTTATTTAGTAAGATTTCCATACTATTTTCCATTTATTTATTTTATTTTTGTCGCTGGCAATATTGAAGTGAGGTGGTATTCAGAAATTTTCTACTGGCAACACTTTTGACACTGACAGCTGTCGTTTATGTTGGTACTATGTATTCGAGTGAACTCTGTAGTCTATGACCTTTGTTTTCGCCGTTTGTTACAATTTGAGGTTATGTAGTAATGATATTTTACGACTTTCGCGAAGATCACTGCCCGCACTGTGATATCTACACAATATTAATTAGTGATGTTTGTTTTGCGAGTTGGTGACCCAATAACGTATGTTAGTCACTTGTTACACTGATTTCACGAATTTATTTTTCAAGAGCACTGACGTATGTCTTTACGTTTCAATCCCCGGAACCGGAAACCGGAAATCTAACAATTAGGTACCACTAACTGCGGAATATGCAGTTAGTGGTACCTAATTGTTAGATTAACATAAGGCGTAAGCAAACCATGTAATTGATTTTCGTGATAACTGTTAGTAGTATATACTATACTATGTGATGACTGCTACAATTCCTTATATACAAGATTTATATAGGTATTCTATACCATCCTTGCTCCGTTTAGGTTTCTCTCTAGATACGTTTTTATTATATTTTCCTGTAGTAAAAAGTATCCTTTACTTTAAGTAGCGAACAGACAGACAAAAATATCTCTGTATCGATAATAATGACTATTTCAATAAGATTTTCACAAAAAAGCATTTAACAGGTACATTATTTATTATATCAATAGATTGTAATTTTAGAATTTTTATTAATTCGTTTGAACCAGTCCTGAACTTCTGATAGAAAAATGTTTGAAGGGACAACCAAAAATAAGTTAAATACAAAGAAATATCGATAGGTCAAACTTTAGACTTCACTATAATATTAATTATCACCTAAACGCAGACATCCGCTTATAAATAAATATGTTGGGACATTATTACAACAGCACCATCTAGTTCCGTAGTAAGCTACGAGGCTTGTGTTACGGATACCAGATAGTTGATATATTACACATATATACATTTTAAATACATACATATTATAAATATAAACACCCATGACTAGAGTATAAGCATTCGTGCTCAATAAATGAATGCCCCCAGCGGGACTCGAACCCGCGACCGCTGGCGCAGAAAGTAGGGTCACTACCATTAAGCCAAACGTGTCACGTGTGCTTATCTTTCACGATAACAATTTAGGTTATAGCAATCAAAGACAAATCAGACAACGGAATACAATCGAAAGCCAAATTCTAGTTCTAAGTAGATTTCGCTTGGGCATACAAGTTTAGCAAAAGTCAGTGACCCGTGGCTTGCTGATATAACTTGGCCTGCCATTTGGTACACTATGTATGGCGTTTTGGGTTCCATCCCTGACCAGATTAGCTTGATCCCCCGATAGTATTAGTGGAGTATGGAAGCAGGGGTCTTGTATGGTGGGGTTGGTGGTAAAAATTGGCATCGTGCCCGCCTAGCCATGCTATTCGCTGTATTCGCACCGCACTAACCGCATTTTAATGGATCCCACGCGGTTATGTTTAATAAATACACATCTTTATTGTAGAATGTAGATTAGAATATTTTATATGGGTAATACATAAGTAGTACTAAATATTGTTGATCTATCTGTTTGCTCGTAAGTTATTTATCAACTTAACCAAAATGTAAATGAGCTCTCATTCAATAAAATCGTGCTTCAAATTTATATCTTTAAAAATTATTGTTTGTCTGTATGTGACCGCTTCACGAGAAATCCGTTAAACAGATTTTGATGAAACTTGCACATATAGGTAGGTTAACAGCATATACGTTGCTTCTAACTATGGAAAATATCTAATTCCTGAAAAATCTATACTTACTAACAAGAAAGAGGTAAAGCGTATCTAGGTACGAACTCAAGCAGCGTTAGAGTCTCTAGTTGACAAAAAAATTGAAAGTGAAAACGGAAATTTAGGTCATTGACTTTGATAGATCCATATGGCATATTATAAAGATGTCACGGTCTGTTTATTTGATGTGTTTACGCTTGCGTGCTCTTTAATTAGTTAAATGTATTTTGCAACAATAGAAAGTTGCATTTAGAGTTTTTATGTGTCGTGAATCGTATGGCAATTTTATAAATAGTGTCATCCAATTATCCTTTATAGTTATAACTTATACTAGCGATTTTCTCTGCCTTTGCATTATGTACATCACTATGTGCCTAAGAGTTGACTAATCAATTACTCGTATACCACTGCTCAATGCAATATTGAAAGAAATGGCAGTACCTAAATTGCAATGCCTTCCTTATCACCTAGGAAAATAAAAAACGAACGAACTAGAATTCGGTCAAGCCGTTTCGGAGGAGTTTGATAACAAACACTGTGACACGAGATTTTTATATATTAGATTCAGAATGACGAAGTATAATAGAATAAACGAATACTTTTATTTTTTATTTTCCTCTAGACTCCTATATTCTATTTAAGTCTAATAAAGTCGAAAGTTTCACTTATATAAAAGCTTGCACTCGAATGTCATCATTTTTAACGTCAGTTAAACCAAAAAACCCCCAATCTTTCCAAGTTACTAAACGACAAGCGTTTCGTTGAAAAACTCGAGAACTCATCCCAAAACCATCATTCTATACAAAAGTTAAATAAGTTAGACTGCAAAACTTATAATGCCAGTCGTAGACGACGATTTCAAAAAGTTCCGCGGACCTCATAATGCGACACGTCCAAACGTAAGTTATTACACCAATTTACTAGATCCATGACCCGCTCGACGATGAAACTGTATTAAAAGTAAGAAAATTTCACAAAAGATAAAATAAAACTGAGACAATTTAATATATCTTTACTTCATTTTATAGAAAACTAGGGATTTGCCCTCGCTCCATTTGGGTGCATTCATGGGTTTTAATATTATTCACGTTGAACCCTATTTTTTTCGAAAATAAATGTGTCTTTGTAAGATCAGCTGCTCCAGGAAGTCCGGTCAAAATCGTCAAAGATAAATATTAAATAGATATTTTTAATTGGTACCGTATACGTATTCATATTAAAAAGTCATTTCTATTTATTTATACATATCTATAGATTAAAGTCTAATGTATGTCTACATAATTTTTGTTTGTTTAAAAAATTATAGTTCCACTACTTAACACTAGATGGCGTTGAAAATAGCATTGGCTTGGCGAAAATGTCGAAGCATTTAAGTAAACTATTAATTTTGTATATAATAATATTACTCAAAAACATTATATTTTTATTTTAATTATTTAGATTTGATTAATTAGATAAATTAATTTAGATTTTGTTTTTGCAAAATTTACAATTTTTTTCTCTTATAATACAATTCTAATTCAGTCGAATCTTTTTTGGAGTATTAGTTTTGTAGAAATTTTCTCAATTTGTGACCGCATCAGAAGGAAACCATTAAACCGATTTTGATGAGAGGCATGTTGATATCTTGTTTTTCGGGTCAATCGATACCAACTGTTAAAATGCATTTGGGACGACGTTATGGTTTAATTAATATTTACAATTTGCCTTAAACCCATTTTCGCAAACCATAGAAAATAAATAAAAAAGATTCGCAAAATACGAAAAATTTCAAACTTTAAACATAAAACGGGTGTTTTCAAAGCGGAATTTCAATAAAATAAATGAGAGCCCTATAGGGGTGCATATAATGCAAGTGTAGCGAAACAATAGCAGTTAGATTAATGGTTCGCGCGTAGCCGTCGTGGTAAACTCTGGTTGGGTCTTGGATGAAAATATTTAAAATAATACAGGGTAAGGCAAAAGCGAGTGAGATTTAAGTCTTCTGAACATGACTCGCTTTGTATATGAACGATCATAAATTTTATATTAAGAAATAATCTATACTAATATTATAAAGCTGAAAGTTTGTTTGGTTGAACGCGCTAATCTCGGGAACTACTGGTCCAAATTGAAAAATTCGTTTTGTGTCGGATAGTCCGTTTATAGAGGAAGACTATAGGCTATATTACATCACGCTACGACTAATAGGAGAGGAGCATTAATGAAAAATGTTGCAAAAACGGGAGAAAAATAATTCTTTTGATTTTCAGCTACTTATAAGCTTACGACAATCTCTGATATTTATTTATTAGGTATGTAATTTACACTTATTACAAAATTTTTTAACCAACTATAAAGAAGAAGTATGTAACTCGTTAATAAGTTTCGCTTGAATCGATTTTTTATTTTACCTAAACCAGTTTTAAATCAATCAATTACCTATTTTTTTTAAAAACACCTACTTTAAAATACAGTTTCTTTTTTATATACATATATACCAAAAATGCACTAAAATAAAAGCTCCATACTTATAATTTAAGAACGACGCATATAACTGCCTTACATTTTAAACAAAAGCTTTAGATTAATGATACTATTCTGACGCTGTGGAATACTTTTCGTCTAATATCCACCCTTGGCTGCGGTACATGTTATAAACGAGTATTAAAATTTTAAACTGACATTGAAAGAAAATATAGTTATAAATAAATATGTTGGGACATTATTACACACAGCGCCATCTAGCTCTGTGGTAAGCTACGAGGCTTGTGTTACGGATACCAGATAGTTGATACACTACACATATACAACTTTAAATACATACATACTATTAATATCAACATCTATGATGGAGTACAAACATTCGTGCTCAATAAACGCCCCCAGCGGGAATAGAACCCGCGACCGCTAGCGCAACAAATAGGGTCATGCCATGTTATGGTAAAAAAATGGCCACTATTTTCTAAGTAGATTTGTTTTTTATCACAATATCTTATCAAACATAATACATAATATCTATGTACTTATACGATATCAACATACGGTAATTGAACCCACGAACTCCCTACAGAAGACAGTGCAAATAAACGCCACAATAATGTCTTAAAAAGAAAAGTTTAATACTTCACTAAAATACTTTTTTTTATAACTAACAGCAATGTAAAAGGGTTTTTTTTAAATTCTATAGAATACCCATATAATTTAAAATGAGTGTTAAAATGGATAGGAACCATAATTTTCACAAACGTTTCATATTTAAACGCGGTATCTATCCCGCTTAAGCCATACTTTGAAACAGGGATTTATATACTTTGACAGCGAGGCATTTTTATTTCAATCATGCTTAAGGAGCAAAACTGTCTGCCTCGGAAATCGGGAATCCGACGATTGGTATAAACGCTGTGTAATTTTACCCTATTAAAAAGACATTAATTTGATTATTTCAATTTGTTTCACGTTATATTTTTATTTTTTGGTATATTAGATAAACCATAGTCCACAGCTCGGTAGTGGGAATAGGTCTCCTTCAAAGATTTTTTGGTAGTGTACCAGCGACTTTGACCAAGTCTTCGGTCCAAATTGCGATCTACCCACGTATCGACTTCAAGTACTTGGCTGCCTCTCAACAACTCTTTGTCTAATGACCATCCTTTTTTGAGCCTTGTTACTGGCGTTATCATATTTCAAGACGAATAGACACAATAGTACTACATAATAAGCGAAACCGTGATATTCTACTAGATTAGATACAGTCTAGTCAATATTAATATTAAACATGAGAATTTTAGTTCCTTTTATTCTAGATTTACTTCTATTTGAAATTTGAACTTAAATATAGTTTCATTTTAAACTATAGAATAGAGATAAATATATATCTAGAATAGCTTAACCAAACCAATTCAATATTATGAAAATAGGTCATGATTGGTGAATACATACATAAAATCTATGTATTATAATATAAATATGAGTATGTAGAAAATAAAATAATATTGGCTCTTTGTTAACTAAATGTATATTTGACTAACAATCAGAACCACGTTTTAACGTTTTTTTAACGTCAACCAGCGCGATGACCTATGGCCTGATACCCCTCGAATTGGAGGGAGGCCCATGCCCAGCAGTGGGACGCAAAAGGGGCCGAAGACTTGTTATTTTATCACGTTACGTATTTACGTATCCCACATAATATAAGGATCCAATATGATAGCCAACAATTTCATAATTATAACATTTACTTAAAGTAAATCTGAAGTAAATATCTAAAAATTCTGAACTAAGACATAGGTTTTTTTCGCCAACCTAACCAGTACCTACTAGGCAAGTGTAGCCGCACGAAATCGTACTATTTACATAATTTTTTAATTAAGTGGTATTCCGACACGACGAGCATCCAGTACTTCGTGAATCGTGATACGATGTGCAATTTTTATTTGCATAAGCTCTAACTTCGAAAGAAAAGTAGTCACGAGACGTACACTTGTTTACTTGTCACGATTGTTATACGGAAGTCTTTCCAACAATCGTGCAATCTATATATAGTTTGTTGAGGTTGTCTTCAACGGTTATAGGTTCGATGCTCATTTATGGCAAGTTTTAGTATTATTTAATATCATCCATCACACAGAATCCAAATATTACGTAAGAGAAAAAATAAATTTATTTATTAATTTTGAACTACGGTAACGGTTATAATATAAATCCTAAGAAAGCAACCTTCCAAGGTATTTGTTATTCTCTATTACCAGATGATATGAACCGAGAAACGGATTTGATTCACAATTTGCTATATTAAAAATACAAAATATCCTTTTTTGTCTCCATGTAGCAGTTAATCTTTGGACTTACTAAATTAGTAGTCATAATTATCTCTAAGATAACTTAGATCAACAATCATGATCTAACGTTTTATATGAGCAACATGTGACTAAAGCCGAAGGTAAAACCTAGTACAATACACACAAATATCACCTTAATACTTTCTTAGGTTTACGCAAATATTTGATATTATAAATGAAACTATCTTTTCGGATTTTGTCACGGATTTATTTTGATTTTTGGTTCTCGACGTTTCGAATGCTTTACAGCAATCAGTATAAGTACATATACGTATCACCTTGTATACTTGACTCCAAAAGACGACCCTTCAACAAACAACGTATTTGATAGTAAAATCAAAAGCATAAAATGTTTGACCTAAAAATTATGCGCTTCATACAGTTTAGATCCGAACTTAATTACCCATTTCTATTAAACTAGCGTGCTGTGGCGAAGCTAATTAAAAACCAGCGGTTTCGAACCCATTGCATTCGTGCTTGTAGTTTATCGTTGCATTCGTACTATATAAATGTGGTGTGGCCTATTTAGCCATTATTGATTTGGTTAAGCAACTTTGACATGGTTTGGAAGATAGATGGGTTGCCGATGTACAGCAAAATATGGCATATATAGTACCTACTAATTGTACAAGGCGATAGAAAAAAGAGGTGAATCCTTTGCCCAGCACCGGGATTGTTCAAACTGACATTGACAGTAAAATCTACCCACAGTTGTCTATGTACATAAATAAATATGAAGTGTTCGTTTGTTAAAAAAAAACTTCTCTGTCTGACTTTTTGTTCCGGCTAATCCCTGAAATGGCTTAACCGATTTTGACAAGACTTTCACTGGCACATAACTGATGGTGTACGGAGTAACTAGCTTTTATTTTTTTAAAAGAATTAAGGTATGATCTCAAAATCAAAACTACAACGTACCTAGTAACAAAACCGAGCGAAGCCAGAGCTAGTCGCAAGTATATTAATAATTTATGTGTATATTAATTTTTTATCCATATCAATTCTACTCAGCCCTATTTAACGTCCCACAGCTGGACCATCCCTTAATGCGTCACACCAGGCCATAGTCCACCGCGCTGACCTAGTGCGTGTTGGCGGACTTCACATGTCTTTCGGAAACTTGCTGTTTCATCTTAGTGATAAATCATGTAAATTAGTACCTCTCAAACACAAAGCTTTCCTTCAACGTAAAGCTCAGAATTAGAAATGATTACCGTATGAGCCGCGGGGCTTGAAGGGTTCGCAATTTGGGTAACATTAAATTAAAAAAACGAAGCAAGTTTTTTGTTATAATCGCGATCAAAAGAATAATTTTATGAGTTATTCTTGCGAAATGTTATTTACATATATATTATATACCAATTAAGTTCAAAATGTCTTAGTGAAATA
Source organism: Boloria selene (assembly GCA_905231865.2). Lineage (NCBI taxonomy): Eukaryota > Metazoa > Arthropoda > Insecta > Lepidoptera > Nymphalidae > Boloria > Boloria selene. The sequence continues at coordinate 6,174,453 of HG993156.1, forward strand.
TCAATTATTATTTCATTTATATAAACTGATATAAAAAATAGTCCTATATTTAGTAATAGGTAAAATTTTTATATGTAGATAATTAAAGCGTGGGTGGCTTCCTACACAGTTAAGTTGTGGAGAAAAATATACTGTAATTATATGGTTATAAAGATTAAAATTGTTGCGATTAGCTTACAAAAATCGATTATAATATAAAGGTTCGATTATGTGATATAAATCTTTTAATAATGTGTAGTAATTATATTTTGATAAGTGGCTTCTCTTTGTTTCATAGAGACAGAAATGTACAAGATGAGGCATTAGTCATTATAACGATACTTGATTTCGGAACGTTGATATTAAACTCAACGTGCTTAAGGACTTATCACTTTGGAGCTTTAAAAATAGCATTCTTTTTCTTATCAGCCCTTTTTAACGTCCCACTGCTGAGCATCCCTTCCATACGAGGGGGATCAGGCCATAGTCCACCACGCTGGTCTAGTGCGGACTTCACATGTGTTTCGAAAACTTGCTAGGTTCTCTCAGACATGCTGGTTTCCTTAAGATGTTTTTCTTCATCGTAAGACAAGTGGTAATCATGATAGTAAAGATTCGCACATGAAAATACCAGTGGTGCGAGACCCGATTTGAACCCGCAATGCGCGAGCGCGTTACCACTGGGCTACCCCACTGTCACTAAATAGCTTTAAAAATACCATTTTATCTGTTTCTTCAGTGATAAGACTCTTTCAAGAGACTGTTTACTACTATTATAATAATAGATAAAACAGTTCAGATATTTCAATAAAATAACTAAAAAGACAGTACAATTTGACAGAATTAAAACCGAATCAAATGAAGCCCAAAATATATTAAAGAGCTAAATCACCTGGTGCTGATCAGTAGAGTCGATCAACAAATTATTATAATGACATTAACTTCAAGAATGTCTTCGTAAGAAAATCGAACCCGCACTATCCCGAAAAGTGAGTAGAGAGATAACTCATGTGTTATTATGAAAATATAACACTAAAACTTCCCCAACAAATAAATTCCATTCGGCAAGCCTCATCCGATGTGTATTGGCTACGGCTTTGTATCAATCAAATCGAATTCCGTAAACCTATTTAGCTTCACTTTCAAATAGATCCGATCATAATAACTACTAAAGGTATGATTAATCGGCAATTTATCGACACGTTATTGACAATTGCTTGCAATATACATTTTTCTTAAAAGTTAATAATAAAAGTTAATAATAAAAGTTAATAATAAAAGTTAATAATAAAAGTTAATAAAAGTCGCTTCTCGCTGTCTGTTTGTCCCTATGTATGCTTAGATCTTTAAAAGTAGGCAACGAAATTTGATGCGGTTTTTTAATAGATAGAGTGATTCAAGAGGAAGGTTTATATGTATAATATAATAGCGGATCCCGCGGCTTCGCTCGCGCTAAATCTAGGCTAAAGCGAGGGTTAGTCGCTAGTACGTACCTAATGATAATTAAATAAATATGTTGGGACATAAAACATAGCACTATTTAGTTCCATAGTAAGGTACGAGGCTTGTGTTATGGATACCAGATAGTTTAATACACTTCACATAATATTAGCTTTATATACATACATATATAAATATAAACAACAAGATTGGTGTACAAATATTCGTGATCGACTCTAACCCACTTAGAAACACGAAGAACACTACAATCTGAGACAAACTTATAGTATGTTATTATATCTCTATAATTACAAAAATTGTCGGTCTGCGCGTTTACTATGTACTTTAGTACTAGTATTTTATAGTAAAGTACTTTATTATTTACTTTTTTTTTCAATAACTAGTTCTCACAAACACGACAGGTTTCCGTAGGATACTTTTCTTCAATATAAGACAAGAAGTAATAATGTTGAAACTTGAAAATGCTCCGCTCATAAAAATATCAAAAGTGCAAGACACGGGATTTGAACCCACTTCACTCGGTTTCCCAAGCGAGCGAGAATATACTTTATATATTTAAAAGCCTCTAAGATTATCTCCCATCATTTTTCCAATTTTGAAAGTTAAGAATAACTTTCAATAATAAAAAAACCGTTAAACTTAACCGAAGGAACAGGCAATAACTTTTTTATGTCTAAGAGTAAAGTATACTAGAAATGGCATAAAAGATTTTTATAGGTGTATCTACTTCATAATTTTGTAAACATATAATAATGACAATAAAATGCGAATGGGCGTGGAATGTTTGGCTTTTACTCTGTAATAAATCATACATATTTGAATAAAAGAAATATTTTACTCGTAAATATAGTAAATAAAAATTTGTATAAAATGTAGCAACAATGCAGGTAAAAATTACGAAAAATCTACGCGTAAGAGTTATTATGTACGTATTAACCGTTTTTATCGTCCTGCTGTTGGGCAATAGCTTCCCGTCAGTACTAGGAGGATCAGACAATAGGCCACTACGCTGGTCCAGTGCGAGTTGACGGACTTCACATGTCTTTCGAAACGTACTAAGTTCTCAGACAAGCAGGTTTTCCTTCACCGTAAGTCAAATCAAATCAAAATATTTTATTCAGCATAAAAATTGATACAATTTCTTACTGAACGTTATGAGTCTACCACCAGTTCGGATAGAACCTCTGACCTGAGAAGAATTGGCGAAAGAAACTCAGTGGGACTAATTTTATTTTTCAAATCAAAATATTTTATTCGGCATAAAAATTGTTACAAAAGACAATTGGTAATCATGTTTTAAATAATTCGCACATGCATAACAGAGGTGCGAGATCCGGGATTGAATCTGTTGCACTCAGTTTCCCATACGCATTACCACTGCTTAGTAAAAGTAAAAAGCTACTCGTATTATTGAACTAAATCTAAAAAAGTATTGAGATTTTTATCTAAAATAATTCCTGTTAAAACAACTAAGCTTACTCAAAACCGTGTGTACCACTTCCAATAAACCTTTTATACTTTGTATAATTATTACGAAAGGGATGAAACTTTTACACTCAGTAAACGATATTTAACTTTAAGAGGCACTAACTGAAATTTACGTTAACGATTTAATTTCGTTACGTTCATGATTGTTTGGAAAATTGCTTTTCTTACTTGTAATGGCACTAATAAAATATATATAGACTCTAAAATTGTAGTAAATATTACCCGTTATTTCTAATTTTCTATAACAATTATTACTATTCTGTCTTATTCAGGACCTAATTTTATTAAACTTTGAATTTCTTAGAGTATGCAGTGGTGACTTCATTATAATAAGAAAATGTCATAACGTATCATAAGATGAAATCTAAGCCTTCCTCTATATTATAGTTTACGTTCAAGTTTATCAAAACTAAAGCATCGAGACGCGTATGTAACCAGCTTTACAATGTTGTTTACACATTAGTTAATTATTTATAACATGATCACTTTTTATTTAGTGGTTTTAAGTTTGAAGACCATTTTGAGGAAATTTTTTGGGTGTATTCATTTACGTAATGGTACTTTTACGAGTATATGGTATGGTAGTTAGTTTCAAAAAAAACCCTAAAGAATTTGTATGAAAGCAATCATGTAGATTGTAGGTTCATAAAACTATATATGTACCTATATAAATATTTACTCGTGCAAAGAGTTAAAGTAAACATTATACTAAACCGCAGAAACATTTAAAATATTTCCATTTAAATTGTGAAGCTGTGAAACTATACACTTTACATAAATAAAAAATAAAAAAAACATTAAAAAAACTTACCTGGGCTTGTGATAGGTGGGATTATTGTTAGTCTTGAGTATGTCTGCGTTCGGGACGGACGTGGGCAGCGCGTGCTCGCGCTCCAGTTCACTCTCATAACTCTCGAGTGGTACATGCTTGCCGGGCAAAGGGTCCGCTGAAACAAAAAAATAAAAAAATATTAGTTATATTTAACTAGATCCCCTTTTTAGCTTTTCGAATTAACAATATAATTGAAGTAGTCGGAATGGAGGTACTTTATCTGACTTAATTTATAAACATCATCAAACCGCAATCGCTAGCTATTTGACTTTATTTTAACAATCGCCCATATCTTTACTATAATCCCTCTCTGTTTTGGTGAAAACCGTATAAAAGTTCGTACAGCAGTGTTACATTAAGTACTTAAAAAGCTCAATTCTTTCTATCGTGAGAAATTATTATAGACAAAAGAAATTTCTACGTTCTACAATCAAATCTGCAATTATATATTTATTTGATTTGAATTATATATTATAATATATTTGACGTTACAATATTTTTTATGTAATGTAAAATGTAAATAAAAAATATGTAAACCTATATAAATTCCATTAAACCTTTAGCATATTATATACATACACATTATACATAAAGATAATAAAATGCGAACCTCACATACCGGAAGTCGGTTAAACAAACACCTTATACTAAAACTTGCCTTTGAGAGTTCTTAGAACTAAACATACTAATATTTTAATTAAAACATTGCATACGCAACAAGATCGTATAAACGTGTCATATTCTATTTATATTCCCACGATCAAATTCAGGGTTCTGTAGAAAGATAGAGCCCATTGTTCTTAAAAATGTTAACTCAAAAGTATTTTGTTACGTACGGAACATGTAAACAAGTCGCTTTGTTCGACGACCTACTTCTAGTATATTCTTGGAGTTAAGTCGCTCTCTGAGTATCAGCGATACAAAAAGATATTGAAAGCTCCGAAATATATATAGGTAAAATATATAAATCAAATTAAGGTACCTACTACTGTTATATTATCTTTTTACATTTGAGTATACCTATGGCTTCACTATGCTATAGTAATTTGTCCACGGATTTGCTCGCCTCAAATCCAAAATAAGCCTATGTAAAAGAATGACCTAAAATATTATTTTAAGACTTTTGATTCAAAACACTTTTTTAGTTTAAAAATTAAAGTTGTTAGTTTAAGAATTATAAGAAACGATTATAAGAATCGAAACAATTTAAAATTCTTATAGCAGCTACTTGAAATGCACTTTGGTTATTAGAAAGCTGTCAGAAAAATTCATAAAGCATTTTCAACCAGAGCTTTTAATTTAACTTTTTAATTACCATTTTCAAAACAGCGAGATGAACTAATAAATAGCTTTTATTTTAATAAATAATAATAAATATGTTGGGACATTATTACACACAGTTCCGTGGTAAGCTGCGAAGGAAGCTTGTGTTACGGATACCAGATAGTTGACTACATATTATATAAGTTTAAAAACATACACATTATAAATATAAACACCTATGACTGGAGTACAAACATCCGAGTTCAACAAATGAATGCCCCCAGCGGGACTCGAGCCCGCGACCGCTGGCGCAATAAAGTAGGGTCACTACAAACTGCGCCAAACGTCACGTCATTTATACTTTTTATTATACATTAACTCAATTTAATTTCACGTTACGACTGTAGCCTAACTTGTGATTTGGTCGCATCAAAGTTTGAATGAAAATTACCTCTTAGCCGGTGGACTAAAAGGTAATTTTGTACAATGTTTAAGTACTTTTGTTCCCTTATTACACTCCTGAAATTCAAATTAACTTAACAAAAAAAATACTGTTTAAATATTTTACTTTTTTTCTAAATCTTAAGTTTATGATTTTCATAATACATACTTGTTTCTTTAATCTTCTGTGGTAAATAATATTTGCTCTACACGGAATCGAATCTAATATAACCTCAGACTTTGAAGCATGATATCTCTAAGCTAAATCTTTTATATTGTCAAGACATGTATGTATAAGTACAAGTTTGGAAGAAAATTTGTATCCCCGCGTCTCGCAGGATATCAGATAATTGATATGAGGAATGTTTCGTGTTTGATATTGTATGAAAGTTTAAATATATACATATTTCATATTTTAATTAAGTTAACTTTTGAAGTTAAATAGGAGGTTAGGCGTTATAATTTCTTGTAATACATATATACATACATACTAGCGGACCCGACAGACGTTGTCCTGTACACATAGAATTTTTTTATAAACTTTTACTCCTAGTAAAAATGCTTTTAGTATGCATGCGCAAAACAACGTTAACAAGCCTAGCAACGACTTATTTATAATTGAATATGTAATTTATTGTGCAAATGTATAAATAACTAATTACTTTAAAAAATACATTTTGTAGTGGAACGAATTGTGAATCTAAAACTTTCTCGAATACACTCGAACACACACAAAACATTTCATCAAAATCGGTCCAGCCGTTTATGAGGAGTTCAGTGACATACACACGTACAGTAGAAGTATATATATAAAGAAGATATGACTAAAAACTTTCCTCACTTAGGGCGGGTACGGCCCTGTGAATCTTACCTACACGACATTTTGACAAAAATATAATTTGTACCAAGTATCAAGATATAGGTACACTGGAACCCCGATTATCCGAAACTCGATTATCCGAACCTCGATTATCCGAACCTCGATTATCCGAAAATCCTCTTATCCGGACTTCCGGACATTCTTCACGACATGTTACGACGACTTTATTCCCATCTCGTCTTTTATGTTGTTTACGAAAAAAAGTAGTGTTGTCCCTTAAAAATCATCTGAATCATATTATGTAGGTATATATTACATAGTAGTCGAAAAATTTAATAAAATTTAATTAGAAAATATATCAAAAACATAATAGGTGCCTGTAAATTTTGAGAGTTGCCTTCGATTTCCCTGGGATCCCATCATCAGATCCTGACTTGGTGACAATAGGACCACCTAGGAACTATACCCTACCAATCAAAAGAAAAATTTTTGAAATCGGCCCACAGACGGAGAAATCGGTGAACATACATAAAAAAAATACATACAACGGAACATATAACCTCCTCCTTTTTTGAAGTCGGTTAAAAATAGTTTGATTTGACTTTGAAATCGATTAGCCGGATTTTCGATTATACGGAATATCCTTTGTTATAATTGATCCGGATAATCGGGGTTCTACTACTATATCATTAGTCAGTTCAACTTTTTTCTTTTGAAGTAGAACAATGTAATTACGAACAGACAATTAAACGACATAGAAAACGGACAAAAAATATTTTCTGGGAAGCTCTAATAAAGAGAGTACTGTCAAAGGCTGTCAGTTTAATAGAATTTCAATAAAACCTAGTTAGCGATAAAGTGAATAGCTAAACAGTTTCCTATAAACTGTGAAGTACAAAGGGCAGCAGAAAAGGAATTTTGCGATCGATCAAGCGTATAAACGGTGACGGCTCTTGTACTATTATTATTAGTGGATTTGACGTAGAATATTTCATAACAACATAATAATTTATCATGTAGTATACATTTCTTTATTATTATACAATGTTAGCTTTAAAAAAAGCTTTTTAATAAATATATATTCTTAAACTATTAATCAGTACATCAATGCATAAGAAATTATATACTTACATTAAAAAGTTAATTTTTAAAAATTTTGTCTGTTTGTCTGTTCCGGCTAATCTCTGAAACGGTTGGACCGATTTTGACGCAACTTTCACTCGCATATAGCTATGTTACAAGGAGTTACTTAGGATACTTTTATTTTATTAGAAAATTATAAAAACCGTTTAATCTATTTTAACTTCTAATCTAACTAACGTCCAGCGAAGCTTGAAAGTTTAATAATAAGTATCAATTACCACTATAATCCTGACGGTATATGTTATTTAAGAAACTTATGTATGAATTTTAAAGCCAACAAAACCACACTTAGCTGTACCAAGAAAAGTAAAAAACAGTATACCAACCTAATATTTCAAAATTCAACCTTGCAATCCTAACTGGGTCTTAATAATTAACGTCTAATTGACTTTAACTATAGCACTGCACGAAAAAGCAGTATTCGTTAAAAAATTACAGTAAAAACCAGGTAAAATCATTATTGAATGTTAGGTATCGATGATTCAGCCGAGTGCGGTTAGACCGTGCGCTTGCGCATGAGTCATAGTGATGAATCAATCATAGTAATTGTTGATTATGATAAAATTTGTAATTGAGTTTTGTGTTATTTGTTTATTTACATATTTGTCGTCGCCAATCTTTCATCACATTTAAAAATATAATTTTTAAGTCATTTCTGAAAAAAACTTCTTAACTAATGAAAGAAACTCAGAAGAACATAAATCATTCTATCTTTTACGGAATAGTAAAATACCTTAATTAAAAGTTAAATTCATATAAAAATTTAATTGAACCGAATGTGTAAGTTAATATTTTTTAAAAAATCCGCTTATATAAGTCATTATTAAACATACATAAACTACCATAGTTTTTATAATTTTCTCTCAGTAAACGCGTCACAGTAGAGATTTTGATTTAACTTGTTATAATGATAGCTAGAAAAAATATCATCTCTGAGAAATTTATACTAACCGTCAAAACGTAGGTACTTAGGAACGAAGCCGAGCCGAGCAAAGGTGATCCGCTAGTTTATAATATTACTAGCTTTACCCGCAGCTTCGCCCGCGTTCATTTTTTTAATTGCTAATCAACCTCATTGGGTTGATCTGTAGGATGCCTGAAAGTTTCTTCAAAATTACACTAGCTATTTCAGAACCCATTGTTAATACAAAAATTTTTTTTAATAAAAAGTATCCTATGTTACTTCTAATACATCCAAGAATATGTGTACAAAGTTTCATGATGATCGGTTGAGTAGTTTCCGCGTGAAAGCGTAACAAACAAATTTACATTCACAATTAATATATTAGTAGGGGTTGAGTGAGTTGCGCTACCAAAAACTGAGTCAACATGCAGTCTGAGTTTTAATTAAGTGATCCGGACGCACGCGGGTCGAACGCTAAACAATGCGAATTGATTTAAAATTTCAAATCTAAAGTTTACATACATATCTACAAACATACGAGTACGTTTTATATATATACCTAGTAAGCTAAATTTAATTTTGCTAAATTTTCTATATTAAACTACTCAAAATCATCACGCAACTTATATCTATCTACTCGAATGTACAGAAACAGCGTGTCCTCTATACAAACATATATTATGTAGAGACTATTACTCCATAAGATGTAAATATACAACGACAAACGAAAAACAAAGTCTAATACCAATTCAATTTAATTTCCCTTATATTGATCAAAGAGAACAATATTAAAAGGTCAATCTGTCAAAATATTTAATAAACAAGTGAAAATAAGCGAGAAATAACGCACTACCACTCAATAAATGACAAAGCTAAGACTAACAAATGCAAATTAGAAACCTTGGAGCTAGTGAAGCGAAAAATTGCGGGATCGAAGACTGATTTAGGATATTCACTAGGTATAAGGGACGATACAAAGATGTTTAGTGCGCAAAACTGTATTGATCGTATAGTAGGAATTTGAGACATCGGATTAACTTCACTTTCCTGTACTTATAATTTATTTCTTACTAGCTTTACCCGCGGCTTCGCCCGCGTTCGTTCCGCGAGTGCTGGTCGTTATCTATAATACATCTATACATATAAATAAAATTGAAGTGTCTGTTTTTAATTTCAAATTAACAACTTTTCATTAAATGCATATGAAAGTATATATGATACTAGCAACAAAAAAAACCTATTCTTTTAAATTATTGCCTGTCTGTCTGTTTGTTCCGGATAATCTCTAAAACGGCTGGGCCGATTTTGACGGGACTCTCATTCGCAGATACCTAATGTTGTAAGGCGTAACTTAAGGTACTTTTTAACGAGTTCAAAAAAAAAGGAGGTAGAAATTTTATTTATTGTAACTAGCGGAACCCATGGTTTCGCTGAAATATAATACGAAACATGCTTCGGAAGATAATTTATAAAGGTAATTTCATACAGAAAGCTATTCTAAGATGAGTAGAATGATAGAAGGCTTCTTAAAATGTAATCGTAACTAGTTTTTGATTGATATGAAGAGTACTTGCCAAAAAGCCATAATATTTTTTTTCATCTAATTTAAGTACTTGACTTCGTTCGACCTACATTTTGTTGAAATATAAATGAACAAGGTCGTTTTTTGTGCATCCCACAAAAACTGGTCAAGCGATTTATATAAAAATACAATGCACATTTAAACCAATTCTAATAATATTGATGAAATATTTTACAATCATTTTCATTATGAATACTAGTACTTTTTCCTTCCAGGGAGAAAATCCTGGACAGATTATTATTGATAAATATTGATATAATGATTAAGGATAGCTTATTATCTATCGCTATAGCATCTCCGAGAAATCTAATTAAAAGAAATCTATATTAAACGCTGAATTAACTACGGATATATGAATGAAATACCTAAGAACCCGAGCAGACTAAGGGTGATTCGCTAAATTGAAGAGTCTGTGTTTAATTCAAATTAACAGCTTTTCACTAAATACATATGAAAGTATATACGATGCCAGAAACAAAAAAATAATTTTCAAAAGTTTTCGTCTGCCTGTCTGATCCGGGTAATCTCAGAAACGGCTGGATCGATTTTGACCGGACTTTCACTCGCAGATAGCTAATATTATAAGGCGTTACATGTGATACTTTTTAACCGACTTCAAAAAAGGAGGAGATATTATAATTATTTTAACTAGCACAATCCGCGGCTTCGCGAGCGCTAAATCTAGGGACGCCGGGTAATCGCTGAAACGGCTGAACCGATTTTGACGGGACTTTCACTTGCAGATAGCTGTAAGGCTTAACTTAGGCTACTTTTTGACCGACTTCAAAAAAGGAGGAGGTAATAATTTTATTTATTTTAACTGGCGGAACCCGCGGCTTCGCGCTAAACCTAATGACGAACGCGAGCGAAGCGAGGGTATGTCACTAGTCTATATTAAGCTTGAGAACCAACCTACATGTTTCAACTGAAGGAAGGCTGTGACCTACATATTTCGTGTTATACGTTCATACAATATTCATATACGCGATTGATTTACAGGGCCTTTGTTTGTAAAAATATTAGATTTAATGTCGCGGAAAATATCAAAGCATGATATATTTTTTTAGGGTTGCGAAGAAAAACGACGTTATTATTAGATTTTAAAGAAAATAGCATCTGATAAATGTATTGAATTTGTGCGAATAATAAATTTTTTATGGGATGAAAGATGTATATTTAACGATCGAGCTCTTTACTCAACTTTACCTTCTTATAACATTAGCTATCTGAGTGGCGAGTGAAATTCCCACTAAAATTGGTCCAGCCGTTTCAGAGATTAGCCGGAACAAACAGACAGACAGACGGACAGAGGAAATCATTTGTGAAGGAATTGAAGCTTATTAATAAATTCTACTAAATAAAAAACTAAAATCGGTTTACAAAAAGAAAGAAATATGGTACTATTTTGCTTTTAACTATTTATATATATAGACTAGCATTTCCCGCGGCTTCGCACGCGTTCTAAAGACCGAAAACCAAATTTCTTCTGAGTCGCGCGGTATGATACCTCGCAGAACTAACGCCCACTTTCCGTTTTTGCAATATTTTCATTGATGCTCCTGTCCTATTGATCGTAGCGTGATGAAATATAACCTACAGCCTTTCTCGATAAACGGATTATCCAACTCAAAAAGAATTTTTCAAATCGAACCAGTAGTTCCTGAGATTAGCGCGTTCAAACAAACAAACGCTACAGCTTTATAATATTAGTATAGATAATAAAATTAAAACTTTAACAATACAGTACCTATATACCGTTACTTCTATTATCGTGATAGGAGATAAACAACTTGTTTGTTTTGCGCCTTCGCATTGAGTGAGGCTCTCATACTAAGTGTTGTTGTTGCAGTACAGGATTTTGCTATTAGTGAAACGTTTTCCCGATATACTGATTTACTTAGTAAATTTATTGTTTTTATTCATCTAATGCACTATTACTTACGGTATGAACTAAGATAACATGCTTAGTCTTCTACGTATGCTAGAAAATTGTGTGTTGAATAAAAAATGCTTCAAACAAGAATCGAACCCGTCGCATCTTTCAAACTAATTTATTATCATAACACTTTTATAAATGCTGCAGTTAGTTAGTTAGTATAAGTATGTATATATTTGTTATTTCTGTATTCTTAAACGGCTAAATGAATTTGATTGAAATTTAGTATACGGGTAGACTATGATCAAGATACAGTATTAATTCATACACAAGGAGGAACTCGAGCGAAGCGAGGTATCATTATCATCATCATTATCATCATCATCATCATCAGCCCTTTTTAAGGTCCCGCTGCTGGGCGCGGGCCTCCCTTTAATACAAGGGGATTCAAGGCTTAGTCCACCGCGCTGGCCTAGTGCGTGTTGGCGGACAGGGACTTAATCACATGTCTTTCGAAAACTTGCTAGATTCTCTCAGACATGCAGTTTTCCTCACGATGTTTTCCTTCACCGTAAGACAAGTGGTAATCATGATAGAAATGATTCGCACATAAATATTAGAGGTGCGAGATTCGGATTTGAACCCGCATCACTCGGTTATCCAAGCGAGCGCGTTACCGCTGGGCTACCACAGTCTAGTAGAAGTGTGGGTATGTCACTAGTTAAGTAATATATCTTAAAATTTATCTTCTACTTTAATCTCTATGCATCTTGATAAAAGAAAACACATTCTATCTGCGCCTTCCGCGTTCATATATCAAAAGTGCTTAAAAATATTTTTTCAGTAAAATCTCGTACCCGGATACGCATAAGTTATGGTTTACTATTAATAGAAACATAGACGGTCCTTCCTTTAAGTGATTTTAGTTACATTAACTTAGCGTGACAATTTTAAGTGAAAAAGTTATTAATGTGGGCATTAAGAGTTATATTTTGACGATTGACTTCACTCGTAAATAATTGTAAGATGGTTTAAGTATAGCAAGTTTAAATTTTTATGGTGAAAAAATTATATCGAAATAATTAAATTAACTTCAAAATTCTTTATGTAATGTAAAGAAGAGAGAAAAGCAAAAACAAATCTATCCCACGGGAACCACACATTTTTCCCGGATTGTAAGTAAACTATGTGCTATTCCAAACTCTAATCTATTTCTACACTAAATTTCATCCACATCGATTCGGCCGTTCTGTTATAAAAGAGGAACAAACATCCATTTTTAGATTTCTACTTTTTTAATATTACTATGGATAGTATAACATTATGTTTGAGTTGAAAGTCTGATCAAACAGGAACTAACATTTTCAAAGCCAAAAATTCATTTCTTAGATTAAATACATATTATTGTATACAAAATCCCTTCATTTTACCATAAAAAATCCATACCTGATGGTGAAACTTGAAAGTATCTAACGAACAATAATTAGTTATCCGATACTTTCTTCGGAATTTGGTGCGAGTAATTTATTTTATATTAAAGCCATTCACACATATGAAACGCGTGAACTTATTTGCTTTTTATAGAACCGCCATAAACTTTCTTTACGACAGCAAAGGGTGCTAGTTAAGCCGATACTACTTTACCAGTGAATGTAATGCTTGATGTCCACTTGACGAAGCTATAGTAAGCGAATTACATATATATTAAATCTAGATTTAGCGCGAGCGAAGCCACGGGTTCTGCTAGTAAATGTACACAAAAACTTGACAAATTATACACTAAAACCTTTTTCGAGAACCACTCTACCCATTAGTGAAATCGATTGAAGCGGTAGAGGACTTTGTTTTATAATATGTAGTTGTAAAAATCATTGGCACTATTGTAAAATTTTCACACTACCAAAAAAATGAATATCATGTCAGATTTTAAATTAAACGTTAGTTAGGCTGTATTTACACATAATACTAATATTTAAGAATAAAAACACGGTCGAATATTCCTCTCGGAACTAAAATAATTGAGTAAGACTGAGAAAATAAATCGATTATCTAAATCGATATATCTCGATTATGGACGTCATTTGAGGTTTGAGATTTCCGGCTGTCAAATTAATATTGAATATGTTAGTTTTCTATTGAGCTTGATTATATACGATTGTATCTTGTTGTAAAATGATAGGTTGAATCTATGTGTTGTGTAAGAGGTAACGGGTTCAATTTGAGGTTGAGTTAAAATGACACAGACTACACTTTACACCTAAGAACTAATAATTTAATTTGATTAAAGGAAAATTAGTCTATAGCAAATTACAGATATGATAGTTTATCACTAGTGAAGAATATGTTAACCGACTTCAAAATAGGTAGGCCACCTAGGTATATATATGCGATACCTATTTTTTTAAGAATAGGTTAATTTATATTAGATTTCACCGCTATAGGTAACTTATTTATTTACGTAATTTAAAGTAACAGTTTTTTTTTATTAAAAACTAATTTTAATACTACAGAATTTATAGCTTATAGATAGCATCGCAGTAACATCACATCCTAAGACGTTAAATTTAGCCTAGAAGATTAAGTGCGAGTTAAACACGTGTTGGTTGTTTTAAAAGACTATTAGATATTGTTTATTGATAGATTGTCTTCATGAAAGACGTTCGAAGGAATCTTTTTATTCTTAACTGCCCTTTGCTTAAGGGTTACACGAGAAATTCTAAACTGGAAGTTGCTTAATTAATAATGATCTTTAGATAATATTTGAACGTTAGAAAATTAAATGTTTATTATATATATAATATATAAATAAAATTGAAATGTCTGTTTTTAATTTCAAATTAACAACTTTATTTACCAAATGCTTAAGAAAGTATATATACTTTTGTCTGTCTGTCTGTTTGTTCCGACTAATTTCTGAAACGGCCGATTTTGTCGGAACTTTCACTAGCAGATAGCTAATGTTATAAGGAGTAACTTATGCTACTTATATTTAAAAAAAAATATTGAATATTGGAACCTAAAGTATTAGTAATAAGTAAATAATATATAGTAAATAAAAGAAATCCACATATTTCATAATACATAACACTACATCTAACTTTGTATGCAAAAATGTTATAATTACAAGACTTTAAGAGTGAATAAGTGAATAAGAGATAAACACAATTGGGTAACTCATTACCTTAGTAGGTATAGCTACAGCATATAAAAAAAGTTACAAAAAAGTTACAGTTTATTATGTATCTTCATATTAATCTTTTACATATGCAATACATAAGATAAAATCTAATATATAAAATTCTCGTGTCACGGGGTTCGAACTTGAACTCCTTCGAAACGGCTTGACCGATTCTCATGAAATTTTGTGAGCATATTGAGTAGGTCTGAGAATCGGCCAACATTTATTTTTCATCCCCCTAAATTTTAAGGGTAGTCCACCCCTAAATTTTTTTTTAATTTTTTAGACAAAATTTTTAGTTTTTATTTTTTATGATACAACATACAAAAATACATACAATCCTAAATTTTCACCCTTCTACGATCAACCCCTATTTTTCCAACGCGATTTTTTTAGCAATTAAATAAATGAACGCTGGCGAAGCCGCGGGTACAGCTAGTAATTTATAATTTTAAAGAAGTTCCGACTTCTCATTTAGTATGAACTCGTGTATATAGATTGTATAACAGGAAAACCTTTGATAATTTAAATATTTTCATTATTCTTCACAAAAGTAAACATCATCCGATCTGTCATATTCAGTCATTTGCAAAAACGCAAGATACATATGAAATATTTTTTTGGTTCACTCCATTGGGACTTAATAAAAAGCGTGGAACAAAAAGAAAAATTAATAAATAATTTTTGGCGTATATTTAAATGAATATTGTGCGAAAAAAGTTTTTTTAAACCGTTCATACACATATTTAGCCTTACGAATTTTTACATATTAATAAGAGTTTTTATATACATACATCTATATATATATAATGAAAATGGTCTTCGTTTGAGGCACAATCACGCCTAAACCACTGATCGTATCGACATGAAACTACCACCATTCGATGCGAAATTTTTCCTAGATGGTTTATGGCTATCTATTTTTTGAATTCCAACATTCCTTCATTTTTTTATTGCTGTTTTACTTTTATGAACATTTATTCCGCTAATAAAAACAAAAGATAAGCATTTTCTCTTGATTCTTTTGTTTTCATGGATTTCAACAGAGTATATTAAACGGATTATGGTTTTTTACATTCAGCTAAGAATCTACTCACGGTAGTGGAGAACGGCTGGACCAATTAGGCTATTTTTTTATAGTCAGAATTGTCAGGAGAAAGTTTTGTATGTAAGAAAATTTTAAAAAAGTCAAATAAAAAGTTAAAAATTGCGATGATAATCGAAGAATTCCCATCTATATAGTCACTCACTACGAAATCTCGGGAACCATAAGACTTAGAAACGTGAAACTTGGTAGGAATATTACTTTTGCTATGTATAGGTCAGCTATGAATAGATTTTAAGAAATCCATCCCCCAAAGGGGATTGCGGGGGCGTTAACAATGAACAATTCCTGTTTTTAAACTATAGCTCCTATAGACTTCAAATTTGGTAGGAATCTTCTGTAAGAGGTGTAGAAATAGGCTATGAACGAAGTTTACGATAGCTCACCCCGCAGGGGGTTGCGGGGGTGGGTATTAACAATTAATATTTTTAATTTTCCAGCTAAAGCTCCTACAAGCTCCAAATTTTGTAGGAATTTTCTATAAGCGAAATATAGCTTCTAAAAATTCTAAATATGGTAGGAATCTTTTATTATTCACATAAAGATCATCTCAAAATGGATTTCAATATAGTCTACTTCCGACAGGAATTGCGGGGGTGGGTGTTAAAATCTAAAATTTTAATTTCCAACCTGTAACTTCTACAGACTCCAAATTTGGTGGGGATCTTCGTGTATGTAGGGATATTTGTGTATTTCCTTACAACAATCGTCTTTTTGGCAGCGGAGAAAAAGTCATTGAGAGGTTTCCAAAACTTAACTTTACATGTAGCTATCCAATCAACGGACTAAGAATTTTACATTCATTTTACTTTTGCAGACTACATATCCGACGAATTCTTTTATTGCGTGATCGCGGAAATGTACCAGATTATAATGAATGCATTTTCTAAGCACTTGAGATGTGGAAAAGAAATTTAGTTACTTATTCCAATAGAATTCATAAAAAACATGAACAATTAATTTTATATAAAAAATTGATGTCACGGAGAAAATTTTAGTTAACAGAAAATTCGTCGCACTTGAACCTAGACAAATTTGAACTTCACATATGAGACTTGCAATGACTTTAACTTAAACGATTTTAACGACTTTAACTTTAACTTAAATGATTGCACATTGAAAGTTACAATGAATATTAGTGAGAAAAATCACCTGGATGGAAGATACAGGCTAAATCGATGGAATTTGGAATTTGTGTAAGTCTAAACAATATCGATGCTTATAGTTCTATCCGCGGGGCCTATTTATGTTCATACAAAAATAAAAAAAAAGGAGAATAATAAAAATATGGAAAAAAAATAAAAATGAAACATAAAATGTAATTTATTTCCTTTTTCAATTCGCCCAGCGAAGCGGGCGGGAAACGGCTAGTATTACATATAAAAATATATATTTTGTCATTAAACACAGCACCATCTAGTTCCTTTTTATGTTATGGATACCATATAGTTGATACACTACATATATATTTATAATATTAAATACATACAT
Organism: Boloria selene; assembly: GCA_905231865.2. Taxonomy (NCBI): domain Eukaryota; kingdom Metazoa; phylum Arthropoda; class Insecta; order Lepidoptera; family Nymphalidae; genus Boloria; species Boloria selene. Next base: position 6,192,016 of record HG993156.1, read on the forward strand.
ATTATAAATATAAACACCCACGACTAGATCCAAACATTCGTACTGCATTACACAAACAAATTCCCCCAGCGGACTCGAACTCACGACCGCTGGTATAGCAAGTAGAGTCACAACAAACTGAGCCAAACCTATTGTCCTTATACGAAGTGTTGTAAGGAAAAAGTTTGGAATCATTGCTTTATTTTTCTAAATTAAAAGTAACAATGTATGATTAATCTCTTTTTTTGTATGTTTGTAAATAAAAATCTTATAAACCATCGATTCAGATTTTTTCACTAACACCCAGTTACAGTATATACTAATATTATCAACATACAGTACAAGTGAAGACGCGACAATGATCTAGTGGTATCATCATCATCATCATCAGCCCTTTTTAATGTCCCACTGCTGGGCACGGGCCTCTCTCAGTACGAGGGGGATCAGGCCATAGTCCACCGCGCTGGCCTAGTGCGTGTTGGCGGACTTCACATGTCTTTCGAAAACTTGTTAGGTTTTTCTCAGACATGCAGGTTTCCTCACGATGTTTTCCTTCACCGTAAGACAAGTGGTAATCATGATATAATTATAGTGGTATATGAATTAAAAATTTATATTTATATTTCATACATAATACATATATTTCTAAAAAATCAGTTATCTATTTCACTTCTAACTTTTAACTCTAAGTACCCATAAGGCCCCACATGGTTAAGTTTATTTTGACATAATTACTGTACTAGGGAGGAAGCTGTAACTTTTTAATAGTTACAGTGAACGTGATCCATTGTTAGTTTTTCTATCGATAAAATCGTTATTGATTTCGGACCACACAAAACGCTTAGTTTCCTTCGAAACTTATTATTTTACCTATTATTTTCTTATATTGATACAGGCTTTATAATTTAGTGCTCAAAAATATTATAGAGGCGGATTTAAAAAGCTTAAAAATAGCATTCTCTAGTTAATCATAGAGCATAAAAAATATGATAAATACATATGTTCATATATTCACAAATATTTGCGTATTTCTTTTATTCAGCCCTTCCTAACGTCCCACTGCTGGGCACGAGACTCCCTTTACTACGAAGGGATCAGGATATATAAATATATTATGTTTTATTAAAATACTTGCAATTTTCTTGTAATACATGTTATTTAGGAAATATAAGTAAAGACTAAAAATTAGAAAGAAATAGATGGTTTTAAATAAATTTCATTTATAATTAAATTGTTAATTATAATATAAGCAGATTAAAGTTATATTACATATATTACCATATAACAATATATCACCATATAACAATAAATTATCATAATCTTTTTATACACTATGAAGTGTGCATTAACTCTACTCGATAACAGATGGCGCTAACAGTAGCGTTAAGTACGCTTGATGCTACGTAATAAGCTAAAGTATATCGAAAATTTTATGAAATATTCTTTATAATTAAAATATTTTTTATTAGTTTTGATAGAAATCTATATAAAAATACTATATAATATTAAAAGAGATTTTTTTTTACTTTCAATACAAACGTTACTTATATATATAGTGGAATCTTTATTTAATTTTTAAATGCATAAATATGTTGGGACATTATTACAATAGCGCCATCTAGTTCCGTGATAAGCTACGAGGCTTGTGTTACAGATACCAGATAGTTATATACTACACATATATAAATTATATATACATACATATTATAAATATAAACACCCATGACTGGAGTACAAACATTTGTGCTGAACTAATAAATATCTCCAACAGGAATCGAACCCGTAGACCTCTGGCGCAGAAAGCAGTGTCACTACCAACTGAGCCGAACGTGTTGTCAAAAATATGCATATATTAAATAAAGGAGATTTTATTTAAAATAAACTAGGTATCTATGATTTCAATCTTATTTTCGTTTACATACATTCGTATTCTAAGACCTAAGTTAAAGAGATTCAAACAGCAGGTGTTTACGCTGACGTTGTTAGCTTAAGTTAGGAGAAGTTACGAAGCATACGTTTGTAGCGAACATTTTTACAGCTTTAGTATGACTGGAATGAAAGTTTACGATCTTGTTATGTCTTGTATAGACGGGTTAAGGATGGGACTGTGATTGATTATTATCTTAGTAATTCAAGTCGAAATCGATTAAAATAATCTTAAAAATATCGATGATTACCTAATTTTATATTAATATTATGTATAGTTAAGTCAGTACGCAAACTGTTTCTTAAAGTTAGTTTACTTTGTTTCATTGGGAATAAACTCTTAACAAAATAAGAGTACAAATTGTTAAAAATTACAATGTATTTTTATTTTAATCAAACTCGCTTTATTATATTATTAAGGGTTATTATAAACTACAAATAAGCTCAAAGTCTAATATTATATGAAATCAATAAAATGACATACCGTTAGTTGGCAAACGCTTTATATGAGAATCGATTTGATGAATTTTCATTTTAAAAAATCCAAATAAGGAGAAAAATTAGCAAAGTTCCGTATAATTTACAAACATTATTAGTTTATTGTTAGTACATACCCCTACTTTCTTACGCCAGCGGTCGCGGGTTCGAGTCCCGCTGGGGGCATTCATTTGTTAAACTCAAATGTTTGTCCGCCAGTCATGGGTGTTTATATTAATAATATGTATGTATTTAAAATTATATATGTAGTATATCAACTATCTGGTATCAGTAACACAAGCTTCCTTCGTAGCTTACCACGGAACTAGATGGCGCTGTGTGTAATAATGTCCCAACATTACATATTCTATTAAAATTGTGTAAGAATTTAGGACAACATCTGTCTTAAGATAGCTTTTACATACCAATAACTGTTTAAAAAAATTAATCTTAGATTAATCTTTTAAAAGTTAAAAAAAACGTTCCAACCGATTCTAATTAACGTACAACAATTAAATAATAATTGATTCATCGCAAGCGAAAGAATCCAAGCCCCGTTAACGCGATGGAAAAAAAGATAGTGAGATTGTTAAGATATGCAAATACGAGAGCTTTCGAGATACGAATTGATTTATTAATATTAATTAAACTTTCAGTACTTCATTTCCATAATTTACTCTATATGATTGACCTCAACTGATTAACTGGACCTGCTAATTTTTTAACGGTTATAAATATTAGTTTTTTATAGAACTATTCCACTTAGGTGACATCTATCGTGATTAAATATGTAACTTATAGTATTAATGATAATAATATTCTATTAAACTTTATCATTATAACTTTTTATTTCTCATGTCGATTAGATTATTTTAACGATGGTTACCGCTTCGATTCTTATTTGCAGCAAATATTTGTATTCAATATGTATTAATATAGCAAACGAAGTGTTGTAACGAAAAAGTAAGGAATCTTTGCTTTATTTTTCTTAAATAAAAGAACCTAACATAAATAATGTCTTTTTGTATGTTTGTAAATAATCATCTCATAAACCACTTAATCGATTATGATTTTTTTACTAATACCCAGTTATAGTATATACTAATATTACAACCTACTGTACAATTGAAGACGCGGCAATGACTTAGTGTTATAAGAATTAAAAATTCTAACATAACTAGTAACATTCAATCGGGATCTTTTTTAGAAAGTGGACAGACAAACTGAGGCAAACGAAATTATGTGAACGTGACCAGGTCGCACGATTTCAGTTCCTTTTAAGATGTCTTTTTTATTATATCGGAAGACGTGTTCTGGGTAATAGGCGAAACTAGACTCAATACGTTATTTTATATCATAATAACCATATTTTGTAAATACTTCTATCAATCTATACTATACATATAACATTCTATCATACTATATATACAATACTATACATGTAATAAAATTTTAACTTAGTCGAATGAATGAACAAATGAATAGAGTCGGAATCCATAGTTTTTAGAATTTTTGTCTGTCTGTCTGTGATCGCATCACAAAATAACTACTGGAATGATTTTGATGTAGTTTGGTATGATGATAGCTTATAGGTCAGGATATAGGATACTTTTTACTCCTGGAAAATATCTCATTTCCGAGAAATCTTTGCAACTTACACTTTTGCTTTCCATTTTATGAGATATATTTAATATAATGATAAACTGAGCTTTTAAAAGCTACATAAATTGTTCTACACAATTTTCAACGTAACTTTAGTATCAGCTTTAACTGTCGAAAGCTTTATTCTATAACTAGCGACTCGCCCTCGCTTCGCTCGGGCTCTTCCCTAGATATAGCACAGGCAAAGCCGAGGGATCTGCTAGTTATGCATATGAACCTTCCTCTTGAATCACTCTATCTATTAAATTAAACCGCATTAAAATCCGTTGCGTAGTTTTAAAGATTTAAGCATACATAGGGATATAGGGACAGAGAAAGCGACTTTGTTTTATACTATGTAGTGATCACGTGTGGTCCTTATTTAATAGTAGATTCCCTAATTGAAGAAACGTTTTGAACTATTTACTTTAACTTAGAAGCTATGCGGGCTTCGGACGTTAAGATAAATGTTGTAATTGAATTACTCTTATTATCATCTTCATTGTATCGCGAGATGTTATTATTGGTTAAAAGTATATAATATGTAAAAAATTTATTAATATTTATTAACAATAAAGGAAATTACAAGTAAACTTAACTATATATACAAATTGGTAGATTGGTTAAAATAAAATCAACACTTTAAATAGTTCAGTAAAGTTTGATAATATTGGTTTCAAAAATTTTGGTTTGGTTAAATTCGATTTACACAAATCCTACAGAAAGCTTAATGATTTTGCACACGCAACTTATTAATTCACTATGAATTATCCATTGATTCAATGAAAAACAGATACCTCATTGTTTTGAATGTAGAGTCGTTGCTAAATGCAAGACCTCATAAATATTAAACTTATCACTGCAGCGTTCATTGACTATATAAATAATAATTTATAAGAAAACTCATAGTTTTAACACAAAGTAGTTATAATAAATAAAATATTAAGAACTTACCTAAAACTACTAAAATGAAGCACAGACTAATGTACAAGATCATCAGGAATCTTTGGTAACTAATAAACTAATATTATCACACACAAAAATGGCAATCATCTACGCGATCGCCTATAATTTATATCACAGCACATCACTAGCTACACGATCAGTCGCACTGCGATCCCATCACTATTACGAGCACATAATTTTTTTTGTAGCCGAGTGCATTCGGACAACTTTTTATTCCCCAACTAAAACTTTCGGTCATCGTCGAAGCAAGTTATTCGGTTTTTTTTCGTCACGTCCCATCACTAATATATCGAAAAACAGTCAAAAACACAGTTTTAAATTATTTCGAAGTCACTACAAACTGTTTAAGTATTGTATTGTACGATAATTTGCGGAGACGAGCGTCACAGGTCCGTCCTGTTCAACGTTTGGGACGAAACTGGCCTGAAGTTGGTCGGGATTGGTGAAGAAGCAAGAATGCGCGGCGCATGGTTGCCTCACCGGCCACGCTCGGGTTACTAACCGTCTAAAATGTAGAGCCGCTCAAAATCAACCTATCCAAGCGATCCCTCGACATTTGCACTTGGCAGTATAATATAACCTGATAGACTCGTGCATTGTGAGTAGCGTCGTACTCGGTCTTGGCCGCTTTTCGTAGGTAGAGACGCATTGTCGAAAGCATTCTTTTTGCTCTATCTCTTTCTATAACTAAAAAAAAAAACAGGTACCCGTACCGGTGTGATGCCTACGGTTTAGAAATTTCAAACCGAATTGCATTTATGTTTATTTCACGCGAATTTCGATATGAAAATTTAATTACTTTTATAATATATGAACGTTTTAAACGTTAAATATGCGTTGATTCGCGAACGCAATATATTATAGCAATTAGGACGTCGTTTATTGATATTATAATTTGTATTTTATACGGATGGTTATCGTAGTATAAATAGGTGCGTGTGAAATGTATCGGCCTAGGTCAGGTTAGACTAAATTAAAATGTTTGCATCAAATCAACAGTGTTTGAGACATGTCTGATAGTGATATCTAAACAATATTAATAATGGTGTCAAAAAACTTTGCTATGTATAAACAAAAACAAGTTAAATATTTAAATGAGATAAGTCGAATATATATTAATATATATAGTCTTTCTTGCGCCAGCGGTCGCGGGTTCGAGTACCGCTGGGGGCATTCATTTGTTAAACTCGGACGTTTGTACTCCAGTCATGGGTGTTTATATATATCATATGTATGTATTTAAACTTATATATGTAGTACATCAACTATCTGGTATCCGTAACACGAGCTTCCTTCGTAGCTTACCATGGAACTAGATGGCGCTGTGTATAATAATGTCGCAACATATTTTATACGATAATACAAAATAAGATCTGCTACTTTACATAAGAAAAATCGGTATTTTTTTTAAGGAGAATTTATTATGAGTACGAGACGTTATTAACAAGTGTTAAATCGAACTTCAACCATTCCACTAGCATTTTACTTAGTCGACAAATGTTCAGGAATTGTAATAAGTTTCGTATTATAATAATAACTAAGAAACTAGCTCTAAATATAAATAAAATATACAGTATATTATTTGTAATAAAATATGTTAGTTTAATGAAGTCCAGTCGAAAGTATTAAGAACAGAAGTCCTAAAACATTAGGTTGAATCTTCAAAACAGAAAAAAGTGCGATAAAATTTAAAAAGACGTTAAAGTCAACCATTAGGGTTTCGAGCATCGAAACAAAAAAGTGTCCTTTTGCTTAAAAGCAAAATGAATTTAACTTGAAAATAGTAGAGTTAAAAGTTTTATGTAAGAGTGATAGCTTCGATAGAGAAAGAATGTTTCAACGATTCTATCGTCGAACAATATTTCAAGAGATTTAAAAACTATAAAAATAAGTATTTCTTGGAGAAAAGTAGTTTTGTTGTTTTGTTTATAAATATGTTGGGATGTTAACAGAGCACAATCTAGTTTCATGCTAAGCTAAGAAGCTTGTGTTATAGATACAAGATACTTCATGCACCACACATACGTGCTCATTACACTAGTGCTCCCAGCGGGACTCGAACCTGGTACCCCTGACACAGCTTAAAAAATCGCTATAAACTGACCCAAACGTATTCAAAATAATCACTTATATTTCTGAGAACAATTAAAACGATTTTGATATGAGCTTTTAGTAAAGCTTACCGTAAAGCACAAAAGCTTTCTCAAAAACATATTGTCATAAAATAATTAACAGACTATAAATAATAATATCATAAGTAGTTTATATATAAATGGATTAGCAGCACTGTTAGAGTTAATTTTATGCGCGTTAGCATAACATTATACTCAATTATATGACGCCTACTACCTGCTATTGTTCCTTTTTTCTTTTACACAGTTTCGGGGTTTTGTTCATTAACCGCAGTGTTCTTAAACAAAAAATAGCCACGAAATGAGTTTTAAATTTTGTTCTTACCATATTATTCTCGTTCTGAATTGTATTCGGCAAAAAATTAATATTCATTCGGTACAAAAATTGCTTGTAAATAAATTATTATGAAGATTTATATGAATTTGAATATCCTATTTCATATTAAAATTGGCAAAGTGCCGCGTTCGGTTGGTGCTAAAGATTAATAATTGCTTTATTAATACGATACAAGCGACTTGCCTTGCTTTGCTTGCTTAAATTTAACTGACTTTAAAGTATAGTCGCTAGCATGTACGACTGCTGATCTGGAGGCAGCGTATTCTAAAATCCGAGTCAGATCAATTTTAGTTATAAATTATGTTACTTATCTTATTGAGATTGGCCGCGGGAACTTACACTGCTGTTTTTGTACATGTTTAATACGTTTTTTTAATTATACATTACTACAACACATAATGTATTAAAATAAATTTAAAAAGCTTTAATTACAGTCAAAATTAACTTAATAATATATTTTTCTAACATAAAAATCATTCGATTACGGTATTTCATATTCGCTTTAGTTACATCCGACAGAAACAAATGATATGACTCATTTTACCAACTATAGAGACCTTTTGATATGCAACAATAGAATTCCTACGAGTACATTAACAAACGCCTAAATAACTTTTTTAAACCTTTTTTTACACAATTACATGGTCTATTCAAGAAGCGGTATGAATGTTAACTAGCTACTACTTCGACTTTGTTAGTGAATATTTTATTAAAATTTTTGTCTGTCTGTCTGTTTGTTCCGGCTAATCTCTGAAACGGCTGGACCGATTTTGACGGGACTTTCACTCGCAGATAGCTAATGTTATAAGGAGTAACTAAGATTACTTTTATTTTATTAGAACATTACAAAAACCGTTTAATTTATTTTAACTTACGCCCAGCGAAGTTTTTTATATAATTAAAATATGGTCAAGTGAGAGCCAAACATAAGAATAAGTTTTCTGTAGATTATGGCAACTGCAATTCAGGATTTTATTGAGAATATGACACATATTACAGATAAAATAAACGTTGCGTTTGTTTATAACGTCAAAACAAAACTTTTTACTAGATACGGAATTATATGGTTCTTACATATTTTTTAATTTTTTGTCTGTTTATCCGTTTGTTCAAGCTAATTTCCGAAACTTTCGCTGGCAGAAAGCTGATGTAATAAGGACTAACTTAGGTTGCGTTTATTTTAGAAAAATATTTAGGGTTCCGTTGAAATAAAAATATAACGTATCTACGTACGAACCTACGCGAAGTGAGTAACTAATTTTAAGTGACATAGTAGTAGTAGTAGCAGTATAACAAACCTAAGTTATACTGCTACTACTACTACTATGTCACTTAAATACATATTTATATATACATATGTGTATAGCTAATTTACAAATAAGCGAGCTTTTAAAAAAATCCTTTTCACTTTCAACTCAGTCATCTCTCGTCATAATGAATGGAACATCAAACAAATCAACAGAGCTAAGTACGTCTAGTGTACTAGAAAACATTGAAGGGTTGTTATTTTTGTGCTGCCAACAAAAGAGTATTGACCGCGGCATTATTTTCTGTACAAAGAGCGTTACATGAAGTCAATTAAAATAATAACTGTGTGTATCCATGAGTTTATACGAAATAAATACATTAAAATAAAAAATAATAAAATGGTATGTATGTCAAAGCGAAACAACACGATACAGAACTTGTTTGTAATGACACTAGTTGTTGCGTTAGCAGTTCGGGTTCGAGTCCCGCTGGGGGCATTCATTTGTTGAGCATAAATGTTTATACTCCAGTCATGGGTGTTCATATTTATAATATGTACCTATGTATTTAAAGTTATATATGTAGTTTATCAACTATCTGGTATCAGTAACACAAGCCTCGTAACTCACTACGGAACTAGATTGGGTTTTAGTAGGTAGTACTGGCTTGCCGAAGAGCCTCATATAACCACCTCATTTATCCTAGATTAAGATACGATGGGACTGACATATCCTAGAAGGACGAAGGTCCCTTAAAAAATTTGAATGAAAAAAAACACCTACTACTACTACACAACACTCTTTTAATCGTAAAATCATATGCTAATTTGATGTTTAACTAATAAAATGGCAAGCAAACATAACAGTATCACGCAACTTGTAGAGACTTGTTCTGAACTGGTGCAAAGTTTAATTTAATTTTACACAGAAATTTTGGTAAATAAGTTAGTAACTTTGAGCTTGATAGCTGTAACGCCATTAGTCCGGAGTATGTTTACAATCTATCTAAACTTTCAACTATGACACTTTAATGTGATATGACATTTTTACGATACTACTTCTAACCCTAACTTAAGTATAATATGTATATAGTTGAAAAGATTTAGTTCCTTCTATTCTAATGACTACTTCATCTGTCTTCTAGGACGTTTATAAGACTCAAAAGATAGCAATGGTGAGTGAAACAGGTTCAAATCCCGGTTTTGTCTAAGTTTTTTTATGCAAATCAAGATGGTATGACATGGCTTAATTTTAAGAAAACATTCGTACGTAGACATGTAAACCAGCATTATTGGGACATTAATAGGTTTGAATACAGACTGTAGATACTCTGAGTTCGAATCCCAAGTGTGGACATAAGAAGTTATATCAGTAGTCATAAACGTAACTACAACTCTATGCCTAATTAAAATCAATATCACTTATTTGTTCTTTAACAATATTAAAAATATCACTGTAAAAATATAATAATATAAAAAAACGCGAATAACTTATTGGTAATGAAAAATTAATCGTTTTCTACAATTATGTAATAATTTATGATCTAACCTTCAATTTACCGAAAGTTAAAACAAATGGGGTTTGATTAACGCCCCCATGACGTGAGGTAATGAGAAGAAATCTGCGTTACGTACTTCATTTATCAAGATTGATGTACGACTTATTAAATTCCCTTGTTTCGATACACCTGTGAAAGGCTTTGTTTATTATTAAAATGGCACAAATGTGTTTTGACGGCTTGTATTTGGTAATTAATCTTAAAATGGAACAACTAGCACCATATCCCGACTTTTTCGTACTAATATTTTTTATTAAATAGTCATAAAATAAAAAACATTCATACACTACTAACTACTAACCTTCTAATGTCACTCAAACATTGTATTTAGTTAAGTAAGCTCTCTTGATTATGTAGAACATAAAAAGAAGTATTGAAAGCTCAATAAAAAAAGCTTGCAAAGTAAATTTATAAAGAACTAGCATTTTCCGCGGCTGCGCCCGCGTTTCAGAAACCAGAACCAAAGACTGAGTTTTATATATTTTAGTTTAGTTTTATTTATTTTACTAGGGACTCCCCTGGCTTTGTTCGGGGTCGTCCCTAGATTAAGCGCGAGTGAAGCCGCGGATTCTGCTAGTAAATATTTTATTAGTTTTTGAGTTTATCGCAAACAGACAGTCAGACAGACGTGGCGTAAGACTTTGTTTTTTAAACATATAGTGATAGTGATTACAGAAAAAGCTTAAGATAAAAAAGCTTGTGTATAAATTATTTTAGTGAAATTTCTAATTCTTTTTTAATTTAAGAGAAAGATAATCATAAATAAATAACATTGTCATTTATTTCAATATATCTTTTACTTTATATGGCTATGATAGGTCATTTGCGGACCTCCATCAGTGTGGTCAGTGGAGGCCGATGACTTGCATATAACGGTTACAATACACTGAAAACACTTTCTAAGCTAAGTTAGAGCTTATATTATTTTAACTTTATTTCCTTTTTATATTACTACAAATGAAATTAACTAGATTCTATGGATCTATTAAAATCTTATGATGTACGAAAATTCTAAAATACGAATAAATAATTATACTTTATTTACATTTTTTACGAGACGAAAAAAATAATCTTATCGTCGTATCGCCAATTGAGCTTTTCTGTCTCTTCTTTTATATGGAACTTTAAGGTAGAGATAAACATAAGGAAGGAAACATTCGAAAGCTTTAGCTTTAAATATTTGATTTTCTGCTTAAATCTGTACAAGATCTACTTCTTCTATGTACTACCTACTACTATTACCTTCTACCTTTGTCTTATTCATTTAATATTACCTAAGTAATTATTAAAACTCTAACATATTAGGCAAATTTAAAACATATTAGGCGTTTTTACCCCATTCTTAATCATCATGTTATATATAAAATATATCTTTTTTAATATAAACCCAGAGTAATATATTCGCATATCAACCCTACAATTAGGGTACGTCCTCATTACGCAATTTCACACTTTGTGCGTCAATTTTGACGGCTGCATGTGAATCGAGCCTATGTTATTAGCATTTTTTAACTAATTATGAACCCCATAATAAAGTTGGATAAGGCCTGTCAATCTTTAAGCCCACCTTTCAAAGGTACGAAAAATAACCAAATATGGTTTAACTTAATAATTAAGTTAAATTTACGAAATTTCGAATTATTGTACTGAGTGTTTTTTCAAAGTTAAAACTTAATATTGCGAAATTTATTCCTTTGTTATATGTTATAATAAATATTTATATGAATATTTTAGAGCCTGTCTAATATCTTTAGCGTGTAATTGTTATGTTATACAATTTCCCATGATTATTTGTGTTATTTTGAAATAAGTAAATGGAAATTTTACTTAGCAACAAGATAAGTTGTTATTTTTATTATATAGTTAAATATTTAAATAGAGAGATAAAATAAAATGTATAATAACATAAATAATCTTTTTTTACTGTATGTTTTTGAAAATAATGAAAATAAGTAGTAAGGTTTAAAAATATACTTTAGGTGTGAGTGTAGAACAGCTTTAAACGACATAGCACGGCAGAAACATGCTTTAAGTATGCTAACATTGTCAATGTATGACAAGGACAGTTAATTAGAGATTGCTGTACGTGGAAAAGAGACTGAAAACTATCTGAAAAAATATATTTAAGTACGATTAGAAGGGAAAGAGGAAAAAGAAGGAAGTAGAGTAAAATAGTTTTACAATATTTAATAAAGCGGTTTCTATATACGCATAAGTTTCAAATTAAATAAACTAAAATTAAATAAAATTTCAAATTATTCTGAAAATAAACTCTAACAATAAACTTAAAAGCCAAATTTTATCTAAATACTTAATTTAATTGAAAATGTTTACTAAATATAATAATAATAATAATATGGTAGGACTTCTACGGAATATACTGTGCATTATAAAGTGGGAGTCAAAGGAGGCGAAACCGCGGGCTAAAGCTAGTTGAATCAAAAGTTTTACAATTTTTTTACATATAACATCCTTCCTCATATATCACCATCATTACTCATATAAATAGAATTCGTTTGTCTGTACTTACGAGTATGTACGAACTAGTACCTAGAACAACTAATCGAATTTTTGTGAAGTTTTGAATGAAATAATGTAGTGTTAATATCGAATAACTATGTAGATCTATAAACTGAAAATTCTAAAATACAATACCTATCAAAGTTTAATATTCTGGCACATATAATTTGCTTTATCTTAAAGAAAAACTTTTAATGACTTAGTAATTTTTAAATTCTTAATGTTATGGCAAAATTTTAATCCTTACTCTTAAATAATAAATTATTTCGTCGGAATATAAATAGGCAAAAACAAAATAATACATTGTCTTTTCTGTTTCTGAACATGAATTATAACCGATTTTCTTTTTTTTAGCTACTGACGGGATTTAATGTTAGATAAGTATTAAAAAATTGAAAATTAGTTTGTCTGTACAAATCAGCAAATTTCGTAAAAAATAATATACCTACAAACAGTTATTTCTTCATATTTTTAATAACGATTATTCAATTTCAAGCAATCGGCTAACACTTATAAGTCATTAAATATATCAGTTACAATATTTCATTTGGCTATATAATTTAAGAGGTAAAGAAAAATGCAAAATAAATTTCAACGTTATCTAAGGATACGTCTGAGCAAAGTGAGGGCGTGTCGCTAGTTATTTTTATAAATTGATTAAAAAACATGCTTACGTATCTCATTTTATGTTGTTTTTACGACTCAGGTGATGGGAAAGCGAACTCTTTTATGGAACCCATTATTACACTTCATACTGTTACTTAGAGTCGACTTTATTATGATTATGCTATTAACCGGTTGTAGCTAATGACCGAAATTAATACCAACCTTGAATATATGACTACCTTATCGCTTCTTTTCACTTTGCGTGTGAGTTGAATCGTATTCCACGATTTAGAAAAAATACTGCTGATGTAAGAAGTTACAGTTACGTGTAAGTTAAGAAAAAGCTAAGAACTACAATTTGTTAGAACAAGTACTCTTACAAAAGCTTATGCTAAATGTACCAAACACGATTTGAATCTACTACCTTTGACTTCGATATAAGACCTTTGTAGTACAACACATGACTCAGAAATAACAAAACAGTAAAAAAATATTTTTTGTGTATTTTAAAAACACTTTTCATAATGTCATAAACGTATACGACTTTAGACGTAAAAGTTTTTTCAAGTATCGTCTTGGTGCGACGCCAAGGCGACGACCTAATTAGGTTACCTAGGTGAAGGTTACCTGGCTATAACCTAACCTTATCTTCCTACTTATGACTTTTTTATGAATACCTAAATACCATCTAAAAACAAACATTTTAGTTATCAACAAGTAATCCTGACAAGAAAACAAGATAACGGGTTCGATTTCGAACCTAGAAAAATAGCTATTTACTAAAATATTTTAGACTAGCGAACTCGGCTCGCTTCACTGGGCTTAAGTTAATATAAATTAAACGGTTTTTTATAATTGTCCAACAAAATAAAAGTAGCTTTAGTTACTTCTTATAACATTTGCTATCTGCGAGTGAAAGTCCCATCGAAATCATCCAGCCGTTTTAGAGATTAGCCGGAACAAACAGACAAACAGACAAAAATTTTAAAGGTTGTTTTTTGGTTGCAAGTACCGTAAATACTGTCATATGCATTAAGTAAAAAGCTGTTAATTTAAAATTACAAACAGACACTTTAATATTAGTTATATGTACCGATTTGGACGAGAAAAATTTCATCCAATTATGTTTTTGATTTGAAGAAAAAAACGCTACGTTTGTGTAAAAATTTAAATAATTCACTGCACAAGTAAAGTGGCGAACAGAGAAAAAGCTCTTTTTTAACCGACTTCAAAAAAATTCAAAAAAGGAGGAGGTTATATGTTCCGTTGTATGTATTTTTTTTTTTTTTTTTTTTTTTTATGTATGTTCACCGATTACTCCGCCGTCTGTGGGCCGATTTCAAAAATTTTTCTTTTGATTGGTAGGGTATAGTTCCGAGGTGGTCCCATTGTCACCAAGTCAGGATCTGATGATGGGATCCCAGGGAAATCGAAGGCAACTCTCAAAATTTACAGGCACCTATTATGTTTTTGATATATTTTCTAAACCCGATAAAGCTTTTACGTATGAAAATCATCATCTCATGTGGATGAGCTGATGATGGAAGGTAAAATTCCTCAACAGTTGTTTTTTATGTGTTTTCACCGATTTCTCCGTGAATTGTGGGCCGATTTTAAAAATTTCTTTTTTGTTCGGTAGGGTATACATTCAAGATGTTCTCATTGTCACCAAGTCAGCATCTGATGATGGGATCCTAGAGAAATCGAGGGCAACCCTTAAATTTTATCGGCACTGATTACCTTTTTCATATATTTTCTAAAGCTGTTCAAGAATTTGTGATGATGTAAGGGATATATCCTCAACGGTTAGGAGTTGAAAGAAAATTCTTTTAATATTATACGTAGTTATGAACTGATAGTCGTATTCCTTCAGGATATTAGGTGGATTGATAATAGAAGGTAAATCTTATTAACGTCTACGAGTTACGTGGAAAAATAGACGTGGACAAATCTCGATTGACTATTGTCGTTCATTTCAAAACTTCGCTGACTTATTGGAGCAGTAGTTTAGTTAGCCTTCCAATATCTTATTTAAACATAATAATTTCCACAAAAAAATTTAAAATAAATTATTTTTTAACAAAAATGAAAACCGACTTCAAAACGCTACAAATCGAAACTAAAAAGAAAAAAAAAATAATTTTAATTACTTAGTTATTGTTGGAGTCGGTGCCAGCCAAAGCAAAATAATCTTAATACAATTTAATTAATGTATCAATTTGTAAATATAATCAAAATATCCGTTCGAAAGGTTATTGCAAAGGCAGGATAAAACTGTCCTTCTTGGCTGGCACCGACTCCAACAATAACTAAGTAATTAAAATTATTTTTTTTTTCTTTTTAGTTTCGATTTGTAGCGTTTTGAAGTCGGTTTTCATTTTTGTTATGTATGATATGTATTAATAAAACATTTTCGTATCTTTTATTTTAAAAGCTCGACCATTCGATATGTTCACTTTAAAAGTTTTGAGTATTTTTATGGTTCTATAGCTTCATATTTTCGGTTTCGTACGACTTTAACTTTGTATTTTATCTTGACATTTTGTTTCTTTGGACATGCACGTTATATTTTCATTAGAAATTTTCGAAGCATTTATATAAACCTTTAGAATTTGCAAATTACTTAAAAGATATTCAACTATTATATGTACAACTAGCGTTACCAAAGTCACGGGTTCCGCTAGTTAAAATAAATTAAATTTCCTCCTCTTTTGAAGTAGGTTAAAAAGTAGCCTATGTTACGCCTTATAACATTAGCTATCTGCAAGTGAACGTGCCGTTAAAAACGGTCCAGCCGTTTCGGAGATTAGCGGGAACAAACAGACAGACAAATATTTAAAAATTCCAAAATTGGTTTTTTGTTTTTAGTTTCGAATATACTAAGAATTCAAATAAGATTAATGTAAATTAGAACACATGGAATGAAACAACATAACATGTAGAGAAATTCGACACATTTACTTTACTTAAAAAAAAGCTTAAAGCTCAAAGCTTAACAAGAACTTTTCTAAAGTTCATCTGGGAATTGGTACAAATAACTATTTACGAAACCAAAATAATACTACCACCGACTGGTCTTCGGACCGAGGGACTTTTTAACACTCGTATACGTTTATTTTAATGCATTGATTTAACCGAAATGTATTCTAATTACTTCGCAATTCGGTCAAAATTACCGCTGAGGTGGAGACGTCCAGATATTTAATTTCAAAAATCGTCAAAAATAGATTTTTTTTTCTCGTTACGCTATAATTTTATAGACCAAAAAAAAATAAGTTTGTGAAAGATTCAGTTCAAAATTAAAATTTTGAAAGGTCGCTCATAATTTTTTTTAAATTATTAGTGCATTACTTTAGAGTTTTTCGAGAGGCCTTTTAATATTCAAATTAAAATTTCATACTAATTTTTTTAATTAATACAATAACACTGGTCAACACTAGTCATGCCACACGAACTCTGAAGGCTAATATTGTTTTTGCCACCTACCCACATTACTAAACCGCAATTAGTTTATTTCGATTTGCCTCAGATTTCTTGTGATGCGTTCATTCGCATAACCAGTACTACGGTGAAAAACGCAAACAAACGGTCGCGAATAAACAATTGTAAAATTAATTTTTATCGTATTAGTTTAAGTTTAGTGATTTATAAGTAATTGTGTGAATATGCCGAGAAAGGTTAATAACGATCCTGACTCTTTTTGTTATATTTGTGGAAAATTAACTTTCAAAAACAAAGACGAAATTTTACTAAAGTTGTTATGGAGTATTATCGTCAGTATTTTGGTTTCTCTGTGGAGCATCAAGATAAATCTTGGGCTTCCCATATTTGTTGCATAACCTGTGTTAAGAATTTGAGTAATTGGAAGAAAGGGTCTCGTCGTATGCCGTTTGCTGTACCCATGATTTGGACCGAACCAAAAGATCACGTTTCAGACTGCTATTTTTGTGTCAGAGATATAAAAGGTATTAATTTAAAAAAAAAACACAGTTAGTTACCCTAATTTACAGTCAACTAAGAGACCAGTACATCATAGTGACAATTTACCGATACCAATCACATCTGCGCCCGTTACGATTAACGATTCACAGCCCTCCACTTCTAGCGGCTCGCGGGCCGTTGATGACGACAATGAATCTGAGTTCGAAGAAATCTCAAACAAGCCACACTTGATAACTCAAGAAGACCTAAACGACTTGGTTCGCGACTTGAATTTGTCAAAAGGCAGTCAGAACTCTTAGGATTTCGTTTAAAAGAATGGAATTTGCTATATCATGAAACTAAAATAAGCGATTTTCGAAATCGTTATGAACGCTTCACATCAT
Source organism: Boloria selene (assembly GCA_905231865.2). NCBI lineage: Eukaryota > Metazoa > Arthropoda > Insecta > Lepidoptera > Nymphalidae > Boloria > Boloria selene. The sequence continues at coordinate 6,209,730 of HG993156.1, forward strand.
ACACTAAGCTCGAGATGGAGAGTTTGTGTATTGTAATGATATAAATGAGGTGTTACTCAAGATTCACATCTCGATTTTTTCCTGACAATTTGGGAGCTGTGAGCGATGATCACGGGGAGAGGTTCCATCGGGCCATTTCACATATAGAAAAGCGGTATCAGGAGAAATGGAACCCAAGAATGTTGGCCGATTACTGCTGGACGTTGAGAAGCGACAATTCAGGAGCTAAATTTGCCAGAAAATCCTAAATTATAAATTGATAATATAACTTTTTTAATTTTTTTGCTTCGGGCAGTCCTTATTTTTTGAAAAATTTAAATCTCATTATTAAATAAAATTCTTGGCCAATAATTTTTTTTTACTTATTTATTTTTACTAACATTCACCCATTAAAGTAAAAAATATAAGCGATGTTCGTGTGGCACGACAAAGTTAAAATTTTGTTGCCCAGTGTAATCGATAAAAATACACCACGAGATGAATTAACTAAATTAACTTAACCACCCTAATATATGTATATATAAAGTACAATGTCCATATGTAATAAGATAATATTAATATGATCTAGTAAAGTAAAGCTTATCTTAATAATATTAATAAATGAGAATATTTGAAGGGATGTACGCTTGTTACGCTTTTATGCAAAAACTACTGAACACATTTTGATGAAATGTTAAAGTAACACAGCTAATATATTGTGAGACATAGACTATAATTTATTAAGATATAGTAAGTCGCGGGTATTTCCTCGACAAAATATATGTATGTAGAAATATAAAACAATAGAAAATATGGTTTTATTTGTCAAACTAAATAATATATAAACATATATATATAAAACAGATAGCATTTTTCTTTTGATACTTAAATTAACTGTACGGCAGTTTGGGCATTTAATTTGTACTAGCTAACTTATACAATAAATCTCTCATCACTGCGTCTCCGTTCTATACAAAGTTTTAATTGGCCTGGTTAAAATCGATAGACTAAACAAAGCTAGTTTATGCCAGCGGCGTTGTCTACATTAATGAACGAATGAACATACATTCAAAAAGTATATAATTACATTACATAATCGCTACCCACGTTTTTACGCTTACATCTTATAAACTACATCTGATTTTAATGCAGTTTTCATCAATAGATAGATTAATTCAAAAGCAAAATTTGTATGTATAACACAAGCATATTATAGTAGATAAAGCCAATAAAATAACTTACTTCATTGAAATCTACACTAATCTTTAAAACTATTCTCACTCTAACCCCTTATGTAGTTATAATGTGAAGAACGAACAAATACACACTTTATTATGTATAATAATAGAAGTAACGTACCATTATTTTGATCTACGGGACTTTTATAATACAACTAGCGAGTCTCCCTCACTTTGCTCGGGTTCCTCTGTACCGGTACGTTTGAATGGTTATTGGTTAGATTCCCAAGAAAACAGAAAGAAAATTACGTAAATCGATACAGCAATTTTTGAGTTTTAACTACACTAACGAACGGCAATTAATTAACAGATTTTGACAAATTTTATTACAACAGTTGTTTGAGATCATAGTTTCACTGTGTACTAAAGTTCATCAAAATTCATCCAGCAGATTTTGCTTTAAGTAATAACGAGCATTTTGTTTTCTATCGATTCAATTCAGATACCATGAAGGGCACTTCACCATAACGATACAGTGAAAGCTTAAAGAATAATCTTTTTCCCATACAAAATACCATATAAGATGTAAATAGCAGAGTCACATTTCAAGTTTGCGCATATAAGGATAGGCCAAGGGACGAGAAGTCTTAATTGGATGTCGCGAGTTCATTCCCGATTTAGGCAATACTAGGTTAAAGCGAACGTGTGAAATGTGTTTATTTGATTTCAACTTTCATAAAGAGTATATCGGTATTAGATTTCAGCTTTAGTAGATGTTGCTATGTAATAAAGAAGTTGTTACTTAAAACTACAATATACCTTCGATATGACGACAAATGAAATAAATTATAAATTTGCTCTAAAAATTCTTGACTAACACCGTACCATACCATAAATGTGTACAAACATACTTCACCATCTCATTTATTAAAATATAATATATACTAGCGACTCGCACTTGTTTTGCTCGGGCTAGTCCCTAGATTTTGTGCGAGCGAAGCCGCGGGTTCCGATTACATATAAACCTTCCTGTTAAATCACTCTATTTATTAAAAAGAACGCATCAAAATCCGTTGCGTAGTTTTCAAGATCTTAGCATACATAGGAATATACAGACTTTGTTTTATACTATGTAGTGATATTATAGTAATTAATGCGTTTGAATATTGAATTGAAAGATTAAACAGATCAAAACGTACAATTTAAGCTTTCTGTCATTTTGTTTTTCAAAGCCAATTTGCCAATTTATTGATTAAAGAAGATATAGAAATACAAGCGTGGGCGACGCCTAAAGCACCTAGAACAAGGGACGGGTTAAGGACACCTCAATGTCACTGTTTCATGCACGAGTAATTATAACAATAGAACGGTAAATTCGTTTTTATTTTTGAATGGGTACTATATTAGTTTGTTAAACCTATAATTTAAGCCATATTAACTTGCTTGGAAAGATAACCGCAAATCTTTGTACAGAATATGCCCCCTTAGTACGGTGTCCATAAGTTCATTGTCTTATTGAAAAAATATTTTTAAAATTAAAAACTATATAATATTTAGTATTTGATATCAACCTAGTGATAGTTTTACTAATATAGATCAATAACTACTAATATTTTAGTATTACTAATACTATTAATAGGAAATACGTGTAATGAGTATAGATGGATATTTCCAAAATCTACTAAACGTATTTTGATGAAACTTCACGGTAATATAGCGTGTATAATAATTTATCAAGATATAGTAATACAAAGATGTAATACGCGAGCAAAGCCAAAGAAAATCGCTTGTAATTAGCATCGAAAGTAGAAGTCCCATTAAAATAAGGACAGAATATCTCGATTTCTTATAACAATAGATACAATAATATCGATTTAATCAATAACTAACGTTATTAAAAGCTCTCTCTATTAGCCATCTATATCATCGCTAATAGGTATTGTGAATGCGAAAGCTTGTGAGTGGGTTTCTATTTTGTGCTTTATCGCTGCTAACGTAAATGAAATTTGATATGGTCATGTCCATCCTTTACTTTGAAACCGTAATAAAATGCTGTAACTCGAAAACACAGTATCTAGTAAGCTTAGAATTATTTTCTATTTTAATGGTGTATAAAGCTCGTATATACTAAAACTGCTATTTACATTTAATCTAATATTTACAGCTGAAAATAAATAATTCATTCCATTCAGTACAGGTTTGTTTGTTTGAACGTGCCAACCTCAGGAACTATTGGTTCGAATTGAAAAATTATTTTAGTGATGGATAGCCCATTTATCGAGAAGCTTAACATCGTATGGTATAATAATTAATTAGTACAATTTAAGAATTTGGTTTGATCTTTAGAACGCGAGTGAAGTCGCTAGAAATGTTAACAATAAAATATAATATTAAACAATAAAATAATAACACACTATTTTTAATTAGTTCTCTGTACAAAGAAAACCAATAGTTTTTCTACTAATCAAAGTGACAAACAAATGACATCCACCTACTGAGTTATTATATATTCGCCTCTTTATATATAATTTCAGTACATAACATATGTTATTTACACAAATATCATTAACAGTTTAGACACCCTACTCGATTGCAATTTGCGGACATACAGTGTAACCATTAAGTACACGCAAGGCAGACATGTGGCGTTAGGGTGCACACACGCATAATTGAGCGTAGTTAATTCAACGTATAGTGTGTTTATACCTTTATTTGGTAGTGGATTCAATTATTAGTCAGTGCAATTATTTATTTCTTGACTCTGATTAAAGAAAACCTTAAAACGTTATAAAATTCTGAGTAGAATCTCTACAATAAATAGATTTTTTCAAATTTTTATTACATAATTAATAATATTACAAATATTATTAATGCGAAGGTCGTACCTATAGTGTTTAGAATCCATACTAACCGTACGTGCCTAGATACGGCTTGAGCGAAAAAATAAAAATTTAAGTGTTCGTTTATGCAAAACTGTCTCTAAGCAAATTCTTTTTAAATTTTTCCAGTTTTTTTAGGAATATAAGCTGTCCAACATATTATTGCGTATGCAAATTAACTAAGTTAAGAGGTTATGGTTTATAAAACGAACACACATTCTTAGAAAAATCACACCCAATTAAATAAATATATCTACTACTTTCTCAAGTAAATTAAAATTGATGCAGTACAGAACAAGAATATAGCCCTGTGATTACAATATTCTCATCTATTACCAGAGTAGTTGCGTGTCATACGTTCATAATTACTATACGAAGCGTGTAAAGATTGTTTTAAATGACTACAATTAATTTCGTATCGTTTACAGATAATAGTCGACTATCGTCTTCATTATACCTCTTTAAGTGTTCAATAACTGATAGAACTAACTACCTTTAATAGATATTGTTTCAAATAAAACTATATTTTGGGATTTTTGATTTGTTTTCATCCAGTTGTCAGAATTTTGAATTAATAAATAAATAATTAATGAAGAAACTATAATATTGAAATTATTAATACTATGATGATACCGTCGCTTGGTTTAACGGTTTAATTTAAAAGAAAAATATGTTGGGAAATTATTACATACTCCGCCATTTAGCTCCGTCTAACAAATGAATGAATGAACAAATAAACCAACGGAACTCGAACCCGAGACCGCTGTCTCACGAAAGTAACTACATACAAACTGCGCCAAACTAACCGGCATAGTCAATCTAAATTATAATCCGTTAAGCCAATTACTATGTATGTAGTAATTGTTGTTATGAAAACATGTATTAGCAGATCTGTATATATAAAGGTATACATACATATATGTAAAGGAGTTTTATACAAAAATGCCATCAAAATAATAGGTTTTTTCAGTCGTCATACAAATCTTAAACCAAAAAGAAATCAGCCAAATTGTTCGAAACGTTCTAAAGTGATACGCTTGATATTTTAAACAAATAGGAGAAACAAAAGATTTTCGGACTTTTCTAATAAAATCAAAAAGACATTGGGTTAATTAAGTTATTATTGAATTATAGTGGATAGAGCTTCAAGCAAAAGCTGATTAAGATATAAATTCTGAAAAAAAAAAAACATTTTCTTAAATCAAATAAAAAGTAGAAAAAATATACATTTATCAAATAAATTTTTACAAGTACTTTTGAATCTCATATTAAACAGTCAAATGTTGATTTTACGTTGAAACACACATTGTTTTCTAAATAACATGACAGAATAATAACTCGAATAAAAACTTTAGTTTTAATATGAAATAATTTAAACGTACGAAATACTCGGACTATAAAATAGATTCGCAAAAACACGATAAACCAATATAAAAAGCTTTTTAATGGGAATATGCATAATTTATGTTCAAAAAGCGTAAAAATACAGGCCATTGAGCTCAGTGCTATTAGTTATATAATAAATTCAACAATTTCAGTAAAATTAATATATTTAAACCATTTGGTATTTTTATATATGAAATAACTAATAAATTAACAAACTGAAGTTTTAGTTAAAAATATAATAGAAAAAGAGTAAAATTCCCTTTTTCACACCCTTCCACGAAAGGTCATCCTACACAGCATAATTGTTACGTACTAAATATAAAATACACTATAAGGCATTAATGATAACATGCTCGCTTAGAAAACAGAGTGAATCTGGTTCAATTCTTGTTAAAAGCAAGTTAAAAAGAGCTGACAAGTATAAAATCCAGGAAATAGTTTGTAAAATAACATTTCACATTTAAATAAATTGAAATAATTAATTTCGGATATATGTAATCAACGCTATCTATATCATAAAGCATTTAAATGAATTCAATGAGTTATCCACACGCAATACAAGCTAAACCTATATTTATAATGATCTATAAACTAGCATTTCCTGCGGCTCCACCCGCGTTCTAAAGACCGGAAACCAAATTCTAAGATTTTATATATTATTGTACCATAAATAAGCCTTCTCTGTCTGTCAGTTTGTTTGTATCTCATGAACCTTATTAGATAGAGTTGAAATATTCACAGAGTGTATATTTCTATTTCCGCTATAACAACAAAGAATAAAGAAACCAGATAGAGTATTTAAAAACGGCAACTATGCAAGTTAAAAAAAAGATGATTACAGTGTTATATCTTGTAAAATGGTACGGAACCTTCGTTTGCGAGTTAAACTCGCACTTTACTGGTTTTTATCAACGATTAGCTTGACAGTTTACGAGAACAACTGGCCAATCAAAAACGTAAATCCGAAAGAAAACATTTTCGTTGGAAATTCGATTCTTTCTGAAATCAGAACGCGAATGAACAATTCCTTGCATTTCGCTTTATTCTATTTGCCTCGAAAGACTGTACGGTGGGCGACTATATCCGTATTCATTTAATCTGTTACTTTGTTATTGAATGAAGCTTTTGATTTGGGGAAAGTTTTAAATTTTGACTTTCTTATACTACCTTTATTTGGAACTTATATACTTAACCTTGTTTGTTATATTATTTACTTCTTATCGTTTGAAAATTGACAAGTTTTATTTTTATAAATATTTTATAATATTTTAGTGCTATAGAATGTAAGTAATACTTTTTAAATACCTAAAAATTAAAGGCTAAAAACTGCATAGTTGACAAGTCAAACATAATTACTTAATTTTTTTATTTAAAATTAATGATATTTATTTTTTTCTATTGATAACACTAAACCTCTTAGATACCTACTAACCTTGCCTATATCACTACATAGTATAAAACAAAGTCGCCTTTTCTGTCCCTATATCCCTATGTGCGCTTAAATCTTTAAAACTACGCAACGGATTTTGATGCGGTTTTTTTTAATAGATAGAGTGATTCAAGAGGAAGGTTTATATGCATAACTAGCAGATCCCGCGGCTTTACCTGTGCTAAATCTAGGGAAGAGCCCGAGCGAAGCGAGGGCGAGTCGCTAGTTTACTTATATACTAGTCATATAAGGATATATATGTAGTTACAGAATGAAAGTGCATGAGTAACGAACGATTGACGTCATTTTATGAGACGCATTTCTAAGTACCCACTTATAAAAACCCAGAAAAAGACTAAGTTTACATCATGAGTTACTAATAAACTGTTATTTGATTTGCCAAATATTTTTATTTTGAGACTAGTAAACCTGACCCGCTTCGATAGGCGTAAGTTACAAAAGTTAAAATAAATTCAACGGTTTTTTATAATTTTCTAATTCAATTAAAGTAGCCTAAGTTACTCCTTATAACATTAGCTATCTGCGAGTGAAAGTTCCGTCAAAATCGGTCTAGCCGTTTCAGAGATTAGCCGCAACAAACAGACAGACAGACAAAAATAGATTTTTTTTTTAATGTAAGTACCGTTCACACTTTCATATGCACTTAGTGAAAAGCTATTAATTTAAAACAGACCCTTCAATTTTATTTATATTAATTAGTGAAATATTATTCACTTGTGACGCTCATTGTACAAAAGTACAAAATCGAATGAACGGGTTTATCGTACTGTTTTAAATCCCGTGTTTTTTTGATTTTCAGTTGTCTCTCATGGTCTTTCCGTTTTAATGGATTGAAAATTAAGTTTTTATTAATCCATAATAAATGTTTAAATATTATATGTACGTTTTTGTATCAGCTTGTAATAATATTTGTTCCCGGAAATTACTTAAATCGTTTCACTAAAACTTTTTGACGTACCACTAACTTATTTTAAGAGTCAAGTTATTAAATAGTAATTATAAACAGCTCGTTATAATGTGGAGAAAAAAATGATATTTGTTTGAAATTTTCAGTCTTTTTCTTAGATGGCAATATTGTTCAGTAATTCAAATAAAGCCGACTAAGCCTTCTTCTATAACTAATCCTTTGTTCTTTTTTAATTAAAACTTATGCATACAAGTATTCAGGTAGAAAAAGTGACAGTCGAAGATAAGATTTATAAGTTTTTACATATAAATAACATGACAAATTACAAATTTTACCGTTACATTGAATGGGAATCAAACTATTATTTTCTATGAAAATATAGACTTAATAAAATTATTTTCAATGTGTTATGTCACTTTAAAATACCACAAGTGGTATATTCGTTAAAAATTGCTGTAAAAGTTCGCTGTTCGTTTGAATCAAAGAACTCTAACTTTAAAGAGGCCACAAGGCATGAACCTTTTTACAGCATTCTCAAACTTTTCTGTTACACTTGAATATTTTTATGAAAACGTCGGGCGTAATTAGGCTAAATTTTCTGACGACTTTGAAATTTTATTTTTCATATATTTTCTTTGATTTTGTTAATGTTTCTGGGCCATACTGAACTACTTTAAATACATGAATTTGCTTCATTCATGAAAATCTTTTGTTTATTTATTGGCATAAGACCCTGGCATTGCTTGAGTGCGTTCCTAGGCCTTATTTTATTGTAAGTACCTGGACTATCCCTTTGCTCAGCGTTTCTTTTGAAAAAAAATATCAACTTAAACACGTTTTTTAGAAAAAAACCTATAATGTAGATAAACATAAACAACAGATTCTTTACCAAAATACATATCGAAATGGTTACATCTAATATATATACAAGAATATCTTATTGAAGAAACTCACAGATATGACAATTACAATACAATTTGTTTCTTAACTAGGCCAATTAAAAGTTTCCTCTGTCTAGTACTGTCATGCTATAACGTCCTAAATAACTTTTTTTGATAAATTATTATTTATTATGTATCCTAAGTGCTTGTAGATAGTTTCTATTTAATTATACCGTCTCTTCTACGGTTCTACTAACCTTTTCAACAATAATCGACGACTCGTTCGGCTCAGTTGGTAGTGTCGCTATTTATTGTGCTAACGATCGCGAGTTCGAGTCCCACTAGGTTATTTAAAATTCGTATTTATTTAAAAGTTATCTTACTAGAGAAATTGAATTAAGTAGATGAACATACTAGTAGAACACTGCTGGGCAAAGGCCTCCCTGCAATATGAAAGGGATCAGGCCATAGTTCGTTTGAACCTTGTTACGTTTTTTCAGACATTCTGGTTTCCTAATGATTTTATACTTCACCAGTATAAATTATGTGGGATCAGAAGTGCGAGACCCGGGATTTGATCACGTTTCACTCGGGTCCCCAAGCGAGCGCATTACTACTGGGTTGCTACTGTCTCACTTATAAATAAACAGGTTTTCCAACCATTATGACATGAAAAATATTATTTTACACCTTCCACGACTACTGCATATATAATGTAATATTTTTAACAGATAATATCGCCCTTTGAATATTGTAATTAAATCACGAGTGAAAATTGTGAATCATTCTCTACAATGTATGGACGTGAATCAGCTAATTTCACTACAAGCTTACCATATGTCGAGCTTTTATTGTATAACTAGTTTGCACGCAGCTCGAGCTTTCGTGCTGGGTCCAATAATAGTTTAGGATTCATCTCGTAATATCGTAATAGAGTAAAAGCACACCATTACTTCTAAAGTTTCGCAGCTTTTTAATTATTTTTAATATTATTCATTAAAAATAATTCAAATACAGACGGTAAGTGGTTTTGAAACAGCTATAGGTTACATACATAATTACATATATAATTTAAATTATACTACGCATATTTTCCATATTGAATTTCATACATATTTTTATCTAGCCGTTTCGACGAAAAGGGTAAACACACGTACACATACAAACTTTTAAATTTAATATTCTTCAAATTTATGATCATATTAGTTCAATAAAATCGTACATCCAATATTGCCGGATACATAAAATATATAAAATATTTTGATATAGGAAATGATGTCGTATGCAATATGATAAAATGCCAGCACAAGCCAAGAAAATTGAAAGGAATGGGACATTTTCATGCTGAAAGAAAAATATTTTAAAGATAGCTACTTTATTTCATTTATAAACGTATTTAGAATTGACTAAAACTTAATTTAAAAATCCAAATTCGATTGTACAATTTCTTGAAATTATTCATAAATATTGTAAAGTTTTTTGGTGCTTCGATGCTATTCTTTTAAATCTATACATATAAATAAAATTGGAGTGTCTGTTTTTAATTTCAAATTCACAGCTTTTCACTAAATGCGTATAAAAGTATGCACGACATTAGCAACAAAAACCAATTTTTAAATATTTTTGTCTTTCTTTCTTCTGTCTGTCTGTCCGTCTGTTTAATCCGGCTAATCTCTGAAACGGCTGGACCGATTTTGACGGGATTTTCTCGCAGACTTGCAGATAGCAAATGGTATAAGACGTAACTAACGCTACTTTTTAACCTACTTCAAAAAAGGAGGAGGTAGAAATTTTAATTCTTTTAACTAGCGAAACCCGTAGCTTCGGTGGCGCTAAACCTAGGGACGAACCCGCGAGGGTGATTCGCTAGTTAGTCTGTAACAGCTATATTATATTGCCTTAGGGACCTCGTAGTCCCGTGACTGATATTGCTGTAAACCATCCGGAACCTCGGGAAACAAAAATGAAAATAAATCCGCGGAAAAATGCGAAAAGATAATTTTAAAAATGGACAAATGGATATTATGGGGTAACAATTTTTAGTGTATTCAAATCCTTATTAAACACATACATATATATTATATATGTAAATAAAACTTACCTTTTTTTCCTTTTGTAAGACATGAAAACAGAAAAATTATTACGTAATAGTAATTCAAAACACAAGAAAGTTGAAGAACCAAAAGCCACCAGCAACCACTACGCTGTTACTCAGATTATTATATTTAGGCGGTAATTGGATATATTTTTGGAGACTACTCGCTGTGCCAGCGGTCGCGGTTTCGAGTCCCGGCAGGTTTTCATTTGTTGAGTACGAATGTTTGAACTCCACTCATGGGAGTTTATTTTTATTTTATTGGTATACATATCATAAGCGTCGTAGCTTACCAAGAAACTAGAAGGCGCTGGTGTTATTATGTCCCAACAAATTATTAACCATTCTTTGAAGTACCAAATAATAAAGATCTATCAATAAATAAGGAACAATAATCAACCGTGCAGTTCTGACCTTACAATGGGCCAGCCATTAATAACACACTACGTGGCTGCTATGTGGGAAGCTTTAGGCTCTGTTTACATTGTCATTATCTAAAGCTCTATATTTTCTACGTTAAACTTGTAAATAAATCATATCTACTAAAAGCTCCTATAAAGCTCAATCCAATATTATGATTTTTGGCATACGAATATGGCAATATTATTAACTTATATTATAATATAATTCAAAATTTTAAATTTTTAAATGTTTAGAATTAAAATGTATAATTTTACTTTATTATTATTTTTATTATGTATAATTTTATAAGGTACTTTGATGCCATTTTGAATTTTTGCAAATTGTGGGTAGGCACTGTCTGTAACAAGTATATAACCCCCTGAGACGTCTAACACCTTAGTCTCTCCCGTGACCATGATTGCTATGAAGCATTCGTAACGTCGGGAACCAAAAATCGTAATAAATCCGCGACAAAATCCGAAAAGATAGTTTCATTTTATTTCATTTATAATACCGTATATACTTTCATATGCATTTAGTGACAAGCTGTTAATGTGAAATTAAAAACCGACATTTCAATTTAGTTCATATGTAATGACGTACTGATAAAGAAGATAATTAAATATAATAAAGTATATTTTAGTGCAGAATATCCATAGAGTTGCTTTAACTTTGCTAAGTTTAAGTTTTATTAATCATTAACAATTAAAGCAGGTTAGTGTGGATCGAACCTAATACGTCTCTGTCAAGGGGACTTTAAGATCAGCCTCTCGTACTCAAGCAAAAGTACAAACTACTAGGGAGCTTAGTTTAACCTGATGCCTCGTTTACATTGATGTTTGAACCAGTATTTTTTTTTATGGCTTTAAAGTAAATCTACATGTAACTTCTCATATCAATGCATTTTGCTTAAATGTGTGTCAAACTCCAGCCATAGGTGTTTTTATTTATAAAATGTATACTTTAAAGTTACATACGTGTAGTGTATTAACTATCTGGTATCTGTTACACAAGCCTCATAGCTAACCATGGAACTAGATGGTGCTGTGTGTGTATATGTGTGTGTTTTTTCTCTACAAATTATTCATATTATTTAATTTTACAAAATGATTTACAAACGAAAAATAAAAATGATTACAATTTATTTTTTACAATACATAATAATAATAATAAAAATAACAGGGTGCAAAAAGCGGTGCTGCAATTCGGCTAGGATAGTCCGCTGGTTTCCCAACCTGTCACCTTGACCCCCGGCCGTTTGGTCTTTCCTGCCGGGGTGTATTTCTCCCCCCGGTACAAATATTTATGTAATGTCTAAGCATGTTTATTTATTTCTCTATGTATGCAAGTTTATTCAAATCAAATCAAATCAAAATTTTTTATTCAGCATAAAAATTGTTACAATTTGTTACTGAACGTCATGAGTCTACCACCAGCCTATTAGATTTACTTTCGGCCTTTTATATATATTTATTTTGTACTACGTGAGAATAAAGTATAAGTATAATAATAAAAAAAAACGGTACATTGTATTAAATGTAAACGGTGCACGGTACACTCTAAAGCGCCCTTTCGTCAGTTCAAATATTTAACTTGATACGCTCAAACGGGCAGATTGTCTCGTAATGAGGACCAGATTTTTAGTAACGTAGTGCTAAGCTTTAAGGTTGAAAACTAGCTTCCGACTAAAGTTCTTTTTAAGTCAAATTAAACTTTTGTTTTTGTTGAAAATAAATGATTCTTAAATTTTAATTATTATTATATTATTTGAATAATTAAGTAGATACTAACTAAATCTATAAATATATAGGCAAGGAAAAAAGGTTGAATACCTTTCTCTATTCCATTGGTTAACAAATTTAGAGCTTAAGCTATTGATGAGCTTTAATTTATCTTATAAAAATACATAAAGAAAATTAAACTCCTTCGGACGGATTTTATTCACGATGGCCATTTAGATTCGGAGGGAATAAACAAGCTGCGAAATCTATGCCTTTCACTCTCCTACTGATGAGTGGACCGTTTCCTGATTTATATTTGAACTTATGTATGTACGTTATATATAAAGCCGGGTTCATGTCAATCGATTATATTGTTGAATTATAAACGAGAACAAGTTACATCTCTAAGCTAGTAATTGGTAAGTCACGTCCTTAATCTATTTATATACTCGTGGATAAATAAAACGGAAGTGTCTATTAGTAACATCAACATAACATTATAAATAAAACTAGCTTTTCGGATTTTGTCGCGGATTTATTTCGATTTTTGTTCCCGGGAGTCATGGTCATGGGAGAGACTAAGGTATTTGACGTATCAGGGATTCAAAAATCCAAATAGATCCTCGACAAAACCCGAAAAGATAGTTTCATTTATAATGAATATTCGCGTAAACCTAAGAAAGTATTATCAACACAACATTTTAAAGTAATTATATAATATACGATACGATGGACCGATGACTTAAGAAATGTGGCGGACAGTGGATGGATGCGGACTGCCAAAGATCGGGTTGGCGCTCATGGAGGGAGGTCTTGGCCTTGTTCAGCAGTGATTGGTTAATTGATTGAATATACGGAACTTATAAAAAAACATAATTTTTAATATTTTTATACCGATTTTGAAGTTAATTTCACTGACAGATAGATGATGTTATAAGGAGTATATAGTAGGTTCCCATATCATAGTAGTAGGTTTCCATATCATGAGACATTACAAGTGATTCTCACTAGTGGTTTTCTCGCAATACGCTCAAAAACAAACAGCCAAAAATAAAAGAAAAACTATATATATTATAGAAAATTAAAGATAAAATAATTATTGTACAGATCCGACTCAGAATTTTATTTTATGATAAGATTACACTTTTATCATGGAATAAAAAAACCATAGCATTCTTATCTGTTTTGGGTATCGTCCATTACGAAAATCCTTTTAATGTTCTTCTAAGCCGATTACTGTTTTTGCTATCCTATCGTATTACCCCTGTTTTTGTATCGGTTTACGGTTAAACTGGCAGAATTCACAAAGGGGCGTTTTTTTATTTAAAACGATGGTAAAAACCGGTTTACAAGTTTATAAGAAATTGTTTAGGAATGCCGGTTAAGCTGGGTGTGATGTAACAACATTTGTGCCGTGTGTTAAGAATCGTTAAAAATTACCCGTCAATTACCTATGTATTTTTGTCAAGACAATGTTAGTGGGACGATATTTTGATTTCCGATGACAAAATGAATAATTATAAGTATGATATAAACAATATTCGCCCCTCGATTAAATTTTCGAATAATTAGATTAAATAATAATTATGTATCTACATACAAACCAATAAAATTGAAGTGTCAGTTTGCTATAGCAGTTTGCTATCAACTAAAACTTAAAAAAATAATAATTTAAAAAAAATGTCTGTCTGTTTGTTCCGGCTGATCTCTAATGCCTTATTTTGTTGAAATTTGAAATTTATTTGGGGAAAATATGGGATACTATTTACTGTGGGAAACATGTATCTTAGATATGATAATACCGTTAAAAATATGAGAAGCTAGTGTACCTATATATTTAAAAAAGTTCAATTTTTCAAAGTGACTGCTTAACGAATGTGAGCCGTAATATAAGTGTGTTAAATTTGAAATTTACTAACAGCGAATTTGTTTGTGCATACCTCTGGCTCAGGTAAAAATGGCAAAAAAATCTTGACGGAAAGGCGAACCAAATCAGTTAATTTGCCTTAAAACTTAATTTACATGGTAATTATTAGTAAAAATTTAATTCATTCAGTATTTTGTCCCATATAGTAGTAGTATATGACGACACGCGTGGCGCAGTTTGTACTTTGTAGTGACCCTACTTGCTGCGCCAGCGGTCGCGGGTTGGAATGTTTGTACTCCAGTCATGGGTGTTTATATTTATAATATGTATGTATTTAAACTTATATATGTGTAGTATATCAACCATCTAGTATCCATAACACAAGACTCGTACCTTACCGTGGAACTAGATAGTGCTGTGTGTAAATGTCCCAACATATAAAAAAAAAAGTATGTGATAATAGTGTATATATTAGTATAACAAATTTCTCTTGAAAACCTGTTATAGCGTACAAATTAGCAAGAACTATTATTCACATACTTTCATTGATCATAATCAAAAACCCGTCTGTGGAAAACTAACTAAAATATAGAAACCAGTTAACTACGGACTACTTTTGTACATACTTAGGTACATAGTTGCTGCAAATTTTGCTATGCGCAGTCGGATAAAAAGCATTTATATATAGAATCTTCTTATATATAAAATTCTCGTGTCACAATTTTCGTTCCCATACTCGTCCGAAACGGCTTGACCGATTCTCATGAAATTTTGTGAGCATATTGAGTAGGTCTGAGAATCGGCCAACATCTATTTTTCATCACCCTAAATGTTAAAGGTAGTCCACCCCTAAATTTTTTTTTTACTTTTTAGACATTTTTTTTCCTACAGATCAACCCAATGAGGTTGATTAGCAATTAAAAAAATGAACGCGGGCGAAGCCGCGAGTACAGCTAGTAATAGATAAAATTGAAATCTCTTTGTAATATCCACATAACAGCTTTTTATTAAATATCTACTAATACACACTACTAACACTTGTCTGTCAGTCTGTTTGTCCCTGCTAATCATTAAAACGGCTGGACTGGTTTTCATGTGACTTTCACCACCAGATAGCTAATATTGTTAGTAGTAACTTAAACAACTTTAATTTAAGAAAAAGGATTACAATTCTCCTAAAAAAAATTCAAACATACCTCAGAATGAACCAGAACGAGGGTGACTCTTTAGTCATACATAATTTATAAAAATCAAAAATAAATGAACTATATAAAAGCTTCGTTTTTCGTGTTTCTTAAGGTTTAGATAAAAATCGTTTATTTTCATTCGAAACATTACCGTGGATTCTCCGAGTTGATATTTACACGGCCACCTATACTTGTTTACTTTGCCTTGATTCTTGGGATCTATTCGGAATTTAGTTTTTGGGACAGTTCAAACACATTATATATGTTGGGACATAGCAGCTTTATGCCGCTGAGCTTTTATAGCTTTAAGTCAACTTTGTTACTAAGATACCAGTTTTAAGCTTTAAATTATTTTTTTTTCAAAGAATAAATTGAAAATTTTCCCTTCATTCCTCGTTCACGTGTTATGTTTAAAGTGGTAGTGCCATGCTTGTTACCTTCGGGTAGCAACCGAATGGGCCGGCACGCCCCGTATAGTTCATTAGTACCACTCTCTCACAGAAGACCCGCGTGAAGTGGCAGCTATGCTGTCGCGTTTCGTCCGGTGAGTGAGAGTCCGGGAGGCCCATTCATTCGCTCTTCCCTTCATCCTCCGCCTTCGTTCCCCCCTGCCTCCCACTTCCCTCCCTCCTCCATCCCTCACTTTCCTGAAAGACCGGCAACGCATGCAAGCCTGGCTTGCAGATGTCCATGGGCGGAGGTGATCACTTCCCATCAGGTGAGCCTCCTGCCCGTTTGCCCCCTTTTTACCATAAAAAAAAATAAAAAAAAATGTTGATGAACAGTAGCTTAAGTTTTAAGTTATAAAATATCTTAATTCTGAATTTCACTCAAGCCCGTTGAAAAATTGTAAGAACACACACTGAGTACATTTTTAATTAATTATATAATTATCATAAAAAAATTAAGCTATGTTTTTTGTGATATTTTCGCTTACTTCAATATTTATATTTTATATCCTTAAATGTAAGTACTGTCATATTCTCTATAACCTCATATAAAGGCAAAAAATTACATCACATGACTAAGTCGTTGGACAAATAAACAAACAAATGTTCGCACTTAGTCATATTCTTCATAATAACCTCAGGTATAGGCAAAAAATTATTATTTGACTACGTCGTTGCTGAATAAGCAAACAAACTTTCACACCTATAATATAACGAAGAATAAAGCATATTTTTAAACGTGATGAAAACACTTTGTTTATTTTGTAAGTCTACACTCTAGCAAAAAATTAAGTGGCGAATGCGGTCTCTTTACACGTTTCGTTTTCACCTATACTATTGTCCTATACAAATATTGGCTTCAAATGAGAATCGAATCTCGAGTAAGACCTAATATATGATCTATACAATAAGTTAAGAATCTCAATGTAGTAAATACAAAAATAAAGGTTATATATACCTTCTTATATAACATCAGTTAAAAATAAAACTAGTAAAGCCTCCTTTATATTAATTTCTTATAGTAAAGTAGTAAAAAATAACTCCATTTTATATTAAAGATATTTTTTTGTGAAATTTTCTCACTCTTTAACCTATATTTATCAGTATATCCTTTCGTTGCGTCATAGCTTCTAAAGGGATTAACCAATTTTAATGGAGCTTTCACCATATATCACTTAAATAAATAAATATTTTAATTTAAATTAGTTATTTTTCTTTTGTTATACAATTAAAAAATCTAACGAGACAAAATAATATATCGAAAAATCTGATAAAAGTACGTTCACATAAATCCAAACGGCTTTTCTACGGAATACTGCTAAAGCCCTCGTCCCGAGAGACGTAACTCAGATCGTCCACTCAAATAGACTGATGTAGAAAGTATATAATATGGAAAAAATCTTAAACGCAAAAAATAACGGGTTTTAGTGTTTCAATAACGATTAATATTTATTACTTACAAGTATTTAATGAAATTGTAATGAGCTTCCGTTTAAAAAAATCACTTTCTCCAATCGTTATCGGTAAAAAACTAAGCGTAGCTATCGTTCCCATGTAACTTATTATTTATTAATGTACCATAAAATATGATGTGTATAAAAAAAGTAATAGAATGTCGAAAAAAAATTAACTTATCTTCTTAAGAGATGTTTTGCAGAAATCCAGGACAATCTAAGTAAAAAATCGTTATACCTAAGAAGAATTTGGTAAAGAAAATTTTCAAATTATCAGATTTTAGAATATAAGGCTTACCTTGATTATTTTGAACAGTCACAAACTTCTGCTTTATTATAATAATATCGTGTGTTTTCGCGTATTATGCATAATCCACCAAACTTTTAGCCAAACTTTGCAGCTTTAAGCTTAGTGGTTTAGTTGCTAAGTTTAATAGATCCCGATATTATACGTTAAATCGCACAAATCCGAAGGCTGGTGTCATAATGTAGGTTTATCGATATATGATATTAAAAAAGTTTACGTTAGCTATAACGTTTTAAAATATGCAGAAATAATAAATAAGCAAGCCAAGGCAATGGGCAAAATACTAAAAGAAACAAAAACATAGACTTATTTTGTGTTAAAATTTTTTACAGAGATATTTTTATAGGGGTGTTAGATTTACTTTATTTGTTTAGAATACTAGTCTTTCCCGCGGCTTCGTGCGCGTTCTAAAGGCTGGAAACCAAATATACTCCCGTTTTTGCAACATTTTTCATTGATGCTCCGCTCTTATTGGTCGTAGCGTAATGTAATATAGCCTATAGCCTTCCTCGATAAACGAAATACCCAACACAAAAAGAATTTTGCAATTCGGACCAGTAGTTCCTGAGCTTAGCGCGTTCAACCAACCAAACAAACAAACAAAAACTCTTCAGCTTTATATAATAATATGTATAAATATAAATTAGTGAGCAGTAGAATCTTCTGTCAATTCAACAACGTATTATAAGCATACTGAGTTAGCCTGTATACTTCATAATACTTTTTTAATATCTATAAAATTCATTAAGTTTAGAAATGTATTCTTAGTATATAACTTAGGCTTCCTAATAAATAAATACTAAATATTAACTCCATAGTATCACCAATATAATTAAAACATTTTTGGAAATAGGATATTGTAGATGATGACAGGATTATAATTTTAGATTTTCGCCTAAACACGCTGTATTACCTGTAACAAAAAAAATAATAAAATTAAACATCGCTTATTTTTTTAGAAAGGCTTTAACTATGCTTTAATACACACGTATGATTTAGAGTAGTAGCAATATAGTAGTAACTAGCGACTTGCCCTCGCTTCGCTCGGGCTCTTCCCTAGATTTAGCACAGTCAAAGGCGCGGGATTCGCTAGTTATGCATATAAACCTTTCTCTTGAATCACTCTATCTATTAAAAAAAAACCGCGTCAAAATCCGTTGCGTAGTTTTAAAGATTTAAGCATACATAGGGATATAGGGACAGAGAAAGCGACTTTGTTTTATACTATGTAGTGATATATATTGACTTTTCGCAAGCATATACATAAAAACCTGAACCGATTTAGATTAAATTTGGTTTGAAGAAAATCCACCCTGGAAAAGACACAGAATAATTTTTATCCCGTAAGTTATTCCTTAAAGACGTGATATTGGGGATAAAAGTTTGTCATTCTTAGTCATAATATGTCAATCATAATCAATATTTTCTTTAATAATAAACTTGTTATTTGTGCATTATATTTTTCGTTAATCCCCATAATATATAAGTGGTATTGTTAAGGTTTCTTTAAGTCTAAGTGAAGTTACCATCAATTGTCAAAATAGAAGGGCGTCAAATATGCTTTTTTTGGTTGATCCAAATAATTATTCACTTATAAAAAAACCTCAAAATATGTTATTTTCTAATTCAAATTTTATAGCCGGTATCACTTTCACAATTAATACGAATCTAACGATAGCTCTTAAGCTAAAATCCATCAAGGAGTTTAGGCCGCAGAGCATGTCAAGCAATTATACATAAATACATACTCTCGAAAAAATATATAAATAACCCTCCTTCTGGTGCAGTTGGGTAAAAAAACTTAAATAAGAAACAGTGTGCACAGTGCATTGCATTTCTGATATCTTTCTTTAAAATAAAACTATAGTATTATTGTTATCAACTATACTTATTTCTCATGCTAATTAATATAGAGTAGTTATACGGAATATTTTATTTGTTCTTTTCCTTGAAGTTATCTGGCGACCCACATTATTTAGTGATAAGAAATCGATACTTCTTTGTTTATTTAACTTCTGAGAAAATTTAAATAGGTCATATTATGATAATATTAAAAAGAAAATTTATTATTAATTAGTTATGGGTCGTTTCTCTCCTTTGACTGGTAGTTGTTGGTTGCCTGGAAGAGATAACTTTAAGCGATGAGGCTGCCTGCTGTGCCTCTACTATCATCATCATCATTAGCCCTTTTTTAACGTCCCACTGTTGGGCATCTCAGGCCATAGTCCACCGCGCTCGCCCAGTGCGTGTTGGCGGACTTCTAATGATGATAGATTTCCTCACGATGTTTTGCTTCACCGTAAGACAAGTGGTAATCATCCAGGTTGAACAACTATGACAGTTGATATAAACAAAAAAAAAATGTTCATCGCAAAACGTACTATAAGCAGTTAACACGATTAATGTATCAAAAGTAAGTAAAGTAAATTAGTTTTCAATTAATTTTCCGAAGTCTAAGTAGTATTTAATTAAACTAATTACATTGCCATCTAAATTAAAGAATATCTTAAAAAGAGCCATTTACTGGAGATATTCCCCTAATTTTATTGTTATGAGTCGGAGGCTGGAACATCTCGCTTTGATAAACAACACTGGCCTTAAAATGCTTTGTTTTGGCAAGAAATAGTAGATTTAGTCGTTTCAAATAATATTTTTTCGTCTAAGACTTAAGAGCTACCGCACACTGCAGACTTTCCATTGACTTAATAAGTTTTGAAACAGTATAAAAAGCAAGACAATTTTTGTCAAATGTACACTTGTATTCTACAGGTTTAACCTACAAAGTAATTATAACTACTTTTATAACGCATTACATATTGCAACGTACAGCCTCGGAGAGGACAGAAGACCGATCCTGCGTTTGATCACTCATATACTCCTCCAAAATATTAGAGTTAAGTACGTTCTGTTACACATATATGATTTGCACTATAATTAACATCAGTTGGTCAAAAAGCATCAATATCTATAGAAAGATTGTCAGTTTTTCTACATGTGATAAAGAATGAGTAGTTAAGTTTGAAAATAGAACGGGTTCAATATTCGCTTCTTTCTATATTCTAAGCAATAATGTAAGTCGCTAAAATAATAATTAACTAAATTATATACCTTAATGTAAAATATATTAGATTTTACTTTGAAAGTGCTCTCCAAGATTATTTTTAGTATGAAATTTTCGTCTATTCGTAATGCTAGGTACTTTATGACAACTGCACATTCTATTCATCGCTTAAATATTAAAATTAATTAAAACTTTAACACCTATTAATACTGCTAATTGCGGTTCATTTAAATTTAGATACCATATAGTTCAAACGATCTTTGGGCTAGCAACCTCACTGCTGTTTTTGATTCGATATATGTAATTATATGTTATTCTTAGCATCATTTCGAGTATTGAGAACAAAGTCTTTAATTAAAGGTTCGAATCAAATGCAGTGTAAATTAATATAACATCAGTCTATCAGGGCATTGACAGTTCAATCCCTGTACAGTGTACATACTCGTACGTAAACCTTTTAACTACTAACTAACTTACAATATACATTTTTGATTTGAGAGAGAACCGAACCAATAATTAATCTACTTACATACACTAACGCGAACTCCAAAAAAATAAAGAAGATAAACAAAACAGCTAAAAATATTACAATAAATTGTAACATTTCAAAACGTCAAGTAAATCGTCGATAACAGTAAATAAAATACTCAGTGAAAATGGTTTTAGTCCCCAATAGATCTAGTCCAAATCTAAGCGCGGTGTCAGTGTAGGCGAAATGTAAAAAAACTGAATGACAAATGGCTTGTTTACTTCGTCTGAGTTGGATGTACCAATCACTTTAGAGTATCCGGGGATCTCGCTCGCGTAACTGAATGGTAGCTGATAGCAAGGCTTTCCGCATACTACACTACGAAATGGTAGTAAAATAAAATATTTTAATACTATTTTCTTATATTTACGCGAGAAATTGATATTTTTTTATAGAAAATATATAATGTTTATTGATAGAAACCATGTGTAGTTACTATGTACATTGTACATATGTATATTGTACATATGTATATTGTATATATTATACATATAATGACTGTTCAGACTTTAAAAATCAAAATATGTTTATCCCATATCTAATACCTTATATACTTTAATAATAATAATAATAATAAGCTAAGCTAACGGTGTGGAATTTTTACATTTTATATATTAAATATTAATTACTTAAAAAAAATTAAATCGATACGATTCAAATGAACTATATCACTTCCATTTGAAAAAAGACCCTTCAAAGCCATTTCTTTTATAATATATCAGAATTTTCATATTCACATTCATATTTAAACATATAAATATACTTTATGGAGAAATTTTTATTTTTTTATGTATCATTTTAAAAATTTATTAAAATATATCTAAAACTGAAATAATTGCGAAAATATTGACTTCAAAATTGCGCTTGTAATAACTTTACACCACACGTCCTAAAAGATCGTAATTTTAATTTATTTCCCAGCCATTTATTGATACGAGTAGATCTCAAAAACTCTTTCACAAATTTATTAGTGTTGACCAAAATCAATTGCGCTAATTGTGATATTAAAAATATCATCTAACTCCATTCATCATAATATTGTATGTACTGCAAAATTAGATATACCTACTCGTAACTATTGTATTTTCCCTCTATAATTATAATGTTACCTTAAATACAGATTATCTCAGTAATAAGGGCCATTCTGTCTGTAAGGATTAGTAGTATTTAGTTTCAAATCCCTTAAAGCTTAATTACTAAAAATGTCCTCCAAGGGCTGTACAAGAGAGTATTATTACAAATTATTTTTCTTTTTTTATTTACACAATAGAAAGCTCAGTTTTTTAATATAACTAATATTTGAACTTCATGCGGTTATGTAAGCTTAAAATAGCCTACTTGTAATCCTAGGTTATTGTAAAATCCGTAACAAGGAAACACAAACATACACATACATGGCATGTTAAATAAAAAAAACACTAGTCTAAATAAATATTATGATATTTACCAAAACACTTCTAATGAAGTTCCAATCTTATATTTAGAGGAAAGTAAATCAAGTAATATGATTATGAATAAGCACACAGCATTGTAAGCTTTTGAAGTAGACTTAAGCTCTATATATCTTCGTTTGCGCCGAGCTTTATACTATCGTGGGACCGAAGACCTGTCTCGCCACAAAGCCTGAAGGAAATCTTTTCCTAAGGAACAGTACAGTAGTGTTACCCTGGATTACCTTCACTTGACAGTTTGAAACGACGTATGCGTTTTAAACGTATGAGAATTCGTTTTTTCTTTTACGAAATACGATACGTATAGTATTTGTATACAAAACACAGAAAATGTACTTAGTGAAATACATAAATAGTTGTTCGAAAAATGTTACTTAAGAACTGTAAATAAATATGTTGGGACATTATTGCACACAGCGCCATCTAGTTCCGTGGTAAGCTACGAAGGAAGCTTGTGTTACGGATACCAGATAGTAGATATACTACATATATATATATATATATATATATATATATATTATAAATATAAGCACCCATGACTGGAGTACAAACATCCGAATTTAACAAATGAATGCCCCCAGCGTAACCCGTGATCGGTAGCGCAAGAAAGTTGGGCGCCAAGCGTGTCGTCAAATATAGTAAATTATTGCATGCCTATTGCCCAACTCTTATTACCCGGGGTTCTGTGAAATGAAAAAAAAATTGAATATATTTCCATACGGTTTTCTGACAATGAAGAGTCGAGAAGAAAAGTGAAAAGTCAGAAGAAAAGAAGAGAACTCAAATATTTTTTTAATATGTAACCCTTAAATTCGAGGTTCCATATCAAATGCTCCCCTGTAAGAGCTATATAATCGATGGGTATCTAAGAAAATCAATTATACAAACCATAACTGAATTTCTGATTTGGAGCTATAAATTATTACAATTTCAATATTAATTTTCACGATTGAATAATTCGTCTAATATCAATTCGAAGATATCACTTTACCGCGAAACCTGTAATCTAACGAAGCAATTTGTAATACAGGCCTCCGCCTATGCCTGCGGTCATATCGGAATAGTCACCCTTTAACAAGTGCAAGATCTACCCAAAACATCCTGTAAAATAGACGTTCATGCACAATACATTGCTGAGTTCCCTTTAAAATTATTTTAAGTGAAAATTTTGAGGCAGCAATGGTGTGATATATAGAAATATGATACGCTTTTAGAGTTTATTTGGAATAGTTTGGAGTACCATAATAAGGGAAGGGTTAAGCTACCCGCAAATGATCTAAAGGCCTTCGATGGTCGGTTTATTGATTGAAGATTAGATGCTGAATATGGATTCTTAGTGAACGATAGTTTTGAACGGTCATTTGCGACTTAACGGCATGTAAGATTTATTTTATTGGTGTTATTTTCTAACTAAATTTAAAAAATAACATAAAATTACCTTTGTAATTATAGATTTCTCAGATTTTTTATATTTCTTTATCCTACAGTAAAAAGTGTTCTGACCCGAATAAACAGTTATCATATTTAAAATAAATTTATATATTTTTATAATTATAAATAATAATTATAAATAATTAAAAATTTTATATTTTTTTTAATTTAATAAAAGTAGCCTAAGTTACAGTTTATAACATTAGCTATCTGCAAGTGAAAGAACCGTCAAAATCGGTCCAGTCGTTTCAGAGAATAGCCGGAACAAACAGACATACACAAATAAAATTTGATATTTGATATAAGTACC
This sequence comes from Boloria selene, assembly GCA_905231865.2. NCBI lineage: Eukaryota > Metazoa > Arthropoda > Insecta > Lepidoptera > Nymphalidae > Boloria > Boloria selene. Next base: position 6,234,654 of record HG993156.1, read on the forward strand.
GTATATACTTTCATATGCATTTAGTGAAAAGTTGTTAACTTGAAATTAAAAACAGACACTTCAATTTTATTTATGTGTATGATGTGTACTATTTTATCAAAAAAAGCTTACTTTAATAGTATAATAATTAATCAGAAAAAAAAAATTACGAATACTAGAAAAACTACCGGAACAGCTTAATATCAATAACAACGTATTAAACGCCGTCATCTAACGCTCGTGGGAAATGATTTGATAGATTCTTGATTCACAGTTATATTTATATGTTATTAAAACATTCCTGTGTTAATTATAATTATATCGATATTTACTTTTCTAGTTTTTATCATTGAAATGTATACGTTTAAATATAATTCAAACTAAGTCAAGAATGTGGAAATTAAATATTTTTATTAACAAAGGCATGCTAACTAAATTTGTATAGTTACATATTTTAACATAAACAAACTTCTCCTTTTATAATATAAATTTAACTTAAAAGTATGCAGAGCATTTTATAAAATACTAGCATTTCCCGCGACTTCGCACGCGTTATAAAGACAGGAAACCAAATTCTTTCTGAGTAGCGCGGTATGGTATCTCGCAGAACTAACGCCCTTCCCGTTTTTGCAACATTATCCATTGATGTTCCGCTCGTATGTGTCGTAGCGTGATGTAATATAGACTATAGCCTGACAGTGGGACGTTAAAAAGGGCTGAAACCAACTAAGTCTTGATAAGAAAAGAGTTGTGAGATGATGAATGAGAGAGTGAAAAGAGAAATCTTGAAAGAGTAGAGTTGTTTAAAACTTAATAAAGTTAAATAATCCAATATTGCTATGTAAGTGAAAACAATACTATAAAGACTTGGTACATTTTGAAGTTATAATGAAACAATTCACATCTTTCTACGAACTACGTGAAAGAGATGGCAGATTTAACCCAGTTACATTTAACTATACACGTGCAAAACTCAACACTCGAGCTAGTTAAATAGCTTCAACCTTGCAAAAATAGCATGTTGCAAAATCGGTCCTCACGTGTGAATGATAAGATCAGTGAAGCATTACATTGTCGCGATGATATGCTTGCATCACAAATCGCAAATATTTTTATATATTAACTCCTTTAAAAAGTAAAAAACTTAAACTTAAAATAAATTAATATGTTTTGGACATTATTACACACAGAGCCATTTAGTTCTGTGGTAAGCTATGAAGCTTGTGTTACGGATACCAGATAGTTGATATACTACCTACATATCTAAGTTTAAATACATTAATATTATAAATATAAACAAACACCTATGACTGGAGTATTAACATCCAAGTTTAACAAATGAATGCCCCAGCGGGACTCAAACCCGCGACCGCAGGCGCGAGAAGGTAGGGTTATTACAAACTGCGCCAAACGTGCCGTCAAAATATTTAAAGTTATTTTCGTTATTATAGAAGTCCAAGTTAAAAATGTTTATTTAAGAGATTTTGGCTAGGGTTTTGGACTATCGAATGATTCCAGAAAAGATTGTAGGTTCAATTACTAAAATAGGTTTTAAATATTCGTAATATTGTTAAAAAGTATGAGATTTCAGGATATAAGTTATTAGCTTTAAATGTTTTAAGTTGCTTGCGAAATCTTAACAAGATCTGACTAATTTAGCGGACTTATTTTGATTTTTGATTTCTTTACGTTGGAATGCATCAATTATGGCAAGCAAAATTATATAGAAAGAAGTAAAATATGAATAAAATAGAAGTGACACAGAAGTAGGCTCTTTATAATTTAAAAACAAGGAAAAAAAAGAATTAGTGCTAGAATATTCTTTTAATATTCGTCTCAATGCAACGGTATATATATATAATAATATAGTAATATTTTTTACTCAAAGTGGGTCAGATCCATCTAATACCAGTATCAGGTTTTTCGTGTTGTATTTTTATTAAGATCTAACTGAAATCTCTGTTGAATAGAGGTGAGAGAGACGAGTACCTACTTCAAAAAGTATGACTTAAACGATTAAAGCTTATCTGAAAAACATAGTAGAATTTTTATTTCACACTGTTATTTATTAAATACAGCCTACTCATTTATAGGCTATAATATATATCAACGCATAGTATAATAAAACCTCTAAGAATTTGGTTTGCGGCCTTCAGAACGCGGGCGGAGTCGCGGCAAATTTAAATACCTTAAATATACAAACTTGGCCTAACTAATTTTTAGGCCTTAAAAATTATTATATTATGCTTGCATTTGCACTTTTGAAGGGCCGTCCTCAAAAATTGTTTGTGATCTGCTTGAGTTCTCTTGAAGCAGGGGTTCATGCGCAGTCGCTTTGCTTGCACTCGCATAGCTCTCTGTTTCTCTCGTACTAACTTGTATGTTTCTTAATTATTGTTAAGGTTGTAGTCCTAAAAGTATTTGTTAAAATTGATCAAAATCTCTGATCAAAATATTATCTATATAAATAAAAATGAATGTTGCTAACCGCAAAACTCGAGAATGGCTCGACCAATTCGGTTATCTTGTTTGTAGAAGATTTTAATAATAAAAAAAAGGAAAAATAAAAATTCGCTCGCGACAAATTTAGGGACGAATTCGAGCGAAGCGAGGGTGAGTCGCTAGTTAAAAATATTGTAAACATGCATTAGTACTCCGATATTTTACTACAATATAATAACTCTTATAAAGTTATAAAAAAAGTAAAGTCATAAAAACGGAGTAAAATCTCTTAAAAATGAACTTTGATAATATTAAAATTGTATTCATTTTTAAGGTTTTACATTTTGTTATCAAAATTTTACATCATAATCTATACATACAATAAAACTCTCAGTCGAAATTTTCTACTAAACATTTTTAGGACCATCTTGTTGAAATAGTCATGTTATGGATACAAAGGCTGTATTTTTTTTTGATATTTTTTCTATCTGTTTCGCATCACGACGGCATATGACATGGATGAAATTTGATTTGGATGAAATTCGGCATGATGATAGCTAGTTATCCGGACTATATAGGGTCTTCAGAAACTATACAAACTGTTAAAACGTACTTAGGGACTAATCCAAGTGAATACAAGAAAGTGGCTCGCTAGTATTTAAATCAGCCTCTCTTGAAGACTAGACTAGACTCAACCATTCAAATCTTGCTCTAATTTGGTAGAGATTTAGAATCGTAATTATTATAACTAAGTATAAAATATGCTTAAAACAATAAACAAAGTTTACAATTTAAGGTTAGCTCTTATTTCTTGCAATTCTTAATTAATTTAAGTACTAGTTGTGTTTCAATTATATTTGGATTAGAGAAGAAGCCCATTACTAAAGTACCTACTGGAGAGATTAATTTAAAATTAACTATCATTAACAGACATTTTGTTGAATCTCAGACCTAAGCCTGAGTTACTATTCTACAGAGAAAAAACTTATGAAGTCACCAGACGGTAAACATCAGGTATAATATACCTAAGAGATATCCTTTAGAAATTCATATTAAAACGAGATTTCCTCTTTCAATTACATACAGATGCCTCTTGCGTTGGGAATAGAAATAAAATTTCGAATTTTTACTTTCGACTTGTATTAATACTAGGGCTAAAAAGTAATATAATTAAGTGAACTCCTTCGTAATTCGGAGTCGAGCAATGCTTTTGACTCTAAAGTATATAAAAAATAATTTTTAGCCACTATAAAACGAAATCCTAATTGAATTGACGAAAAATTTCGAGAGCTAAGTTAAAAGAATATGTCAAAAAATTACTTTTTTAAGTTTGAAGCAAATAATTTAATTTTAAAGTCAACCTACCTCAGAGAAATTTTGAATTTAAAATTTGTAAGACACGAATAGCTCGCTAAAGAGAGCACATGGAGGGGGAAGTATAAAAGGCGGTGTAATACATGTTTCATTATCACTATTGTGCTAGCCGAGTCGCCGAGTAGACGTCTCGGCGGCGTTTTATTGGATACTGGGGCCGGGGCGATTTAAAATGAGAATATGCAATGAGGTATCGATTGATAGAGCCCCGTCTCAATCGAGTTTCTGAATAATTTGTATTAAGATTTGAGGACGGTGTTGGTTCGTAATGATTTATATGTTCTGTGAACTGAGAAACATTCCTTTATTTATAAAAGTATATTTTTATAAAAGAAAATTTTAAATTACATAATTTGATTAATACTAGATGGAACTATAGAATTGAAGCTTATTTCAAGAAAAACCACAGTTTTTTACACACATCTATATAAGTTCCAAGCAAAAGAGTATCATACAACAAAGAATGTAGAAGTAGAGTTAGCGATCTGAACTATGACAGATATATAGCTAGAAAAAAAGAAATAATGCCACTTAGATATTTTCATATCAAATGTCAGGAGTATCAGCAAATACAGTTGATGCACGAACACTAATAAAACTTCCGTAATACGATGCATAACTAGTTTCAGATTGTTACGTAGTTTATAACGTGAAACTGCAACTGTGAGAGAATTAGTTCGATACCTGTGGTCTGTTCTAAATTTAGTCAACGTAGGATATAAAGTAATGGCATTCGATAACAGTGTATTTCATGGTGTACTCCAATATTAACCCTTGCTTTAGGATCTAGAATCTATACAGATATACAATATACATATATAAATAGAATTGAAGTGTCTGTTTGTAATGTCAAAATAACAGCTTTTAACTACATGCATATGAAATAATATTCGGTACTTAGTAGATTAATCACATAATATGTTTTTTATTTCTGCTTATGCATGTTTGTGTTATGGTTAATCTCCAAAACGTCTGGCCTGATTTTGACGAGACTTATACTGATAGATAGTTAAAGCTATAAGGAGTACCTACAGAAACATCCAAGGACAGCGAGAGTAAGTCGCTAGTATTCAATAACAATTTTTATATTTAGAATTATAAAATAAATAGGTAAAAATAATATATTATACGTACATTCCATTGTCATACTTACTTAATATTAATTGTTAAACTATTTTCGAATTAAAAGAGAATTTTAAAATACATTGCCACACAAATTGCGTACGAAAATACTCGTTACAGAATTAACATGTTTACGAAATTTAAATTGCGTTAATATTAAACATCAAAATATTATTAATAAGCGAATCATATATAACCATATGAATGCATAATGTCATTAGTTCGATAAACTAAAATACGAATATAAATAATATCACAAGCAATTTCGTGATTAATTTGCTATTCAGTACATTAAATTTCATATATTCGTATCTAGGCCGAAACACGAATAGAATTAAATATATTAGTTTGTCGCTTGTTAGCTCTAATTATCCGGCTCGGAGGACCAGTTGTCGGTCCCACTGTATATTTAATTATGGATGCAAAACAGTTTTATTTTAATTGTACACAAAATATTTAATCAATAGAAGTAGGGTGCGGACTGCGGAGTGCAGTTAAGAATATTTTGCAATTAGCTTATGTACTTGTATGTACGGGGGATGTTTGCAAAGTCTTTTTGGTTACTAGAAAGGATTACAAGTGCTGAATCTTAAACGTACAGTTGGTTAGTTTGTATTTAATTTAGTCTGACGGAGTATGACGAAATGTTTATATATCCATTAGATAAATCCATTAGAGATTATTGTTTTTGTCAAAATATTATATTTTTATCTTACAATAATAATTAAAAGTTTCATGTTATTTTTTTTCATTAATTCATGACGTATTAACTGTGAGTTTCTTATGCTTATGAATTGAAGCGAAATTATTTAAATATATGACAAAATTTTAAGTACTACAAAAGCTAGGATTATGGACAAGGTTTGAAAAAGGATTTTTTACATTTTAAATCGAAAAAGTTGGGTTAAAGATAACCAAAAAAAATATTTAATTTGTTATTGTTTGTCCACATGAATGTAGTCAGGGGTAGAAGTAGTAATTATAAACATTATATCAGTCAATACATCATTATAAATTTAAATCAACTAGAAGCAAGGACAAGATGACACATTTATAATAACAAAAACGAAATTATATTGTTGTCTCTTACATTGTATTCAAAATTTGGTCGACAGAATATATTTCAAATAATTTATTATTTTTTATAGAAATAAACTCTTTATTACGTTATGCATAAGAGCTAGAATTACGTGTTGGTATCGAGTTGAGTGGGTGTATTGTGTCTTTATTAGAGTATAGATGCGTTGATAATTTGAATATCTTCAATTTAATATAACATGAAAATATCATACAATTGTTAATTAATACATATTTATAGAAAAAGCTCGTGGTTCAGCGGTAAGGCGCTCGCTTGGGTAAGCGAGTGAAGCAGATTCTAAAAACCTGGGTCTCACACTTTTGATATTTTTATGTCCGAATCATTTCCAACATTATTAGTTACTACCAATCAAATAAAATTAAAAAAATCATGAGGAAATGTCTGAAAGAACCACGAGTTTGAACCACAAAGGTTGGTGTGGCCAAATCACCCTAGCAGTGTAGTAGTGTAGTTAAGGGAAGCCTACACCCAGCAGTGGGATATTAAAAACGAGCTGAATATATACATACATTTATAGAAGAGAGAATTATATATTCGAACCTAACATACTCAATAGTTTCATTTCTAACTTAATTTGACGATTAAAAACGAAGATGTCTAAAAAGACAGATATTTTTTTAATTAAAATTCCCATACATTTAAAACTGATTCAGTATACAAGTAATATCGTTTATTAATTAAAATTTACGTTTTTGTCTAACCGCAAATGTCACCCAACGTTTGTTTATCGTATCCAATCTATTAGCGCATTAACTATAACATTCATTTTAATGCGCTATTTAAATATTTATGAGTACCATAAACAATATTATTTAAGCCTACAAAGCCCATAAATTATAGAAAATTTTCACATTAAAAAGAACAGCCGCCATAGAGTGAAGACAAGGTTTTAATATTAGACATGAGATAAGGTTCATCATTCACATCAATGTTACAACTGTTTGTACGATTTAAATCAATACCTACTAATGTTATAAAGAAGTAGAGTTTGTTTGTTTGAACGCGCTAATCTGAGGAACTACTAATATGATTCTAAAAATTCTTTTTGCATTAGATAGCCCTTTTTTCAACGAAGACTAGACTATATAATATCATCATAGTCATTCTATAGTGACTTAGTTAAAATGTACTCTCCATAGACCCGTTATATAAAATAGTGACCAAAAATTGGAGAATAACTGTTGGACACAGAGAGGTGTAGGAGGCAGGCCCATAGGCATTAATTACGGAGCTGATGATCTACATATAAGACCTTGTAATTTTTTAAAAAATGTTCTACTTAAAATATATAGTATAGTAATAGTATTTGAAAGACATTCAGAAAATTATACAAGAAATAAATGAAAGTTTCACATAAAAAATATTTCAAACAGCAAAGGTATCTGAATTGAAAGCAAATTGAACATATTTTATTCATAAAGTCGGCATCTATATAATAAATAATTAGGCTGTTTTTGTGTGACGATTAAAATTTTGGAGTCGGGTCGAAAAAAGAAAATATGGCGCTCGTAAACAATAGGTTTGGGTCGCCTCGGGAATGTCAACGGGATGTCGCAGCGAAAAAATCATACATAGATCTAATATAATATTTAAAGTTCATTACTTTAAAGGTAAGCGAAGCGATAGCGATTTTATAGCTTTCTTTTATAGGTAATAAAAGCTTGTATGTGTGTAATTCTTATACTCGTTTAGTTTGACAATTTCGATGATTTTTTTTATTATATAATGTGGTGATTTGATTTTTGCTGTCGAGATTAGATTTTTTTATATGTTTCGATCTTTTTATTTATGTTTTTTAACTTATATCAATCTTAAGCTATCAGTCTTCCCTAACTGTGCCCTAGTAACGAAAATATAGTAGCTTTTTGTTTTAATTAAGCAAGTACTTACGAATTTTAATAATGAAAGCTCTCACGAGTTGGGTCAACATTGTTTGTTGTTGTTAGGTTACTCTATTAGTTTGTATTGATCTTATAAAAATACAATGAAAAAGTTTCGCCACAGTATCTCTATCCCGCAAAACTTTTACTTACTACTTAATGAATAACTAATGATTTCACATAAGGATAAATATCAGGTGAAAGCTATAGCACAGCTCTCAGACTACACCACCCTTATTCTGAAGTTTTCCTTTTATTCTAGCCAAGGGCAAATATTCTTGCTGCCTCGAAGTTTTGTGGAATTAATTAGTACAATTATGCCGGTGTATTTATGTGCACGTTGAAACGGTTCGAGATAGAAATCTGTTAGGCCATGTACGTACTGGGAGGTGATCTTTGTTAGGCTTGTGACTCTTAACATTTATTTTTTGTTTACTCTTTACTCCTACGAGTATGTCAGATTTGACGTCAGCCGCTAAACTTTTACTAGGATTCATAAATCAATACGTTTAATTTAAAATATAATCATTGTAGAGTAATTAAATAAGTTGTGAAATTTTTACCTTTTATACCAAGCCATGGAGACCATCCTCATAATGTAAGTATATTATTAAATAAAGGATTCTTGAAAGAAAGAGAAATTTTGGACCAATTCTACTTATAAATGTACGTCGTTCCTAGTCATAGTCTATCTATGTACTATGTTCTATACAAATCACTTCAGCCAATTTAGTAGGAAGTTGTCACTAACACATACAACATTTTTTATTTAGAAATCTAATAATAACAATATATTTTATTTTATCCTCATGTGTAGCCGCCTTACGCTTAGTGGTTAATTTTTTACGCATTCACATTAAAGGGTTCGATGCCTATCTGACTAATTATAATTATCTCGTTGTCATCTTTCATTTAGAAGTAGTTTGATCGTTGACGTTTGATGTCAAACATATAAATAAAATAATAATAAGATGATTTCGAACGGTCTTCGATATTTGATCAACAGTGATGATAATTTTGTGCATTCGATGTTTATTTTTATGAGAAAGGCCTCCTGTGGTTTCACTATAACGACATACATGTTTAATACTAATGACCTACCCTCGCTTCGCTCGCTATTATAGTACAATAAATTCTATTATTTATAGTGCTAGCTTATGTGTCCAGGTCAAAACCTATCGGTAAACTGAATTTCATCAAAATCCATCCGTATAGGAGTAATCCACACACACGTAGCGTTTCTAATAAGTGCGATCAGTATACTAACATTGATTTGCATCTTCGCTTACTTGGTACACCGATGAAAAATATTCAAATAAAAAAATCTAATCAAAAATAGAAACAAAGTGAAACTTTTAAATTTTTCCTAATATCCTATATTATTTATATATTCGAGGACACGTTTGGCGCAGTTTATACTGACCCTACTTTCTTGCGCCAGCGGTCGCGGGTTCGAGTCCCGCTGGGGGCATTCATTTGTTAAACTCAGATGCTTGTACTCCAGTCATGGGTGTTTATATTTATATTATGTATATTGTATATATTTAAAAACTTATATATGTAGTATACCAACTATCTGGTTTCCGTAACACAAGCTTCCTTTGTAGCTTACCACTTGATGGCGCTGTGTGTAATAATGTCCAAACATATTTATTAATTATTATTATTATATTCTTAAATTTTTAGACTAAAACTTCATGTATAGAAATGACAGTAGGAACCTTTATTGCGTACCTACAGTACCTACTCATTTTAACCGAGTGTTAGAACATAATGTATACATAATGCGAAACAGTTAACAATTAACCTAGGGGCACGCGCGTAATACCCGAATGTCATAGGATTTGCAATCAAAATCCCTTACACGGACAAACGGACAGACGCCCTTATGGAGAACGGTGGATAATTAGAAATTTGACATAAAGGCACCTACAAACTTAAGTACTTTTTGTCGATATTTTTTTGTACAACCAAAGTTAGGTAGTTTGAGAAATATATTTATCGAATCACACATATTGATTACAACAATATAAGCAATTAGATTGTACGATAAAATTTTTTATTAAATTAAAATTAATTTAAGCTTTAGAATTCTCAACAAGAACTACTTACATACGAAAGAAAAAACTTCTTCACTAATGGTTCTCTAATTGAATATGAATATACTGCCATAAATGAAACTACGTATATGCATTTAATTCGATTATCGATTAAACTGAATATTCGTCGTATGTGAAAACAATCCCAACACCACGTACCACTATATTTATAAAAAAACTATAAAGGCTTGAGTTTTCATCTATAATCGAAAATATTGCAACAAAAGACAACTGGCACTGATTTGAACTACGAGACCCTCACTTAGGTCTCCCATATTGTCTGTATAAAAGTATGGACTAGAGGCACTAAGTTCTACCATGACGATATGTGCATGTAAAAAGCTACACTATAAAATTTAGGGTCTTTTAAAATTCAAAGGGTAGTAGCTAACCCCTTCACGAAACGAGGGTGTTTCATTACACCCTACTCTAACAGCATAAGCTTGACTAAAGTTACTTTAGTCAGGATTAACGTAGCGTACACATAGATACATTTCGCTTCATTTTATATTTATTAAGTCATTTTTAACTAGTAATGTCTTATATTCTACACTAGAGATTCAAAAGATTATAAAAATTATCTTTAATATTAACCTACTTTCCAGGATGGCGGACTATGGCCTGATCCCCTTCGTATTGAAGGAAGGCCCGTGCCCAGCAGTGAGATGTTAAAAAAGGCTGAATACCTTAACCTACATTACTTCCTTGATACGCTGCCCTGGCAAGCGAAGACATGGCGCAAAAGTATGTTATTTTAAAAAGGCATATATAATATATAATTGTCTGACAAAATAATATGTTATATACATACATATATAACTAAACATTCGAACAACCTAATACAAGTTCAACGAAAGACCTCTGTATTATATGACAAAGGTTTAAAGTATACATAAAGCTAAAAAGATAAGAAATTAAATCTCAAATATACAATATCCGAAAATTTCACAGTCAAATTACATAAAAACGAAATTTTTTACCGTTTCCGTATTTTTATATCAAAAAAATAATAACTCGAGCCTTAGGCGGTTCCGCTTGACTTTACAAATCGGTTGGCGTGTAGTCGACTTTATTGGCTGGAGGCGGTACCTATCGCCATAATTGGACACGTCAGACCTCATTTGCATAAACCAGAGGACTGTTTTGACCCCACTTTTGATGCCTAATGATAGAACTGGGGGCAGGTGCTTGATTAAATTGTAGCCTTTTGAATCTTTAGTAATATTACGTGTGAGAATATATGTTTATCCGTCATTACATATTATAAAACAAAGGCCACCGCCGCGTCTGCCTGTCTATCTGTTCGCAAAAAACTCAAAAACTACTGCACCGATTTCCATGCTGTTTTCACCAATGGTAGAGTGGTTCTCGAGGAAGGCTTTAGCACAGAACTAGCGCAACCCGCGCTTTTGCACGCGCTAAATCTAGGGACGAGCCCGAGCGAAGCGAAGGTGAGTCGTAAACAGGAATTAGAAGACTATCATATAATTCATTAACATTTTACAATAACTTAGATCAATTATTAGAGAAGTAGTTGCCTAAATCACTTTTGATAGTACTCAGAATATTTAATTACTTTGCAGATTCTTAGGTAGGTATAATAAAAGCTCTTTAACATTAATTTAACAGTAACTATAAGAGTATTTCTATAATACTAAAAATTTTCTATACGTTCTAAGTTTTATTTAATACGACCCTTATTTTTATTACATTTGACCTTTTTTAAAGGCCCACGGCTGGGCACAAACCTCCTACCCCTGTCGTGTCAGGCCTTTTTAGACCACGCACTCGCCAGCCGAATTCACTCCCAACTTGAGTTGGGACAGCGTGTTTTTGGAAGAATAACTAAGTCCATTCAGACATACAGATTTACTGACAATGCGTTCTTACACCATACTTAAGACAAATGGTAGTCATATAGAAAATAATTCGCATTAGAGAATATAAGAGATGCGAGGCTAAGGACTTGAATCCGCTTCACTTGGTTTTCTAAGCAAGCCTATATTAACTGGGCTATCACTGTCTTTCTTATATTATTAAGAGATAATTACAATATATTTTGTAAGTGTTAAATTTAAATTATTTTATGATAATTAATAGTTTAAAATTTTGTACACTATTAGACAACTATGTCATTATTACCTACAAATGTTAATCACTCCATCCTCACATTTGATTACGGCCTTACATACTTGATACATGTTCAGGGCTGTCATAACCTAATTATTATTCATGAAATTTGCCTCATTGACTAATTTTCCAGCTGATTCTATAGCAAGAGGTACTAGGTTCGATTTTTGAATAGGAGTCAGTCGTGTTGGCAGTTTTGTATTAAATCCATCTCAAACGTTTTTATTTTAATTATAAAAATGTATTTAAAACTTTCATTAGTCGAATTTTGAACTACTTATAATTGAACTACTCTTATGCGACTGTAAAAGTTCAAATGTCTTGTAATGTCACTTACAACTTCAATTTAAATCGGCTGGACTAATGTAGATGAAATTTAGTATATAATAGATAAACTAGACTTAGACGAATGTTCGCCTTAGATATATTAGTTTTTGATGTATATTTTAGTCGTATTATATATGTAACTATATATATATGAAACTATATTCGCACTGTAACAAACATGATTTAACAATAGATTAATAACCAATTATAAACCTTAGCAAACATAATACACAAAATCTTCATTGAAATAACGTACCATAATATCAGTTAATAAAGTCGACAACCCTCATTCTCACTCATCTAATTACGATCTACTAGGCCATTATTACGAATGCTTTATTCATACGAAGAATGAAGTTGACAATCTGTACGACGTTAATTAAAATTTGACTAATTAATTGAACATCTTATTAACTTTATATATAAAGTATATATATCTATATGCGAGTATATAATAAAATTCTAACTGAGTCGAATGTGTATATTATTGTTTTTAAGAAAATCTAATATATAAAATTCTCGTGTCACGGGGTTCGAACGTGAACTTCTCCGAAACGGCTTGACCGATTCTCATGAAATTTTGTGAGCATATTGAGTAGGTCTGAGAATCGGCCAACATCTATTTTTCATCCCCCTAAATGTTAAGGGTCCACCCCTAAATTTTTTTTTTAATTTTTAGACAAAATTTTTAGTTTTTATTTTTTTATGATACAACATACAAAAATACATACAATCCTAAATTTTCACCCTTCTACGATCAACCCCTATTTTTCCAACGCGATTTTCTTAGCAATTAAATAAATGAACGCGGGCGAAGCCGCGGGTACAGCTAGTCTTATATAAATAGCTTATAATAATAACGTTAGGAGCCAAATCCATTGTTTTTAAAAATTTTGTCTGTCTATCGGTCTGTCTGTCTATCACAAAACTCATCACGAGAAATTCACTATACAGATTTCGATGAAATTTGACATAATGATGCTTTTTAGCGGGAAAATATCTCATGTACCTTCGTATTAGCAAAGCAGTAAGTTAAAATAAATTAAACGGTTTTTATAATTTAATTTATAATTAAACTAGCGACTCGCCCTCGCTTCGCTTGGGCTTTTTCCTAGATTTAGCACATGTAAAGCCGCGGGATCCGCTAGTTATGCATATAAACCTTCTTCCTGAATCACTATCTATTAAAAAACCGCATCAAAATCCGTTGCGTAGTTTTAAAGATTTAAGTATACATATGGACATAGGGACAGAGAAAGCGACTTTGTTTTATACTATGTAGTGATTCTAATAAAAGTAGCCTTAGTTACTCCTTATAACATTAGCTATCTGCGAGTGAAAGTCCAATCAAAATCGGGCCGGCCGTTTAGAGATTAGCCGGAACAAGCAGACAGACAGAAATTACAAAAATACATTTTTTGATTTCAGTAGGTACCTTATATACTTTGATACGCATTTAGTGAAAAGTTATATTAAATAATATTCACAATTAAATTTTCCTGTAAATGCCTTCAAGGCGTTTCAATTAAGTACAAATCACTACGCCAAATGTCACGTAAAATAAAATTAATATTATGTATAAGACCTTTAGTCATCTTTTCAATTAATCTTTCGAACTTAGAACATATAAAGTTATTTTTCTTTTATCAATATTGTATAATTATTAATTATATAATTATTGAAATAAGTTTACATTTGTATTACTACAATCTATCAAATATTTACGCTAAGTGAGATTCGAACTCATTAACTTCACCCTAAAGTTGAGATACTGTAAGACACCGTCATACTAATTAACTTGTTTTCATAAATATAATTAATTTGCATCCTAACCACTACCAAATTATTAGAGGAACTAATCCGTCATTTTGTCAGCTGAGTACATACGATAAGTTATCAAGTATCTGCAGAACAACAGGAGTTTAACACTCACATACTCATGCTTTACGGTTGAAGACGAAAATTAACGATCATATTAGAAGTGATAGCCCAGTGGTAATTGCGTTCGCTTGAGAAACTGAGAAAAGCGGGCTCAAATTTTCATGTTTTAATTGTTTCCAATATGGTTACCACGTGTGTTACAGTGAAATAAAACATCGTGATGAAGCAATTATTTGAGTATGAGAAGTTCACCAAATCGCACTTCGCCAGGGTGTTAGACTATAACCTTGTACTTGTAACCCCTTGTATTGAAGGAAGGTCCGTACTGGGACGTTAAAAAGGGTTGAAAAGTTTCAGTTATAATATAATTCTAAGCTAGTTGTAGTTATTTTTTATTGAAACTATAGGTATTCTTAATATTGGCTGGCTTTACATAGTGATACATGGATATAAAAAAAATAAGCACTGACCTCCATTTTTGTAGTCGGGTTATCGATGCTAAGTTGTTTTTAGGTAAAAATAATAATTAGTTTAATATATAATTATAATAGTTTTCTGAACTTACAATTTACATTATACCATATCAGAAGCATACTAGTACCCACGCGTTAAGATTTCTAAATGTAATAAATTGCAGCCAAATTATGTTACCTGAAACAAAGAAAAAAAAATGAATTATTAATTAAAAAATAAATTAAGGAAGAATATACCTACATATGTACAATAGTATAACTAGTGACTCACCCTCGCTTCGTTCGAGTTTTTCCCTACTTTTAAAATTTTTTGAACGGAACTTACATTCTTTTTATAAAATAAAAATAGCTTAAGTCACTACATACAAAATCAGCTATTTGCCAGTGAAGTTCCGTCAAAAATTATACAGCCGTTACAGAGATTAGCGGGAACAAACAAACAAATCTACAGACAAATAAATATGTAAAAAAGTGTTTTTTTATGATAATTATATTATTTATCTATATATAAGTATAATATTAACAAAAATTATAAAAAAGCAGCTTCCTCATCCTTATTACGAACCAAATGACGACACTTCACAAAACTAAGTGCGGGCTAAAAGTAAAATTTTAAACAATTCATTCATGTTAAATTAACTTCTACAAAATTCCTTTGTTAACTAATTACTTATACGGAGTTACGATGTCACGCTTAAAACAATTCAATACACGAACAATCCATGTAAATAAAAGACCGTATACATTATTATAAATCAGTTCCTTTTCTGATGACTGAAAAATGACAATTAAACACAAAAGATAGCCCAAGCATTGTAAGGTACCTTCTAAGAAGCTATAAAGTTTCGTCCCTGCGGTCATTTGTTTTGTAAACAGTGCGTTCTCAATAGTTATTTTTACCAATTTTAAATTCTATTTCAGTAGTATTAGAGTTGTAATTTATAGCAACTTAAAAGTATTTTAATGCTTTGTATGTAAGAGTAAAAAAATATCACCTAAAATGGTTCAGCATTTTTTTCGTCAGTTGTATTATGTGTGAAATTTCAAGCACGTGGACAGAAGTAATTTTGAAGTATAAGAATAATATCTAGGGTATTATTAAAAAGTTTTATTTACAAGCATTAGCTAATCTAAAGCAAAGAGCAAGGGATCAAGATCGATAGTTATTAATCGAATCGAAAATCGATAGGTATACCTACTTAATAAAAATTAGTAAATTTAAAAGTAAAGTAAATTTAAAATGCGAAAGTGTGTGTGTGTGTGTGTGTGTATATTTTTTAACATTTTCAGGTTAAAATTGCTGAACGTGCCAAGCTAAGCCTTGGAATAACCCATACCCTACGGTAAAGTCAAATATTTAAGGAGTAAGAACGCACTTGAACGAAGGTGATTCACTAGTAAATCATACAAAAACATTAGATATGTAACTAAGGCTTTATTCATTTAACTATGTAAGAATTGAATCTAAAGAGAATCATGTAAAAATATCACTAAACCTAAACCATAAAAGCGCAGTAGAATACCATACGCCCTCATTCCATGTGCTTAGAAACTGTAATAAAGTACATTTACGTCGCTAAGACCTCTCTCTCCGGTGAATATTATTAAGATTCTTCACATTCGGTACGTAGGGTCGCCATCAGAATAATGTTTGAATAACATGTTTATTGGCAGTGAATGAAATATTGTATTTTGTATTCCTTTATACTATTTATTTGCAAATAATATATCATATTAATAACTAGCCTTTCCCGCGGCTGCGCTCGCGTTCAAAAGGCTGAAAATCAAAAGAAATATTTTTCTCCCGTTTTTGCAATATTTTTCATTGATGCTCCGCTCCTATTGGTCGTAGCGAGATGTAATATAACCTATAGCCTTCCTCGATGAAAGGACTATCCAACACAAAAAGAATTTTTCAATTCGGACCAGTAGTTCCTGAGATTAGCGCGTTCAACCAAACAAACAAACTCTTGAGCTTTATAATATTAGTATAGATTTAGCCAAATTTTAGTATAGATGTATTCAGCTCTGTTTAACTTCCCATAGCTGGGCATGACCCTTCTATCAATATGAGGGGTATCAGGCCACAACACTGGCCATGTGCGGGTTGGCGGACTACACATGTCTTTTAAAAACTTGCTGAGTTCTCTCAGATATCTAGATTTTTTTTCATCGCAAGACGTAATAATTATGTTTGAAATGATTGGCCCATGTAAACATCAGAAAGGCCAAACCCGAGATGTGAACCCGTTTTACAAGCAATCGCCGTACCAGTGATTGATAACTGATATTTCGAGATTTTCCTAAAATTAGTGTGCCAAAAGAACACACATCAGAATGCGGCATTTTTCCAACTCTATTTCTCTATTTCATCACTATTACATTGTATTTTATACGATATGTGTGAAAATCGCCTTATTAGTATACAAATACTTATAACTAAATCCGATAGATCTTTGTCGTAAGTCCTAACAAAATTCTATGAATGGTTATCTCAGGCGTACGATCCAGAAGGTTACGATGTGAGATATTCACACCCCACAGTACTACGACACGGATGCGGTGTAGATTTAATTATTCATTTTTTATAACTCACCACTTCCTTTTATTGTATTAATATGTTAGTTTATTAGTTTACGCCACCCATATTGTATTTGTTTTGTTGAAAGTTATGGGTAATACTAAATTCAGTGTGATGATAATGATGGGAAGTCAATGACAAATCGCACTCGCACACTATTGGTTCCGAACCATCTTACAAAATGTAAATCTAGGTACTAATAGATTTTTTTTTAATTTGAAATTACCCAACCTATGTTTTTTTTCTTATAGTAGCAACAAGAATACAATTTTGTGAAAATTTCTATACAGTTCATGAGATAGAGCTCGCTGACAGACAGACGGATAGCGGAATTAACATACAGGACACAGAATTTCAAAAATACTACAGTATGTACCTATCTGAGTATAATATAAGAGCATTTTGTCTGTTGAGAATCGAACTGATTACCTACGTCGAATATATTATACTACAGCATCGTTTATACAAACCATAATTATAGTATTAATAAAAAAACTTTAATGGCTTTATTATAATTTGTACAATATTCTATTCATAAAATGCCACCGACACAGCACTCATTAAAATGTCGTAAAATGCATCTGACCTAAATATCGCTTGTAATCTTTCTATATTGGTCGTTTTATAACTTAGCTTAAGTTTTAAAGTTAAATAAAGACATTATAATTTCTTAGGTTATTTCATATTTTATATGTACCCAAGACAATGGTTTTGGATATTATTACGATTCAAATGTATACAACCAATAATCTAAATAAGTCGAGGAAAAATTCAAAAACATAGTTTTTTTTTAAATTAGAAATAAGAGATAGAGATAGAGACTCTGTTTATTTTATTTTTTTGTTTGTAATGCGCCTATTTTGGATCAATTTTAAGTTACTTATACCAACCCCAATCCTCACACAAATAATATTAATAATTAATCTTATTATAATATTACATAACAAATTTTTATTATGATTTATTTCAAGGATTTATTACATTAAAAATCAACATTTCATCTAAAAACAAAATTTGATCCTTATCGTTACAGCCGTTTCTGATATACACAAAATAAATATAAATACTTACATAATTGCTCAATTGATGAAAGAATAATCAGTTACAAGCGTGTTAAAATCTTGTTAATAACCTAATATTTTTACAACTTGATAAGCCATAAAAGGTAACTTAACAGACGACCAAATCAATTTTTCTAATAAAACACTTTATTTCATGTAAATGCGCCGTCCATTTATATTCTAACTTCGTGGCTTCGCATAATACGCGCTCGATTGCAGTTCCGATATTGAGAACAGCGTAGCACCTACACGGCGACATGGTGAGTGTCGGATATTGCATACATTAGGGCACATAGTGTGGCAATAAAATATGCTTATTTATTTTATAATAAAATTATAACGCATTTACGGTGAATTTATTTGAATAAAATTTATTAAGATAGGTATTTAAGTCTATTTCAAACAATAGTTGATAGACAAACTAAAATTTGCAATTTCGTAAGGTAAACATACATCTGAAGATGCGTTTGGCTCAGTTCGTAGTGCCAGCGGTCGCGGGTTCGAGTCGCGCTGGGGGCATTTATTTGTTGAGCACGAATGTTTGTACTCCAGCCATGGGTGTTTATATTATCTAATAATAGTATTATATATCATGTATTTATTTATAGTTATATTATCTGTGTACCTAGTGTATGAACTATCTGGTATTCGTAACACAAGCCTCGTAGCTTACCACGGAACTAGATAGCGCTGTGAGTAATAATATCCCAACATCCCTACAAAGGACTGAATAAAAACATATTACATATAAAAATTTTATATTTTCTATAATTAAATGTGATTTCCGAGACAATTGTAGTGACAGACATTATTATCGAAACAGAGGCTAAAAACTATTGGACAGATAAGGATGAAAGTTTCTATGACGATAGTCTGTTATCCGGATCAACATATATGATAGGTACTTATAAATGAAACTAGCTTTTCTTTAATATTTTGTCGCCGACTTATTTTATTTTTTTTTGTCACGGGAGAGACTGAGTTTTTGATATGACCATGTTGTGACCATGAAACGTCAGAAACCAAAAATCAGTTTCATTTATAATGTCAAATATTCGCGTAAACCTAAGAAAGTATTATGTAGGATACATTTTATTACGGTAAAATATGTAATCTCTGAGAAATCTATACTAACCGTTAAAATGTCCATAGGGTCTAGGGACGAACTCGAGCGGAACGAAGGTGAATCGATAGTTGTAAATAAATCCTATTTGAAATTTTAGGTGACATGAACCTCAACGCATTAAAAAAAACAAACACACTGTATATATACTATAACATTTTATTTGACGTATAAATTTTAAAGCGAACCGTTAAATTGAAGGGACATTTGGACCAACAAAGTATCTTATTTCGAAAAAACTTAAGGTGCTCCCTTTTTTCTTGCACTAAATTTGTTATTTAAAACTAAACTTTATTTTCTTGAATTACGATTCATTTTTGTAAATATTGAGTAAAGTATTGTATTAGTAAGATTATGTTTAAAAACGAGGGTCAGGATTTTTGTTAACAAAAACTCTGTCGTCGGCACAATAAATTAAAATATTCCAATACTAATTTCAATTAGTCATTCAAAAATAAGCTTTATATCTATTGAAATAAGTCTTAAATACATTTTAATAATAAATGTACTTGAAAACCGCTTCCTCTTTCACACTAATCATGTACTTTGACTTTTGTCATATTTATTAGAAATTTAAAGCGCTTTGTTATTACATTAAATCAAAATACAATAGTAGTACGATCAAAATAGACATTTTAATTGGCAATGATTTGCTGAAAATGAGCTAAAAATTGATTCGCAGGTAGATTTAACCTACATAATAATTATATACATACTCGGTAGACTAAATCTATAAATTAAAAAAATAAATTGCATTTCTTTAGTATCGCCTAATCTCAAAAACGAGTGGACCTATATATAATACGTAACTATTTTTTATTTTATTAGATGTATATCAGGGGTAGTTTAGTACATTAACAAAATTAGGAAAACCCTAAAAACAGCTGAAAAACAAAATGTTCAGTATTTCAGAAGTTATTAACCGTTAAAGCTTCCTACTACAATTAGTAACGAACCCGAGGAAAGCGAGGTAGACTCGGTAGTCTATACTATAATACTATAAAGAGGAAAGGTTTGTATGTAAGTATGTTTGTAACGAATTGGCTCAAAAAGTACTGGACCGATTTTAAAATGCTACATTATCACTGATTAATATAGGCTATTTATAACGCAAGAAAAAAATGGATCCCTACTAAAACTAGAATAACAGTAGAGAAGGAGGAGTGCACGCCGCACATAATATATGAAATAGGTAGCCACGCGGCTCAGGAGTATATTAAAGCTGGAGTAATTTTGGAGAATTTTCAACCCAGCGAGTGATCGAATGAAGTATAGTAGAGATGAAGTAAAAAATGAACGCGGACAAAGCCGCGAGTATTGCTAGTATGTATAAAAATCGATACATTTTCTATGGACTCCAAAACGTCAGGAACGTCTATCAAGTTAAGGAATAACCTTATAATTTTTTATAACCTTAAAATTTTTACTTGTCATTGTTTCATGCACTGATTAAAATAAAAGAGCGTACGAAAAAGAATGCATACTAAACGTCTTTCTAACGAAGGCTTCATAGCCGTCTTGGTCATAATGTACAATTTTTCAGAGACAATCGGTTAATCTCAGTTAATTTAAAATGCGGAATCTTGAACTCGCCTTGTAATGAATGGACGAAGTTTGAAATTAAGATCTGTAAAGGAAATCTTTTTGTTTCGCTTAAACACCGTTCTTAACGACTTAAGCGTTACAGTACTGGGACTTCGCAATTATAATTGTTTTATTTTATTATTTCACGAATAATTCAATATTAAAAAAAATCACTTCTTCCTTTAGTATTGCGGGTTCGATTTCTACTCAATGTAAATTCATAATACATGTTTGCTATAATTATGTAAAAAAACTGCTATAATAAACGAAATAGATTTTAATAATTAAATAGAATGTTTACAATAATTTATTAAAATCATTAAGAATGAGTTTTAAGACAGGATTTTAATAAATTTATTTTATATTTCATATTTTATTTTAGATTTATTTTAGATTTCATATTTTATTTTATAAAATTTATATTTATGATAATTATTAACAAAATTATATATTATGATTCTCATCTATATAAATAAAAATGAATGTTGGTTAGCGCATAACTCGAGAATGGTTCGATCAATTCGGCTAATATTTTTTTGTATGTCCCTTAAAGCCCACGGAGTGTTTTTATAATAAAAAAATAAATAAATAAAGCAAAGTTTGTAAAAACTTATACAAAAGGGTGTACCTAGGACGAACCCGAGCGAAGCGAGGGTGAGTCACTAGTATAACAATATGTTATATATTGTATTGAGATTTATTTTAGCGGGAATAAGTAGCAATAATATACAAAATACGTATACATATCTATGCACATACAAAATTTAGTATATAAATATCACTAAAATCAAATTAAATATGAATAAAAGTAAAGCCAAGAAGTATAATTCTTGTTTGAATTAAACGCTTCTGTCTAATGAGATGAGACACATTGGCAGCCATCATTACTTAATATACGGTAGGTACGTTAAAGTAGTTAGTTTTAAAGCCGTTGGTAATCAGTGAACCATACATAAAAGTCCATGTAAAAAGCTTATCCGGGAAATCGAACCCGTGCCGCGGCAGGCTGACAGAGAGCCCTATGAAGTGCTGTAACACGATAGTGAAGCATAGCAGGTGATGTCCATTTGCTGTGAGAAAAAACTGCCTTTTGGTTAAAAATATGCAAAAAAATGTCTAAAAAATGTAGGTGACATGTGCGGTTCAAGGCTGGGGTACTTTGAAAGTGAGGCGTGTGTGAGTTTTTTTAATATTTACTTTAGTTAGAAACATCTTTCTTTTTTTTTATTAAATTTTTGTTATCTTATTAATTATTATTAAATCTAACCCATAAAAACATTTATATTTAATTAACATACATAAAGTTTAATTTAACCACCTTCCTTATAGCCTTTTAAAGTAAAAGTCCCGTCGAAATCGATCCAGCCGTTTCGGAGATTAGCCGAAACTATCAGACAGATACAAAAAAAATGTGTTTTCTTCATAACTATATTTACAAATCTGTATACATTTCCACAAGGGTTTACAATTTTATGTCTTAACATATACGTCATGTAACTAAACTCTTTAAGCATAAAAGCCGTCACTACAAGTAGTGGTTAAGATCGAACGCCTTTCTAGGACAACATGCAGTGACGTGTGCAGTGTTGAGAAATTATGAAGCAAGTATGTTTTACACGACGCGATGTTAGATTTTATTATTTCTTATACTTATGTTAATAATATATCCTGTAATAATTTAATGCCATATATTAAATAACCATTTTTATCCCGAAAAAATGTAGGTACCGTTCCCGTGGACCTTTTTTTAATTTTCATTAGCGAAGAAATACAGCATCGCTATTATAAAATAATCCGTAAAAAGTTTGTACATGCATCAGTTACGGATGATCAAGCCAAAACGACTGGACGGATTTTGATAAAGTTTATTACGCAGATAGACTATGATCTGGAGTAACACAGGGGCTATTGGGCTTCTTTACAAATATTTAATCTTACTTCTAGTGTCATGTTTGTAGTAGTTATATTTTCACACTTTTCTGTGTTCAGTAAGATTTGGCATTAACACAGTTTACATTATAACATGATTAATACCTTACCTAGTGACCCGAAAAATCCCGGAAAAAAAACCCTTTTTTAATACAGGTTAATCCTATTCATAAAGACGTTCAAATTTTTATTAACAATTATAGTCGAATTTCCATTGGGCTAACCCTAACACTAATTTGAATCACGGGTCAACTTCTATTAAATTATGTTATTTTTATATTATTTATAACAAATACACTATGGCATTTCAGGCTTGTTGCTCGATGAAATCCCGTAACTTTAGAAAGTTTCAAACATCCGAGTGATGCGAATAGTCGTACCCATCGCATACCAACGCTCTGGAGCGTGCCTTTCGCACTATCGGATACACTTCGACATTTACAGAAAATTTATAATTATACTTATATATTGGTAAAAAGGTAAGGCCTAAGGTTCTTTATAAAGCATAGCTTTCTGCTTTTGCTTCGCTTCGCTTTGTATAAGGTAAGTTTATTTCTGGAAATTTATAATTAAATATAACAAAGCTTTTGCTGAACTTTCTAGTAATCTAAGAATACTTAGAATTAAATCGATAATACCAGTAATCATCACGTGCATCCTCTTTAAAATAATAGTGTAAAAAAATTGTAATTCATATCTGGACGAAGCATACGTTAACATACTTAAGTATCAACCCATACTAATATTATAAATTTAAAAGCCTTTACACTTGAACCGTTTAACCTATTTCGATAGAATTTGGCAAGAACATTGATTCAGTTTAATTTTATATAATTTCTATAATAAATATGTAACTTTAACTAGAAATCACTCATCAATGTTCAACATCACCTACAATTTCAGACCACAAACCTTAAAGTATTGGAAATATCTTAGCATCGTAAACTAAACTCATCTTGCCAACGCTTGAATAAGCCTGCGGTTTATAGAAATGTTCGAGCAAATATAATACGCCATAAAATGTATTAGATTATTAACTATAGCTGTATTGTTGGGTCGTAAAAGGGGTCGCTGAATGGTCTCTTATACATATATCAAATAGTGCGGGTTCATTACCGGTCAAACTAGGTTTTAAGACTATGTGAATATGTGAGAGGGACAAAAAACATAGTATATGTGTTACAAAAATAATAGAGTACTCTTTCATTTCACCAATTGTCATCATTCTCTTCATACACGGAGGAACCTCGCACTTTTGAATCTAACTTTCTTAACAATAAATACTTCAGAAGTTCTTTCGGAATAAGGCTACTAAATAAGTTTTGTAATACAAGTGAAGTGCTAATAATCGTCTAAGCTTAGATATGAAATAGGAAAATGCGAGTTAATCGAAAAACCTTATTTTAGACGATTTTTTATAATCTTGGACTACGTTTTCAAAAATTATTCCTGGTGCGTTCTACATTTAATGAAAATTTCGTTCCAAAATATGTAACAATTGTGCTTTCAGGCAAACAAAGCTGCAAAAATACCCTAGTATATATAACATATGAACGGTATATCACAAAGCATTAAGACGTGCAAACAGAACAGCTGATCTATTTCGCTTGACCTCCTTCTATCCATTGTCCTTTCAACTTTTTGTGCGCAAGATTAATGTGTTTGATAGATATCCTTATTTACAAAAGAATGAAATTGAAAAGTTCCAAAGCGAATATTTAGTACTGTAGCTTGCAACATCGGGTACAGTAGGTTCAGTATCCGCTTGAAGCAAATATTTATATTGACAGAACTTCCTATGTTATGTGTTAAAATGACGACTTGGTCAGACGACTTGGTCAAAATCGATGGGGTCTTCCTGGATGATGGACAGAAAACCTTTGAAGCCCTATGTCCAGTAGTGTATTTGTTTGTAATGAAACGAAATGAACGTATATAATGTATAACGTGCTTTAATTATAAAAATTGAAAGTACAGAATGACAGACAACTAGAGAACCTATTATTTGTACGATTTTTAGCTTATTTGCATTTTCTAGTTTACTATGAAATAGTATCATTTCTTTAGAATTGAAGTATAAAATTTACATTTCGTGATATAAAATATAAAAAGCTGATCAAAATGGAAGATCTTGAGAAATTTCATAATTTGGCGCAAAACTTGGTAAGTTTTCTCATTACGAAACCAGTGGGCTGTGAATAGTAATGTGGTGATTTTAATAATTCTTCGTTAAATTTTAGTTTCTATACACATTCTAAATCGAAGCTTTTACTTAAAGGTTAAATATATAAGCTATTCATATCCTATTCAGCCCTTTTTAACCTCCCAAAGCTGGGCACGGACCTTATCTTTAGGGGGATTAGCCTATAGTCCACCATGCAGACCAAGTGCGAGACCTAGATTTTCCAAGACACATGAGACAAGTGGTAGGTATTACTATTACTATATTTTCACGTACGAAAACATCAGCGTATTTGCGCAACCATTTTTTCCACAAGACAATTTTTTTCTTTGTTTGTCAACTGATTTTTTCTTTAGTAGCTATTGACGAGCTTTAGCGTTATCAATAAAAAAGTTTGGAAACTTGTCGTTTGTCTTTAAATGACATCATTTGAGTATGCCTAGATGAATTTCAAAGGAACTTTTTATAGCAAGATAATAAAATAGCAAAAGGTCAAGTTGAAATATACGTACAATAATAAGAATTTATTTCTAAAATTCCGCTTCACCTTCCTTCAATTTGATGCTGACGAAATGTAGCTTTATTTATATTTAACTAACCTATAACCTAAAGAGAAGACCAATAGTAGTTAGTAGCTTCGAATTTTAATAGTGTTTTCAAGGTAAGTAGAGATTGTTTTCACTAGCTGGCTTAATAATGGACGTAAGTATAACCGCTTACATAAGCCTAATATAGTATTGCACTTTATAATCATTTATGCCATTATTGCTTTAGATTATTATTGTTAATGCAAGTTTTCACTGATTATCGCTATAGATTTTTTGTATTTCCCAGGATATACTAAAAATTCGGTAGAAACAGCGGTTGACGAAGACTAGAGACGGCGCGAGAAACCCTCAGTTACATCAACACGGCTTTAACGTTCGATCGGAATATTTTACTCTCCGGTAAGTTTCCGTGATTGCCATACGTGATGCAACTATTAGCATATACAATTAATACAAATCACACTTTGCAGGACTAGAACCTGTGACCTCCGCCG
Organism: Boloria selene; assembly: GCA_905231865.2. Lineage (NCBI taxonomy): Eukaryota > Metazoa > Arthropoda > Insecta > Lepidoptera > Nymphalidae > Boloria > Boloria selene. Next base: position 6,260,962 of record HG993156.1, read on the forward strand.
TGGCACAGCACGACACTCGTCTAACTTATACAACTTATTTATTATTCTAGGGAGATACTTAAGAACATAGATTATAAATGGCTACACGTTTAGAGTATTTATATTTTAACATTTAAATGCAAGCTATCAATTATGCCGACGATGTAAAGTAAACAGCTTCAAGCTTAGTGACTCGACAAATAGTTAAAGACGGGCATAAAATAGTGAGAGTTGTTAATGGTCGGGTTATGTCCTCTTTGACAATCTCATTAAAAATATATATGAAGAAAATAATATACAAGTTAAAATGTCTGTTGATATGTTTGCAATACTTATATTATATAAACTTATCTGGATTAATATATAAAGCAGCAAGTTTGTGTTTGTCAGTTTGTTTGAATGCAGCGTAATCTCCGGAACTATAAGATTAGTATATTACTAATTATTTTATTGTTTATTTATTTAAAAACATTCATTCAGCCTTTAGGATTGGTCTATCGTACATATAACTAAATTAGAGCTGACATCGCGGACACAAGCATATATTATTTTAACGAGTTAGAATTAGTTTGTAAGTCGATTTAATCATTAAAACCAATGAATCGATTAAGAACTAGAAATCCTTACATTCCATCCCTCTCTCTCTCTCTCTCTCTCTCTCTCTCTCTCTCTCATGAAACACTACAGTTTATTTTTAACTATATCGAAACAATTATAACTAAAAAAAACCAACATAGGTTATTTTTAACTAAAATATAATAAAAGTTAAAAATAACAAGGAAATAACCGCTATAAACATTTTAAAACGTCAGTCTCAACGTATCAGCGATAGTGCGACCTCCCATAATAAGTTACAACTAGTTTAGGCCGGCTCCCCGCGGACAAGGATTGATAGTGAACATTCTCTTAGACTCACAGCTTGATAAAACCATAGCCTATAATCACTACATAGTATAAAACAAAGTCGCTTTCTCTATCCCTATATCCCTATGTATGCTTAAATCTTTAAAACTACGCAACGGATTCTGATGCGGTTTTTTTAATAGATAGAGTGATTCAAGAGGAAGGTTTATATGCATAGCTAGCAGATCCCGCGGCTTTGCCTGTGCTAAATCTAGGGAAGAGCCCAAGCGAAGCGAGGGCGAGTCGCTAGTCTATACATAAAATAAAATTCTAACAGAATCAAATCTGTACATCTAATATTTTTTGAAAATCTAACTGAAATAGACATTATTATCGACATAGAGGCCAAATCTATCTAGAATTGGTTTGATGATAGCTGGTTACCTGGGTCAATACATAGAATACTTTTTACTGTAGGAAAATATCTAATTTCTGAGAAATCTCTCAACTAACCGTTACAAACCGGCTATAAAAAATCACACGGTATAAGAAATCTACTTTCGGTCTTTAGAATGCGGGCGGAGTCGCGAGCAATATAAGTATGAAATTATATTTATATCATGCGCTAATAACATTATTATTACTGAAAAAAATTGTTCAATATAGCTTTCTACTGATAAAAGCTTTATCAAAATCCGCTGAATCGTGTCAGATTCATCAATCACAAGCAAACAAACGTATTTATAATATTAGAATAGATATAGAAGAAATATTTTCGTTGATTTTTGTTTTATTTTACCAAATGAGTAATAAATTATGTTTAGGTTTTAAACCTATATTCATATTTTAAAGTGACAAGGCTTATCAAATATATGTATTTTGTAGCCGTCAACAAACAAACAATTTATCTAAATATCGTTTAATAAATAATTTTGTCAACAAGAATATGTACCTTGTAAATAATGTGACACAGCTGCTCCTATTCACTAGGCTATGAGTTATTCGCTTGATAGGACATTAGTTCAAGCGTACGTTTTAAATAATAAATAAGTAATATGGTGTATTCTAGCATGACAATTAGATAACAGCACTATACTGCGGCGTTACACTGTGTAAAATGTAGTCGAAGTGTGTATTAAAAAAAACGAAAAAACAATAAAATCAATAGTAGTAGTAGTTTTCAATAAATACATAATATGAAAGTATTTACGGTACTTGTATCATAGAATCAATTTTTAATTTTTTTGTCTGTTTGTTCCGGATACTCTCTGAAATGGCTGGATCGATTTTGACGAGACTTTCACTGGCAGATAGCTAATGTTATAAGGAGTAAATAAGGTTTTTTATTTTACTAGGAAATTATAACAACCGTACATTTTTTTTACTTGCGCCCAGCGAAGCGGGCAGGGTTTGCTAGTATATATAATATTATGGCATTATATTTATTATACTAGCTTAGTTACTTTACCAATGGGAAAATTTCCCGCAGTAAAAACTATTTCATATATAGTAATTTATTTCGTGTTTTGGAAACAACACTAGCGATTCGGATTAAAGTTTATATTTAGATAAAGTTATGCTTTTTAATTTTATTTATAAAAAAATCCGAAAAACACTGATCAAAGCTTGTATTTGTCGTTTAATTAATTTAAAAAAATTAAAATGTAAAATTGGTTTACTAACATTGCTTGTTTCAAAAAACGCTTGTAAAAGTCTTATTTATATAGCGTATATTTGATTCAATTTTAATTTGATTCACTGTCAGCTAATACCAATCGCTCCAAATGGGGCCCTAAAGTTGAATCTTCGTTATATATAGAATTATGACCCAAATACGAACAGCCTTATTAGGGAAATCGGATTTTTGGGTTCAATTTAAAAAATAAAGTTAAGTGCGTTACGACGTGGACTTTTTAACTAACTTCGAAAAATAAGTCATTTCTACTGAATTTTTTTTATGAATAAGTGGAACTTAAAGTGTTTTTGAATGTGATGTACCTTTAAAGTAATGGTTTATTAGTTTGTTTATTGAAAAGCTTCCTTTATTATAATGCACAAGAAAAAGATGTTTCACATAACTTATATGGCTTAGTTATTCTAGGTTGTTAATTTTGGCCTTAAGTACGTATGAGATGCAAAGTGTAAATTACCTAATTCTACTATTAACCCTTTTCACACCAGTGTTTATAAATCTATATATGTACCTACATATAAATAAAACTAAAGTGTCTTCTTTTAATTTCAAATTGACACCTTTTCACTAAATTATGCACATGAGAGTATATATGGTACTCACTTGAAAAATCATTTTTTTTATTTTTGGCTGTCTGTGTGTTTGTTCCGGTTAACCTCTGAAACGGTTGGACCGTTTTTGACGGGACTTTCACTCACACTAATGTTATAAGGAGTAACTTAGACTCTTTTTATTTTCGAAATTTTATTTTATTTATTTTAACTAAATCTAGGGACGAATCCGAGCAAAGCGAGGGTGAGTCGCTAGTATTTAATAATATATAAAAGTAAATGAAGTTAGAGTTGGCTCCAAGTTTCAAGTTATAGGGCGTTTAAGAAAACTTTCAACAAAGCATTCCGCTACAGATTTCACTCTTTGAAGAATGACTTTACTTAAACTTGTTTTATGGAATTTTATATTGTTATATTATTGGTTTTAAAATCTTTTAATATTTGCCTACAAAATGTTATTAATAATTTATTTCGTAATCGTTGACATAGTCTATACTAATATTATAAAGAGGAAAGGTTTGTATGTAAGTATGTTTGTAACGAATTGGCTCAAAAAGTACTGGACCGATTTTTAAAATTCTTTCACCATTTGAATGCTACATTATCACTGATTAATATAGGCTATTTTAATTGCAAGAAAAAAATAAGGATCCCTACTAAAACTACAATAACATGAGAGTAGGAGAAATGCACGCCGCCGCACATAATATACTTATGTATGTAATAAGTAGCCGCGCGGCTTAGGAGTATATTAAAGCTGGGGTAATTTTGGAGAATTTTCAACCCAGCGAGTGATCGAATGAAGTTTAGTAGCGATTAAAAAAAATTTAGCGGGCGAAGCCGCGCGTATTGCTAGTAAATAATATGCCCAAACAGCGACTAGATCTAACTTTGCTTCACCCTAGGAACCTAGCAGTATCAATATTTTACTCCAGGTCTAAAATAAAATATCCAGTTAGACTGGTCATAGTTTAACCTACCTTTAAAGTTTATTAAATCTATCGAGCCATTAACTTTATGAAAGTACTTTTAAACTAAAAAGTTACACTGGTAGCAAAATCACTACAAATTTTAGTATATTTTAACTTCTTTTTATTTATATTTTGAAATTAAAAAAAAACTTTTAAAAAAATGATATTTGGAAGAATGTTGCTTAATATATACATACATAATTGGCCTTCATAATATAACTTTTTCTAACAACTTTTTCTGTGCTGTTTACCATCCCTTATAAATAAATAAATACATTTTTACTTCTTTTCTTGAAGTCGGTTATCACAAGAAGTTATTTGAAATGTAAACATACAAGTTACAACAGTAATTATTTATTTCTAACCTTTTATAAATTAAAACTTTTAAAATCTTTACCTACCAAAGATAGAGATTCATAAAAAATACACCACTTCAGAGAAATTGAATTTCACGTCAACTAATACGAAAGGAGAAATACGGCGTCTGCAAAATAAGCCAACAATAACATTAGATGTATTTCTGTATACCAATATTAAAATAATGTCTATACGGTAAAAGCAAATGTAGATAAGCCCAGAAATAGCGAGTTCGATTCCGGTTGTTAACAAAAAACAAAACTAGTAATCCCACAGGAGTCATTAAGCATGGGAAGTGGCATTATGGTTTATCCGGTCCATAAATCATCTCTATGCTAAATAGTTGACTGTTTTAAAGATGTACAAACTAAAAATCAATGTTTAATGTGAATAGAAAATTAAAATATTATTTGCAGAAAAGTGGTGTAAAAATCTATCCAAGCTTACTATATCCTACTATATACAGCGTGAAAATAAAGCTGTACATATCAGCATCATCACATCGGCTAGTTTTAAGGAAGCTAAAATCGATATTTAGCGGTAATAACATTACTATGGAATCTTTGTATAAGCAAATATACCATAATAGCAGTAGCGTCCCATAACGACATGCAACTAAACAAAGTTAACTTGTTACGAAATATGAAGCAACGTATTTACCTAACAATTTCATAAAATCACTAATTATACGGTACGTCTAGCATTCACAAAGGGTAAGACCTTATTTCTTCTCTGTACCTCATATTTATACAAGCAAATTTCAAATTTACTGCAACAAATTAAAGTCTAAATTGGTTTAACAGCTATGTAATACACGACCTTCTTACCCTAGACACTGTCAATGAATAAGGTTTGTAAGGGATGTTCAGATGCAACGAGTCATATATCAAAAAAATATTTTAAGCAAATCAATATTTAACAATAATCACCCTTATTAGGTTAAAAATAGAGATGATATTCATACAAAATCTCATCAACTCTTACGCCGTTTCAGACATGAACGATAACTGCCTTTAGGATACGTCTCCATTGAACTCAGTTTGGCATATCCGCCCATTTTTTCGAAACACCAGATGTATGAAAGGGCATTGTGAGTGCCCAATTATATTGTTAATTTGAAAATATTAAAGCTGAAATATTACACGCTGGTTCGAATAATAAGCTATTATAGAATTTCGCAAACGGTGAGATCTCGGACTCAAAGGATCTTGTTTCGACTCGATTATGAGGTGTGGAAGAATTCAAAATGGTGCCTGAATGAATGCGTATAAAGCTGAGGGCTTTGAACCGACTGACACTGTCGTGTCAATAGAATTCTTTGATTGGGGTTTTATTTTTGTTTTTCAATTAACAAGTCTGTCGTTTCTTGTCAGATTAATTAATTTTTGTATTTGTTCAAGTAGGAGATTTCCCATTATCACTACATATTAGAAAAAAGTCTCACACCACGTCCGTCTGTCTGACTTAAAACTCAAAAATTACATGAACAAATGAAGTTGGACGAATATTAAAAAAAAATTCATATTTGCTTTTCATATTAGCTATAAAATAGACCCCTAATTTCTAACAAACAAACGAACAGACAGACGAAATAAATCTCTATAATATGTATCAAACACATTGATACGATACCACATAAATCGATTTCACTATCGATAATAACGATGGAAATAACATCGATTTCTTCTTCTCAGAATAAGTGAGTGCAGTCACCATAAAAAGTACTAGTGCATCACAAAAAGCAATCACGACACGCTCGTGATAAATATTAAATCGGAATCGTGATACTTTACTTATAAAATACTTTTTCATTTTCTTTTTATATCATCTTTTTTCATTTATATGTTATTAGGTATTAATACTTTTTACTTTAAGATATTGGTTAAAAAACCCGTTAAATATTAATAAAACTAACGGCTCTACCTGGTTTGCTTTAGCCTATATAATTTTATAGGAAGCGTTGATTGCCCAGTAGTAACGCTTCGCTTTGTAAACCGAGCGGATTCAAATCCGAGTCTTGCACATACGAACTTTTCATTTTCGATTCATTATTAACATGATTACCACTAATTGTCCTACGGTGAAGGAAACGTCGTTAGGAAACCTGCATGTCTGAGAAGAACCTAGAAAGTTTCCGAAGACATGAAAAGTCCGCCAACCCGTACTAGGCGCGGTGAATTATTGTCTGATCCCACTCGTAGTGAAGGAAGACCCGTGCCCAGCAGTGGGACGTTAAGAGCTAAATCCATATATCATTTAGTTGTCTTGTAGCGAAAGGAATATACATATATGTAGCTATGGTTAGTTACAAACAATATCTATCACGTCAAAACATCACTAATTACTACAGAAGGTCTGAATCAACACATCATTTTTTGTTGTCTTGTAGCGAAATAAAAGGTATCTATGATATTGTTAACGTACAAACAATATCTATCACGCCAAAACATCACTAACTGATACAGCGTGAAAGCAAGCCGATTAAAGAATCCAATGCACTCTCGCATTTCCAATAATGTAAAAAAATGCTAAGGTTTGTATGTGAGTGCATCTGTGTTTTTACTTCGTCACGGAAATGACGACACGTTTAGCGCAGTTTGTAGTGACCCTACTTTCTTGCGTCAGCGGTCGCGGGTTCGAGTCCCGCTGGGGGCATTCATTTGTTAAACTCAAATGTTTGTACTCCAGTCATGAGTGTGTTTATATTTATAATATGTATGTATTTAAACTAATATATGTAGTATATCTACTATCTGGTATCCGTAACAGAACCTCGTGGACATTACTACACACAGCGCTATCTAGTTCCACGGAACTAGATGGCGCTGTGTGTAATAATGTCCCAACATATTTATTATTTTATTATTTTATTAAATGGTTAGACGTATTAAGATGTTTCTATAGTAAGTACTCAATAAGAAAAATATGGCCGTCACTATTCTAACAAGAAGTATATGACAAACAGGTAAAGAAAAAAAATCCTTCCTTTTTAAGAATTGCCGCACTAAATCGATTCGGTAAGGTCGTGCGTCTCACATTACACTAAGTAATTGCGATTAGCAAAATATCTGAAAAGTATGCTGTTTATTGCAACGGTAATGTTGGACAAAAAAGTATTGAGCTTATGGTACTTACAAGCACTAGCATTGTTCCCCGACTTTGCCCGTGGTTGACATATTAAAAAACCAAATTACATACACATACATATACCTATAATCTAAATATATATAAAATACTTACAATTGCGAAAGTAGCTCTGACTTTTATCTTCACACACACACATAATTTGCTCAACAGATTTCGATTAAAATTTCGTTAGGACATAGTTTTTATCCTAAGAATACATTACTTCGGACGTACCACTACTCCGCTTATCACGTGAAAGAAGCCACGGACCAAAACTAGTATAAATATACATACATAATATTGGTTTATGTTAACTTGTTTGAATTTATCTAGTAAGCTTTAGTACTACAATTCTTATTAGAATCTGTAATAAGCGAAAAAATATATCAATTTAATACCAATTAAAAAGTAAGCTTGTTATGATACGAATTTCAGACAAGGAACTTTAGCAATATTTAATATAATTTATTAATAATAAAATGGAATGATAAAAGCTACCAAATTAATTTAAATGAGCGTTTATATAAATAAAAACACATTTAATGCCATAAAAAAGTTAAAAAAGTAAACAGGACCAGTAAAAGCTCAAGTTAATCTATGGCAAAGGTTTGCTAGCACCGAAATCTAAAGCAGCTAAAATTATTCCTCCATTAACACCTACAGAGTCAGTAAAAAAACTTATTAAAAAAATAAAAAGCAAGAATAAAAAAACAAAAAAAAATGTGTGTGTGTACGCTAGTGTGTATAGATATGCTTGTGCGAAATTGAATAAAAATTATTCCTCCATTAATACCTACAGAGTCAGTAAAAAAACAAATTAAAAAACAAAAAGCAAGAAAAAAACAAAAAAAAATGTGTGTGTGAGTATGTGTACGCTAGTGCGTATGTGTGTATAGATGTGTTTGTGCGAGTTTGAATAGATATATAAATATGAAAAAGTTGTACAAAACCATTGGCATGTCGTCTAATGATCCTATTGGGCAGAAACAAGAAACTATAAAAAATCAAACAAATACATGTACTAAGCTAAGAGATCTTAACCGCAAACTGCAATTCCCAGAACATTATTCACTTTAAGAAAAGCCTGAACTAGACAAGATTTTCTTTAGAGAATCGTCCGTTTTTCTACCATTACCGCGGTAATGAATTGTCTACTAGGAACACTTGTTTTCGAGTCGGAACAAACGCTTATTTTCTACAATATAGAAAAATGCTAATATATTTATCTGATTAGTAGTATATTATGTGAAAAGTCGCAGACTCAATTTTTTAACGGCTTTTATATAAATCTCATCAGAAACGACTGACAATCAATAATTATAATACAAAATATTATTTAGTATAACTTATATATATTCTTTATTGCACATGTAAAAAAAAACAAATATAAATATAACAGAGAAGTTGAGGGCAAAGGTGGACTTATCTCTAACAGAGATCTCTTCGAGTCAACCTATGGGGTTAGAGAGATTGTTAATTAGCAGACCAAAAAGTGCAAGATCATAAAAAAAAAGGTACATAGAAGACAAAATATTCATATAAAATACATATAACTTATGTGTTTTCCAGGGTTACTACTTATAGTTATATAAATATCATTTCACTCAAGTCAGTCAAGCCCGACTTTCAACAAATAACAATAACATGCACTCAATCTATACGAATATTATACATCTAAAAGTTACCATTTCACACTTGTACTGGAGAACAGTTTTCGATAAAGACAAGGATTTAATTTGGATCTTGGGAAAGACTACCTTTGATCCCTACTCTTTTATCATGCGAGCGCAGCCGCGTTCAAAACATGTCTGTCATATGCTTTTAAAAGCAAAAGGTCAATCACTTATCATGAAATATCGAAAACCGCTTGACGTATGATATTTGGGAAATGGACGGTAGTTTATAGTTAGAAGTCGTCCTCTAAAACCCTAACAGGGCCGGATTAAGGAGGTCTAAGGGCTCTCGCAAGTTTATATAAAAGTCCTGAAAAGGGACGAATCCGGGTGAAACCAGGGTGAGTTGCTAGTTATATGTTCAACTAATATATGGATATGTTCTTGCATGCATTTTCTCTGAAAGCGTCCCACAAACTAATAAGATGAAACCATATCTGCGCATGTCACTGGGTTAATACTAGATGAGAGAATTAAACTTCTGTTTTATTCAATACGTAATACGTAAGATCATTAAAGAGTTATTTACCTACATTAGTATGACATTACTAATAAAAAGTAGGCTTGTCGCAACTATGACACATAACTTTGTATTGTATTGGAAAAATCGTCGATAAAAATAGTAATTTTTATGGTACTAGCCTTTCCCGCGGCTCCACTCGCGTTCTAAGGCTGAAAATCCAAAGAAATATTTTTCTCCCTTTTTTGCAACATTTTTCATTGATGCTCCCCTCCTATTGGTCGTAGCGCGATGTAATATAGCCTATATATAATTTTCAATTCGGACCAGTAGTTCCTGAGATTAGCGAGTTCAACCAAATAGACAAACAAACAAACAAACAAACAAACAAACAAACAAACAAACAAACAAACAAATAAACAAATAAACAAACAAACAAACAAACTCTTCAGCTTTATAATTCAGCTTTATATTAGTATAGATAATTAAAATACAGTGGTAGCCGAGTGTTGCGAGTTCGAATCCGTGTCTTGCGCCTCTGATGATTACAGGCGAATCATTTTTAACATGATTACTACTTGTTTGTAAGAAAGTACATAATACATATATATGTTACGCCCTGTTGAAACGGCTGGACAGATTTTGACAAAATTCAGTAGAAAGATAAATAACCTTATTTAACATATTGGCTACAAATATATACCTAGAGAATCGAAGTAAGGATAGAGCGTTAGTTCATTTCACCTATACCATACTATAGGTTTTGCCACAAACAATTTAACCGACGCGACGGTCAATTTAGTGAAGCAAACTGACCTGTCACCCACTAATCGTATGTTCTGATTCGTACGTACGCACGTCAGGTATGAAACCCCCGCGAGGGATAGAGGTGGCCTAGATACCTACCTGTATTTGATTAGTTTTCATACTGGTTTGATGAAATTTTACTAGGCTGTTGTATTTTGGTAAACTTTCTTTTAAAATGCCTTATTTCACTCCTTTTATAATCATTTGATTCAATCACTTAACGTCTGCCCAATATAGGATTATACAACGTTACAAAAATATTTAAAAAATAATTAAACTTGCAAACTCAAATTGTTTTTAAATTACTGTGTGTGTTTTATAGTGCAATAAAGAATATAATAATTATAATATAAAGTGTAACTACTCAAAATCAAGATTATATGAACCCTTTAAGAAAATAACCCACTACTTCTGGCATAGAGATTCGTAATGGGCACAATACCACATCTATTGCTATCAAATGTATTACTTCCTCGATCATTTTGTAACCACACAGTCATAGCTAGATCTCGAACCGTAAGAGATAATCGAGTGCGGTCGAACACTAACGACTATGCACTGACCGCAAAACGGTTACCGAAACTATAACATTGACTTTATATCGATCTATCCATTTTGATAGCAATAAAAAAATAAAGTGTATGTATATGTTGCTTTAAAATTTAAGTACTACATGCAAATGAAGCGACTAATCTTCATAAATATAGTATATTATACCTACTTGTTATTATTTATACTGCCCTATACTCTATTTTCCCATAGTCTCAAACAAATTCGATTTACTTTTCATCTAAACTGGTTCAGCAAATCATAATATAAGTATGATAGATTTGGCTAACAGTTCTTACGTCCATAGGCGTAAATATTTAACTACGCCATCAATACAACACGAAATTGAGAAATATACACTAATAAAGCTTTTAAAAAGAAAACTATTACGGTTTAATAAATAACAAGTTTAAATAAAATACTTATATTTGAAGTTATAAATAATTAATAGCAACTAGAGTAGACGATTTCAAATTTTCTATATATATAATAATTATTATATAAATAAATGAATGTTTGTATGATTGTCTATAGATCCTAAACCAATGATCCGATTACGATGAAACTCTGATGGGATATGCTGTATACGAAGCTGTATTCCTGGCCAAAAAACCTTTTTTCTAAAAAAACTTCAGACCTAGGTACTATGTTTCTAAAGCTTAAGAACATTCCTGAGAAAATCTGAGTTAGTCGCTACTATTTGCTATTATTTATAAATAAATAAACAAATAATAAATATGCTGGGACATTATTACACTCAATGCTAACTAGTTCCGTGTTAAGCTACGAGGCTTGTGTTACGGATAACAGATAGTTGATATACTACATACCTATATAACTTTAAATACTTAAATACATATTATATATATAAACACCCATGACTGGACAAACATTCTTGCTCAACAAATGACTGCCCCAGCGGGACTTGAACCCGCGACCGCTGTAGCAGCAAGTAGGGTCACTACAAAATGAGCTAAACGTGTCGTCAAGAGCATATAAGCATTTCAAATTTCATTTTCAATATTATATACGAAGTCATGTAATACTTTCTACAAGTATCGAAGGCTGCGTTAAACAAAAGCTTTATCTAGTATATTTATGTGCCATATTGCCGCTACTGGGCTATTTGGCACCGTTGCAATCATAATCCAATCATAGACTCCACCCTGCTTTATACCCCTCTATTTTATCTCTGAGGAAAAATAAATTATTGAGAGAATATAAAACTAAACAATAAATTAATATTATAAAACTCATTTAATGTTTTGGGATTTAGTTAAGTTAAATTTAAAATAGTATTAGTTATAATATTTTTCGTAAATTAAATTGTCGCTTAATGATAAATAAAAATAAATATGTAGAAACATTAATGAATACAACACCATCGAGTTCCACAGTAAGCTACGAAGCTTGTGTTTATTACCCATGACTTGAGTACAAACATTTGTGTTCATCACACAAAAGAATGTCCCCAGCGGGACTCGAACCCGCGACCACTTACACACTAAATAGGGTACACTATCAATTGAGACAGACATGTCGTGAAAAGATCCATTCGGTTTCGAACATTTGTTCAATATTATGGTTTAAAGGGAACAGTCAGTGAAAACCGCGCAATCAAATCTATTGATGGAAGTGAATCGCGGAATTCGATGCGTTTCGAAAATGTGAACTTCTAGTAGTTGCAATCATCCCTATTCTGCCCTGCGAGAATAATGATTAAAAACAAAATAAATATGTTGGTATATTATTGCACACACCGCCATCCGGTTCCGTGGTAAGTTACGAGGCTTGTGTTACGGATACCACATAGTTGATACACTATACAGTACACATATATAATTTTAAATACATTACATATATTATAAATATAAGCACCCAACAAATAAATTGCCCCCAGCGGGACCTGAGCCAACGACCGCGGACTCGAAACAACTGGTCAGATTTAGATATAATTTAGCACACAGACAATGACTTGGAAAATAAGATACAGAACCACAGCGAGAATATATCGATATTATGTTATATAAACTGTTATAAACTTAAATGTTTAAAACAATAACCTTCCTAAACTTAATTTCATCTCAACCAGTAATCGAATAGCCACATCCGTCATATATTTTGCTTTCATCTAAGCAGATTTAGGTGTTACCCGTGTCCCCAGTCTAAAATAGCATGAACGGTGAATGTGACACGCTACGGTCCAAAGCTCATTAGCGAGCAAACAATACACAATCTGACGCACAGCGTCGGGCGAGGCACTAAATTACAATAGCATTCACTGTTGAAATCACATTATATTCTAGACGAATGTTAGTTTGCTTTACGTGTTATTTCTTGTAGTCGAAATAATTAAAACAAACAACTTCATATTATTAATTTTGAGATAATTGAATATCAGTAACTAACACATTTACAAACACTCTTATGTAGGTATTACTAGCATTTCCCGCGGCTCCGCTCTCGTTCTAAAGTTGAAAATCAAAAGAAATATTTTTCTCCCGTTTTTTCAACATTTTTCATTGATGCTCCGCTCATATTGGTCGTAGCGTGATGTAATATAGCCTTTCTCGATAAACGGACTATCCAACACAAAAAAAAAATTTCAATTCGGACCAGTAGTTCCTGAGATTAGCGCGTTCAACCAAACAAACAAACTCTTCAGCTTAATAATATTAGTATAGATATAGACTTTCGCGCTTAGGTTAGGTTTAAGGTCCTAATGCTGGGCACGGGCCTTGAATCCGGGTATAGTCAATTACTTTGACCAAGTAAGATTTGGCTGACACCATAATATGTATTTCTACAACTGACTAGGTTCTCTCAGATATTAAAAATTCGTTATTTCATCGTCACGATATTTTGCTATATCAAAAGATAACAGACAACGACTGGTAATCATGAAGAAAATGATTCACATATGAAAATATCAAAGACGCAACTCGGGATTGGAACCCGCTTCACTCGATTTACCAAGCGGGCACGTTACCACTGGGCTACCACTGCCTTATATACACCATATCTTATAGTACTACCGTATTTTAGATACGAACATCTATCTCAGAATGGCTTAATAAAATACAACTTAAAACATTTACACTAAACATAAAAAGATAATTGAACCTGTGTCCATTGCTCTAATACAGCCTTCTTTGGATTGATGAAATCACATAGCCCATTATATGGACTATCTTCCGCTTCTTCGCTGGGCATTCCTTTTAACCGCATCTCTAGCCGGCTGATTGACAATCGCAATTGAGTTGATTTGACGCGACCACAGACTCGTTCAATACGTGACCTGTCTGCCTTTTATGGACATAGTAAATTAATATTTAATTGGACAGCGACTTTATGTATAAATAATATGTAATATAAGTATACTACAACATTATGCACCGCTAGGATACGTAGGTACAAAAACTGTATGTATGTACATATGTGTATACATATGTATGTACGCTTGAATACCATAGAAAAAATATAAGAAAATCTCTCTACTTTCTCTTGCAAAGGAAATATAATATACTACATATTATATATTATAGATATATAATTTATATACAAGTAAAACATGCGGCTTAAGACTAGCTGGAAAGCTGAGCTTTGTGAAGGCGTACTTTTTCTAATTTTGAGTTGACGACACGTTTGGCTCAGTGGGTAGTGACCCTGTTTTCTGCGCCAGCGGTCGCGGGTTCGAGTCCCGCTGGGGGCATTCATTTGTTGAGCACGAATGTTTGTACTCCAGTCATGGATGTTTATATTTATAATATGTATGTATTTAAACTTATATATGTGTAGTATATCAACCATCTAGTATCCATAACACAAGGCTCGTACCTTACCGTGGAACTAGATAGTGCTGTGTGTAAATGTCCCAACATATTTTATTTTTTAAAATGATTATTATTAGTTATTAATACGTTTTAAAGCAGTTGGTAATATTAATTTTTGAAATTGTGATAAAATTATATTTTTTTTGATAGATAACACAGCTAGATATGAAGTTAAATGTCTATATTAAAGCACAAATCTATAGGCGTGATAGTTTTTCAGTAAAGTGTACCACAAAACGTTCAGGTTGTAGGATAATGTTAGGTCTCGCTTCGTTCTCCCTAATTATTCAAAGTTTCTGTATTTAAACAATTTAAATGAAACCTACACTTTAAATTAAAAATAAGCATTTAAGAATTTCATTTCATCGATTCACTCAAAATTTATATAAAAGGAAAAAAACAAAGCGAAGTTACAGTGAAAGATTCGCGAAATAATACGAAATAAAAAATCCATGTAAGCTTGCAAGTAATCCATATCACTACATAAGACGATTTCCCAAATCCAAATAAATCATAGTCGTAGAGACGGTTGCATTACAAAAACAAATCGCGTAACGTAATATATTGTGCTTAATACCCCCAAGGTCAATAAAGGGCCCTCTAAACCCATCTACTTCTATTATGTCCCTAACAAACTAGCTAGCTGTTCGACTTTGTTTACTTTTCATTTGCTGCCAGGCTCAATGATAGCGTATTTGTTAAAATTTGCCAGATGTGCCTACCGATCCAATTATATTGTCTTGTAAATGAACATAGACTTTAGTAAATATTTAAATTAAATTTCAGTATTGCCTGAAATGTCAAAATAACAAAGGCTGAGTATTGTTTGATGTTGCTTTAAATTTCGTTTGATATCGAATAATTTGTTTTGAACTAGCTTTTGCCTTCGTCGTTGCACGCGTTTTTGATCAGATTACATAATCAATATAAAGAGATACAATAATTATGAGGACAAACAGATCGACTAAATAGCCCGTTACTAAAATATATAAACCAAATACTATTAAATTACGATCGTACAAAAAAGACGTTTCAAATGTAAGAAACATTAATAAAAGTAAACCATTACTATGTTATTTTAAATTATAAGTTTTACCTAAAATATATTGTAAAACGGATCTCGTTAGGTTGTTAGTACTAGAATAATTTCTAATTCCCTAAAAATATAACCAATTATATAAATCATATTAACATTGTTATTCCATATTATCATATCCCTACTTTCATACTTATATGCGAAAGTAACTGTCTGTCTTTTTGTCTGTCTCTTTTCCACGCTAAATCCGCAGCTAACCCAATTTAGACGATATTTGGTATTGCGGTAGTTTGAGGCCCTGGAAAGGACATAGGTTAGGTTTAATCCGAAAAATCATCCCTTGGGGACGCAAATAGTCAAAAGTATCAAAAATGAACAGTTTTTCAGTTAAGAGATATAATATATTTTTTACTTTTTATAAAACTTCGCTTTATACATATATTACATAATTATCTATATACCATACTAACTGCTACTCATTAGTAATCTTAAAAAAACTGATTAGGAAATGAATATTAAATGAAATTCAGTTATTTTTATTTTTTAGTGTCTTGAAGTCACTTTTCTATGCTAAGCTTTATGAGGAAGCTTATAGGCTATCTGAGACATAAGACCTACAAAAGTCGAATACTTTCTACGAAATGAAAAGAGCAAGTGAATCCAAAAGAAAATTCTAGTTAATCATATTACCACTTCCGTCCCACATTACATAATAATAAAACCTTATTAGTGGCGTATAATGAAAGCTATAATTAATTATTAACTAGACGTTATTAACTCCTGCTTTATTTTCCATTTGTATACCTGAATTTTGTACGTTGTTTTGATAATGTAAAAACTTGTTTCTTGACAGAAGAAAGTAGTAATTATTATACGAAAATTATATTTTACTTGAATCCATAAGCTTCTATATAGATAAAAGTCGATGTGTGTACTTAGTATGTATCATGAATGTTCCATATAACTCCGAAACGGCTGGACTGATTTCGATGAAATTTTTAGGAACTAGATCCAGCCAATCTCTAGATTGACCTAGCGGTTAATCCTTGTAGTTTGGTAGCGATCGGATCAACAGAACTTTTTTTTGCATCAATGACAGACCCCTGAGCCCCTTTGTACTGAGGGATGCCCGTGCCCAGCAGTGGGACGTTACACAGCAGTTGGACAATTTTTGAAACTTATTCATGCAAAATTTAGCTTATAAAGTTTACAATCATATAATATTTATTAGTAATAATAGTAAAATAGCATTGAACGTTAATATAACAATAGTGTGCAAAAACACCCTTAGTAAATTTTATCAGAGGGCGCGATCAAATTTCTAAGAGCTCCTGTTTTCGTTATATTATGCAATCAATTACGTAAAAATGTACCATTTGCGTAATACTTTGTATGGAAAATGGTACATAAGGGTTGAAATAATAAACGGGGATTTATAAAGGGGGTTAAAATCGTGATTTTAAGTGTTATTCTAAGTTAGTGTTTGACTATAGATTCAGCTTTGACTCACTCACTATTAAATTCGCTACAGGTCGTAAGATAAATATATGTATATTGGTAGCACGAGCTTTATAAAGTACGTACTAAATCAAAATAAAACATAAATTAATAAAAATAAGAAAAATTATTGAACAAATTAGATAGAAAATAAAGTAAAAATAAATCAATTATTACAAATGATTGTTTTCATTTATTGTGTATTCTTTCGCTCGAAACCTTTACAGTGAAAATCGGGATGGAGACTAGTATTTAGACTCGGCTCTGCTCGCGTAGAATATATACCTCAATAAAAAAGTTTTAAAATACAAAGCGATTTTTAACCAGATTGGTAGTTATAGTCGGCGTTTAAACAAACAAACAAAAAACTTTATATATTAGCATAAATTAACACACTATATCGTCGTCGTACCAACTAAGAGAGCAGAGCCGCGGGCAAACATGACTAATTTAATATACAGAACCTTTAATATGTTATTACATAATTCTTATCAATTACGGTCAAAATTACTGATAACAGACACTTAACATATCAGCTCGAGGGCCACATTACTGTGTCAAGTAAAACAATTTTTACGTATATACAAAGCTAATAAACCTTAAGCGAGACAAATTGTGATGGTTTACGTAAACTTTGAAATATTGTGACCCTAATGACTGTCAGTTTGTTTGTCACAAGATGACGGCTTAATGGCGATCATTGTACTTTAAATGTGGATGTGTGTACTTTAATTTCCTCTGCAAGTAGAATGATATGACGCACCGAAGACATTAGTTTATTTGACGACACGTATGGCTCAGTTGGCAGTGACCCTACTTTCTGCGCCAGCGGTCGCGGGTTCGAGTCCCGCTGGGGGCATTTTGTTGAGCACAAATGTTTGTTCTTCAGTCATGGGTGTTAATATTTATATTTATATTATGTATTTAAAATTTATATGTGTAGTATATCAATTATCTGGTAGCCTCGTAGCTTACCACGGAACTAGATGGCGCTGTTGTATAAGATGTCCCAATGTCCCAACATTAGTTTATATTGTAATTTTTAAAAAAGTATTGAATAATACGAATTAGAGTTAAGTTAATTGAGAAAAGGCTTATGCTTGTTATAATACTACATAATATACATATACACTACTTTTTATAAGCAGTTCCGATAACTTATATTAAAAAAAATAACTACGAGTAAAATCAGGTCAAAAGCTGTGACTAATAATAATTTCTTAATCTTACTTGACAAACATATAAACTTTTATTTTATATACCATACAAAAAAAAAATTGAAACTGTTTTCTATATAACTCCCTAAACATTAACGCAAGATATGTATGTATTTCTAAAAAATACATGCACTCTAAGTTATGAGATCATTTAAGTATCTTTTTTAGAATGCGGCCAGCATTCTTGCCACTATTCCACGCGGACACGACTTGTACTGTAATAATTAAGTGTATATTTGCTTTGTATATATATATAGTTAAGTTTACTCATAATTTCCATTATTGTAAATACAATTTGAAATATAAGAAAGTTTGTACTAACCAAACCTCGAATTCGTAGGTACGTACAATGTACACATTATCTACACAAGATACTAGCGACTCGCCCTCGCTTCGCTTGGGCTTTTTCTTAGATTTAGCACAGGCAATGCCGCGGGATCCGCTAGTTATGCATATAAACCTTCATCTTGAATCACTCTATCCATTAAAAAAACCGCATCAAAATCCGTTGCGTAGTTTTAAAGATTTAAACGTACAAAGGGATATAGGGACAGAGAAAGCGACTTTGTTTTATAATATCTACACAAGATATAAACATTTCTTCAATACATAAACCATTCTATGCTTATTTCTTGAAAAAACAAAAGGATTTCTTTGCAAAAATACTAAAATAATATGTATTACCACAATACAGTTGGTATAAACCGAACAATCATGCCGACACGGCGTAACGACGTCTCACGTCATAACCGCGGAAAAAATAAGAAAAAATCTTCAAGTTCCTTCAACCAATAACTGTTTCAATAGCACCCACGTGGGTCCTTACAAGACTATAGTAATTGCTAGATAGAACAAAGCTGATATATATATGATCACCAAATTTACTCGAATAGTGTAGTGCAAATAAATTATTGATATTTTCATTGTGTTAGCGAGTTCGATTTTAGGGCATTTTTTCACTTTATTCATATTTGACTGGGTCTAAACAAAATTTATAGTTAGGAACTGTTATCCAAGAGGTACTGTGCTGTAAAGCATCGCATCTACGACCCCTTACGAAATTTGGTGCTCATTGTTACAATGAAAACAATATCTTAAAGAAATGACTGAAATATTACTAAATTATTACAGTTCGCGTCACGTAAAAAGAACGCTGGAGGAAAGTGGTGGGGGGTGTGTTTGCGCATGGGTATATTCGCACACGAAATTACTATGCCTATTCTCTTATTTTCAAACTAGCCTTTCGCTCGCGACGTATATTGGTTATTGTTAGGTACATTGATAAATATATTAGATAGAACGTTCTTAAATACAATTCTATTAATTCATAAAATTTGTTAGATTCAATGTAGAATGTTTAATCTACTTACAAAAAATTAAATTAATTCGGTTAATATATATTTTAACTGCATTATTATCAGACTCTCTCTTCATAATATACGTCAAAAATATTTTTCTCTACTTTTTATATAAAAACATTTCGTAATTAATAACTTTTATGTGCACGATGGTATTTTGAACTGACGCACCAATAGCGAGCCGGAAAGCATGCGTCGCGTGCCTCGCCGTCCCGCGCCCCGCGTCTTACCACCAAATTCACCTATAAATCGCCTCTGCGCAACTTGACAGCCAGCGTTCTTTTTACATGACGCGAATTATACCTATGTATTTAATGTTACTCTGATGATCAAAGTAGTTTCTGTTCAGTACTTTTAGGATGATAGTAACAGAAATCCTTCATACATACATACTCACAAACTTTCGCCTTTACAATAAGTTTAATTGTTAACTAGACACTTACTATAGCTTTGCTCGTCTTCCCCTTCCTTGTCCTCCCGTACGTAGGTACTTATTTCACATTTACCCTTTGAAGAATCCCTCTACTCCCTTCATTAAATTTTGAAAATCTTCAATATTTATAATAGTGGTGAGAATAACTAATAGAGCATATGTTAAAAATATATATAATAATAATAAAACATAGTAAAAAAACCAAGCCCATCCATTGACATCCTATCCGTGTCTCCCCGAGGATCGCGTAAAGTTTTGATAGCAGATGCTCCAATATTTGAACGGGTGGCAGCACACTTTTATTTAGTTTTCATTTTCCGCGCCGAAGCACAACGCTACTGATAACGGCTTTTTTCTATGAAACTTGTTTTTATACCGCTTTTATAACACCGGATAGAGAAAATGTATAAAATTAGGTACATTTTCATACTAGGTCATAGTTGCAAATATATTAATATTATTGTGGTATTCGGACAGTCTTAATTTAATTTTATCTTAGACGAAATTAAGTTTATATAATATCATCATCCCTAGGTGCTCCCTGCCAAATTTAAAGTTTGTAGCACAAAAAATTAAGGGTTTTCATATAAAATTGCAAGAGCCCTTAGACCTCCTTAATCCAATCCTATCACAAAATCCGTTCTTATAGGACATCTACTAACTAACTTCATTCCTGCCAAATATGATCTTTATCCGTCAAGCAGTTTTCGATATTTCGTGATTAGTGAGTAACCTTTTGCTTTTACATGTTTAGCATAAGCTTCGATTCATTGATCATTATTTTAATTTTTTGAAGAAAATATAGCTATTTGGTACTTATTTTCAAAACACATACACACTTCTTTTTCGAAATCGGTTAACAAAAACAACAAAGGAAATATTTTATACTAATAATCTAAATCAAACGTAAATAACATAACCACATAATAATTTTAACATAAAATTAATAGTTTTCTATAATTTATAAGACCATTAAAGTTCGGCCACCGTGACCACATGACAGCTGTTAAACAAACAAAATGTCAAATTTAACTACATATATACATAACTATTTGTTAATACAGTCATTTCTCTTCTAATTTAACTATGGTCACTAACGTATAAGTTATGAACTGGAACAGTTAACTGTAGGATAAATAAATAAATAAAATATGTTTACGATTACGCACAGCGCCATCTAGTTCAGTGGTAAGCTACGAAGGAAGCTTGTGTTACGGATACCAGATAGTTGATATACTACATATATAAGTTTAAATACATCCATATTATAAATATAAACACCGATGATAGGAGTACAAACATCAGAGTTTAACAAATGAATGCCCCCAGCGGGACTCGAACCCGCGACCGCTGGCGCAAGAATGTAGGGTAAAAAAGAATGTAACTACAAACTGCGCCAAACGTGTCGTCAAAAGGATTACATATATGTAAATATCTTTACGCATTCGCTAACGTATATCGAGTTTTTTTACCAATAGTAGGGTTTCGTAACCGTTTTGTTCGGGTTGCGTGATGGAAATGATCAGTTAACCGAAGCTATATGGTAGCGGTTTTATCTAAACAATGGTTGAACTCTATATAATAAAGGTTCGGACAACATAAATATTTTTAAATCAAAATTAAAAGAACACGTTTATACATTGTAATTATAAATATTTCGATTAAGCGCTCCAGAGGTAAAAATTGTTACATCCTACTATTTATATTGATTGTATCTCATTATAAGTGAACGTTATGTTTTTATGAGAAATAAATTCTTTAAACCTATAATATAATATGCTTCTAATGAAATATGTTTTAAAAGTATTTACATTTACGTTGTTATAATGTTGGGTTCAACTAGTTTAGGTTATTTTACATAACGTAAAGAATGTACATAGCAAGAATAAAGTATGGTTTTGAAACTTTATTAAATTACGAATACCTATGGATTGATTATGAAAGCTCTAGGTGTAGATTTACACTAGAAAATATTGACTTTTGTCTATCTGTGTGTTTGCATCACTTAGATACTATAATAAGCTCAGTAAACTTTTCTATTTTTTTCTACCTACTGACGAGCTTTCGCGTTATCAATATAAATAAAATAATTTGCTCGACTACAAACCACAGGACTTAACTTAGTACTTTTAAACTGAGCAAAGCTCTTTGAGGATTTCTATTTGAAAGTTTATGCGCATACAGCATTTACATGAAACTAAAGGATAGCGTTTAAATCTCGATATTATGAAGTTACTGAATGACGCACCGAGTTAAGTTACAGTTAAACGAAGCCACATTTACTTTCAACAGAAAGCTTTATACTGGAAAAGCGTATTTATTAAGCACATCTATTTCAATTAATATCTAAGTTACTGAAATACCTTTTAAATAAGAATTTCTTGAAGGCAGTGGTAACCTAGTGGTAACGCACTTGCTTGGATAACCGAGTGATGGGTTCAAATCCGGGTCTCTTTTTTATTATGATTACCACTTGTCTTACGGTGAAGGAAAACATCGTGAGGAAACCTGCATGTCTGAGAGAAACTAGCAAGTTTTTGGAAAGATCGAATCGAGAAGGCCTGATCTTTCTCGTATTAAAGGGAGGTCCGTGTCTATTTAAAAAGTGCTGAACATAAGAATTTCTTAAACATAATTCATAATACCGTACACTATTATTACAAACTGACGCTTAAAGTGGAAAAAAAGAAGAAAAACTCTAAAAATTGACATACTGTATGCGGTAGAGTTAATAAAAAAACTTATTATTTTGTAGATACCGCAAATGATTGCTTCAATTAGACACCTGGCCTTTCACACGTGAAATGACTGTGACAGCGTGAATGAAGTACAAAAGCTATACAAATATGGATATTATTATTATTTTTCACTATAAATTTTACTGCAGTAAACTACAAACGAGAGAAAGGGACAGACAGAAAGAGGGAGACACACACATACACTCACAGAGAGAGAAAGAGAGAGAACTTTACATATGACTTTTTTATCATCTATCCTATTCACACGCTATCTGGATCAGTTCATAAGTTATTTAGTAAGGCATGTCCATATGTCTTTGTCATAAAAATTTTGATTATATATTATTTGTAGTGGTGATATTAGCAGAATTATAGGACTAAAGTAATAGAAAATGTAAGGTATTTTGCAAGTTGATAGTTCGTCGAATATACGACTATGTAGATATAGACTGTCATATTTTTTATATTAGGGATGTCAATTGTCATTTCTGAATTTAAAACTTAATTCTTTCTTAGATTCACGTGAATATTTGATATTTTAATTAAAACTACTTTTTTCTCATTTTTTTAGTTGCTATTTTATTGTTATTTTGTAGATATAATCACGGGAAAGATATAGAGATGTAGTATCTCGTATATAGAAAAAATAGTTTGATTTAAAGTCATACATTCGAACGAGCATTATCTGTTAAAAAAATTATTATCATTATGAAATATTTATAATTACCGACGATACCAGTATTAATAATAAAATAAATTAAACTTGAAAGTTAAAAGATCCCTCTGTCTACACCATTAAGCAAAATTAATATTGAAAATACAATAATATATATTTCAGTCTAGATTAATAATTTTCTTCTTTCAACTCTAACAATACAACTTTAGCTAAGCCTGGATGAGACAGCAGCCTAAGGCGTCTGGGATAAACTTATGAGTGAACTTTAAACCGAACATTTAATTATTAATTTATAATTTAAATTTGGTGTAGTACTAAAGATATCATTTGAAAACCTCTCTAATTATCTCATACTCTTGACCCTTGCTTTTCTCGGGTACGTTTCTAGTGATAAGAGCATAACCATTTCTATTTCATATAAACCTACATTTTTCCAGGACAAAAGATTGAGATGATGATGATTGAGTAACAAACATCCATTCATTATCGCAACAACCTTACGTACTTATTTTAAAAGAAAAAGTAAAACATATAAATAAATTGCAATAAATAAATAAATATGTTGGGGACATTATTACACAGCGCCATCTAGTTCCGTGGTAAGACAAAGGAAGCTTGTGTTATGGATACCAGATAGTTGATATACTACATATATAAGTTTATATATATACATATAAATGAATGCCACCAGCGGAATTCGAACCCGCGACCGCTGGCGCAAAAAAGTAGGGTCACTACAAACTGCGCAATGTAAATAAATATCAAACCTACGACTACCAGTTTCAAAATCATTAATATTTCTACTGCCAAACAGAAATATAAGGAAAAATAAAATAATATCATTAATTGCTTTACCATTATAACACATATCTAATGTGACAACAGTTATAGGAAATTATCGTCTAATAAATATTATATCAGTCTGCTGTGCTTTCCCATGGTTTGTTATGGGGATATGGTGGTCTAGGGTAGAATAATGTTTGGAATACTTATACGGAAACCTTGTCATACACGTGTCTAATTCATCATGAAATAACCTAAAAATAAAAGAAAGAAAAATGTGCTTTCATAACTTTATAGGACTTGTTAAAACTAATTAATAAAGCTCAAAGTTTGAAGGTTTTTCAAAAAAGTTATAGAAGGTTTCCTTACTGACTGAAGTTGAAAAAAATATTTTTCTATTTAAAAGTGAAAAACTTTCTTACATGTCTAGGAGTAAATATAGCATAGTTGAAAATCTAAAACTGTATCTAAGCCGACGAGTATATACATCGTGTTTGCAAACTGCGACGTTGTTTCTATTCTTCTATCGTTGTTGTAATTTCTTCTTAATTCCAAAGAGTCAAACCTTCAAACTTTGAGCTCAATTAATTAGTTGTAACAAGTCCTGTAAAGTTGGATGAAAGCTTATTTTTCTTTCTTTTATTTTTAAGTTATTAAATATTTATAAAATTTTGTAACTTGTGGCTAAGAAATACAAAATACGCATGGATAGTTTTATTTATAATCTATAAGAGAATAGCTTTATACGAAAGATCTTCCAAATCAAAGATACTAATATTGTTAACCGTTTTGTCCCGCCTATTAAACGTTGATCTGTGACAGGAAACCTTTAATGGTCTATTTCCTGTCCGTCGTTACAACGCCATAAAACAATGGGGAGTATTCGTTAAGAATTAGTTCTGCTACACTTTCTATACTATATACAACAAAGTGCTTATAGTTTTAGTCTAATACTAGCCTATCCCGCGGCTTCGCGTTCTAAAGGCTGGAAACCAAATACCTCCCGTTTTTGCAACATTTTTCATTGATGCTCCGCTCCTATTGGTCGTACCGTGATGTAATATAGCCTATAGCCTTCTTCGATAAACAGACTATCTAACACAAAAAGAATTTTTCAATTCGGACCAGAAGTTCCTGAGATTAGCGCGTCAACCAAACAAACAATCAAACTCTTCACTTTATAATATTAGTAGGTATAGATTAGTTAGTAATAGCAAACCCAGCCCGCTTCGCTGGGCATAAGTTAAAATAAATAAACAATTTTAAATATTTTTCAAATAAGTAGCCTAGTTACTAACCCTATAACGTTAGCTATCTACGAGTGAAAGTCCCGTCAAAATCGGTCCAGCCGTTTCAACTTCTATTGAGCTTTTTTATATTTTATATTACTGCGTTAAAACAAATTTTCCATATATTTTTGCCAATTTCTACTGAAATGGCGTAGTGATATGTAAATTTTATAATATGTTATCTGTCGCGATCTTAGATCCAACACAACTTAGCACTTGATTAAATTATTTTAAGACGTATTAATTATTATAATTTCGTCTCATTTTAATACATAATGAAGTTTAACATAGTTGCTTAATTACCTTTAATGCTATTCTGAATAATTATTTTATACTGTCAGATTAACCAGCTTTTGTTTTATTAAAATTAATTGTAGTCATTTCCCTGTAAAATATGCAAATTTAAATATGTATATAAATTAATAAGGTAAAGCGTAAAGATGAATAAATAATTTAAAACTTTAAAGTAAAAAAAAGAAAAATTTTTTTTTTGGGTTTTGGATATTTGCGATCGGTCGTTGGACCATAAGCGAATTGGTTGTGTGAGTGTGGCTTTTTTATGGTGAGGCTGCCAGCGCTGCCCCTACCAATCAAATTAGAAAAGAAAAAAATGATTTTGTTTTTGTAAAGGTACTAAATTCAAACTAAAATGTTTAATTACTTCGTCTGTTTGATTGGTACATTTTCACATGTAAGCCGATGAACCGTTAAATATTTGTATTGATATAAAAGCTAATATTGATATCGCTTAAAGAAAAAACCAGAAGTTGTATATTTAGTAAAGAAAAGAAAGCTTGAATATCTCGGCCACATAATGAGAAACCGAAAATACTACAACTACAACTCATATCCAAGGAAAACGAAGTATGGGTCGAAGAAGAACATCTTGGCTAAAAAACCTACGCCCCCGTAAAAGCACCCGTTCATTATTCAGAGCTGCGGCATCAAAAATACGAGTTGCTTTAATGATCGCCGACCTTCGAAAGAAGATGGCACTTTAAGAAGAAGAATTGATATAAAATGGAAAATGGAAACGGTCATATAGGCTAGGATTGGCAAAGTTTCGGAGATACAGAGGCCGAATTGATAGTTTTTAGAATCTTTGTCTGTTTGTCTGTGAACGCATCACGAGAAAACCTATGGACAGATTTTGAAGATATTTGGTATGATGATAGTTGGTTATCCGAGTCCATAATACTTTCTATTGCTGGAAAATAAAACATTTTTGAGAAATTTACACAAACCGATATAAGTCGTCTAGGAACGAAGGGTTAATCGCTAGTGTAGATTATATTAAGTATAATTATAGATATAATTTTACCTTCACCATTCGTAATAAATTTAAAAAAATTAAAAAATAGGTAACTCTAATTTATTATTTAACTTATTTAACTACTAACTAGAACATGCACCTTCTAAAAGTTAAATATTTAACAAATATTTTGACTTTAAATATAAAACTCTTTCAAATAGCATTGTGATTTGTGTCAGAAATATTTATATACAAAAAGCTGAAACTAAAATAGTCCGTCTGTCTGTCCACACAATAACGGCCGCAAAAGATAATTTTATTCAAATACAGGCTATAGAAATAAAACTTGTTTCAGCTAACTCGCCATTGTGATGTAGATTTGACCAAGGAGCTTATGATGCGGTATAACGAAAGAAATAGAAAAAACAGTGCGATAAGTATGGTATGAATGTAATTTATATTAGTTTTTATTTGTGTAGTTTTTATACTTGTCGTTAATTTTATATAGGTATTAAAGAAATAAATAAAACTTTACCTGGTTTTGCCATTTAAAAAAAAATCGTTCATAGATATTATTATATAACTTCAACATTTAAGACCAAAAGGCGTTCTATATGTAGGTAAATAAGACACAATAGGCTAAATATCTTAAATAATCTGACTAAATAACGGCAAAATCTTATCAAAATTTATTACAGATACTTGTATTGATTTCATAGAATTAACGAATTTGTTTGAGTATTATAAAATTTCATATCCTAAAATACCTCATGATTCTTTAAAAAAACAGATATTTTAATTATATGCCTCAAGTGGAAATCAAACCTGCAACTGTCGCAAATTGTCACGTCTAAGATTTTTACACAAAAGTCAGACTTATTTGGGCATGTACTTGTTCTACTTTACCTATAAGGTGTATAAAACAAAAATAAGAATTTGTTAAAAACTTCCTTACATATTTGGTATAGAATAGTATATAGAGGTCAACGCTATTAACTTGCAGCTATCTCAAAAAGCATATTCAGACTGCCCTCCAATAGCAGTACGGACAGCATATAAAATTATTTAGGTTATTATTTTAATTCTTTTATATATACGTATAAAAATTTAAAAGACAAGGAATATTTCTTCTAAAATCTAAATCTAAAACTAATTAAACAATTTGCTTGATTCAATCAATATCAAATGATTACATCGATAACTCATACTTTAAAACTCACTTAAATAGAATCAAAACGACACGTTTTTGACTTAGTTTGTACTGACTACTTACTACTTAACCCTAGTGTGCCAGCGGTCGCAGGTAGTCCCGATGCATTTGTTGAGCACGAATGTTTGTACTCCCGTCGTTTTTTTTAATTTTTTTTTTATTTTATTCTGGATTAGTGCTTGACTGCGTTCCACCTGATGGTAAGTGGTAACGCAGTCGGAGATGGTAAGTCGCACTAATTCAGTAGCCACCTATTCACTCTTGCCTTGAAGACACCCATATTGTAATCGGACGGAAACACTGACGTAGGCAGATTGTTCCAATCCTTAGCCGCACGTATAATAAATGACGAAGCGAAACGCTTCGTCCGGACGGGTGGAATGTCCACGACATAAGGATGGAGACCAGCCGTTCGTGGTTATTAGTATTTGTATATAATTGTATTGAAAGTCATATATCAACTATCAGGTATATATAACATAATAAAATGAACATAATTAAATATAACATAATAATATATAACATATAACATAATAATATATAACATAATAACATAAATAACATAACACAAGCCTCGAGCCTACCATGGAATTAAATTATGCTGCGTTAATGTCCCAACATTTATGTATATTTATTTACTTAAAACGGTCGAACGCGGTATTCACTTTCATAAAAACTTAACAAATTTAATTATTCCACTTCGATGGTTTCGCCAAAATTTCGCGCTGATTATTTTTCGTCGCACGAATTTTTCTACCAATTGTTGGAAAACTTTTTCGAGCAATTAGAGCGTGAGCAGAGCAAAATAAGTTTAAAATAAAACATGGACTATTATTTCTTTATTTTTGTCCTCTTTACTAAACATTTAGAAAGACAAAGGACACACATATTTTACAAGTACACTGTTGCAAATGCTTGGATGCTGTTATTAAAATTGTACGACGATTAATCCTTTGACTGCAAACCTGATGCCTTGCACTGAAATTGTGAAAAGTTGAACTTATACAATTAAAATATATGCTATAGCGCAAATGAGATAATGAAAAGAATACTTTTCGCATATAAATCAGTCAGGTAAACGTTCATTATATTGAAAATAATTATGTTTTTCGTTTTATTTCCATGGAATGATGATATAAGAAATAATAAATATATTTGACGACACGTTTGACTCAGTTTGTAGTGACCCTACTTGCTGCGCCAGCGGTCACGGGTTCGAGTCCCGCTGGGGGCATACATTTGTTGAGCACTAATGTTTGTACTTCAGTCATGGGTGTTTATATTTATATTATATATTTATTTAAAGTTTTATAATATTTAGTATATCAACTATCTGGTATTCGTAACACAAGCCTCGTAGCTTAACACGGAACTATATAATATCTTTCTTTTGCCTTATTTACATCCTTGATAGGATTTTTAAAAGCTTTTGTAAGCTTCATTCAACCAACTATGTGATTAAAGACCTTAAAATTAATACTTTCTTAGGTTTATGAAAATATTTAACATTATAAATGAAACTCTTTTCGGATTTTGTCGCGGATTTATTTTGATTTTTGGTTCCCGACGTTTTGAATGCTTTACAGCAATCATGGTTACGGGAGAGACTAAGGTATTTGACGTCTCAGGGTTTCATATACTACCTTAAAGTTAATTTTAACTAATGTTTTTGTCGTATTCATTTTAAACTTTGTAAATATCTATGTGGGATTTGTAAAAGGAGTTTGCATGTAAAAATAAAAGGCGATGAATGATTTAAGAATAGAATGCGTGAATAGTATAAAAGGAAGAAATGAGGACGTCATGTCATTATGGCGACACGACATAACGCGTAATTGTTGTATCTTATATTTCTAAATATAAATAAAAAAAAAAGTCTTTGAGTTCTGAGGAAGTGCTTTTATTTACCATCTTTAAGATCCTACATATATATGAAATATAAATGACCATAAAACACCAAGATTCTGAAAATTTATCGAGTCGCGAATTAAATTTAAAAAAAACCACCCGCTTACTATTTTTACAATTTTATTTTGAAAATTAGGTTTACTAAATAAAGAACATAATTATACCAGCCTTAAGTTTTGTTCCTACAGTACTCTATATTAACATTGTAAGTGTGCAGTTTGGCCACATTCCTAATACAGCCCTCGTGCTATCTGCACCAGATAGCCTGTCTACTTCACATTACTTTTATTTATTGTATTTTTACATAACTGAAAATCGTCTTAACGAAATGATGAAATGTGATATCTAAATGATTATGCTTTCAATACATTTCTTAATTTCTTACTTATACTTACCTATGTTTACGCAAATCTATACTAATATTATAAAGCTGAAGAGTTTGTTTGTTTGTGTGTTTGTTTGGTTGAATGCGCTAATCTCAGGAACTACTGGTCCAAATTCAAAAATTCTTTTTGTGTTGGATAGTCCGTTTATTCTCGATAGGCTATAGACTATATTAAACTACGCTACGACTAATTTTAAAAAAAAAATGTCGCAAAAACGCGGGCAGGCGTTAGTTCTGCGAGGTATCATACAGCGCGACTCAGAAAGAATTAGTTTTCCGGCCTTCAGATCGCATGCGAAGCCTCGAGAAATACTAGTATTTTATATAAATTCTATTTTTCCATAGGTTTCCTGTGTTATTTTTGACTTTTCAAACTTTTAATCTCTTCCATGAACATGTTTTCTGCAAAGAGCCCCAAAGGTTAAAATATTCTTCAGTCGAATATGTACATTAAATATGTTAATAAAATCTATAGTTCTTAGAATTCCATTTGTTTATCACTCTCTTTGTCTGGGAACCATCACGACCGATGGATATGGAAAGATTTTGATGAAATTTAGTACAACAATAGCTTGTTGTCCGCGCTAGTGTTAGAATATTTTTAGTTTACATTATTCTAATCTAATATTTCTCCTTTACACTCCCACTTTACAATATATACGATACTGTTATTAAATGTACATAATATTAATGTACTTAAGTAAATAATTTATTACTTTAAAAGCTTCTCTAAGCTATTACCGCATAATGTAGAACCCACCAAGGAATGTCGAAGCGAATATTTCTATTTCAGATTTGCACTCTTTATTTGAAAGCTTGCACTTCATGGGTATTCTTTATTTGAAAGCTTGCACTTCATGGGTATGTAATATGTATAAGGACCACAATTTAGGATGTTTTCGGATATTTTTAATACTATCCTAAAATTAAACTTTTTAGCTTAATATGATAACAACAGATTACTGATAATAATAAATTGTATACAAAACAAAGTGGACACCTATAAAATATAAATGTTACAGAAACTAGTTTTTCAGCCTCGCTTCGCTCGAGTTCGTCCCGATGTACGTTTTAACGCTGCCCATTCAGAATAAACACTTTAGAATTTTTTTATTTTCGTCTTTTTTGGGGTTTATTATCCATTATTTAAAGTTTTATTATAAAGAGAGAAAATCTATATTTGTTAGCTCGTTTGTATTGGATAAACCAAAAAATCTCTGAACCGATTTCGATGGGTATAATAATAGTTTGAGACGCTGAGAAGGACAAAGGATAGTTTTTATCCTGGAAATTACCCTTTAAGTGGGTGAAACAGAGATAACAGCTTATACAATATAGGAAATCAATCTTTTTTAGTAAGGGATACTAATTCTACTTATTCCAAAATAACCGATAAACCTACCCAGGGACGATCGCGAGCGAAGCGAGGGTAGTTTTATATGAAATATAAATCCTCTCTCATATATCCGAAACTTGATTAAATATTTTTAAGCTACAGATTTAAATAATTTTTCATATAAAAATAGAATTTCCAGTGCAGAAATCTAGACACCCCTATATAAAAGCACACTCGGGTCAAATTGCGAGTAGCTGACGGCATAGCGGCTTCGCAAACAGTAGTTGGTATTAGTTTCATCTCGTTCACACCCGACAAATTTCACTGGAATAAGATTTCTCTCAACTAAATCACCATATTGACACTGTTAGCTTTAAGCTAGTACTTTAAATATTTTATTTTCTTCACTTTTATTACGGCTCATATAAACAGTTTTTTTTACTAATTATAAAAAAGAAAGTAAAAACACCGTATAATTTTGAAAATGGTTTATGAAAATGTATAATAAAGTTATAAAATATTCAGTTAAAGAATTGTAAGAATTTGTTAATTGTCGAAGATATCGTGCAAATACATTAAATATACAAGCAATTTAATTTAATACCAACTAACTCCTAGTTCCCAGCATATATTAAAAAAGCACATTTTCTTAGAAAACTTTATTACTGTACTTATTTCTGCATTTCGCTTCTATATGGGAGCGTCATCTACATCTTATCAATAATTCGCTTCGCTAAATTAATATTGCGAGGTTTGCCATAAAGTTCATCTTAGCGTTGCAAATCAATATCACGCTGTCCTGTTCTTACGATTATTATATTTTATGCTATAAGTATGCATTTTTACCGACTTCTAAAAGTAAAAGTTTTAAATTTTACAAGAAATTTGAATGAGATAGGGGCAAAATAATTGTTTTCCCTTTAAATGGTTTGTAATGTTTTCTGAAATGAAAGTAGCCTAAGATACTCCTAATTATCAACAGCTCAGATTCAGAGATAGCGGGTTTTTGACGTAGTATATACCTCCCAAAGAATTAAAAGAAAATATAAATTCGGATTTTAATTTTATATATACAATGTACATACGTTTGTCTATATATACATACCTACTTATACATATTTTTATTACTAATAAACTTTACCCTTTTTACACATAGTAGGAAGATTCAAGATTATCTTTATTCAGATGTCGTCGCTTCTAAGAATGTTTACTGCCGCTGACTTTATGAGGTTTGAACGTTGACCATTAAGTATTATAGAGCTTGAGTTGTTCTTAAGAAACATTTTTGCATAATTTATGTATGTTCAATTCTTATTACATGACTTGTACAGAAAACTTATTTTATTTACATACAATTTAAAAATATGGGTTAAGACGACCAATTTTCAATCATTGAATTTTATTAAGTATTTATTATCTGCAAAAATCAATAAAAAACTGACTTGCTTTATTATATACTACTAAAGAATTAAAGATTACCTATCAAATCTACACTAATATTATAAATTTCAATGTAAGTCTCTCTATCTGTTGAGTTTTTACGCTTAAGCAACTAAACCAGTTTTGATGAATTTCAGTATAAAGATACAGGACGTTGGAGAAAACATAGGCACCTTTTTCTTGCAAAAATAAAACTTAGAGGGTGTGAAAATGTACTTTTAAATTTGTCTAGGGAACCAACTTCTTAAATAACCGTCAAGATCACTGATTTTCTAATCTATATAAAACGTACCTACTACTTATAAACAATTCTATTTTAGTGAATACAAAGTTTATTTTAGGAAAGTTATTTATTAACAGAAACCTATTACTTTTCTTTTCTAATTGAGATCAAGGCATTTGTCAAAGACTTTCAATTGAATCTATACAAGTGAATACAGGTTTGTGCTGTGTACTAAAATTAATATTAATTATTTGGAATACAGTTTATTAAAAACAAGCCTTAGTAGATTTCTAAATATAATGGATTAAATTTTATTTAAAACTAGCATTTCCCGCGGCTTAGCCTGCTTT
Source organism: Boloria selene (assembly GCA_905231865.2). Taxonomy (NCBI): domain Eukaryota; kingdom Metazoa; phylum Arthropoda; class Insecta; order Lepidoptera; family Nymphalidae; genus Boloria; species Boloria selene. The sequence goes on from HG993156.1 coordinate 6,294,935, forward strand.
CTAAAGGCTGAAAATCAAAAAAATTATTTTTCTCCCGTTTTTGTAACATTTTTCAATTATACTCCGCTCCTATTGGTCGTAGCGTGATGTAATATAGCCTAACATTCCTTGATAAACAGACTATCCACCACACAAAGAATTTTTCGAATCGGACCAGTAGTTCCTCAGATTAGCGCGTTCAACCAAACAAACAAATAAACAAACAAACTCTTCAGCTTTATAATATTAGTAGATATTATAAAGCTATTACATAAAGTTAATAGTCTCATAATTTACAGACAAAAATTTTAAAAATCGATTTTTTGTTGTTAGTATCGTATTTTCATATGCATTTAGTGAAAACCTATTAATTTGAAATTAAAAACAGACACTTCAATTTTATTTACATGTATAGATGTATAGATAAGTTAAAAAACAAAGTACTTACCAGTACTTATTATTCGAATAATATTCGGATCCACAATTTTCCTTACAAAGTAGTTGAAAGGATAACGATTCTTACCTGAAACAAAAGTTAAGCCCACTATGAAAAAACGTCAAGAAGATCCCACAGGGGACTGTAGGAAATAAAAAAATACATGTAAATGCTACGTTTGGGATCTCTTCGAATTGAGACTGTTCATAGTAAATGGGAACTGGTGTCAGTTTCGATGTTTTTCTTCGTTTTTCGTTAAAATATTCGGTATTGGATTGATGAAATATGGATGAAGGGTTTCCGTGAAATAATTTTAAAGTAAGATTTTGTTTTTTTAATACGGATTATGTGATTCTGAAAATCTCAATATTATTACTGACTAGCTTTTCCTACGGTTGCACTCGCATAAATTGATACACAAAAGGGCTATTCAAGCAAATGTACAAATTATTAGGCCCCATTACAAAATATTTTGTTCTTATTCCCCCGAGAGCCAACAAAGAAAACATTTTTATAAATACATATGTAGCATTAATAAGGATAATTTGACGATACGTTTGACACTGTACTCTGTAGTGCTGACCCTGCTTGCTGCGAATGCGGTCGGGATTTGATTCCCGCTGGAGGCATTCATGTGTAGTATATAAATTACTAGCGACTCGCCCTCGCTTCGCTCGGGCTCTTCCCTAGATTTAGCACAGGCAAAGCCGCGGGATCCGCTAGTTATGCATATAAACCTTCCTCTTGAATCACTCTATCTATTGGAAAAAACCGCATCAAAATCCGTTGCGCAGTTTTAAAGATTTAAGCGCACATAGGGATATAGGGATATAGGGACAGAAAAGGCGACTTTGTTTTATACTATGTAGTGATATGGTCTCCATAACATAAGCTTACCATGGAACTAGATGGTGCTGTGTGTTTGTGTCCCAATATAAGACAAAAAATTTCTCAAACAATACAGTTAAATGACGAAACAAATACAGAAGCTCTTCATATAACTCGCCCCGTTGTTAAAGTAATCCAAGGAAATTTAAAACGAGGCTGTAATAGAAAGTTCTAGAAGAATCTTAATCTTATCTGTGGTAAACAAATTACTTTAAAACTGTTTTTCTTTAAGCTTCCGCCGGAAGTCGTTTCTCTATTACCGTCGCTTCTTTATTCTACAAATAGCTTTTGCTACTTAGTTTGCTTTCACGCATTTTTATAAAAATCCAACAAACCCGGTCCGTTTCTGAATAAAATTGAAAACTGTTTTTATAATTTTCTAATAAAATAAAAGTTGCCTACGTTAATCCTTATAACATTAGCGTCTGTGAGGGAAAGTCCCGTCAAAATCAGTTCAGCGGTTGCAGAGATTAGCTTGAACAAACAGACAAGTAGGCATACATACAATTTTTTTACGTAAGTACCATATATACCTACTTTAACATTTTTAATTAACGGTTTTTCCCTTAATGAATATCTTTAAGTGAAAAGCTGTTAATTTGAAATTAAAAACAGACACTTTTATTTATATATACTGTTATATAATAACGTGCACGAAGAGAAAGTTAAAATGTCTGGAAAAGCTTGGAAAAACTATTTCGCCAACAAAAGATTAAGTACCTACTTCAAATGAAAAAGAAAAATTTAACAAAGTTTCAAAGAAATACACTTTTAGATATAATTTCGTAATGCTGTGTTCATATAATAAATAATAATTTATCATCCAATAACACTCAAGAAATATACGAGTATATTCACAATTTTTAATAAGCATAAGTTCAAAAAAATTCCAAAAAAATATTAGGTTTTTGATGTTTTAACTGTTATTTCATGTCCTGAAGTATTCGAGAATTCTTGGCAAAAAGCCCACGCCAAGTCATCAAAAAAACTGTAGTTAAATTACTTACTCTAAAGTTTAATTACTTTCTACAAGCTCCAAACATTTACAAGCATCTAAGCGTTACACCAAAAATTTTTTTCTTAGATATCTTCTTATTTATATTCTCAATTAATATATTTTAATATAGAAATACATAAATAACACACAAATATTATAAATGAAACTATCATTTCGGATTTTGTCGCGGATTTATTATAATTTTTGGTTTAACAAATATTATAAAAATTGTAATAATTACAATTATAGGAGCTAAAAATAAGTTAATAATATTGCTATATTTATAATACTATTCAAAATTTAAAAATTTTAAATGTTTAGAATTAAAATGTATAATTTTATAAGGTACTTTGATGGCATCAAAATTTTGAAAATTTTTTTCTAAATTGTGGGTAGGCACTGTCTGTAACAAGTTTATAAACCCCTGAGACGTCAAATACCTTAGTCTCTCCCGTAACCATGATTGCTGTAAAGCATTCGAAACGTCGGGAATCAAAAATCATAATAAATCCGCGATAAAATCCGAAAAGATAGTTTGATTTATAATGTCAAATATTCGCGTAAACCTAAGAAATTATTATAACACATAAATAAGGATAAATGACAAAGTTTTTACCTTCAAAAGAGCCTATAATGTATTAAAATGCCATTACAGAAGATTTTCCAGTTTAATAATTTCCGAACCGATTTCCTCAGGTGCTACCCTAAATATTTTTACGCGCGAACATCACGATCCTGTTCGGATTCCGAATGAATTCCGAAGATCAACAGTTAATGAAATAGCTCGGTTTAATCATCCCTTGTCCGAGTTACCCCAAACCTAAGCCCCGAGTTTCAAACACGATTAAAATTTAGGGACATTTTGTTTCTTTAATATTCTTTAGCTATTGGTTAAAATAAAATCGATAGCAGTGCCTTGTTATTATTAATTAATTTTCATTTTGTATTAGCTTCCCTTCAATTACTTACGCCCCAATTACACCTGGGGTGCTTTTATTAAATTTATTTGTATTCCCTTTTTAACGTTCCACTGCTGGGCACGGGCCTCCCTTCAAGTATTGAAGGGATGAGACCAAAGTCCACCATGCTGGCTTATTTGGCGGATTTTACGTGTAATTACACGTTAAGTCCGCAAGACAGGGTAATGTAGTGTACAAGGTAAAACAAGTTAGAAATGTTTTGCACACAAAAATCAGATGTGCGAGACCTGGGATTTGAACTCGCTTCACTTAACCTTATTTGCACAAACTAATCAATAAGTTGCTGAGAAACGGGCAGATGGACCTATTCGCACAAACACGTAGCATTCATTGTACTAACGAATACAAGACTCAATAAACTATACACTGATGACACGTTAGGCTCAGTTGGTAGTGCACTTTCTGCGCCTGCGGTCGCGGGATCGAGTCCCGCTGGGGGTATTCATTTGTTCAGCATGAATGTTTGTTCTCCAGTCATGGGGTTTATATTTATAGTATGTATTTAAAAATTAACATATGTGTAGTATATCAACTATCTGGTGTCCATGAAACTAGATGGTGCTGTGTAATAATGTCCTATACATATATTACCTTATACATATATTTTTAGAATTTTAAATTATCCAGATGTACGCACCAATCTTGGAGCCAATTCCCCAATAATAAGAATGTGTAATTTGTATAATATGTTAAACAAAGTTATAGACATAGATATATTTGGCGATCTTTTACCTTTACTTTTCATTAAAACAAAATTAAGTTCCATTTCATTTTTCTATTTTCAATTTGTTTTTTTTGTTTCAATTAGTTATTTAATTTAATTTATTATTATTAATAAGGATATTTTGTTTTGTTTTATTTTATATTACGACCAATGTTGTGTTTACCTTTAATTGGTGTATAAAAGATGACCCCTTATTTTTATAACTACTATCTTTTTAAACAATGTTACTTTTATAACACTGTTGGTAATCCTATCTATCTATTTAAATAAATAAATAAATATATACATATATACACATTAATTTTCTCGTACAATTCTATAAACCTTTTCAAAGACCTTGACACATTTAATTAGATTTCCAATCCGAATTTCACTTATCAGTCTTTCAAACTGTCTTATTCAAACTTTTTCAATCATCTGTTCGGGATACTTATATACGAGTATGTCGATTGAAAGAGCGTTTTTAAATCTCCCCTATTTTTAAGCCCCGGCTTTATCGGTGTTCATATTGGAGGCACTGAATTGAAGGCTTGATATTTTTGAAGTTTTCATCGCATCTTTATTTTCTCATCATTTTGTATTTTTGACGCCATTCAGAGTTGATTTCTGTTTTTTTTTCTGTGATTTCAATTATACTGGATAATAATAAATAAATAATAAATATAACACTATATTTTCGGATTTCGTCGCGGATTTATTTATAGATTTTTGGTTCTCGACGTTTCAAATGCCTTACAGCAATCACGGTCACGGAAGAAACGCGATATAAAATAAATTCGCGACAAAATCCAAAAAGATAGTTTCATTAAGAAGCACTATCTAGTTCCAAGGTAGGGTAAGATAAGGTAAGGCCTTGTGTTATGGATACCAGATAGTTGATACAATACACATATATAACTATAAATATCCGTAACTGGATTTCAGACATTTGTGCTCAACAAATGAATGTCCCCAGCGGGACTCGAACCCGCGACCGCTGGCGCAGCACTCACACACTTTGGTCACTTTGATGCAATTTATATTTGGTCACTACAAACTGCGCCAAACGTGTCGTGGATATAAACAATAAAATGGATAAATGTATAACGTATGTTTCATCTACATTTATCTTTATTAACAGGCAGCTACTTAATACTTAAAAAAGTTTCATAAAAGTGACCTAATTTGAGATCTTGGCCTAAAAACACAAAATGTGACATGTTTGGATCTGTCCTGTCTCATCTTACACTCAGCATGAGAAAAAATATAAAAATCTGTTGTGATTTTACAAACACCTTGTCAATATGACAACAACTGTCAGCCATTTGGTTTACGGACGATACTAACTTAGTCGCGTGTTGGAATTAACCTTAAACTTTGTATAAGTTCAATCACCTCCAAAAAATAAATAAAATCATATTTTTAATGTATAAATTAAAAAGTGAAAGAAAAAAATCATAATGCTAAAGAAAAATCGAATCAAAGGCACAGGTGCTAATGTAAAAAAATAACAAAAGTGGTAATCATGTTCGAGGTGCGAGACCCGGGGTTTGAATTTGCATCACTATGCTATCGATCGATCGAATCGATCGACCGGAGCGATCACGTTACTGTGCTATCACTGTCTGTTCTAGAGGTTATTATTATAAATATAGTGCAATACCATCATTTTTTATATTGAAAAGAAAACCCGTTCTTTTTAAGAACTTCGAATTATTACATGAACATAACAGGTATGTATATTTCAAAATACATTTAGGGCCTTTAGAACTCTAGTAAGTTATGTAATAAGAATTAGTTTATCTACAACTAGCTGACCCGTGCCCACTTCATTGGGCATAATGTTAATAATTCTTTTTTAGTATAGAGTGTTTAAATAATTTAAATTATTTTATTAATATTAAAAATTAAAAATTAAATTAACTATACGAATATTAAAAAAAACTACTTTTTGTAACTTAAATATAAAAGTTAGACATATGCTGTCGTTGACTTTTTTGTAGGAATTTTCAAGCTCCACATCTTTTCTCTAGAACTCAAAAATATTTCTTTCATAGTTAAGGCAGCGTTCGTAAGAAACGCTTTCATTCGACCGTTTTTTCTCCGATTCACTTTGCAAAACGGACTACCTCGTAAAAGCCTTTTTATTTTTTGGTTTTTTATAAAGCCTATGACACTCAGCAATAATGTGGCTTTCTATTGGTGAAAAAATTTTTAAAATCGGTTCAGTACATCTCGAGATAACCCCTTACAATTTAACAAACAAACAAACTTTACTTCTTTATAATATTAGTATAGATTTATTTTTCCATATGTACTACATATAATACATACATAATATACGTATGTACATGGTACATAGGCATATCCTGGGCGAGGTACTAGTAATATTACCCAATATTTCATCATAATCCATTCTATATACTATGTAATCCGGGATAAGCTCCGCGACGCCGACAAGTCACGTCACGATATTAGCGAAAGCTAATAGCTTACATAAGTGTGCCTAATGTCTGCCTAATAATTTAAGGCTATCCTTATATTACGGGTATGTAAAATAAAGTAAATATAATATTTATGTATGTAGACACAATTATAAACTTAATTCTTAATTTTTGTTAATTTTTCGTTATTTTTTCCTGAATTTTAAAATGCCATTTTTCCATTTTTCATTGATGCTTCCACGATAAACGGACTATCCAACATAAAACTATTTTTTCAAATCGAACCATTAGTTCCTGAGATTAGCGCGTTTAACTAAACAAACAAACACTTAAGTTTTATAATATTAGTATTGAATACTAGGCTTCAAATCATCATGTGCTTAATAATATTATACATAAATGCAAAATTTTGTGAATGAGTGTACGTAAGTGATGGAGTTAGTGAGAGAGAGAATGAGTTAGTTAGTGAATGACTCAAAACAGTTCGCGTCCATAAATTCTATTACAGTTTCACTTTCAGCAAACCGCTAATTATGAAAATGAAAATCGAACACCTAATCTTTGCCTTAACAGTGACAGAAACTTGCTACTGAACCAAAAATTTTAAAACTTACATAACTTCAAGATTTATGGCTTTTATATGGTTCGATTTTTCTTTCCGTTAAGACAGATACATCCCAATTAACTTAGTGTTCAATAATCCTGCAATCTATTTTACTGTTTTTAATTCATTTCGCTTTAACATAAAATATCTGATGCAATTCAATTTAAAATCAATGCAAACAAATTCCTATACACTTGCGGCCATTTTAATGTGTGTTATATTTTTGATTACAATGAAATTTAATTATTATAAAATAGTTATTATTATACATATTTGAATTTAAAATGTATTAACCGACTATAAAATAAAAAGTATGTACTGTAAAAAATAGCTTGTGTAGGCTATAAAGTGTTCATCTCGACCTGGCAGTAGGGTGTGAGGTAGGTGGTCTTATTATCGTCTGGCAATCCAGCCAGGCGCAAAGCCACTGCTTATTATTTTCTTACCCTTATTAGTAAAACCAATTAGATATCACTATTGTATACAAGATACATCACTTTATCCTACAACAGATCAAAAGATAAAATACGCACTTGATTTTCCTTAATGAACCGTAACCAATTTTTCTAATACAAAAACCACAGCAAGGTCGAGTGTGCGACGAAGTGTAATAACATGACCTAGTTTTAAGTGATTTTGACGTTTTGCCAGCCAATAACCACAGCTGTGGCGATATAACAAAGTAGACAAAATATAACATGCATTACTTATAAGTGCAACTATATATTATCATCATCATCAGCCCTTTTTAACGTCCCACTGCTGGGCACGGGCCTACCTCAGTACGAGGGGGATCAGGCCATAGTCCACCGCGCTGGCCCAGTGCGTGTTGGCGGACTTCACATGCCTTTCGAAAACTTGTTAAGTTTTCTTAGACATGCAGGTTTCCTCACGATGTTTTCCTTCACCGTAAGACAAGTGGTAATCATGATAGAAATTATTCGCAGATGAAAATATCAGAGGTGAGACCCGGATTTGAACCCTTGAATTAAAAACAGACACTTCAATTTTTTATATGTATAGATAAACTGGACCGCAAAGAAAAAGGGTTGCAATATTATATATATATTCTTCGGTCGTCGGTTTATTTATTTTCTGTATTTTGAAACAACTCAATAATTAAGTTTAAAAATAAGTATCGCATAAATAATTTAGTTTTCCGTCAATCCATTATTTAACGTCCTCAGCAAAGCGCGGCTTCTTAAAGACACGCAAACTTTAGACGAGTTGCAAAACTTTAAAACGTTAAGTCATTCCTAAGCAAACCCCCAATTTACTTTACTATTACCTATCACTACATAGTATAAAACAAAGTCGCTTCCCGCTGTCTGTCTGTCCCTATGTATGCTTAGATCTTTAAAACTACGGAACGTATTTTGATGCGGTTTTTTTATTAGATAGAGTGATTCAAGGCGAAGGTTTATATGTTTATATACATTACACTAGCGGAACCCGCGGCTTCTCCTGCGCTAAATCGCTAGTAAATATAATAAAATTCTAAATCGAATCTGTACATATTAAATCTATATATTATATGATGTTTTTGGTTCATCTGTCTGTGAACGTATCACGAGAAAACTACAGATTTTTATGAAATTTGGTAGATTCGAGTTATCAATAAGATACTTTTTACTACATGAAAATATCTAATTTGTGGAAAATCTACACTCTATAGTCGTTAAGTAACTAAATAAACAAAACGTCTTAACAAACAAGCTAAAATGTACACAAATAAAGAAATAACAATAAACGACAAAATAATTCATCTTTTTTCATTTTTATTTTATAGGCACAGGGAGATAATATAAGAATGATTAATACATTTTTTTAAACTACATTTTTTCGAGCAAATCGTTCGAGCAAACAAATTCGAGCAAACTAAGGCAAGTTGTATGATCAATATAAAATGCAAACAGGAAATGAACTTGCTATCTGTGGCATACTAATATTGATTTTCTATAATTTCTAGATATGGACAGATTATTTACGTTGGAACCACGTCTTCGTCTTCAAATTATTGCAAAAAATGTAGTTAGTATTTAAATTTGTATTAAAAAGCTAACTATCCGTAGTCACGCTAAGTTCCTTTTTGTCGTTCTTCCAGAACTGGGGCATTTTTTCTGAACAGTTTCTATTTTCTATTCTAAGAACTTTATTCTATTATGTATGTATCTAGCAGGATCCGCGAGTCTGTGTACTGCTATAACTAGTAAGTTTAGCCCATACCTACGTACAACAAACCTATGTAGTACCTATGGAATAGGTAAGTTAAAAAGAATATTTAATATATTTTAATATTATTAAGTTAAAATATTTAACTAAGTGGTGTAGTGGCTAGCATGCACAACGACGCATCGAGAAGTCCTGGGTTCAAGTCCCGGAAGTTAGCGGTGTGTCACCCCCGTGCCTCGGAGAGCATGTAAAGCCGTCGGTCCTGCCTTAGCTCTCACTGGTCATGTCGAGCAATCGTCCCACCGGAGTGATATACAGTGATAGGAATAGAGAGTACACTTGTGTCTGCGCGTACACTTGTGCACTATAATATCTCCTGCGTAGTTGGCCAGTCGCAATTAGATTGGCCGCCATGGCCGGAATCGGTTGGAGAACTTTATTATTATTATTATAAATAATGTATTAAAAAATTATTAATTCATTTATATATACAGTTTTTTTGTCCCGTGTATAGAGTAACAAATTCGAACGCATCGTAATCCCTTAGCCGTGATGTCGCATAGCTATCCAATGAAGACCCACCGATCAGAGCTCGTACGGTTTCATGTACTGCTATTGTTGTGTACACTGTTAATACTTAATGATTATATATATTCTTTATTGCAATATAAATAACACATAGAGTAATTTAAAAATAATTTATGTTAGCAAGGGTGGACTTATCTCTAGAAGAGATCTCTTCCAGCCAACCCATGGAAGTAAGAGATAGTGGTTAAAAAACTGAAATTTAAAAAAAACTTTAAATATTATTTTCATGTGCGATTCATTTTAATGACTCGCTTGGCTCAGTTGGCTCCTTGCTTTCTGTGCCAGCGGTCGCGGGTTCGAGTTCCGCTGGGGGCATTCATTTTGTTAAGCACAAATATTTGTTCTCTAGTCATGGGTGTTTATATTTATAATATAAATAAATAAATATTTTTTTATTTATTACTTATTTATAATATGTATGTATTTAAAAGTTATATATGTAGTGTATCAACTATCTGGTATCCGTAACACAAACATCGTAGCTTACCACTGAACTGGATGGCGCTGTTGTAAGAATGTCCTAACATATTTATTTATATTTAACATGATTATCACTTGTTTCACGCTGAAGGAAAACATCACGAGGAAACCTGCATGTCTGAGATAACCTAACAATTTTTATTTTCATGCATTTTTTTATAGTTTAGTAGTGGACTATGGCCTGATCCTCCTCGTATTGGAAGGAAGCCCGTGCCCAATAGTAGGATATTAAACAAAAGGGTCTGAACATACTACTTAAACTTTTTGTAAGATTGTTATCTGAAGCAACAGTACGTAGTAGAAGTACTATATAGTATATAATTACTATATATGGGTTTATACCTTATTGAATTAACGCAAAATTGAAAATGTTATATAAAACTATCTTTTCGTATTTCAATTATTATTAATCCCAGATTTTAGCTTTTTCAGCAATTAAAATGAAATAAATATTATATAGTATTTAATATTCAACTATAAAACCAATTAAAATTAAAAACGTCGGTAACCAAAAATAAATCCGCGGAATATCCGAAAATATAATTTTCTTTAAAGTGTACGCTACTTACATGTTTAAAAATCGGTACGTATAAAAATATAAACAGTGGAACATATAACCTCCTCCTTTTTTGAAGTCGGTTTAAAAACTAGCAAGTGCGTGTCTGGCAAGAAACGTGGGCCGCGGTAGTTGGCGCTGACAGCTTTCGTAACAAGTTACTTGTTAAAGTAACTTAACCGCACTAATTTCGGTTGAGTGAATCTACTTAGTGACTGTTATTTTGTAAGTTAACCGCATAGTGTTTGTTACACATATTTCTTAATGGGTTCGAGTCTCAGATGATACATTTTTTGTATTCATAACGAAGATGCACATATTCCGTAGTTAAAAGTCTTGAAAGGCACGAAGTACAAGATTAGGACTATATTAGATGACTATATTGACTCCCCTATTTTGTTTCGCTTGATACGGCTGCAACTAACAACATAGCACGTGCTTAGAATACCTATGTGTTGCTTTTAACAAACGCTTTCCCTAAGCTTTTCCTATTTTTTCCTACATTTATATATGATATTTGGTTCCCAACGTTTCGAATGCTTTACAGCAATTTAGTCATGGGAGAAAAAAACAAAAAAAAACAAGTCATAATACTCAGATTTACCTACATTATATAACAAAATTTATTATCCTGAAAAACACGTTACAATTTTAAGACAGAAAATTTAAAATTTATTATTTTCGAGGTAAGAGGTAAATTTTCTTCAATAAATAATTTTCTCATACGAACTATACAATATGTTCATAGGGATTTATCCCACATACGTTTTTAATATTTATGAAATCCTTTCATCGCTAAATAGACAATGTTCATTGGAATCAGAAACGCATTGTGTGAAATCACAGCGAGAAGTAACTAATAATAAAGTCAGTTACGCTTGCGTCTTTTGTTTGCTTTTTAGTCTTTAAATGCTGAATAAATTTTAAATAAAAATAGTTGTAATTTTAAGCCAATATTTAAATAATACGTATTAATAATGAATGGTACTGATTATTACTATATAAGTGTAGTAAATTATCGTATATTTTATTAACGATTTTAATACAAACTAACGGCTAACTCTCGCTTCGCTCGGGTACGACCCTATCAGATTCGAAATGGAAATTAAAGTTATATGTCAGTTTTAAAGGATTTTCATTATATTTATAGACCCTTAAACATAAATAAAATATCCTACATATAGGTTTCTAAGGATCCATTAAAATCCGTTAAGCAGTTTTAAATATGATAGATATTTAACACCTCAATACTCTATCTAGCAAAGTGGCAAAGTAGAAAATAATATATTTATAGTACTTAAAAGTTAAAAATAATAGTACTGAAAACTAAAAATCTTTTGATTGTTAGTAAAAAACTATAGATATTATCATATTATTACAATTTAATAACAGGAGGAGTGTAGGCGAACGTGTAGAAACCGTTTCAAATACGTACGTACGATAAATCAAACGCCGTGTGTGACTGATGATCGAGTTTTGTAAAGTAATAAGGCTTGTACATGGATCCTGCTACATAAAAGCTAATATAAAATGCAAAACATATGTTATTGAACTATTTTTATTTAATTTTTTTTTAATTTAAATTAAAATGTTTAGCCTTAAAATTAAAATAACTTTATAAGGTACTTTGGTGTTATTTTGATTTTTTTTTGTAAATTGTTGGTAGGCACTGTCTGTAACCTTCCCATATCTCCCGTGTCCATGATTTCTGTAAAACATTCGAAACGTCGGGAACCAAAAATCAAAATAAATCCGCGACAAAATCCAAAAAGATAGTTTTCATTTATGTCAAATATTCGCATAAATCTAAGAAAGTATTATATACTTGCTAAAATCGTTGTTCCCAAAAACTTATCTATCCTTTTAGGTTTTCTTACTAACTTTTGCATGTAAAGTTTCTATTTCTAGTTACGATTAAACAGATTATTAGATGATTAAAACTGGAGTACATCGGCACATGCATCTTTATAAAGGTTATCCACAACCCCTTAAAATACGTATTGCAGTACACTAATACTAACTTGTCACAACTACTAACAAACACACATTTTTATCCCAATAATATTAGTGTAGGTAGTGACTCTACTTACTGCTCCAGCGGTCGCGGGTTCCAGTCCCGCTGGGGGCATTCATTTGTTAAGCACGAATGTTCGTTCTCCAGTCATGGGTGTTAATATTTATATTAAGTATGTATTTAAAATTTATATGTGTAGTTTATCAACTATCCGGTATCCGTAACACAAGCCTCACAGTTTACCTCGGAACTAGATGACGCTGTTGTAAAAATGACCAAACATATTTATTTCTGAATATATAATACCTATAAATTTTTTACTATTACGAATAATAAAACAAATCGAAGCGTTCCAAACACTCGACTCTGAAGAGGCCAAAAATAGGAGAGCGCCCTTTCAAGCTGCGCCTGACCCTTTTTAACGCATCTACTTTACCTTGTGTACTTTAAGCTCAAGTGCTAGTACATAATACTTAAATATACGTCGTAGCGACGAAAGATTTAGCCCCTTAACACCCATCAATATATTAACAAATTTTATTTCCACATAAATCAAGCTAATGACCCTTTCTTACATTTATACGTAGACGTGTAATTTAAAATAAATAGATTTTTTCAATTGTTTCGCAATATTTCGAATGTTTTACAGCAATCTTAATCAATGGATAAAATCTCATACGAAATCCATACAAAATTTTCATTTCTATATAATATAAAACGAATTCGCTCCCTGTCGTCTGTACGTTTAGATCTTTTAATTACGCAACGGATTTTAAATCGGTTTTCATTAATAGATAAAGTGATTCAAGAGCAAGGTGTTATATATACAAAATATATATAACACCTTGCTCTTGAATATAGTAGATAAGAGACAAGTAATTTTACAAATCTATATTAATCGTTAAAACGTATCTAGGGTCAAATCCGAGCAAAACTAGGATGATTCGCTATAATAAGTAAAAGCTCAATAAACATAATCAACTAATGTCGTAAAACTTTAATAAAAGCTTCAGATATAGTAGTATCGTATTAAAAATGAAAATTTATACTCTTCTACGTGACAAGAGGTAAAGGAAAACAATTCCATTTACTCTACAAATAGAATAATGGAAGTACAAAGGTCTAAATATATCTTAGGTAGGGACGTGAGATTCAGGCTGATGCTTATTTATTGGCAGACAGTCAGAATCGATTTATGACAGCTTTAGTTTTGTGAAGCGAATCGAATGTACTTTATTTAATGGATTTAACCCTTTGATTTAAACAATACATTGTGTACTCTTAGGGCATATCTTCACAATGAGAATAATTGAAATTAAAAGTGGCTTGAGAATATGCAAACAAAAAACGTAATCTAAAACCTTCATCTATTTAACCTTGATTGGTCAAAAACGCCGAAATTTTTGCAATTTAGTCACAGACAAACAAAATTACTTTTAGATTATAATACTTTCTTAGGTTTACGCGAATACTTGACATTATAAATGAAACTATATTTTCGGATTTTGTCGTGGATTTATTGTGATTTTTGGTTCCCGACGTTTCGAATGCTTTACAGCAATCATGGTCACGGGAGAGACTAAGGTATTAGACGTCTCAGGGGGTTATATACTTGTTACAGACAGTGCCTACCCACAATTTACAAAAATTTCAAGATGGCATCAAAGTACCTTAAAATTATACATTTTAATTCCAAACATTTAAAAAAATAATATTAAATTCATTTATGATTACTTTCAGATTAATAATAACATATATATGTATGCCTGAATGTTTGTTTGTATTTTGTATATTTATAACATAATTAATGTTTGCAGTTTGTACCAACACACGCGTTTCTGGTAATTAAAGAAAATAGTCTAAGCCACACTATATAAGCAATACTTTGGTACACTATAGATAAGGTATATACATCGAGTACATCATAACCAGTGACATTTAATATGACACAACTTCCATTCAGCATTAGAGTCTGACATAAGTCTCTGACATTACTGTCGCAATTTCTGTCAAAGACTAAATATAGCTAATAACAGGAAATGACTTATCGTTGTCTACTTCTCGGATGATAAAGAACGACGGGGATGAAGGGGTAGGAACTAAATTCGTTCTTCATCCGTAAAAGACCTCCCTGAAAACTGCAGGTATTTATAGAGATTTACTCATTAAAGGTAGAGTTTAAATGTATTTCAAAACTTAAAAAAATTTCATATGTACCTACATTGTCCGAGAAGATAGTAATAATAGATGAAAAATAATCACTACATATTATAAAGCGTCCTCCACCGCGTCTGTCTGTTCGCGATAAACTCAAAAACTACTGCACCGATATTCATACTGTTTTCAAAAATGAATAGAGTGGTTCTCGAAAAAGGTTCTAATATATAATTTGTTAAGTTTTTGTATACATTTACTAGCTGAACCCGTGGCTTCACTCGCCTTAAAACTAGGTATTTTTTAATATAATCGAATGTTCGATTTGTATTCGATCGAGATATGAATTGATCTGTAGTATAAAGTTTGTGATTTTCGAATATTAATATTAGTTTATTTGACCAACTTCAGAACAGACAGTCGTCAATTTAATTCATGTATAAATAAAAATCAACCCCTAAAACGCCATAAATACTTTTAAAGTTAATTCATAGTCGACCTTATTAGTTCTTAGTTATTTCATACAATTTTATAAGAAGGCAAAAATTTATCAGCGGTTGTAAAACAAAAGAAAATATAATTTCATAACGATGTCTTCAAAGGCATCCGTCATATTAAATATTAATTCGAGTTCCCTTCAACATTTGCATGTGACAGCTGTCACAAAGGAGGAACCATTAGGATTTTTTCTGTCCTTAAGAGACTTAGTTTGTCCTCAGTTGACTCCATTGAACTGAAATAATACTTTTTTCTAAGAACATAAGGCACTCTAGTTGTTATATGCCAATTAATAATAATTTCTATATCAGATTTATACCTACTACCCTTACACTCGCTTGGGGTTTGTCCTTACGTACAAATTAACGGTTCGTATACATTTCTTATAGATAAAAATTGCCTATTGACACGAATAGCCAATTGACACGAATATTAAAATTCATCAAATTCTGTCTGATTTTTCGTGGTTCCTTGTCACAAACAGAGTGACAAGTTTTAAGTGGTAGTGCCATGCTTGTTACTTTCGGGTAGCAGACGAATGGGCCGGCAGTCGGTACGCCCCGTTTAGTACCACTCTTTCACAGAAGACCGGCGTGAAGTGGCAGCTATGCTGTCGCGTTTCGTCGGGTGAGTGAGAGTCCGGGAGGCCCACTCCCCTTTCCTCCTCCCTCCCCCTCCTTCCCTCTTCCCTTCCTCCCCGTCTTCGAAATCACCTCCCTCTTCCCTCCCTATTACCTCCCTCCTACCTCCCTCCTTTTCCAGAAAGGCCGGCAACGCATCTGCAAGCCAGGCTTGCAGATGTCCAAGGGCGGAGGTGATCACTTCCCATCAGGTGAGCCTCCTGCCCTTTTGCCTCCTTTTTTACCTTAAAAAAAAGTTAAACATGTAGACAGATGAACATTCTAAAACTTATAGAATTGACGACACGTTTGCTCAGTTTGCAGTGACCCTACTTGCTGCGCTAGCCGTCGCGGGTTCGAGTCCCGCTGGGTGCATACATTTGTTGTGCACGAAAGTTTGTACTCCAGTCATGGGTGTTTATATTTATATTATGTATTTATTAAAAGTTATATATGTAGTATATCTACTATCTGATATCCGTAACACAAGCCTCGTAGCTTAACCCAAACTAGATAGTGTTGTGTTTAAAAATGTCCCAACATTTTTTTTTATAGATTCAGCCTGTGTATCGACAATAATGATAATATAAATAACAATTTTCCAAGTAAATAAATGACTGTTCATCATTAATATCAACAGAAAATTTATTTTTCATTCACTTAAACGCTATTGAGAAAATTCAAAGTAATAAAAAACCACTACTTGGATCCCGGGGAATCCCGAACTGAATGCGATATAACTTCTCATAACACTGAATACTAGAGAATATTGAACGATGGGATCGCACTAAGACATTTATTTCCAACCATTCTCGCGAGATACTTTGCCGGGATTGCAGCGGGATTGTGCAGTCCAGGACGCATAGGTGTATACTCTACTCATCAAAATGAGGTTAAATATCTATACTAATATTATAAAGCTGAAGTGTTTATTTGTTTGTTTGTTTGGTTAAACACGCTGATCTCAGAAACTACTGGTTGGAATTGAAAAATCCTTTTTGTGTTGGATATTTCGTTTATCGCGGAATGTTTATCAATGAAGAATGCTGCAAAAACGGGAAGGGTCGGTTTTAGTTCTGCGAGGTACCATACCTCGCCTCAGGAAGAATTTGATTTCAGGTCTTTAGAACGCGCGCGAAGTCGTGGGAAATGCTAGTACTTTATAAAGATACTTAAATTATTATTAAACGAATTGTATTGGTTATTAATATTAATAAATAAAAATTACGATTCTTTATTTCAGTACAATTATTGTCACAAAATAAAAGTTATATCATGCAAAAAACTACGAGCTTTTGAAACAACTATGAGCTACGAAAAAAAATAAGAATTAATATCTTTAAGTTTTTCAGGATTTCTTACTTTTATTTAAGAATTTAAGAATAAAGTAATATAAGAGCGATTTACGCAACAACTATTATCAGGACAAATAAACTATAAAGCTCAAAATGCTAACTCAACAATATATATTATTAAGTAATAAAAAACGTGTAAATAAAAATAAAACGTCGAACAGGTAATAAACCATTAGGCGGGATTGGCGGCTAGCTAGCAATTTGTGTCGTAATTGACGGCTCTAGTCAACTCGAGCTTTGCGGGGGAGCGCTGATTTTATCCATAAAGTGGTTTGAGTCGGTCAGTAATACCGGCTGTCAGTGTCGATCTTTATATAAAAGCGTTATATATAGTGAATCTTTATATTGTATTTGAAATTTAAATATTTTCCATGATTTAGATGCTTTTTGTTTTACTAGCTACTTGCCCTTGCTTCGTTCAGCTTCATCCCTACGTGGGGTAGTATTATAACGTGTTTTACTGTGAAAATAAGATCATACCCCGATGGAAAAATTTACCCTAAAATTTATCACTCTCCAGCCCTCCAACTATGTTCACACAAAAATCTCATCAATCTGCCAGTATTTTTTGATTTGAAAGAAGAACAAACAAACAAAGAAACACCTAGTTGCTAAATAGTACGGTTACATCTGAAAGTCTGTATTCAAGTCTCGCATCGGGTCCAGTATATTTATAGGGTTTTCTGTTCAATAATTCTCAGTTCCATACTTGTGCAATATAATGTGGCTAATCGCAGTGAGATTGGCCGTCGTGGCCGAAATTATTCATGGCGTATAATACTTTTTAAGCTCGAGAGTATCGATTATAGTCTAAGTTTAAACTGTATCTAAGTAAATTATTAAATAAACACAATTTATAAACACTTTGTTACATGCAAAGAATCTATGACTGAAAACATTCATTTGATTTATAACACAAATAAGGCTATTCTAAATGCATATATGAATTCGTAACAAGTGAAATAGTTTCGCTCTTCAGATGCTAAAACTTCGTTATTCCACCTTTCTCACGAGGGAAATCCTATAAAGTGTGAGAATAGAAATATTTTTATAAAATCAGTTATATTAAATTTTAAAGTCGACTGGAAGCAGAAAATATTAATTTTCCCACACATATATGATAAGATTTGAAGAGATTGTTACAGATTCTTCATATAGCTTTTTTATGATACGATTAGTTGAGTTTCTAGGGCTTATTTTATATGATTCCGGTCAGATTTTATACAGACCCGGTCCTGGGTTCAATTCCCAGACACAGCCTGAAATAGTATTAGGATTTTCATTTTAAAAAAAATTAAGAATTGAGAAGAGGGTAGTTCATCGCCGCGGATCCCGCATAGTCGTCCATCCTGAGCATAATCTCTCCGTGACTGGTATTTGATCTAGTGAGCTTTATATATCGCTTATATTACAACATATCGAATTAAACTCTCATCTAAGTTTGACTTCAACTTAAATATAAACCTTAAAAAACAGCCCTTTTTTAACGTCCCACTGCTGGGCACGGGCCTCCCCAGTACGAGAACCTTAAAGCTCACTAAAATATTTTTTTATGGAGGATCAAAACACAAGTAAAACCGTATCTTAAAACTAGTCAGTATTACAATTTTAAACATAATCCCATTGAAAAAGTCTATAAAAATTCCTCGATAACGTAAAATAAAGTTTTCTCGCTTCACCGCTAATTACTACCATATAAGGTATGCATTAATTATTCATTTCGTCTGGGATTAAAGACGCCGGTAGCTTTGACGATGATTGAGTCGAGTGGTGACGGTTAGCAATAAATTAGTTATCACAACTAAAGTGGCTACATAGCTAATATCTTAATATATACTTACTACATATCATTACTTATAATTAAACAAAATCAGCAGTTACTATAATGTTATAAACTAAACAAGATACCAAATCTCTACAATATAATTTGTATCAACTAGGTACATCTCTTTCTTGTCGAATGACTTCAAAAAACCGAGTCGCTCAATTATTGTCGTAGAAATTCAATGACTTTTATCGCCTGTTTTGGATCGCCTTTCATATAATCTAATAAATAGATACATTTTATTCATACATTACAAGACATCGTAAAGAAATTCTTCTTTTTCTTTGTTTTTAACGTAAGTTATTTTTTATGTATATTTATCTTTCGTTAAAAACGTTTAATTTATGCATACTATGTAGATATATACAGACGCCCCCAACACCACAAGTCGAGCACCAAGACAGCGAGATAAAGGTGAGAGATCTCTCCCATATTGGAACTAACCTACCATATAATACATATATACATAACATAGATTTACCATGTACACAAATCATAGATTTTACTCACCGAAGAAAACATATTTCCAATCAACTTAAAAAGAAACGTCGTGCTCGAAACAACCATCAAAAATTAAAAGAATGTTGAAGTGATTTAGTTGCCAGAAAAAATCTTCATTTTAAAATCACATACATATTTTAAACAACTTCTCTTAAAACACACATTAATCTTAATATTTATGTTATTTCTTTACTTAATCAGAATTTTATTGAAATTTTTTAAACTAACAAAGTGAAGCGCGCTAATATTTTATTATGATAATCAGTTAGTGACTGATAACGATCGAACATTAGATATGCAAATGATACCAAACTAGTCCTTAATATATATAAATTACTAGCAAAAACAACCCACTTCGCTGGGCGTAAGTTAAAATAAATTAAACGGTTTATATAATTTTCTCCCTCTTCAATAAAATAATAGTAGCCTAAGTTACTCCTTATAACATTCGCTATCTGCGAGTAAATTCCCGTCAAAATTGGTCTAGCCGTTTCAGAGAATTGCCGGAACAAACAGACTGACAAACAGACAGATAAAAATTTAAAAAAATGTATTGATGTAAGTACCGTATAGGTATACTTTCAAATGCATTTAGTGAAAAGCTGTTAATTTGAAATTAAAACAGACACTTTAATTTTAGTTATATGCACTGATTAAGTCTTTTTAGTTTTAATATATCTTTTAAGTAAGCGACAATCAGTAATTTAGTATAATATCTACTAAGTGACATTTTGATATGAGCTTAACGAAGTTAGAAAGCTTTTGCTATTTCCGTCATCAATGTTCAGAATAATAAAACTAGTCATGTGATTAGTGTTATTTTTGATATTTAGCTTTACAACTTGACTATTGATATTACTGTAATTTTTATGATGAAACATAAATATTAATAAGGTAATTTAATTTAACATGTACTACCTAATATTAAAAAAAATATTAGCAGACTAAGAAATAAAATTTCATAATATAATATGAAAGATACACAAAATTTTAAGAATTTGTTATAAAAATAGAAGTAAACGAAGCAAATATAGTTCGTTGACTCGCCACTCGCTTCGGATTCTCACCACGGACACGACACACAATTTGATTGCGCCAACTTGATTGTTCGAATAAAATTGACAAGAAAAACACAACTTACACGACAGTAAAAGCCTGTATTATTCTTTGGAGAAACTTTAAAAATACCCTGAAATTTTGTAACATTATTACATACAACTAGCACTTTCCGCGGCTCCGCATGCATTCTAAATACCGGAAACCAAATTCTTAGATTTCACATACCGTGTGATAATACTTTCTTAGGTTTACGCGAATACTTGATATAAATGAAACTATCTTTTCGGATTTTCGAAACCTCGGGAACCAAAAATCATAATAAATCCGCGACAATTTTATCGAAAAGATAGTTTCATTTATAATACCGTGTGATGTTTTATATCCGGTTTGTAACGATTTGTCGAGATTTCTTATATGAAATGAGATATTTTCTAGCAGTAAAAATATCTTGATAATTCCATTTTTTATTATTTCTTTCAAACTCATAAAAATCTGTCCTCGTGATGCGGTCACAGACAAACAGACAGACGAAAATTCTAAAAAAATAGATTTTCAAAAAACTTATCAATATACATATTCGACTAAGTTAGAATTTTATTATATGTACTCGTATATATAGATTTAAACATCACAAACCTGATATATTTTTTAGTTATATATATAATATATTATTTTATTTTCAATCATCAACTTCTATCACAAAATTAATCAAAGTAAATGATTATTACAATTTGTATCATAGCTATTTGATTACTTTTCAATTACATTTAGGTTAAAGAATCGATGGTACCATAATGAAGTATCATGGAGAAAGCTTTTACCAAATTAAAAGCTTCGAAAGCTTATTTTAAGGTGATTGAACTTGTACAGAATGTTAGGTCCAACACGCGACTTAACCAGCATCACTTCGTAAACCAAATGCCTGACAGTTGTTGACACACATTCGCAAGGTGTTTAAAATCTCAGATGGATTTTATTATTTTCGTGTCATTGTACTGGAATAAGCCAGATGGTTTCAGATTCAATGGTCTAGAAAAATACACCTAACGTTTTTTAGAAGATCATATTATGTACATTTATCTATAGATATATTTGACATTTGTCTATATATGTATTGTATATAAGTAACTATCAAATATCAACTTTTTTTTAAATGGTACTTACCATTTCAACCTTCGGGTGTAAAGATTAGCGACTTTTCCTGGCTTCGCTCAGTTGATTTTTTATTATAAAAGTTGCCTAAGTTACTCCTTATAATATTAGTAAATGTCCTTCGTTATTTGGCGGTTTCGAAGATACAATATACATACGAACATTTTAAAAAATGTTTGTCGTATAAGTACCGTATATACTTTTATAGTATACATTTAGTAAAAACCTGTTATTTTGGCATTACAAATAGCCACTTCAACTTTATTAACCGACTTCCGCAGGAGAGGTGGCTATCAATCTGATCGGTATATTTTTTTTTCTGTATAGATGAAAATTTTAATAAATTAAAAGGAACGAAAATCACGCGACGCGACATATATGTAATGTTTCAAATATTGTGAAGACAGTCATTAACGTACACAGTACCACCAATCAAAATCTCATAGAAACTCTATTTCACTATGTTACGAGATAAGTACATTAAACTTAGTATGCTAAAAATTCGAAAACTAAATCTGCAATTTAAACAAATCTAACATTAATCAAAGTATCATTAATCAAAGAGCATTTTGGTTAAACGTTTCCTCATCGCTTAAATGTTACACCTGTAACTAAGAGGCAAGAGCCCAGATTACTTGTCGTGATCAGCCGCATCATTGTGATAGTACTAACATATTTTCTTGGATTTTGGTATATTTAGTTTAAAAAAGTACAATTCTCAATAAGAATATATATAGTGGTATAAAAATATTAAAAATAAAATATTGTATCATAATGAAAATGTCTTTAAATGCAATATGTACTCAGCTATTATATCCAAATCTTCCCTATTTTTAAAACTAGGGGTATATGGCCGAAGTTCAGTACGCTGGCCAATATATAAAGGTATGTTATTTAAGAAAAATATAAAAATCGGATAAATTGACGAAATTGTCCAGTTATACAAAACTAACAGAAAAATATCTACGTATATAAATTAGCTTTTACTACAATATAATTAACTAACTATACTACAAAAGAAATACAGGTAGAATACAAACAGACCCAACAACCAATAAATATTATTAAATAGCTAAACTTCTACAAATATCCTTTCATTTCGCACCAAATGTTTCGAGTTTCGCATCATTTACACGGAATAAATAAAAGTATATTATTTGGCAAGAAGCTGAACTCGCTTAGCTTTACTTTCGCTGCTGTAAAACTGAATGGCGAATGTAAAAACAGTAGAAACTATAAATCCAAGTCCAAGAAAACCCGCTAACTCGCGACAGTTTTTAGGGTTGCTACTCTATATAATTTTAAATCTTATTATATTTCTCAAAGACATTATAAATTATCATCTACATATATAAGGATGGTTATTACGGGTTCGATGATTATTAGAAACAATTTTGTTTAGGCCAATATATATCACTGCAAAAATACATCTACAAAGATAAACTAAAAAGAAATTTATTGACATTCGTTTCATCTGGAGCTATCCCTATATTGTAATATGAAAGAGCTTACGTATAGTAAGCTCTAATGGCGATTCCTTCTTTACACTGTAGTCTGATATCTTTATTTTTTATCCTTATATCCTTAACATGTTCAAAAACACAATAAAAAATGTGAAAACAAAAACTTTTTATACCATTTTAATGGGATTCTTGAAAAACATAATATTTAGGTATTACTGTGAAACTGAACGAGGCTTAACGGATATAAATTAAAAATGGAGGTTTTACAAATAATAATTCATTTTCGTAAGAAAATGGTAATAAGTAATCTAACGTTATAATAATTTCCAAATCAACTTCAATAAGCATTAACAAAAACTATTAACGTTTCCCAAACTTTGGTGGACGGTAAAAAGTTTTAACGATAGCATAAAACATTTCAAAATAACTAAAGCGTCGACAGAGGTTTAAGTTTGGTCATAAAGTCGAAACTTACTAAAAATCTCTATTTCGCTCGCAACATAATAAATTCTGAAAAATATATATTTCCACATGGCGCTGTCAAGGACGACGTTTTATGGCGATAAACTTCAAATAAATTTATATTGAGATAGATATTGTAAGCAATTTTTGAAATATAGAAGGACTACCAATACCAATTTTCCAAACTAAACAGAAAATAATGAAAAAAGTTTTTATAATGCAAAAGTTGTTAAAATGAATGGAGTTATCAAAAATAATTAGTTATTTATATCAAAATATCTAATGAAAATATTTGTACAATTAGTTATCAGTTATAATAAAAAAAATACAATAAAAAAATAAAAAAAAACAGGTATATTGAGATTTTTTCGCGATTTCTCTTTCTTATGGAAAACTCTTAGCCATGTGACTTTCCAAGAAGCTTAATATCGTGAATTAGTCCAAAAATATTTTTACTTATAAATTGTTTATTTTTTTAAACATAAATATTATAAACAAACACACAGCATATCCATCCATATCAATATATAGAATTGCATATCCAATTTCATTGAAATAAATTAGATTTGATCTAAATCAGCATTTCAGTAGTACGTACGAACGATAGTTTCAGCGTAGCTGACTGCTCGTTTTGCTCTTCGCGGTTTATTCAGAGTTCTACATTTTAGAATCTAGATATTGTATTATAATATTGAAGTGTTTGTAATTTCAAAATAACAGCTTTTCACTAAATGCATATAAAAGTATATATACGGTACTTAGATCAAAAAATCAATTTTTAAAATTTTTGTCTGTCTGTTTATACCGGCTCATCTCTGTAACAGCTGGGCCGATTTTGACGGGACTTTCATTCGCAGATAGCCAATGTTATAAGGAGTGACTTAAACAACTTTTATTATATAAGAAAATTATAAAAACCGCTTAACTTACTCGTTTGCTACTGTAAACTATATTTTAAAATAGACATTTCACTCTAAAAATCTTTATCGATAAAATTGATTGAATATTGACACTTCCCAATTCATAATATGGTACTGACAGCTTTCACCCGCACATTTTGTAACGAAAATACTATATTTAAAGGTGAGCCGTTATTTATAGGCTTTTCGTTAAAGTTGAAACGTCCTCAACATTAATGAAAAGCCCTACAAAAATTAAAACAAAGTATATAAATTGTTTGTAAAGTCTAGCAATATTTGAATATAAAATAGGGTTATAATAGTAAAATCCTATATCTTACAATTTACAATGTTCCATCTACCACGTTAGCCAAATACAGGCTGACTTGAGATAGTTTTCTCAAATGTAGTGAAAGGGAAAACCTTTTTTTTGTGCTTTATCTCAAACGAGCCCGGCCCGCTTCGCTGGGCGTATTAAAATATTTTTATAATTTTCGTTTTAAATTACTCTTATAACATTAACTGTCTGCGAGTGAAGTCCCATCAAAATCGATCCGGTCGTTTCAGAGGTTAGCCGGAATAAACAGACAGACATGCAAAAACTTTTTTGTTTTGTTGATGAAGTAACGTAATATACTTTTATGTGCATTTAGTGAAAAGCTGTTAGTTTGAAATTAAAAACTGACACTTCAATTTTATTTATATGTACTGATGAACTGGTGTGTGAGAACTCGGTTTGAATCCGCTGAGCTTTTTTAACAAGCACATTAACTAGGGACTTCTACTGTCATAACCAGTGAAATATTTACATACATGTATATGTATAGAATTTATATGTATAGAATTTATATTTATATTTAGAATTTTAGAGTATATGTTGTATATATAACTAAAAAACCTTCACATTTCCACAATCACTACATAGTATAAAACAAAGTCGCTTTCTCTGTCCCTATATCCCTATGTATGCTTAAATCTTTAAAACTACGCAACGGATTTTGATGCGGTTTCTTTTAATAGATAGAGTGATTCAAGAGGAAGGTTTATGCATAACTAGTGGATCCCGCGGTTTTGCCTGTGCTAAATCTAGGGAAGAGCCCGAGCGAAGCGAGGGCGAGTCGCTAGTACTTTTTAAAATGAAGTGCTATAAAAGATTTAAAATAAATTATTCGCGGGCACTTTACGAAGGAATTCTTTGTGAAATGAATAATTAAAATACGAATTTCAGGCGAAATGAAGCTTTCAGCTGGCGAATGCAAATTTGATGTTGACTGTACTCAATGTCAGAGTACAGTCAACGACCTGTGATAACGAATAATACACGATATCATTACTAGTTACGGGGTTCGAATTAGTGATCAACTATATTAACCTACGAACGACTAACCCTTGCTTTGCTTGGGTGAATTCCTAGATTTAACGCGAGCGAAAAGTTCAAAAACCTTTCCTCGGGAACTACTCTATCCATTGGTGAAAACAGCATAAAAATCGGTGCAGTAGTTTTTTACTTTATCATGAACAGACAGACAGATGCGGCGGAGGAATTTTTTTTATAATATATAGTGATTTAACAAAAGAAAACATTCGAATCAGCTCTATGTTTTTACCAAGTTATACGACATATTTGGATTTTTATACCTTTTTCCACCAAAAATAAAAATTACGACATCCATTTATTTATCTATTCATACAACAAAATTGTAGGCAGGGCATTTTTTTAAATAAATGTTTAAAGGTGAATTAAGTACATGTATTTTTTTTCTTAAATTTTTATATATTATATACGTTTAAAGTCTATTTTTAAATACAAACAGCAATAGTACTTTTTAATTGACTCCAAAGACCAAACTAGCCACTACGCAATGCATTCTGCATGGTAGCGTTATAAAATTTTTTAATAAATATAAAGAACAAATTGAGAATTTCCATTGTGTTTTACAAAAGGAAAATAAAGCGGGGAAACAAAAACATTTCTTCTCTGTACAATATCAGACCGGATAAGTAAAATGCCATATCCAACAGGGCATAATATTTTTAATTTATTGATTCCTCGTAGAAAACGATGAAATAATTTTCAATGAATACCTTGTGCAATATAACTATTGAGGATCGTATGAAGAATATTTATTTTATGATATAATTTTAATATAATATATTATAATTTTGCGAGTAATAAAAAATAATCAATGCTTTGAAAATGGATGTTTCATAATAACCTATTTAAAAAGTATAAGATCATTTAGAAAACACCATCATCATCATCATCACTAATCAGTAATCACACACAAGAACGTAAATATACTAGATAATCTATACTAATATTACAAAGCTGAGAAGTTTGTTTGTTTGTTTGGTTGAATACGCTATTCTTAGGAACTATTGGTTCAAATAGAAAAATTCTTTTTTGTTGATCGATGAAAGTTATATTACATCACGCTACGACCTATAGGAACGGAGCATCAATGAAAAATGTGGCAAAAACGGGAGAAAAATATTTCTTTTGATTTTCAGCCTTAAGAACGCGGGCGAAGCCGTGGGAAAGGCTAGTATGTATAATTAAAAAGAAATTTTCAGAACCCAAAAAATGAATACCAATTATTTTTCAAGTTACCATAAAACTTTTAAGCAATATCCTACAAAATGTACATAAATTATTTTCAATTTCAAAGAAAAGTACTCGATATATTCGATTACATTTAAAAACCCTCATTCGTTAAATAATAATAGAGTAGAAATGGTTATTAAATTCATTTACAAATTGTGAGGGAACACGAAAACTGATGTTTATTAATTATTTCAAGCGAAAATTTCGAATTCCTCACCAAATCAAAATCGAAATTAGACTAATGCCATACCAATATATCACGCCGCGTATCACACCGATAGGTTATTACACAATCAATATATGTATAACAATTAATTATATTTTTAGATGTGGTTCAGATTCTAAATAGAAATTTTTTTTTCTTTATATACATAATACGAGTATAAACTCATATTTATTGTTTTTAGCTACAAGAAATATATTTATTACTTCATAGATAGATTACGAACTAAGCTATTTAAGTAATTAAGTATCTTTTTTATTGACTTTCTAATATTTTTAATATTATATTTAAGTTGCACATAAAAATTGTATATACTTTTATAACTAGTGTAAATTGGCTCAGTTGGTAGTGACCCTACTTTCTGCGCCAGGGGTCGCGGGTTCGAGTCCCGCTTTTTTCATTTGTTGAGCACGAATGAATTGTACTTCAGTCATGGGTGTTTATATTTATAATATGTATGTATTTAAAACTTATATATGTAGTATATCAACTATCTAGTATCCGTAACACAAGCATCTTAGCTTACCACGGAACTAGATGGCGCTGTTGTAAGAATGTCCCAACAACAACATATTAAATAATTGTTGGTAAGCCGGAATCAATTAAATAAATAAAAAAAATACTTTAATTGCTACATCTAGAAATCAAAAACCTAGCGAAACCTAGATTTTACAGCAGTTTTGTTTTCCTATCATTTTTGTATATATATATATATACATGTAATTAAAAACATATGATTACTAACGTAATTGAAAAGAATCTATAAAGATCATGTGTTTACCATAAATTGATCTGA
Source organism: Boloria selene (assembly GCA_905231865.2). Lineage (NCBI taxonomy): Eukaryota > Metazoa > Arthropoda > Insecta > Lepidoptera > Nymphalidae > Boloria > Boloria selene. Next base: position 6,323,388 of record HG993156.1, read on the forward strand.
AGTAAGTGGTCTAATAAATAAATCAAAATACAATATTATTAATATTCCGGTGTAACGTTGCTCATTCTCTCATCAATGAAGGAATTTATTAAGCGATTAAATTGCATTCGGCAAATCGAATTGAATGGAATAAACCCGTCGGTTTTAGTTATTAGTGCCAAAGTGACCTACAAATGTAGAGCGGTCAGATTTGGCGTGTAAATATTTGTTTTCTGATTGGTGAACTGTGCAAAATATTCAATATAAAATTCATAGCAATGTGGAAGTTTCACTAAAAACTACTGATAAGAATTAAAAGTTATATATGCGTAGTTTATCAACTATATGCTATCCGTAACATAAGTCTCGTAGCTTACCAGCGAACTAGATGGCGCTGTGGTAATAATGTCACAACATATTTTATATTTTTATTATAAAAGCTTATAAACTATTTTATTATTTAATTATTTTTCTTTATGTTTGTACTACTTTTTTACTCCTTCAAAGCTGTAAAGTCACGACAGTGTTGATGGACAGATTTGGATGGTACATAGTTACATGTACAGAAATATTTTATTATTACACATTATATATTAAATTTCCATTTTCATTTGTTTTTTGTATACCTTGTGTGAATAGAATTCTAAAAATAAACTTTTATATAACTTATACAGTATAAAATAATATTTAATGCAACGTTAGTTACATACAAACAAAATTACGCGAACGAATCCGCGAGCTAAACCTATTTCGATGAGTTATTGTATAAAGTTAGTTAATATTTGTCTCGAACTGCCTTCGATGCTAAAACCGTTGCAGAAGGAACAACATGCCAACTTGTAGAGATTGCGACAAACGAAACGCCTATTCTTTCAAACTTGGCATCGGAATGAGAGTATTGGATTTTCCACTGACTTCAAAAAGGTAAAAATACCACTCTACTTTATTCGGGTGTAAGTTACTTAGTTAATTCAATATTTTCTTTCTGATTATTATGACAAAAAGATTATTAAATCTATACATATAAATAAAATTGGAGTGTCTGTTTTTATATACGATACTAGCAACCAAAAAGCAATTTTAAAAATTTTAGTCTGTCTGTCTGTTTGTTTATTCCGGCTTATCTCTGAAACGGTTGGACCGATTTTAACGGGACATTCACGCGTAGATAGCTAATGTTACAAGGCGTAACTTAGGCTACATTTTAACTGACTTAAAAAAAGGAGGAGGTAGAAATTTTATTTTTTTAATTAGCGGAATCCGTAGCTTCGCTGATGTTAAACCTAGGGACGAATCCAAACGAAGCGAGGGTGAGTCGCTAGTATATAACATAAAAAATCTAAACTCAAATTCATTTTGATAAACAGTTTCATTACAATTGGCTTAGTCAACTATATGATACAAACAAATTCACATATTAATTCATATATTCACACTTATATAAAAAGCCTCAGTGCAGAGCTTTGCTAAAAAAATGACATTCAAACGGCCCAAACATAGACTTTCCCTAGAAAGTCTGAAAACTGAAGAAAACTGTTCTATAGTAAAAACACAAAGTGTCATAGAATAAAAACAACATAAACACCACCAAACATTCTATTTTAATTATTCCAACATATCAATCCCATGCAGATACCCAATTTCCCTAGACAGTACCAGAAAATAACAAATTAAGACCAATCCATCGCTCTTTTGAAACTGCAATCTACTAAACGAAATCAAACAAAATACGCAATGTATTACACTTAACAACTACTCGTACACATTCAAGCAACATTATGGAACAAAGAGGGTATTGGCGAATGATAGTTTAAGGTATAATATACGGAATTCCGGCCAATTTCGCTATAGGCTTTGGGGAATGCGTCTGAGGATGTTTTGTTGGAGTGATTTATTCGAATTGTTCGAACGGAACTGACAGAGTGATTAATAGTGATGAGATGTGAGAAATTTAGAGCTTCTTTTACAGTTTTTGGGTACTGACACTATTTGTTAGTTTAAGAAATATGTGTACGAGGATATGAGTTTTTGGTCTACTTCCTATATGCTTAAGAAGAATGACTAGACAGTTACTCTCCAAAAGAATTAATAGCTATGGCTGTATCTTTTATTAAATGAAATATTCTGTTGGGAATAGTGTATGAAGTAAGTAAAATATACCGCAAAAATAAACTACACTATCGTTAATATTCATACAATTTATTATCACGCTAAGTCTCAGGAGACTCCTTACGATGAAAGCTATAGGCCATATTAGACTGATCTACTTTATTCTATACTAGCGATGTAGCAATATAAGTAGATTGAGTTTCCTTGCGTTATATTATTGGAGTTTGAGTAAGGATCCCTAATTATTTTGAAAATATCATAAAGCCTATGTCAACCAGACATAGTGTAGCTTCCCAAGTCCCAACGGTGAAAGATTTTTACAAAACGGTTCAGTAGTTTTGGAGCCTACTCAATGCAAACAAACGTACAATGAAATCTTTCCATTTTATATTAATAGGTAGTATAGATAAAAAAAACATTATTCTAATAACTAAATAAATATGTTAGGACATTATTACACACAGCGTCATCTAGTTCCGTCATAAGCCACGAAGGAAGCTTGTGTTACAGATACCATAAGTTGATAAAATATACTTATATCAGTTTAAATACATACATATTATAAATATAAACACCCATGACTGGAGTACAAACATCCGAGTTTAACAAATGAATGCCCCCAGCGGGACTGGAACCCGCGACCGCTGGCGCAAGAAAGTGTCACTACAAACTACACTAAACGTGTCGTAAAATTAAGGTTAGTACCTATATAAATAAATATATTTAATATAAACTTTATATATAAACTATAACACAATGGATAGTAAATAGTCCATTGTTTACCAAGGTATACATCGTGACGTGGCAACGCTCTTTATTTATTGGAAGACGAAAATTGAGCACAGCGTTGTTCAAACACAATCAAGTAAAGATGCTTACGTCGCAAAATATCTAATACAGTTAGATGTTAGTGGTTATCCTTTATTCTGTTAGTATCAAAAATTCTTTTAATAAAACAGTCCCCAAATATACATGTCACTGATTAGTAACTAAATTTACATCGTAAAGGATTCGAACCCAGTATATTCCATAGTAACAACCTTATATTTAGTTAATACACAGAATATTAAATATGGACTTATGCATCAAAACGCTATATTTGTTTTATTAGAAAAACCATGTTTATGGATGTTATATCAATATGGAGAGTAATTTTATAAATATTGTACATTAAAGGTATAAGCACGCGTCCTAGTTTCGACCGAAATTGAAATCTTTTGATACACTATTATTTTACTTCTGTTTCGTTTGTTAAGGAGTATACTAATTACTTTTTATTCCATGGAAATGACAAAGACAGCCTTAATAATTTAACTTAAGTATATTACTAAACTATTTCTAGTATAGTAAAAAATAGCTTAATATTTTGACGACACATTTGGTTCGGTTGGTAGTGAGCCTGATTTCTGCGCCAGCGGTCGTGGGTTCGAGTAGCGCTGGGGTCATTAATTGTATGTATTTAAAATTTATATACGTGTAGTATATTAACTATCTGGTATCCGTAACACAAACGTCGTAGCTTACCACGGTTAAAGATGCCACTAGTAGTAACGCCCCAACATATTTATTTATATTTTAATATTTGAATATTAAATAAAATTTACACACCAATAAGGTTGATAACATAATATAATGATTCTTAAAAATAACTAAAATAAGTTCAAGAACAGACAGACATTGTATCATATAATAAAATAGTATGTAGTATGGTAACAGCGAAAATACGACACTAAGAGGTGGTCCACTTATGCCTTATACAGTCCTCTATTACGGCTTTGTATGGACGCTTTACTTACAACTTACAAGGTTTACAAACATCCGGTTCGAAATCTATCAATGCATTACCTGAAATGATAAGAAGTATATTATTAATAACTTTTAATTATAATTATTACTAATAAATAAATGAACATGAAAAAATCAATCAACTCTAATAATGGTCCTTGCGATAACTTAAATCGTTGAAGAAAAAAAAATCTCAAGAGTTAGTTGTGAATGATAATGCGATCATCAAGCCATAGATACCATTCCCATATATAATACTAGATTTCTATTCTTTCATTCTATTATTATTCTGGTTGTGTCTCACGTAGGATAAATAGATAAATTGTAATACTATATTGTTACCAAATATTTTTTTTGAAAAGAGCAACTGTTGAGTTTCTCGCCGGTTCTTCTCAGCAGAACAGCTTTCCGAGCCGGTGGTAGTTTACTCACAGACTTACAGACTGACTTTTAATTTTGATAATGTAAAAATGACGATCCAAAAGAGCTTGTAAAAGTCTATTTGAATAAAAAATATTTTGATTTGATTTGAAGGATTCAAACTAAACATCACTCAACATCTTTCTAGTTTATTTAAGTAAAGTTTCTTATTGTGTTTCCTGACAGATTCGAATGCTAACTATAGTAGTAGTAACACTTCAAAGATTGTAGTCTTCAATACAATAATTTAAGGTACGTTGTTTTGAGGGCAACAATCATTAAACAAATAATTGCCCCTTGCGGGACTCAAACCCGTGACCGCTGGCAGCAAGTAGGGGCACTACAAACTAAGGCAATCGTAAATTAAAAACATTTACTTACATAATACTATTTTTCTATTATGACCAACTGTTTTCCATAATTTTATTAGGATCGTAAAATTAAATTTATTACTCCACCAAAAACAGTCAATCGCCAGATTCAATAATCACATGTAATGGCTCCAATAAATTTTATTATTAACTTCGTTAACATAAAGCTATAAAAAACAATCCCGTATAGTATGAAAATATTTGCTATCTGTTTGTGAAAATTTTGCTTTTAATGGGCGCTTTGATGTATCATTATGTTAATTATTAGAATATTTCTAATTTCAACAACAACACTACCTAATTGGGTTTTACTGATCTCCAAACAAAGTTAATACGTTGATAAATTATACTTCAAACTATTTTTTGTAAAGAAACCTGAATCTTTTTAAATACAGAACATAATAGTGTTCCAAATTATAAATAAATTTGACACGTATCATTAATAAGTCCTTACCTAGTAGTTACGAGTAAGCTATTGAACACAAAATATTTATGTCATATTATAATTGAGTATCTATCTTATTTATTCATCCTAACATATAATGCTTCCCGTGAAATATCCCTGTAGTAAATGTAATCAGCCCTTTTTAACGTCCCACTCTTGGACACGGGCCTCCTTTCAATACTAGGGGGATCAGGCCATAGTCCACCGCGCTGGCCTAGTGCGTGTTGGGCGTTAGAAGACTTCACATGTCTTTAGAAAACTTGCTAGGTTCTCTCAGGCATGCAGGTTTCCTACGATTTTTCCTGCACCGTAAGACAAGTGGTAATCATGTTAGTAAAGATTTGCACATGAAAATATCAGAGGTGCATGACACGGATTTGAACCCGCATCACTTGGATATCCAAGCAAGCGTCTAACCACTGGGCTACCACTGTCTTTCCCTATAGTAAGTAATACGTACTTAGCAACAATATTTATGAAAATTACTATTTAATACAGTCAAAGATTCATACATTTCATCCAAAACCGTATTTCAGAGTCATACACAACCCTAAGTACATGTTATTTCTTAAATTTACATATAAGGTACTAAACTCATAGTGGCCAAATTAAATTACTCCTTTATTCAAAGTCGGTTAAAATCACACAATAAAAATATTTTAACAATAAAAGCTAATAGGCTCTATTGCACTTAGCCAACATTTTCACTGAGGTTTATTAATTGAGCGCTAACTTTGTTGACTACGTAACTGAGTGCGTTCAGTTGTTATAATAGAATCGATCTGTTTGTCTGTTTGTCTGGGATGTAAGGGAGTACAAATACCACCTTTGTACTCTCAGTCAACCTCACCTGCACGCGGTACATCCTGCTGAATAACGAACGAGGCTCTGACGACCGATAGATGGCGGTATAACCTCTCTAAAACAGCGTAGCTAAATGTCACGGACCGGTGACGGGCAGCAGCGTTACCGGCATAAGAAGCTACGCCCTGCGATCGCCAACCCGCATGCCCAGCGTGGCGATTATGGGCATTACCATCTATGGCAAGCGCACAAATAAAACGGCCCCCAGTTCCCGGTCGCCCCGCTATTCCTGGTCAAGGCGGCGGCCATGGTAACGGCGGGGTAGGGGGTGCTAAGAATCCCCGGGCTACGGTAGGCCGCCAACAACGACTGACGCTGGCTACGTTTAACGGACGCACGCTAAGGCTCGACGAACATCTGGCACAATTAGAGGAAGAGCTCAAGAACATAAGGTGGCACGTTCTGGGGTTATGTGAAGTCCGAAGAAAGGGAGAGGATACCGTAACTTTGGAATCAGGCCATCTTATGTATTTCAGAGAGGGAAACCAAACGTCACAAGGCGGTGTCGGGTTCTTAATTCACAAGGGTCTATCTGGCAACGTTATAGAGCTCTCCAGTGTGTCAGCAAGAGTTGCATATCTTGTGATTAAGTTAACCGAGAGGTATAGTCTCAAGGTTATCCAAGTGTACGCACCGACCTCGACACACTCGGATGACGAAGTGGAAGAGATGTACGAAGATATCTCAAAAGCCTTACATACCACCTATAAGGCCCACTTTAACGTTGTCATGGGTGATCTCAACGCGAAAGTGGGAGTACAAACAAGCGGTGAATCGGTAGTAGGACCACATGGATTTGGAAGCAGAAATCACAGGGGGCAAATGCTCGTCAATTTTCTAGAGAAAGAGGGGCTTTTCTTGATGAATTCCTTCTTTAAGAAACAGTCCCAACGAAAGTGGTCATGGCGCAGCCCTGATACAGTGATAAAAAATGAGATAGATTTTATTATGACGGATAAAAAGCGTATATTTAGAGATGTCTCCGTGATCGCTAGGTTCAACACCGGAAGCGATCACCGTCTAGTCCGAGGCACTCTAGATATCGATTATAAGCTTGAGCGGGACCGTCTGATAAAATCTACACTCCGGCCCAATATGCTCCAAATTCCAGCTAGGTCTGAAACGTTCCAGCTAAAACTGGAGAACCGATTCGCTGCCCTGGAAACCACAATGGACGTTGACATTGACCAAGAACTCGACCAAGTGGTGGGTATTCTCCGGGAAGAAGGGACAAAAATATGTAAAATGCAACATATCGGTAGGAAGTCCAAACTCTCTGAGGAATCTCTGCAGCTAATAAATAAACGACGTGAAAATACCGCAGTCACTCCATCAAACCAGCGGGCTTTGAACAAAAGAATATCAAAGCTGGTAAGACGTGACCTCCGAAACTCCAGTACGTGCTCCATTAAGGAAGCCATTGAGCAAAATCGGGGGTCTAAAGTCTTTATTCAGAAGCTGGGACGAAGCCATCTTACTAAGCTGACCACAACTAGCGGAAAAGTCGTCGTTTCTAAGCCGGAGATTCTAAATGAAGTTCAGGATTTCTATGGTCGCCTATATACATCACGAGCGACCTGTCCCATGTCCAATAACAAGGATTCCAGAGCCACACTTACCCGTCACTACACAGAAGACCTGCCAGAAGTCAGCCTAGACGAAATCGTGATGGCTCTAAAACAACTAAAAAATGGAAAAGCCCCCGGAGAGGATGGAATTACAACGGAGCTTCTAAAAGCAGGAGGAACTCCTACGCTAAAACAACTCCAGCGTTTATTTAATTCCGTCCTTTTTTCGGGGAGAACTCCAAAGGCATGGAGCACTAGTTTGGTGATCTTGTTTTTCAAAAAGGGTGACAAAACCCGGCTGAAAAACTATCGACCTATCTCCCTCTTAAGCCATATCTACAAGTTGTTTTCTAGAGTCATCACAAATCGTCTCACACGCAGACTCGACGATTACCAACCACCAGAACAGGCCGGTTTTCGAAGTGGATATGGCACCATAGATCACATTCACACAGTGCGGCAGATTATACAGAAGCAAGAAGAGTATAATCAGCCCTTGTGTCTAGCATTTGTGGACTATGAGAAAGCGTTTGACACTATTGAAACCTGGTCTGTTTTAGAGTCTTTACAACGGTGCCAAGTCGATTGGCGATATATCCAAGTGTTGAAATGTCTGTATGACACCGCAACAATGACCGTCCAAGTTCAGAACCGGCAGTCTGAACCTATCTTCCTGCATCGGGGAGTGAGACAAGGGGACGTAATTTCCCCCAAATTGTTCACAACTGCATTGGAGGATGTGTTCAAGACTCTGGACTGGAGAGGACGTGAAATAAATATAAACGGTGAGTACATTTCGCACTTGAGATTCGCAGACGACATCGTCATCATGGCTGAAACCGTGCAAGACCTGCAATACATGCTGCAAAGCCTAGCTAGTTCTTCGGAACACATCGGTCTCCGGATGAATCTTGATAAAACCAAGATCATGTTTAATTCAAATGTAATACCGGGACCGATCACGCTCAATGGAACAACTCTCGAAGTAGTACAAAATTACATCTATCTTGGACAATTACTGCATGTCGGTAAGAACTACTTCGAGAAAGAAGCTCAAAGAAGAATACAGCTGGGCTGGGCAGCATTTAATAAACTTCGTCGAGTCTTTTCGTCGCCAATACCACAAAGCCTAAAGACGAAAGTCTTTAATGAGTGCGTCCTACCTGTTATGACATACGGAGCCGAGACGTGGACACTGACGGTGCGATTAGTCCACCAGCTTAAAGTCGCTCAGCGTGCTATGGAGAGGGCTATGCTCGGAGTTTCTCTGAAGGATCGGATCCAGAATGAAGTGATCCGACAGAGAACCAAAGTCATCGACATAGCCCAAAGAATTAGCAAGCTGAAGTGGCAGTGGGCTGGTCACGTTTGTCGCAGAACCGATAACCGGTGGAGTAAAAGGGTTCTAGAGTGGAGAACACGACTCGGCAAACGTAGCGTAGGACGTCCTCCAGCTAGGTGGAGCGACGACATTCGTAAAGTGGCTGGTAGCGGTTGGATGCGTAGAGCTGAAGATCGAGCTCAGTGGCGTGCCATAGGAGAGGCCTATGTCCAGCAGTGGACGAAAGCAGGCTGAAAATGATGTTTGTCTGTACGTGGTTTGATTATATATATATAGAAATGAACAGAAATAAAGTAAGGAAGAAATGAGAAGTATCCTATTAAGAACATAACTTGATAAACTTTCGTCATTTGTTAGTACGAAGTTATTTAGGAGAAAACGTGATAAATCACTGATATGGCTTTATTCCAGATTATATTTAAATTTAAAGGCCAGAAATAGCGTGTTAAACATCAACAGGCTTATGTTACTCACAAAAATATACTTAAAAAGAGCTTTAAAGCTCTTTTTTACTTTAGTGATCTTTGGTTTCGTGGCTAGAACGTATATTTCTAGATTTTCTTGTTTTTCAGGTCCTACGTTTGAATCTGGGATGGACCAAGTCAAAGTTTAGCAATTAAGACATTTTCAGGAACAACTTAGATGTGGAAAGTTGATGGGGACTCCAGCATAGATCATACATTGGTCTCATCAAAGTACCTACAGTCTTTTCTATTTAGAGAGAGAAGGAAATAGAGAGTGTGATTTCAGTAAGATTGGCCGTTAAACAGAACAAAGTCTAGAGGTCAACGAATACATTTTCTTCATAACGATATCGAATCCGCAACCATTCGGCTACGAGCCTTCTTTGCTCTAACACAGCTATTAAGATAACACTTAATATAAGTAAAAGTTTCATAATAAAATAGTTTCCAATCGCATGAAGCGTAGGAATAATATACTTAAATAAAGTTGAAGTATAAGTTTGTAATTTCAAATTAACAGCTTTTAACTAAATGAATATGATAGTTTATACGGAACTAACATCCATTTTTTTAGTCTGTCTGTTCCGGCTAATCTCTATAACGGTAGGACTGATTTTGACGTGACTTTCACTCTCAGATAGCAACTATTATAAGAAGTTAGGCTACTACTTAGGCTTACTATAATTTTTATTTTAGAAATTTTAATAACGGGACGGATTTTTGTGCTGCAAACTTTAAATATGGCACGAAACACCTAGAGACCAACCCGAGCGAAGCGAGGATGAATCGCTAGAAATAATTAAAATTAAATATTATAACTTTAATTATAATTACATCGCGGTCAGAATCAGATGACAACACTTCGAAAATGTAACTTTCAACTTTTCCAATTACAGTTCGAGTTCCAGTTTATTAAGAAAAAACACACTCAGGGTCAAATATATATGTTGCGAGAATATTGCAACAGCGCCATCTAGTTCCGTGGTAAGCTACGAGGCTTGTGTTACGGATACCAGATAGTTGATATACTATACATATATATAAATTTTAAATACATACATATTATAAATATAAACACCCACGACTGGAGTACAAACATTCGTGTTCAACACATGAATGTCTGGGGACATTCATGTGTGCGGGCCTCGAACCCGTGACCGGTGGCGCAGAAAGTAGGATCACTACCAACTGGGCCAAAACTGTAGTCAATAAAAATTATATTAGGGATCTTATTAAGATTCATTTCAATATCTGCATTAGACAACATTGAAACTTAGTATTATATCAATTAAATAAAAAATGTAAGATTTTTTTAAATGAAAATTTGAATGTAACCTAATTTAAATGTGACATGGACCTCCAACATTTAACTAAATTGTAAGTCAACTAACAGTAAATAAGGTTGTTCTTAATATAACACAGCTAACTAATAACGGTCATCGCAATTTTATCGTATCACCAACAAATGTAAGTTGGACCCTTGACTACATATTGCGTGAGGCGGCGCGTAAATAAATCTCTCCAGATTATTGTTTGTGTTTGTGCATGATGATGAGATTCAGATGCAAACGAATATTTGAAAACACTGCTGTATCTCTATAGGTGAAAATGTGATTTAATATTTTCCAACCACTCTTTTAAATAAGATGAAGTGGATAGTTTCTTTATTGCACATAATCTTGATATGAGTCGTAAACAGATATACGAGTCGTATTTTTTGTGTGTTTTCCTTTGTTTTAGCTCTAAAGACCAAAGATTAGCCGTAGTCCACCACGGTGGCCACTTACTTATTGTTAGATTTCGTTTTACTTGTTCTTCTAAACTATGCAGATTTCCATACGATATTCTCCTTCGCCGTTTAACAAGTGGTAATCGCGCTTTAATAGGCTATGTATAAAAATGTCATATCAGAATTCGAGAATAAACGAAATAAAGTATAACCTACTAAAAATAGTAAATTTCGCTTCTTAGCACGAGTGAGGCCGCGGGATCCGCTAGTTATACGTATAAACCGTCCTCTTGAATCACTCTATCTATTAAAAAAACCGCATCAAAATCCGTTGTGTAGTTTTAAAGATATATAGGGACAGACAGACAGCGGGAAGCGACTTTGTTTTAGAACATGTAGTGAAAATAACCCATGACTGAAACGAATAAATCATATTCAAATTTTCTTCATATCCAATGAATACATTATTGTTAGAAGGCTCACTTCTTTAAAGAACAGAATATTTTACGAACCTGATGGTATCTGTACGGGAGATGAAATATGAAATCGCCAAATGCCTTGGAAAATTAGTCCGCGAAAGGCTTCAAGTGAGTGGAAAGATGAGAGTTGATAGGAATTCTGTTTTATAGTATAGCTATGGATAATCAGTCAACGACTTGTAGTGCTATATAATATTTGGGGGTGATATTTCACAATAGACATTGATCTCGTTAGCTTTTAAATGAACAGTGCATACTAAAGGTTATGTAGAAATAAGTCTTTTCTTTAAACATGATTGCTGTAAACTTTTATGAATGAAACTATCTTTTCGGATTTTGTCGCGGATTTATTTTATTTTTTTGTTCCCGACGTGCAGGGGGCACTAACACTAGGCAATGTCAGTAACAAGTATATAAACTTCTGAGATGTCAAATACCTTAGTCCATGTATCTATAGACATAATATCTTAGACCAGATATAATATCTTAGACCATGATTGCTGTAAAGCATTCGAAATGTCGGGAACCAAAAATCAAAATAAATCCGCGAGAAAATTCGAAAAGATAATTTCAAAATAATGTCAAATATTCGCGTAAACCTAATTTGATTTGATTTGATCGTTTATGCAAAGAAAACAAATCCGAATACACTTCATTTTTTTTAAACTCGGTTTAAATATAGAACTTAAAATATAGTTAACATTTTATGTGGGGACCTAAACCCTTCACTAATTAATATACCATGTATTAAAAAAAATGTGGATGTTTGGAATGTATTTAATGCTAGAACCAAATCGTTTGCAATTCAGGAATTTAGACTTGACTTGATTTAATTATAGTAAGCTTTAGTTAAATGATAATGATAGCTCTTGAAATGAAAGTTATCTACTTTCATAAATAAACTCCCAAATGAACCCAAAAGTATATCAAATAAACTAATATTAGTATAAACTAGGGAGATTTGTCGTTTTCTTAACAGTATCTAATTACAAAGGGCAGAAATCACAAGATATTTGTATGACAAATGTGTACAGATTTAATGCTTCCGCAGAATTTATGCGAAGACGCGCGCATGAATTGCAGCTTCCTGCTCAATGTATCTATTACAATATGACGAAGTTACTCTTACTCTCTGACGAAGACGACTATAATATATTAATTATTTATATTGAATTTAATTAAATTGCATCGTCCTACTGTTGGGCACAGACCTATCTTATAATAAGCTCAGTTGGTAGTGACCCTACCTTCTGCGCCAGCGGTCGCGTGTTCGAGTCCCGCTGGGGGCATGCATTTGTTGAGCACGAAAGTTTGTTCTCCAGTCATGGGTGTTAATATATTTTGTATTACGTATGTATTTAAAAATTTATGTGTAGTATATCAACTATCTGGTATCCGTAACACAAGCCTCGTAGCTTACCACGGAACTAGATAGCGCTGTGTGTAATAATGTCAGCGGGATCAGGCCATAGTCCACCGCGCTGGCCTAGTGCGGGTTGGCGGACTTCACATGCATTTCGAAAACTTGCTAGGTTCTCTCGGAATTTTTCCTTCATCGTAAGACAAGTGGTAATAATGTTAGAAATGTTTCACAAACTAAAATATGAGAGAATCCGTTTAACTCGGTTTTCCAAGCGAGCGCGTTACTACTGGACTACCACTGCCTTTTCCCCATAAATTATATAACATTATTTCATTGAAGTAAAAATTTATCTCTACATAACATAAATAACAGACCAAAAAATCTCACATATATCTTAAATATATGATAAAAAAACAAATTTCCCATAAAACATAGCAAAAACACTCAGAATATTAAGAAAACCCATCATTTACAATAATCTAAGTAATCTTATTAAAGAAACAGGCTATTAAAGTAGCACTGGCGTGTTTCCAACACGCGAGTGGCCGCAGATGACGCCGACTCGATATCGCCAGAACGCTTTACATGTCCTGAACAAGCCCTACTTCTTGATATTAAAATTTTATATGCAATTCTATTCCTTTTTATATATAATTCATATCTATCTTATAGGTTTTTACTATATATATATATATATATATATATATATATATATATATATATATATATATATATATATATATATATATATATATATATATATATATATATATATATACGCGGAAATATTTATTTTCATGTACTTGAAATAGTCCTATCTGTATTTACTGTCATATCATATTTTGAAATGGAAATATACAATATGAATCACTACATAGTATAAAACAAAGTCGCTTTCTCTGTCCCTATATCCCTATGTATGCTTAAATCTTTAAAACTACGCAACGGATTTTGATGCGGTTTTTTAATAGATAGAGTGATTCAAGAGGAAGGTTTATATGCATAACTAGTTGATCCCGCGGCTTTGCCTGTGCTAAATCTAGGGAAGAGCTCGAGCGAAGCGAGGGCGAGTCGCTAGTATACTTATAAAATAAAATAATATATGTCACAAAAATACAAACATAGTATATAAAGATCAAATTAGCGCTGTGTAATTATTTAATATATAAGATTTTATTTGTATTCAATGTTTTTCCTGTTAAGTAAACTTTGTTCTTTGTTTGGAAATAGATGTCTTTAAAATTATTAATTACTTTTATAAAAGTATTAATTACTTTTTATATGTTTTTTTATAGAATAGAATTTCATGAGTCCATAATAAAACTATAAACTTAAAAACTTCGCCGCCAATAAAGACTATTGTAACGAGTTTCATTAATATCTGTCGAGTAGTTTTCTCATGAAGCGTTCCCAGACAGACAGAAAAAAACTATATCCAAAATAATGAATATTTCATTATTAAGATTTTCCAAAAAAATGATTAATATTCGAATCAGTTTAATATTTATTATAATATTTTCTTATAAACATAAATTTTCCTTCAATTCTCAAGTAAAGAAAAATAATAAGGTTCTCCCGCTGTCATCGCTTTCTTCATTGAACATTTACTTTACATTGTATTTGCAATTTCTGTTTCTCGAATTTAACAAGAAAATGTTTTCGAAAAAGTTTATTTAAAATATATTTAAATTTAACATTACTGTACTTTCTAATTTTCGATATACATATTTTTAACCGACTTCAAAAAGAGTTTGTCAATTGTAATTTTTTTTTATCTATTTGTAATCCTGATCACATTCAAAATGGGTTTAGCATGATGAAGTAACCAAGACAATCCCTCAAGGTTTTCATATATTTTTCATACTATATAATATCTATAATAAAAATATTTTTAATGATAATTATTAAAGCATTTGATAATAATTGAAGCACAAAAAATTTTAAAAACTTTATATGCTAACAAAACAAACCTACTTAGGCACAAACCTAAGAGGAGCGAAATTAAGTCACTAGTGTTTCATAATACTTGATGTTGTTCATTTTAATAATCAGAAAATTATTATTATTGACGTCACCTTTGGCTCAGTTGGCAGTGACTCTACTTTCTGCGCCAGCGATCGCGGGTTTGAGTCCCGCTGGGGGCATTCATTTGTTGTGCACGATTATTTGTACTCCAGTCATGGGTGTTAATATTTATATTACGTATGTATTAAAAATTTATATCTGTAGTAAATCACCTATCTAGTATCCGTAACACAAGCCTCGAAGCTTACAACGGAACTAGATGGCGCTGTTGTATAAATGTCCTAACATATAATATAATATTATACTTAAACATAAACAATAAACATAACAAAAAAAAGCTTTAAGTTTTTAAGAATCTTTTGAAGACATGAAGAAGATTTTTAAAGCAAATAATCTTAATATCGAAAGCAAGTAAAAGTCAATAGAGTTTTAAGTGCAGAATGTCAATAAAATTCAATCTTTATGCGGCCTGCGGTGGGTGAACGGACTATATTATGATTTTGTTTATAATATCTTTAAAAACGAGGTAAGGTTTATTATTTTTTATATAGTATGCTATAGATATATGAAAAATTTATCATTATATATTATACAAATAATATATAATATTTAACATTTCTAACTTAGTTCTGTACGTTCAATATTATTTGAAAATTTAATTGTAATAGTCATTAATAACGATATAGAAGCCGAATCTTTACATTTTAAAATTTTTGTATGTCCGTCTGTATGTGACCAAATCATGAGAAAAGTATTTGACAGATTTTGATTAAATCTAGTATGATGATAGCTGGTTTTAGTTTTTACTGCGGGAAAATATGTCATTTCTTTTCTGAGAAATGTAATCTAACATATGTAGGGACGTACCTGATCGATGCGAGGGGGAGTTTACTAGTATGTAATATGTATATATTATACAATTCTAATGATTTATATTTGATTGTTATATATTTAACTAATATTTTATTTTTCTACACTTTACCTGTAAATTTGGCTCCTCTATAAGTTTAATAGACGAGCATGTAAAGCCATAATAATTACGATCTAATGGAAAAAACTATAAATATTGTAATTTAGTAGCTGTCCGTAACAGTAGCTTTGCAATATTGTAATAAAAAATAATTTGTATTGAAAAATTATTACGAAGGGCGTTTCCAATAAAAAACAGTTTTTAACATTCGATATTCGCTTTAAACTTTCATTACATATACAAAGAACGGTGCAATTATTTATAAAGTTATTATTTTATAAACCATATTATTTCAGTTACTTGAAAATGAAATGTTATTATGGATAGAAATAAAATATTTTATATTTTTAATGATAACCAATATTATAAATATGTATTTAAATTTATATATACATACCTATATGTGTAGTGGATGAACTATCTGGTATCCATAGCACTAGCATCGTAGCTTACCACGGAACTAGATGATGCTGTGGTGATGTATGTATTATTTATTATTTATTTATTTAAATATGAAAGTATCTCTGTCCGTAACGTTTTCTCATATAACTAAGCTAAGCAGATATTGATAACATTATGCAAGAACATACATTGAATCCTAGGCACCGACATGTGCCACCTTTGATCTCTATCCCACTTACCACGCGAGAGAAGCCGCGGGCATAGTAATTATTGCTACTTTTACTTACATATATGTTAACATAGATATTAATACGCTGTCCGTACATCGAAATATCAGTATATCGTGAAGAAGTGGACGTCGAAGAATCTTAGTTCTTCCAATACCTCGAAGAGTAATTCTCGCGGAAGACCGTTTACTCGTTTAATGATCAAACCGATTATATTTTTTATTAAAAACATTCTAACTAGACAAACAGACAGCAAAGTATATTGAACTGTTAAATCATTGTCTATTTATATATAGATAGCATTCCCCATTAATTACTACCAACTTGAGCTACATTCGCTACAAATACTTAAATTATAATAACACTAAAGCATTACTGAAGCAATCCTTAATAATTTATTTAAAGAAGATCTTATAAATAGTCATTAGGGCTGGAACGTAAGAACCTTGGAGGGAACAGTTTAATTCCGGTCCAAAACGCGCCGTTTTAGTAGGAACAATGGTAGACATTTATAAATACGCGGTCTCGCAAATGGAACCACTAAGTTAAGATAGAATCAAAAGACAATACCGACCTCACATAATTTATTGTATCGAGCAAAAACATTGGATGGCGGCGGTTACGCGAATGCGTACATAGAAACGCCAAGAATGGTTGAGAAAATAAAAATAATAGATCAAAAGCAAGTAGATCTTTCACTATACAGTATTGTGTTTATAGACACAGTATATTAAGAGATATAGACAGTGATAGCGCAATGGTAACGCGCTCGCTTGGCTATCTGAGTGACGCAGGTTCAAACCTGTGTCTCGCACCTCTGATATTTTCATGTGCGTTTTATTATTTAAGAGATAATGATAAATGTGAACGGGTATCGACTTGCCTATATGTATTATTTATTATTATTTAAAATTGATATATGTTGAACATACCAGTACTGGGCCCGAGCACCCTTCAATACGGGAAGGATTATTAATTTAAATAAATAAGTTTTGCTCAAAGCTAAAAATAAAGCTAATAAGAGTAAGGTACTTTCTTAGATCTACCGGAATAGTTTACATTTAAAAAAAGTATCTTTTCGGGTTTTTTAACCTATTTATTTCATTGCTATTATTGTATCCTCAATTAATAATTATAATTTATTTATTTTAATTTATTTTTTTTACTTTAGTGCATGAATGTTAAGCATTTTGTTTTTTTTTTGTATTGCTGTATTTTTGTTTTTTATTTCAAGTGCATTAACAATTGTGTGTTCTTATATAAATAAATAATAATTTGTATGGGATAGGCGTGAATGGGATCACAATATCAAAAATACAGGTTTTGGTGAGGATAAGAGGAAAACGAAGACTTTTTGCCTTTTTTAAACTAACTATAACAAAAATATCCTTACAAATATATAAAATTATCTATATAGCCGTGTGTCGTAATAACAAACTAAATAATTCTCTAACCCCTTGTCATGTGTCAGAGAGACTGCGAGGTCAGTTGCCCCAAAAATTGGTTTCGCTTTGAAATTACCGTACTTGTTTTTATTAAGACAGGTTTAATTATTAATGGGCCTGTGTAAATATTAATATTTTATGTAACAACTGTTAACTTTACCTCTTGGTCTCAAATTTCTGTCAATTTAACTACCGTCAAGATGGTTAGTTTAAGAAGATCGTATCAACCGATGATGCGGTCTTCTGACGAAAATTTATATATAATATAATGTATAATACCAGTTGAAAAGTATTTACTTTTCTTTTGACTTATCGATCTGGAAATATTCATAAGTCAAAAGACAGATAAGCCTAGGAATAAAACTGATGAGATAAGCGTTATATCAAGTTTTCATACTTCGTTTCATATAGAGCCACAACTATCTAGTTGACATGCCCAACGTTTAATTACGAAGCTAAAGTAGAAAGGGTGCAAATTAATAGTATTACTCGGACGTGTAGTTTTGTAAATACAAGTTGTCTACGTGAGAAATCGAATAAAAATTGTATGAAACTTAACACTATCTTTGTCATATCAAATCAAATCAAAATATTTTATTTAGCTTAAAAATTGTTACAATTTCTTACTGAACGTCATAGTAAAATAATATACCTACAGTAAAAACTTTCGTAGAAACCTTTAAAGCTGCTCTCAATATTAGACACTAACAACATCTTTGATAGTTTCAATCTGATTTTTCCCTGCTTTTCTCTTACAGAACAAACCATTAGAATATTTTCAACACGTTTGTTATTTGTATATTTCATTAAAATTACACTTACTAACTTACTCATAAACGATATTATTGTTCATATAAATACGTTATTTTATTGAAAAGTCAAACTTTTGTCTTATAATGTAATTATTAAAGAAAATACTAACCGAAATACCCAAAACAATAGCTACAAACTCTCGGTATAGGTACATTATAGACATTACAATCATCTTAGCAGCCAAATTTAATTCGAAACAGCAAAGCGACGATCTAAAACTGAAATGTATATATAAAGAGCGGATCCGGAAACTCATTGTGGCTCGACTAAAACAAAAGCCACAGATGTTGAAACTCTGAATACGATAAGATATATTTAATACGAAACTATAACTTATACCTGTGCTATTATTAGAATTGTAGTTGTAAAAGTATTTGAATAAAATTTTGTATTTAGATATGGTTTAGGTCTTTTTTAGGAAAAAAATCTAAACGCCGATCATATCTTCATCACCCAAGTACTGAATAATTAACATATTCTTGGTTCCGTAAGTGATTGAAAACAACAATTAAATGCTAAGTGAACTTACTACAACACACTCGTAAAAACCGGACCAATGTTGGTTAAGTCGTTTCTGAGATTATCAAGCAGAAACGTACCTACAGACAAACCCACGAAAGGACAAAAATCTAAAAATGATAGTTTTGTGTATTACATTAATTTACCATCTGATGCTAATATTTTCAAATTCTAACTTTATGAGTGAGATTGCAGTGAATTTAGTCGTAAGTGAAATTAAAAATATATTATATGCTTTTCTTTGCTTTCTAGATACATAAGGGCAACGTTTTATAGACGTATACAATATGCAAGCAGAACCACGTGCAAAACCTTGTATCTCTGTAATCTGTGTACTAAATTTTATCCGAATCCCTTCAGCCATTTCAGTATAAAAATATAAGAAACATACATACATCCAAATTTAATATATTCATTACTTATATTAATTTCTAATATGAAACTTCTAGACTAGACTCTCTAGACTTCGACCAAGGCTGAAGATGTTATTATCGCGCAGTTTGAGTGCAACGAATGATATTGCGAGCACAATGCAGTTATGAACCCGTTAGGGAAATCGCGAATACTATTATAATACATATTATTGCTGTTTTATTTTTCATTAAACTTTTTCATGTTGTAGCGATCAAAGTTCAAACTTTAACTACTTACCCTCGTATCGGTTGCGTCCTTAGGGACGAATGGTTAGGAAGCTATGGAGGAAAAACGTAAAGAACACGTATTGGGCATTTGCGGACTTACACGGAACGACTTACTAAAGTTTCAATATATTAACATTTAATACTTTATAAATGAAACTATCTTTTCGGATTTTGTCGCGGATTTATTATGATTTTTGGTTCCCGACGTTTCGAATGCTTTACAGCAATCATGGTCACGGGAGAGACTAAGGTATTAGACGTCTCAGGGGGTTATATACTTGTTACAGACA
Source organism: Boloria selene (assembly GCA_905231865.2). Taxonomy (NCBI): domain Eukaryota; kingdom Metazoa; phylum Arthropoda; class Insecta; order Lepidoptera; family Nymphalidae; genus Boloria; species Boloria selene. Next base: position 6,343,638 of record HG993156.1, read on the forward strand.
GTGCCTACACACAATTTTTTTACAAATATTCAAAATGATAGACTATAAAATTATACATTTCAATTCTAAACATTTAAGATTTTAAAAATTTAATTTATATTATAAATATGGCAATATTATTAACTTATTTTGAACTACTATAATTATAATTATTATAATAGTTCTTAGGTTTACGCGAATACTTGACATTATAAATGTAACTACGATAAGGTAGTTTCATTTAGGAATTCTGACTCGAATCTTTACGTTAAATATGTTTTGGAAAATATTTGAAATAAGTATTATTACTATCGATATAGAGGACGAATCTATCCTAACTAATATTATAAATGCGAAAGTAACTCTGTCTGTCTGTCTGTCTGTCTGATACGCTTTCACGCCTAAACCGCTGAACCGAATTCGATGAAATTTGGTACACAGATAGAGAAGACCTTCAGAAAGGACATAGGCTACTTTTTATCCCTGTAATCCCACGGGAACGGCAACTACGTGGGTGACGGGGTTCGAACTTGAACTCCTCCGAAACGGCTTGACCGATTCTCATGAAATTTTGTGAGCATATTGAGTAGGTCTGAGAATCGGCCAACATCTATTTTTCATCCCCCTAAATTTTTATTTTTATTTTTTAGACATTTTTTTTCCTACAGATCAACCCAATGAGGTTGATTAGCAATTAAAAAAATGAACGCAGGCGAAGCCGCGGGTACAGCTAGTTGTTTTATAATTTTTGACCGCACAACAAAAACACTGGAGAGATTTTGATGAAAGTTGGTAAGAAAATAGATAGTTATCGGGATCAACAATATAGTATTATAGGGGTGTTGTAGTGTGTACCAAGTGAACCCGCAACCCTCTATTGAACTGCGGTGAAGGCTTCCGCTGTGGATTTTAGTCTGTGGGTCTCATAGTCCCTACCGGTTGATGGATCGGCAGGACTTCATGATAGGTTTCTCCAGCGATATCAAATAAAAAAATGGATAGTTTTTACTGTTGAAAAATTACATGTCTCAGAAACCTGAACTAACTACTAATGTTTTAATTTCATTTAATATGATGGGGCATTATTACAACAGCTCCATCTAGCTGCATGGTAAGCTGGTGTTACGGATACCAAATAGTTGATATACTACATATATATAATTTTAAATACATGTATATTATAAATATAAACACCCATGACTGGAGTACAAACATTCGTGCTCAAAAACTAAAAAGAAAAAAAAATAATTTTAATTACTTAGTTATTGTTGGAGTCGGTTAAAAAATGAATGACCCCAGCGGGACTCGAACCCGCGACCGCTGGCGCAGCAAGCAGGGTCACTACCAACTGAGCCAAACGTCAATGCATAATAATATAACAAAGTTTATGCAAACGATACGAAAAGATAAACAGGTCGTAGAGAAATATATTTCTTCCTTCTTCCCTTCGAGAGAGTTCAAAATGAAATTAAGTTTTCATTATTATTCACGCTGTTTATCCATCGACATTGCGATAGTATTCTTGCCGTCTGCCTTATAATTAATGAAGTTAAGTCCGTCGTAAACACTGCATTTAAATTTCTAAACTTTTGAGTACTTTAAAATAAAATAATATTAAATTCTCTAAGCTTTTTTATGCTAAAATATTAAAATAAGTTTAATTCTAAAAAAGACTCTGTTTAATATATTATATATTTGATAAGCATGTTAGGATGAGTTTGTGGTGACCATACTTGTTGTATCAGCTGTCGCTGGTTCGAATCCCGGTTGGGGCCAATTCATTTATGAGACGAGCACGAAGGCTTGTACTCCAGTCATGGGTGTCTAACCTATCTGGTGTCCATAACACAAGCCCATAGCTTGCCATGAAACTAAATGGTGATAAGTATTAATGTCCCAACTAATATATAAATATAATATAAGCTTACTCTAAGATAATAATAATAAAAATAAAATCAAATATTTTTAACTTGCTTTCACAAACTTACATACAAAACTTGTTAAGTAAATTGTTACATACCTATATATTTATTAATGAAAATCAGATTTATTCAAAAATAAATAAAACTACGACCTAATTACCATTGAACTCAAACGTTTAATTAGTTAAAGTTAATCGATCTAACAAAGGAGTTAAAACGTCAATCCAATGGTTACGGATTACCGTTAAATATTTAAGGGCTTCGCAGTTTGTTAGTTGTCGAATAATCCGACCGCTTCCGTTTAAGCTACCGCATAACATGCGATTGAAAATGTATGTGGGTGGTCTTATATGTTTTATATACTAGCCCCTGCTAATGAGTTTGCTTGCTGTATATATACAGAGCTGCCCGACTCAGGAGTCGAAGTCCATACCGTTGATATTACACTGAATAAGCTCGACAGATTTGGATGAAATTTAGTACACAGATAGATTGTGGAATGGAACCACATAGGTTTTAAATATTATTAATAAAATTGTTATTAATAAAATATGGTTTCTTAAAAAAGTAGGAAGTTATGGTATTAAGTTAGCTTGCTTCTAGACAGCTTCCTTTAAATAGACTTTAATTTCATTCGAGTTGAGATTAATATTCTGGAAACAATATATAGAAGCGAAAAGAATATAAGTGACGCTTGAGCCTATAGCAATAGGGAGGTATGACAAAAAATTGCCTACATAGGTTAAATGAAGTGAAATGTTATCCTCCCTAATGAGGGGATTGTGCCATGTAGGTTGCTGCAGTCCTGGTACTTCATTGATAATAAATAGAGTGGACCATTGGACTTCATAGTTGTTGTGGTCTTCTTCAGAAGACCTGCCTGATGGGCGTTATGGTTGAATGCGTAAGCAATCCTGCAACGCCCCTTTAAGAGGGACTTAATAAAACTGTCATTTAATTAAATCTGTACGACAGAATTGACTCGGCAAATGAAATGAAAGACTTCAAAGAATACAAGTGCATAAAAAACAAAGTACAAGTAGTAAAGATGCAAAATTAAAAACGCAATCAATGCTTTACTACACTCATTATAAATAAATACGTAATTTGTAATTGAAAATGTCATATAGAACAGTTTAATACTAAAATAATATGAAAAATACTTAGCTATATCAGTTTACATAGGTCTTTATGGAGGGTAATTCATAACACACTGGGGGATCGCAGTTAATTAAAGTTATGTACTCGTGGTAGCATAAAATCAGCAACAAAACTTGCAGTTGTGTTTAAAATAGATAATTTAGAGTGAAACATTATCTTTGCTGTTTTAACAATAAGCTTATGAGACTTGGTTACAAATATTATAATCTAAATATATAAAAGCTAAGCACTGACTTACTCACTCATCACGAAATATCGATAACCGCTTGATGCTTAAAGATGAAATTTGGGAGTGAGCTAGTTTATAGTTAGTAGACCTCCGCTTAAAATTTTGCGACAGGGCCGGATTAAGGAGGTCTATTGGCTCGCAAGTTTGTATGAAAGTCCTTCATGTTTTGTACTACAAACTTGGTAGGAAGTGTCTTTGAACGAACTCGAGCGAAGCAGGGGCGAGTCGCTAAATATGTTTTATACTTTACTAGTTAATGCCCGCTCTGCTTGACACGTATTTGGGGTAAAATATCAATTCAATTGTCTTATTGTGGTCTTTAGTAGGGGGTGAAATTAATGTAGTTGTCCTAATATCCAAGATAATTTTTTTGTCACATACAGACGGTCAGATTCTTTATATATTAATCATATTAGTATGTCTTACGATAAGGATTGCCTTACGAGTTTCGAATCTATTTGACTGATAGATAATGCAAACATATCATCTCAGTCAATTCGAAGCCAACGTCGTAAATAATAAGTACCCTAGTTTTCCTCAATCGACAAACTAACTTATAGTTTACGAAGACAGATACACTGTTACTGTGACAAATCACATACATATGTATGTAAATATCCATATACAAAGGCAACCTAGCACTAAATTCTCTATGAAAAAAAAAAAACTAAATATTTAACAATCACTATCACTACATAGTATAAAACAAAGTCGCTTTCTCTGTCCCTATATCCCTATGTATGCTTAAATCTTTAAAACTACGCAACGGATTTTGATGCGGTTTTTTTCATAGATAGAGTGATTCAAGAGGCAGGTTTATATGCATAACTAACGGATCCCGCGGCTTTGCCTTTGCTAAATCTAGGGAAGAGCCCGAGCGAAGCGAGGGCGAGTCGCTAGTTTATTAATAAGCAATTTACTTATTATTAATAGACTTCGTCTTAGCTTTGAGAAGAAAATTATACCAGCGGTGGAACCTAAAAAAGAACTGTATTATCAATGATTTATTATTAGATTCTGACTAAAACTTTCATTATATATTTAAATACACATCACTTACCACTCAGTACATTCATAAATAAATAAATAAATAAATACATGTGTTGGGATATTATTACACTATGCGCCAACTAGTTCCGTGGTAAGCTGCGAGGCTTGTGTTACGGATATCAGATAGTAGATACACTACACATATATAACTTTTAATACATACATACTTTAAATATAAACAACCATAACTGGAATACAAACATTCGTGCTTAACTAATAAATGCCCTCAGCGGGATTCGAACCCGCGACCGCGCAGAAAGTAGTGACCCTACTTCAAACTGAGCCAAAAGTGCCATCAAACAATATGCATACATAATAATAATAAATAATAATGAATTCAGGCCCAATACAATATTTATTATCGCTCAAGCCATAAATATCGAACATACTCGACCCTCGCAGCAAGATTGACGGTACATCATCGTATATGATGGACGAAAGAGGCGAAATAGTGGATGAATTACTAACTGATAAGAACTGCGTATCTAAGAATTCCTGGCAAAAACATTTATACGAGTAGCAGAATCTGAGTTTTCTATTAGAGAAATATTGTTTCATTCATATAGGCCCATATAGTGATTGATCTTCTACGAGTATATACATACAATAAAGACTTAGTTTTTTTTTATGGTAAAAAGGGGGCAAACGGGCAGGAGGCTCACCTGATGGGAAGTGATCACCTCCGCCCATGGACATCTGCAAGCCAGGCTTGCAGATGCGTTGCCGGCCTTTCAGGAAAGGGAGGGATGGAGGAGGGAGGGAAGTGGGAGGGATGGGGATCGAAGGCGGAGGATGAAGGGAAGAGGGAGGAGGGAAGGAGAGGGCCTCCCGGACTCTCACTCACCGGACGAAACGCGACAGCATAGCTGCCACTTCACGCCGGTCTTCTGTGAGAGAGTGGTACTAATGAACTATACGGGGCGTGCCGGCCCATTCGGTTGCTACCCGAAGGTAACAAGCATGGCACTACTACTAAAATACAACGAATATTAATTTTTAAGAATTTTTGCCGGTCTGCCTGTCTGTTACCGCACCACTGGACTAATTTCGATGAAATTTTGGTATGATAATACATCATCTCTTTGCCAATCAACATCTATTCAGCCGTTTCAGAGATCAGCGGAAACAAACCGACAGACAGACAAAAATATAAGAAATCGAGTTTTGCTTATAAACAGGACTGGTCCTTTGCTGTATATAATTCACATATGCATTAAGTCAAAAGTTTCATAAATGTTACAATACTCAGGAAGTTATCGGCAACTTCATTTAAAAGGGCTATCCATAGAAAAAAACATAATAATTGTGTTTACTAATATTATTATTTTATTCGTAGATATATTTAACATAATTTTCTTATTTTTAAAAATAATCTATGGGAAAGGAACAAGATGTTAATTAAGTTTATGTAAGAACTTATTTGTTTTATGCTAGTCGATGTATTTGAAATACAAGACTTGCTTATTTCGCTTGTAAAGGCGTTAACTAGTAACGGTGTAACGACTAGGCTTGACCTTTTGACTTCTGACTCTCGGTCCTTGGCTGTAAATTACCTAAGCTACCGTCTGTTAACGATAATTTTAAATAATAAACTCAAATATTTACAGACTGGTCTTATATAATTTTATTCTACAAACGATGAAATTTTCTAACAAAATTTTCGTTTCTTATGTATGCGAAAATATTTATATCTAAGAAGGTTATTTTGTGATTTACGTTCGAAGGCTTTTTTTTTAAATTTAATGGGTTTTCAATTTTTTAAATGGAGCCCTAATTCTTTAAAAATTGCGTTAGTCCCGACAACCGTTTTGGAGGCGGTACGAACAGGCAGATTTTTTTTTATGGTAAAAAGGGGGCAAACGGGCAGAAGGCTCACCTGATGGGAAGTAATCACCTCCGCCGATGGACATCTGCAAGCCGCTTGCAGATGCGTTGCCGGCCTTTCAGGAAAGGGAGGAAGGGAGGAGGGAGGGGGGAACGAAGACGGAGGATGAATGGAGGAGGGAGGGAGAGGGAGGAGGGAAGGAGAGAGGGCCTAAAAGCCAGGATTCACTCTTAATATGTTGGAACATAATATGTTGGGACATTTTTTACAACAGTGCTATCTAGTTCCGTGGTAAGCTACGAGGCTTGTATTACGGATACCAGATAGTTGATATACTACACATATAATTTTTAAATACATACATTATATAAATATTAACACCCATGACTGGAGAACAAACATTCGAGTTTAACAAATGACTGCCCCCAGCGGGACTCGAACCCGCGACCGCTGGCGCAGAAAGTAGGGTCACTGCCAACTGAGCCAAACGTGTCGTTATATATATAAAAACAAAAAAGGTAGGTATTTCTTCATAAAATGTACTAGAATGTTATTAAAAAAAGCAACAATGATTCGGTCCCGACTCGCTCATTTCACCTCATCCAATTACAGGACGCTGACTTCGAAGCACTCTACTTGAGTCATGATACACATTATTTTAGTCCCTAGTTAACGTTCTGTGGTATGTAAAAGTATATTTTCTGTTACATAACTCGGTCTTGCTGGTGACACTACAGGTCTTGTTTTGGCTAAAGTTAATTAAGAATATGTATATTAAAATTAGAAATTTTGTTTGTTTGTTCTTTATTTTAATTAAATTTAAAGCCCCTTCTCGCAGGCTATACCTAACAGACCTTTTAAAGTACGCAACCAAATTTAATGCAATTTTTATTAAAAGACAAAGAATTCAAGTATTCAAGGAGAAAGGTAATAGGTATAGGTAATAAATAAGCCGAAAAAATACAACATTTCCGAGCAGTCTCTACTAATCGTTGAAACGCATCTACGGACAATCCCAAGCGATTTGAGAGTGAGTCATTAATACATAAGTAGAATTTTAAAAAAGCTATTATAAATGAAGTCTCTCCCGTGACCATGATTGCTGTAAAGCATTCGAAACGTCGGGAACCAAAAATCCATATAAATCCATGGCAAAATCCGAAAAGATAGTTTCATTTATAATGTCAAATATTCGCGTAAACCTAAGAAAGTATTAAAGTATTATTAAAAACAGCTCTAAGCTTTACCCTTTAAAATAAAACAAAGCAAGCAAATCTCTCAGTCGATAAAGCGTGAAACTGTAAAAACGTTTGAGATAGAAAAAATAAAAACCGGTATACATAATGAACGAGAATCGCGTTGAAATGTATTCTTTTGATATTTAAATCATTGACTAATGAAAGGTTCAGAAATGTTTCTAGTCCAATATACTTTACCACCGAACGAATATATTTCGATGGTGGTAGATATAGTTTTTGTTTTACTCCAAGTCCTATATCTATACTAATATTATAAAGAGGAAAGGTTTGTATGTATGTATGTTTGTAACGAATTGGCTCAAAAGGTACTGGACTGATTTTAAAAATTCTTTTACCATTTGAATGCCACATTATCACTGATTAAGATAGGCTATTTAAATTGCAAGAAAAAAATAAGGATCAATAGAGAAAAGAAAACTACAATAACAGGAGAGGAGAAGGAATGCACGCTGCACATAATATATGAAATAGGTAGCCGCGCGGCTCAGGAGTATATTAAAGCTGGAGTAATTTTGGAGAATTTTCAACCCAGCGAGTGATCGAATAAAGTTTAGTAGCGATAAAAAAATGAACGCGGGCGAAGCCGCGCGTATTGCTAGTTAATAATATGTATGTATGGTGTAGACTGTTGGGATAACTACAATTCAAAATACTCACAAATAATAGTAGTAGTAAAAATTTATACACTAACTATTATTTATACGAAAGTAACTCTGTATGTCAGTCAGTTACTTTTTCACGCTTAATCTGCTAAACCTAATTTGATTAAAATGATATTTTTATGAAAAATACTTTGAGGTCCTGAGAAGGAACTTTTTATTCCGGAAATTATCATCCAATAAAACCGGGATGAAGGTTAGTATGGGTACCCATCCTTTCTTAAATCAATTCTTTCAATATTCCTGTATATTTACGATCTATTTATTCCATATTAAGAATTCAAACGTACATAGTGCAATACTAACAAATCAAAGAAAAAAGAAATTCCTCATACCTAATGAAAAGATACATTGTTATATATTTACCATATAAGTAAATAGGTTTTCGAATACTCGAATTCGTATAAACGACGATATTATTTTACTTCTAAGAAAAAGATAAATGATTGTACAAAACACATTAAATATTCCCTTTTCTTCTACATATTAGCGTTATCTTACTAAGCCTATGATAATTTATTCTACGGCCTTTTGAACGGCATTCACAAAGAAGTTCACCGGAGGCGAAACGGAATTAAATCTAAATTAATAATAAGCGAAGTTTAGATATTACTTTGAAACATCAGGTCATCTATTTAATTAAATACTAGCGACTACTTAACTACGATTAAATATTTATTTTATCTATTTACTCTATATTATATTCTTTATATAAGACTAGCATTACCCGCGGCTTTGCACGCGTTCTAAAGACCGGAAACCAAATTCGCGCGGTATGATACCTCGCAGAACTAACGCCCGCCCTTTTCGTTTTTGCAACATTTTTTATTGATGCTCCTTTCCTATTGGTCATAGCGTGATGAAATATAGCATTTCTCGATAAACGGACTATCCAACACAAAAAGATTTTTTCAAATCTAACCAGTAGTTCCTGAGATTAGCGCATTCAACCAAACAAACAAACTCTTCAGCTTTATAATATTAGTATAGATATATAGCGATAAAACTATTAATTTTGATTGGAAATCGAACCTTAGCTTCTTAACACCGTATCGCTAGTGAAGTATCATGTCCTCTAAATGTCATTGAGTCATCTGCACCGGAAATAATAACTATAGTGCACAAGTGCACTTCTTATAGCTTTTAATCTTAGGGCCCTTCACGTGCACTCTGATTTTTTTTTCAAGGTTCTCTTTGAAAAAAAATTGTGGTGTAATCTCACTAAAACGAATGTAATATTTTTTGAACTCGGTCAAAATTCACGATTTTTAAATAAATATCAATCTCATCTGAATGTTTTCATAATCCGTGAAAACCTTGTTAAAATTGAGTTACCGAGCGAATCCAAACAAACTAACAGACCAACAAAAAAAATTACATGAATATTTGACATGATAAATAAAGTTTTCTGGAGACTATCTCTCCCGTGATTATGATTGCTTTAAAGCATTCAAGACTTTGAGTACCAAAAGTCAAAATATATCCGCAAAATTCGAACAGAAAAATTGTCTTACTAAAAATTTTTAATTAAGCCCATATCGCTAGAAAACCCATACTAATCAACTATTCAATACGAGCTTTCTATATATAAAATCGTATAATGGCACTTGAATAATTTTATTTATTAGTACAAATTACGTTTTCAACCTGCTTTTATGAAATAAAAGTAAAAAATGCAAAGTAAGGCATACGCCAATGACGTATAAAGCATGAATAAAGTCAATAGAGCTGTGTCGAAAGCAAATGTAGGACGTGTGGTCCGACATTAAAGTGCAATAGAAATGCAAATAGAAAAGAAAAAAACGATTTTCTTTAAAGCAAAAATTTACTGTTTAGATTATATCTATACTAATATTATAAAGCTGATGAGTTTGTTTGTTTGTTTGGTTGAACGCGCTAATCTCCTGAAAAAAATCTTTTTGTGTTGGATCGTTCGTTTATCGAGGAAGGCTATAGGCTATATTACATCACGCTTCGACCAATAGAAGCGAAAAACCAACGACCAATAGAACGCGAGCGGAGCCGCGGGAAAGGCTTGTTTTCTTTTTTTTGTTGGGACATTTACACACAGCACTATCTAGTTCCACGGTAAGGTACGAGCCTTGTGTTATGGATACTAGATGGTTGATATACTACACATATATAAGTTTAAATACATACATATTATAAATATAAACACCCATGACTGGAGTACAAATATTCGTGCTCAACAAATGAATGTCCCCAGCGGGACTCGAACCCGCGACCGCTGGCGCAGCAAGTAGGGTCACTACAAACTGCGCCACGCGTGTCGTTTAAGTATATAAACGTGTAAAAGTTATATTTAGCTTGAAAATTACGTATTTTAGTTAAATTAGATAAAATTATATTTACATTGTGTACATATCTTTATTTGAGATTTCAAGTTTTAACAACCCTTTGCTAGTTAGCCTCAGATATGCAGATTTATTAACAATGCTTTCCCAAACAAGTATGTTACCACTGAGCTACTACTACAATTTATAGGTACTTAGTAATTACTAAACATAGGGACTAATTTGTAAATAGTAACTGGTTACAGATGTATATAATATCAAATATGTATGTTCGTATGTATGTATTATTTGGCACTCTTTCACAAATCAATTATTTTCAAATCATAGTCCACCAGGCAAAGAGCAGGTTAGCAGACTTCACTTGTCTTTCGAAAACTTATTAGGTATTTTCAGTTTTTATTTTCTTTTACAATGTTTTCCATCGCTGTAAAAAAAGTAGTAAAAATGTTGGAAAAGATTCGCACATAAAAATATAGAATCCGCACCACTCGTTTACTGCGTTACCACTGGGCTACCACTACCTTAGCTATTACAAATATTATCAACATAATTATAATCATCATTATCTAATTATCGTTCATATTTTCACCAACTCGTACAATATAACTGCTGGTTTGAATTCATGAGATTGGATTTGAATTTCAAAAGCAGCTGTAACTAAGGCAATGCTCTGAGATCTTGATGCATTCGTTTTTCAGTGAATTGAGTGAATACTTGAATTTATTCCAACGATATGTGACATTTTTAAATTTCTTTTACAACTAACCTAATTTCCGGTTCAATTGAAACATTTTTGAGTTGTAATTAAAAAAATAGATGTTTTTACGGTTTCGTGAAAAGAAGAAGTAGGAAACTCTTTTAGATTATACTTAGATCATTTCGTAGTCTGTCCGTCAAGTAGCTTTTTCCTAAGACATTTATCTTTCTTTAAAATCAAGGCCTTTATACTAACTTCGAGTAATTTTTGTTTTTAAATAAATTTTTCATTAGAGGCATTGCCTAGACGTGCCTAGACTTAGAATATGAGCTATCTATACGCGTGTGTCTGTCTGGTCTGTTCGCGAAACTCAAAAACTACTGCACCGATTTTCATGCTGTTTTCACCAATGGATAGAACTGTTCTCGAGAAAGGTTATAGTATATAATTTGTCAAGCAACGGATTGAGTTATTCTCGACGACAATTTTAGTTTATAATTTGTCAAGTTTATGTATACATTTACTAGCCGAACCCTCGGCTTCGCTCGCGCTAAATCTAGGGATGAACTAGAGCGAAGCGAGGCGAGTAGCTAGTAGTTATATAATTATCTCCATCACTATGACGAGGGTGTGCGCACTGAAACGTAAATTGAATACCCTGTAATTTCATTGGGTCCCTTGGTAGTTCCACTTTGAACTTCAATTTAATAACCTCAAGATTGACTGAATTATACATGATGAAGGGTTATCTGTACATTAGGGATTTATTGTGTGTTTTGTAGGTAATTGCTGAGAAAGCGGCTCTATAAATAGCGACATATTATTATTAAAATAAAAATAAGTAAGTAAGTAATATACCGGGTGTAACATTCAAAACGGTCAGTGTGGGGAAGTCTGAAACTATAAGACATACGAAGATCTGTTCTTAGGTACTATGTCATCGATTTTAGAAACAAGAAAAACTGCATTCATACTTTTAAAAAAACTTGTACTCAGCTCGGGAATCAAACCTGCCACCACTTATCTTACAGTGAACGAAATAATCGTGAGGCAGGTTTCCTGCATGTCTGAGAGAATCTAGCGAGTTTCGAAAGACATGTGAAGTCATTAGTGACAAATAACTATGAGACGGGACATAGGTAAGTAATAAGTATTGAAATTGAAAAACCTATATAGTACAGTATCATTGCGACTGATCGATAACAAGGAATCTTCCTTAAGACTTCCATTTTGTAGCGGAAAATTACCTATTGTGACAATACAATGTTGTTTCAGTTATTTATTCGTAAGCAAGTTGCCGAGACTCATATCCTACTTCCTTTAACATACGACGTTGTTCAATACAAGTAAACCAGGATTTCCTTCTAACTCCGAAGAGCGTATTGTCATCTAGTAAACTCTATTTTTATTGAACATTCGCTCGGGTAAGTCCCTAGATTTAGCGCGAGTGAAGCCGCGGGTTCCGCTAATATTAAATATAGCCTATGTTCATCAGGGTCCAGGGATAATGTAGGATTCTAATGGTAAAAGAATTTTTAAATCGGTCCAGTAATTTCGGAGCCTATTCAATTCAAACAAACAAACAATCAAATCTTTCCTCTTTGTAATATTAGTGTAGATCAAGGTAATAATGGCTTGTAAATAGCATTGTGTACTGTAACATTATTTTTAAGCTGGAAAATTTTTCCTACTTAAGAATTTTTTTTAAATTAAATTAGTTTAATTAATGTTTAAGCAAACATCATAAGCGAAGTAGCATGTTTGAGACCTAAATAGATAGCGAAATACGAGTAGAGGATGATGCTGAAAAAACGCCTTCCTTTATACAAAGGCCTAGCAATGGGATGTTATAAGAAAATACATATCCAACGAATCTAATGAATAAATTATGTACGTATTTAAAGTTATATACAAAAGTGTAGTGTAACAATTATCATAAAATTATCAATAAATATTAGGATATGGTATCCATAGCAAAGCCTAGTAGCTTACCATGGAACTAGATGGTGCTTAGTGTCCCAACATAATATGTACGGTATCCCATAATAATCTCAATAAACACCTAACGCCGAACGCAAGCGAACCAAGTGTGAGCTGCTAGTTAATTTATAAACCTCAAAAGCCTTTACTTAAAGACACTGCACCATTTATCTCTTAAACGATTAAATAAAACAAGTTAAACCTCTTTACTTCCCATTAAGCACATTTCGTCGTTCTTCTTAAATTCACATTATAAATATTAAGTTGAGCTGAAATAATAAGCAGTATTATCTGAATATGGAAAGAGATTCCTTTGTTACTTACACCTGTCGCATGAACAAACATAAACGCAAGCTTATGAATTGAGGTCAAATAAATATATATTCGACGACACGTTTGGCGCAGTTTGTAGTGACCCTACTTTCTTGCGGGTTCGAGTCCCGCTGGGGGCATTCATTTGTTAAACACGGATGTTTGTACTCCAGTCATGGGTGTTTATATTTATAATATGTATGTATTTAAACTTATAGTATATGTAGTATATCAACTATCTGGTATCCGTAACACAAGCTTACTTCGTAGCTAACCATGGAACTAGATAGGGCTGTGTGTAATAATGTCCCAACATATTTATATTTATTATTATTTATATATTTTAATCACGTTAATGTTCGTATATTTCACGTTAAAAGTACGTACGGAAAGTGCTAGCATGAAAAATTTTCTTTTATTTCATCAGCATTCAAAATGAATAATTTCTAGCCTAAAATATAAAATGGTACTTAATTCGTCACAAATATACCTACGATTTTTATTATTATAGGGAGTGATATCGCAGTTTTTTCAAAATCCTGCTATTAATGTGTATTTTGATGAAAAAACAAAATATTTACATGCTACCTCACTCGGGATTCGAACCTAGAATTAGAATTTACATTCATTATATCAACAAGGGTTCAGATAATCTCACTAACCAGAAATGATTGAATGCCACCCATAGGCGTGGGTGTTAAACGAAATTTACAATCGCAGATGTTTGCTGATTTTATTTGAATCATTTAAAAGGCAAGAGGCATTTCGCCTCAAGCCTGAGATGTTATCTGTTAAATTGTGCACACTCTCATTGCGGGGTGGAGATATGTATGTAGGGATGGGGCAATTCTTTTTTACTTACGTATAAAAAGTTAGCGGTAAGGGACGATTTTGGCATACGAAATCCCGCTAGACTAGCTGTAAGCCTCGACTTTGTTTAGTAAAACCTTAAAATTAATTAATTGTAAATCATTCTCTTCATTAGTTCTTTTGAGACATTGTTAAAACTAGGACAAAATATTCTCTCAATAGCCACTGCATTATTCGGTCGTAATAAGCCACATAGTATTGACAACAGTTTAAATAATTATAAATAAGTGACAAAAAGTGCTTTGACTAAATTTCGAATTTACATGAACGTTATATTGCGTTCGTGAAAACTCAGTACGAGTAGCAGAAGAGGAAAAGATAGAGTGGAGCAGAGTAATAAAGCAGAATAAATAAAAAAAAAAAAATAAAATGTGTACAAAGTACACATGTCAGAAGTAAAACTTCTTTGGCAAACTAATTTTTAAATCTTGTTTATATTTATACTAAATAACCCCGTCTAAGCTCGTTGAGAGGGAGATGGCGCGAAGGTCACACCCACGAGTTAGACAGAGTTAGAAATGTCACTGACTCGCGGTGGGCGAGATCTAACTAAGGCTAACTCTTCCCCGTCTCTGAGTGCCTGGTACTATGGACTTATTTTTTCGTTTCATCGAGTTTGAAATCACAACGATTCTAAAGAAGTTTCACTTCAAAAAATATATAAACATACATGTATTAAAATTTTACATAAGACGAAAAAAGCAAAGGTAAGTAGGCACTTCAATAAAATGTAAATCCTCGTACAATCGTGAGAGGTGAGATAAAAACTTAAGGTGTAGAATCTGACACCGTTACGAGAAACGCCGGGGGCGGAGCTTGTGTCGGTGGGAGATAACGACGTTCCAAAATGTAACAAGAATGTTTACAGAATGGATGTAAGGAATTACAATTTTGGAGATGAAATATATGACATATATGTATTGGGGTTAAGACTTATAAAAAACATTAAATATTTAAAAGGTCTTCCGAGACATTAAAATAGTGTAATTGTAGAGATTGTATATAATAGAAATGGTAATATTAAGCACATAAGTAAATCGTAATTGCGAATATTCTCGTATGATACTGATATATAGACATTATTAGATATTATTATTAAGTTATCCCTAAAAGTTTATTTATAAAAACCTATAATACTATAACTAGTAGTAAAACTATTAAACAATTAATCATTATAGTTAAATATTCATAGATTTTTGATCATTTTTAAGTGTTAACTAAGAAATATCCCCAGAACTATAATTTAGCGCAATATACTCATATATGTAGAATCGTGAACCTAAAAATAAAAAAAATGCAGTGAAAGAGAAAATACAAACCGTGGTAAAACAAAATCGCTGCACCAAATTTCATTATTTCAACAATTCCATTACTAGAAACGGTTTTTACCTGAAAAAGAGAAAAGAAATTTTATAAAACGAAAATAAGGATTGCTATCTTGATGACAAGAATGTGCCTAGTATAGGTTTATTTTGTATAAATAAATAATTTTGTATAAATAATTTAATGAGATGAGCCCTATAAAGACAAACATTAACCGATTACCGTAGCTTTTACTATAATAATTTCATAGATTAACAAGAATTATTAAGATTTTGAATATTATTACATCATGTGATGTTATATTATAGTCTATAGCCTTCCTCGAGAAATGGTCTATCCAACACTTAAATAATTTTTCGATTCGAATCAGTAGTTCCTGAAATATGCGCGTTCAAGCAAACAAACTCTTCAGCTATTTAATATGGATTTTAAATAAAACTATATTTTCGGTTATTCTCGTAGATTTACTTTGATATTTGTTTCCCGACGTTTCGAATGCTTTACAGCAATCGTATAGTCACGGGATAAACTACAGTTTAAGACGTCTTAAAAGTCATACTATAATTAATATGGAAATATTATTTACTTATTTTTATTATTTTTTAATTTAAAAGATTTCACTATACTTAATAGTGGCCTTTTTAGTGTATTTTACGTAAAAAAATTATATCAATGCGACAGAAAGTATGTATGTCTAGGTACATTTGGATGACTTATACACACCGGCACTAACATAAAAACTTTATCATGTATAGCAGTAGTGTGATTACATCAATTTTATGTATAATAAGTATTCTATGAGACGGAATAAAGTGGAGCATTGAAAGTGTAATAACCACTTATAACTATAAGTACTTAAACCTATTATAATATCTGATTAACACACTTTACTGAATAAAATACGCTGCTAGACGCGTTTAACCGAAGATAATTGTATAAAGTTATAATATTTTAAAGTTTATTCGTAGTACTAGTAAACTAGGGCAGTTAAAAAATATTATAAAATACACCCGCTTCACTCGGGTGCGTCCTTATGGACGATTTTTTTTTTGACGAAAACCCTTTTTCTTTTTCTAATATATTATTAAGAATAACGGTAGCCTACGTATATGACTACTATGTACTAGTAAAAGAGCTGTGAAAATCCGTTCAGCCATTTTGGAGATTAGTTGGAACAAACAGGTAAAATGTAGTGACAG
Source organism: Boloria selene (assembly GCA_905231865.2). Taxonomy (NCBI): domain Eukaryota; kingdom Metazoa; phylum Arthropoda; class Insecta; order Lepidoptera; family Nymphalidae; genus Boloria; species Boloria selene. The sequence goes on from HG993156.1 coordinate 6,360,418, forward strand.
ATGTCAAATGTCAAAAATTGCATATGTGTTATGTGACTACACCTCCTTCTTAAATAATTAAGTAATTTATATCAATCCTGGTCACGGCACCAAAATTGTACCATCTACCAATTAACCCTGTTGCCCCTAATGAGGGTGTTACAAGCTATTGTTAAGCTTAAGAGGACATCAAATGTCTTTGGCCTTATAAATGTGATTGTCTAGTATAAATAGGGACTCTACGTTGTGTTTGATTTTTGTTTTAGAGTAACTTAAATTCTTATTGTGGTATGCCTAAGGAAAGACATAGTATATGTTATTAGAAGCCATGATTTCTATATAAACTCTACAACTAACTAACATCTTACCTAGTCACTAATTCAAAATAACATTTCTGCATAATGACATTAGATTACTTAAATTAATTTATCCTAAAGTTTAATTGAAAAGATATTTACACTTACCAGTGATATAAATACAATAGATAACTAACTTCTGAAATACTACTAAAAGAAAGAAGAACTAAATTTTACATCACCTCAAAAGTGACTTATTTAGAATTAATAAAACTTAGTAAATTTGAACCATCAAGAATAAATAGAAATAAAACTTATTTATTTAGAAATAACTATCATCTACACTGTTTAACTAAAGGTCTGATATCTTCTTATGAATGTAAATTATATTGCTAATATTTTCAGTGGACCTATATAGCTAAAATTAGAAATAAATTTAAATAAATTCCGAATATCCTACAAAGACATGGTTTAATTGAATAGTGTCTAAGTTCCTTTTTTAGATCAAATCTTGATATAATAATAAAGACAAACCATATGTACCTAATAATATGTGTTCCTTTAGAATTATCCTTCGATTCTACAATCAATAGAAATGTATGAGACTTATAGATAATTTGAGTTGAGTTTTATAATTCATATATTTAATAAATATTGATGTATAAGTAAATGGAATAATGATTAAATACATAATTACATAGTATCAACCATCTTGAAATAATTTATTTAGCCAATAAATTATCTCAGATAATTGTGAAAATATAAATTGTAGTGTCTGCTTGTATGTGTTAATCTGTTAGGATGAGGTTTATAAGTATCAGGGAATTATAGGACCGGGTTCTACTGAACCCGGGGGTTGCACCACCAAATCCCCTCCAACCCAACCAATCCACACCGTGCTGAAGGCACTAAGTTAAATTAGGCACAACATCGGTGCTATTAAATCAAAAGAGGGTAGTAAGTAGGAGACTGAGAGAACCCAATTCTCTAGAGTAAGTTAGATGGAAATATATCCTGTCTAACAAATGCTTGTCTCATACTGTTGCAGTACAATCATGCAATGACTGTATTTGAGTAATCCCTTGGAATGCCATATAGACATAACCATTGAATTACTAGTGTTGATGTAGTTACCAAGCTGTAAACAGACATGGTACGAAGATGTTTTCCTCATGAACACAAGGATTGTATAATGTAAGATCCCATAGGAAGTCCTACTAAGTTACGAGTCTACCGTCCTCGCTATAGTGTCAAGCCTCGCCACCATTGTGTGATGGGTCAGACGGCGACCAGCGATTTCGCGACAACGCAACCTTTCGAGTGTCCTATAAGGGAATCAGGAATAAGTATAGATATAATATCATAACACGTAGAGTGGGTGTATTATGCAGGTTTGCCCTTGCATGACTCACGGCACTCACATGAAACAGCATCCATTAAACAGAATGGGTTGTTCAATTGAAACATTGAACCAGTAAATAAGTTGTTAAACATTTGAATATATCAGGCTCTCTCAGGAACTGATTGGATTTATCATGGACAAGTATGTGTCGAGAGATAAATAAAACTGCTCAGTAGGTATGATATAGCGATCATTTATTCAAGTAGAATCAATACCATTACCTCAGAGCTTCTCATCTTACAATGAAAGATAGGCCTGTATTTGATGGGTATGTTAGTCCAGCAGACGTCTGTAAGTATACACAACACAGAGGACAAGTGGTCTGGCTAGGGCTATATCTCAGAACATCCGCCTTTAGGACCTTTCTGAGACCATCCACAAAAATTAGCATTGGACTAACTCAGAATGTGATTATGTTTCTTTAGCTGGGTAAGGGACCCTAAGCAAATCCACACAACACACTCCAACAACCCACTACTAACTCTTGCTGCTAGCTCGCAATGGCGATCCATCAGATCAGGCTTAAGGCAGCCTGGCTGACACATAGCGACGCGAGGTTCGTCAGCCTTTAAAGACTGATTATGTAACAACCATGTCTATTTGACAAATACTCTATGTAAAATAGACTCATATCCACCAAACCCACATAGTCGCTACAACAAGGCCTGGACAGGCCCTCACCAGTAAGGGAGCCCTAAAATAAAACGCATGACGAGTACAATCGTTTGCTGGTCCTCCCAGCCCAAGTAGGCCTTTGAATTACAATAAATTTATTGTAAAACAAGATAGCTCTATTACTCAAACACCTTTACCTCGTTTTGAGTTTCCTTAAGAGACAGAGGAGCTCGTAAGTTCACCCAAAACTACAAAATATTGTGTAATGTGTGTTGAGTACATATAGTGTAATTACCGTTACCTCATTCTGAACGTTTTCAGACATTTGAAATCATTACTGAGGCTGTTCAGAACTACTTTGTGTAATGCTAATAATGTACTGAGTGATATGAATATCATCATAAGTAATTATATTTATATAGGTGTATATATACATATACATTATTTAATAAAATAATATAACAAACCATGGTTTGGATAATAATATTACTTCTATCAGTGGATTATTATAGACTTCTGGATATCTAACTTATAAAAGCTATCATTACCTGCCTAACCTCAAAACCTAGAATAGCATTGAAAAATTAATATGTATTATTAGTAGTTAATTTATGACTTGAACCAAAAAGTATCAAATTTAATTAAGTACACAATTAAATCTTTTAAGGCGAATTATTAGAGATTAACGCACTGAATGTATTAAATCTAGTTGTTCCGGGCTTAATTAATATGACTTAAATATTAAGGAATTTAATAAAAGAAGACACATAACATATCATAATATAAAATTTCACATACCAAACTCGACGAACTCTTCATATACTTACCGCTACAGCTACTCTCTCACTTGTAACACTTTTACACAACAATAAAATCATCCTAACATCTCTAATCTAGCCCTAAAAGTACCTACGAGATTCATATTCTAAGCTATCCAAAGAAAATTAGCCCACAAATTCACTATAAATTATCTAGAACCTTAAAATTTTATTCTCGTATTGTAATCCTCTTCTACTCCTATCTCCTCAATTGGAAACTAAGATTCAAACACGTACTTAGTCGCCCCACACAAGGTAAAAGCCTCGAGGTCTCCCAGCCAGGCATGAAACAACCAAGATCGTGATCATAGAATAACTATTGTCTCGTTCCCGCGTCAGCCCGGCCAAGACGGACCCAAGGACGAAACAAAAGCACTCTTTAAATCTTATCTACCTACACTTGCCCTCAATTGCACCGTTAACTATACTTACAAAAGGAAAACCGATTTCCAGCAGTGAGAATACTTTCTACGAATTTCAATGTAATCGAATTTATAATATAACTAATCACTTTACGAACAATTCTTTGAAAATTAATTCCAAAACGCCAATATTCTGTATTTTAAAACATATATCTACCCGTCTTATTTATGAGAATTTTAAGTTAACCCTCAAAAAAATTTATCATATTTTAATTCAAACTATTTTATTTCACCCACAATGTCCTTCTAAATTATGAATTTTATTCTATACTTTCAAATCAGATAAAGAAATTGTCAACCACAAACGAAATTCTACTCCAAATTATGTTCAATAAGTTACCCCGGCTATTTATTACGATTAAGATAATTATATGTATTACGTTTTAAATATTTATGCGATTAAAATATTACACTATTCCTATCTAAACACGGGTTAAATATTCGACAATACTTGATATACATTTAGCGACACGTATAATTACTTCTGAATTTATAAAATCTCATCTCAACAAAGTATTACTGCTTAAACGATTAATATGCAATTATATGAATCCTAAATCCCTAGTTCTGAATAATAATTTACTACGTACCTCTTGATCCCGGGAAACTTTCTTTTAAATCGAAAAAAATTACTTTAAAGAAAACTTAATGCTCGAAAAATATTTTAAATTAATGATCCTAATGATCTGGGAAAAATAATAATGGTCCTACTTTAGTATTTAATGCACCGTAAAAAATATTCTAATAATGATCCCAATATTTTTGCGTATTGGTTTTTTATACCCCTTTTCCCGCGCCCCCTCCTGTCACTTCCCCTCGCGATTCTCTCCTCATCATCCTAGTCATGCTACCAACTTCATAAAACTTTCTTTAATTCGATCCTAAATATATCGAGTATAAATCCTAAATCGATATTAATGATAGAAAATGCCTGCTATATTAATAACGTTGACTGCAACTGTTTTAAATGTTTTGCAATCATAGCATTACAAAATTATACCAAATTTTATTGAATTTAACTAAAATGGCGCCGAAAGTTAATACAATCTACCAACCTAATATAAATGTATAAAACTTTCTTTTCATTCGATTTCAAATATATCGAGTATAAATCCTAAATCGATATTAATGATAAAAAAATGCCTACTATATTAATAACGTTGACTGCAACTGTTTTAAATATTTTGCATTACGAAATTATACCAAATTTTAATGAATTTAACTAAAATGTTAATACAAGTGAAAACTCATGCGCACAGAATAAACAATCGAGATAAAACAATCATTCGTTTTTCAACTCTCTAATGTTTTACGACTGTGACTATTTTATTCGATTCTCGCTAGAGACATTGATAAATTAGCTATACTCCTGAATTTTTTTATAATAGAAAAATGCTCATCGTCGGAAAGTGTTTATTGGGATAGACGTCTCGTCACAGCCGCCCCTTAATTTATAAAGTAGTTCACCGTAGTTATAAATTAATCACAACAACGAAGACGACTATCACGATTCCTGCAACAATACTACAACCCGACAACATCACATAGAATTAAACTTAAATATATTTACCTAAAAAAAATTCCAGCTTTTTGTTAATTCTCTCTCACAAAACACAAAAATTTAGCGAAATACTATCTAACTTGTAAGATAATAATGCAAGACTGAATGGGGTGCTCCATTTTGTACCAATTTGCGAGAAAAAAAATAGTTTAAAAGTTTGAGAGCAACTGCTTAACCACAAATCATCATCCAATTCCAATATGAAATAATACTATGTTATATAACCTAAAGATAGATAGCTTAAACCGTAAACAAATAAGCCTTCTAAGTCAGTTCTTGACAACCAGGACGTAATTATGGTCAAGGGTTTCATTTATATCAGAGCAGCTCATTTTGGTTTACACTGTAATGCCCTTTGTTTCTAACCTCCTAACTTATGCCTTTTAGTATCTACTAGGGTAATATACTCCCCCATACTGAAAATAAGAGTTTCATAAATCGCAATAATTAAATTTCCTCATCGCCAAGATAAGTTATATATATATATATATATATATATATATATATATATATATATATATATATATATATATATATTTCCTTCTATTTTCTTTTACACTAACAGTTTGCTTACGTTCATACAATACCAAAATAAGAAGGATTCAATAAGATATGTCAGCATTAATTAACTGTTAGAATGCTTCCGTTGTAGCTGTACTAACAATAATAATCCTAGAATTAAATTTTACCCTGGTTAAACGATAAGTGACCTTAAAGATACTTCTAATAATTGTATAAAATTTTCGTTAAACATGAATCACTAATCATAATAACCGGGTTATGCCATGTCGGGTTCAACATCACTTCTTAATATGCATCTAATAATATGTATATCTAATGGTAAAAGGAATTTATTTAGTTTAACCAAAATTTAAATTACAAGGTAAATGGTTCAAAAGTTTCAAACCCAAAATGGCGCTTAGCAGAATAAAGATTACTTATCATACCACAACTCTTCGAAGACCTTCTTTTTAGACTGTGGATTGTCACACCATTCAACAACAACTGAATTTTCTCTAATTTCTTATCTTTAATCTCATCTAGTTTAAATAATTTACTTTATTAAATATCATAGAAATAGTTCTCTTTTATCAATTAAAACAAATAGATTTTCCACATGCGCAGGGGAGCGTTGACACGAGTTCCAATTTAACAAAATTAGAAGTCTATTTCAACTACATCTGTAACGTCAATACAATCTAGAAGTTCGAATTTAATCGACCAGATAAATATCAACGAAACATACCCCATTTTCACGTTCCAAATCTCTACCAAACTACTATATATATTCTTTTTCTTTTTTTTTTTCTTAAATTTTGAGGAGATACTCCAAATTTTCAACATATTAAAATAACAAGAAAAATCAGCCATGTTGATGTGCCTAACAATCCACAGTACTGCATTTCACCCTCTCGAATTCCATGTTCTGTAAGAAGCAAAATTAGTTTTCCCCATGCACAGTACTAACGATATGAAAGAATAACTACTAAAATATTTACTTAGTCCCGAGAGGAGTGAAGTGGTACTTGCATGCCCATCACTAATGGTACTCGCTTCTAACTACTCTTAAATATAACTTAATTCTACACGTAGAATCTGGAAGAAATTCTCATATTAACTTAAAACTACGAGTACCTCCGGCGCATTTCAAGAAACCACCATCCTTGATTATTTTTTTGTCGCACTCCCCATTACATTACTCCAGGGAATACAGCTTCCTTTGTTTGGACAACAATATACCCAAAAATAATGTTTATTAACAATTATCGAACAACACTTTATAAAACATTCCTAGCCATTTCCTACATCCGCGACTATGCTCATCTACAAAAAAACAGTAAACATCTTAACTCTACTAAGTGCCTCCACACACACAAAACCCCTCACTATGGAGGTGGCCTCCTGCTTGCAAAGAAGATAGCTTCATAGGAAAGCTCTCGTCTTTGTTGGCACTTATACTCAACATTTATTTTTTATTTATTTATTTTTACCATGTAGCATAGCTCCTAACATAACCTAAACTTCCTCCCACTTAATGCTAGCTGAAACGGTGACATTATTCAAGTGTATAACTTTTGAAACAAATACACTGAAGGTGTATTTTTACTATAATTACTGGGACTTAAAAGTCCAGCCTTGGTTGTAGCTCTTCCCTATCCTTATATTCTAAGATTCGAGAGACATCTACATTTTATCTCTATTCTATCGGCTTCAACCAATGGCTCTGCAAGTGTGTGTAATAGAGTTATGTTATAGTGAATATGTCATATATATATTATATAACCCTACTTTGCCGATTTCTTTTGATTGCATCATGGTACAAGGCATGTCAAACAGAAATCACTAATAAGTTAAAGATTCATCCCGACAGCGCAGGTAATCACCAATTCAGCCGGATTGTCTCGATCAAAGTCGACCGGTTAGCACTGGTGGCTCCCACTAACCCTATCCCACATTTATATTGTGGTACAAGGCGAATCGAGTTGAACCCCCAACACACCAGGAAATCCATTCAACATCGCAAGCTCACTAACGCATTCTGGCATAATCTCGAATTTAATCGATACCAGTTAGAATCACCGAAACTTGCTGACCCCATTCCAATTCTCAATCAACGTTTAGTGTTTATTCATATATACATTGGGGTATAGTTTTTTTTCCTAATCAAGTTCTACGTGTTGTGTAACTTTGAGGCAAATGATATGTATTAACTTATAACTATATGTGTTCTTATTTATTTAATGCTGTTCCTAATTCATACTTTCATGATTTATCTTATCCCCATCAAGGTAATAAATCATTACTTAAAATAAATGAAGCTTTCCCTATGATTTTATAGGTTCGACACCAATAAAATAACCATCACCATTATGCCCGTGTTTACTTGAATAATAGCCACATACTACACAAAAGAAAAATTATTGTAAATAAAAAATAATTAAATTTTATTAATAATCTTTAGAGATAAATTGTTTATCAGATTCTGTACTTACATTTTAAATAATAAAAGGAATCTAATAAACAATCATCTTGTCACATATCAAACAAAGTTTAGTCTTACTTAAGCAGTAAAACAATCTACAACTCTTACCAAGGTGTATATTGAACATTGAAAGATGAATGGCTATCACTTCTTATTCCCCCCCCTAGAAATGACCACCCTACTCCCCACCAACCACATCTATTAAGCTAGCGCTTAATAGGTTAAAATGTGTTAAGATGAAAAAATAGTATTGACATTTATCGATCATTTCAAAAGTAAAAGTAATATAATTAATGAATTAAAATTTTAAACGCTTCAATAGATGTAGTTGAGTCATTTCCCTGTCCCATCATTTTCTCACATAATATACTCCTTTTTTTTCAATATTATATTACCATAACAATAATTGAAATTTAACCATTTTTTGAGTATTGCTCAAATAACAACATTAAGTATCTGTCTAAAACAATTACAATAGCTTATTCTACAACATAAATTTAACCTCTAATTCTAAAATTATTGAACTGTGAATCATACTTAAATCTAAAATCATTCATAGTAATGATCCACAATACTAATAATTTACTAACATATTTATATACCAATATCAATTATTTAATCATTGAAAATCTATAAGAAGACTAACTTAATTTCCTATTATCCTTATCTTGGCTCTATCTTTATTATATCTACATTACCTAATCATGAGTATTTGTAATTAAGTAATTACAGGTAGTATTTATTTAAATGAATTGTATTAAAATTTCCTTTAATTTGTTTGGTTTTAGGGTCCATTAAAGTGTAAACATTTGCAAAAGGAACCGCACATACTACATAAGGCCCCTCATAAAGTAATTGAAACTTTTTGATAAGTTTCTTTTGTGCTTCTGACTTATTTGCTTTACGAATTTTTACATAATCCCCTATCTGAAATTCAATTAACCGGTGAGACTTATTGAATTTAATTTGCCGTTTAACACTGTTATCTTTTAAATTTTGCCTCACTTGAATCCTAATTTTATTAATGTCTTTAGTTTTATTTAATTGAGGTAGACAACTATCAAATGACATGTCATTAGTTGTACCATATAATATTTCGTTAGGAGTGAAACCAGTACTCTCATGATATGTGTTATTGTACAAAGTTTCTATTCTACTTAGTATCGTGGCCCAACCTTTATGATTTTTATGACAATAAGTCCTAAATAGACGTCCTAATTCTTTGTTTACTCTCTCTGTTGTGTTGGGCCTCGGATTTCTTACTGTTGTGTAAATAGGTTTTATATCCATATTTTTTAAAGCCTGCTTCCAATTTTCAGATGAGAATTGACTACCATTATCAGTCATTACCACTTTTGGCTTAATTATTTTGACAAATTGTCTTAACTTAGTAATAACTGCACGTGAAGTAGCTTTTGACAAATCATACAGTTTAACAAATTTACTAAACGAGTCCTGTATTACAAGTATATAAGTAGCCCCAAATCTACCTTTTGGTAATGGTCCATATAAATCAGCCATTACAAGATCCCCTACTTGTTCTGTTACAATAGACTTGCACTTGCCTACATACTTTATGTTGTCACTTTTGGAAACCTGACAAAGATGACAAGTTTTCAATAAAACTTTTACTACCTTATGCATACCGGGCCAATAGAATCTATCCTTAAGATATTTAAGTACTTTATAAATACCTTGATGTCCCATTTCTTTGTGAATTTGAAAAACTACTTCCCCTCGCAACCTTGATGGTAAATAAATTACATGTTTATCTGAATCAACTTTAAAATATAGCACCCCATCCCTAACATAACAACGTTGAGCAATCCTACTTAATCTACTACTATGATTAACACTAGTATTATTTACAATATCCAAAATTAACTTAACTTCTCTATCATTAGATTGAAAACTAGATATATTTTTTAAATCTGCTATTAGTGTCTTATTTTTATTAACTTCCATATAATGAATTTCTGGACAATATACCCTATCATCCTGTATTATTGGCGAATCAGGCGGGAACCTAGACAGTACATCGACAGCGACATTATCTTTACCCTTTACATGTTCAATGGTATAATTAAATTGTTCAAGGAAAAGTATCCACCTAATTATTCGACTATTATATAATTTCCATGACCTAACAAATGTCAGTGCCTTATGATCAGTCCTAATTATTAGCTTCGCGCCCCTCAGATAGGTCTCGAACTTCCTTAAGCAATAGATTATTGCCCAAAATTCCTGTTCTGTAACCGTCCATCTTAATTCAGCGCCCCTCAACGCTCTACTACAGTATCCTAATATTTTCATTTCCCCTTGTTCATCGTACTGAAATAAAACCCCAGCTAAACCTACTCCAGAACTATCTGTTTGTAAATAATAAGGTTTAGACATATCCGGATGGTGTAACATTATTGTCTTTAAAAAACTATTTTTTAATTTCTCAAAAGCTGCCTGGGCTTCAGAAGTCCATGTCCATCCTTTACTCTTTTTTAATAACTGACATAAAGGTTGTATAATACTATTATAATCAGGAATGAACCGCCTATAATAATTACAAAGACCTAAAAAAGCCCTTAAATGTTTAATTTTCTTTGGAACTGGGAAATTCTTTATAGATTCTATTTTCTCTGGATCTGTTTTAATTCCCTCTGTAGAGATAATATGACCTAACATCTTAACTTCTTTACAAATGAATTTACATTTTTCAAGATTACATGTAAGCCCAGCTGATTTTAACTTATTTAGTATAATATCAATGTGTGCTAAATGCTCTTCTAAAGTTCCTTGCGTTAGGATAGCGAGATCATCAAGGTAATTAACACAGAAATGTCTAACCTCAGGACCTAGTATTAGGTCCATTGCCCTACTAAAACTGCCTACAGAAGTCTTAAGTCCCTGTGGCAACACATTATACATATAGGATTTCCCATTAAATGTAAATCCAGTATACTTTTTACTATCTTCCGATATGGCAATTTGATAATAAGCATTATTTAGGTCGATTACACTAATGTAATTAACCCCATGAAAAGAATTTAATACATCTATTTGCATTGGAGGTGCTTCTGCCTCAGCTACCATGTATTTGTTTATTTCACGTGCATCTAATAACACCCTAATTGAACCATCTGGTTTTAGCGTGAAAGTCAATGGACTACAATATGGTGTTGAACCCCTAGATATTATTCCCATATCAACCATTTCAGCTAGTTTTTCCTCCATTTGTTGCCTATACGCATACGGAACCGGGTAGGAACGCTTTATAATTGGACTATGATCCATCAATTTTATAACATGCTGATAGCAGTTTGCTCTACCTAATCTTTTTACAAAAACATCCCAATGTTTACTTAGGACCTGTCTTAATTTATTGACTTGAGTTACTTTAAGAGGTATACCAGTTTTCATTTCCTGTAAATATTTTTTAAAGTCAAAATTATTATCCACCTTCACAATTTCAGAAACCCTTTGTTTCTCCGATACATATTCAATAAATGGAATTAATACCCTTTGACCTTTGTGATTAATAATTAACCCTATGGTTGGCTTTTGTAATTTTATATTAGTATTATTTGCCATAAGCCAGTCAAACCCTAATATCATCGAATGAATTAATTTTGGTACTATAAAAAATCTAATTTCTAATTCAATCACCCCAAATCTTACAGGTAATAACACCATTTGTTGAATTTTAGCACTCTTTTGACCTACCGCCCCACGAATCTGTATTGGTTTAACCGGTAACATATTTAATTTATTTCCAACTAGTGATTTTAAAGTTTCCCAAAATGTCTCTGAAATACATGTTATATCACTGCCCGTATCGACAAGGCATATAACCCGTTTACTAAATAATTCTACCTCAATTTCGGACTTAACTATCTCTAATTTATCCGCAGTAATATTATCTTCTTCATCAAATAACGAGGAAACTACTTCGGTTTGCACAAGCGACCTACTATCTAAATCTGATTGATGCTTTAAATACTCTACAATTAGCAACTCAGAATTTGTTGAATTATTTTCCTTCAAATTCGACCCTAAACCTGACTTACAGTCCTGTCCTTTAGCAACTATTGGTTTACGTATCCCATTATTATGTCTACCCAATGTCCGTCCAGGCTCCCACCCAAGACCAAGCATGATTTTTAAAGCAATAGGAATTCCGTTAACCCCTTCTAATGTTGATGCACCGGGGTTTGTAACATCAACACCTAATAGTTTAAATTATTTGTTGGCTCCGGACTCGCTATTGAAACATTATTATCATTATCTACAATGTTTACGACATTAGTCCTAGCTCTTTTATTTGGTGTCGCCTGACTCATTGGCCTAGAGTTGATGTTCCTCTTCCGACCATACCCACTTCTGTTATGTTGATGTTGAGCAATTGCCCCAGGCTCTTGAACACTGCTTGTGGAAGCATTAATGTTGTTCTCGAACCCGTTTTGCTTGTTGATGTTGTCCAGTTTGCGTAAAAACTCTGTAGCATGTAAGATTGAAGTATAATTACTTGTGGACCAGGCATACTGAACATCCTTTGGAAAGTGATTCATTATATCACTTATTAATTGTCTTTCTTGAATAGGGTATGTCAACATCTTCGCTTGCCCACATAGTGTAACAAAGTGCCCCAACATGGATTGAGTTCCACCCCAGGAATTTTGACTAATCCTTCTTCTTAACTCATTCTGTTCTGCTTCCCCCCAATATGTGTCTAGAAAATCTTTCTTAAAATCTTCAAATTGCGCCCATCTATCTTTATAGATCCGTGCCCAGTTCCTGGTCTCGCCTTCTAAGCACTCAATTATAGTGTCTATATTATCCCTTGCTTCTGGTCCACTTTTTCTAAGGTAAGCGGTCAAATCTTCAATAAAGGTTACTGGATGTTTGCCTTTAGCAGGAAATTTGGGCCTTTCTGTAGGCAACTGGGCCACTGGATAATATATTGTAGATGGTCCAGGCACATTTTGCACAATTTGTACAGGGGGTCGGAGAGTTGTGTCCCCTTGTACCGGTGTATCAGTTGACCAATTTGGTGTACCTGCAGTTGTGATTCTATTTTCTAAATCTGCTAATCTTGTATTAATGGTGGACATAGCCCGCTGCATCATCTTAGTCATGTATTGTATTGGGCTGACTTTTCTCATCACGGGAGAAGTATCATCTGTGGGGACTCCTGGGGTCCTAATACGAGTCGTCCTGGGCTCCGCTGGTCTTGCTTTAGTTTGTTGCCTAGGCATTTTTAACGGTTGTGCACTTAGAAAGTTGTTAAGCCGCCTAGGGATAAACCTGTAATATCAACATCTGATGTTGAGATAACATGTTAATATATCTATCTAGTCTAAATAAAGTATATTGAACTTTATTTATCGAATTCCATTATTCAAGAATAATAGACGCCCCTAGCTATCCTTAGTAAGCTATTCAATCCGAAAACCCTAATAAGTATCCGCTGTTATTTTTCAATGAATTCATTGTATGAGAATAATTAATAACCTAATATTAATAAAACTAAACTAAACTAACTCTTAATAAAAGAAGCATCATTAAAATAACTTGAAAGAAAATTTCACTACTTTTATTAAAGTCTGGATAATAATTCTATGTTAGTTAAATATTTTATAACCAATCGAAATAGACAAGTCAATATCTATTTATTACCACTCAAAATAAACCACCAAAGCTAACACATATTTACCCACTTCTAACCTCTTGTTTTCAAATAAACTCAAAAAAACTTTCAACCACCGATCAAAAAAATTTTAAACCCCCATTAATCAACCCCTTCTCTTACTGTCCAACCTTTCAAAACATGACAACCCTATCACTGAAATATTAATATTAGGTAAGCCTATCAGTTCTCAACACTAAGATAATTCAAATGATTACAGCCGCTCATCCAATCTAGAGCCACAAAATTAATAGCCTGTCTAGCCATCGAAACCCCGTTATGAAACAGTCCTAACATTAGCCTCTTAATAAAACCACAAACCTCTTTTAACAGCAACAAACAATTCCTCTTCTAGACAAATAGATATGTGCAACTGTTTGCAGAATTATTTCTCACTTTGATATTGAAACGAATTGAGGCAACTTTCAGATAAGTGAATTTTAAAGGAACAATCACTACTTTCATAACACAACGATCACTAAGATCCATATCAATTTCGTTTGTTTTCTTTTTATATAAATACTAGTAACAAAGTTAATCTAGAATTCTATTCAATTCAAATTTCAAGTAAAATTCTCCCTCCCTTTGACAATTGACAGTTCAAAATACGAAAAAAGCTAACAAAATAATAATAAATTAAAATGTAATAATAATGTTCATTTACAAAAAATGTTCTATATTTTTAAACAAATGTCTTATTAATATTTAAAAACTTGAACTTTTTCAACAAAAATTTATTGTAGCTGACTTTAAAACGAAGTCTCTAACGTCACAGGTATAAACATTCAACAAGCCACATTCAAATTTTTTTCCTATGCATTCAACGGACTATTTTGATTTTAATATGTATGATGATTTTATTTTTATTTTTATTTCACAACTGATAACTGGTTATTTATATACAAGTATAATGGATCCCCAGTTTATTAGGATTGAATTGAAGTATACATAAAGAGACCGAATAAGTTATAATATTATGTTTACGAAATAACCTACTGAGTTATTGTGACTTAAGGATACAAAGAACACTTATTGAAATAAAAGGACAAATTCTATATCAATAACAAACAAATTATACCAAGGATTCAACAACTGGCCATCCATGGATTGGTTTTATAGTGCCTATGAATGCTATGTCATTCGGTAAGCTATACTCTTTTTTACAAATAAAATTATCATAAACAGTTGCAGTCAATCTTAAAATTCAAAGTTAAAATAACTGTTACCTTCATAACCTAATTCAACTTTATAATTGACACAAAATAAGTTTGAATTACACATAAATTAAAATAACTTGTATCTGTAAGTAATATTAAAATAATACTGCATACTAAGACTTTTATTTAAAATTCCCTAACAATATTTAATTAATACAATCTAAATTTTATTATCTATCCTAGCAATGTCTACTGATTGATGATAATATAATAATAGTCAGATAAAAATTAGATGTGCTTATGACACACTTCAATATACTACTAGGCAAATGTAGTAATATTATGTAGGTACTTGCATGTAATTTCATGAATAAATAATTATTTAACTAAATATCTATCCATCATTAATAGTAATACATGAGACAGTAAGCTGTTATAGTTTGACCATTTAAAACCTATTAGTTATTACTTAGAAACTTAATGCATCTTTAAGTATTAAAACATCTCCAATATTACTCCTAAAGCAAACTTATTTAGATTTGATTTTGTCTGTCAAAGCCGGTCAATGTTAAATAATGATTATGTATCTACCTGTTTCAAGATGCTATATACCTATAAGATCATTCTTAGATTGTCTAAACAAGTTAATATGCTTACATATAAATTTAATAGGTTTAACTTATATGATGTAAAATGGCTTTTAAAGAATTATTAAGTAATATGTTTTGTGTCTTCTTCAAGATGCAATCAACAGGTTAAATGTATATTCAATACAATGTATATTCTTGTTATATATCAGTATGTTTGTGCAACTATTACTGCTTTATCACTGGCATTACATTTATTTACTATTAATGCTTTAAAAAGTTACTTTAAAGCTTCTAAGATACTCGCTCACTTAGGCATTTGTGCAACCACAATAATCCTGGTCACGGCACCAAATTGTGACTACACCTCCTTCTTAAATAATTAAGTAATTTATATCAATCCTGGTCACGGCACCAAAATTGTACCATCTACCAATTAACCCTGTTGCCCCTAATGAGGGTGTTACAAGCTATTGTTAAGCTTAAGAGGACATCAAATGTCTTTGGCCTTATAAATGTGATTGTCTAGTATAAATAGGGACTCTACGTTGTGTTTGATTTTTGTTTTAGAGTAACTTAAATTCTTATTGTGGTATGCCTAAGGAAAGACATAGTATATGTTATTAGAAGCCATGATTTCTATATAAACTCTACAACTAACTAACATCTTACCTAGTCACTAATTCAAAATAACATTTCTGCATAATGACATTAGATTACTTAAATTAATTTATCCTAAAGTTTAATTGAAAAGATATTTACACTTACCAGTGATATAAATACAATAGATAACTAACTTCTGAAATACTACTAAAAGAAAGAAGAACTAAATTTTACATCACCTCAAAAGTGACTTATTTAGAATTAATAAAACTTAGTAAATTTGAACCATCAAGAATAAATAGAAATAAAACTTATTTATTTAGAAATAACTATCATCTACACTGTTTAACTAAAGGTCTGATATCTTCTTATGAATGTAAATTATATTGCTAATATTTTCAGTGGACCTATATAGCTAAAATTAGAAATAAATTTAAATAAATTCCGAATATCCTACAAAGACATGGTTTAATTGAATAGTGTCTAAGTTCCTTTTTTAGATCAAATCTTGATATAATAATAAAGACAAACCATATGTACCTAATAATATGTGTTCCTTTAGAATTATCCTTCGATTCTACAATCAATAGAAATGTATGAGACTTATAGATAATTTGAGTTGAGTTTTATAATTCATATATTTAATAAATATTGATGTATAAGTAAATGGAATAATGATTAAATACATAATTACATAGTATCAACCATCTTGAAATAATTTATTTAGCCAATAAATTATCTCAGATAATTGTGAAAATATAAATTGTAGTGTCTGCTTGTATGTGTTAATCTGTTAGGATGAGGTTTATAAGTATCAGGGAATTATAGGACCGGGTTCTACTGAACCCGGGGGTTGCACCACCAAATCCCCTCCAACCCAACCAATCCACACCGTGCTGAAGGCACTAAGTTAAATTAGGCACAACATCGGTGCTATTAAATCAAAAGAGGGTAGTAAGTAGGAGACTGAGAGAACCCAATTCTCTAGAGTAAGTTAGATGGAAATATATCCTGTCTAACAAATGCTTGTCTCATACTGTTGCAGTACAATCATGCAATGACTGTATTTGAGTAATCCCTTGGAATGCCATATAGACATAACCATTGAATTACTAGTGTTGATGTAGTTACCAAGCTGTAAACAGACATGGTACGAAGATGTTTTCCTCATGAACACAAGGATTGTATAATGTAAGATCCCATAGGAAGTCCTACTAAGTTACGAGTCTACCGTCCTCGCTATAGTGTCAAGCCTCGCCACCATTGTGTGATGGGTCAGACGGCGACCAGCGATTTCGCGACAACGCAACCTTTCGAGTGTCCTATAAGGGAATCAGGAATAAGTATAGATATAATATCATAACACGTAGAGTGGGTGTATTATGCAGGTTTGCCCTTGCATGACTCACGGCACTCACATGAAACAGCATCCATTAAACAGAATGGGTTGTTCAATTGAAACATTGAACCAGTAAATAAGTTGTTAAACATTTGAATATATCAGGCTCTCTCAGGAACTGATTGGATTTATCATGGACAAGTATGTGTCGAGAGATAAATAAAACTGCTCAGTAGGTATGATATAGCGATCATTTATTCAAGTAGAATCAATACCATTACCTCAGAGCTTCTCATCTTACAATGAAAGATAGGCCTGTATTTGATGGGTATGTTAGTCCAGCAGACGTCTGTAAGTATACACAACACAGAGGACAAGTGGTCTGGCTAGGGCTATATCTCAGAACATCCGCCTTTAGGACCTTTCTGAGACCATCCACAAAAATTAGCATTGGACTAACTCAGAATGTGATTATGTTTCTTTAGCTGGGTAAGGGACCCTAAGCAAATCCACACAACACACTCCAACAACCCACTACTAACTCTTGCTGCTAGCTCGCAATGGCGATCCATCAGATCAGGCTTAAGGCAGCCTGGCTGACACATAGCGACGCGAGGTTCGTCAGCCTTTAAAGACTGATTATGTAACAACCATGTCTATTTGACAAATACTCTATGTAAAATAGACTCATATCCACCAAACCCACATAGTCGCTACAACAAGGCCTGGACAGGCCCTCACCAGTAAGGGAGCCCTAAAATAAAACGCATGACGAGTACAATCGTTTGCTGGTCCTCCCAGCCCAAGTAGGCCTTTGAATTACAATAAATTTATTGTAAAACAAGATAGCTCTATTACTCAAACACCTTTACCTCGTTTTGAGTTTCCTTAAGAGACAGAGGAGCTCGTAAGTTCACCCAAAACTACAAAATATTGTGTAATGTGTGTTGAGTACATATAGTGTAATTACCGTTACCTCATTCTGAACGTTTTCAGACATTTGAAATCATTACTGAGGCTGTTCAGAACTACTTTGTGTAATGCTAATAATGTACTGAGTGATATGAATATCATCATAAGTAATTATATTTATATAGGTGTATATATACATATACATTATTTAATAAAATAATATAACAAACCATGGTTTGGATAATAATATTACTTCTATCAGTGGATTATTATAGACTTCTGGATATCTAACTTATAAAAGCTATCATTACCTGCCTAACCTCAAAACCTAGAATAGCATTGAAAAATTAATATGTATTATTAGTAGTTAATTTATGACTTGAACCAAAAAGTATCAAATTTAATTAAGTACACAATTAAATCTTTTAAGGCGAATTATTAGAGATTAACGCACTGAATGTATTAAATCTAGTTGTTCCGGGCTTAATTAATATGACTTAAATATTAAGGAATTTAATAAAAGAAGACACATAACATATCATAATATAAAATTTCACATACCAAACTCGACGAACTCTTCATATACTTACCGCTACAGCTACTCTCTCACTTGTAACACTTTTACACAACAATAAAATCATCCTAACATCTCTAATCTAGCCCTAAAAGTACCTACGAGATTCATATTCTAAGCTATCCAAAGAAAATTAGCCCACAAATTCACTATAAATTATCTAGAACCTTAAAATTTTATTCTCGTATTGTAATCCTCTTCTACTCCTATCTCCTCAATTGGAAACTAAGATTCAAACACGTACTTAGTCGCCCCACACAAGGTAAAAGCCTCGAGGTCTCCCAGCCAGGCATGAAACAACCAAGATCGTGATCATAGAATAACTATTGTCTCGTTCCCGCGTCAGCCCGGCCAAGACGGACCCAAGGACGAAACAAAAGCACTCTTTAAATCTTATCTACCTACACTTGCCCTCAATTGCACCGTTAACTATACTTACAAAAGGAAAACCGATTTCCAGCAGTGAGAATACTTTCTACGAATTTCAATGTAATCGAATTTATAATATAACTAATCACTTTACGAACAATTCTTTGAAAATTAATTCCAAAACGCCAATATTCTGTATTTTAAAACATATATCTACCCGTCTTATTTATGAGAATTTTAAGTTAACCCTCAAAAAAATTTATCATATTTTAATTCAAACTATTTTATTTCACCCACAATGTCCTTCTAAATTATGAATTTTATTCTATACTTTCAAATCAGATAAAGAAATTGTCAACCACAAACGAAATTCTACTCCAAATTATGTTCAATAAGTTACCCCGGCTATTTATTACGATTAAGATAATTATATGTATTACGTTTTAAATATTTATGCGATTAAAATATTACACTATTCCTATCTAAACACGGGTTAAATATTCGACAATACTTGATATACATTTAGCGACACGTATAATTACTTCTGAATTTATAAAATCTCATCTCAACAAAGTATTACTGCTTAAACGATTAATATGCAATTATATGAATCCTAAATCCCTAGTTCTGAATAATAATTTACTACGTACCTCTTGATCCCGGGAAACTTTCTTTTAAATCGAAAAAAATTACTTTAAAGAAAACTTAATGCTCGAAAAATATTTTAAATTAATGATCCTAATGATCTGGGAAAAATAATAATGGTCCTACTTTAGTATTTAATGCACCGTAAAAAATATTCTAATAATGATCCCAATATTTTTGCGTATTGGTTTTTTATACCCCTTTTCCCGCGCCCCCTCCTGTCACTTCCCCTCGCGATTCTCTCCTCATCATCCTAGTCATGCTACCAACTTCATAAAACTTTCTTTAATTCGATCCTAAATATATCGAGTATAAATCCTAAATCGATATTAATGATAGAAAATGCCTGCTATATTAATAACGTTGACTGCAACTGTTTTAAATGTTTTGCAATCATAGCATTACAAAATTATACCAAATTTTATTGAATTTAACTAAAATGGCGCCGAAAGTTAATACAATCTACCAACCTAATATAAATGTATAAAACTTTCTTTTCATTCGATTTCAAATATATCGAGTATAAATCCTAAATCGATATTAATGATAAAAAAATGCCTACTATATTAATAACGTTGACTGCAACTGTTTTAAATATTTTGCATTACGAAATTATACCAAATTTTAATGAATTTAACTAAAATGTTAATACAAGTGAAAACTCATGCGCACAGAATAAACAATCGAGATAAAACAATCATTCGTTTTTCAACTCTCTAATGTTTTACGACTGTGACTATTTTATTCGATTCTCGCTAGAGACATTGATAAATTAGCTATACTCCTGAATTTTTTTATAATAGAAAAATGCTCATCGTCGGAAAGTGTTTATTGGGATAGACGTCTCGTCACAGTTATAATCACCGTACACGCGGTACAATTTTATAAGGTAACAAGTTCGTTTACGGATATATTTAAGTTTCTACTTAAATATATCCGTACATAAAACGAAAAGTACAAAACAATTAAGTTTTAGTAAAAGTACACAAAAGTTAAACCTTATTTTGAGTACTTTGCGTAACTTACGTTTTATTTAAACAGTATCTCGAGATTAACAGCTAAGTTCAAGTAAATATCGCAACTAACTTATTAAATACCTTCAGTCAAATTAGAGCTTATCTAATTCACGTCTTCCATAATTTCACGTTTTAATATAATATCTGTCTGCAATAATTTTATTAGATTTAGCTAATTTCGAAATATCTCATTACAATAAAATTAATGTCACGTCAAAATCTACGCAAAAGATAGTTATGTAAACTATCTTTTGCGTAGTTCGCTTTTATATATTTCAAATTAAATCAAAGCAAATTAAAATATTTTATTAAGAATATAAATTATAACAATTTCACGAATATATTCAACTACCAGTTCGGAAAGAAGAAATCTCTGAACTGAGAAGAACTGGCGAAAGAAACTCAGCTGTTTCTTACCATACTTACGGCAGGCCAATTTAAATTTGACACCGTAACCCAAGCAAAGCGAGGGTGAGACACTAGTCTACATATATAATGAAAGTCTAATCAAATCGAATCTGTATATTAAATATTTTAAGAAAAATCTTATTCAAGTAGTCATTATTATCGATACAGAGGCCAAATCGATTATTTATTTTATGTCAGTCTGAATATGAGACTGTTAGAAGCAAACGACTGGACAGATTTTGATGAAAATCGGTATGACAACAACAGGATTTTTACATTTTTAAACTGAAAACTTCTTTAGCATCATTGTGATTTGAAAGTCGATGAAACGAAAAAGAGACAGACACATAAATTCATAAGATTTAACGTGGAAGAAAATGAGATAAGAAGATCATTATTAAAACCTACAATAATCCTCTTCCCTAAATTTTACATTCGTCTTATTATCTTGACGCCAAAACTTTTGAAGGTTTCACTTCTACCACGTGTGAATTGCACCCATATATTTTTTTATCGCAGGAAAATATATAACCTCTGAGAAATCCATGCTAACAGATAAAGCGTATTGCACGAACCAGAGCGGAGCAGAGTGATTCTCTAGTATACCTACTAAAAATACATATAATCTTATATAACTTGGTACATGACAAATGGCTCGCTATTACAACGCCTATCTCAACAGTACAGGGTGTTATTTTTAAACGCCCTATAATAGATCGTAACAACGTCATATATCGCGGCTGACGGTAACAAATAACCTAAAACACAGCATGCGTGAGAGGAAATAATAAGTGTAGTTAAATAAACATTATGAAAAGCTTTTGAGTTTAATATTTACATTATGAATTTTTATGATTACTTTTGCTCTTAGTGCTTTACTTCACGACGACATGTTTGGCTCAGTTTGTAGTAACACTCACTATGACAGCGCTTTAGGGTTCGAGTACCGGTCTCGCACCTTTAATATTTTCACGTGCGAATCATTTACAACCATATTACTACTTATCATATGCTGAAGGAAACTTTCAAATCTGTTAAGGACGATAGTTTACGAAAAACAAATAGCACCAAATAGCACCAAATAGCACCAAGTTAGCCCCCCTCGTATTAAAGGGAAGTCCGTGCCCAGCAGTGGGAAGGTAAAAATAACTTGATACGATATTTCATCTCGAATATATTCAAGTACTTAATAAAAAAAATTACACTTGTAGCAGCGCCTAATGAGATCGTTATATTTTATATCAAATTAATTTACGAAACAAGCTCAAATGAATGATATGAATTATGAATTTAATTCTACTACGCGTTTGTTGAAAGCGCTAAGAAATGATAGCTCTTTGAGATAATTAGAGGAAACCGTTTAATCATAAAAAATCACTAGCTATTCGCCCTTTCTTCGCTCGGGTTCGTACAAAGTAAAAAACAAGTCTATCCCACGTGGGCCTTGCAGTTTTTCAGGGATAAAAAATAGCCTTGGTATTATTCCAGACAGTAATCTTTGTGCGATTTTCATCCATATCCGCTCAGCTGCCCCAATAAGAAACTATTAAAGTAATTAAGAAACTATTAAAAGTATTATAAAAGACGGTCCTAATTAAAATAAAAACTAAAAAGTATATCTAAATACTAAAATTTTCGTATAAAATACATAAAAATTTTGATATTTACCAAAAATACATGGACGTATTACCTAAGGACCAGTCATAAAATACAAATGCATGAAAACACTTTCAACCATTTGAAGTATAACGCACACAAAGAATTGACACAATACATCAAAATTCACTCTAATGCTAGTGCTTGAACGTAGTCGATAAAATACATACATCAATGACATTTTAAATATTAATAATAAATATTGTTTGATTTTTCGCCGACAATCAAACCCAGAACGTTCGAATGGGAAAGAAAAGGCGTATCATAAATAAGCTGTAAGGCAAAGAAAATAAAGGGAGAATAAAGGTGGGGTAAGCTTCCGGTATTTATATTTTAATTATACTAAAATAAGCAGGACATTGTTATGAACTTTTTACTCAATTATAGTTATTATAGACTTCAAATTTTTTGTTAAGAATTTCTTTTCTCTTTCGAGAAGGATCCCTAGGAAATCTAAAATTTTGTGTAATTTATGTGTTAAAATAAAATAAAAATTAAGTACACATACTAATTATAATTTTTGCATTTATAATGTTTTTATTTAATTATAAAAATATTATTATAAATTTATTGTCATCAGATTGTAGGATACTGCGATAAAAGTATTTTATGTTATTGTACTGTACAAATAACATCCATTATTCGCTTAGTTATTTCGTCAAATATCGATATATTTTTCGACATTGTCAAGCACTAGTCGATGTCAAATGGACTTACTCGACGGTTCTGTCATTTGTTTTGAACGGTATAATCCAGTCATTTTATGATGGTTGTCAGATGTCAACAATACATAGATATATCGACTATATTTAACATAGTTGAATAATACGAAATTTTATTTTACATTTACTTAAATTTTGTGATAAATAACATTAAATGTAATAAAATATATTACTTACAAGTGAAAAGAAATAGTGCTGCTTCCGCTGCTTTAGTTTTTACACCATCTAATAGAACATTTAGTCATTTTTGGGAGATGTTTTGTTGACAAGTAAGTGCTTGAGACTGACGTAAAATCAAACGGCCAGGCCTAAAATATCCTGATTACTGTCAAGGCCGGTAAAGGTACGTCAGCTTATGTGTCTCGTCCTTAGTTAATACGTCCATGCAAAAATAGTATAGTAGGTATAGTGTATAATACTACAATACTCTAGTGTATTTATAAACAAAAATACATCAATTTTAAAGTAATTTCCTAAGAAGGCTTTAGCGAAGAAGGGCGGAGTCGGTTGTAATTTATAACTGACATGAGTAATATATTTTTAATTATTGAGCTCACATAAGGTTAGTCGTAAAATCTACTATAACCTAAGCTTAGTAACTAATTGCAAATTAAACACCATACTGACTCGTATATAAACGTAACGGCATACATTTAAAATATAGATTTTACTGACATTTTTCTTTTAAAAAGTTTCCCATTTGTTCATCCGGATAACCAGCTATCATTACGTCAAATTTCATCAATATCTGTCCATTGATTTTATCAGACATACAGAACTCTAAAAACTCTAAATTTCACCTCTGTATCAATAATGACTTTTTAAAATATTGTTTCAATGGAATAGTGAGAAAAAATTAACTAAATTTTCTAATAACCAATACACATACATTTTAATTTTAAATATCTAGTAACTAGACTCTACAACATAGAATATTAAACTTAAACTGTGATCACTCCCCCATGTTTGACCGGAGTAATCATCATTAAGTCTCCACCGGCAAGCTTTAAGACTGCACCCTAATTTTGTGTGCATTAAACGCTTATTCCGGTATAAAATGATTTATTCCTGCTTCGTGTCCTTATAGTAGCGGTCCCGATGACCAACCTTGCGTAACTCCAGGAATATTTTAACCATTTCTCATACATTGCACGTAGTGAGCATTAATATTGAGTGAAATTAATAAAAACAGTAATGGTTATTAAACAAATTGATAGAAACATGTGGAAACTTTCACAATAGCTATTTATAGAGTGACAAAGCCTAATTATAATATCAAACGCAATGCAGTAACATTAAAAAAGGACAGAAAATTTTAATAAATCGTAGTAGCATTTGCTCGCGACTTTAATCGTACGTTACATACGTACGGAATATTTTCAAAGACAAAAATGTTTAGTACCTTATTCTGATCAAACCATTCAAACCATTTTTGTGTTATTAAACAAATAATTGAAAGTTTTTTTAATAATTTAATTATTTTGCGTCTGGGAACTCAAGAATATTTAACGAATATGAAGCTTTTATACTTTTAATATGAAACACGAAGACATTGAAAGATGATTTTTTCCTTATTTATTAACAGAACGTCCTATGTTATAGTAAAGAACCCAATCACATACGTCTTAATCTTGCCATTAATAAAATTAATATTAGTTTCTTATTGATTTTCGATCAATAACTATATATGTTATTCCATACTAAAGATTTACAAAGAACCATGAACTAATATTGTACATACATTCTAGAGCTTATTCTCGGTCTAAAACAAGTTACTGAGTTCTGAACTCACGCCCTAATTAAGCGTAAGTTATTGCCTTAATTATGAGTTAAGTGTAGACGTATCACATGACCCGAATCTAACGGAAACTTCGGATTGAAGCAGTCGCAAAATTATTAAAATTGAGTAATTTAATACGTTTTTGATTTGAATATTAGTAACTTTAAGTAAAACTTCTTTACAGATTTGCCCAAAAATATCATTTTTCGTTCGTGAAGGAAATAATAAGCCACGGTATCTACCCTAATATTAAACAATTATTTTGAAGAACTAAAAATAGCTTCGAAGTCATTTTCAATATTTGAAAGGCTACCATATCCTGTATAATACGTTTCAAATTTTTTGAATGTAGACCTAAATCTTATGTAAAATAAAACTAGCGAAAGCTACTCATAGCTTTAACTGAATTGATAAAAACTTAAAGACTAATTGAATAATTTAAACATACCGATTTGATCCGAATTTGAGAAGCTTTTTATACAAATCTCTTATACATTAATAGAGCTTTTCAACATAGCAGTTCGTTAGTTTAATATTCATAAATAATTTTGTATGAAAATTATAATTCATTAACGTTCCAACAAAGTCTGGTCTGGTTTTTAACTCTCAATGCTAAAGATCTCTTAAACGGCCTAAAGTAAGTAAGGCGCACTTCGTTGCCTTTTACTAGAAAATTTTAATTATACACGTGTAGAAATCTATACCTTCATATAATTAAATTTGGAGTGTCTGTTTAATTTCAAATTAACAACTTTTCATTAAATGCATATGCATAACGTCCTAACATATTTATTTATTATTTATTATTTATTACATAATTTGCTTGCTTGGAAGAGTGTATTTGAATAAAGTATAATTTGACTATCGTAATAAGAACCGTTCATTCAGTTAACCGACAAACTCGAAGAACACGAGTATCATTACGAAAATGACTAGGCCATATTCATATTTTTCGCGTGCGTGTTACCAAGACATGTAAGTTTGTATAACAAAAGTATTACCCTTATAAGAAAATCTAATTTATATACATTAAAGTAGAATTTATTTCAAGGATTTTAGGACAGTCAGATAATTAAAAGATAAAATAAACAGATCATTCTTAAAGAATAATAGATTAAATTAAATTTCTTATATATCACTACATAGTATAAAACAAAGTTGCTTTCTCTGTCCCTATATCTCTATGTATGCTTAAATCTTTAAAACTACAAAACGAATTTTGATGCGGTTTTTTTAATAGATAGAGTGATTCAAGAGGAAGGTTTATATGCATAGCTAGCGGATCCCGCGGCTTTGCCTGTGCTAAATCTAGGGAAGAGCCCGAGCGAAGCGAGGGCGAGTCGCTATAATTTAATATAATTATATTATAACCTTGTGTAAGTTTTACATTACTATTTTTGCCCATGTTTAAGGGATCTTACAAGAATTGTATGTGAAACTATAAGTTGTCAAATTATTTCATTTTAAATGTGTAACCTTTTTGAGTAATAAAGTTATTATTATTATAACTTAAAAACTTATGTTCGCACTAAATTATTATCAGAATCTTATTAAATGATACCTAATAAGATTTCTAAGAAGTAAGAAAAATAAAATGTTTTGGAATAGTCTAGTGCTCGGATCACACACTCAAGCTGTAGGTTGAAGGTCATTTTTTCAATTTCAATTTATTTGATTTGAAATTCGTTTTTGTAGACTGTAAACTAAATTACATCTTATTTATATTGCTAATAAAATTACTTGGTTTATAATATTTCAACTTATTTTCATTGCTACTTACTAGTGAAAAAAGGCAGTGGAAGACCTGTGGAAACGCGCTAGCTTGGGATAAATAATGAAGTAGGTTCTCGCAACTGTCAGCGGTCGTGGGTTTGAGTCTACTGGAGGCACTATAGTATATATTCATTATTCATAGTTATATCATCATCATCAGCCCTTTTTAACGTCCCACTTCGACCCACGTCTTTCGAAAACTTGCTAGGTTTTTTCAGACATGCAGGTTTCCTCATGTTCCTGTAAGACAAGTGGTAATCATGATAGAAATAATTCGCACATGAAAAATATCAGAGGTGCGAGACCCGGATTCGAACCCGTATCATTCGGTTATCCAAGTGAACGCGTTACCGCTGGGCTACCACTGTCTCTAGTCTAACATAGTTATATATGTGTAGTATATTAACTGTCTGGTATCCGTAACACAAGCCTCGTAGCTTACCATGGAATTAGACGGTGTTGTGTGTTAATATCCCCACATAACATGTTGGGATATAAGAATAGATATTATTTATATTTCAATTAATAACATTTTAGTATTTAAATTATAGTCAAAGCTTTCAGTATTTTTATTTAAGATTTTTTTGTCTTCTAAGCCTTGATTAGTCTATCGTACGGCAGCGAAATTTAATAAAAAAGATTTTAATAAAATCTCAATACAAATTGGATAAATTTTATTATGATTTCGAACGCAAAATCGAAGATTGCTTTTTCTTAAAGTTCAATAATATTTCATTCTTCATTAATATTTCAATATTTTTGGCAATATTTACCATTAAATATAAACTGAGATGGACACATTTAATGCTTCCTTTTCTTATACGAGTATCTTATATTTATTCAGTACAATACTATTAATGTATCAATTATTCTAGAAACAATTAATAACTGTTCAATCAAAATCGCTTTTGACGGAAAGCCATTTAATATGCCACTTCATTTTGCCCTTTACGAAAATCGAACCTACAATGTTTGTTTACAACACCACAATGCTTCTGAAGCAAGGCGATAAGTTATAAAACATTATTTTATTTTATTATTTCGAACATTTACCAGTAATTTAATTCCCAACACACACTTTTTATTTTTACTATATTTACTTATATATAGACTTAGCGCGACCGAAGCCGCGAGTTCCGCTAGTAAATGTATACAAAAACTTGACAAATTATATACTAAAACCTTTCTCGAGAACGACTCTATCCATTAGTGAAAACAAGATGAAAATCGGTGCAGTTGTTTTTGAATTAATGGCGAACAGACAGACAGACTATGTAGTTTATTTGTCTAATATAGTCAGAAACTCTAAAAATCTGCGTGCAGAATTGCCCAAGTAAGATGAAATGGTTTATTACTTGACGTCGATATTCTTGAAAAAGATATGATAAAATATGGAGAAGGCATTTTAATAAACTTATTTGAAATAAATACCGTGTCTATCCGTGATTTATTTCAACTAAAATAAAACAACTTGTCTTATGGTGAAGAAACATGCATATTTGACTGAACAAGTTTTTTAAAGACCATAAATTAGTATATATTTAACTAGTGTGGTAGACCATAATTAGATACCCTCGTATTGAATGATCCATGTAAAGTGAGATGCTAAAAGTGCCTAACAAAAGACGCTACAACTACTGTTTAATGCATAGGGTTAAAACTAAGAAGTAACCCACTCCCAATCCCTATTATGTAAATTATCGTTTTGAAAATTCGCCAATGCTTTGCTATTTATATGTAAAACAAGATACCAATAATGAATTCTTCCGTATTAATGTTCCTCATGTTCATAATAATACTTTCTCAGATTTACGAGAATATTTGACATTATAAGTAATACTACTTATAATTTTTTCACGGATATACTTAGATTTTGGGCTCCCAACGTTACATTTCAAGCATTGGCTTTAGGCAATCATGGTATGGTCACGAGACTAAAGTTAAGAAGTTCTCAAAGATTATTATAATATTTGTGTTGTTACAGGCAGTGCATTTGAGACAGTGCGTTCGGGAACTAAAACTAGAAGAAAATCTCCGAAAAAATCCAAAAAGATTAGTTTTTTTTTCATAATGTTTAAAATAGGACAATTTTGTCAACCAAATATTGTTTTGTTATGTTTTTATACGTACCTACTATAGAAAGCGTAACACTAACTTATCATACTTCAGTAGACTCAATAATATACATACGTTCAAGTAACCACAGGTCTAAAAGTTAAAAAGAAAAAAGAAAACATCACGTCCAAATTTTTCTTGCCTACGTGACATCGGCACCCTTTTTAATATCATGACAAGGGAGAAAGGTGCCTCTAAAGGCCGAACTGGCATTTCGTAACTATATTTTGACGTACATTTCGACTATTTTTATCATAAAAATACTTTATGAAGCAATATTTACGAGAAAATAACATTATTCTATGCATTTCCCATTGAATTTAAAAAAAATTGGGTGAGACAAGCTAGAGAAAAAAAAATGATAAAATGTATCGGAAGGATCAAGGAACCTATATGAAAAAAGAAGTAATGAATTCAGGCCTTTTTATAATTTAATTCATGTCCCACTGCTGGGCATCAGTCTCCTTACTATACGATCATGGGATCAGGCCATAGTCCACCACGTTGCCATAGCACGGGTTAACGAAGTTTACATATCTTTCGAGAATTTGCTAATTTTTTTCTGACCATGCATGGTTTCGTCACGATGATTTCCTTCACCGGAAGGTAATCATGTTAAAAATGATACGCTCTTGAAAATATCTGAAATGCAAGACTCGAGATTTAAACCCGCTTCACTCAGTTTATTAAGTAGGAAGGATGTACTCGTTTTTCCTGATATAATCAAATGAATGATAATAATAATTATTACTGAATTGATATTTTGTTTTATAAATAGATAATGTTAGAAAAATATTTGATTATTTTTACATAAATTTCAAAATGCACTAACATTAATCTATAATAAAAAATTATTTATTATTAATTTCATAAATTTACTACAAAGTAGCTATCCACATTTATCAGTTAGTAACGTTGTACTTTGAACGAAGCACAAACATCAAACCTGCGACCTTAATTCCAATACTAAAAACCACCACACTGATCCTAGACCAACATTTGAACTACATTCACCATTTCCATATAACCATACATATTTACATCAGGATCTCTAGATCTACCACGCGTGATCTAAGCTAATACAATCGATCGAGATACAAATGCATTCGAGTGTAGACTCCGTTCAGTTCCTTTAAGCAAACGAGTTTCACGAGTGAATAGTTATCAAACGGTAAGAAAATACATAGCAGACAACTTGTATACAAAATCTAGGAACGTCCTAGTTTTGCTAAGATCTAACCGATCAAGGGAAAGCTGTAGATTTAAAAATGTTTAAAATAATACAAATTATACATCAGATATATTTTATTACCGATAATATCAATATATTATCATCATTTAAACCTAGAAAAGACTAAACAAATAAATAAATATGTTGGGACATTATTACACACAGCGCCATCTATTTCCGTGGTAAGCTACGAAGGAAGCTTGTGTTACGGATACCAGACAGTTGATATTCTACATATATAAGTTTAAATACATACATATTATAAATATAAACATCCATGACTGGAGTACAAATATTCGAGTTTAACAAACGAATGCCCCCAGCGGGACTCGAACCCGCGACCGCTGGCGCAATTAAATACTAAGAACCTACTGTACAAATAAAATTTAATAAAAAAAATTACAAAAAAGCAGTAAAATGGCAAAGGGCTATTTTAGTACACCAAAAACGATCAGCCGCTTTAAATTCGGTTAACTTCTTCACGTATTTTTTATTTCATTCCGAGCTTCCCGCCATATCTTATCAAGTTATTTAGCAAACGACAATCGTTAAAAGGCTTTCTTCCTTTTAGAATGTAATGAATTATTCAAGGCGTGATTCGTCGTTTTTCTCTGTGTCACGAGAAATGTGCGTTTTTGCAAAGATACGCTCTTTGATTATGACTTTTTACTTTATATTTTTTAAAGAAAGTTTGGTAACTTTATGCTTCAATTTGACAAGCCTCTTTATTAAAAATCTTCTAAAATAGATATCGACAATAGAAAACGTTAAAATATAAAAGACTACCAGCTTCACTCGGGTTCGTCTCTTGGTCCTCCCTGCCAAATTTAAAGTTTGTAGTACAAAAACTGAAGGACTTTCATACAAACTTGCTAGACCTCCTTAAACCAGCCCTGTTGCAAAAGCTGTTCTTAGCGGATATCTTCTAACTATAAACTACCTCCCTGTCAAATTTCTTGTTTATACGTCCGGTGGTTTTCAATATTTCGTAAGGATTGAGTGAGTGAGTGACCTTTCACTTTTATATATTTAGATTTCCGCACATTATATAAAACTTATAAGTATATTATATTTCAACATTTATTAGCTTTTAATAAAGCGCTCCAACTCGTTTGTTGTTGTTTTCTGATTTCAAGGAAGAATAGTAGTAGATAGCAGAAAATTAGCTTACATTTGAGGTAAAGCTAAAGAGCTTTATCATTACAGATATTACCAGAAAATCATTGTTGGAATTAAAGAAATAAATTCAATAAAACCATTCGCATTATAGGAAGTTAAAAATTATTATTAATATTAAAAATTCAGAGGTCGTGAGTTCGATTACTGCTCAATACATTATGCTCAATCTGTACATATTATACATACCTATGACAAATGAAAACACCCATGAAGATTATTTGTATCCGCCATTATACATAACTAAGATAAGACTTTCTTATAATTTCATAATCAACATTAAGGAACCCTTTAACTTCAAAGATTATGCTACTGGAGTGAAAACTGTGTATAGAAACTGTCGTTAGGGGTTTTGTTATATCCAAGCTGCTGTGTGTAGTAACATTTCTAAACAGAACATTTGCTAAAATATGCTGCAGTCTAATAACATAATTGATTAAATACTATAATCTATACTAATATTATAAACCTGAAGAGTTTGTTTGTTTGGTTGAACGCACTAATCTCAGGAACTACTGGTCCGAATTGGAAAATTATTTTTGTGTTTGATAGTCCGTTTATCGAGGAAGGCTATAAGGTCTATTACATAACGCTACATATATTAGGAGCGGAGCATCAATGAAAAATGTTGCGAAAACGGGAAGGGCGGGCGTTAGTCCTTTATTTGGTTTCAGGTCTTTAGAATGCGTGCGAAGCCGCGGGAAATGCTAGAATTATATATAGAAGGTCTTGTGCGAGATTTTTTCTATTAATTGTTTCAGAATGAAAGTAAATGGAAATTATAATACGTTTGAACAATTAGTATTGATTTCTCAGAAATGAGATACTTTCCTGCAGTAAAAGTATTCTATATGTTCTTCCGGATCACCAGCTATCATCAATGTATATGGATTCTCATTCAGGATCTGGCACCTCAGATATTTTCATGGACGAATCATTACTAATATGACTAACACTCGCCTTACGATGAAGGAAAACACTGTGAGAAAACCTGCATGTGTGAAGGAAAGGACTAAGCAAGAAGTTTTCGAAATCCATTATAAATGATTACTTTTCAGATTTTGTCGCGGATTTATTATGGTCACGGAAGAGACTGATTGCTGTAAAGCATTCGAAACGCCGGGAACCAAAAATCATAATAAATCCGCGACAAAATCCGAAAAGATAGTTTCATTTATAATGACAAGTTTTCGCGTAAACATAAGAAAGTATTTTCGAAATCCATATGTAGCCCAATCCGCATTTGGCCAGCAAGTGGACTAGGCCCTAATTCTGCTCGCCTTGAAAGAAGGCTCGTTAATAGCAGTGGGACGTTTAATAGGTCTGAATACACAAACATACACTGTAATCTCCTTTATTGTAAATAAATTGTTCAATATGTAATATATGACATCAAAAATCACCCACTCCACCCATACATCAAAGTACGTGGTGCGTGACCGCGCAGCTTAACATGAATGGCCGATACCGTTTCATGTTTACTTCGAACGTAGCAATATACGTTAAATTAATTTGTTTAGGCGCGTTCGACGTAACAACACCAATTATGTAGAGAACTCGCTTACAAAGTATATCGAGTAGAATCAATCATATAAGAATTAACAATCAATAGAAACTAATACACTATTCTTTAACCTAAAACGATAATTCTATAGGAGTTTACGAACTAAGTTGTATCCACCTAAAAATATATTTATAAATAGAAAATAAGAATATTCTTAATTATAAAACAGAAAGCTTTTCGTCAACTTAGATCTATATTTTAAAACATTATTTACTTAATGAATAGGTTGAATCTTAAATCAAGCTTCAACTCTTAAGCTTAAACAGCTATATAAGCTTTAAATAAGTCATTAGTTTCTTGCAAATCTATATCTATATTACCTATATATATATATATATATATATATATATATATATATATATATATATATATATATATATATATATATATATATATATATATATATATATATATATATATATATATATATATATAAAAGAAAGTTACACTATTTATAACTCAAGAACGGATAAACCGATTTGGCTGAAAATTGGTGGGGAGGTAGTTTAGAACCATGAGGCGGACATAGGATACTTTTTATCCCGTTCGATCGCGTTTCCGTGTGATGTGACATAAAACGTCAAAGAGAATACAAGTCACTATAAAACGTGATATAACAAAAAACGCATCTGATTTGATGATTATAAATTTTGTCAGTAATCAATTATCTATACTAATATTATAAACCTGAAGAGTTTGTTTGTTTGTTTGCTTGAACGCGCTAATCTCAAGAACTACTGGTCCGAATAGAAAAAATATTTTTGTGTTAGATAGTCCGTTTATCGAGGAAGACTATAGGCTATATTACATCACGCTACGACCAATAGGAGCGAAGCATCAATGAAAAATGTTACAAAAACGGGAAGAGCGGGCGTTAGTTGTGCGAGGTACCATAACCACACAGAAAGAATTTGGTTTCCAGCCTTTAGAACGCGTGCGAAGCCGCGGCAAATGCTAGTCAGTAATAATCAGTAATGTGTATTCTGGCAGAACAGAGTTCGCCGGGTTAGCTAGTTGATTTATAAATAAAAAAATACGTTTACAATTCTTCTTCTAACCTCCCTCATTATAAGTCGGTTAAGTACACCCATGCATTCCTCGCACGGTCTGCAGTTAAGGGTGAGCGGAGCATAACCGGGTAATTTCAACAGACAACGGAGCGTGGACACACGGGTAAGACCTGTTTAGTGCGTGCCAGCTACTACTACTAGATAATAAACTATGCTAGCTACTTGAAGAAATATTTTTTTAAACATCTCAAAATATATCAATATATGACCATTAGTATTTTCCAGATAAGCCTATTCACAATATGTAGTGTACAAGTAAGCCACCTTACATCGACCTACTATTATAACAACGTTACAGCTCCCTAGTAATAGCATGATTATTCAATAAAAATAACGATTTATGTACACTCCAGGTTATTTTAGAATAGTGTATTATTGCTTACTCTATGCCTTTATATTTTTCGCAAAGACCCAGAATGAAGCGAAATAATCGTTTTTATATAATAATTATAATATATGAAATAATAAAAATATAAAAATAGTTGTCTTTATGTACGTTTCTTATAGATTCCAAAACAGCTGGAGGAATTTTAATAAAATATACATACTATCATCAATTTAGCTGAAGATTTAGTGACATAAGGCAGTGATCGTAAATTTGAACGCAGGCGAAGCCACAGGTACTACTAGTTATAAATAGAATATCATATTATAACTGTCACTTACCAAAGTAGTTGTTTTATTTAGTTCAAGCCACTTGGATACGTTCAAACAGATCACAAAAGCGTATCAGAAGAAA
This sequence comes from Boloria selene, assembly GCA_905231865.2. Lineage (NCBI taxonomy): Eukaryota > Metazoa > Arthropoda > Insecta > Lepidoptera > Nymphalidae > Boloria > Boloria selene. The sequence continues at coordinate 6,395,610 of HG993156.1, forward strand.
GCAATTTCGCCTCTGATAAGTATTGTAACCCTAATTGCTGAACTTCATTCTGTTATTAAAGAAAACAATGGGCTGCCTTATTACCTTGGTATAAAGTTAAAATTTCTTTAACATTTCACTACCAAAATACTAAAAGAAAAGTTGTAGATCGTTTTATTTACACTCGTATTTGTATCCGGTGTTGCTTACATTCTATTGCCAATATATGTACAGCTTTTGTTATATCTTTTTTGATGAAATTATGTCTACTTATATATAGCATTACGCCGCGAGAAGGATCACCAAGGTTATGTACCTTCAATCTGTATTCAGCCCTTTTTAATGTCCCATTATTGGGTACGGGCCTTCTGCGAAATGTATATTAACCGAAATTAAACGGTTTTTATAATTTTAAATAAAATAAAAGTGGCCTAAGTTACTCCTTATAACATTACCTATCTGTAAATGAAAATCCCGTTCAAATCGGTCCAGCCGTTTCAGAGATTAGCCGGAACAAACAGACAGACAAACATTTAAAAATTGATTGTTTTGATGTAAGTAACGTATAAACTTTCATATTATGAATGTATGATGTAAGTAACGTATAAACTTTTATATTATTTAGTGAAAAGCTGTTAATTTGAAATTACAAATAAACACTTTAATTTTATTTATATGTACTGATTTTAAAATTAACAGACACTATAGTATTTTATGTATATATAGCTATTTAAGTTTTCACCATAGAACTTTGGGATGGTTCATTTTCGTAATGAATCCAGTTTGTTTCGTGTTTTTATTATTAATTAGCCTTCTATTTCAGAGTTAAAATTTTTCTTTGTAATTATTAATGTTTTATTACAAAGGAAATTAATTAGAAATGAAGTAAAATAAAATTTATATATTTTTATTATGCTTTAAAGAGTAATGTTATGTTAAATATAAAACTTATGATATTAGTACAAATAATATACACCTACATATATACAACAATATTTATCGACGAATTATCTATATAGATAAACAAAATTGAAGTGTATGTTTGTAAAAACAACGTAACAGCTTTTTACTAAACGCACATACTGTGCTTATAAAATAAGGCAATATTATACATTTTTGTCTGTCGGTCTGTTTGTTCCCGCTAATCTCTAAAACGACTGGACAAAATTTGATGGAACTTACAACAGCAAACAGCTGAAGTTTTAAGACATAACTTACTTTTATATTTGATTTGGAATGAGGGTTACCGCCAAAAAAAGTGTATAACGTTAATATTTAATTCAAATATAATTTTTTAAACCTATATTTATATTTCAACCGGATACAATCTATATTAACACGATTATATTTCTACTTTATTCTCTGTTAATTGTTTAAATAAAAAAAATAGTTCGATTTATTAAGCAATAAAATGAAAATTGATACGTACGCAACCTGTGTTTTATATCAAAGGGAAATATTGATATATACTTATCAAATACTCGACTAACATGTTACTATCATGACTTATTAGTTGTATATTAGGTACGTCACTACACAGTATAAAATAAAGTCGCTTACCGCTATCTGTCTGTCCTTATGTATGCTTAGATCTTTAAAACTACGCAACGGATATTGATGCGGTATTTTTAATACATAGTGTGATTTAAGAGGAAGGTTTATATGTATACTAGCGGAACCCGCGGCTTCGATCGCGTTAATACATATATGAAATTAAAACATTTTCATTCACTCATCACCCTATATACAACTATCATAACTTAATCTACGAAACATATACATAACAAAAACAAAATGAGTAATCCCAGATATTTACAAAAACCACAATTTTGTGTATTACTTGCGTTTAAACATAATAACTCCATTCAGAGGCGGCGTGACGGTCAATGGTCATGATGAAAAGTAAAAATTCCCACGTACATTGCCTTCATACTTATTAACTTTGATTGTAATATCTTTTGGAACACGAATAAATAATTCATTTCGGCCAACGGATATGCGCAAGCGCAGTTTTTCTGTATTATACTAGACAGTGGTAGCCCAGCGGTAACGCGCTCGCTTGGATAACCGAGTGATGCGGGTTCAAATCCGGGTCTCGCACCTCTAATATTTTCATGTGCGAATCATTTCTATTATGATTACCACTTGTCTTACGGTGAAGGAAAACATCGTGAGGAAACCTGCATGTCTGAGAAAACCTAGCAAGTTTTCGAAAGATATGTGAAGTCCGCCAACACGCACTAGGCCAGCGCGGTGTACTATGGCCTGATCCCTCTCGTACTGAGGGAGGCCCGTGCCCAGCAGTGGGACGTTAAAAATGGGTGATGATGATGATACTAGACATTAATTTTAGGAGTGGGGGATTCATAAACATCCTGCAATCCAGCCGGAAGCGAAGCCAGTATACCATGTAGATTGCTCTTGATACTTGTCTCCTGATTTTACGCAAACCCTTCGCGTGGCGTATGCTATGATATTCTATTAAGATGAAGTAAAGATCAATTGGTTTTAGGTCTATAACTGTCATTTTAGCCGCTGAGTCTCACAGATCTACTTTACATATATGTATGTATATGCTGGTGGTATGGGTAAATGCATAAATAACACAACGTTAAAAATCCTTTATTAAATTCTATGCTGGCTTAAAATAATGTCTTCCTACGGTTATTAGCTATAACTATGCACAACATCACATTAATCTATCACTGTGCCTATAAAAAGCAGTCAGATATAAAGAAAGTTGCATGAAAATCTATTTAGCCGCTCTTTTCACAAGCAAGAAAGTGCTAAACATGGTAAATATGTAACCGTGGTGTAGTAAGCTATGTATGTAAATGTAAATCTTAGTCTAATGTAAATCTTTTCTACTAAAACGAATTAGCACTTAAATAACTAGTAAATTATATTAATAATTAATTAGGGATTAATATCATTTTTTGATTTGTTTTAATTAGATGATTTTTCTAAAGTATAAATGAATATTGAAAATATGATCCAAAATGAACATTTTGTTAAATGACGATAGAATTTCTTGCGTTACAAAAATATGTCTAATAAATAGTAAAAGGAGCAGATATTGAAAAAGGTTAGGCGTTTGCGGTTATTCAACATATTCGAGCCTCAGATGTACGATGGGGAGATTTAACCAATAAGACTTGAAATGAAACCGAGTGTACGTACACAATTTGAATTTTAAAATGTTCTACGAATTAGAACTAGAATTTGATAACTACTTCTAACTTTGTTGTAGCAAAATGGTAACGCGATAAAAATTCGGGTGAAGCAATAATACTTTCTTAATACTTTTTTAGGTAAATATGTAAAAGGTTTTGTAAATTGTGGGTAGGTACTGTATGTAACAAGTATATTACCCCCTGAGACGTCCAATACCTTAGTCTCTCCCGTGACCATGATTGCTGTAAGGCATTTGAAACGTCGGGAACCAAAAATCATAATAAATCCGCGACAAAATCCGAAAAGATATTTTCATTTATTATGTCGAGAGAAGCAAGTTCAAAAGCCTTCGCATTTATTTATTTAATTTTCAAACAATATTGTTCACTGGATACGAAGAGTGACAATTATAGAGAGTGTACTTGTATCTGCAAGTACGCTTGTGCAATTTAATATCTCTTAGGCTAGTCTTAGTGAGATTGGCCATCTTGACTAGAATCATCGTTGGGTATGAGTGAGTTTATACTTTATAGAAAAGGAAGTTCAAAAAGTTCATTATTTATTAAGTTTTACTTTTAACTACCTGTGCAGTTAAAATGATCCATTGAGTATTAGCACGCGTTCTAAAGACCGGAATCAAAATTCTTTCTGAGTCGCGCGATATGGTGCCCCGCAGAACTAATGCCCGCCCTTCCCGTTTTTGCAACACTTTTCATTCATGCTTCACTTCTGTTGGTCGTAGTGTGATCTAATATAGCCTATAGCCTTCCTCGATAGATGAACTATCCATCATAAAAAGAATTTTTCAATTCGGACCAGTAGTTCCTGAGATTAGCGCGTTCAACCAAACAAACTCTTCAGCTTTATAATATTAGTATAGATAGATAAAGGTCCAAAATAAATGTTTTTAGATAAAAAAAGCTCGATAAAAGCTCTATAAAAAAGGAATCGAATAACTATTATAATATATGCAAAAGCTTGAAAAGAGTACTGCGAATTTGCATGAAATTTAGTATACAGATAGGGATCCTCTCGAGAAAAACGGAAAAGGTATATAATAGGTATTGTTAAACATTATGTATGAATTGTATTTTTTTTTCCTATAAATTGATTAAAAGCATTAATTAAACTAGACCACATGTCAGCAAAAGTTCTGAAAAGTGTCTTCACCATTGAAAATATGGCTGATAATAATTATTCGTCGACCGCACGATGATTTTTTGGACGTACAGACCGCCGCAGGGGATTTTACTTATTTAAATTGTATGTAAAAATATATTTTTCAATTTGTTGTAATGCACGGAAATATACATCAGATAAGAGTATGCTTTCAACGAAAATTTATATTTAGTATCCGGTTGCCATACTTTTTGCTAGGCGTTACATTTTAAAATATGAATGAAATTTATTCATGTAATATTTTTAAGTTTTTCACTGTAAAGGAAATGGATACGTTTACTCTAGTGTTCTGTAAATATCACAACAAACACAAAAATAGTTCGCCTGTAAAGTACGTTTTTTTTTGTAATCCGGATACCCGTATATTACTCCGTTTCGCCGTTATATAGTTTACAAGTAAATAGATACTTAAAAATCATATGATGTACATCTATCGTGCTAATCATGTACCCAACCTGGAATCGAACTGGCCATCTTAGTTACCTTTGAACACAACTTCTTTCACCTACTATTATGCCATGGGGTTTCGAGCATAGAAATTCAAAAAGAAGTATAAAAATCCATCGTTATCCTAAATTGTAGAGCGTGCAGATAAATCTTTTTCATTTCCGCCTGACGGGTAAAAAAATGAAATCAACAATACTTAAAGGCAGTAGTTATTTCTCAAAATTTTGGCTAACAGCCAGCAATGTGTAGTGTGGGATAGGTTTAATCAAAGCCAGGTGAATATATTAACTCAGACCTACTTTATATATTCAATTTTAAATCCGAAATAGATTTTTTTTCTGTAGAAATCGGAATTTTCATCTTTATATCACAAACAAGCACTCAGAAAAAGTTCTCTTATAATATTATATTCGTACCTTGATACATTTATTATAGCTAGAATAGGTATATTATTTTTGCCATCGACTTAGCTATGTAGAGTCTATATCCTTCTGTGAAGAAAAAACCCTAAAAACTTAACAAGTTTTTAATAAAATGAAATTTTTACTAAACATTCCTAAACTATTACATTATTTATGAAAATTACAGAAAAGGTGTGAACAAACAACGCACTCAAGACATTCTTTAACTCAATAAAAAAAACTTTACATTAGTATATAATGATATATCAAACGTCATTATTAAACTAAGTTGTCGGATGTACCACAATCAAAGGCAAATACAACTTATGTAAGATTACGCATCCGCCACTTTGGAGGTCTACGTCTAAAAAATATAATCGATTCTTATATGTAGTAAAATAGATATTATCACCTCTTACTGATAACTACTCAAGTTAAAAACAGTTCTCGATAATAAAGATATCTTTAAAGAAAATAAGACATATTTTAGATATCCTAATAAAGACGAGAAGTTTTATTTTTAATACCCACGTTTATTTTTTTCCTTTATATACTCGTATACCTAAATACCTAGTAACTAGCATTTTGTTGTCTATTATAGTACGAGAGGTAGCGCTGAATTTTTTATAGGAATTTTATAAAAATGAGATTGAAACAATAATTTAATTTTATAAATGAAACTATCTTTTCGGATTTTGTCGCGGATTTATTATGATTTTTTTTTCCGCGACAAAATCCGAAAAGATAGTTTCATTTATAATGTCAAACATTCGCGTAAACCTAAGAAAGTATTAATAATTTAATTTATTTTAGCTCAGTATAAAATTCATCGGATTTTATTCCATTGACTTTTTCATACTGTCCCCTTACTTGCCACCGTTACTGGAGCAGCTGACGTTTGAAGCTGTTTTGGGTTAGGGTAAAACTATTATTCTTATGATTTTCCGCCGCTATAAAATGACTCGCTCAACTATAGCGCTACCTCCCGTAGTATTAGTACTGTATTACATAATACATTATACGTCACTATGTCATTATTTATCTATTTCCTTCACAACATCAAAATCGGTCCAGCCGTTACAGCGTAAAGTAACAAACATACATACAAATACATAAAAAAGGCTTCTTGTATATACATAATATTATTTAATATTATGAAATCGACTTATGTAATCTCTTATATATATTACCGATAGATTAGATCAGCCCGAAACCGATCAATATTGAAAACGCCTTAATTCGAATGTTTTGAAGCGTGAAATTAGCGACACAAGCTAGACATTGAATGCCGGACTAACGACCCGTGGCTATGACGGCATGTAATGAAATTATAATTGAGCGAGATTCGTACATCGATGTAGTGATTTGTTGTGGCCCTATTCGTGTTTAGTTGAAATTAAAATTTGTTAAAGTAGCTTTGAGTACTAATATTAGTAAAAAATTTTAAATAATAATTTTATGTGTGCACGTTTTTTTATTTTTATAGAAAATAACTTAAATCGTATTTCGCTTAAAACTATTAAATACATTAAAAACTTTTAAAACTTAATTATAAAATAAAATGAGCTAAAATCCGAAAGTTTTACTAATATCCAAAAGTTCTACAATACAAATTTTAAGTCCGTTATGATAGCTTTCCTATAGAATCGAACTTTAATATCCATTTCTTTTTTTATCAACCAATCTACTTCGTGTATTCTATACTATTTATACTGTGTCGTGGCTAGCATGTACGGTCATACAACGAGAGGTCCTGGGTTCGAGTCCCGGGTCGGGCCAAGTTTAGTTATTGAGTCTTTCTGTTTAGTAAGCACCAGTAACAGCCCGGAGTTGGAAAGTTCGAGGTGAGTCACCCCCGTGCCTCGGAGAGCACGTAAAGCCGTCGGTCCTGCGCCTTAGCTTCACTGGTCGTGTCGAACAGTCGTCCCACTGGAGTATGAGAGTGAACTTGTGTCTGCGCGAACACTTGTGCACTATAATATCTCCTGGGCAGTTATAATAATATCTCCCAGCCACTCTCAATGAGATTGGTCGCCGTGTCCGGAATCGGTCGGAGAACATTATTACTATTACTATTTCTACGTGACATTGGCGAACTCTGTCATCTGTGATCAACTAACACTTCTTAAACCCATTATCTTAAATTGAATTGTCATTCATTGCAAATTCTTACAAAATTTTAAATCGATAAGACAATATTATTAACAATATTATATAAGATCAAAATCAAATTTTTCAAATCAAAACAAATATACTATACAGAAACATCAGAAATAGTCCCTAGAGCAGTTAATACCACCACCATAAAGAATCCCATAAAAATTGTCCTAACAAATCTCAATTGACATTAGCAAACATAAACAAAAATTTTACAAAGTTCTTTCATCGCAATTCATTTCATTCAATATTCATATTTATAAGGTCATTCATAAGAGGAATATAACTTGGTAAAATATTCAACGATTTAAAGATCATTTTCTTATCAAAGATGTAGAGAGCTGTTTCAATAGGTCACTTGTTTACTTTATGTGGTTCCTTCTTTGTAGGGTCAAAAGGGTTAATACTCATCGAAAGGTTTGAACAAGTTTAAAAGTTCCTTTGATATTACAAGAGGATGGTGTTTTATTACAGACTAATGACTTGCCCTCACTACACTTGGGTTCGTCCTTAAGTAGGTTTTAATTTTTTGAGCACTCTTATTCTTTTTCCACAATAAAATTAGTCTGATGCTCCTTATAACATCAGTTATATATCAGTGAAAGTCCAGTCAAAATCGGACCAGCCGTGTCGGAGATTAGTCGGAAGAAACACTGATTACTTATGACTGATATACACTTACATACATACTTACATTTTACCGACAATAAACTTCGTTATGATAAGTTTAATTTGCAAAGACTTAACCTAAAAGTAAAGTACCTTTACGAACTATTACTATGATATTAATAATAATAGATTACCTAAATGAATTCTCTTAGAACCTTATAAAAATTAAAACAACATATTAATGTTTGACAAAATAAATTAATTAAATCAAATTTGAGATAGCAATTTAAATATTATATCACATTCGCAATACACGATCCAAGGATAGGCCGAAAGCGGATTTCCCGCGAGGGAAAATTTCATATATCGGACCCGAATCTCTATTAATATTTTCGACGTTTCCAAAACTATGATTTATGAAATATTGCATCTATTGTTTATGAATCTAATATTTATTGTGTGTGATATTTACAAAGAAAATCTCTCGATTGACTTTAGTTTCATACTTAGATTTAAGGTTTTTTAGCACTTTCTGTAACACCTTAGTCTTTCCAGTGACCATGAATGCTGTAAAGCATTCTAATCGCTAGGAACTAAAAATACCAAATTTGACGTCTTTATGAGAGTCTACATGTCTCAGGTATCATAGCTTCCAAACTAATATTTCAATTATTATATTAGAAGTATTTTTAAATAAAATATTTCAAAAAAACGGTCTAAAAGTTGTGGAATATTAACAAAAATTTATAATAAATATAGTCATAAAACGTGCACATCTAGGCTTATTACAGAAGCTACAAAAGACTGTCTATTCGTTGAAAGTTAAGCCTCCATTTTACACACAATTAAATCATTATTTAAGGCGTTTTTAATGGTCCCGTGATAGTAGATCGTTTAATAATAATATATTTTATCTTGCAACATAAGATTTGTGTATTGCAAAGAATCATCGCAATATTTCCCTCACTTTAAAACGTTTAAATAAATATAAAAATTTACTAGTACATATTTTAAAATTTAAAGCCAAATAATTCATATTTCAAAAGAGTGCAGTGAAAAAATATCATCATATATAGAGGGAAATAGTAAAAAGAAACATTCGGAATACTTCATCCCGCTTTGAGTCAGACAAACGGCATTATTTTCACACTTTGTACTTTCGACAAATACAAAATATCATTTTACTTTGAAATGGAAAAGGCAATTTTTCCAAAAGGTGCATAACTTTAGTACGGTTTTTATACTTAGGTTAGAAGTTTACGTAGTTTATTCATTGAAATACTCATTTTTACTAAAATTTCAAGCCTTTATTTTATAAATACTTCAGTTAATAAATAAATAAATATGTTGGGACATTATTACACACATCACCATTTAGTTCCGTGGTAAGCTACGAGGCTTGTGTTTAGGATACCAGATAGTTGATATACTACATATATAATTTTAAATACATACATATATAATTTTAAATACTAACATATAATTAATAAAAACAACCATGACTGGATTACAAACATTCGTGCTCAACAAAGAAATGCCCCCTGCGGGCCTCAAACCCGCGACAGCTGGCGCAACAAGTAGGGTAACTACAAACTGAGCCAAACGTGGTGCCCAAGTTTATTCAATCAATCAATCAAAATATTCTTTATTCAAATAGACTTTTACAAGCTCTTTTGAATCGTCATTTTTACATTATCAAAATTAAAAGTCAGTCAGGTATTCCACTATAGTGTAATAAGCTTTATTCAATAACGTATTTTTAATTTTTGATTTACATTGCCTCAAAGGCAAGTTCAATATGGACTGTGGAATTTTATTATACATGCGTACACCTTGCCCCATAAACGATCTGTTTACCTTTTGTAGGCGAAAACTGGGTGTTACAAGTTTATCCTTATTTCTAGTATTTATACTGTGTTTGTCGCTGTGCTTTGAATAGCAATTAATATTTTGCCGAACAAACATAATGTTACAATATATATATTGCGAAGCAACCGTAAGAATTCCTATTTCTTTAAAAAGTCCGCGGAGAGTATCACGAGCGCTTATGTTATAAATAGCCCGAATGGCCCTTTTTTGTAGAATAAATATCGATTTAATGTCCGCTGCATTACCCCACAACAAAATACCATAAGATAAAATGCTATGGAAATAACTGAAGTAAACAAGTCTGGCAGTATCAATGTCCGTTAGCTGCTTGACTTTTCTAACAGCGAAAACAGCTGAGCTCAGTCTACTCGCAAGAGACGAGAGATGGGGACCCCATTGCAGACCCGAATCTAATGTCAATCCCAAGAAGACCGTGGAATCTACCGTATTTAATGTGTCGTTATTGAGATACAAATTCAAATTCTGTCTTTTTACATTAGGTAATAAAAACTGCATATATTTTGTCTTCTTGGCATTTAAAGCCAGATTATTAATGTTAAACCAGTGAAGTATATGCGATAATGCACTGTTTACTTCGTCGTAATTATTTGACTTTCTATCAACTTTAAAAATTAAGGAGGTATCATCCGCAAAGAGTACAATATCACACAACTTATCGGCATAAAACGGGAGATCATTAATATAAACTAAAAACAAAAATGGACCTAGGATAGATCCTTGCGGAACACCCATTGTAAGAGGAGAACCAGAAGAGTTGACGTTATTTACTGCGACCTTCTGAACTCTATCAGTAAGATAAGAAGCAAGTAGATCGAGAGCAATACCACGAACACCGTAATGAGCAAATTTAAGCAAAAGAGTTTCATGTTTCACACAATCAAAAGCTTTAGACAAATCACAGAAAACTCCAATTGCATTCTGTGATTTTTCCCAAGCGTCATAAATATGTCTAAGAAGCGCAATCCCCGCATCGGCTGTAGATCTGCCTTTAGTAAAACCATACTGTTCACTATGGAAAATATTATTTGCGTTAAAATGAGTCAGAAGTTGACTTAAAATAAGTTTCTCAAAGATTTTACTCATACATGGCAATATAGAAATAGGTCTATAATTGCCAGGGTCATTTTTTTCACCATCTTTAAAAAGAGGTATTATTTTACTAATTTTCAAGTTTCCAAGTTTATTTATTTATTTATTTATTTATTTACAAAGGTAAAAAGTTTTTAAAACTTTTATAGTGCATGTACTAGGAGAGCTTCCAAGTTTATTTATTTATTTATTTATTTATTTACAAAGGTAAAAAGTTTTTAAAACTTTTATAGTGCATGTACTAGGAGAGCTTATATTGTTTATTTTTTGAGTTCTACGGTAAGTTTTTTTAGTACCAATATTTTTTACTAAAATAAAAAAAATATTATATTGTTTACCTCTTTAGTGGATAGCATGTATGATAATGAGCGTTTCTAGGTTCGAATCCTGAGCTTGGCATAGTTTTTGGGCTATTCCTTGTCTATGCGGAAAAAATATGTAAAAACATAAGAAATAAAAAACATATCTATAGCTATGTACCTACATATGTACATATCTACCCCAGATGTTGAAAAATACCACTGAATGTAAAGTGGATAACAAAGCTTTCCGTCTAGTCATCGTTTCTTTGCCGGTTCTCAAAATCAGTATGTTACACCGCATTGAAAATTAAAAAGAAATGCTGTGTAATGTGTATGGAAAAGATGAAAGAGATCAATTTATAGTATTGACCGACTTCCATAGCAAAATGAAGTAATTGTTAGTGAAAGTAATTATTTTAGAACTATCTTTCCAATATATAATATGAAATTATTATTTAATCTTATTATATATTTAAAAAAGTATGATAAACACTCGAGTTACCGAGTAGAGTGGGTTCAAATCCCAACCTCTAATCTTTTCTATGGGAATAATTTTCAACATTCCTACGGTGAAGGGAAGTATCGTGATGAAACTTGCATGTTTGAGAGAACTACTACTACTAGCAAGTTTTCGATAGGCATATGAAGTCTGCCAAGGCTCGTTTTAAGTGTCCTGAGTGTTCAGCAGTAGGACGTTAAAAAGGGCGAAATAGTAATAAACTGATCTAATTTTTAATTACATTTTTTCTTCTACCTCACATCGTGTATTTAAATATTTACAATATTTAATTCACATTTAAAAATAAATATGGCCATGTTTCGGTGTAAGACGACTCTCCCATATCTTCCACCCTACAAACAAACACTTCAATGAACATTTTTATCATTGTCTCCTTAGATAATATCTCCTTCGACTAATTTCCCCAGTTCGACCATGAAACGTAAACCGCTTACAATGAAGTAAGCCTGAATTTTAGGATTCCGTAGTTAAAATGCATTTTTTTTTGTCATTTTATTATTTTAATAACCAATAGGTTTTTTATATTTTTAAATAAAATCTGTCAGTATTCATGACACTAAAGGAATTGAGAAATAACGTAACATACATACAAACACAAACATACACCCGAATAGACTACCCACATTTTCAAACTTAGTCAAAAACTCAAAAACCAAACATCAAAGATTGAAACTAATTAAAACCGACTAGAAGCAGAAATTATCTGTTAACCCTTCAACGGCCACGTTCCATAGAATAGTCCCATATATATTATTATCGTAAAAGCTCATCCACTACAGATGTATTATAACAATACCATCTATAATTAATCCTTAGACGTATTAAGTTCTGATAACATTCGTAGGGTTTATGGAGACATCAAGAGCAGTGGCATCTTATACCTGTCACAATCACAACGGAATTTGAATCGTTAAATTATTTTGAACCTTGTGTCTTAAGCATTGAGTTGATATCACGATATTTAGGTATTAATAATCTTTAGGTAATCTAGAATTCGATTAACATATTGTCTATTTATAATATATATATTTTAAAGTAAAACTGTGAGCTTTTCTTGTATTTGAGAGCTTGTTTAAGCAGTAACTTTTACTTTTCACGTTTTTAATTAAAAAACTAGCAATTAAGCGCGAGTGAAACCGCGAGTTCGGCTAATAAATGTATATAAAAACTTAACAAATTATATACTAAAACATCCTCGAGAACCAACCCCTCTATCCATTAGCGATCTCTATCCATGAAAATCGGTGCAGTGGTTTTTAGCTTATTGTGAACAGACAAACAGACAGACCGACGCGGCGGAAGACTTTGTTGTACAATATGTAGCTATGACCGACTTACAATCTTTCGCCTATTAAAATGATCTTTGTCTGATTATTGGAGTGATTCATGAAGAAGATGTTTAATTCATTAACATTACGTAGAAATCGACTGAAATATGACAATAACTGTCGAAGGTGCAATATTATATGGACGTACCTATGGAGCACACGATCGAAGCAAGGAAATATTTAGGAAACATCTCGTTTCTCGTTGATTTACGTACCTGAAACAAAAAAACAATTTATTACTTCGATAAGTTTAAAATGAAGCATAGCTGGAATAGGCGATGGCATTCTAAGACATCTCAAGTTATTATTAAAGGACAAATTTTCGCTAAGTGAAATATATACTGTATAGCTCTGTGTACGAACAAGTTTTATATCAGAAATGGGCATGAAATCCTCTTTGAAGTAACCAAATATTATAAATGAATTAACTATCTTTTCAGATCTTGTCGCGGATTTATTTTGATTTTTGGTTCCCGACGTTTGGGATGCTTTACAGCAATCATGGTCACGGGAGAGACGACTGCTGTAAAATAATATCAAAAGAAATCCGCGATAAAATCCGAAAAGATAGTTTCATTTATAATGTCAAATATTCGCGTAAACCTAAGAAAGTATTATGGTAACCATATATATTAAGTTCAGTATATAGAAATTATATACCATTATAGTTCACTCGTTCCACTAACTCTGCTTCAAAGCTCATCTATCTTGCTAAAATTCCGTCATTTGTACGGAGATGAGACACAGCCGTGCAGCCACAGGCTAATCCCGTCTTATATAGTGCATGCAATCACTGCACACAGTGTAGCTAACTTGATATTACGTTTACCAATTAAGTTTAAAATATTTCATATATCAAATATGATACAACAATTGTCTTTTGGTACAATATGAACTAAGCAAGACCTTTTATCAATATGTGCAGGTTCGATGCTCGTTCGAGGTACAAAAATATAGTCAAATAGACTCATATTAGTTATTAGTATAGTATATTTAGTCAGTATCAGCAGACCAAGATGGTCTGCGATGGACTCCGAAATTATTTATTTATCTTAATACATATTTTTATCAAAAATATATGATTTTTCTTACTCAAAAGAAAGGATAGTTTTTTTCCTGATTATTTTCTTTTTTTTGCAACATTAAAAATTTTCATATTTGTGCCATAGAAACACATGGCTGGGTCTGTAGCTGTAGTAAACATATAAACTAGGACTAATTAGAGGGGACTACATACTCTCGCGGAATATAGTGCGAACTCGTCATAATAGCACGCTTGTACCATGCCTTACAACAGCGAATGTCAATTTATAACTTTTGACAATTAGATAACAAGAACAGTTTATTGCAAATTTTAATGTGTCAGAGAGAGATAACGCATTTTCAGGAAAGATTTGGAAGTTACTAGAAACATTTTGAATTTTCGATACTAGAATGTTCTAAATTTATGCATATAAAAAGGCCGGCAGTGTGTCGAGAGATCAGTTGACGTTCGGAGTTAAGTGAAGATTACGAAGAGATACGAAATAGTGGAAAAGTGAAGAAAAGTACAGTGAATTATTAAAAGTGGTGGATTATAGTGTTCAGAGACTAAATTAAACTAGTGCTGTGTACAGACTGCGCGTGTACATAAAGTGTAAATAAAACATCTTAAGTGCGAGATCGCTTTTAATTTCCGATCCCGAACCCGTAGTACGTAACAATTGGTGTCAGAAGTGGGATCGGAAATGCCGTTAGTACCGAGGCACGAGAAGGAAGGAGTCACTACACGCGCAATGGCAGAACAGCAAAGGGAAGATTCTGGCCCTAGCACATCGAGGGATGAGTCCGCGGCTCCACAGAGCACCACGCCAGACATGAACGCCCTTCTGCAACAAATGGCGTTCATGATGCAAGAGCAGGCTCGCCGACAGGAGGAACAGCTGCGCGCACTCCAAGAGGGCATTCATAAGGATGTCATAGCCGCTCTTCAACAGAATACGGAAAGGGTGGAAGTCGTTGAAAAAGAAGTTGAGGAACTAAAGACAACACTCGTCACACACGGTGAAGCTTTAGACGAGCACGACTCAAAACTCTCTAAAATTGAGAAGAGGATGGATTACTTGGAAACTCAGAAATTACCGCGTGGTGCCGACATTAGCTCATCATCAGCAAAGATTTTCAAAGTCCCCTACTTCGACGGCAAATCTTCTTGGGCCGCATTCAAGATCCAGCTTGAGACGATCAAGGAGACGAGTGGTTGGACGGATGACGAAGCCCGATCTGCTCTTACCGTTGCACTTAGAGAGGAGGCTCTGAATGTATTGGAGGCGCTTTGTGCTAGCGACCCTGGCAGGAAGACCA
The DNA here is from genome assembly GCA_905231865.2 of Boloria selene. Classification (NCBI taxonomy): domain Eukaryota; kingdom Metazoa; phylum Arthropoda; class Insecta; order Lepidoptera; family Nymphalidae; genus Boloria; species Boloria selene. Next base: position 6,411,028 of record HG993156.1, read on the forward strand.
CATACAGTGAACTCCTTAACGCATTGGAGTCGCGGTATGGTGATAGTCATCTAGAGCACGTGTATAGGGCTCAAATTAAAGATCGTACACAACGAGCCAATGAAACCCTGCAGCAGTGGTCCATAGAGATTGAGAGGCTCGTACGTAAGGCATATCAATCCTCGCCATCCACCATAGAAACTATTCTTCTGCAGGCTTTTGTGGACGGGATTCGCGACTCGGAGGTACGCGCCACTGTTCGCCTAAGACACCATACGAGTCTCAAGGAAGCTGTCGCTCATGCTTTGGAAGTTGAAGCCGTGCGCCATGATACAAGAGCTTGGAGGGTGAGGGAAATAGTCACTACGGAAGGATCATCCACCCGGAGACGTATTTTTAATCCAAGATGCTACGAGTGCGGCGAGCGGGGCCATCTCAGAAGTAACTGCCCTAAAATATCGACCATTCGGAGACAGTCAGATGTGGCTGTGTCGACTTCTGACCAGCCACAGGGAAACTAACTCCAGCCAGGGCTGCGGGGTGGGCGCTGGCCGGGGGATCTTCAACCCCACAAATAGAAGTGAAGCAGACAGTGGATGGAAACACTTTAGTAATACATGGCGCAATTAATGGAGTAGCATGTAAACTGACGCTGGATACCGGAGCATCACGAACCATCATTAATAACCGAAAGCTGAAACACATTGCGGACAACAAGTTGCAAGACAGAAAGCATATCACTCTCATGACAGCCACCGGCCAGCGCGTACCTGTTTGGGGAGAAAGGAAAATTGCTATCAAAATTGGGGACAACATTTATTGGCATAAAGCAATAGTTGCAGATATCGTCGATGATTGCATCATTGGATTGGACTTTCTTCAAAATTACCAGTGTACAATTGACATGAAATATGGAGTTTTAAAGTGCAGAAATAGAGAAGTACCGATAAGTGGTGGAGCTCTGGGGAAAGTTTGTTGCTTAAAAGACACTGCTCTTCCACCAAGATCGCAGACTCTAGTACCTGTCGTTTTACCCCAGAACAAGTCAGGTAGTCCATGGTCATGCGCTATCATAGAGAAGTTTGGAGATGAGAGCTCGTGGATCCCAGCAAGAGTTGTAGTAGGTAAAACTTCAACATCCATGGTTCCAGTGCTGAATACCAGTGACGCTACGCAAACTATTCAGAGAGGGGAAGTTGTGGGGACTTGTGAAGAGATAGCCTGGTTAAGCAGATGTCAACAGAATGAGAAGGTGCTTAGCAAGGATAAAGAGCAAGCAATGAAACTTATAGAAGGCTGCAAAGAACATCTCACAAGTTCACAGAAGACAAAAGCTGAAAATTTACTTTACCAATATTCAGATTTGTTCTCAAAACATGATGGCGATATTGGAAGAACCGGATTAGTGAAGCACAAAATTAATACTGGTGACATAGCCCCTATTCGACAACGACCAAGACGAATCCCATGGGCTAAGGAGAAAGAAGTTGACGACATGATCCAAGACATGAGAAAGAATAACATCATTGAACAATCTACTAGTCCTTGGTGTTCACCAGTAGTACTTGTAAGGAAGAAGGATGGATGTACAAGGTTTTGCATCGATTACCGCAGACTCAACGATGTAACCAAAAAGGACAGTTATCCCCTGCCTCGAATCGACGACACCTTAGACACTCTCAGTGGCATGAAATGGTTTTCAACTCTCGACTTAAAGAGTGGCTATTGGCAAGTGGACATGGACCCCGTGGATAAGGAGAAGACTGCGTTTTCAACTGGAAAAGGGTTGTGGCAGTTTAAGGTTATGCCGTTTGGGTTATGCAATGCACCAGCTACATTCGAGAGGTTGATGGAACGTGTACTCGCTGGATTACTAGGAGCAGCCTGCCTTGTTTACCTGGATGACATAATTATTGTAGGACGTGACTTCGAAGACCATCTTAAGAAACTCGAAGCAGTATTTGATAAACTAAGGGAAGCAAATTTAAAGTTAAGTCCAAAGAAGTGCTCGTTCTTTAGAAGACAAGTGAATTACCTTGGACACGTAGTTTCGGAAAACGGAGTAGAAACGGATCCTGGGAAAATCACCGCTGTGAAAGATTGGCCGATCCCTAAGGACAAGACGCAAGTGAGAGCATTTCTAGGATTGTGCTCTTACTATCGACGGTTTGTAAAAGGCTTCTCTGACATCGCCAAACCACTTCATAAACTGACCGAAGTGAAGAGACCTTTCGTATGGGACAACAATTGTGAATCGGCCTTTCAAGAACTGAAGAAACATCTTTGCCAAACACCGATCCTTGGGTATCCAGACGCAAAGGGAGAGTTCATTGTCGACACTGATGCCAGCAATATCGGTATTGGAGGTGTATTGTCCCAGCGGAAGGGTGATCAGGAGGTGGTTATCGCATACTTCAGTAAGTCACTCTCTAAACCGGAAAAGAATTATTGCGTTACTCGAAGAGAGCTACTTGCTGTAGTAAAAACCTTACAGCATTTTAAGAAATACTTGCTAGGGCGCAAATTTTTGGTAAGAACTGATCACGCTGCCCTGAAATGGTTATTGGAATTCAAGGACCCCGAAGGACAGGTAGCGCGATGGATTGAACAACTTCAAGAGTTTCAGTTTGAAATTGAACATCGTAGGGGTAAAATACACAGTAACGCCGATGCCCTATCTAGAAGACCATGCGAGGAAGACTGCAAGCACTGTCACAGACAAGAAATAAAGGAACTAGAATCTATTAAAATTATTAGAACAGATTCGATAGACGAACGTTGGAGCGATGATGCCATGAAGAAAGCACAAGAAGAAGACCGAGACATACGACCGATCATGGAATGGTTAAGTAGTGGTAGGCCAAAACCTAAGTGGACTGACATAGCACAGTACAGTACCGCTACCAAGAGTTTGTGGGCACAATGGAACAGTTTGTTGTTACACAATGGAGTATTGTGCCGCAAATGGGAAACAACGCGTGGAAATGATAGCCATCTTCAATTAGTTGTACCTAAAATAAAAATATCTGAGGTTCTTCGAGCCTACCATGATGGTTCTTCTGGTGGACATTTAGGGGTAAGAAGAACGTTAACCAAGATCAAGGAGCGATTTTACTGGCTGCATTGTAGAGATGATGTTGAGGACTGGTGTCGAAAATGCGTGCAATGTGCTTCTGTCAAAGGGCCGCAGACCAGAAGCCGAGGAGCAATGAAATTATACAACGTTGGGGCACCTTGGGAGAGAATCGCATTAGACGTAGTAGGACCATTTCCGATTACTAACTCCGGGAACCGATACATTTTAGTTGTGATGGACTATTTTACAAAATGGCCTGAGGCATTCGCCATCCCAAATCAAGAAGCAGTAACTATCGCAAATTCTTTGGTAAAAGATGTGTTTTGCAGATTCGGCGTTCCAATAGAAATGCACAGTGATCAAGGAAGAAACTTTGAATCACATATATTTCAGGAAGTATGTAAAATCATGGGGGTACACAAGACTCGAACCACACCACATCATCCGCAGTCAGATGGAATGGTTGAAAGGTTTAACCAGACTTTGGAACGCCATCTAGCTAAGGTTGTGGATAAACATCAAAAGGATTGGGACGAGTATTTATCATTGTTCCTGCTTTCTTACCGGACTGCTGTACACGAAAGCATTACCATAACACCTGCTTTTGCAAATTTCGGAAGAGAATTACGGCTTCCAGCGGATCTGTTAAGTGGTTGCCCGCCGGATACTCCAAGTTGCATCACCGAATATGCCAGTGAACTAAGAGCGAAGATGATTGGTGTTCATGAGCAGATACGAGATGCAGGGCTACAAGCAAGTGAACGCATGAAAACTCGTTATGACCGGAAGGCGACAGGAACGAACTTCGAGGAAGGCTCATTGGTATGGCTGCATAACCCGGTGAGACGAAAGGGTAAATCGCCAAAGCTACAACCCAGTTGGGAGGGGCCTTACAAGGTTATAACGAAAATTAACGATGTCACTTTCCGAATTCAACGTACACATAGAAGCCCGGCTAAAATCGTGCATGTGGACCGATTAGCCAAGTATCACGGCAACAACGATGCTCGAGACGAGCATGTCTTAGGAGGGGATAGTCTCGCGGAATATAGTGCGAACTCGTCATAATAGCACGCTTGTACCATGCCTTACAACAGCGAATGTCAATTTATAACTTTTGACAATTAGATAACAAGAACAGTTTATTGCAAATTTTAATGTGTCAGAGAGAGATAACGCATTTTCAGGAAAGATTTGGAAGTTACTAGAAACATTTTGAATTTTCGATACTAGAATGTTCTAAATTTATGCATATAAAAAGGCCGGCAGTGTGTCGAGAGATCAGTTGACGTTCGGAGTTAAGTGAAGATTACGAAGAGATACGAAATAGTGGAAAAGTGAAGAAAAGTACAGTGAATTATTAAAAGTGGTGGATTATAGTGTTCAGAGACTAAATTAAACTAGTGCTGTGTACAGACTGCGCGTGTACATAAAGTGTAAATAAAACATCTTAAGTGCGAGATCGCTTTTAATTTCCGATCCCGAACCCGTAGTACGTAACAATACTAATTAGGTCTTTCAAAAATTCAAAAGTATGAAATAAACTGCCACAGTAGTGTAGTGGATAGCATGTACGGCTGCAAATACGGAGGTCCTAGGTTAAGTGGTTTCCCAGGGTGAGAAAGTTGGTTGGTTGGCCTTAACTTAAACCTCAGTGACAAGTAAAGAAAATGAACTTATGCACTCTAATATCTCCTGCGTAGATGGCTAGTGTTAATGAAAATGGGTGGGAAGTACATTATTAAATTAAGGCTATAACTTCGTATTCCATTGAATCTACTTCTTTAAACTGTATTAAACTAATTCAAAATAAATATAAATAAATAAATATGTTGGGACATTTTACACACAGCACTATCTAGTTCCACGTTAAGGTACGAGCCTTGTGTTATGGATACTAGATGGTTGATATACTACACATATATAAGTTTAAATACATACATATTATAAATATAAACATCCATGACTGGAGTACAAACATTCGTGCTCAACAAATGTATGCCCCCAGCGGGACTCGAACCCGCGACCGCTTGCGCAGCAAGTAGGGTCACTACAAACTGCGCCACGCGCGTCGTCAAAACAAAAAATACGCCTCTATCTTTGCATCTTTCATTCTTCTTGCACAGATAGGTTGAAATTACATTCTAGTAATATTCGAAAAAAGTCACGATATATCACTAGTATCAAAATTTAAAACGTTTGAACTATCAAATTATTCGTTTCGAATGATTGCTTTCAATTCGCCTGCTCACTATTCACTCGCTTAAGCCCACTCAGTGGAAATTATACTGACCAAAATTAATTAGCTGATTAAGAATTGGAAGCTTTGAAGTTCTTCTTTAAACATGTTTTGAAGCAAAACTTTTGTTATTTGATCTTTTTGAGAATAGAAATTTCAAGAGGAAAGAGTTTATATATGAAAATATTTAAATGACTATACATTATGACTAAAGAAAAAATATAATAAGTGAATGTGTTCGTTATTACTTTACTGCAATGGCACGTTCGCGAATCATATTCTTTAAAAAATATTGCTGAATAAATATACCCATCTACTCATATCTTATGTGTAAAATCTTATTTAATCATAAAAAAAATCAAATAAATTGCATCTAAACAGTCAACAAAATTTTTAAAATACAGCAAAAATATGAAAATAAGCAAAACTTCCGGCAAAAATGTCATTTTTCGAATCAAACCTCCTACCCCTATTTTATTACGCCATTCCAAAAGAATAAACCTTCAAAAACAATTATTTATATGAAACTAGAATTGTGTACATCACGAACTGAGATCGACCATGAGATGACAATCTGTAAAGCTTTACACGTATTGCTATCATGTCATCGCGAGTTAGCTATCGTGCGTGTCACTCCGGTCACTTTGCATAATTTACAGAACACGTGATTACTTCATACTTTATATATAACATACGTATATTTTTTATTTTATTATAGTAATCGCTAAAAGAGACTAAGATTATTAGATCTTATTATGAAGACAACTAAAGTGCGTTAATTTAGTTATATCTATTGGTAGACTATTACCTTAGCGAAAGTTTCATACAAAGAAATATTAAAAACATAGGCTAATGCTAAGAAACAATAATTGAAATTCTAAAATAAATAGTTCTATTTTAAACATCAAATATTCGCGTAAATCTAAGAAAGAATTATAAAGCTTCTGACATAGAATCTATCATCCCATCTGTAAATTGTAGAAAAAGTCCACCTGATACCAAACTTTAAGTCCCTAAGGCGTTGTCAGCAAGACATTAAACTTTGAGATATATTGTTAGTTGCATCACCCGGGAACACAAATCCACAATATCCGGTAAAGTTCCCTATATTTATCAGTTCGGCAACATTTTTCATTTGCAACTTCCGCTTGGGCGCCTGCAATATTGCGAAGTAAGAAAGTGTTACGTGATAACTATTGGGAATGAGGTCGAAAGAATCGCGTTTGCGGAACCAATATTCAAGAGCTACAAATATTTATTACTGTTAGATAACTTATAGCCCTCAAAATAAATAATATATTTTGTGTGACAAACAAACTAACATGAATATAATGTATAAAACGATATAAATATCATTTATAAACAATTATTATTATATATAATTGTTAATATACCTAGAAACAGCTTTACCACTTAAATGTTCCCTACAGCGAGCCTAATACGATCTGGCTCGAAGGACCAACCCTAATGACAAGGGGCGGTACTATTAGACAACTACATATGTTTAACAAAATGAATACAAATGGATATAAATAACGTTTATTTTTATGAAAGAATTTGTGTAGGTATTATTAATCATATTCTAATTTTGAGATGTTTTAATAATTAATATTCACATTAATATATGTATAACTTAAGTTTAAACTTCAGATATAGTTATTTACAGAAGTTAAAGAGTTTAATAATATATACTACTTTTTGAATAAGGTTTTAGCCACAAACAAGACTTTAAGTGCGCTAGTAGAAATAGGAGATTTAGCCTATATTTTTATTGTCTGAGTAACAAGTTTGTATTTAATTGCTTTACTTCTAGAGGCTCTAGGGGAACGTTTATTAACATTTAACCTTCACTAATAGATTATTAAGTACAAAAATAATCAAATCTTTATCGCATTTCATATACTAAAAGCTACAAAACAATCAAACTTAGCTTATATAGAAAATTTCCAAGTCTTTAAAATTCCGCAACATGACAGTTTTTAAGAAAGAAAATATTTTGAATCACAATTTTCAATATTCCAGTACAGTCCTTTCGCAGTGTCGTCATCCCGCAATCTTAGTAGTGCAGGCAAGCAATGAACTTTGAAAATACAACATTTTCATTGAAGAAAACTAATAAAAACGTCCATTTCTCTTTAAATAAGTTGTTTGTTTTGATAGAAAATGGCAAATTCATGCTAATGAATTCTTATTATAAATCATTAGTAAGGATCGCTTATTTGCTTGTTTATTTTAGACTAACGAACCGCCCTCGCTTTACTTTCATATTTAAATAAATTTTATTTTTTAAACCTTAATTCTTTAACTAAAAAAAAGCAGCCTAAGTTAGTTCTTGCTACTCTGCCAGTGAAAGTAAAATCAATATCTATCCAGCTGTTTCAGAGATTAGCCCTAACAAGCCGACGGACAGAGAGACAAAGAAAATTAAAAAAAAGTGTTTTCTTATGAGAAACGTATATTGCAAATTATGTGTTTATTAAAAAGCTGTTATGTTTATGTTACAAACATATACTTCTATTTTATTTATGTATAGATAAAACAACTTCAAGTATACTAGTTATTATAATACTTTTATATGGCTCCACTTTGCATCGCAACGTTTTCTGTTAAACCTTCATTGGAAAACGTAATCCTATAGAAAGGATTTATGTCTTACTTCTCAAAGCAATAATATCACAGTAATCTTATTGATAAATATATAAATATGGTTCTTAGTAGTAACACTTTAAATACTTCATGATTATGTACTAGCCTTAAGCTCTGCCTCGCCTTTACATATTGCATACGATATCAATATCTCATCATCATCATCATCATCATCAGCCCTTTTTAACGTCCCACTGCTGGGCACGGGCCTCCCTCAGTACGAGGGGGATTAGGCCATAGTCCACCGCGCTGGCCTAGTGCGAGTTGGCGGACTTCACATGCCTTTCGAAAACTAGTTAGGTTTTATCAGACATGCAGGTTTCCTCACGATGTTTTCCTTCACCGTAAGACAAGTGGTAATCATGATATAAATGATTCGCACATGAAAATATCAGAGGTGCGAGACCCGGATTTGAACCCGCATCACTCGGTTATCCAAGCGACGTGTTACCGCTGGGCTACCACTGTCTTTTTATCAATATCTACTACCTACAAAATAGGGTATAATATTTAATAAAACTATGGGTTGGTCATATTGATGTACTCGTTTAGTACATTACACTAAAATAAACTCTATTAGTATGAGCTCGAGTTAGTTTTGATTATGTACTAGTGATTGCATCGGTGATTAAGTGGCTAGAATATACGGCCACACATCGAGATGTCCTGGGTTAGAGTCCCGGGTCGAGTCAAATTGACCCGTGCTTCAAAGAGCACGTAAAGCTGTCGGTCCTCCGCCTTAACTCTGTCCGGAACCCACCTTAGTAACATATAAGTGAAAAATTTTGACATTCTGTTACAAGAAAAAATTAATAAATTTATAATAATCAAATTCTTTCCTTACTTTATGATAATTAAAAATTGTGCTGACGCTTGTTCAAAAGAACTAAATCAGAGCTTCTTAATCATCAAATATATTTTGATTGAATTTTGTCTTAATTAAAGTTATCTTTGATGTCGTAACAAGTTTTTTATTAAGATTTTGCCTTTGAAAATAAAACTAGCCTACAGATAAATAAAATAGAAGTGTCTATTTGTAAGATCAACATAATATAATTTTCACTAAATGTTTATGAAAGGTAGCTACTTATATAACAAAGAGTATTTCACACAAAAAGTTTTAAGCGGATTTCATTCAATTCGTGAATGATGTATTTAAATCGGTTCAGTAAAAATTGAAAGCTCAAGTAGACGAAGACCTTATTCTTTATAACATAACCTTCATTCGCCCACTCTATTTCTTCTTCAATAGGTACAATGCCTAAAATTTTCTTCACTTATATCTCCATTCTATCATACAAGTTCATATTCAAAATTAAAAAAAAATATTTCATAACAAATTAAATTTCGACATACATCAATCATTTCTCAAAGTGGACAACACAAAGGATCAAAATTAGTCAATCCATTATATGTGTTGATTTGACACGTGTCATGACACAATGACTTTTGATTATTCGAACACGAATCGACGCTGTTGGTATTATGAACTGTTAATTTTCCAAATTGACCAAAAGTGTGCACATTTTCTTAAGAGTGATAACATAAACATAGTATAAAGCAAAGTCGCTTTCTCATGTCCCTATATCCCTATGTATGCTTAAATCTTTAAAACTACACAACGGATTTTGATGCGGTTTTTTTTAATAGATAGAGTGATTCAAGAGGAAGGTTTATATGCATAACTAGCGGAACCCGCGGCTTTGCCTGTGCTAAATCTAGGGAAGAGCCCGAGCGAAGTGAGGGCGAGTCGCTAGTCATCTATATACATATAAATAGGCAAAGACGAAATAGTTCATTACCTTTTTATTCTAGGGTTATCGATATTTATTTGTAGGATATTGTTATTCTTTTTTTTCATATTTTATTTGTATGTATGTAGGTAGGTAAATTCTATCATAAGTATGATGTTTCACTTGTAAAAAATACGACTTTTACGCGACACTGGTAAATTATGCCTGACAGACACTCCTAGAAGCCATTAAGCAAATATATAGCCGTTAAAAAAATAATTAACAATATAAAATTGAATTAAAAACGATGATTTTTTTGTATTATTTTATACTTTTAACAATTTATTGTTGAATAGAAATCGAATTTCGAGCTTTTTCTTCTCAACGTAATAAGACGCGTGCCATTTAAAAAAATATGTTGAGACATATTCAATTACAACTAAAATAATACTATAATAAATAACATGAATTACTAAATACCTTAAGAAATATTTAAGAATCTTACTCAGGTATCCTAAAATTACTTAAAATTTAACTGTTTTATTTAACAGTTAAGTTACACACTAAAACAAACCCACAATACAATACTAGTTAACAAAATAAACACATACATATTTCTCAATCAGTGTTTCTGTTCATAACACCTGTCTAAGCATTCACAATCCGCAATTAATGCATTAAACGTGCCATTAGAAATATTTAGCAATTTAGATGCCATTAGGCAATAGGTCAAAGGTCTGATACTAGCCTTAAGCTCTGCCTCGCCTTTACATGTCGCATACGATATCAATATCTACTACCTACAAAATAGGGTATAATATTTAATAAAACTATGGGTTGGTCATCTTGATGTACTCGTTTAGTGCATTACACTAAAATAAACTCTATTAGTTTAGAATAGAGTTAGTTTTGGTGTGTTCTGATAAAACAAGTAACCTTTCACACATATCAGTTAGGTAATTTAGTCTGTGAAGAGTGCCGTATGATATATTTATCCATTAACGTCGTAGCATTATAATATTCTTCCTATACCGTCCTCACTGCAGTTGCTTTTAATGCTACTTTATTGTACTATAACTATTCTTTACCCTTCGTTTCTTTAGCATACAGTTATTTCTATAAATTAATAAAAGACTCGCATATCTTTATAATAAAATAATAGCCGAGTGGAAGCTTTACATTAAATATTTTTTGAAATATCTTATTGATATTGTGATTAGATTACTATTATCGATATAGACGCCGAATCTTTTTTTTAGAATTCTTGTATTTCTGCCTGTTCTAATAATACAAAAATATCTGTTATCCGAGAATTCTATATTAACTGTCAAGAAGTATCAGATATTGTAGTTTCTAACAAAATCTTGAATTAACATACTAAGAATTTTTTTAATAATTTCATTTCGTACAAGTATCGTGTATACTTCATACACATACTTAGTAGAAAACTATTTATATAACGTTACTACCCGATAATTAAATTTTATTTATCCATAGGTATAGAGATAAATACAAATAAATAAATAAATCAATATGTTGGGACATAATTACAACAGCGCCATCTAGTTCCGTGGTAAGCTTCGAGGCTTGTGTTACGGATGCAAGATAGTTGATATACTACACATATATAACTTTAAATATGTAAAATACACATTATTATGAATATAAACACCCATGACTGGAGAAGAAACATTCGTGCTCAACAAATGAATGCCCCCAGCGGGACTCGAACCCGACCGACCGCTGGCGCAAAAAGTAGGGTCACTGCCAACTGAGCCAAACGTGTCGTCAAATACAAAACGTACCTGAAGTGTAGGTAAGTCGGTAGTTTTAAATAGTTATTGTAAGAAGTTATGTAAGTGGCACATAGGGTGGTACTTAAGGGTGCGGTCGAAGTGAAAGCGAGACGCTTGCTATTTATTAAAACCACTCACACCTTACCTTGAGATCGATTAAAATTTTAAATGCTTAACCTATTGCATTATTTTAACACTTTAGCTATAGCATTTCATTGAATAATCAGATCTTTTAAGATAAATTAGTTTTAAAGCAATCATCGAAATTGTATTATGCAATGGCCTTTATCAACGATCGTTATCACAAGTTGAGTAACAAACAAAGCTTTACACGTCCAAGATTATACGTATGCAAGTTTGGCCATTTCAAATACTAGAGACACGTCCTAGCTTCGTTCTCTTGGAAAACCAAAACAAACGATAAACTAACTAGTGATAGTCCTCCTATAATCTCAATACAAAAAAATCTTATCAATTTGAAGGAAGGACTGACAATCAATCTTACATTTTTTATATTTGATTTAATTTTATCATCCAAATTTAAAATTCATTTTTTAAGAAATATTAATTTCTCATTTCATCGTACAAAAACTAAGTTACTATATCACTACATAGTATAAAACAAAGTCGCTTCCCGCTGTCTGTCTGTCCCTATGTGTGCTTAGATCTTTAAAACTACGCAACGGATTTTGATGCAGTTTTTTTAAAAGATAGAGTGATTCAAGAGGAAGGTTTATATGTATAATACACTAGCGGAACCCGCGGCTTCGCTCGCGCTAGAGCCAGGGACGAACCCAAGCGAAGCGATGGCGATCGCTAGTTTATTATAAATCAATATTATTTATAATAAATATAACGAGTCGATGAGAATAAGACCTTATTAATTTTACAACATCGTGTATCTGATATATTAATTAATAATATAGAAACTTGATATGCTTTTATAAGAACCACCTATTGATATTGTTTATTGGAAAGCTTTTAATTGAATAAGTATATAGTATGTAGCAGGAAAATAAAAATACGAGTATAATTCTAGAATAAAAATTAATAAATAAAAATTAAATATTTTTATAACAGTTACTAACAGTGGAATTGTTCTATCAAATCATTAATTTCAGAAATCTTTAAATGCTTATGTTGTAAAGCTTTTTACTCGATGACGCATAAAGGAGGGTTATGTATTTTTATCATTACGAAGGTAGGCAGTAACGGCTTAAAGCTAGTTCCTAATACTAGCTACCATACACTTTTATTATTCTTGGCAGTTGCGTTCGAATAATTAAAATAAAAGCAAAATGGAAATTTCGAAACAAGGCGTCACAAAGACGTTCCGTGCACTGAAATCGACGAGTTAGTCTGCCAAAGCGAATTTGGTCTTCACACCCCAATACACGTGAAAAGGTGAATTCGAGTCTGTTAGAACATTCTCAACACACCAGTTGAACTCAATGAAGTCTAGTTAGTTTTATAGCACTTCATTTGTTTAAATTATAATAAAATGCTTAGTCCAATCTGTATACTCAATATTTTTTTTAGAAATTCGTATTGAATCTGTCATTAATAATATTTACACAGAGATCGAATCTAGCTATAGTATTAGTTTAGTATTTTGATTGGTCGAATTTTAATCACTCGGCGAAAACTAGCTAAATAACCTCTTAAAAGGGGCGATGTTTTAAGAAGTTTCTCTTATTAATATTTACTGGTATATCATTATACATATTACTATATAATGTAATTATAAATTTGAAATGGACTAAGACAAAAAAAATTATTCGAACCAGTATTTGAGACTTGAGATTAGAGATTGAGATTAGAGAAGAGGTTGAACGGCAACTAAACAAACAAACAAACTATTCAGCTTTATAATATTAGTATAGACATATTTCCAAGAATATTATTAAAACTATGTGATAGAAAATATTCTCGAAAAGTACCAACTTATAACTCTTGTTATAAATCTAGTTAGATTCACTCAAATCTCACCGCATTTTTTAAATTTTGCGGCGACACACGTGTTAAATTAAACGTGAAACGGGACAATTTCTTGCAATTGAACACGCGTTTGTGCCGCTTTAGAAGAAACGGTATATAGAATTTGTATCATAACCGCGGTTTAAAGTTAACTTACAATATTGTAGTAATACAACAATGCTTAAGTGAAGAAAGAGTCATTTCATTTCTTGAAAAAAAAAATAGATTTGCATCAATATTCATCACTTTTTAATAATAATTTATGACCCTAAAAATATACATAACATACATGATGATCATATATGATGACCTACTAACAGAAAGTAGGTTATGGAGTAATCAATTTTATTGAGACTAGCCATCTGCGATAGAAATATTATAGAACGAACACAAGTGCACTTTTTTCTTATTCAAAATAGGCAAATTATTCATTAAACTTGTTTTAATTTTTGATCGAACGTCATGATCCTGAGAAGAACTGACGACACAAAATTAGCAGGCGTAAAGTTTGTTTTATTACTTTTACAACTAAAATCCGATAAATCATCTGAATACTTAGTAGTGAAATTATGCGGGATTGATAAGTTTACGTGCTTCCGTACTGATGATATGTACTGATGTACTTCACATTGTGCTGACACTATGGCTTTGTTTTTTAATATATATTTCATACCTCGATCCCATAGAGACAGTGGTAGCCCAGCGGTAACGCGGTCGTTTGGATAACCGAGTGATGCGGGTTCAAATCCGGGTCTCGCACCTCTGATATTTTCATGAGCGAATCATTTATATCATGATTACCACTTGTCTTACGGTGAAGGAAAACATCGTGAGGAAACCTGCATGTCTGAGAAACCCTAGCAAGTTTTCGAAAGACATGTGAAGTCCGCCAACACGCACTAGGCCAGCGCGTTGGACTATGCCCTATTCCCCCATCATACTGAGGGAGGCCCGTGCCCAGCAGTGGGACGTTAAAAAGTGATGATTATGATGATGATGACCTCGATTCCATAACAAAAAATATACTAAGTACTTAAATTATTTGATGTGAATAAATATTAAAGTATAAATAAACTCTTTATTGCATTTTTCTTTTAAATTGTATACACATCTTGTCTTCATTCAAGAATGAAGCATAACTCTCAACTCGCAGTGCCGGAAGTTTCACACTAAGTTTCCACTTTCATACTGAAAGTTAATCTTTGCAATAACTGAAAAGCAACACCGCTTCAGATTTTTAAAAGATATTTTAGTTAACAACATAACATTTATGCGCAAAGTTTAAAAATGGCTCACCTTAAATAAAATAGAAAATAGCGATATAATACTTCATAAAATAACGTATTCTGCTATTGTGTTTAATATTATTATATGAACTAACATATACAGTCATTTCAGTACATTAAAGAGCGAATTCTTTCAAAAGTGCACTAAAATACCATAAAGGCGTGTAGAAGTAACAAACACATACATTAAAATATAATGTCTCACAAGTGTGTAAACATTATTAAACATCGTACTTCTACATTGTATTACGTGATTTGTGGACCCATAGCCCTCGAGTTTACTGTATGTTCAACACTGGTATTAAACTTCATACCAAAACCGAACCTAGGAATTCCAGCATAACAAACATAGTTAAAAGTTATGTTTTCTATTTCTACATGACATACTTCTATGAAAATATCATTAAAAACATTGAAAAATCTTAAAATAACATCAAAATCAGTGCAACCTATTTCAACTTCATGAACCTAAGATATCAAGTATATAGAAAATAGAAGTTAATTTAAAGTCCTGCCAAGTTCAGACCTGAAAGGATTCAGCGGACATCACACGAGTGAAAGGTCCAGCGGGCTCACGAGTTTGTTTCACTTACAACCTTGCTTACTACATTTAGTTCAATTGAAATTTAAAATATTTTACGAAGTAGTAAATTATAACTTTTTTTGAATGTGTACACCCAGATTGAACAAAAGAAGCCTCTAATAAGTACTGGCGAAAAATTTTTAGCTAAGGAATAATAATTTCATTTTATTTTATAATATAACAATCGTCAAGAAAGTCTGTTTGGTCATTTATTTTATTTTATCTAAATAAAGCTAGTCTTAATGACTTGCTTTATTAAAATGAGAACACTTTTCTCACACGTTTTCACATTTCCGATTTGCTATATTAGTTAACATTCTTGCTTGTTATCTTCGATACATTAACGTTATGTCTCTATTCTCTATAATTATATTACTCTAACGACGTCTTAAATAGAAATATAATAAAGGTATTTATTAATATACGCCCTCTCTCGTATTCATGTATAAACCACAACAACCGAAACAGTATCATTGAAAATAATAAGCTTTTCTACAAACTGTATGGATGTCCCACACAAAAGGAACTTAAAATACATTTCATTAGAGCATTATTACGCCCACATTGTATAAAAACTTCTCAGAATGTCTATTTTCATATAAATGTACTGATGAAAATATTATCCAATTACTTCTGTCTTTTCTTGTGATGGAATCCACTATAAAAGAAATGATTTGGTGTTCACTGTATATATATTATGTTATGAGCAGAATGCTTTGGTAAAACACACTATTTACTCCATACAGGAATCGAACCAGCAAGTACTTTAGGACCCAACAAATTGAACAACAACAATACGACAGTGTATTGTTGTTGTTCAATTTGTTGGGTCATAAAATAAAACCCAGAAATAGCTGCAAGTGGATCAAACTTAAGTCCGTTCCAAGATATCGAATAGTAGCATAATACGTCATAATTTGGAGTATTTCGTTTATTTAAAATAGTGCAGTCTAGGCTACAAAAGTACAAACAAGCATATTTACCTCATACTAGAACCAAACCGGCGATCATAGTTGAACTAATGCTGCAACTATTATCGTAAAATAAAATATGTATTGAAATTTGAAATTGGCACGAAGTGAAGCAAACCGTGAGCCCATTCCAAGATATCGGATTACAGCAGAAGTGGCGACGTTAGGATCCCCATTTTTCAAGACTTGTTCTAATTTAGAGCTCGATGTATCTTTCGTCTTGAATAAAATTTAAATTCAAGGAATTGTAGTAGGAAATACGAAGCACCGTTTATCGCTATTAAAAGATTTACACTGAAGTATAAGTTTGGTGGAATAATTTCAAACTCTTGAAATATTAAAATTATTTTTTAACTGCTTACTTAATCTACTAACTACTTAGTAGTTAATAGTTATGTTATTATCGTAGAAAATTAAGCATCGAAGCATAAAATAAGTATTGTAACTTTTTCATTTCAAAAGCTTTTGTTTTTCTCCCATTCATAGAATATTTTGATTATTCCCGAAATAGTAAAAAAGTTGGACGACATGAAATACTTTGTTGAGTACCTAACGTCATGATAATAAGAACGTCTACGACCTACGTATTTGTTTCGTCATCATAATAAGAAAAGTGTAGACCTAACATAAGTGAACTTGATCTACGAGTATAAATAGATCCTGTACAAGTTCAATAATTACAACTTCAATAATTCTTCACAACGTAATAATAGCAATAGTCACTAGCTAGGACATACCGATATTTTTAATGATTGCGGTTCTAAACGATATATATAAGACTTTAAGGAATGAAATTGTACCATACAAAAATAGACTACGCAAACAAAGCCGAGGGAAAAGCTGGTCTTTTATACATAATATATACATATTTACGTTATACTTGACTATTACTTACACTAAAACAAGATAACATTGTTAGAAGCACAAAAGTATTTTTACTACACACAGACAAATAAATGCTTTTACCTCTTTAGTGATGATGTGACCAGATCTTACCAATATATTTTAAGAAACTCAATTGAAGACAATCGTATTCTTCAAAGTAATAAATCTTTTCAACGGAGCTTTTACTTTAGACGAGCCATCAATAGAAACAAACGATTTAACGCTTACTAACAGTCGTTAAAGTGGGGAGTGCAAATAGTACTGCCAGACTAAATAAAATACTTTGTTACGCCCTTAACTTCACTTAATAAAGCAATCCAATAAGTCTATTATTATATTTATGAATAACTTTCATATTTTTTTTAATTAAATACCCTCTCTCCTATTTTTTTAGTAAAAGGAATTAATGCAAATTTCTAGATTTCTTAACAACCTAAAAAAATTCAATGTCCTAATTTATTATCTATATCTATATTAGTAATTAAAATTAAATTTCTTTTTGTAACTTTAACATATATGGAAGAACTTTCTACTAAATGAATGTGCAATTTTATATACACTACATTTTTTTTAGAAAAAGAATTAGGGTTCCGCTCAAAAAAAGTACCTAGAGATAATCTGAGTGGCAAGTTTAAAAATTAAAATTTTTAAACCTAAAGCATTGAACAATCTTACAAGAATCTAACACTCATATACACCAAATTTTTATAGTTATTTTGTATTTCAGATATATAAACTTTAAAAATAAACTATAAAAAACTTCAAATTAAACTGTCTGTTACATCGCACGACAAAACAAAACATTAAAGGAAAAATATCTTAACGTTTCTTTTTCTCAGCAAATGAGTAATGGCTGTATAGACACTCCACACGCCCCCAATTGTTCTACAAAGCGACGATGTGTTGCCAATACGAGAAAATAAGGTTTGACATGAAAAGGGTGATTAAGAATGTTGCCACTGTGGCTTTAAAGGGTGTTATAGTTCAAAATAAATGGACTATTGATGTTATTTTGATACGTCTATTTAGAATTTGTTTATACAACACTAGCGATTTATCCTTACTCCGCTCAGGTTTGTACATTCGTTTTAAAAGTTATTATAGATCTCTCAAAGATTAGATATTTTATTACAGTAAAAACTAACCAAAATGTAATGTTGAGACGTGCTCTTATTGTCTTTGTACAATGGAGATCAGAGGTTCGATTCTTGCTAGGTTACATTGGTATTGGTTACAGTCCATAATTTAATTTGTCATCTATTTATATTGGTCTGATATTTTAAATAACTACTATCTTTTAGTTTTTTTGCCCATTTATTTTCATTTAAGTTCCCGAAGGTACAAATGCTCTACACTGTAAAGTTTACAGTAACCATAGTTGCCTTAATCTATTAAGGTTTTAGACGACTCGAAGATAATTTTACTTTATGTAACTATTCTTTACATAGAAAAAGTACCTATCCATGAATTGAATTCAAAAATTTAAAAAATGGCAACAAAGTCCCAACATATTTATTTATTTATTTTATTTATAAAGTATGTAATATGTATATTTATGCGATTGTTTACTTTTTTCATACTGAATTTATTTAGTATGAACTTATTTAGATAAGCACATATACTATGATCTGAAGTAGCTCATAATAAGGTATTAAAATGGTACAGCGCTAGTATAAAATATATCTGATGTCCGAGTTGACTATAAATCTAAGCCCTTAGTAGCTTTACCCTTAAAATCTATACAAAAGAGTCGAAAAGACCCAAACGAACAAATTTCGTGTACCCATATGCTACCCTTGTACCCCTAAGCCGTAGCACACGCGTCGTTGCGTACGAATTCAGATCCCTCCATTCAAGTACCCTCGAGGTGTCGAATGGTAGGGTTACCGTTTTGGCCATTGAAATTGTATATAAAACGTTAATTTTATACATAATGTATTAGAAATTAATTTTAATCGAAATGCTTTATAGTTTATTTATTTTTTTATTCCATGAGACTTGGAAAGGAAGGAAATAAGGAATTTTTATATTATAATTTCAAATCCACTAACCTCATAGTTTTCTACGAAATTACAGTTCATTATATTTTAAACTTTGTAAGTCTAGAGTTTGATTTATATAGAAAAAATAGTACGAATACACAACTAATTGCGAATATTCAATAATTCTTAAAAGATATTACATATTTTATTTTCGTAGTAACGAATCCAAACCCTACGGTTACATCATATGATATTAAAGTTTGAAGTGAAACAGATGTAACAAGTCTAGTGTTGGCTCTCCACGAAGACTCATGGGGTCCTAATGACTTGCTTAAAATATTCTCATTCACTCTCTATTCAGAATTTTAAGGTTTAAGTTGTTGAAACTCGATAGTTAAATTAGAAAGTTAAAATAAGTAATAAAACATAGTTAAAACAGATTTGATTAAACTATAACAGTGACATGTATTATTATACTAACAAATTCGTCATCGTTAGCCCACTTCAGTCCACTATTGGACAAAGTGCTCTTCATCTATCATATAGTCAATGCATTTAATGTTTATCGTAACTTCAATAAGCTTGCAAAAGTTTCTTTAGCTTAAGCATTAAAAAGCTTCTTCCTTACATTATATCGTGTGAATTTTCGTTTTTTTTATATTTATATCTAAATAATGAGACTATTAGACTTAATACTTCCTATATAAAGTTATAAACTATTATTTATGTTATTGATACTCCGTCAAAAGCACAAAAAGTGAAACAGTAATTGGTACATTTCTAATAAAAGTTCAATTAATTAAATATATCACTAAACAATATTTCCAACCATTCCATAGTTTACTTAGAAAAATAAGCTTTTATAAAAATTAATTACATATACTTACTTAGTCTAAGCACACATTCTAATTACCACATTGCATATTACACATCAGAACGCCAAGCTTACCTGGAAAGAAGAAAAAAACTTCAAGTTAATGAGAACGCTATGATGTCAACTTGTAAGTTAACATTTTACAATATTTCTTTGTAAAATAAAATATAGAACCGCAAATAAGGGCGGTAATAGAAAAAGTAAATCTCACTCTACTTTTAATTAAATGAACACAAAAATAGTGTTATATTTTATAAAAAAAGTTTTTTTTTATATTTGTTTGACGCACAAAATGGCCAAAAAATTATAGATTCAGTCTCCGTGTTGGTAATAATGACTATGTCGATAAGACTATATCACTACATAGTATAAAACAAAGTCGCTTTATCTGTCCCTATATCCCTATGTATGCTTAAATCTAAAACTACGCAACGGATTTTGATGCGGTTTTTTTAATAGATAGAGTGCTTCAAGAGGAAGGTTTATATATATAACTAGCGGATCCCGCGGCTTTGCCTGTGCTAAATCTAGGGAAAAGCCCGAGCGAAGCGAGGGCGAGTCGCTAGTATCTTAATAAAGATAAACATATAAGTATGTTGTATAACAAAATCAGTATTACAGGCAAAATAAATACCTACATTAACTATACTAGATCTATTAGTAAAATATAGCACTAAATAGGGCACATTTTGGTCCCTTTAATTCCGATCGTAAACCGTATCGATACAATATCAATCGTAACACTCCAATAAATGTTGTGGGTCCCTACCGTCATTTAACGTTAGTAATAGAATTGCAAACCTCAATCTTGAGTGACCCGTCCTCTGGAATATCTGCTGGGGGTCCAACAAGTTAATGGTAAACGTGAAAAATCAAAAATGACAAAATTATTGTATGGAAAGGTCTCTAAAGTAGGAAGTTTCATTGCGTTTACAGACGGTATGTAACGATAGTTTTACTAATATTAATAATGCGATTCATATTTAGGTTTATTCGTGGGTTATTTATAGTTAACTAGCCGATGTCACATAACGTAATGTTCTTGACTGTAGTTTTATTTAACTACGAGTCCTCGTTTTACTAGAGTAAGAATCGACTTATTATTTCTTCAATTTTAAATTTATTCTTTTTAATTAAAATATTATATACGAGTATAAATCTTCCCGAAGAAATTATTAATAATTATAATGAAAGCTGTATCCAACGGAGTTAAAACGAAAAAACGAAATAAAAGTATTCTGAGGAACTAGACAGACACAAATAGCGAGTTTGTTTTATATTATTAAACGATAAACGATAAAATTTCTCTTAGTGTGCCCAAAACTTTAAGCTCCGGGCAGTAACAACCTCGTTTGTTAGTGACTTGTTTTTATACCTGATGCCCAAATTACTACGTCATTTGTGGCTTAGCTAAGACCATTCGGTTTTTCATTAGTAAATAAAACTGAATGTGAGCAAATTGAAGTGAAAAGATTTATTAGAATATATCGTTTCCAATACTTTGTGCTTCGAGTTTATTATAAAAGACTGTTGAGGAAAATCATATTAGATTGGTTCGAACCCGGTACTTGCATATTGAGATTTTCATGTACAATTTACAAATCATAATAAACACGATTATCACTTCGTTTGATCTAATTGAGAAGAGAGAGGAATATTAAAAGAGTAAAGACTGGTAGTACATGTAAGAGTATGTGATTTGTGTATTATTGAAATGGTAAATTTACTTAAATGGAGCTTATTTTTAAGCTTATTGTAGCAGTAATTTTTAAGAGCTTAAAGACAGTGGTAGCCCAGCGGTAACGCACTCGCTTGGATAACCGAGTGATGGGGGTTCAAATCCGGGTCTCGCACCTCTGATATTTTCATGTGCGAATAATTTCTATTATGATTACCACTTGTCTAAGGGTGAAGGAAAACATCGTGAGGAAACCTGCATGCCTGAGAAAACCTAGCAAGTTTTCGACAGACATGTGAAGTCCGCCAACACGCACTAGGCCAGCGCGGTGGACTATGGCCTGATCCCCCTCGTGCTGAGGGAGGCCCGTGCCCAGCAGTAGGACGTTAAAAAGGGCTGATGATGATGATATTATAGCTAATGTAGACAAAATAACATCTCAGTATAGAAATATATATCTATATGGAGAATAAGGTCTTATTACCTACAATACCTCATTTATCTTACTGAGCCTCGCAATACTTGTAATTTTAAAAATATCTGAGTAATTTATAATAAACGTCTAACAAAATTCGGGTCGAAAAAGACGGATTCCGTCAAAATTAGCATAAGGCAAGCTTTGGGGAACTTTTTCGACAATTCAATCTACGCATGCTAATTTTCTTAGCTTTGAATTCTTTCCATCTCTCTAAGTAGGTGAAGTGTGAATTATAGAGAACAATTTCCAAGTCGCCTCGAGGCTTATCGCTCAGAAGTCTTGGTACGTAATGTCAACTGTACCTATCTTGCGACCCTCACTTTACTTATGTCAGAACTTCCGTTTTGTATGTAGTATATGTAATATACATATAAAAAACTTAAAATAACATTTTTTTCTATAAAATAAAATGGTATATAGATATTAAAATTAATTTAAAAAAAAAGCTACTCTGATCAAACTAATAACTCGAATTGAGTGCTTTATTTTCAAACAGATTTAACATTTATGTGAATTGGGACTAAAAATTATGAATAATTTAAGTCCCTCTACACATGTTAAGATTATATTGAATAAAATATTTTCTATAAAATCAGCAGTACAATCACTTCTAGTTATTTTATCTAAGTCGAAACATTAATCTCGTTATGAGCCTGGTCGTCGTGATTTTTACGCTCCACTGCCATTTTGTTTACTTGGCGACCTTTGACCGTAAAACTGTTTTTAGTGGATACGACTTATATAGGTTTGGACAAGTTTATATGTACTTGTATAAGTTTATAAAAAATATTTCAATTTTATGTTATCTTTTTGTATTAATTAGACTAGCTGGTGTATATGGTTTTACTCGTTTTTCTTATAATGACGATAATAATAGTACAGCTCTGACTCATTGCTAAGCTCAAGCTATAGCAAACTACACTGGTCAAATACGAGGTTGTGGAATTAACACGACTCTCAACCTTGCTAGGTTTTCTCAGACTTGCAGGTTTCTATATTTTTCTTCACCGTTAAACAAGTGGTAACCATGTTAGACATGATTCATGAGTTACTCTTAGCTTGCTTCACTTCGTTTCAAACGAACCAATTTTCAATTTTTATGACATAATGTAATTTTAGAATCATTCGTAATTTATTTAATTATTCACAAGACAGCACTTAGTTATATTTAAAGCAAAAAGAAAACTTTACATACACTAATTAACTTCACAATTTACAATATTTAATTCACTGCAATTTAACTATAAACTTTTTTTGCTTTGTTTACAGGTTCATTTCTAGAATAAAAATATTGTTGGAGGCAAGATTCGAACCCCTGATATCCATCAGAGAAAACATGCCAGACGTCCATTACTCAAGCTAAGAAGTATATATACTTCTACCATAAAGTTTAATCAAATTTACTATATACGCAAAATGCTATAAAATTAAATATTAATAACAAATCAGCTTTAAGGATTTACAACAGGTATTATAAAAACAACATAAAAATTTGCATCGAGTGAGATGGGATCATAAAATGTATGCTAAATATCGTTAAAATTGTAAATTCTTATTCCGGCGTTATTTTCCCTTGTAATTTCGCTGAAAATCTGTTATATTATGGTAATAGGTGTTTTTGATGTTGTTCGTTAAAGTATCGAGAATGAAACATTCTTAATCCTTAGCTTATCTTAAAAGCACATGTACGTATACACAGATAGTTTATAAGACTGGTATGAAAGCTAGCATTGTAGATCGGGTGGTTCTAGGTTCGAGTCCCGGCTCGGGTCAAATTTTCTGAGTTTTTACTAAGATTTTCTTGCCCAGAGTTGGGATTTTGGCGATGTTATAGTCCCCGTGCTTTGGAGAGACCTCGGTCTTGCGCCCTTACTCCTTGTCGTGTCGAAGTTAATAGGAATAGAGAGTGCAATTGTATCTACCCGTACACTTATAAACTATAATATCTCCTAACCATTTGAGTAGTTTCAGTAAGATTGTAAGATGAAAGTTATTTATTTATAAGACTTAATACTTATTTTCAAGAAATTTTCTATATTATCACAACTTTTCGATTTAATTTTAAAGCTACTATATGAAATAGCATTTGAATTAAATAAAAACATATATTATTGTTTTAAATATATTCTTTTAACATTTTTTTGGATCTAAAACCCAAATACATATATAATACTTTAAGCCTGGACTAAAAATTAAGAATATAATAAAAATAATTATTCATATACTTTCCTTTACTCTATATATAGAGGGTTACACACCACAGCTATCCATCTTAGACCGAGTTTCCTCATACGAATACCGCGTTCTCGCTCGCGTAATGACCTATTTAGATAACGAAATGTTTATTTGCGTGAATATAATATGCTTTTACCCTTTGATATGGCGTTGTGAGTTTATTATATAAATCATAGTTTTTTTACTATGAATTTTTATGGAGCTTTTTGGATTCTGTGGATATTTTTGGCGCTTTTAAAGCTTATATTAGGTTTGGCTTTAAGATAATACTTCTATATGCATACTTATATAATAATAAGTAAACCTTATTAGTTATTATCACATCTATAAAAGAAAGTCGCCATTGAGCGTCTAAAAGAACGTTGAAGAGAGTACGTGGAGGTTAAAGAACAATTTTTGATGCGGTTTTTACTATTGTTAGGTTTCTCCACATATATTATAATCAGTAATCTATTCTCTAGCACCTACAGGAGCTATGTTGAAAGAAATTCTTAGTCAAGTCGGTATAAAGACTATTTATTATTGTTTTATTGATGTTCACAAACTATTATAAATATGTACCGCTGACAAACAAACCAATATATGATATACGTATTGCGTTTGTATAAAAGAATATTTTTACACCAGTTATTTTACAAGTCATTTTACATCATCTGTACTTCTAAAATAAAAATTATATTCATTGATAAAGTATTATACAGCTTTATTACAATCATTTCATAACAATAGAAAAAGCCTTCAAATATTCGTATATACAT
The DNA here is from genome assembly GCA_905231865.2 of Boloria selene. Taxonomy (NCBI): domain Eukaryota; kingdom Metazoa; phylum Arthropoda; class Insecta; order Lepidoptera; family Nymphalidae; genus Boloria; species Boloria selene. The sequence continues at coordinate 6,436,204 of HG993156.1, forward strand.
AAAAATTTTAACACAATATAAGCTAGAATTTTTAACCCCTAAACACATGTAGCAAATTCGAAACAGTTCCGCTATATCGAGGGTGGTAACAACCCCGCAATTTAACACTGTCGTCGGCAGTTCTTGAAAAATGTCACTTAAATTCCCGCTAATATCGCACACGAGATATTTCATTGTGTTAACTCGTTACATTAGCGAGCGATGTATTTATTGAGCTTTATTTCAGTTTCGTTTTATTTAACTGTATGGGAAGATTCAGATTATTATTCTACTCTATTAGGACCTGTTCGCAATTTTATAGTTTCTATCAAATCAAAATATTTTATTCGGCGTAACAATTGTTACAATTTCTCACTGAACGTCATGAGTCTACCACCAGTTCGGAAAGAAGAAACATCTGATCTGAGAAGATCTGGCGAACGAAACTCAGAAACTATAGAAACTATAGTATATGTATTGATGTATCATGTATATACTTACTTATAAATACATAATTTTTTGTATATAAATAAATATTATATTTGATATAACTTATAAAATATTCCTTTTTATCGTAAGAAAATAATAAGATTTCATCTTATACATGCCGATTCTTTATAAGTAGGATATTTTCTTAAGTCAGTCTAAACGTATGTTTGAATAAGAAGGCATGGTCGGTTCAATACTTACACTAATATTACAAAAAAAGTTTGTATGTAACTATGACGTGTAAAAGAACTGATCGATTCTGAATCTGAATGCTCTTTCACTAATTGAAAGCTATATTACCGCCGAGCTTTTACTTATTATCAATGCTAATTTTACAACAGTTAAATTAGTTAATAGGTCCTCAAAAAATGTTAATAAAATCCCAAATCTAACTAAAACACTTAGCTAATTCAATAATCAATACCAAACAAAAGAAAAATTTTTGAAATCGGCCCACAGACGGCGGAGAAATCGGTGAACATGCATAAAAAAAATTATATATACAACGGAACATATAACCTCCTCCTTTTTTGAAGTCGGTTAATAAAAATAGAAACAATCTCATCATTATAATTTTTTAGTATATAAATACACTACATATATAAAATTTTATATACGTCTGTATATATCCCATACATAGGTACTAATTTTAACAATAGAGAATATAAAATTTTTATGATTCCCTAAGGATAAGTATTGACGCAAACAAGTATACGTTAGATCGTTATAATAACAAATGACTTATAAGTTATGCCTAAATGGTCCACTTGGAACTACTTTGCGAAGTTTTAACCGACTTTAGTATATTACGTATCTTTAACTACACTTAACACTTGCGTTAATAGAAAGAAATGTTGGTAGTAATAACGAAAGTCAATAATATTTACGACTAGCCCTAGCTTTAAGACCAAAGAGTAGCCTAGATCCAGGTCAAAGTCCATTTTTGTACTAGATTTCATCCATCTTTTTAGACGTTTATCAAAATTATAAACATACATACGTCCACACTTACAATTTATAATAGTAGTTTTATAGATATAACAAAAGGGCAAAATTAAAGAATTTATTAAAACTTAAACCTACAAAAATATTATTTATTGCAGTGTATTATTTGATCTATGACAAAGAATTCTATACAATTATTAGAATTATAAAACTTTACACAGAAAATATTACTTTTTATATAAAAGTCTTCTTCTTAACATTTTTCTTTATTTTTAAGATATCGTATACTTTAACTTTTAATCATAATTTAAGTAACAATCTAAAAATATACAGTAAGCTTTTTATTGTGTTGTAGCAAAAAGAAAAGTTTCGAAGTACTTTATTTAACTTGTCTAAGCACTCTGAATCGAATTTGATTCGAATTTCCATTAAAATTTGTATTGAACAAAGAAGTTAATGGTATGTTTTTGGAAACCGCGTAGAACTTATATTATCGTAGGTACTAGCCAGACACCCTTGCATCACTCGAATTCGTTTCTAAATAAGTTTTTATTTTTTGAGCGGAACCCTAAATCTTTTTCTAAAATAAAAGTAAGCCTAAGTTTCTCTTTATAACATCAGTTATCTGCCAGTAAAACTGTCTTGCTAGGCATGGCCTCCCCAATAAGTCCACGCTCGTTGGCTGGGAGAATTTACTTGTTTATTTGAAAGCTAGGTCCTCTCAGATATGCAGGTTTCCTCGCGATGTTTTCCTTCACCTTAAGACAAGCTGTAATCAAGTTGAAACTAAATCGCACATTAAAAAATCAGAGGTGCAAGACCCGGATTTGAACCCGCTTCACTCGGTTACTCAAACTAGCGCGTACTTCTGAGATACCGCTGCCTTATAATCGAATATATAATCTTATATTATTATATAACTCAAAAAGAATAGTATAGAAGAAAAAACAACATCAGTCAATTAGTTAAATATTTTAACAATTAATAGCAGCAGTTAAAGAAAATATAACTAGATTGTAGCAGTTAAGGGAAGTTTGTGACAAATATTTGTGCGCAACAAAAGTTTTGGTAACAAAATGAGAATAAACTCATTATAGTAACTTCGCTGACAGCTCGTCAAATCTGTATTTCATGACAAGTTCATAGGCAAGCTTGAATAATTGTGGATCTTGTTTCTTCCTTATCACGTTTGGCGCAGTTCGTAGTGACCCTACTTTCGCTAGTCACGGGTTCGATTCCCGCTGGGACTTCATTTGGTATGCTTATATTTATCATATGCATGTAATTAAAACTTATATATGTAGTATATCAACTATGTGGTATCCGTAACACAAGCTTCCTTCATAGCTTAACACGAAACTAGATGGCGCTGTGTGTAATAATGTCCAATGTTCATACTTAAACGCAATACCTTCAAAATTAATAAATAAATTAAACTAATATTTGACTGCATTTGAGATATTCTAACGCAGCATTTAACTTATATAACCCAAATTAATAGTAAATGGCGTAAGTAGGTCTTTTAATATAAACGTCCCTAGGTACATTTTCAGCAAAATCTTATTCTATTCTCACATAAGAATAAGAGAGAGAGAGAGAGAGAGAGAGAGTAAAGTTACTGATTTTAACATCAGCTATCTGATGTTAAAAGTTTCGGATATTGACTTTAACATACAGGCACAACAAACCGACAGACAAAAATTCTAAAAAGTTGCGTGTTTTATATATACCTACTGTATATATTTACATTTACATTAAGTAAAAAGTTTTATTTTAATACTAGCGACTCGCCCTCGCTTCGCTCGGGCTCTTCCCTAGATTTAGCACAGGCAAACCCGCGAGATCCGGTAGTTATGCATATAAACCTTCCTCTTGAATCACTCTATCTATTAAAAAAAACCGCATCAAAATCCGTTGCGTAGTTTTAAAGATTTAAGCATACAAAGGGATATAGGGACAGAAAAAGCGACTTTGTTTTATACTATGTAGTGATTATAAACAGACACTTTTATTTCATTTATCTGTATATATAATATACATATTATTTAAATATTAATTTATTTATTATTCTAAGCTATTTTGCTACAAAATACATATATTACATAATATATTCCCACAAATCATCTCGAGGTAGTTAGTCTATTTAAATCTAAATAAAAAAGATTTATACTATACAAGTATCATTAACCTTTATAAATGTCATGTCAATAAAAACAAGTTTTATGTTTATAAAAAGTAACATATCTAATATATCTTGGTCATAGTGGCAATTTTTTATATTATTCACAATATAATTCACTAAGAATTTCGCGCAATTTCTTTGAAACCATTTATACTAGAAAAAACGTAGCAATAATTATTTTAGTCTTATAATTTTTTCATACTTTAAATTAAATTACTGCCTTACGTATTTTTAATCGGATTTAATATGTTACTACGTCATTTTTACAGTTTGGCGATTCCTACACCTTACGTTGCGAAAAAGATATATGAGCAAAAATATTACGATTTCTAGATGAAAGATAGATCTGTGCATTTATTAAAAAGAAGTGTACATATAATAAAAAGTATACCAAACAGTATACAAAGTCGGTCTTAAAGGCGATAAGCAATTTATATTTTATATAAGATGACCCGTGCCCACTTCGTTGGGCATAATGTTAATAATTCTTTTTTAGTACAGAGTGTTTAAATAATTTAAATTATTTTATTAATATTAAAAATTAAAAATTAAATTATCTATACTAATATTAAAAAAACTACTTTTTGTAACTTAAATATAAAAGTTAGACATATGCTGTCGTTGACTTTTTTGTAGGCATTTTCAAGCTCCACATCTTTTCTCTAGAACTCAAAAATATATCTTTCATAGTTAAAGCAGCGTTCGTAAGAAACGCTTTCATTCGACCGTTTTTTCTCCGATTCACTTTGCAATACGGACTACCACGTAAAAGCCTTTTTATTTTTCGGTTTTTTATATAGCCTATGACACTCAGCATTAATGTGGCTTTCTATTGGTGAAAGAATTTTTAAAATCGGTTCAGTAGATCCCGAGATCCCTTACAATTTAACAAACAAACAAACTTTACTTCTTTATAATATTAAGTATAGATATTAGTATAGATGAGAAATAATGAATAATAATATAAGTTACAAAAATATAAGAAAAGCCATGTGAACGACACATGTATACATTTGTTACATTTGTTACTTTTCCTACTTATATCAACGCTGAGACAATAACCCAATTTATCAAACAAACTCTCAACCATAAACTAAAACTTAGTTCACCTTTCAACTCTGACTTGGGGACAATCGTGACTTGATTATGCGATGTAAAAATACGAAAATAATTTCAAAATAATGATTTATTTTTAAATAAAACTTCGGAATTAATAAAATTTCGGAATTTTGAAGAAGAAGAATTGATTTTGATAATTTTGTTTCCCGACGTTTTAAATTCTTTATACATTATTATAGTTTATACAGATATCTGTATATAGTCGTCATAATCATAAGCCCTTTTTTTAACCTCCCACTGGGCCTCCCTTCAATACAAAGGCGATCAGGCCATAGTCCACAGGCTTGTAGGTTTCCTCACGATGTTTTCCTTCACCGTAAGACTAGTGGTAATCATGATAGAAATGATTCGCATATGAAAATATCAGAGGTGCGACACCCGGATTTGAACCCGCATCACTCGGTTATCCGAGCGAGCGCGTTACCGCTGGGCTACCACTGTACTGTGGGCAAGATATAGTGGCTACCAAAAAGATTACCAAATTAGTGTACCAAATAAAGATCTGTGAGAGGTTTAAAACCTTAAGTCTCGCCCGGAACCATGATCGCTATAAAGCTTTTCAAATATCGGGAATCAAAAATCGAAATGAGTTGCGTGAATCTAAGATATTATTAATAATTACTTATATTTCTTAAATAATCTACTAAAATATTTAATGTAAGTAATGTTCGAGATAAAATAATAGTACAGTTGTTCAAATTTTTATAACTGTTCTATTCTGCTACCTACTTACTATAAAGCACGTAATGCAGAGCAATTTAGTAAAATAACAAAAAACATAATATTCCATTTAAGTACTTTACACTAAGCGGTAATCAAACCCAAGTAAGTGGACTGAAAACGGCCGATAGAAAAAAAGGCACAAACTCTAACGAAAGTAACACTCGACTCAATAAAAAATCATTGAAAATTGCCTCGAGAGCTCTTAACACGACATCTGTAAGTGAAGAACGTCAACTAACCATAGTTCATTGTCACCGATGTTCAACTCTTCAATAAATAGATAAGAATAGCCCTAAAGTTAATACATATTGTGTCACACTACTTTTATAATATAATTATCTTTTCAGATTTCGTCGCGGATTTATTTGGTTTTAGGTTCTCGATGTTTCGAATGCTTTACAGCAATCGTGGATAGTCTCTCTATCTCCGATCGTCCGTCCTATAGTTTTATTTATAATCTATATTCTATACCAATATTATAAAGCTGAAGAGTTGGTTTGTTTGGTTGAACGCGCTAATCTCAGGAACTACTGGTCCTAATTGAAAAATTCTTTTTGAGTTGTATAGTCCGTTTATCTAGGTAGGCTATAGGCTATATTACATCACGCTACGACCAATAGGAACGACGCAAAAAATAAAAGAAAAATGTTGCAAAAACGAGAGAAAAATATTTCTTTTTATTTTCAGCCTTACCAGTACCTATAAGCTAGATTTATTTTAGAAAAAGAAAAAGGATTTCGCTTAAAAATGTCAGAAGATGATTTGCTAGACTTCATTCAGCACCGTTGTATATAATGTATTATTTAAAACTTTATTTATTAGAAGTAAACACAGTATAAGATCCTATAAATTATAATTTCGCTATATTCAGGAAGACTACAAGTTAGCTACAAAATGTATTGTGAGAGAAAGTGTTGATAGTCATCTACTCGATCGTAACAAGATCGTAAGCCAATTTGAGGTCTCGCGAGACAGTGCTTGTCAAAGTTTCAACGGTAATGCAAACTTCATATGAAGTTTGAAGGAGCAAGTTTCATAAATTGATAAAGCAGTGTTTAGTTTCTATTTAAATAAGTAATAGATTTAATCTTATACATAAGGATATACGTATCTTTATTATTTTCTCGACTCGTCTGGTTCAGTTGGTAGTGACCCTACTTTCTACGCCATCGGTCGCGGGTTCGAGTCCCGCTGGGGGCATTCATTTGATGAGCATGAGTTTGTACTCTAGTCATAGATGTTTATATTTATAATATAATAATAATATATGTAGTTTATCAACTATCTAGTATCCGTAACACTTGATTATATTTTAAACTAGCGAATCACCCTCGCTCGGGTTCGTATGGTATACGATACGGTTACGTTTTAACGTTTATTGTTTTTTTACGTTAAGTTTTAAACGTTTTTGACGTTTAGTGTTAATTTAAAGAAAAAATTGTTATTTTTCAGCAGTAAAAACTATCCTATAATATGCATGTAATACACATAGTTTATTACTTTCCTTTCGAATCCCACTGTCTATTGATATAAACGCGTAGTTTGTCTTTATCCTTTATTGCACTTAAAAGGTCAAACAGAAAAATACAAAAACAAAAAACTTAGTTGACAAAGGTGGACTTATCCCTATAAGAGATCTCTTCCAGTCAACCTGTGGATGTGGTAGAAGAAGAAGATGTCAGCGCGCGATATAGTGCATTATTATTTCTACAAATAATAATAATTACATACACATACATACGTTGTTTTATATTATGAAGAGATATGAATTATTAAATGCTGATGTAAACTCCATTTTGCTACAAGTTAAAATTTTTTTGTGAAATTACACGATTTTAAAATTTCAAGTACCCTCATTTTATTTAGTTAAACCTCTCAAACTGTTTTCATATATGTATTTTCTATTTCAAGTGTTTTGTTTTTATTATTTTGTTTAAATCTTTCCTTTTTTTTTGTCAACAACTTTTTATATATATATATATATATATATATTTATAATTACATGTATATTTATATAATATGAGTATATGTAAACATATAGATTAATATACTTTTTATCTCTTCATTTAAATCGCGCCCTTCTATCTTTATACTATTTCCTACACCTTTAGGTTGCCTGGAAGAGATCGCTCTTTTAGCGATAAGGCCGCCTTTTGTGCATTCCATCTTTTTTTTGTATTATCTCTCTTTTTTACTGGGTGTACAAGAATATTATTATTATTATTATTCCTGTCTCTAATTATGCATGCAGTGTTTATCTTTATAAATTGTAACGTGTGTATAAATAAATAAAGCACTTAAAATACAAAGCGAATATACCCACTAAGAGACCGTCAAAGTGATTTAAACGTAAATACATCTTAACACAATTCCTTTGTATCTGTCAACATCTTCTGAACCATACATGTTAAATCCAAATCAATTAAGTTATCTTTGCATTCACTAATTTAAATTCTAAAATAGAATGGTTAGTAATATTCAATAATCTAAACTCGATTAGTTCTAGTTAACAATGCTGAAGTTAGGAAATTCGCGAAACTGTTATTGCTTTCCGTTCAATACGATTTGAGGAATATCGCTTACATTTTACACTTCCTTTTTATTGGAGTTGAAGTCTTAATGCTCTGGAGGGTCATTTAACTATACAAATATTAATTTAATTAGTTTTTGTATCATGTCCTGTATAGTGTGCTATATTAGTAAGAACTTGTAATAAAATGACTTCACGTTTGGCGCAGCTTGCACTGATCCTACCTTCTTGCGCCAGAGGTCGCGGGTTCGAGTCCCGCTGGGGGCATTCATTTGTTAAACTCGGATGTTTGTACTCCAGTCATGGGTGCTTATATTTATTATATGTATGTATTTAAACTTATATAGTATGTAGTATATCAACTGTCTGGTGATAGCGCTGTATGTAACAATGTCCCAACATATTTATTATTATTATTTATTATGTAATTAGCTTTTATATCATGACCTGTATTAGTAAGAACTTGTAATAAAATGATTATACAACGACATATCCTCGTTACAGTGAAATTTACCAAAACATAACTGTATAAGAAGCTATTTATTACCTAATATAAAGTTGTTACCAATTTTATATAACTATTATTACTTGAGGTTTTTCTTGGATTCATTTCTATTTGAAACATCGAAAACGTTTAAAAATTAAAATTCGTAATATTTAGAAAAACTGAACAGATCCTTCAAATTCTCCCACTCGTTCTCTTATAAGAAGAAAACTCTTTTAAGATCTACAATCCTTTCAATAGAGAAAGAAACTCACAATTTATTCTACTATTACTCTGTTATAAATAAAATTTATAATATTTAATCTAGTTAAGAGTTTAGCATGAAAACTTCGCTTTTCGAGGTAAAATAGCATAGAAAATTAATTTTAACTTCCTTCCACCTTAACAAATCTAATTATACGATGCCGTGAAAGCCTTAATCTATCAAGCACCTTAGCGCCTCTCGGTAGTGCATTTATCGCTTTCATTGATCTAATGCGGTTCCTTCGGAACGTTGTAGCGAGATCATTTGCTTGACAACTTGCTGAAAAGCTAAAATAGGTTTAATGAAATCTATAGTTTATTTAAAAGTTTGTACAGATTTTCAGGATATATTTTGTATAAGTATGTAAATCTCTGAGACGTCAAATACTTTATCCCATGACCATGATTGCTGTAAAGCATTCGAAAGGTCGGGAACTAAAAATCAAAATAAATTGGCGACAAAAGCCGAAAAGATAGTTTCATTTATAAAACTTTTAAGCCTTTCAAGATTATAATTTCTTTTACTTTGAGTTTACAGGATAGATTTCTACATTGATGCACTTTTAGTTTTAATTATATAGTTATTTTCAAAGCGCGAATTTAAATAGAACGATAGTACCTGCACGATTGTATTCAAAATCAAACAAAAAGATCGACCAAAGTAAGACTAGATCCTATCTAACTTTTTACTATGAAGAATCTAATCGTAAAATCATATTGGTTTTATACAAACCAATATGATTCATATAATTTTAATAAGAAATTGCCACAAATGTACATATTCTTCGAATTAAATATCCTCTATACAAAGTTTGTTAAAAATAACATCCCTACTAATATTATAAATGTGAATGTAAGTTTGTTTGTTACGCTTTCACGCGAAATCTACTCAACCGATCATCATGAAACTTTGTACACATATTCTTGGAGGTGTTAGAAGTAACATAGGATACTTTTTATATAAAAAAAATATTTTTTACGAAAAATTAAAAAAATGTTTGTATTAACAATGGGTTGTGAAATAGCTAGAGTAATTTTGAAGAAACTTTCAGGCATCCTATAGATCAACCCAATGAGGTTGATTAGCAATTAAAAAAATAAACGCGGGCAAAGCCGCGGGTAAAGCTATATAATAAAAGAGTAATAAAAAATAGTTTGAGAAGCACTAGCCCACCATGTGTGTTCTGATTGACTGGAATTGACCACCGTCGATCGTCAGTAATCGACGCCCGTCGGCTGGCAACTTAAGTGCTTACTCAAGTGATTTACTATTAAGAATTCTCTAGAATATTGTTTGACAATTTTACTTTAATGACACTACGTTCATGATTTAAAATTGAAAATAATACACTATAATCTACACTTATAACAAAATCCTGAGTGACTACATTCAATATTTTTTGAGTAATCGTATTGAAATGTCATTATTATAGATACAAAGGCCGAAACTATAGTTCGAAATTATTTGTCTGTCGGTGATGGCATCACAAGTAAAACCACTCGATAGAGTTTGGTAGATACATACAGATAGTTGGTATAGTAGTACACTTATACAACCTTAAATACATACATATTATAAATATAAACACCCATGACTGGAGTACAAAACTTTGTGCTTCAGCGGGACTCGAACTCGCGACTGTGCAGAAAGTAGGGTCACTACTAACTGAGTTAAACTTATAGACTCATATATGTATATAAGCCATGTTTTCTCTATTTTACCAATAAACAAAATTCCGTAGTAATACACATTCCTTACCTTTACCGCTAGATATAAAGTTACCATACCTCATACTACAAAACATAATAATTTATACTTCACTAAATAAAGCTCTAAAGAATTTCATATTAAATTCAACGAAACCAATCATAAAATCCGTTATACGAGTAATGATTTTTAATAGCATCATTAGACGTTAATTCTAATCAATTTCTCATAAGAATAGTTTACGAGATGTAAGCTTTCTAAAGCGTAGGCAGCGGACAGTCGGATATATCAGAAACTTGATATGAGTACTTTACGACAATTTTATGTGTTTGTTTAAAAAGTAATAAGTATTTTTAATGTAGGCAATTTGGTATTTTGTATTTGAAATACACATTTGATGTCACACGTATTGATAAGTCGATACTTTCAATGTATTTTATTGATTATTTTAGTATGATAATCAATTTGGATTTAATTTAATGAAGTTGTACAGTTTTTTTATTAAACTTTTGATGTTCTTAGGATAGATAAATGGAAAACTAAACACTTGTAAAGAATATGTCATAACAACTTCTTATATTTAACTGTGGAATTTTGGATTTTCAGTTAATATCTAATCTTTCAGTTAATAATTCGTAAAAAGTCTAGTGCACATGTAATATGTACGATTATGTAGCCATTTTTAGCTGCTGGCTTTCGAATACTTGCAAGATTCTCTCCGATATACTTGTATAAGATTTCTTATGATATGAGAGGTGCGAGACGGGCATTTGAACCCGCTTCACTCGGTTTCTCAAGTGAGTGCGAAACCACTGGACTATCAGTGTCTTCTGAAAGTAAATCGAATCTTCCTTATAAATGAAACTATCTTTCCGAGAGAGACAGCCTGTCCTGTGACCATGATTGCTGTAAAGCATTCCAAACGTCGGAGACCAAAAATCAAAATAATTCCGCGGAAAAATCTGAAAAGACTGTTTCATTTATAATGTCAAATATTCGCGAAAACTTAAAAAAGTATTAAATCTACACTTACTACATAAAATGTAGTGTAAGCTCGTTACTCAACCACCTTGTTACTTAAACACCAGCCAGTAACATTTATAATATTTTATTCGTAATTCATCATTTCATATTTAAGCTAAGTTTTGAATTAAAAGTAAATTCCAAAACTACATGAAAAACAATCATTACAAATTTTAAATTAAAATTCATTTTCGTTTCAGATATTTCTTTTTAATTTTATATAATTAGCTTGAATCTTTTTCGTTACCATGTTTACTGTAAACCATTAGAAACTTCCACAGAAAAAAGTAAATATAAAAAATATAATGAAACCACAAAAAAACCTTTTGAAGTGTCGTTAAAGTCGTTCCTTTTTAGTCAAAGAGTAACTAATTATAAGTCAACAGTATCAAGAATCTTAATATAAAAATATATGAACCAAACATTAAGATTTACTCGTAAATGTAAAATGTAACAATGTAATACATAAATTATAAAAATAAAATATAATATTCGACGACACGGGTGGCGCAGTTTGTAGTACCCTACTTGCTGCGCCAGCGGTCGCGGGTTCGAGTCCCGCTGGGGGCATACATTTGTTGAGCACGAATGTTTGTACTCCAGTCATGGGTGTTTATATTAATAATATGTATGTATTTAAACTTATATATGTGTAGTATATCAACCATCTAGTATCCATAACACAAGGCTCATACCTTACCGTGGAACTAGATAGTGCTGTGTGTAAATGTCCCAACATATTTATTTATTTATTTAATATTTAAGTCCTAAACATAATATTTTAATGACGCGGAATTTATTTTTATTTTGAAACGAAATAATACTTTGAAACAAATTTATCATTTCTTAAAACATTTGTGCTTTATGCAGTGATTTCAATTAGCTTGAAAAATTCTGTAATTTATTGTGAAACTCTTGGCAGTAAACTTATTCAGAGTTTCACTGAATCATTGAATACGTTGAAGATTTATTTTTAGTATACAAATGTAGGTATGTATACTTTTTTAAACGTCCTAATTTTGAGCACCCCCTTAGAACGATCATATCAGGTCATAGATTGGATTCATATGGTCTTTCGACGACTTTCTAGATTATGACATGCTGTTCATCGTAATACAAGTGATAAACTATACTTAGGGCCGATTTTTCAATCCTCAGATAAACAGTTAGATAGTACTTATTAGACAGATAACAAAATATTGCATTTTTCAATCGTCAGATAGGCTCTATCTGGTCATTAACGGCCCTAACTGAGGAATAAATCTATCTGCCGCTTCAACGGCCAGATAAACGTCTATTCAATAGATACAACTAGATCCATTGATAAACATCAATGGATCGTTCGAAGTTATTTCTTCTTTTTCCAAAGTAAAATCAAAATTATGGAAATTTTCAATACTGTTGACGACCTGGCATTTGAAGAAGAGGCTAAAGTGTATGAATATTTAAATACTGAAAGGAAACAAAGAGTAATCAGACCAAGGCCCGACCAGTTTTCTATGTGGGATTCAAAAGAATTTCATCGCCATTTCCGACTTTTAAAAGAATCAGTACTATATTTGCTTACCCTAATAAGTGATAAAATTAAGCACGATTTCCACAATATATCTGTACTTGTCGACTAGACTAACTAGCAATTCTACTTCGACAGTATTGAAATTAGCAGCGCGCTCTCTTTTCTTTGTTTTCATTATTATCAAAATAATAACGAATCACTAACAATAAATCAAACTACAAAATCACCACACTGGCACACACGAGAAATTTTAATAACAGAACCTGTTTCTATGGAGCATCCCGTCCATCTGTTAAACAGATGCGCGGGATGCACTATAGAAAATATTTATTTATTTAAAAGTCAAACAAACGAATGTCAATGCATTGGCTATCCTCTTCTAACACATAATACACCGTATGCGTGTATCACGCTCCCACAATATTGCAGTGAAGTTAGCAACTAAAATCCACAGATAACTATTCGCTTGCTATCTGGCCATTGAAAAATGCAACAATTTTATTTGTCCTTTTAACAGTCAGTTAAGTTAATTCGCTAGTTAGTTATTCGTTCAGTTATTCGATGATTGAACAATCGGACCTTAATATTATAAAGCTGAAGAGTTTGTTTGTTTGTTTGTTTGTTTTTTTGGTTGAACGCGCCAATCTCAGGAACTACTGGTTCGATTTCAAAAATTATTTTTGTGTTGGATAGTCCGTTTATCGAGGAAGACTATAGGCTATATTACATCACGCTGCGACTAATACGAGCGAAGCATCAATGAAAAATGTTACAAAAACGGGAAGGGAGTTATTCTGCGAAGTACCATACCGCGCGACTCAGAAAGAATTTGGTTTCCGGTCATTAAAACGCGTGTGAAGCCGCGGGAAATACTAGTCATGTTTTTATTTGCATATGAAAATATTAGAGGTGCGAGACCCGGACTTTCAACCCGTTTCACTCAATTTCCCGCACGTTGCCACTGAGCTACCACTACACATTCATAATAGAACGGTGATAATAATAGGCATTATACTCCGTAGATTTACCATATAAAACGAAAACCACAGCTTTTTACCCAACCAATATCATATATGAACCGCGCGACAACCGAATTTGTTTAAAATTCCGCTCAAATATATGAAATGATTTAATAAGCACCGCAATTAAGTTAAAGGCAAAAAGTGTGCTGATTTTCGGAGAGGCCACGGCATTATGTATACCGCTAATTTGCCATTCAAATTGAAATGGGTTGTCAGCATACGCCATATAGACCTATTAAATAATTAATAATGCAGGCAACCGATTAAAAGTTATAAAATACTTCAATAATTACGTTATTATATAATACTTGCGATAATCTCGAAATCGATATCGAATAGGCCATATGTGTAGAGAATATCCATCTATTCGCGTTAGTTTAACCTATCATATCATATTTATATGGAGATTTCACTACATAGTATAAAACAAAGTCGCTTCCCGCTGTCTGTCTGTTCCTATGTATTGTTAACTTCCATGTATTTAATGGATAATGAATATGGACTGGTATTGACTATTTTTATTCTATTATCAATTTACTTTATTGGGAGTTGTATTCACTACTTGAGGGCGCTGTAAAATGGGTGGGATAAGGTTTCATAAGTTCTGTTTAATCGGTGAGTGACACATTTCGATTCATTACTTCGGACAAAAATCCTGGTAATATTTGCTGTGGGATATATAATTATAATAAGAATAGAAGAATACATATTATTTAATGTGTAATAACGTGTAATTGGAAGACCATCCTGTCGCAGAGTTTACAGTATGTTTAGATCTTTAAAATTACGTAACGGATTTTGATGCGGTTTTTTTAGTGGATAGAGTGATTCAAGAGGAAGTTTTATATGTATAACACAGACAACAACGAATAAATAATAACATTTAAAGTACTTTATAAGTATAATTCTAACAAGATTATCACTTGTCTTACGGAGAAGGAAAACATCGTGAGAAAGCCTGCATATCTGAGAGTGAAGTGACACGTGAATGAACATGGCCTATTCCCTCTCTTAATGAAGGTGGGCATAAGCCAGCAGTGGCATGTTAAAAAGGGCTAATTACAGATAAATACATAAAACTATTGCTTAATGTTGTTTATTTAATCTTTTAGCTCTTTCCTCTACATTATTTAACTACGAGTACATACGTACAAAATATATCGTATCACGAATAGCTATATAAAAAATAATTTAATGCAAACCAATTGAATAGATTATGGAGGTTCTATAGGAGGACGGTATCTTGATCCTCCCCATGCCCAAGGGCTATGATGGACAGTAATGTAAACCAATGAAACTTGACCGTCGCCTTTTATGGGGGCGTTTAGTACTTAGATATATTTTACTATCGATATAAATTTTTATAGTTTTAGCTCTATGATTTCTAAGTGAATCTTTGTGTAGTATGATGAAAATATGTATTTCCTGTCTGTTTGTACGATTTGTTATTTTTAAATTTAAAAATAAAATATACCCGTTAAATCAAAAGCTAGCTCAAATCTTGGCTCGCACTTTTTATGTGCGAATTATTTTAACATGATAGATAACAGTTTGGGTGAGAAAATATCAGGCACCTGTATATCCAAGTGTAAAGAGACTCGTGAAGTCCACCAACTCACTTGTAACTTGATTTTTTCTTTTTCTATTTTTTTAAGGGTGGCCTGTTGCCCAGCAATGAGCTGTCAAAATAGACTAGGCAGACCTTATACGCCAATATAATGTGAAAATATATCTATGGTCTAAGAGCCGGTGGAAGATCAATTTGCACTTTCAGATAGGCAAGTAATTATAGGCATATTTGCTTATAAATTATATTCGATAAAAAATATGTCTCATCTGGTTATCAGATCGGTGAAGGTCGATCTTCCACGGTCTCCTCTACTATAGGAAAAGTATAAAATGGCATAAAACACATCTGAACTCATCGTTATTATTAAATTCAAGTAATTAAAATAAACTTCTAATAAATGTAAATATTTATTGCTTTATTGCTTTTAATGTTGAGACCCCCCGCGAATGAATAGATAATAGAATAGAGCAATATGTAACTTAATAAGTAAGAAATAAAAATATTTTATTTCAGTAGCCTTTTCTCGTTTGTTTTTAATCGTTTTTTTAATACATAAATATGACATTGATTTAAAAAAAATGACCACATTTTTGGTTAAGTATAAACTTGCCTTATGTTACTTATAATATTAGATACTTATGTTTTAACTTAAATAAACCTACATTATGTTCAAATTTATTATGTAATTCCACATGCAAGAATCGAACTGGCTATCTTTGAATCAATACACTCGAACATATATCATACATCATGCCTATACTTATTACGAAGTTAATAATAAATGACTTCACTTATGATATAGTTGTAAGAATTCGATGACTTTTCTTAATTTATTAAAACAAGGCAATTTATTACAAACATTAAACTTGTAGATGGGATCATATATTAAGTTATATAAACAAACGAGATTTTTTTAATTAGAAAACGATGAGTTATTATTCAAATTGCTTTAAATAATACTCTAGGGTTTTCCCACGAATCTGCTTACAGATTTGAATGATTTTTGTAAAAAATATTGTTTTATTTCCCTGACTGCTTAACAATTAATTTAATATTGGATCTCACACTTCTATTTTAATGTTTACTATTATCAACATTATAAAGGCTTTGAAAATTAGTAAAAATTAGCACTAATAAATCTAATATCTGAGAGAACCTAAAGAGTCTGCGAAACGTGAGTGAATACCGTTAATCCGCTTTGACTATTCCCTTTCGTACTGAATCCCATCCCCAACTTTGGGACGTAAAAAGGGCTAAATTATGTATGTAAAATAGAAAAAAAAACGTTTAGTGACTGATTACTTATCTTCTTTACAATATTAAGTGTAATAACATTTTACAGCCGAGTGAATCTGATGACAGAAACTATTTGCTTCAAGCAGATTCGAACCGACGATCACAGGCATATAAGCCAATATAATAATATTATAAACAGCGATCAAGCACTGACGATTTCAAAGGACTGATGGAATGTATAAGCTAACACTCACGCCCAATTTATATTGTGATGAATAATAGCCGTTACGAATGCCTTTAAAATGCTGCTGGTCACCCATCTAGCAATAAATCGTATCGACGTAGCATGTGTTGTATAGTATTCCGGCTATTTCTATCGACCATATCATAACTTTATCTACATATCAACTGTCAGCGCAAAAATACTCCAAACCACACTTATAAATTGATTTTTAAATGTGAGATTTCAACACAGTATAACTTATGTAAGTATATTATGTAATTTTCGATATATTCAATAGACTAATATAACATTTACATTTTAATCTCCACATCTGTACGTACGTAAAGTAGTTACAGCTATTGATTTTGAAGGAAAAAATATGAAGCTATTTCTTTTCGAGTATGTATGTAGTATGTAATAGGTGAATGATAATAAAAAACCAGTAAGAAGCACCTATTATCTATTCTAAAAGTTTATAATATTGATTGAGATTAAAACAATTTTCAAAAGCTCTTACACCGCTATCGCTAAAATGTAGTGGATAATGGGGCTAGCATATTCAGTATTTCGAATAACGACTAAGGCTCAGTTCAATAATATTTGCAGACCACATCAGCAATATTAACAGCTCCTAATGTACTAATAATCACACATCGCGTCAATATGTGTTTTGTATTATATCCCCTAAGGTACCTTGTATCCAGAATATTTAACATAACATTATGTCCCAAAAACAACCGTAAAAGAGGAAAAGGGGCAAAATATAACACTTTAAGTATAACTATAATTTTAGAATAAGTAATGAAGCATAAAAATTAGCAATATTAGTATTCTAAGCTACTGTAGCGCAATATTTTTTTATTGTTCCAAATAATAAATCATATAATTTTAATAGACACCGTTTGTTACCACCTCCCTCGTAATCATGTTAACTGTAAAATATTCAAACAAAAAATCACAAAAAGGACATAATTTTATTTAAAATATCAAACATATGAGTAAATCAAAGACAGTATCTAAACAATAAAAGAAAAATATTATATGAGGAGAAATGTGTCGAATCCTGTCATTGAAAATTATGATACATAGTGTAAAATTTCTATTTATTAGAATGTCACACCAAAGGGCTGCGACACAAAGACATACATCACTGCGGCCATATTCAGTTACAAAATGCACGTATTGTCGTCATATTTGTATAGGGTTGTCGAAAATGGAACCAAATTTTACACCTGTATAGTGTATACACTATTCACACTCCCCGTAGAGATTGAGTATATTGGCCTATTACTTATCTTGTGGGGCCATTTTGTACTGTTGACTCGAGAAATGGTTACCTCGTATCGGGAATGGTTGTATGAAGCTATTTTATTGCCTATTTCAAAAGAAATATTCGGTCGCTTACTTTTTATTTCGAGGCGTATGATTTTTATAAATAGCTTTATTAAGAATTGTATTAAATCGTGATGGAATTTACGGTTAGTTTTAGGTGTTCTTAACTAAAAATAAAAAAACGTAAGCCGGTATGTAAACATCGCTGATTTTATTTATAAAAGATGCGTTGTGATTAGTCTCTATTTATTTCAGAACAAATACAAAGCCTGTCAAACTGGCAAGCAACGGCCTCTTGGTACAACAAGAAAGATGGCTAAAGTGAACCAACACTCTCGTAATTTACTCTAAAAGAAAATATATTCATTTCTCAGAAATAGAATAATAAATATAATAAAGTCGAATCTTATTTAGAGAATTATTTCACTACATTAGTACAAGAAGTCGGAACAGACAATCAAATAAAACAATTCAATAAATTCCAGTAAGTATTCGGCTAATAAAAGCATTAGTCCGCTTTGACAAACGTGGAAATTGTATTATTTGGTCCCCCATTTCTCTTTTCACGGTGGGAACGATATGGCGTTCACGGTTCATGGTATACTGGTCGTTTTCTACGTTTTTCTACATAATACGATACCAAGTTGATATATGGGAGGGAATTTTATTTAATATCGGATTATTGATTTATGAGTTGAGTACGCGTGCCCCATATACCCGCGCCTCCCCTTAAATTGTGTTTAGTGACGTGTCGCCATGAATGCCGACATAATTTACGTGTATTGTTGTTTAGGTATCGTGCTTTATTGCCTGGAATCCGAAATATTGTTGGCTTAGAAATGTGTTTGATATTTAAAGAAATATTCGAACGATGTTAATAAAGTTTATGGTGGTATTTATCTAGAGTATATTCTATACTTAGCTTTTTTCAAAATTTCTATCATATATTCTCTATAATAAAAAGGATAATGTGGTAAAGCGTGAGTGTTTAAGCTATTCTAGAAAATATCTTACTAAAAATATAACTGCTGATCTAATTTTCAAGTTTCAACGACAAAAAAACGAAAAACCATAGTAATTATACAAATTTCCAAAAGCAGTACGCTTCAGCCATTTTCCTTCTTGCAGTACTATCTGCATAAAGACAATAGCAGACTATAAAAATAAAGTATTACGACCAAAACACGCCACACAATATCCAAGCACCGAAGTTTCAGAACAATTACTATATAAGTACATAATTATTACATACATAATTAAAACATCTTATGAGTCGTTATTACTAAATTACCAAGACTGGAGAATAATATTGAGTATATAAAGACATAATATATATTATTTAATCTACGGTTTAGGTTGTTTGATAAACCATGTTTCTCCTAACACTTAATTTACGTACGTAGTATAGAGAATACTTTTAATATATATGTACAGGTATTTATTTATTTATTTGTTTGTTTGTTGTGCTACATTAGTTTTAAAACTGTGTCGCAGTTATTAACGCCCACCTCTCCAGCAATCAGTATGTCTGTTCAACACTTACAGATTTAAATCTTAACTTGTCTATTGTATTTAAGACATATAAGTATATATAAAAAATAACAAAATTCTTAGGCAAAACAATATTTAGCTGTTCAGTAAATTGAAAATTCCTTGCTTTAGTGGTGTAACTTCAACCCTAACTTACATTGACATTTTGACGTATGACGTCTTCAGTAAATTAAGCAACTACCTACGCTGATCGCTACCCACGCTGATGTCTCTCAAAATTGCTTAGATTCTATAACAATATTTTAAATATTAAGTATGCCTTAAATTGTTAGCTTCATAAATAAATAAAATGTATAAAGGTCTCCCCTTTAACTTTTTAACTTTTGAGAGGTTAACTTCTGAGAGCTTGTAATTCGGCCTAGTTTAGACATAACTTTACTTAAGCAAAGTACTAATTATATACTTTTTAAGACAAATGTTTTGTAAACCTTTTGTATTGAAGTTAATTAAGACATTATTTATTATATTATACCACAGTCATACTAGCTATATAGCTATTCACCCTCGCTCCGTTAGAGTTCAGTACGTTTTGGAGGTTAGGTAAAATCTATAATTCCTTAAGGATGAAATATATGCCCGCAGTAGGGGTGTCCTATATTTTGACCCGGATAACTATTATTATATACCAAGTTTTATCAAAATCTGTACTGTAATTATCTCATGATGCGATCCCAGACAGATAGACCGACACACAAAAACTAAAATACAGATATAACTATTCTAAAAACTATAGATTATACTTCTGTATCTAATACGTACAGATTCGACTAAGAATGTTATTATATGTATATACTAGCCTTTCCCGCGGCTCCACTCGCGTTCTAAACTGAAAATCAAAAGAAATATTTTTCTCCCGTTTTTTGCAACGTTTTTTATTGATACTCCGCTCCTATTGGTCGTAGCGTGATATAGCCTATAACCTTCTTCGATAAACGGACTACAAAACACGAAAGAATTTTTCAATTCGAACCAGTAGTTCCTGAGATTATCACGTTCAACCAAACGAACAAACAAACTCTTCAACTTTATGATATTAGTATATATTAATAACCACTGTACCATCTCGACTGGGGCATAATATTTTCTTAATACCTTGGTAGAGACTAAAACGAGTCCTGAGTCATTTCCCCGATCCGGTTAAATGTCGCTTTATATGCTAATTTTGAGACTGACAAAAAATATATTTTATGGCCTCGGGAGACAAAATCTTAATTCAACCACTAACCCGTTTTACCTTGATTTACTTACTTTTTACAACAAAGTTTAAAAGAACTGCTATTATTCAGGGCTCTTGCTCAAATTAATTACGGCAAATGTCGTTTTTATAACATTGTTTGGAACTGGGTTAAATAAATCTCTTCGAGTTCTATTTAATAAATATATTGGCACAAGATGTTTGGTCAATACTAATATTTGTTTGGAACCAGCTGTAAGATGACTTCTTTTTAATTTAGCAACTTTTATTCTTTTAAGCTTGTAATTCTTAAACTTGTATTCGTTATAATGAGTTTTTCTTTGTATATATTTTGTAAATAATATTAGAATGAGATAAAGTTAAAGTTGTCGGCTCTTTTTTAGTTCGATGTAAATGTATTTACTGACAGGAATCACAATAATTATAATATATTAAAGTATATAATATAATAATGCTGTAATTTTACAGGTAGTTTGGTAGGAACATAGACAAATGAAAATTAGTTTTAGTAGTTACTTTCTACTGTAAATCGAAATATACTTCAATTCTATTTAAATATATGTATGTACAATACACGATTAATTCAATCATGAAACTGTTAAATGTACAAACTTACTATATAATGCTTACTGTCAAGTCTTTATATTATATAGTTTATAAAAAATGCTTTCAGAACTTCACATATAAAATCAACTCCAGACCTAGCCCTTATAAAAACTCTCTACTCTCTACACATGCTAAAAACTTTTCAATATCACTTATTTACCGATCGTTTAATATCGTACCTTATTACAATGTACTAAGCTATACTTAATCGCGCAAACAGATTTGCTTTTGCAATTTAAACTCTATTACAAGAGTGTAGAGTCTTTATAATGTATGTAGAGTTCAAGGACAAACTTCAGGTGTTCAAAACCAAGGGTATGTTAATCAGGCGATAAATATGGGTGATACTTTCTTTGAAATAGGGTTCGGATTTACGATTCGGGACAGTGGTTTAGAGATAAACGGAAAAATCGTTATTCTGTTTTTATCTTCATAATGAGATATGGGGCGGAGCTTTTTAAATATTTAATTTAAGCTTTGCCTTTAAAGCTTTGCAACCATCTTTGTGTGTTCTTCATTAACTTTTCGTTACATATGTTACTGAAGCATAATATTATAAATTGTACCTAATATTGATTTGAAAAAAGGGCTCAAAAAAACAAACTAATGAATATCTTTTTGATATTTAAAATATTGAAAATCAATGCGTTAAAATAAATGTAAAAAAGATCCATTTTATCCAATTCTTTGGAGCCGTTTCCGATACACTTGTATCTACATACATATATATACTCATACAATAATTGTTTATTTAATATTATATATTATTACCTTCTAGACGCGTCTTTGCGTGGTAAATATTGGATACTAGTAAACTAACCTCGTTTCATTCGCGTCCCTAAATACCTTTTGTATACAGACAGTACAAAAGTGTTTTTTTTTATTATTTCAAGTGTAATGTAGCTTACTGAAACAATGATTAACAGTTCGTAGCATCACTCTTAAAGGTCAATACAATAGAAAATAAAATATAAAAAATATTTGCTTATCATGGGAATCGAACATGCGACAACTACTTTACTATTGTACTTTCCCTGATTTTAAGTTAAACTCAATTATTTGTTCTAACACAACACTACTAGTGTTGACTGTTTCTTAACAATGTATTTAGTTGTCATGAATATTAAACATCTCACCTTGCGAGTTTATCAGGGAGAAACGTTACATCTACATATTTGCATGGCTTTTAACATGTATCGCAGATGTGCTTGACTGGGACGTGTTTATATGGAAATTGTGTTGAAACGTATTGAATTTTTGCTTTTAACATAACAAAAGCCGAAAACATCCTCGCGTTATGATCTTGATAACATCGTCATTCAATTTTATGTGCTAATCTGATTGTTAAAAATACATATATATCTACACAACACGTTGATTTCTTTTTTGTTTCTCTGACAAATATTAAACTTGAAACACAAGGATTGATCGTAAATGTCTAAATATTCTTTATTTCTTATCAAAGTTTATAAATTATATATTTGCTGCTGTGAGAAATTTTTCAACCACTTCCATCCCTTTAATTTTAAATCAAAGCATCCTACGTCCTTCTCGAAAGTCCCATTCCTCCCTAGATAGCATCAAAATATGAAAACGTAACCGCCAGACAGAGCTACACGCGAATTTATAATATTTATACAGTTTTCAAACAAAATAATGCCACAAATTACCTTTTTACCGCACAATTTTTCTATAAAACGGTATTATTTCGTACAAAAAATCATATAGCAGTATAATCACTTCACATCAAATTAGGGAAAACAAACGCGGTAACAACGTATGTTATTGATACGCCCGCCAGCGCACAGAACGAAACATTACAATAATTGGTATGGGAGAAGAAAATATTTGAATATAACATTTTGTTTATTCGAATGAATTGTTAACCGAAATTTCTACTATATATTTATGTATGTATATCGGTTGATATATATGAATAAGGTATGTAATAAATTCTGGTTCATTTCTAGTTAAAATAATAAATAAATAAATATGTTGAAACATAATTACAACAGCACCGTTGTAAGCAAGTAAGTTAAGTAGTTCCGTTGTAAGCTACAAGGCTAGAGTTACGGATACGAGATATTTGATAAACTACACATATATATATTTTAAATACATATTATAAATATAACTCATGACTGGAGTACAAACTGATTTGATTTGATTTGATTCGTGCTCAACAAATGAATGCCCCCAGAGGGACTCAAACCTGCGACCGCTGGCGCAGTAAGTAGGGTAACTACCAACTGAGCTAAACGTGTCATCAAATATATGCTAAAAATACGTCTATACTCTATATAAGGTCGTATTTCTAAAAACCAGCATAGTGTATTAAATTTTTTAATAATCCCCAAAACCAAGTACAAAAGCATACAAAGATATAATTAGAATAATTCTTTAAAAGAACTATTCGTACGTCGCCATCTAGTTCAAATATTGAACGTACGCAAACATAACCATTAACACCTTCTGTTAAGGTTTAAGATCCTCTAACTGTATAGAAACATAAAGAAAATTTACAACTACCCTCATAAGTGAAACGTCTTAACCGCATGAGGTATGAGGTCAATCTTTATTCATATGGGACTCGGACCGTACATTTTCAACTGAATTATTTGTCTAAATAAAATTTATGGCCTGCACTATTGGAACGACAGGATATTTCTGTTGCATTTTACGGATAGTGTGCATATAAAGTTGTTGGAATACAGATTTGTAGAGTAATATCTATTCATTTTATGTATATAAAAATATGCCCATATGTAAAAAAGATGTGTTTGTATGTTAAGGGCTCGAAACGGGCTCTCCAAAAGGGCTCGAGCGATTTTAATGATATTTTCAGGCAATCTTTACAATAAGCCTAGCGGGTAATTCAGTGAAGTGTTATTAGTAGTATGAACACGAGCAAAGCTGCGGGGACTCCTAGTATATCTATAAATAAAATGGAATTGTATATTTTTTTAAACTCATTTGATTATTTAAAAAAAACGTCAACACTACAGTTATTATTCCAAAAAAATTAAATAAATAAATAAATATGTTGGGACATTTACACACAGCACTATCTAGTTCCACGGTAAGGTACGAGCCTTGTGTTATGGATACTAGATGGTTGATATCCTACACATATAAGTTTAAATACATACATATTATAAATATAAACACCCATGACTAGAGTAAAAACAAAAAACAAAATGCTCAACAAATGAATGCCCCCAGCGGGACTCGAACCCGCGACTGTTGGCGCAGAAAGTAGGGTCACTACACACTGAGCCAAACGTGTCGTCAAATTTTGCTACTTTAGTATACCAGCAGACGACAACGGGTTTGATTCCCTCCGGACTTCCCTAAGTACATTAATGTTATCATTATAATTAGTAAAGTGACACCCGTTTCCATCTTTGAAGGTAATTTACCTATTATCATTCTGAGAGCTTAGAGAATTAAACAATTAGCTTGTTAAAACAGAGACGAAATTATTTCTATTGTTTACTTGACCGTTACAGATTATATAAAGGACCAAGACTTTATTTATTTTAATAGTGTTTTCATCTTAGCCTACTTAAGGCAAATAAAAAAATATATAATTACTCCCTGAACGACAGTTTTTTGTGTTACCTTTTCTTTAATATTAGTACAAAATATTTATTTTTTATATTTCCCTCTTTAGTTCGTCGTTTTAACTTTGAGTGTCATCATCATTTTTTTTTCTGATATTTTCTATCATTTTTCTATCATGATTACCACTTGTCTTACGGTGAAGGAAAACATCGTGAGGAAACCTGCGTATCTTAGACACGTAAATGGTCTTCGAAAACATAGCAAGTTTTTCGAAAGACATGTGAAGTCCACCAAACGCACTGGGCCAGCGCGGTGGACTAAGGCTCAGGCTTTCTTCCCTCTCGTACTGAGGGAGGTCCATGCCCAGCAGTGGGACGTTAAAAAAGGGCTGATGATGATGAAATATTTTGCTGCAATAAAAAGTATCCCAAATGTTGACGCGAATAACCAGCTATCGTCATAAATGTCATCAAAATCAGTCTCGTGGTATCTGGTTTCTTATGGTGCGATCACAGACAGACAAACACAAAAAATGGAAAAACTACAACCAACTAAATCTTGCCATTAATAACGACTATATTTAATTAGATTTTCCAAAAAATATTAAAAACATTATATATATTCGACTTAATAAGAATTTTTATATGTGTAGATGTTAAACACACTGTAGCTAGCTACATAATTTGCATTGACGTAAGCAACGTTGGCTGATGTCATTTTATATTACGATACAATATCAACTAAAATCCTTAACACTCAATAACTAACAACGGTTATCCTAATACCTGAGATAGGGATTCTATTCTTATTTGAAGCAAATTTTAAATATATTTAAGCAGTTTGCTTACGCCAAATGAGCAAAAAACTCAACATTAAAGGGCAATAGAAGTACCTATTACATATCAAAGTCCCTAAAAACGAAACAATTTAATTTACCCTAAGATAAAAATCGAAAGGTACACAAAAACTCAAGTTACATTTCAGACGCTACACAAAATTACAGGACAGGCTTTTTGAATGAAGAATTTTCAGGGAATCCTTTGAACCTAAAAAAATTCAGGTAACAAAAGAGTTCCGTACTTTGGGTACGGAACTGCCTTCAAACATATTCATATAAAAAATCGTATTACAATACAGAAATAGAAACTATTTTTAATATTGTTTGCAAAATTTATGTCACTTTGCTTTTAACAGTAACAGCCATTGCTTGTTTTTTGCCATTTTCAAATACATTGGACAGTTTTGGCTATAAAAAGTAACAAAAATTGTCCACTGACACCAGTTAAAAGTATATTTTAGGTTTTACAATTTTACGTTTCATGTGTCTAGACTATAGCCAAATTAAAATTCTGTAAACTAAAAATTTTCAGAAAATATTATTGAAATAGTCATTATTATATTATAAACAGAGACCGAATAGAACTTTTCTCTGTCTGGGTATTGATTACAATAAAACCAATTTACATATTTTGATAAAAGTTTGAATAATAATAGTTGGTTTTTCGGGTCAATAAATAGTGTTTGTTACTGCGGGAAAATATATTATCTCTGAGTTTATACTAACCGTTAAAACGTAGCTAGGGATGAGCCCAAGCGAAGCGAAAACAGTTAACTAAAATGTATGTATTTAAAGTTATATATGTGTAGTATTAACTGTTTTCCGTAACACAAGCCTCGTAGCTTACCTAAAACCAGATGGCGCTGTGTAATGTCCCAACATAATGACTTGATTATCACCATACTTTCTATACTTCTATTGTAAAATCAATACTTACAAGTTAAAACTAAATTACATAAGAATATCTTGCATAACCGATACCAAGAATAATGACTGTACAACATGATTTTGAACATAAAATCCATTAGTTATTAAGCCATGTCATAATTTAACAAAGACAACTTACTATAATACAACACATTCAATAAATCATCGACGAACGCACATCCCATACTATATTTATATGACGCAAGACAAAAGTGAAAGGAGATCGACCCTTGACCTCACCTTTGGTTAAAATAACTCAGTGTATTGAGTACTTGTATCATGGTCGGATAGGTTTCATCTACATAGTAACTAATACTTACATGTGTGTCTATTAGAATTACTCATGCAGTGTTTATCTGTCTGTTCGAGTCAATCTTAAAAAATGTGTCAATATTAAGTAGTTACTCTAGGTTATATTTCAAGACACTACTAGAAATACAATTTTCAAAGTAAACATATAACAAGTAGTATGTATAGTATAGTAATAATATTATTGTCTTTATATAAATAAATAAAAAAATTTAAAAAAATATTTTAGTATCTTTATCTCTGCTGGCTGTCAATCGATTTTTTTATCTTTAGTATTTACAATTTTTGACGACTTTTTCTGAAATCAATTTAAAAAAAATAAATACCGTTACTTTCCCATTTATTTTAATAAATATATAGTCGAATTTTGATAATTAAGCAAAGTTTAGTTTATAACAATAACAAGCATCAAATTTCACGTTTTATATCACACTTCAACTATAAAGTTATGAAAAAAGAATCAGATTTAAGCGAATATTTCACATGTTTAATCTGTAGCAATTATATAATGCCTTTTTAAGACGTTTAAAAGCTAAGTCTCCCCCATGAACATGTTTGCTTAAGTATTCGAAATGTCGGGAACCAAAACTCTAAATAAGTCCGCGAAAAAATCGGAAAAGATAGTTTAATAAATAGACTTCTTTAATAATTAATTTTATATTGTTTTTCTCAAAAAAATATTTATTTTACTACTAAAATGAATGAAATTTATCAAAATTGGTCAATTTGAAAAGAATTTGTTTGGCGTAAAAATGAAATAAACTGAATTAGCAATCAATATTCTCACGATGCGTTGCAAAATCGTAAGTTCGTAGGTCAATAGGCGTCACGACGGTATTCGTAGGAGGCTTTGTTCTTTTCGAGGCTAGGCATAATTAAGGGCAAACGATACTAGAAACGATAATCGGTAGAAAAATCTAAAACCAACTTATAATACATATTATTACTATTAATTTTTTTATAATATTTAATCAGTTATTCTCGTATAAATATATATTTTATCGTGTATCTCATAAACAGCTCCAACGTTTTAGATCAAATTTTGTATTTAGATAAGATTTTGCTTTTTAACTTTATCTATACAAGTTCATTTTCTGAACTAATCACAATTTTTTTCATACTTAGTTACGAAATTGCAAAACTAAACATAATAGCTCAAGTAATTTCAATACACTGTGCTGGAAATAAACCGAAAAATCATTCAACTAAATACCATTTTAAAATATAAGAAAATTTAAAAAATGTTGAAACGTTTCTTTGCGTCCACTTTCCTATTGCTCGAAAGAAAAATGTGAAAAGCGAGTGTGTTTTATATAAACCGTACAAAAAGGCTGAATAAACTATAAATGGGCTTTGAAATGTTAATTTATATTAAAAATAATGTTCTAATAATAAACATAATGTAGCTAAATGAAGTATTTTAAAGAGGAATTTTCTATTTGACCTCGTTTGGCTTAAACCAAAAATTTCTTTACGGATTATGAAATGTTGGTATCAGCTAATATTGAGGGGAAAGAGCTCAAAGTCAGTAGTTTCGGTATTCCAATTTAATAACCGAAGCTTGGATGTGAACCTAGGACAAAGCCCGTAGCTTTTCTCGACGCATGTTTATCATTTTAAACAAATCAGGTATTATAAAATTATATATGGATATGGTATTTTACTGCCTTTGTTAGTATACATTTCTCAGGTATGAGATATTTTCAGTAGTAAAAAGTATTCTATATGATGACCCGGATAATCAACTATCATTATAGCAAATTTCATCTTTCTGCAGTTGTTTTCTCATACGGTCACGGACAGAAAAACAGAAAATAAAACTTAAAACTATAGATTTGGCCTTTGTTAAGATATTCCATAAAATATTTAATGTGACAGTGATAACGGGTTCCAATCCCGAACATAGCACTTGTGACATATTCAAGTGTGAATCCTTTTCCAGCATAACCATTGGTCTTAAAGCTTATGTAACTGTCTGGTAATAAATGAATAATAAATTGTTTGCCACATCCACAATTCATACTCCTTGTGAGACTTTCTAAAGAGGATGAAAATCCTTTGTAGTATATTTTTCTCATGAAATGTCATCCTTTTAAAGAAAAAGATAGGGTTTACTTTTACTGCATGTGATTTACGCAGGACTGTAAAAAACTAGCTTTTGCACACGGTATGACTCACCCATCTAAATTAATGTATAGGCAACGATAAATAATAGCACGTTTAAAAACATTCTTCACTCCAAGTTTTTTGTTCTAAACATACATACATACATAAACAACCATGACTGCAGAACAAACATTCGTGACCATCGCTTTAATAAATGACCCCAGTGAGACTCGAACCCATGACCACTGGCAAAGCGAAGTTACACTAC
Organism: Boloria selene; assembly: GCA_905231865.2. Classification (NCBI taxonomy): domain Eukaryota; kingdom Metazoa; phylum Arthropoda; class Insecta; order Lepidoptera; family Nymphalidae; genus Boloria; species Boloria selene. The sequence continues at coordinate 6,465,913 of HG993156.1, forward strand.
AAACCCAAACATTTCGTCAAAATTGGTCCAGCCGTTTCAGTTTACCTGGAAATTTTTAGAATTTAGTCTATCGGAAGCCAGACACACAAAATTTTTAAAAATTAGTTTTTTGTTCCTAGTATCGTATATAATATATACTTTTATATGCATAATGTGAAAAGCTGTTAATTTGAAATTAAAACAGACACTCCAATTCAATTTATATGTATAGATTAGCAATAACTAATTTAATATAGTGCTCTATTGCAAGTAAAATTAATAACAATGTCAAGGAAACTTATAATCTATAATGTATCCATGCAACATCTGAATGCAACTAACATTGTTCGAGTTGATTCAAGATACCATCAATACCACGTCGAATATTATTTGAAAAGGTCATATACATTAGGCGACGCCCATAGATAATTTACTACAAGAATACACGTAATTGAACTCTGTTGATTTAATACAAACTCCTTTTTACCTGCGGTTTTACTCGCGATATGTATGACGATAAAAATTAGTCGATGTCGAGGATAATATGGGAACTTATTAGTTCGTGACAATATCAATGTGTTTAGTTCTTTTCAAGTTAAAAAGTCTGAAAAAAAAAATCGATTGAGTTTAGTTCACAAGCATATGGATTGGAGTAACATAGATGTACCTATATGTACGTTAATGTATCCTATACTGTTAGGCACATGGGCATAAAAAAACTACGCGAACAAAGCCACAGTCAAAAACAATATCACAATAAAAAAAAACTATTGACTCAAAGATTATAACACAAACTTGTCGCAAAGGCCCCTGTACTAGGTGAATATATATCTATAGTACAAAAATTGCAAATTCTTCACTCGTGTAATAGAAATATAATAAAAAGAAAAAGAAACCAAGTTAAAACTTGTAACAATCCAGTGAAAGTTAACATTTAAGTGCTAACTGCTAGCTTTAGTGAAATTTGTAAGAAAATAATAAAATATTTTACTCACATCTGATGAGTAAGACGCTAGTCATACATATAACACAAGGATTTCGCCAAATCTATTAACTTATGCAAACAATGACTGTTTAAAACATGACTGCATGCATTATTATACCGCATCGAAACCTGTGAGTAATTTTAAATGAAAGTATTGAGAATGGTAGAGTTCGTATATTTTGAAGTGTAGTGGGTTCGATTTCTGTTTAAGTTAATTTTTAAACGAAATCTTAGTCCTCGACTAATACGGTTTATATTATAAGCCGTACTAAGAATTTATAGCTGTATTTTTTTAACTAAGGTAGAAGAAAACCTTTCCCAAGATTCTATGCATTTTACTAGTTTTCTATATACAGTATTTAATATTTGAACGAATTTTATACCAATATGTAATTCAATAGCACTTAATTATAAATGAGTAATCTTGTACGTATGTATGTTTGTCACTTCTAACTGCTGAACGGATTTAGATAAAATTTTATACCTAGTGAGTCTGAGACTACAAGCTATTGTTAGTCATCTAACGGTACACCAAAGCGAAGCTAGGGGAAGTAACTAGTATAGAAGATCACGTCGAAACATATTCAAATATTTTCTTTATAAATATTAATTTAATAAAGTGTATAGTGACAGCGTAACAAACTTATAGATATGATCGATGATTGTCAATTCTTTTGTCTTATCGACCAAATTGATACGAAAATAGCTCTATGTCAAGAACTTCAATACTCAAGCATTAAATATAAAGCTTTATAAAACACTAAATTAAATTATTTTCACTGTAAATATATAACCTACGAGTTTCATTTGAAGGACGCTAGAAATACAATATTTAATATATTTTTAAATTGAATTGAAGAATTCTAAGGGTCCTCATTCATGTCTGTGACTTACGAGTTGTTTGACCGTAGCCTGTCATCGCTCTAAGAACTTTTAATCCAAGAAAATCTTATTTAATACTAGCAAACCCCGCCCGCTTCGCTGGGCGTAAGGTAAAATAAAATAAACGGTTTTTAAAATTTTCAAATAAAATAAAAGTAAACCTAAGTTACTCCTTAGCTATCTGAAAGTAAAAGTCCCGTCAAAATCAATCCAGGCGTTTCAGAGATTAGACGAAACAAACAGAGAGACAGACAGAAAAAAATTGAAAAATTGTGTTTTTTAAGTACCGTATATATACTGTCATATGCATAAAGTAAAAAGCTGTTTATCTAAAATTACAAACAGACACTACAATTTTATTTATATTTACTATAAGAACTACAATACTAAATAATGTCAATCTTCAAACAAAAATATTACTAAATCTGCAGTACGCGTTGGCGCATACAATATTAAATTAACTTAAATATAAACCTTCAAAACTAAGCTTAACAAGTACACATACAGGGGTTTAAAATTTTATTGCAAATAATCGTATATAAGCTTAGACAGTAATAAAATTCAGTCGCCGCAAACATTTTATTTCGCACAGTGAATGAAACTAGCAACACGTATGAACAAATTATGACTGCTATAAAAAGCGGACGGTTCATTAGTCTGTACGTTCGTACAACAAAAGCTGGTGTCAGTACAATACGTAATATAATATAAGAAAACTGATTAGCAAACTACAGTAAAAAGTAAGCGCGTAATGAACCTATAATCAAAATAAAATGGATTCTAAGGGTTAAGTTGGGTATGAAAACCTGTTCATTTGTTTAATACTTTCTTAGGTTTACGCGAATATTTGACATTATAAATGAAACTATTTTTCGGATTTTGTCGCGGATTTATTTGGATTTTTGGTTCTCGACATTTCGAATGCTTTACAACAATCATGGTCTATCGAAACTAAGGTATTTGACGTCTCAGGGGGTTATATACTTGTCTCAGACAGGCACTGTAAAGTAAAAGATAGTTTCATTTATACTGTTCATTTGTTTATATATTGAAAGCTAGCGAATAACGCAAGCGACGCCGCAGGTTCCGCTAGTGTATTATACATATAAACCTTCCTCTTGAATCACTCTATCTATTAAAAAAACAGCATCAAAATCCGTTGCTTAGTTTTAAAGCTCTAAATATACATAGGGACAGACAGACAGTGGAAAGCGACTTTGTTTTATACTGTGTAGTGATGAAACAAGTGACTAAACAAAGCGTGGTAATTTATTCGAACTACCAATAGTTATTTTTAAAATAAAACTTTGTTTGAGATGAAAATGAAAGTTCACTTTGAACTTTAAAAAACCATTCATAACTAGCGATGCCCCCTAACTTCGCTCGGGTCAATACCTATTTTTTGAAAGAACACTAATTCTTTTTGTAAATCTGTAAAAAAAGTATCTGCTAATAAAATTCCCTTCAAAATCTGTCCAGCCGTTTCTGTTCGTTAGCTAGAATTAAACAGACAAATAGACAGACAGACAAACGTTTAAAAACATGTTGTGTTATAAGTATTTAACACAATTAATAATTACATATTCAGAATTAAGTAAAAAGCTGATATGTTAATGTTACAAACAGACATTTGTATTTTAATTATCTCCAGATATCTATAAGATAATAATATTATTTAATAAATATTTTATTAAAGTAAAAATTATTTTATTCTTTAAATAAATATTTTAATAACGTAAAAATTACCTATAGAATCCAAATTTCACTAAATTGGTACTCAAAAAGTAATCTCTTATAGCAAGTCGAACCTAAGTAAACCGAGCGTGTACTAAATCTTTTCATATACGTATGTGGAGATAGAGCACGATTCACCCCTCATTTAATTAGGCCGGGAAAGGGGAAAAATTGCGAAGGCACGTGACCTAACTGTATGGTATAGCGGTGGTTGGCGACATATTTAGAACTAGCATTTCCTGCGGCTTCGCCCGCGTTGTAAGGACCGGAGACAAAATTCTCAGATTTTTCCAAAAATCTAAAGAACTAACCAAAAACAAACACTAAACCAAAGATCATAATATTACGTATATTATATTTCAAATCTATACTAATATTATAAAGCTGAAATGTTTGTTTGTTTGGTTGAACGCGCTAATCTCAGGAACGATCGGTTCGAATTGAAAAATTCTTTTTGTGTTGGATAGTCCGTTTATTGAGGAAGGCTATAATATATCACGCTACGACAAAGAAAATATCGCAAAAACGGGAGGCATTTGGTTTCCAGCCTTTAGAACGCGCGCGAAGCCGCGGGAAAGGCTAGTATAATGTAATGGTTTACCAGTTACCAAATTTCATCGACACCTGTCTAGTGGTTTTCTTGTAATGCGGTCACAGACAGACAGACAAAAATTCATCCACTGTTTCGATGATAATGACTATAATAAAATATATGACATAATCAATGTACAGATCCGACTAAGTTAGAATGTTAATAATATTCTAACTCAGTCGGATATAGACATATAGGTATGTACTAGAAATATTATCTATTTTATAAGATACATTCTTAATTTTCTACGCATATTTGGTACTTTAAATGAAACTATCTTTTGGGATTATGTTATATTATGTTGCTTTAAATACTCAGTTTTAGTCACGAATTTTCCTTTGATTCACAACAAACGCGTTCAAGGAAAAATTATAAATTCAGGTAAATCAAATACTTAACTTGTTGTTGGGACATCCTTTTACCCGTGGCCCGTGCTTTTCATGGAAATCATTTTACCAATAATTGGTAAAATGAAAAAAAAAAGTTTTTAAATAATATAATTAGTTAGTGTGCGTGTGTATGTATGTGTTCACTAAAATCTGTTAATGGGTAAGATCTAGAATAAAAAATACAAGTGTAGAAAAATACACCTTCGACATGATTTCGACTATATTGTGAACATAAACAACTATACAAATAATATACAGTATAATAATAAGGGAGTTGAACTCAAAATATAAGGACAAAATGATAGGTGATAAAATTGTTTTAAAAATAAAAGCTTGACTAGCGTAGAAATTTGACAATTTAGAAAGTCGAAGCACATAATAACCATAAAGAACAATAATGTTCAAAGTACTAAAAAGAAATAGTTCACTGCATTCATTTGAAGCACGACTGTCGCCAACAGATAGACTACACCTGAATTAGAACCAAGATATGCTATAGTAATACTTGTATAGTTAACTATAGCAACTAAAGTTTAAAATTATTGGTTTTTAACCTAAAAATAGCTTTTGTTTATTACTTCTTAAATCAATTCAATTCTCTGGTTAATGGCTTCAAAGCGTGCCAGTTGAGCACAGATTACTTCGCCAGTGTCACGTAGAATGGAGAAGACATGAAAGAGATTGAGAATACTCCTTAATTTAACACAACTTTAATAATAAATCCATAAGTAATGTCATTCATTGACATGTATTTGAACAATTTTTTCACACAATCATACCACACATAATCGTACCAAGATGAAAAATAGTTAAACATGTTGAATATGTTGGTACATGCATACTAAGAAAAGTAAGATACGTTCTCGCTAACGTCTATACAAACTATCAGTCCTATAGTAACAGTAATGGAATAGCTGGACTTAGTCGCGTTAGTGTTCCTAAATACTATCTGAAATACCACGTGTAGAATTTAATTAAAAGCTAACCCTGTTATGCCAGCGGCTGTCATTAGCAGAGTTTATCGCTAAATATTTGTGTATTGTAAATACGTTCATTCAACAGCAGTAAATTTTTAAGGAAGATCGTAATTTATATAATGAAAGATATAATTTTTTATTTATAATATATAATAGATAAAAATACGCAGTCTTAACAAATGTTTATTTATTCTTAGAATTTTCTTAAAATGTTAATAATATTAATAAAGTATTTGGTTTTTAATTTTTAAACTGTAAAGTTGAAATATTGTTGTTTTACACCATCTTTAATGTCGTTATCACTACTTTAATTAAGGTACTACTTTTTATGTTTTGTTTTCCATGTACAAATGATGTGTTTAGTAAGTAGGTACTTTGTTGGTGGTCTAATAAAATAAAAAAATAAATAATCATCATCATGGATATAATTCTATACATGATATATATAATAAAATTCAAACATTACTTTTTTTAATATTCATTAGAAAATCTTAATAAAATAGTTATTTCTCGATACAGAGACCTTGTATAGTTTTTAGTATTTTGGTCTGTATGGGACCGCATCGCGAGAAAACCAGTAAACCAATTTGCTATCACGTGATTGCTTGGTTGATAGCTGGTTTTGGATGCAGATGTAGAATACTTTTTTCGTACCTAAAGAATGAAGCCGAGCAGATCTATGGTAAGTCACTAGTATATGTATTTAAAATCATCATAAATAGTAAAGTAACTCAATTATTCAAACTTTAGACTAGTATTTTTTTATATAACCTAAAAAAATATTTAAACTAATTTTTGTTCTAGTAGTTTTAGAGATGAGGGCTTACACTTAAACAAATATAAACAATCCCTTCAGCTTCATAACATCAGCAACCCAATTTCCTATTAAAAATGTAAATTTCTAATAGCCTTCGCTTAGTTTTTAGAATTCCATGAAGAACCAACTAATAAATAAATGGAATTTTAATAATATTTTGAAAAATAATACGTTGGGACTTTAATAACTAAGCTACGAAGCTTGTGTTATGGATAGTTGATTACGAATATAACATTCGTGCTCAACAAATGCCCCTAGCAGGACACGAACCCGCGACCGTTAGCACAGCAAGTAAGGCCTCTACAAACTGAACCAAACGTGTCGTCGAATCCATAGTAACACGTAGGATTAGAAATGATTCATATGTGCCTATGAAACTAGCCTAAATTTTATAACATAGCATTACTAAGTCCACTAGCAAATAAATCACACGGCAATATAACTTGCTTGCGCAATGACAGTGCGCAGTCAAACTATCATTTGTCTTATTTATTTCACAATGGCTTTATTCACTATTACTGTTCTCTGACTTTACTGACATATTAAATCATTAAACCAATCGGTAAGTCAAAGAGCCTATCTAATATTTTAAATCCTTAAATCACTACATAGTATAAAAACAAAGTCGCTTTCTCTGTCCCTATATCCCTATGTATGCTTAAATCTTTAAAACTACGTAACGGATTTTGATGCGGTATTTTTTAATAGATAGAGTGATTCAAGAGGAAGGTTTATATACATAACTAGCAGATCCCGCGGCTTTGCCTGTGCTAAATCTAGGGAAGAGCCCGAGCGAAGCGAGGGCGAGTCGCTAGTTTAATATAAACCTTAAACCTACTCCTAATTTTTGTATCTAGATAAATAACTATCTAGAAAGAAGGTATATTCAACATTTAGCTCTTTAAAATCCCATGATAGGGCAAAGGCCTTCTCAATGTTAGTAGCAACTGGCAAGCCATCGTCTACCACGCTGGTTAAATGGGGCTTGTAATTATATATATAATGGGGATTCCACAGACCTTTCGATAAGTATCACTTATTTAACTTTTCTAGATATTTGCCTTTGCCATAAGGTGAGGGGTTATGTTGATAATAATTTACATATGAACGCCTCAAAATGACAAACCTGCGGTTTGAACTTTCAACATGCTTCACTTGGTTTTCCAGATAATGCGTTACAACCAGGTTACTATTATAACATATTAAGATTTTATTAAACATATTGAAATACAAAAGAAATAACTCTTTCATCGCGATTGGTTAAGCGGTTGAAGCAAAGACATTAAGCAAACTATATCTTTCATTTAGATTAAAAGTAGACGATCTATCTATAAAAAATGAGAAAGATCGAAAGCAAAACATCTCAACTTTTCTTTCTAAATAATTATTTTAGTTATTCCTAAAGAAAATTCGCTCTAAATATAACAATCTTGATTTACCTTTGAACTAAATTATTGGTGAAAGCATACAAAAAATACTTTTTGTACAACTAAAATTAACAAGATCAAACGTTATTCGAAGTAAATTACCTTTAATAAAAAATATCTAGAAAATAATTTTTATATTTTCTTATATCAACTTAGCCGTTTCTTGTGACTTCGTCAATACTTTTAGGAGTTATTTTCGATATTAAATTCGGTACCTTCATAGCGTAGGAGGTGAAGTCTTAAAAAGTAAATCTGGTGAACTTTTATATTGAAAAAGTATTTAAAATTAATTTATTGATGACAAAAACTTAACATAAGCTTCTAAACTTTATAACTATAATTAGTTTTTAAGTAAAAAAATCTATTCAATAGATATAAATAGCCCCGAACCACTGTAGTGCAGATAGCAGCCAAAGCCATGAACTACAACTAGTATCTACTTAAACAAAATTTAAGTTTTCCAAAATGTAAACAAAGGTACTTTATTTAAGCAATATTTCCATTGTACCTAACATTCCTAAGAAACCACAGAACGTGGGAGCAACAAATTAAGCGTCAAGAACGACATGACACTCTCAACTTGGTCGATCATATTTTATCTGTAAAAGCTATTACAAGTAAGAATTATTTATAACTTATTTTATAATATACTAGCTGACCCGTGCCCTTTTCGTTAGGCATAATGTTAATAATCCTTTTTTAGTACAGAGTGTTTAAGTTAGACATAATATGCTGTCGTTGACTTTTTTGTAGGCATTTTCAAGCTCCAAATCTTTTCTCTAGAACTCAAAAATATATATTTCATAGTTAAGGCAGCGTTCGTAAGAAACGCTTTCATTCGACCGTTTTTTCTCCGATTCACTTTGCACAACGGACTACCACGTAAAAGCCTTTTTATTTTTCGGTTTTTTATATAACCTATGACACTCAGCAATAATGTGGCTTTCTATTAGTGAAAGAATTTTTAAAATCGGTTCAGTAGATCCCGAGATTACCCCTTACAATTTAACAAATAAACAAACTTTACTTCTTTATAATATTAGTATAGATAGTATAGATTAGCAAAGTTATAGGCAAAATGAATAATTGTTTAATGATATATTGTTTCAAATACGTGGAAATTCTATTTATATATGAATTAAATTCTATGAAACTTTCATAATATTATACATGTAGTACTAAAGTTTAATGAATTCTAATAACATGAAATTCAATATATTATAACAGTATCTTCTTTCATATACAACATGCCTCTAATGCTTTATTATATAATTTTTAGTATTCGCTTCGAACTTCTAAATAATCGACACAACTGAACTAAAATTACTAAACTAATTTCGTTTCAAAATATTGCTATATCTCAAACTAAAGACTTTATAAAAATCAAAACCATCAGGCTGAAAAAAATTAAATTAAAAATTAAATCATATTATTTGTTATATAAATATAATAATTTCTTAGGTTTACGCGAATATTTGACATTATAAATGAAACAATCTTTTCGGATTTTGTCGCGCATATATTTCGGGAAACAAAAATCAAATTAATCCGCGACAAAATCCGAAAAGGTAGTTTTATTTATAATATTATATAGACAGTGAATTATCTAAAGACAGTTATAATAGGCAAGTAACAAGTTAAATTTAACAAAAAAACCATCAATAGAAGTCAGGTACGCAATGTTTTCAATCGCAGTGAGACAGACAACATGCGTGATTAACGACGAGTGGGCGAAGATTGTAAGATTAGACTGACTTGCTACTGACATTTGTAATTGATTTCTGTTCGTACTTTTTACTGGAAAAACAACTTTGCTTCGAGAGTTCAAGAACCTTAAAACTGTAAAAATTATATATACATATTATTTTGAGCAATTTTAACAACAAAAAAAATAATAAAAAAGAAATACGGGATAACTAATATTAAAAACAGACAAACAGTACTTCTTTAAGTTTAAATTTAAATATATAATAATTATTACTTTAATGACTATTAGAAACTTTAATGCATACATTTGGCATTTTCCTTTTCATCATACAACGTTCAAGCTACGACGAGCTGGCTACAATATATATAATATTGTATAACGAAGACGGAGACGAAGTGAAAAGTACCTTTAACTAAAAAAATCAAATAACGTCTACATCACACTAATGTTTTTATTACATCTGAACGTTATAAAAACTAAATGGATTTGGTTTATATTCAGAACGGAGATGTCCTAGATAAGCAAATAGATAATATAGATATACAAAGATTATATTTTTAATGTCGTATGTATATAAATACCACAAACAAAGCCACGAACAAAACTAGTATATGCAAATATTTTACAACAATAAAGAAGGCAATTTACCAGAACATTCCAAACAATAAGGAGCATAATATTATTTTCAATATCAATCGTTCCGCATCTCAAAACTTCTATAAACTGCAGCATAAAGTCTAAAGGCTAGACCGTAGATCTTCGAATCTATCCCGAGATATCGGTACAGCTATCCGAAGATAACTTATCGACTACAAGGACAAAGGCACAAGCTTGTAATAAATAAAAATTACAACGGTCCTATTGTTCTGGGTACAAGATAATCGCATTAGGCGACTTACGGGGCTTGCTCGAACAATTAATCTCCATCTAGCTGGACTAGTTGAGTGGCGCAAGTAGAAAAAATTAGGCATTTTTACACGCTTTTATTAGTACTTCTATATATATAAAATTCTTACTGAATCTGTTCGCAAAATATTTAAGAAAATCTTATTGAAATTCGAGTCATTAATAATGTTTTGATCAGTGACGACATCACGAGAAAGCTATTGGACAGGTTTTAGTATAATTTGGTACAATGATAGCTGGTTATCCGGGTACCTAGGATACTTTTTATGGCAGAAATATATCACATCACTAAGTAATGTACACAAGTCCCGCATATGTTTAAAATATTGTTGGTAATTGGCAAAAAGAATATTAAAATTCATGCAACTTGGTAGAAAAAATTGTCTATCAATTTAATATCGTAAGCCCAAATCGATCGAACTTAAAAGTTAGCTAAAATCAGCTTCCCTATTTTTCATATCAGGTCTCTATCAATTCTACAATAAAGCGAAAAAAAATATGTTTATTTCTAATGAATAACCTAAAAATATTAAAGCTGAACCGATTTAGATAGGGACGAACGCGAGAAAAGCAAGGGTAAGTCAATAGTAGGATTTAAAAAACAGAAATAACAAAACATCTTATAACTTGAGTCAAAAAAATATAATCTGAGCATAATTAATGGTAGGTAATATGATGTCGGAACTCGTCCTTGAATTAAATTAAGATTAATTAAGTATGCTAGAAACTAAGATGACATTTCACTTTAAAATACCAAAACGGCTCGAGAGACAGTAATACTTCGATTATATATAGTTAAAACTTACTCTATGGAAATTTTTCATAGTAGATACAATGTCAATTGTCATACCTGAAACAAAAAATAAAATTCTATTAGATTTACATATTATTAATGTATAATATTAAAATATTCAACTTTCTTCTAGTCTGCGGTAAAAAAGCCTAAGTTTATAATTGTTGAGATTTATTTTGGTATAATAGCTTGTTTTTTCAAACATTCATAAAAAAATATCAAGAGCCAGGCTTGAACCTGCGACCATAAACGTATACAAATATACGGCTCACTAAACTAAATTACACTTGAATAACTAAATGAATAAAAGATTTTAATAATTTCGCTTTAAAAGCATATTAAACAGTCATAACGTTTTAAAAAACTTATAAGCTCCACTCTCCGAACATTCGCTTTTGAAAAAAAAGCACTCCAACCCAAATTCGAACCGAAATGTGCGCTTTTTCAACTTAGTATTTGAAACACGTTTCATTTTTTATACCGAATCAAATTAAAAAATTATACCTATTTGGGAAATAGGTTAGTGGATTTCTATTTTTTCTTAGATTTCGAGAAAGCTCCTGGGAATTACATTAATTAAAGGGTGCCGCAGTTTAGGTGGAAATTTTGATAAATACGTGCAAAAATACTGTTTTCGATATACTTGTGAATATTTTTTCGCAAGCAACGAAAGAATAGTACTCTACCCATTTAATAAAGCCGTATCGGAAGCTTTACAAAGAGATTGATTAATAGTAGCATGAATCAGTCAGTCTTACAAAATAATTATTAAAAGTTAATATTAGATTTAACCTAAAGTACTTTGACCGATGTCAAAAAAAACGGGTTAAACGAAATCTGTTATCATTACTAATATTGTTAATGAGAAATTAACGCTCGTTGTTATTTTTGTATCGTTTAAAAGGCTGAATAAATTTCGATAAAAGTTTTAAGTTTTTTATAAATGGACTGATCCAACTTTGTCATTGTTGTATTATTTAGTCAAATATTTGTATCTAAGTCAGTAATTATATAAATAATTACTTAAATAATTACTATACCTATAATATATATTTTTAGTAGTATTTGGTATGATGATAGCTGATTTTATCTGGCTCAAGATAAAGGATACTTTTTACTGTGGGAAAAATATCTAATTTCTGAGAAAACTATTTTAATTGTTGAAACCTATACCTACCAGGGACAAATCGAGTGAAGGCTGACTCTCTAGTGTTATAAGATCATACACTTTCATATGTTACCTACAATATTGCAGTCAAATCATAAAACGGAAACCATCAGGTTATATATAAACAAATCGATTCTACATCAGCTTTTCCATAATAAAATCGCTATCTAATATATTATGTTCAAGAGTCCAATCCGATCTCAGAGCTTCCATCGCGATCGCGTTACGTTCAAATGCGTGTAAAATTGACGAGAGATTGCTTCGTTCTACTTGTATGATGTATCTTATATAGCAATGCTTTACACGGTTGTGAGAAACATACATAAATTTTAGTAAAATTCTTTTCCATACATTTTATTTAATAGTTAAAGTTTTGATATAAAAATCCAAAAAATTATATTTAATCGTACTAATCATTATTTGAAAGTTTATTATCATTATCATTCATAAATAATATGAATAACGTAACACATAAAAAACCAAAAATTTAACCACTTTTCTTTTTTGAAGTTAGTCAAACAGAAATGCACACTAAATGACTGTAGTTTGGTAGTTTTCCTTACTAGCTGAATTGAAATTAGTAATATTAATGTCGCTTACACTACGTTAGCTTTTGATTCGATTTAGTCACACTAAGCTTTTCAAAGAAATTACAAGTCCATAACGATTTTCAGACAAATGGCTATAAGCTTTTGATACCAATTAATTTATTTGAACTAAAAATACTACAAAACAAAAAATTAAAAAATTAACTGATCAAAATGAAAAAAAAACCTTATTTTCAGTGTATAATATTTTAACTATGCAAGTCCCAACGGTGTGAGTATCGGCCGCGTTAACGCATTTTACTATGTGTAAACGAAAATTTGTTGCCATTTTGCGTGTACACTTAGTACCAGATTGATCATACGTCTGATATAATGGGAAAGTGATAGCCAATCTCTATTTCAATTGCGATGGTAATATTACGATGGGTTAGATAGCCTAGACTTTACTACGTGTGCTATAAAAATGTTATATAAGCTGTATAGAATGATATACATATACCTACGTATGATTTAATTATATAACTTACTAGCTACTCAGGGTGTGTTGCGCTTCGCTAGGGCTTATCCCTAGATTTACCCGCGGCTTCGCTCGCGCAATGCCACCTAGTACCACTAGTAAATGTAGACATAAACTTGACAACTTATATAATAAAACCTTCCTTAAATCACTGTCTATTAAAAAAACGCATCAAAATCCGTTGCGTAGTTTTAAAGATCTAAGCATACAAAGGGACAGACAGACAGCGGGAAGCGACTTTGTTTTATACTATGTATGAAGATGATGAATGACTACGTCATTTTAACGTCCCACAGCTGGAAATGGGGGTTACGGGATCAAACCATAGTCCACCACGCTAGCCTATTGCGAGATGGTTGACTTCACATGTCTACTAAAACATAATTTTTCTCTGACATGGATACCTTACATCATTTATTGTAAAGCAAATCTTAATGAGGTTAAAATCATTAACTTTAATATCAGAATTGCGAGACTCAGGATTTGAACCCGCCTCACCTTGTTTCCCAAGCTTTACCTAGACCACATTGCCACTATATATTTTTAAAGAAGTCCACTTGCAAATGGCTAGCATTACGGACGTTGTCTGATTTCCATACTTTGAGAGACACACGCCTAGCAGTATAAGTAAAAATTTATTTAAAGAGCTGGATTACAAGACAAGTTATAATTAAAATACTTAAAGTTTTATTTCATGCATTCTTATTACATATAAAAAAATAATATTTTTTATTTTAAACTCGAACATCCACAAAACAAAGTCTACACAAATTGTAGTAAAAGTAAACTCGCGTATTGGATATTTAATACACATTCGAAGGTAAATATTGTTACAAGTTAAACAAAGACACGTTAATAACTGAGCATAAATATTGATAGAGAACAACTATGAATTGAAAGTTGGTTCACAAAATGCGAACATACGTACAATTTCACTGTTTATTTTATATTTAAAAATTACTTTATTGAAATAACAGTGTAGTTAAATTTTTTTTTTCATCTTTTGACTCATTTCTTTGCAAATCTTAATTTTAATAATTTTAAAATTAAGTTTAAATATACATTATTAATTATTATGTACGTATAAACAAGTGACATTCGTTTTGCTCACGTTTTTTGGGATTTAATAATTCTACTAGGTAGAGACCTATGCGTAATTCCAAGTACTAAATTTTTACTAAAATCCGTCTAGCCAAATCAGATTTATAGATTAGCCTACTGATATTATACATATAAACCTTCCACTTCAATCGCTCTATTTATTAAAAAAACGCATCAAAATCCATTGCCTAGTTTTAAAGATTTAAGCATATTTAGGGATATAGGGACAGATAAAGCGACTTTGTTTTATACTATGTATAGTGAAGAATCATACTATAAATAGAAACTGGGAAACTATGAGTAATACTTTCAACATTTCCACACATCGATCATATTTATGAAATAAAACCTTTAAAACTTAATTCCTAAGCTAAATCCTTAGATCCACAAACAGTAATAAGAGCTTTTAGTTTGTATCAAAACCCGCTTTTCTAGAAGCCGCCAGCTGTTCGAAATAAAAAGGTATCCCATCCATAAATTCTGAATGTTCTTTAAAGAACGTGTCAAAGAAATAACACACAATGGACACTGCGTTCAAAATGGACAGATCGGTTTATTTCTTCATTCCTACAAAGATATTGTATAGTATGAATGTATTCAGTAAGGAGTAATTGCAGCTTTAACGTATTACCTATAGATATTCGCTTTATTATATACAGTACATAATATTTGTTTGTTGTACATTTCTTCCTATTTACCTAAAATATCGAACTATATTATGGCAATAACTATCAGTTCGATTCTCATTTTTTTGTATGGTAAAAAGGGGGCAAACGGGCAGGAGGCTCACCTGATGGGAAGTGATCACCTCCGCCCATGGACATCTGCAAGCCAGGCTTGCAGATGCGTTGCCGGCCTTTCAGGAAATGGAGGGATGGAGGAGGGAGGGAAGTGGGAGGGAGGGGGGAACGAAGGCGGAGGATGAAGGGAAGAGGGAGGGGGGAAGGAGAGTGGGCCTCCCGGACTCTCACTCACCGGACGAAACGCGACAGCATATCTGCCACTTCACGCCGGTCTTCTGTGAGAGAGTGGTACTAATGAACTATACGGGGCGTGCCGGCCCATTCGGTTGCTACCCGAAGGTAACAAGCATGGCACTACCACAATAAAAATAAGTCAAATTATTGTTACCTAACTTTAACTATGTTAGCTTTTTTACATAATATATTCTACAATTGTTATCACTAATCCAAGACAAAAGAAACTTAATACTTTTAATAATATTTTACTTGCTTATTTTCTTACGAAGAATATTATTAGGCTATGTTTATAACTTCCGAGACTCGAACTAAGGTTCGGTAAGAAGAACTTGCTACATATAAACCAATACCAAAGAAGATATTTACTGCACTATTCTTTCAAAATAATAGCAGTAAATAAAATTTCGGACATCTTAAAAGTATAGTACTTTGCGATTTCACTTCGGATAAACTCGCGCTGATGCGTGAAGACAGTATATCATTCTATGTAAGTCAACCATAAAATTAGAAACGTAGGGACAGTTATTATAAAACCGCAACATAATATTGTTATATAATTATAAATCTATGTTCATACACGGATTTTGCTCGCAATTTAATGGGTTTAAGCGGAACCCTAATACTTTTTTTTAAATATAAGTTACAGTTCTCGAGACGTAAGCTCAGCTTTGCATTTGTGTGAGTGATAGTCAAAAGCCAATAGCTGCGCTTTAAAAACTAGTTTAAACGGGTTTAAACTACGCTCACAACGCACTACGCCTTCAGCCGTACCTATCCGTATATTGCACGCACACAAATGCAAAGCTGAGTCTAAGGCGCGAGGAATGTTATACTCCTGAAAACATATTTCTGGCAGTAAAATTAAATTAAAATCGGTCCAGCCACGTCGATCATTACCCAAAAAGAACAGACGGATGGACAGATAAGACACTCGTATCGTATATAAGAATAGCTGTTTTATTTGTATACGTAAAAGATACCTTCTTTGTCATAGGGACAAGTCAAAATATAATAACGTTAGTTGTTAATAGTAATTCTTATGTTAATAAGAATTTATCCATAATACATGATACTCTTAGAATATATAAACATTAACAGCGTATAAAATATTGCAAGTTAAATTGTATTGACGGCACATAATGAAGAAACTAACTAAAATGTGTAACTTAATTTTGATCGTAAAATTGTATCTGCTACTATGTATTATACTCGACTGCTACTCGAAAGCAATCGATGCAGAGCTTTTATTAAAAGTTGGGTGAAGCTTTATGAATGAAAAAGTTTACTAAATATAAAATAAAAGAGCAATACTTACAATATTTTAAAAAGCAAAGTAATTTTTACTTCTATATGGTGAAATATTGTACAAAATCCGACCTCATGAAAAGTGATGTAACATGATAATGTTGACATAGTAAAAATCAAACCAACCAAATGCAAGATGAGAACAAAGTGGTGTTAATGTTGTTACATCTTCATACTTAAAGAAGAAATAAAAAATAGCATAGTGGGCTAAACTCTTAAACTTTAAACCAAAAATAATCAATTTACAGCTAAACGTAAAAGTGAGAAGCTCATACTAACCACTTAAACTTCAAACCAATACTAATAATTTTACAGCTAAACATTAAATTGAGAAACTCATGGTAAATTTTCGTTAACATGTTGTTATATTCTACAAAATTTTAAAACGAATTTACCGGTACACCATAACTCTATAGAGTGCAATTTTCAGGCATTATTACAACAGCTATCTACTGAAACACGTTAAAAGTTAGTGAAATTCTCTATTAACTCCGAAAGGTTCCTATTTTATCTTAGTATGTACACAAGACAGTGCTCCTAAGAAATACCTTTTGAAGTGAAACTTCTTTAGAATCGTAGTGATTTCAAACTCGATGAAACGAAAAAATAAGTCCATAGTACCAGGCGCTCAGAGACGGGGAAGAGTTAGCATTAATTTAAATTCAAGTTTAACTTCTGACATGTGTACTGTGTACACACGCACTTTTTTTATCTATATATAATATACTTATTCATATAAAATCTTTCAGATCTGATCAGAGCTATCTATTGTTGAAAGCTAGTTACTAAAATTAGTAACTCTATTCATTATTGTTTCATCTAATTGAGAACCGATTTGATTTCTGTGTAGTGATGATAACATTAGATGTACCGTTGTGTACATTTTTTTAAAATCTCGATAGATACTACTAATTAATTAATATAAAAAGAATATGAGACAGATCTATAATTTGTAAAAAACTTCATCAAAAGTGTTTCAATTACCGGCTGACTTTTAGGAAAAACATGCCGCTATTATTATTTATTAAAATTAAGGAAATGCTTCATAACTTAACTTAATTTAAATCATTTATTTCTGTTTTCTTAATTTGTTAAATATTAATTCCACATTAATTAATTAAAAATTATATATTAGTAGATAAAAAGTAATGAAAGCTATATAACGTGTAAGTGTAACCGTGACAGTATCAGCCGCCGCTATAAATTATACCCATTTGTCGAGGAAACCGATATACCGCCTACTATCCATTTACTGTGTTGCGGCAGCTCGATCGAATCCTATAGATATATATTAAAACACTATTATTTACATTAATTTGTTTTATCAAATAGATTAAGTTCTAAATTGAACTAATTTTATAAAATATACTAGCACTTCCCGCGGCTCCGCCCGCATTTTGATCATTTTTAAAAATAGGGATTAGTGGTAGAAGAATGAAAGTTTAGATTATACGTATTATTTGATGCCAAATCATAAAAAAATAAATATTTGGTTTAAAAATAAAAATCTGGCGAGACCCTAATGAGCTGGTCCTAGCACCTAGACCTCACTATAAAAATAGCCTAAAACCTATTCTCAGACTTACCAAATATACACAAAAAAATCATAGAAATCGGTCAAGCCGTTTTGGAGGAGTTCGATAACAAACACTGTGATACGAAATTTTTGTATTAGATTAGATTTTCGTATTTGGTATTTCTTCACACTAAAAAAGCTAGATAGCTGATGTAATTTAATACATATACAGTCTTGGACTAGTAAGGTTTAGAAAGACATGTGAAGTCACGCCAGTCCACATTTAGCCAGCGTGGTGGACTATGACCTGACCTCGTATTTAAGGGCAGCAGTGGGACGTTAAAAAGGGCTGCATACATAGTCTATGACATATGATAATAGTAAATTACTAGTTTAATTAATCTTATGTGATACTCGTAATAAGAATGTTGCGTAAAACTTAGCATAAGAACGTCAATGTATTCCTGAAAAATATTGGTTAGTTGCAATTTTATTAGGTAATACATAATAGTTCAGTTTCAATTAAATATATGCAAGACTATAGTTGACAATAATTGATTCAGGGATCGAACCTATCTCGGGGGGGAGGCTGTACCTCTACCGGGCGCGTCCTCTCGGTGGCGGATGAGAGGGACGCCACTCGCTCTTCATAGCCAGTCGAGCGGGTGGTAGCGGGGAAACCCGCCGCGGACCAAAAGCCATAGGCGGCGGGACAGGAGGTCCCGCGACTGCCGACCTTGGGTGGCACCTCTGGCTGCCGTCACAGCTAAGAGGTGCCACTAGGGGCCGCCTAGCGGCCACCGGTTGCGCGACCGCTTCGGGGGTTTCGCAACCGGACAGAAGGGGGTGTCATCACCGTGGATCCCCACGGTGAACGGACACCACCCTGGCGGGGCCGCTCGTCGAAGCTCCGGCTGAAACGTTGCGGCAGCCGTCGGCGCGGTGTCTCTGGCCGTTTTCACGGTAGGAGGCACTGCGCGGGGGCCGCCCGTCGGGACTAGCTCGACGGGGGGCGGCCGGGAGTGGGACCGCTGCTCCGGCGGGCGGTGGGTCCGCGACTGGTGAGGGGTGGCCGGCAGCACTTTCAGTCAGGATCGTGGCCGGCCGGTAGGGCGGACCGCGGGGGGAGAGGAGTGCCGGTATTGCGGTGCGCCGCTCGTCCCTACCCTCCGCGGCCCAACGGGGTCGCCACCGTGGGATGGCGGACGTGGTGGGCTCGCTTCGGCGGGCGTTTGTGGTGGGTCCGCTTCGGCGGACGTGTGTTGTGGTTGCCCACTTAGGTGGGTGGCTGGTGCCTTCGACGTCGTCTTTGATGGCGGAGGCGGCAGGGCTGCAGGGGGCGGGGAGTGTTGGTGATAAGCCGCACTCCCTGGCCTCTGGAGCCGGTGGGGCAGCAGGGGGTGGGGAGTGTTGGTGATGAGCCGCACTCCCCGCCCTCTGTAGTCGTTGGGGCGGCAGAGGAGAGGGAGTGTCGGCGTTGTCGCATCCCTGTCCTCTGCAGCCGTTGTGTTGTTTGGTCCCTTCGGGGAGTTTGTGGTGGGCCCCGTTGCGGGCGTTTGTGGTGGGTCCGCTTCGGCGGACGTGTGTAGTGGTGCCGCCGACGTCGTCTTTGATGGCGGAGGCGGCAGGGCTGCAGGGGGCGGGGAGTGTTGGTGATAGGCCGCACTCCCTGGCCTCTGGAGCCGGTGGGGCCGCAGGGGGTAGGGAGTGTTGGTGATGAGCCGCACTCTCCGCCCTCTGTAGTCGTTGGGGCTGCGGGGGGGGGGGGGGGGGGGGGGGGCCGGCCTCATTAGCCGCACTCCCCGCCTTCTGCAGTCGGTGATTGTTGGCCCACTTCGGTGGGCTGTGTTTGGTTGGGGCTGCTCTGGGCACTGCTCTGATCAGCAGAGTGGTCTTGGGAGCAGCCTCGTCTTGGTTGGATGTCTTCCCATAATGGGGCTGTCCCTCTCGGGGCGGCCTCATGTTGGTGGCTTCGGCCAACCGTCAACCCACATGGCGGCAGGGGTTGGGCAGTTGGGTTTTAGTGGGTATGCCGGTCTCATTAGCCGGAGAGTCCCACATAACCACCCCAGGGGAAGTCGGGTGGTATCCGTAACAGGATTTCCCAACGTTAAAAAAAAAAAAAAAGGGATCGAACCTATGACTTCCAGATAACAACAAAAAATATTTTTATATAAAATGAATCATTCGCCAATTTATAGAATGAATAATTTTCCCATGGAAATTATTTGGTCAAAATCATATTTTCATAGTACATAATATATTGGGGATAGTTAAAGGACAGCGGATGGTGTTATGGCTTCCTTGACAAATGACCCTAATTTATTATAGTGTGAAGTCTATTCACATACATGTTCATACATACATACATACATATATTGAACATAATAATTTTAAATTTTAGGGTTTCAAAATTAAAATTAAATTTTAAAAATCATCGTAAAAGTTCGTCATTTTTTTATTCATCTTAATTAATTTGTCACCATCACCTATATGTAAGCTATTATTCTCATTTTTTTGTTTTCACCAATGGACGAATAATTCATGAGGATTTAGGTGAAAAAGAAATCGAAAAAAATCATGGCGATTGGATGCTTGAGCTTATATGAAAATAATGACCTATAATAACTATAGATTATTCAAGTTAAAAACTTTTTACTATATACATACTTGAAGACGCCCCGGAGTAAGCGGAATATAATTAATATAAAATGAAAGTTAAACAAAATAATATTTAAATTAAAACGACATTAGAAAGCGAATAGAAGTAGAGTTATGCAAACAGTGTTCGTTGACGGCCATCTGAAGGACGGCAGATGTGTATATACAAATATATACTTTATCATACCACCCGCACTTTTATCAAGTTCCATGACAGCTTTACTAATAAAAACTTTTTTAATATCAGTCACTCATCGAAAAAAATATATAATAACGAGCTAGTTATAGCTAACCCAACCTCGCTTAGCTTGGGTTCATCCCTATATTTAGCGCGAGCGAAACCACAAATTCCTCTAGTAAATGTATACATAAATTTGACAAATTACATACTAAAGCCTTTGTCAAGAACCACTCTATCCATTGATGAAAACATCATTAAAATCGGTGTAATATTTTTTGACTTTATCGCAGACAGACAGACAGATAGACGCGATGGATGACTTTCTTTTATAATATGTTTTGGTGATGATCAAATGTGTGGAACAAAATTCAATACAATAATTTATCTTAATAAATAATTGTTTTTGTTTTAGCTTTTCAACTCAATTTTGCTACAATTCAACTAACGATAAACGAAGTAGTTTTAATCAGAGTTAAAGTTCAAGCACAAAAGTGAGGAGTTTTATTGAATAGTTTCAAAATTATCTAATGAATTAAAATTATAAGTTGCTAGGTAAATATTGAATTGAATAAAGTTTGTTTTCATGAACTTTCTAAAATACGGAAGTTGGAGATACTCTACCACATCCTATTATTTTAAAATAAGTTTTTGGTACCCATATTCGCACTATGCCCTGACTTTATTTGTTTTACAATTAGCCTATAATATATCCTCCTCATCCCACTCAGCCTCGCTCTGCTCTGGTTAGTCCCTGGATATGTTAGGTCGGGTCATTATCACACACAAAGCCATTTAGTTCCGTGGTAAGCTACGAAGGAAGCTTGTGTTACGTATACCAGATAGTTGATATACTACATATATAAGCTTAAATATATACATATTATAAATATAAACACCTATGACTGGAGTACCAACATCCGTGTTTAACAAAAGAATGTCCCCAGCGTGACTCGAACCCGCGATCGCTGGCAAAAAAAAGTAGAGTCACTACAAACTGCGCCAAACATAACGTCTGTCCCTGGATATGTTCTAACGGTTACCATATATTTATTAGAAATAAGATATTTTAGCGTAATAAGTCATAAAATATGTTAACCCGAATAACCAGCTATCATAATATCTTATCAAAATTCTTCCAGGTGTTATCGTGATGCGTTTCCAGAAAGATAAGCAAGCAGACACATAGGCAAATATACAAAATCTAAAAATTATAGAAAAAACTAAACTTCTATATGGATAAAAATAAAAACTTCAATATACTTCTCCAACAAATATTTAATATGCGTATTCAACAATAAAAATCCTATACTCTTATAAATATTATATTAATTACCTTAAAAAAGTATTCATATATATCGTTATGAAAAAC
This sequence comes from Boloria selene, assembly GCA_905231865.2. Classification (NCBI taxonomy): domain Eukaryota; kingdom Metazoa; phylum Arthropoda; class Insecta; order Lepidoptera; family Nymphalidae; genus Boloria; species Boloria selene. The sequence continues at coordinate 6,488,448 of HG993156.1, forward strand.
CACTTCATTTTATTTTTTTTACTAGAGTATGTTTTTCAAATAGACCAGATGTCTTAAGCAGAGAGTGCTTTGTAAAAAAATCCCCTCAGAACCTACAACAGTTAACAGATAGCTTTTAAGTAATTTGCCTGAAGCATTACTTTGTTGCAAAATAGTCTAATATTTTTATAAAATGCTTTGTCGGTCTAGTGGCCAGCTGGCTTCATATCTAAAGGCTCAGAGTTCTATGAGTCTAAGGCGAAAAAAATCAACTACTTAGTTATATACACTAGTATATACGTATATTTGATTGTTCATATCAACGAATACTTAAGAATAATTATTGTCAGTAGAAGCCCAAAATTAATTAGCAAGCAGGCATTCTTGAGTGTAGAAAGTCTCAACACACACACATGACTTTAAATATTTAATGAAAACTTGTAATAATTAAAATAAAGTAAGTATTCCTGTATTCCTGAAGGAAAGAAAAATATAAAAACTTTAGTAGAACCTAATACAAAATATCGAATTTCACTGATGCGAATCGCTTCTATTATAAAATGAACGCACCTATAAGTATCTACTTAGTATCTGTAATCTACCACTCGTGGGGTTAAAAGTGAAAAAAACCCCTAAAAAAACAATTTCCATGTAAGATTAATCTTTCATACGACGTCAACGGTTCTTTTCACCCTCACGCGTTACTAGTATAGGGATGTTTGTAACAACGCGCTAAGTTAAAACCTTTTATAGAGACAAAAAATATTTAATAATTAAATAGTAATATACCAATTATATTATAGACAGTGGTGAGTTTAGTGGTAACAAGCTCGCTCGGATAACTGAAGCGGGTTCAATTCCGGGTCTGGCACCGCTGATATTTTCATGTGCGAATGAATCATTTCTTATAACACTTGTCTTACAGTGAAAAAAGGAAAACATCGTAAGGCAAGGTAAAAAGCATATCTGAAAACCTAACAAGTATTCCAAACATGTTCACAGTAGAAGACATTTTTACGCAGAAATCAATGACATTCATGTCTGACGTTCTTTAAACATATCTTATAGTTAATACTTTCTTAGGTTTACGCGAATATTTGACATTATAAATGAAAGAAACAAGAGTGAATAGGTGGCTACTGAATTAGTGCGACTTACCATCTCCGACTGCGTTACCACTTACCATCAGGTGGAACGTAGTCAAGCACTAATTCAGAATAAAATAAAATAAAACTTTCTTTTCGGATTTTGTCGCGGATTTATTATGATTTTTGGTTCCCGACGTTTTAAATGCTTTACAGCAATCATGGTCAAGAAAGAATCTTATAGTTTCTACCTTAGACCAAACCCTAATACAGGGAGGGTCGTTAAGTATTCAGCTATATATCCACCTGGAAGTGACTTTGCTTTGAAGGAGCTATTGTGTAGGCCAGACAGACGCACCGATTCTATATAGATAAGTCTGAAGCGTCGTAACACGTGTACTCTGTACTCGAGGTGACTTATTACTCAAATATGCACTTCATTTGGAAATGTACTAAAGAAGTTGTTTTATGGCACGACGTAAACTACTTGATTTTCTTTATATTTATAATACACAAACAAAAGTAGAGTTAAAAAGCATTTCTTGTATCATCATCAGCCCTTTTTAACGTCCCACTGCTGGGCACGGGCCTCCCTCAGTACGAGGGGGATCAGGCCATAGTCCACCGCGCTGGCCTAGTGCGTGTTGGCGGACTTCACATGTCTTTCGAAAATTTGCTAGGTTTTCTCAGACATGCAGGTTTCCTCACGAAGTTTTCCTTCACCGTAAGTCAAGTGGTAATCATGATATAAATAATTCGCACATGAAAATATCAGAGGTGCGAGACCCGGATTTGAACCCGCATCACTCGGATATTCAATAGTAGAAGCTTATGAATATGTCGCGTGGTAGATAAGTAAGTCGACAGAAATAGTCTCCATCTATTGAGCTTGCCTTTGAAGTAATTCAAATCAAAAATAAAAAATACGTTATTGAATAAGGCTACTACACCATCACGGTATTCTTAGTAGATGTAAATATGTGGGTTTAATATCTGGTTGTGTCTCACATAGGATAAATAGATAAATATTGTAATACAATATTGTTGTCAAATATTTTTTTGGAAAGAGTAACTGTTGAGTTTCTCGCCGGTTCTTCTCAGCAGAACAGCTTTCCGAGCCGGTGGTAGTTTACTCACAGACTTACAGACTGACATTTAATTTTAATAATGTAAAAATGACGATTCAAAAGAGCTTGTAAAAGTCTATTTGAATAAAGAATATTTGATTTAAATAAAACTAAACTAAAACTATGATAGTTTTTTTTGTTACTATTACTTTTCTGCTATCTGTATACATAAATATATCAAAGTCAAATATTTGTCAGCGATAAGTGATGCTCCGTCACTATAGTTACCGATAATTCTGACTCACATCTGTTTATTTGATCAGACCTTTACCATATATTTTTGTATAGATACGTAGGCCTTAGGCACTTTTAACAATAATAATTATGTAACATTTATGTCTTAAATTTTTCTTTCTTTATAAAGACAATCGATTCACACAACTTAGAAAACTTTTTATAGATTTTAGAGAGACTTTTAACGTCCTACTGCTGGGCACATAGACCACCACGCTGGCTAAGTGCGAATTGGCGGATAATAAATATTTTAAATATCAAAAAACTCGTTCTTATAATAACAGAACTTAAATTTTAAACAAAACTTTAGTTTCCCCGCATCCAATTCAAAAAATTAACATACGTATAGCAAATCTTCCAAAAAATTCCGTACAAACAAAAACTTTCTCCCATAAACTAGTAACCGTTGAAATGCGAAGTGGTTCCGAACATAGCTTTGGTAAGCAATACCTCGGTATCGGTGCAATTAAGGATGTCAACGCGTGGATTCGGCCAACTTTGCCAATAGCTTCGTAAACGGGAAAACTTTTAAAATCTCCCGATAGGGAGAAAATCTGGCGAAAATTGACGCTTTCGAAGAACATTTTATGTAAATTTTCTTTTGATATTGCGCAACTGACGCGTGATTTAGATCGATGGAAAGTTTAATAAATAAATCGGCTTACTTATACTTAGTTAGTACTTAGAAGTTTTTGCAGAAAAAAAAGTTTAAGATTATTTATTTCTCAAGAAGCATATTACAATTCACTTATATGAGAAATTAACAATTACTAAAGTTTAACTAACACTAGTGGGTACATCGCAAAACAGGCGAGACAATTTAAAATTTTAGGGTAAAACTAAAAAATGTATACACAAGTTCATAGAATAAGCGCAACTGGAAGAGCCATTTGATGTATTATACAATAACATATAATTTATAAAAAAACACTAACTTACAAACAGACAGTTGTTTTATCTTAATGCTTTTAATTTAGAAAAAGTTATAAAAACTAAACGTCTCCTATTATTAGGACGAGCTAAGCGAGACCTAACACAACCTGAGCATTTTGTGGTACACTTTAGTGAAAAAATATCACGCTTATAGATTTGTGCTTTAACTTAGTAATTTAACTTCTTATCTAGATGTGTTATCTGTCAAAAAAATATAATTTTATAACCATTAAAAAAGAATATTAGCAACTGTGTAAAAAGTACTTATTACACGTTAGAAAAACTACGGGAGCCCTCACAAAGCTCAGCTTTTTGCTAGTATAAAACATTCTTTGATGACGCCAGTGTGAAAGGAAGAAGCTTACAAACTTAACGTCTAATATATTAGCGCCATTGATTGCCTGTACCGGGAACTCTATAAATTAATAAATATGATGGGACATTATTAGACACAGCGCCGTCTAGCTCCGTGGTAAGCTACGAATGAAGCTTGTGTTACGGATACCAGATAGTTGATATTCTACATATATAAGTTTAAATATATAAATATTATAAATATAAACACCCATGACTGGAGTACAAACATTGGTGTTTAACAAATGAATGCCTCCAGCGGGACTCGAACCCGCGAACGCTAGCGCAAGAAAGTAGGGTCACTACAAACTGCGCCAAACGTGTCGTCAAACGAACTCTTAGAACTGCACGTTTAAACAACACTTATACAACAAAGTAAACACAGTATCAAGATGTACTTAAACAAATACTGACTTTTATTAAGTAACAATGTATTTTGTTATTGTTCAAAATAATTTTGAGGTTTAATCCATAATGTAATACAGTCGTAAGCTTTAACTGTATGAAACAAAGGAATAACAAGTTCCACTAACAAGACTGTAATAACAATTGATTTCAGTGTTGAGACTTTCTTAGAATAAAATGATTCTGTACGATTTTCTTAATAAAATATTGTTTGAATACATTTGCATTTAGCATAAAGTCCTTTATCAGGCACATATCTGACAGACTATCAATTTGTTAAATTAATTGCTATTTCTAAAATTCATTCACGCAAACAAACAGACACCAAAAAATTGTGTATATATATGTAATATTTCAAAGAGCATTTCTATACAGAAACGTAGTTAAAATACATAAGTTTATAAGATTGAAAACCATTGTTTTGACGAGCCCTGAGGCACTTTAAGCTAGCAGTAACGGGACACGGTTATGAACTTATGCTACTACATGTTACAACTACAGATTTCTAGTGATTGTTGAGAGTTTCCTTCTAGTACCTTCTATGTAGTTTGTGCTCGAGTTATATGATATTTGATTAGAAACTTGAATTTCTCGTATACAAGTATTGTATAGAATAAACACGAAATATGATCGATCATTACATAATAATTTATGGGGCTAATGACTAACTAACATTAGTCTTATATTTCTATTAAAAAAATCATCATTATCATCATCATTATATCATCCCTTTCTTAATGCTGGGCACGGGCCTCCCTCAGTACGTGTCTTAGAAAAACCAAGTAAGTCTTTCGAAAGACATGTGAAGTCCGCCAACACGCACTAGGCCAGCGAGGTGGACTATGGAATGATCCTCCTCGTACTGAGGGAGGCCCGTGCCCAGCAGTGGGACGTTAAAAAGGGCTGATGATGATGATGATATTGATTTCTAAGTTTCTTAAAAATAATAGTAAATTTTGCACATGCCACAATATTAAATTCACACAAATCTTAATTAATCTAGTATCCTATTATACCTACTAAAATATTATAACAATGGCCGTCCGATACACCATTGATGGGTAAATATAATCTAAAGTGAATAAACTCAAAGGGGTTGAATAGAAAGGGTGCAATCTAATTTAACCAAAAAAGACCTTAATCGTGTAAGTCACTGCTGTGGGCGACGGAAGCCCTTTTGTGAGGTAAATTATAGATTTAATGGGCTGAGAGATATTTATGTACCACATTATTATAATATTCAACAGACGTGTACGTAAAATTTAATTTTGCCAAGACGTTGATATTATATTAGACATAGTATAAATACACTAGCCTTTCCCGCGGTTTCGGGCGCGTTCTAAAAGCTGGAAACCAAATATCTCCCGTTTTTGCAACATTTTTCATAGATGCTCCGCTCCTATTGGTCGTAGCGTGATGTAATGTAGCCTATAGCCTTCCTCGATAAATGGACTATCCAACACAAAAATAATTTTTCAATTCGGACCAGTAGATCCTGAGATTAGCGCGTTCAAACAAACAAACTCTTCAGCTTTATAATATTAGTATAGATTAGTATACATTAAAATTGTTACCAATTTGAGTCTGTAGAAGGCAAATCTATACTTTATAGAATTAAGGTGTGTCTGTCTGTGACCGCATTATGAAAACCACTGGATATATTTTGATACTTCCCTTATACTATCATAATTTAAATAAACTTATTACCTCTATGTTACCGACCAATCTCCTTCATGTCTTCTCCATTCTACGTGACACTGGCGAAATAATCTGTGCTCAACTGGCACGCTTTAAAGCCATTAACAAGAGAATTGAATTGAATTGAATAGATTTTGGTGAGATTTAGTATGAAGATAGATTATCCGGGTCAATATACAGGATATTTTTTTCTGCGGGAAAGTATCTCTTCTCGTAGAAATATGTATTTTATAACAATCGTTGAAATGCACGTAATGACGAACCCAAGCTGAGCGAGGGCGAGATCGTTAGTTTTAAATAAAACTTTATTTCCAGATGTTTTTTAAATAATTGCTGTAAATCATTCGTAACGATGAGAACAAAAAACGAAATAATTCCTTCATAAATCCAATAAAATCGTATTATTTCGGTAAAAAAAGTTTGCAAAAACTTTTTAAATGTGTATTTGACTATGTATTCGTATATATAATATGTACCTACTTATTTTTTCACGTACTCAAGGAAATTAAGTGAATGGAGGATATGATTTTACAAACATTAAAGCCCACTCGTATAAAATGAAGCTCAAGTTAATTTCTGTAAAGAAAAATCTAAAAAAGAAACCCTTTATACATTTTTTTGTATTAGCAAAATTGTATTCAGAAAATAATTTGTATTTTCAACCCTTTGATCTTATTTACAGATACTTCTCGTAAAAACCTACTTGAATTGCTCTTACCAGTTGAGGAAAAAAATTTTGAATTAAAGCAGGCCTTTATAATACTTATCAGTTTAAATTTAAATATTTTAGGTTTTAAAAATTACATTTTTCGTTTTTTCGTCATAAATCATGAATTCATATTACGTCCCTTTCTATTTTTACGTTGCAAATGAATTTATAACTATATGATATATGAGTTTAATTTCAGTGGTAGCCCAGGGGCAAAAGCGCTCGCTTAGTAAGCGGTAGTAAAGTGGGTTCAAATCACCTCAGATTTTTCATGTGCGAATCTATTACATGATTACCACTTGTCTTACATCTTGTAATGAATATACATATATGCATCTTCATTAGATCCAATAAAGTATTTATCATCATCATCCGCCCTTTTTTAACGTCCCACTGCTGGGCACGGGCCTCCTTCAGTACGAGGGGCATCAGGCCATACTCCACCGCGCTGGCCCAGTGCGTGTTGGCGGACTTCACATGTCTTTCGAAAACTTGCTAGGTTTTCTCAGACATGCAGGATCCTCGAACCCGGATGAGACATGGAGGAAATCCTCACGATATTTTCCTTCACCGTAAGACAAGTGGTAGTCATGATAGAAATGAAAATATCTAGAGGTGCGAGACCCGGATTTGAACCCGTATCACTCGGTTATCCAAGCGAGGGCGCTGGACTACCTGTATATGTGTTTATATATTATAATAAAGAATTTCTTTTCTTCGATTTGGATGAAAATCAGTATTCACATAGATTATGATTTAGGTAGACACCTTGGGTTGCCCACAGGCGAAGTAAGCGAAAGTCACTAGTGTACAAGCGTAATTACTATTTTAAGATATTGCAATATATTCTGTTTCTCCTTTGCGACAGTACGAAATTAAACACAGTTATCAGAATGCTCAATTGAAGCAGAAACGTGTTTAATATCCATTCGAGTACTATAATTAGATTATTAACGGCCTGTTAAACAATACAGAATTCAACTTGAACGGATGAGTTAAGGATTTTCAAGTTGGTTTCAATGTCAGAAGGATTCTTAAAAGATCGGTAGATACAAATCCTTTCTTAGATTTCTCGGCCAAATTCGAAAACATACTTTGATTTATAGGTAAATAACGTATAGATAAAAAAAATGATTTTTTCATATTTATATATAAACTTGAAAGCTTTAAGTTTTCACGAATATGTAAAAGATTTAAGTTTCATTTACCTTATTCAAAGTATTAATAACAAGTCTAATTGAATAAAGATTAATTGCATTTCATTCGAACAAAGCATACGGGCAAAAACACATACGAAATGTAGTATATTACGAACAAACATACACAAAGTACGTTATTTTCAGAAGACTCAAGAAGACATATCTGATCTCATAACCACTCTTGCCTTCATTAAACTGTAAGCGAGATAATCCTTTAACGCTTGAAACACGTATATTTTCTTAATACTGTTTAAAGCCTTTTAATGTTGTTGGTGTTAAAGAATTTCGTATGCAAATGAATTCTTCTTAGTGCCTAGTGATCAATGATAGAAGATCAAATGTACGTAGAATATATAAGAAAGTTTTCGACCGGTTTAACTATGAACGTCATTGATTTCTTAACAGAAAAAAAAACAGGAGTGCAAACTCAACTTATTACCTGTATTTGTTAATAAATAATTATTGTTTAAAGTTTGATTCACAATTTAAAAAAACAAAAACATAGCTATTCCTCTTTTAAAATCGATCATCAAAAGTAAAAAAAACACCAAGATTACGTTGATAAAAATATAAAAATATTAACAATAATTTTAAATATTAAAATGTTAAAGAAAAAATATTCATTGTTATGTGTGGTCTAAGGTACTAGCTACTGCTTCCTGTCTTTGTTCACTCATTATAACCCAATTCTAAGGGATCGCGTATTTTTCCTTAGCACATGGTAAATTATATACTACAACTAGCTGTACCCGCGGCTTCGCTCGCGTTCATTTTTTTAATTGCTAATCAACCTCATTGGGTTGATTTGTAGGAAAAAAAATTGTCTAAAAAATAAAAAATAAAAACTTAAGGGTGGACTACCCTTAACATTTAGGGGGATGAAAAATAGATGTTGGCCGATTCTCAGACCTACTCAATATGCTCACAAAATTTCATGAGAATCGGTCAAGCCGTTTCGGAGGAGTTCAAGTTCGAACCCCGTGACACGAGAATTTTATATATAAGATAGAGAATTGACCAGAAGTTTAGGAATAAATCATATTTCATCTTTAATCACTATTGCAATAATACTAACTCTCATTCACTATTAATATTCCACATGCATATTCAATGAAGTCTTGAAATCATATAAAGCACCGGCACATTGTTTCACTATTGATTAAACAGTATTGTTATACTCTAATATACTTCTAATGGCCCTAGAATCCGAACTGTTGGAATAAATTAGACGCTTATGATGTACGACCTATTGTACTGGCACTATACTAACTCTGTTCAAGTTAACTTTATCACTAACATGAATAATGTGCCTTTTTAATGAACTCGACTTGTATTGTATAATAATACATATAAATACAATTGTAATTTTTAATTACACAATATCAGCATATTATATGCGACAGCTGGTTTTAAAGTGGATCTTAGGGATGGCTTAATCGATTTTAACAATACTTTCACTGATGGATAGGCTTCATGTTAACTGTTAGCTATTAGATATTTAATTATTTATATAAGTGAATACAATAAGAAAAGAAAACGATTTTGACGACACGTTTGGCTCAGTTGGTAGTGACCCTACTTTCTGCGCCAGCGGTCGCGGGTTCGAGTCCCGCTGGGGGCATTCTTTTGTTGAGCACGAATGTTTAAACTCCAGTCATGGGTGTGTTTATATTTATATTATGTATTTATTTATAGTTATATATGTAGTAAATCAAGTATCTGGTATCCGTAACACAAGCCCCGTAGCTTACTACGGAACTAGATAGTGTTGTGTGTAATAATGTCCCAATATTTATTTATTTATTTATTTATAAATAAATAAAATGCTTGGCACCAGAATCAAACCAGTGAACTACAACACGATAGAACCATCTAAAATAACAATATCGAACAAAGAAATCTATAAAAAGGATTTTAATTACAAGATAACTCTTCACTACATATGAAACTATTATATCATTACTAAAATGACAATAAATCACATGGGTATGATCTAAATTAACGGTTTTGAGCGAGACAAATCACAGACGGCTCAGTCGACTCTGGAATGAATTAATCATCCAATTAAGAGTTCCCGGTTAAAAGCTTTAACGAAGACTAATTATTGCTTAGGCTCCATTCGAGGGAATCCAGTTTGATTTGGAATGTTGCCTTAGAAATGTTGGTTAAAATCGTAATATTTACGTACGACTGTAGTATAATTTGCTTTGTAATGAAAGGGTAAAAAACTTCAGGGTTTTTCCTAGTTTATTGTTTTTTTAAACCGATCAAGGTTAGAGGCAAAATGATATTTATCTATAGTATTATATAATACTAGCATTTCCCGCGGCTTCGCACGCGTTCTAAAGACCGGAAACCAAATTTTATCTGAGTCTGAATGGTATCTCGTAGAACTAACGCCCGCCTTTCCCGTTTTTGCAACATTTTTCATTGATGCTCCGCTCCTATAGGTCGTGGCGTGATGTAATATAGCCTATAGCCTTCCTCGATAAAAGGACTATCCAATACAAAAAGAATTTTTCAAATCGAACCAGTACTTCCTGAGATTAGCGTGTTTAACCAAACAAACAGACAAACTCTTCTGCTTTATAATATTAGTATAGATAATCACTCTCCTAAATCTGTTTACCAAATTACCAACAACTTAGTTCTCAAACACTACTCGTTAGTACTGCACTTAAACGATTGTACAAAACAATTCCGTAAGCGTTTGCTGTGGAAAAGTATATGCCATTAGACGACAGAGCTATATTGTGAAAAAGTTGACGAAAATAGCTTTAGCAGCCGTGTAGCCGGGCAATAGAAAGTTGGTGAACTCCAAAGTTTCGATCCTGTGTCTTCGAGGAGCAGATGTGTTGCGACGACTTTGGACAAGTTTCGGCGACTTCGAAACACGCGGCGACAACTGAAAAACTGGCCGAAGTTACCAAGTTGATCATTATTCTATTGTTTTATTTGGTAATGTACAAGTTTTGGGTGCCGCAATATTATAAGGTACATTGGATATTGTATAAGAAATATTATTTTTCGTTTGCGGTTAGTATTTAGGATCAAAAAAGGAGAAGTTACGCAATTCGGATGTCCTTTTTTTACATTATACGAAGTATTTGCTTTTCGAGGACTGATTTTCACTACTTTTTAATATGTAAATATGTATGAAGAAGCATTTATAGGTAAAAGTAATAAATCGTTGAATTATTTGTCAAAAAAAATAGCCAAAAATGCAATCCAAAGTATTTTTTATGTTTGGTTATTTGAAAATATCAGTTTTATATGTCAGAGTGTTTAAAAAAATGAAAAATAACACATGTTACATACAAACCTTTTTGATTTTCACAAAAACAACCCATTAATCTATTGGGTAAGTATCTTTCATGTCATAAAACTTTGCTATAGAAGCTAATCAAAGATATTATTAAAATTGCTGCTCCATTAATGAATTAAAAAAATCTGTATCGGCCACTGGTTTCTTCTCGTGAAAAAGTCTTCCCAAATCTTTCAATTCTTTTTATTTTATGCTTCAATAATTTTAGAATATTCGTAAACGGGTTCGTAGAATAGCTAAAGTCTGAAACACGATACCTGGCACTAAATATATTTTTAAAGTTGAAATCTAACTTAGTTTTAAAAAAATACAAGGTTGAATAAAATTTAATTTCTTGATGTTAAAATTAATTTAGCTTTTAAATTCGTATTTATAATAGTTTTAACTTTTCTAATATTATTTAAAAATAGACTAAAATAATATTTTATTAAGAAATAAATGTATAGCACAATTTTTAACAACTACACTTCTATAGACACACTTAACTTCCTTAGATTAAATTCTTTGGAAATTATTTTAATTAATTTTATAAGATAGCTGAAAATCTCACAGCACTTAAATACAAGTAGCAACTTTTAGTTAACGAAGATGCATAGAATCGAAGTAATGCTTTTATTATAGTTTTTAATAGTTATAATAAAAATATTTAATGAATACTGGTATATGTACTTACTCGTTAATTATAAATATTTTTTTAATAAAATTTATTATTTAGTAGACATGTATTATAGGATGCTAATAAGCTACTGATGGATTTGAACCCGCGACCGCACAACAAGTAAGCATAGTTTCGACAAATTATTTTTAAAGTTAAATAAATCCAGCATAAGCATAAAGTCAAAATTCAATGTTCTATATAGCGGTATCAATTTTATAGAAATAACGTGTTGCGCGGCGGTTGGTCTTAAACACACCGACAAACATTTGCATTGCCAATACGACCATTCGTTTCATGTGGAAACCGCATTCGCAGCTACCCTGTCTTACAATGTGGCACGTCATCAATCTATATTATCTAGAAACAAATATTGCTTCAATCTTTAATGTATACTAATATTATAAAGCTGAAGAGTTTGTTTGTTTGGTTGATCACGCTAATCATACTAGTTCGATTTGAAAAATTCTTTTTGTGTTGGATAGTCCGTTTATGGAGGAAGGCTATTGGCTATATTACATCAATGAAAAATGTGGCAAAAACGGGAAGGGCGTTAGTTCTGCGTGGTACCATACCGCGCGACTCAGAAAGAATTTGGTTTCCGGTCTTTACAGCGTGTTAGGATATACGTATTAAAAATAATATATTTAAAACTAGTATATATCCTAACATAACCAAAAATATACACACAAAAATACTTTAAAAAAAAACTTTTAACGAACAAGTCTAGCAATTATAGCGTTGAATCACACTATTAAAGACTTGAGATTAGTTTCCTCGTAATTGCATAGAAGAAAAATCTCCAAGTCCAAACTTTTTCAGTTTCGTCCAAGTCTGTACGGAACTCTGTCTACGTTTTAATACTGGCTTGCATTTCCCCCGCTTTCTCGCAAACACTTTATTGGTCCTTCGAGCCGGATTTATTGCTCAACTATAATGCTAGCAGTAAACACTTGCAATCCAATCTTAATTATACTTCAGGGTTACGTAAAACATTTAATTAAACGAAATATTGCTTATTTATGATTTCTTAATTTTGCATAGACTGTTATTATGTATGTAGTATGAAATTAATTATCGTTAATGTGTGCTTCTGTAAAGTTTATAAATGTCTGTATTGTGACTAGAATATATACTTCCCAGAATACTTTTTATGATACGAAAGACTAATCAACTAGGTTTTTCTTCAATATACCGTTAAGAAAATAAGGTAATATGCGCCTAATAAGTATATATAAGTACTAGCGACTCGACCTCGCTTCGCTCGTGCTTGTCCTAGATTTAGCGCGACATATTATTTAGCGCGATTATTATACATATAAACCTTCCTATTGAATCAAACTATCTATTAAAAAAAACCGCATCAAAATCCGTATACACAGGGACAGACAGTGGGATGATTACGAGATTTCAATGAAATCGAATATTGAGGATAGTAAAGTAAGCAACTATCTTTTTCAAAGAGAGCCGAACACAACCATAAACAAAGTTAAATATGAAGAAAAGCAAAATGGGAATTCCCTCAAGAACAAAATAAGATCAGACAGAAAGGTTTCATTGCGTTCACTCTAGAATTTTTAATACAACCGTACAAACAGTTGCAGCCAATCGAAAATGCATTAAGATTTCCTGAGGGCGCTTAGTAAATCCATTTGCTGGCCTATTGTTCGGTACAAGTTTGTAGAGTGTTTGTTTTAAAGAAATCAGCGACATCGTAAAATTGTGTTTACGACTTATTTTGGACCTTTTTGTTGGAACTTTGATTGGTAATTGTGAAGAGTCAGGTTTCATGGATCTCGAGTTACATGTGGCAATGAAAACTTACGAATGCGACTGAGATTAATCAAAAAAGTAGACGTTTTTGCATTGCGTTTTGTAATCGATTTCATTCAATTAGTGTTCGTTCAAGGTAAATATGAAAATGAGTAATTGTGTAACTTACTCTATACTTACATAATACATATTATAATAAAATTGTAATGTGATGTGTCGAATCTGCATAGAAATATTTTTTGGAATTTTTTTTGAAATATTGAATGCATGACATAAAGGCCAAATCTATTTTAAAAGAGTTATTATCAGTCTCTCTGTCTGTATGGCAACACATCACGAGTAAACTCCTGGACAAATTTTGCGAAAATTCGGAGCTGAGCTGTTTATTTAGGACAGCAAGGGTAGTTTTAACAACGGGATAATCTCTGAGAACACCTAATAAAAACCTATACTACCAATTAAAACGTACCTAGTAATAAATATTACTATTTACTAATAAATAGAAAATAAAGATAGTACAAAAACTAGATTATTTCGTATTTTAAGAATTCAACCTATTTTATATGCAATGAAAATTTTGTATTAATCTTAAAGAGTTGACCCAAATCGTATTGACCAGATTGCTTTTCGACGTAGACATATCGCATACTTTATTCAACCTTCCACACGTTTCGGCCATTTCTGTGCCGATAGCTGATGAATGGCCGCTATAATTAAGGGTCCAGAGGCATATTTCATTCATTATTTCTTTCTTTACTAAAATACATGACCTTTGAGGTATATAAATATAGAAGTGTCAACCGTAATAATAACTTACTCTTTCACAAAATTTTGTATTCTAAAGAATTCTTATGAACAGAAAAATAACATGTAGAAATGTATTGTAGTACTGAAATATTTCAAACTTTCTAATAACCAATTTTTTTTAAATAATATTAATAACATTGAATACTGACATAGAAACCAACGATTCTAAAGTTAACCTAACCGCTTTGATCGCTCAACGACATTGGGTAAGAGATACAGAAAAATTCGCCTCTCTGATGCGGCGTCGCATTAGGTGTCGCAAAGTAGAATTTGAATGAGATAAATGACTGCCACTCAACGCTATAAGGGGGAAAACGAGCTGATTCAAGAAGAATGCGTGCGAAATATTTATATGAAATACTAGCGACACACCCTCGCTTTGCTCGGCTTCGTCCCTAGTTGACAACAAAAAAAATCTAAGCCGTTAATTTATCCTATTCTAGACTATAATAATCTATCTCTGCGCCAAATTTCATCCGGATTCATCCAAATTTCACACATTCTAGTGATCGAATAACAAACATCCATACAAAATACCCTAACGTTTACAATATACTAGTAACTCACCCTTGCTCTGCTCTTGTTCTTTGCCTAGAAACGTTTTAATGGACCGTATATACTTTTCAAAGATGTGATATTTTCCTGCAGTAAACAGTATAATCATACCAAATTTCATTAAAATCTGTCATGCTATTCTCGTGATACGGTCACAGATAGATAGATATAAATTCTAAATAGGTAGTATAGATTCAGCTTTAGTATCACATATACTGTCTGATGTGAGATAAATATCCGAAAATTATTTAATGTACAAGTTTTCAAGAACTTTATTACATATAAGAATATGAATAAATGAATAAAAGAAAAGTATTTCACTTATCATCAAGTAAACATCATGTATACGTGTAGAAGCAAAATATTACGATACGGTTGCGGTAAAGACCCAATAAATGTGAGTGTTTGGTTCGGTTCAGAAACTACACCGCTGCGGTTATAGTTTACCCAAAATCGTCACTATTTCAATACTCGCCACCTTTCAACCGTTCACTTTGAAATTCGTTTGCTATGACTTTGAGAGGCGCCTATAGGTATTTTCGAGCGTACAAATACGATACATTGTGTTGAATGAAACTGGTACGAGATGGGATCAGTTGTTCTACCGCTATGAAAACTTTCTATTCAATGTTCTATAATTTTCCTGAAAATCTAAAACGGCTTTTGTTCTCCAATACACATATTACGCTTTTAATGAAGTAACTATGGCTAGTAGAGCCTCGAGAAAAGCTATTTGGACTATTTTAGTTAATTAATTATTATTATATTAAATATAATTAAATTAATGAATCTTCTGAATTTATTTGGATAAAATTTTATTGAATTACATAGACTACTTTCAATGTTATTATAAAGCGAAGCGAGGCAAATCTCTTCTAAAATATGAATAGTAAAGAAATAAATAGTAATACGCTGTTATCAAGTCTTACAAATGAACGAAATTCTTTGAAGCTTAGTTTGACCGTCATCGGTCACTGGTTCGAGTTCTGCTTGAAACATTCATTTGAATGATAATCACGAATCTTTGTACTCATGTCATGCCTGATTTAATATTAATAATAATATGTATCACTACATAGTATAAAACAAAGTCGCTTTCTCTGTCCCTATATCCCTTTTATCTAATCTTTAAAACTACGCAATGGATTTTGATGCGGTTTTTTTTAATAGATAGAGTGATTCAAGAGGAAGGTTTATATGCATAACTAGCGGATCCCGCGGCTTTTCCTGTGCTAAATCTAGGAAAAAGCCCAAGCGAAGCGAGGGCGAGTCGCTAGTATAGTATATATTTAAACTTATATATATCTATTATCTGGTATCGTCATACAATTTCTTACTTATTAAAGCAACCTGGTTAAGTGGGACCTGTATAAGTGAGAAACCTCCATAACTGGAACTCATGCGAAGGTCCCAACACTTTGGCACTGAATTACCCCTGTTAGTGGGACGAGCTAAGCCTCTATAACTGGGATTTGTTCTTTCGATTTATCATCATAGTTACCTCTATAACTGAGACAGGGAGTAAATTTTATATGCATAAACCTCTGTAACTGAGATAACATTGTTTTGTTTGATCGCACCTTTATAAGTGAAATAACTTCTATTAATGGAACCCTCTGTAAATGAGACAGATATTTATTTATACCTGCATATCTGAGACACTGGGTAAGTGGAATACCTCTATAAGTGAAACAACATTGCAGGTCCCTTGATGTCTCACTTAACCAGGTTTCACTGTATTAATAAAACGTTACATTTAAAGCTACAATGGAAAGAAACAAATACATAACAGAATAACACCAAAAACCATTTAAAGTTTGTTACAGCAAAAACGATTTAGTTCCACGACGACATGGCGACTATTCTAATTGGTTTGCAGGAATTAATTGGATCTAAAACATTGTACAAACATATTGGGAACAGGTAAATTGAGGTCGGGATGGATGCTTCCCTTGTAATGTTGAACTTACATCTACTCTACTTCCTATAAATACATTGTTATAATATCTTATATATTATTAATATATGTATAATTCATAACACATATAGTTTGTCTGTCCGTATTTATTTAATCATCTTAACGGATTTAATATGGTATTGTTTGTATAAATATAATATATTTTATTTTGGAGGAAAATAGATTTAATTATTGAGTTAAGGAAACTCTTCGAATTTATATTGTAAGTCATATTTGGATTAAATATATCTATAAATAAATAAATATGTTGGGACAATTTTTACAACAGCGCCATCTAGTTCCGTGGTAAGCTACGAGGCTTGTATTACAGATACCAGATAGTTGATATACTACATATATAAGTTTAAATACATACATTATATAAATAATCAAACCTAGGACTTCAATCTGCACTCGTGGAATAAGATAAGAGAGATAACTTATTTAATAACTGTACCTACAGTTTTTATTTTTAGATTTTTAATACGCAAAATTGTACTAACAAATCCCAATGTAATTCTAAATAAATAAAGGTCTGCTTTCTGTTTCTAAAAGGGCTCTAATGTTTAGGGCACTTTCATTTTTTGTTTCCTTCCTTTGTTTTATAATTCTTTATGAAGTTGTTAGGACAAGTGAATGTTTCTGTAGCGACTAGCCTTAGGGATTTGAGCCCTTAACGATGTCTGCATATAATTTTACATGTTTTCGTATACATAGCGCTTTGAGAAGAAAAATGCTTTATTGTAAGAATGATTTAGTCCTTTTTAAGGTATCCCTGCTGGGCAAGGACCTCTCTCAACGTGAGAGGGGTTAGCCCAATACCATGCTAGTCACGGGTTGGCGGACTACGGAATATATATCTTTCGAAAATTTACTAAGTTATTAACATATGCAGGTTTCCTCATGATGTTTTTCTTCACCGCAAGACAAGTGATAACCATATTGGATATGACTTGTACATGGAAATATCAGAGGTGAGAGACTTGGATTTGAACCCGCTTTACTCTGTTTCCTAAGCGTTACCAGTGGTAATACTGTCATCGTCATCATCATCAGCCCTTTTTTTAACGTCTCACTGCTGGGCACGGGCCTCCATCATTGCGAGGGGGATCAGGCCATAGTCCAATGTATGTTATGTATGGTATGGTAATGGTAATACTGTAGTACAAAGAAATTGCGTTACATGTATTCAATATATTTGCAGTCCTTTTTATCTCAAATAACCCGCCTTAGACACGCCAAAATCGTTTAAAACTCAAAAAAAAAATATAAATATTTCTGACACAAGTCTCTATTTCCTTTATATTGTGTATAACATAGAAAATCAAACAAACACAATATCGCAATTAGTAACCTATAATTTTTACCAATAAGTTTTCCATACAAAGTCGTTACCTAACAAAAACTTTGAGCTAGCTAAGAAAATGTTTAGAAGTTCTAATTTCTGTCTGTAATCTATCACTATCACATACTTTACTTTAAAGGAATATTTCAAACATTTTAAACCGCTTTAGACGTAACAAGTGTTGTTTAGTTTCGACTGAGTGTTGAATGATAAACACAACACACAGAAAATGAAGGTGTCAACAAACTGCCCCGAGCATTTGTTTACAAAAATTTTACGACAGGACTACATGGTATTACATTTTGTTTGACAAATCGAAAATTTGTAAGCGGCTTTACATATTAGTCGTACCTAAATTTGGTTATTTCAAAATATTGATATAAAATTAACAATAAATATTTTTATATTTTAGCCGACTTCAAAGAAAGAGATGTTTTTTTAAAATTTTTGTATGTTAGTAATTAACTAATTTTCAATGAGATTCTTTAACCAAAAACAAAAAAACAACTACTTAGATTTATATAGGTGATAAAATATTATTTCTACAATATCAGTAAAATAACTCAACATATTATCACTACAACGCCACCCAAAGCTTTTATATATCATGAGCTTTTAAGCTTTTACGGTCACTAAAATTAAATTTACTATGTGAATCGAAGTTTTTACTACATTTCTTTCATGTTTCTATGTCTTAAAACTATCTCATATAAAGTAATTATGTACGCATATTATCAGTCTTATAATAATTTTCACTCAATTAGAAAACTTAAACAACTGAACAGATTTGGATGAAATTTCGAACAAATATAGATCCTTGAATAAATAACACAAAGTTTATTATTATTACAAAGGTCTCTTCATATAATATTGCTAATATAAAAGTTATCTAGGAACCAAAGCAAAGAAAGGGTACATTGTAACACATAGTTAGTAGGTACATTTAAATAAAATTGAAGTGGCACTTTTTTATTTCAAATTTACAGCTTTTCACTAAATGCATACGAAAGTATATATGACATTTACAACATAAAAATTTCAAAAAATCCATTTTTAAAATTTTTATCTGTCTATCTGTTTGTTCCGGCTAATCTCTAAAACGGCTCGACTGATTTTGACGGGACTTCCACTGATGATGGCTAATGTTATCTATACTAATATTAGTTTGTTTGTTTGTTTGAACGCGCAAATTTCTGGAACTACTGGTCCGAATTAATAAAATCTTTCCGTGTTGCATGGTCTGTTTATCGAGGAAGGCTATAGGCATCTCGCTACGACGAATAGGAGCGAAGAATCGATGAAAAATATTGCAAAAAGTTCTTTTAAAAGTTCTAAAAAAAGTTTCTCTTAGAACGCGAGCGAAGCCGCGGGAAAGGCTAATAAGGCTTCTTTTATTTTACTGAAAATATTAAAAAAAAACATTTTATTTATTGACTTACGCCCAACGAAGCGGTTAAGGTTTGTTTAGCTAGTAAAACATACAAAAACATGTATCACAAGCTCTAGAACGCAGCTCTGGCATCAATCACTCGCCCGCGATACGAGTTTAGTTCACCGCTTCTAAACACCGGAAATAATTTAACCAAAGTACATGCTATTAACATGACCTTACTAATTACTGTCTCACGTACTTCGTTAAATATAGGGAACGGTATCGTAGAATCACGAAATTATATCGTATCATTTCGGTTATTAGGGGAAATTTATGGTTGTAATGAAATAGTCTTTGTTTGATTAATTAAGATTTAATTTTGTAAATTACGGGTTATTTCATGGGATTTTTTATTTATTCTATAGAGTATAGAGGCCTAGGTGCTTGACAGCTAATAGGTTACTCCAGTCTGAACTAAAAATCTAAATCTACCGAAATCAGGAGAGTACCGATGTAAAGGAGTAACACATACACAAATACAAATTTTTATTTTTATTAAATCACAAAAAAATAATAGGCAATTAAGAAAAAGAATATAAATTAAATATCTGACAAGCACTATTATTTATTTTTTGTACTATCAATTTACCCTTGTTACGCTCGAGTGCGCCCCTAGCTACATTTTATTTTTTTGAGCGGAACTATTTTATTCTTAAATAATATTAGCCTAAATTACTTCTTTAAACATCAGCCATCTGAAGTGAAAATCCCTTCAAAATCGACTCAGAACAAAGAGACGTAATTAAAATCATAATTAATGAACTCTTATACTAAAATAATAAGTGAAATATATAATATTATAACAAAATTTGGCGAAGGCGCTAACAAATTAACCTAGAGTATGATTCATGGCAGTGGTAGAGCTAGTACATTAAGTCGACCCACTTCTTCTTTGCGAGCTTTACCATCGATCACGTGTAACAAACGAACATTCATCAAAACCGAACAATTGTTGAGACAATATTGGTGAAAGCACCAAAAAACCTATATAAAACTAAACAAAAGCTATTTATACGAATTGTATCTTTAACAAAGGGAATAAAGTTTATTTTCAATTAAACGACACGCTATTGCTATCGACTCTAGTTCCCACGATAGAAAATTGAATGAAAAAATATATTCGTTTGTAGAGTACGATTGGAGTCGACGTACAAAGACCATTGAGACTATTATGGGATTCTGTTAAGTGAATTTAATCTTTAAGATAGGTTGTGTTGAGTTCAAAGTCCATTGGCTTAAATAACACGTAACGTTCGAAGTACGAATTAGGCTAATTTCTTTATAAAAACCGGCTAAACCTTTTAAGGCAAGTAAATAAATATGTTACGACATGAGCAAACAGCATCATCTAGTTCTATGGTAAGCTTCGAAGGTCGTGTTATTGATACCAGATATTTGATATAATAATAATAATAATATTCTTTATTGTACCCAGTATAAAAGAGATATAGTACAAAAAAAAGATGGAATGCACAAGAGGCGGCCTTATCGCTAAAAGAGCGATCTCTTCCAGGCAACCTTAAGGTGTAGGAAATAGTATAAAGATAGAAGGGCGCGATTTAAATGAGGAGATAAAAAGTATCACTACATAGTATAAAACAAAGTCGCCTTTTCTGTCCCTATATCCCTATATCCCTATGTGCGCTTAAATCTTTAAAACTACGCAACGGATTTTGATGCGGTTTTTTTTAATAGATAGAGTGATTCAAGAGGAAGGTTTATATGCATAACTAGCAGATCCCGCGGCTTTACCTGTGCTAAATCTAGGGAAGAGCCCGAGCGAAGCGAGGGCGAGTCGCTAGTATTGATATATATGTTTAAATATACTCATATTATATAAATATACATGTAATTATATATATACATATAATATATATAACTACATATATAACTTTAAATACATATATATTATAACTATAAAACCCATGCCTGGAGTACAAACATTCGTGTTCATCACACAAATGAATACCCTCAGCGGGACTAGAACCTGCGACCGGCACAGCAAGTACGGTTACTACAGACTGAGCCAAACGTATTTGGACAACTTAACTACTAACTACTAACTAACTTTAATGGCTTCTTCCAAAATAATCTTTTGTGTTAGCATTTACGAATACAAATGTTGAGAAGATTAAAATGTTAAACAAATTAATAATTATATTGACTGGAATACTACTTCTATGAATAACTAAATTTGACTATATATTTTCATCTATGAGTAGGTTGGATAACGATATGTATGTATGTATCTATGTGTGTATATATAACTAATACTATAATCTTTACGCGGGAGTTGACAAATTAGATTTTTGATTAAGGCTACCATAGCAAATTAGACAGATCAACCAATGGCGTCTCGATGATGAATACAGGGTATTACCTTTATATTTATATTGATTATTATTTCCCATATGAAAAGATAAGCAACCTCGTACAATGTACATATATGTTGTTATGATATTATACACAAAATGATAATACCATATGTATATATGTATATATGTATGTATGTATATATGTACATATATCTATAAGTATTCATATCTGAGCTAGCACTTCTTTTCGTTTGTATAGTAAAATGCTTTTTCCAATTATTATTATTTACACCTTTTATTAGGCTTCATGGTCTAAAGGACCTTTACTTTATTAAAAAATCTAACTAGGCAGCCAAGAAAATACTAAAAACAAATACGAAAACTACATCAACGTAAGAAATAGCGCTATTAATAAAATCTAAAGTTAAAACAAAGCGAACTAGAATCCGGATTAAACAAATACCTTTCAACGAAAACAAGAGCTAGGTGAAGCGGAAATAAAAGCAGCCCATTTTGTGCGGTTAGTACAAAACACAGTGCTCGTAGTCGAGTAGCTACAACAATTTTATGTATTAAATATTTCATCAGCAGAACTCCTAAGCTGAATTCCACTCACGCTTGCAGTTTAAATGAAATGCAGTAAACTTGCATGGGACCCCTAATTTTAACAGAAACAATGGGTTGGTATGTCCGTGTGAAATTATTTGCGAGTTATTCAAATTTTAAAGTATGTGTCGAATACATTTAAACAACGCTAGTAAGAGATTTCAATGTTAACACAATGCTGTATAATTTTAAAACGTGTAAACGTGATCTAATTATGTTAGTTACTGCGAATGATCGTTTATTTTTGTTTGTTTCAAGCCACTGAACACTAAAAGCTCCAACTACCTATATTTTATATTCTAACTATACATAAATATATAAATATACAATTGATATAAAATCACTACATAGTATAAAACAAAGTCGCTTTCTCTGTCCCTATATCCCTATGTATGCTTAAATCTTTAAAACTACGCAACGGATTTTGATGCGGTTTTTTTAATAGATTGAGTGATTCAAGAGGAAGGTTTATATGCATAACTAGCGGATCCCGCGGCTTTGCCTGTGCTAAATCTAGGAAAAGGCCCAAGCAAAGCGAGGGCAAGTCGCTAGTATAGAATAAATAATAATATATATTAATAACCTTATAATTTTAAGCAAATATAGCACTGTATAAAATCACAAATACAATAAGTACGAACGTTAAACAAGTCATAGAATGTTTATTAGGTACTTCACGCTATAACTACTAAACGAGTTTCGAGTGATATACATTCTACTACCTATGTCAGTAGAAAAACCTACCTATATCGCGAGTAAAACCGTGGTCGACAACTTGTAAAGATAAGAATAAAATTTTTCGTTTTCGCTTTCATATGAAACAAGTGGAGGTAAACAATGTGCTATCTTTTAAAGTCACGATTATGGAGCAGGAGAGAGCATAGAAACAAAAGTGCAACAAGTGCTATGAAGGTTATTTTTATTTCGTTTAATTTATATTGTTTAGTTTTAAAGTAGTGTAATAAAAGTCGATACAGATTTTTGAGGAATATAACAGCAGCTATTTAAACATCTCTTACTACTAACATATCAAGAAAATCTAAGATAATCCGTTAAAAAATCAATTAAAACTACAATTTACGAGTTCTCAGTACATCATTACATATAACGGCGGTCTTTAGTGAAACATCACCGTGGGTTGAATAAAACAATGTAAACCTTCCAAATGGCCATTATATGTTCTTCGTTTATATGCAAAACGGTAGTTTAAGCCCGGTAGAGTCGTATCATTCGTCTTCAAGTTATGCAGATTTCAGAAATCTCATGGAAATGAAATCGTCCAAGTTACGGCAGCTGTTAGAAGTATTTGGCTTTAGCTGAAATTGCATCTTGGGTAGACCATATTATTTCGCTTATTGCTTCGACAGCTTTCTGGATCAATAATTAATAATGTAACTAGTCGAAAATATTAGTTAATTATATCGACTGCTTACAGTTTTAAATAAATTTAAATATGTCGGGATATTTAAATAAATAAATGCTTACTATTAAAAAACATAAATATAATAATTTTATAGGGTACTTTGGTGTGATTTTGGATTTTTTTGTAAATTGTGGGTAGGCACTGTTATAAGTATATAAACCTCTGAGACGTCAAATACCTTAGTCTCTCCCTTGACCATGATTGCTGTAAAATCCGAAAAGATAATTTCATTTATAATGTCAAATTTTCGCGTAAACCTTAAAAAGTATTTAGGTAAAATAACTTAATTTAGCTATATTTTTGTGACTGTTACATAATATCCTTATTAACTGTTAATCAACTTTGAACATTTTTCTAAGTAATTCCCTAAAAATACTTCTCAATGCAAAATGACTTTAGAAAGACAGCAAGCAAATTGGATGCTGACAGTCGAAGATATAATTAAGTGAAAGAATTTGAAACAGGCCAAAGACAAAATTGTGGAAGAAGACGTTAAGTAAAATAGATAAATCAATACTTTTATACATACGTTTTATACAAAAAAAAATATGTGTAATAAGTTTCCAAATTAGTCAAATCCGCGCATTGATTAGGTACTTTATAGAAAACCTAATAGAAGTTATAATAATATCTATATAATAGAGGCCGAATGATAGTTTTTAGAATTTTTGTCTGTTTGTCTGTCTGTCTATGACCACATTACGTGAAAACCACTGGATAGATTTTGATATGGCTGATAGATGGCTATCCGGGTATATAGGATACTTTTTGTTGCCGAAAACTATGTTATTTAAATTATTATTAATTAAAGGTTGTCTGGAAGACATCGCTCTCTTAGCGATAAGGCCGTCTATTGTGCTATTTCTTCTCAAATCAATAAGTTTTCATATAAATTTGGTGTGCAATAAAGAATATTTGATTTGATTTATTTCTGAGAAATCTATATTAACAGTTAAAACGTATTCTCCTGTTTCCGGTCTTTAGAACGGGAACGGAGCCGCGAGCAATGCTAGCTCAGAACAAAATAGAATATTATTTCGATTAAAAATTCTCATGGCATGTGTGCTTAAATAACATTATAGTGCAAATTGTTTATTGCATGTTCTAAAAGACGGGAGAGAAGCGCCGTGCATTTATAATAAGGTTCTTTGTTTTGCTATCACATTTTATATAACACTAGTAACTTACCCACACTTCACTCGGTTCTACTCGTGTCGAACTTAGGTTTGCTTTAAATAGATATGAATAGAAATTTATGATATAACAGATTTTTCTGTAGGCCTAATTAAGATCTACAATCTTCTTGTATATTTTAGGCTTTAGCCACCGTTAGCTATGTAAAATATTTTTTTATTACTGGATAGGCTTGCGTTTGACGACAATTAGCGCTAGTAAGCACTGATGAGGTCTAGGTTTAAGAGCGCTTGCCTAGACGATGCCTATTCACTCTTATCTTGAAGGTACTCAAATTATAGGTGGCAGGAAACACGGATGCTGGGAGGATGTTCCACACCTAGTGTATATTTTTCTGTACCATTTTTTTGTGTTTTCTCGTAAGAATGATATTTCCGTAATTAAAATGTAGAACCTAGTTATAACTTATAAGTTATTTGTCTGTCTGTTAGTTACGGCTAATGAACCCGAATCGACTGGACCTATTTAGATCAGACTTTCACTGGCAGATAGCTCATGTTATAAAAAGAAACTTAGACATATTATATTTTTCTTCTATTTTTATAAGAACTAAAATCACGGTTCTGCGATTCGAAAAATTCGTTAACTCATGTTATTGTTATTATTCTAATATGTTGTTAATAATACACACCCACATATGTACCTAAGAAATAATAAAATGAAAAGCCACGAAAATGTAAAAAAGCCTAGTAGAAGCATTATTTGTACTAAAACTTAATTTTTTGAGAATATAACAGAAATAGCATTTAAAACTCTTCCATTTCACTAATTTATCCTTGATTAAAACGAAAAAGCCGCATCAATCGTATTTTATCTATGCACATTAATGGTACTCGGTCGGAGCGAAATATAAATGTGGGACGAAAAAATACGTTGAATTATTCGGAGCAATCAGTCTCTCGCGATAAAAAGTCCACTTTTAGCCCTTCACTCACTATGCCTCTACTCTTGAAACAACGAAGTAAATTTTGTTAATTTTCTTTTGTCTTTTATTAATGTTGATATAAATTCTTAAAAAGTCATTATTTTATTTATATCACTTTTTTGTATTTTCCCGTAGGAATAACACATTATACTGTAGCAAATGGTATACCAAATTTTAACCCGAGTAATAAATTACTAACCACCTATTCTTCTACATATATAACTTAATTACGTATAATATACGTATCGAAAGTGAAATTATTCAAACTAACTAAACTATTTTAGTGTTTTAAGTTTACTCACGTAGTAATCACGCCAAAAAAACCTTCATTCTCAAGTCTGCTCAGTTGCAGCGTGAAGAAGTAACTAGCATAGTAACTTTTGCATTTATATTCACAACGTTAATATAAACTAAGCTAGCCATAATATTAAACTTTAGCTAGCTGATTAAACAAAATCTGTTAAACTTTAAACATAGAAGAATTTTAACGAAGTTCCAAAATAACTAACAAAAAACTCCACAGTCATATCGAAGGAATGACAAAGCACCTGAAGGCTACAATTAAGGGTCCATGTTAATTAATAAGAACCCCGGACTAACTTCGCGTCGGGTTGAAAACCAACTTCGCATGATACAGAGAAATCGGCAAAGTTAGGGGATCTTTTGTAATGGTGGAGGGCGAAGTTTTTGAGTAATTAAACGTAGTCCTTTTTCACAATCATTGTTCTTAAATGAAACTTTTAGGTAAGATTTTTGGCTGTGTTCAACAGAATTAAGTTACTAACGTTAATAAGAAGGCATTTTGTAAGATTTTTGATCTAACAAACTACGAGTAAGTACCTATAGAAACGTTCATCTACAAATATATTAATTAAGAGATAAAAGCCAGAATGGTTTCTCCTGCAAATTTGTTAGTAAAACTACTTATTTGTATTGAGTAGTGATCCGAACTTAATTAAGATGTTTTATTTTTATATGGCAAGTAAAACCTAATGATACAGATATCAAAGATGGGATTTACGATTCTAGTATTCTCTCAGTAGTCGAAAATGTTATCTTAATTAATTTACTCCACTATATTATAATATTCATGATTAGGATTAAACTTTCTGTACTAGAAATATTGTACTCAATATTTTTATGTTATTTAACAGAAAAGAGAAGTGCTGAACCTACCTAGCGATTCACCCTTGCTTCACTCCGGATCGTCTCTAGGTAGGGTTTAAATTAATATAAATAGTTATAAGCCAGCGTTATTTATATAAATTTTAACCTTTTTGATATGTTTTCTTATGTTTTAATTAATTATTCTGCTATCTTGCTCCGTCTCAAAGCTGAGACAATTCCAACAAATCAAAGATCATAAAAATCGGTCCATCCGTTTGTGATTATTCATGGTATTAACTTACCTAAATTTGTTATATATTTAAATAAATAAGTCATTGAAGTTATTTCGAAACAAACAAAAAAGTTTTTACTTATTAAAATGATAAATTATATTCGAGTACAGATAAAAATATCATTAATATGTTCGTAATTAATTGTCCTTAACTTGGAGTAACTGAACATTTGAGCCAAAACACTAATCAATTAATCATACTAACTTCTACGTACTACTTCGAATTTCGATTTAAATATTCTAACTTTGTTTACAGTTGTTAAAGTATCTTAAATTGAGTATTCAATACAAACTTTATAATATAAATGGGAAAGTAGCTCTGTTTTTTGTCTGATTGTCTATTACTTATTTACGCTGAACCGATTTAGATCAAATGTATTGAACATCATCATCATCAGCCCTTTTTTTAACGTCCCACTGCTGGGCACGGGCCTCCCTCAGTACGAGGGGGTCAGGCCATAGTCCACCGCGCTGGCCTAGTGCGTGTTGGCGGACTTCACATGTCTTTCGAAAACTTGCTAGGTTTTCTCAGACATGCAGGTTTCCTCACGATGTTTTCCTTCACCGTAAGACAAGTGGTAATCATGATGGAAATGATTCGCACATGAAAATATCAGAGGTACGAGACCCGGATTTGAACCCGCATCACTCGGTTATCCGAGCGACGCGTTACCGCTGGGCTACCACAAGCGTGTATTGAACATATACAAGTTATATTATTGTCTTGGACCTAGAAATAGTTAATTGCCTCTTTTAAGAGAAAAAGATTAATAATATTAACTACAAATAAAAAAACTCATGTTACACCAATTAATGTCCCCAACTGGACTGGAACCCGTGACCGCTGGCATAGCTACCACCTGAGCCAAACGTTTGGTACACGTCAAAATAATAATATAATATTTTAAGAATAACCAACCTCCATCCTCAGGAATATTAAGGAGTTTCTTCGCTCCAGGGCTCGGTCCTCTCACTGCTGATAACGCCCTCTGCAGCGTCTCACTCATCTGCTTACCACTAACACTATCACTTAGCACGATCACACACAGCACTAACACTCTACGCCAACTGGAATCCTGCTTCCCCATCATACGTTTCCAGATCTTGCTCATGTTACGAGTTAGCGTTATCTCGATTTCGCCATCTGAAAGGAGATAAATATGATATTAATACTTTTACTAGAACTAATTGTATATACATTGTTAAACTTTAGATAAAAGATTGTAGGTTATTAATATTTAACAGCACTAAACGTTTTTTTCGGTTTTGGTCGCGGTTTTAATTTTACTTTTTTCTGAAAAAGACTAATGTTTTCTATATTCTCAAGAGTCATAGATATTTTAGATGAAGAAAAGTTACCAAATAAGGAAATAATAACTTTCTTAAATTTATACGAATTTTACATTTTAAATAAAACTACCTTTTTGGATTTTTCGCGGATTTATTTTAATTTTTGGTTCCCGAAATTTCGAATACTTAACAGCAATTATGGTCTCGGAAGAGAACATTTTTAAGTAAAAAATGAATGTAAATCATTAAGCTCTAGCCACTCAACTGGAAAAGCTTACATTTTTATGATATAACAAAACTTTCTTATATTACATTATACTTGTAGTAATGAGAACGTGAAAGCATCACGAATAAAACTTTAAAAGGATGTGTCTGGCGTATAATTTAAATTTTACATTATCTTTAACCCGGCGCTTGGAACATTTACGTTATTTATAGCAATAGAGTACTAAATTATTTGTTTCTTCTACCTATTTTTTTAGTTCATACTAGCAAACCCAGCCGGCTTCGCTTGGCGTAAGTAAAAATAAATTAACCAGTTTTCATAATTTTCTAATAAAATAATAGTAGCCTAAGTTACTCCTTATAACATACTATTTGCGAGTCAAAATTCCGTAAAAACGGCCCAGTTGTTTTAGAGATTAGAGACAGACAGATTTTAAATTAAATACAGACACTTTCATTTAATTTATACTAGTATGTACTGATGTAGTACTGACTAGCGACTTCCACTCGCTTGCCTCTGTAATGATAAAAACCTATATGCTATTTCAAACTATACTCTATCTCTTTGCCAATTTTTACTCATATCGGTTTAGCCGTTCTGCCGTTATTCTTATATACCCATTCATCCAAAATTTAACATTAATAATATTTATGCGATGATATAAAAATATATTTACTATGTTTTTCTTATTTTTTATATTAACATAGATAGACTTAGTTAAAAAAAAAACCTAACAAGCATCTAAGAAGTTCTATCGTCTCGTCTGTTACTTTCAATCTCATCCCAATATCTAATTTATACTGAACAGTATATTTTCTCTGAAAAAACAGATTCGTTATTCCTGTGCAACGAAGTCGAGGCGCAATAATGAGGTTCGAATCGCACTTTTTTATTTTTGTTCATCGTTAAACCTTCCTGCCTTCTTGGGAATCTGCGAATAACTAAGAAACATCCATGTCTATTTTGATACTAGAATACTTCAGCTTTCAAATAGTCGATATAATAACAACTATACAGTTTACTCGAGTATTATTAAGTTATTTTTTACACTTCTACTACAGTAATATAAAATGCTCAGTTTTTTGTATCTTTGCGTAGATCTGGAGTTCTATTCTAGAGAGAGAAAATATGATCCAAATTCATAGAGCAGATGAATATAGATAATATATTTATCTATTTCGTGTCCAAATTAGTAGCAACTTAAGTGCATTTTTAGAAAAGTATTGCCGTGTAAAGTATGGTGAAATATGGCGTGTACACACGGTATCGAAAGAAAGCCCACGTCCAGCAATGGGACATTAAAAGTGTCTGAATGAAGACTCTTAAGAATGTAACTTATTATAAATTAAATACTCGAGCGGATTCGCGAACAAAACCTAGTGCTATCAAGTATCAAGTAAACAAAAGAATATCAAGTCTAAAGTCAAACATTTAAGTTCTTTAAACTTAAATATTCTACAAGGCTAATAATAGTCCGGCTTCGTATTGACAGACATAAATTTTATCATATAATTGGCTTCTTGAAACTCACTTGATATGAAAATTAAAATTGAAATTTATAAGTATACGTATTCTTTTGAAATAAAACTTTTATAATTGACGTAAATTCAATAAGTTAAATCTATACTTATCTTACGACTTGTATTTTAAAAGTTATATTAATATCGAAATTTCTAGTGTAAAATCGAAAAGCTTTTAAAAGCTCGTACATCTCATATTTTGACCAAACAATTGAGCGACCTAACCTCACTTTTCAAAAAGTTTTGTCATTAACAAAATTTCTACACAAGTATTAAAGAAAGTAACTCATAAATTAACACAAACTTTAAAATTTTACAGGAAATACACAATACATGATAATATATTAAAGAAAAAGCTCTCGCAAGTACCAAAAACAAGTTACAAACATAACCTTAAGCCCAAACATTCGAATCAAGGTCGACACAAACCTGAGCAATCCAGACACAACAATACACTAAAACACAATCATCACAACACAATTTTCCATTAAACACTAATTATTACACTAAAAACAACGCTAGCATAACCTCTAAACACGATCGAACATAAACTAACCTAATACATTTACTGATATAAAAATTTGACCGCCACTACGAGGTATAGAACTCGAAACTAAAAAGCTTTGCGTACATCAAATAGATTGTCAAATGAATTTGAACCATATGTTAAACATAATAGAGTCTATAAATAATTTTATAATTTTTATAATGCTTGTAGTATAACGCGAGGAACGCATCTTTTGTATTCACTTTTCTACCTGCGTCTTGTCCCTTTTTTCTTTAAGCCACATGCTCTTTCATAAAAGCTTATCTCATAGAAATAAAGTTCAAATCGAGCTTACTTTTTTGTTAAGTGAATCAACGATTGCACGAGTTTTTATTGTAATAGGAAAGCAGGGCTCATCGGGAGATACGGGTTTAGTGTATGTGTACACAATTTCTAGGAAACAGATGTAAGAAATTATTTTCTAATATAGTGAATACTTTTTTATTGTTTACGGGAATATTTGACATTATAAATGAAACTATCTTTTCGGATTTTGTCGCGGATTTATTTGGATTTTTGGTTCCCGACGTTTCGAATGCTTTACAGCAATCATGGTGACGGGAGAGAGACTTAAAAATAGTTTCGTTTATAATATTTAAGGAATCTTATTTAAGTTAAACTGAGTTAAGTATTAAGGCATTAAGCTACGAATATTTTTACATATTTAACTAATTAGTATAACATTCTTGAACTTTTATCGATTGATTGATGAATATTTATGGTATCCGTTATATCGGCTATTACGATGTTAATCTGATACATCTCATATTACGATAGCCGATGTCGAGGATAGTTTATAAGATACTTATAGCCATAAATAAAATTGATATGTCAGACAGTAAATACAAAAATTTTACGTTTTTTTTCTAATTTTATTTATGTGGATATATATAATGTGTTTATTAAAGTTTATGTTATATTTCTATATATTTTCATTTTCGATTCTATAGAAAGATAAATAGACTCTGATTTGGTGGAACATTACACTCAGCGCCATCTAGTTCCGTGGTAAGCTACAAAAGAAGCTTGTGTTACGGATACCAGATTGTTGATATACTACATATTATATAAGTTTTAAATACATACATATTATTAATATAAACACCGATGACCGGAGTACAAACATTCGAGTTTAATAAATGAATGCCTCCAGCGGAACTCGAACCTGCGACCGCTGGCGCAAGAAAGTACACTACAAATTGCGCCAAACGTGTCGTAATTGTATATAGACTCTCTATATACTGATTTAATTTCAAATTGCTTATAATTTATTAGTTGAATAATAACTGAAAAAATATTTACAAATACAAATTAATTCTATTCAGATTTATGACTTTAGACACATTCAATTAAAAATGGTCACGAGAGATCAATCTACTTCATTATCATGGACAGCGCCTAATCTTATAGTATTGTTAAATAATCTTATAGCATTGTTAAATTAATAACTAATTAATATTGTAAACATGACGTTTGGTTTCAGATATTTAGATCAGACAGACAGACAAAAGTTCTAGTGTAGTTAGTAGTAGTTAGTGTATCAAATCAAAATATTCTTTATTCAAATAGACTTTTACAAGCTCTTTTGAATCGTTATTTTTACATTATTAAAATTAAATGTCTGTAAGTCTGTAAGTCCGTGAGTAAACTATCACAGCACGGTAAGCTGTTCTGCTGAGAAGAACCGGCGAGAAAGTCTAGAAACACTCATATAGTAATTATTTTAAAAAGATTTTCCAAAACAATATTTAATGTAAAGATTAAACTTAATTAGACTTATATTTCTTTAATAGATGTAAATGATACTTATCGAGAACGAATATTACTAAAAATGAGAGATTTCAAGTTTCAAGCGACTTGTTTATACATACACATATTACACTCATCGTCTAGAGTCTAGACGACTTCAACTACTCGTATAAATAGTCAATTCAATAGAATTTATATAATTTATAGTCTGACTTGAAATTTACAACTTTATAAAATATAAAAGTCTACAGTTAACTTGGCAGGGGGTGGCAGCGGGATAACAGAGTGATGCGGGTTCAAATCCGGGTCTCGCAATTTTGGTATTTTCATGTCCGAATCATTTCATCATAAGCAGACATCATTTTTTATATAAGTGTGTAATCTTTAATGACATAGTTTTCTAAGTGTATTTTAGTTATATATACTAGCATTTATGGCGGGTCCGCTGGCGTTTTTAAGACCGGAAACCGAATTTTTAGATTTGGTATATAAATATTCCTGGAGATTCCCTTATGACATAGGAACGTCATATATCTTTGAACCAACTGCTCTATTACACTTTATATTTATATATGCTCAAGTTGTCTGTACATATTTAATATGTATATCTCTAGCAACAGACTGAGTGAGTTTGAGCGTTTCGAGTATCAACTACACATCTTCGAATCAAATTTCGTTTGGGTCTAGCAAGTGCCGAGCGGACAAATGTATTTTGCTACGAAGCAACAATATGCGATAACTTTATTATGTACAAAAGTATGTATGTAAGTATTATTATGAATTTATTTATATTTATGTATTGCACAATCTATAGCGCAGTAAGTAAATATAGTAATTATAGAAAGAGTTAAAGGCTCGGAAAAGAACAAATGTAAGCTAATTTTTATTCTGACCTACAAAATAATTTTTACGATATCTCTAATTTTTCAAGAATCAAGAAATCAGCAGTTTTTCGAGCTGTTTTTTATACATAAGTAGTTAGTATTTTGTACACATGTGTGTATATTTGTTACTATTTCATTCCATAATTGCTGAATGAATTTAGATGAATTAAGAATTCAAATAGTCTATGAGTTGGATTTCTTAGATAAGGTTTTTAGGAATGAACCTAAACGATGGAAAGCTAAGTCACTATTCAATAAAAACCAAAGTTATTAGGGACGTATATATTATAAGTCAGTACTGTAGGGTACCTAATAGGACCTCAGCTGAATGAAGATGCAGCATTTAAAAACATTATAATTATTTTTTAATTTGACAAAAACAACATCTATGCTAATATTATTGGTTGAACGCGCTAATATTAGTACCACGGGTCCGAATTGAAAATTTCTTTTTGTGTTGGATATTGCGTTTATCGAGGCAGGCTATAGGCTATATTACATCACGCTACGACCAATAGGAGTGGAGCATTAATGAAAAATGTTGCAAAAACGAAAAAAATATTTTTTTTGATTTTCAGCCTTTAGAACGCGAGCGGAGCCGCGGGAAAGGCTAGTATCTAATAATATAAAATTTAAGGTTCAATAAATTAGACTGCACAGTGCACAGTTACCGTTTGCCAGTGACTGCTTGTTAGTAATACGGTCAGGATTAGTTTAAACCTATTAAAGTTTGCCGGCAGGAAGCCTAGGTAACAGGATAGTGGCTTAGTATATATACGTATATAGTACTTACCCTCTCTGTTCATATTACTATTGTTATTGCAACAAATGGATGTTTGGGATTAAGAATAAATTATTATTTCCCATGAAAATACAATTTGGGGGCTTTAGTTAAAAATTTTTTGAGAAAAATTTATTTTTTATTAATATGGGATACATTTTTAAATTAAAATTTTCGATAAACTTCTTTTCGGATATTTTCAATTTATTAAATTTAATTTTAACAAGTATTTTTAGCCATTTTTAGTAATTTTGGAAGCCGTTTTTTAAATTTTGTGGGTAGACTATCTTTGGCAACTATACAATACCTTTGAGTCCTCTAAACCTTAGTTTATAAGTCTCAAAGGCATGATATAGGTAGACTAAGGTCTCCCGTAATCAAGATTGCTGTACGGTATTCGTAACGTCGGGAACTCCGCGAAAAATCTAAAATTATAGTTTAACCTGCGACTTGCTTCGCTTGAGGTCGTCTATCCGTTACGTATAAGTACGTTTTAACGATTATTATTAACTTTTCAGAAATGAGATATTTTCATTATTTAAAGCATACACATATTCATAAAAAAGCTTCTATATGAAAGTATTAAGAAAATCTATTCATAAAATAAAAATTAACGATACATTACAGATTTCGATACGGTATAAAAGTAGCTAGCTATTCTGTCAACATATAGGATAATTTTAATGCGGAAACATATTTCATCTCTAAGTGTAGTAACTCGAACGGAGCGCGAACGAATCGCTTGTTTCACAAAAAAAAATTTTTCTTTTTTATATTACTTTTTTTATATTTTTGGTACATAATATTGTAAGCAAGTTTACTCGTTATAAAGTACACATATCATTCAATATTAATATAATATTGTTACTTTTAATGACTTAGCTTGCTCAAACTTTGTTTATAAAAACAAAGTTGTTCTTGTACATTCGTTATATAAGTTCTCTTACAATTTAATGAACCAATGTGTTAATGACGATGAAAAAACTTTAAGTCAATGTAATTATTACCATTTTTACTGCTTAAAGATAGTTAATGGTTAATAAATCTAGATTTTCGTGTAAGTATAGCAATTTGGACCTCTTACCCACTGCATATTTATGAGGGTACCGTTTGGCGTCCAACGTGGTCCTTACGAATAATCGTCTACGATTATAGGTTATTAAACAATTACCGCTATAAAAGATAAACTAAAGACGAAGAAATATTAACCTAAATAGTAAAACTTAATCTTTCTTATATTTTATAGAAAAAATTCTTGAAACTTTTATAGTAAGTTATTTAATTATGAAGTTTTATAACGAAAATATAAATGTATAAAGCCAGCTTATAAAAATGAATTGCAGAAAAATAATCTATACTTATTTCATAAAGAGGAAAGATTTGTATTTTTGTATGTAACGTATAAATTTAAAAACTAAAATTCTTGTGCCATTCGAATCCTACATTATCACTGAGTAACATAGGCTATATTTATAACTAGCGGAACCCGCAGCTTCGGTCGCGCTAGACTAAACATAAAATTAATAAAATACTCTCACAGTAACTATATTTAATTTTAAAACATAAAACAATCTCGTTAATATTAACCGTTAAAACGTGCATGAAGCAATAAATTTCAGTAAAAATGGTAGCTTTAGGTTTTCTGAAGGGGTACAGAAGTTAAGTCCATAAGCAAAGAAGAAATTAACTTTAATCTAGGGAGCAGTCGATTTGCATATAACATCGATATTCAATTAGGGTTAAAGTAATTGTTGGTGCAGTGCAAATGAGGGCTAAGCTCTGCGTATCGATTATGTTAATCGATTTCTAATTAACATAATTAAATGTACATATAGTAAATACTACAAGGAACTTTGCCAATTTATAATTAAGATTTATATATTTAAAAGGACCACATATGCTTCTTTGTTTCTTATTTTTGGAAAAATCTAATTGAATTAGTCATCATCAACGCTACAATGGCCGAATCAAAAGTTTTTTGAATGTTTGTCTGTCTATGACCGTATTACGATAAAACCATTCGACAGATTTTGATAACATTTGGTATTATATTAAATGGTTATTCTGGTCAACTTATAAGATACTTTTTATTGCGGGAAAATAACATATTATATTTGAATTATATGTTATTTCGAAGCTTTTAAGCAAAACTTTTATAACATTGCTTATATTAATCTCCGATAGCCACTTTAGTTAAAAGTGCTATAAGTATTGAATTAAGCCGTACAACGCTAGAACAGTAAGCTGATTAACATATATATATAGGCACTTCATACGCAGGACATAAATAGGATTTTAGATTTGAAAAAGAAGCAAGCAATTTGGTGAGATAAATGTTTTAAAAATATCGCAGATTCAAATCGCTATAATAAATGCGAGAAACACAACCATTTAAGTCTTTCTACTAAATCTTGGACAGAATGAAATAATATTTGGAATAAATGTATATTTCACTAACCTATAGCCTTCGACTCCGCTCGCGTTTTTAAATTATGTATAATTAGATTTTTGTAAATTACAGCATATTACATAATATTGTGAGATTTCAGCATAATTCGTTTAGTAGTTATCGCATAAAAGAGCGACAAAAATACACATAGTTTTCATACATTACACACAAGCTTTCGCATTTATAATTTTAATAGGATTGTGTTCAAATTGTAAAATTACAACTAGAAACGCGAAAGTACGTTTGTTTACAACTAAAAAGATTTTAGTAAACTTTAGTACACGGATAGACTTTTAGCTGGAATACATTAGATTATCACTACATAGTATAAAACAAAGTCGCTTTCTCTGTCCCTGTATCCCTATGTATGCTTAAATCTTTAAAACTAAGCAACGGATTTTGATGCGGTTTTTTTAATAGATAGAGTGATTCAAGAGGAAGGTTTATATACATAAGTAGCAGATACTGCGGCTTTTCCTGAGCTAAATCTAGGGAAGAGCCGAGCAGAGTAGTAAATATAATAGAATTCTTCGACATTTGCACCATATGTAATGCAATATTTACTAAGTATTTGTGCAATCAAGTTTCGGACTCCTCTGGAGAATACAAATGTACACACTTATATATGTAAAAGATTCTGCTTGACCGATTTCGATGAATTTCAGATGTCTAGGAGTAACATATGTTACTACGACACATGCTAGGTACTAGTTCGATACCTAGAAACTTAAAATTGAAAGTGGACCCCACTTTAAAAAAAACGAAAACCTCATCCGATCAATGGGTTTTAATAAAATTTGGTACAAATACAAATACAGGTTAAGTTCAGAACCTCCTTTTTTGAATCCGGTAAATATACTATGTATAATGCGGAAGCAATAACTATTGCTAATAAAACAAAACATGGGAAGCGAAAATCAAAATTCGTCATATTATAGAAAGGCCGGTCCGGTCGTTGATAAATATTCAGTAAGGGCGGACCTCCGAAAGCCAGAAATTTAATTCTTGGGACAATTGCATTAATTATACGACCAAGTTCGATAGAAAATATGAAAATTTTCTCTTTCTGATTAATTCAACTCAGTTACGAGTTTAAGCAATTGGTATAAATTGAACTAAACGATCATTTATTTTATTACAATTCTTGCGTTAAGTCGTTATAACATAAATAGTATAAAGGCGCTTTATTCGACTCTTACATCTTAAGTTACAAATTATGTTTTTTACTGACTCTAAAAAAGTGAAGATGTTCATTTCGTATAATGTGTATTTTTTTGTGTATTGTGTTACTGTATGCTTTCTTTCTTTTAAGCGATCATCGCCTCTTTTAAATTTTATTACATACGTACATATACAGTTAAATTTTTAACTTCATAGTTAAATATTTAAACTCCATAGTTATTTAACCTACGAATTGTAAAGAATTTAATAAAATTCCATAGTATAGTTATCTTACAGAATTTGCTACTAGTGAATCACCCTCGTCCCGTCGGGTTCGTGCCAAGAGGTTTGGTCTGGTTTTCTCATGATGCGTTCACATACAGAAACACAAAAATTATAACAACTACAGATTCGATTTTATTATTTAATATTATTTATACTATAATACTTTCTTAGGTGTACGTGAATACGAAGAAGTTCAAGTCTTCTTTTTCGATTCGCACGGCTAGGGTCTGAAATGTTCTTCCGAGTTCCGTGTTCCCTAACACGTACAATTTGGGTAGCTTTAAAGCTAAAGTGAATAGGTATCTTCTAGGCATGCGCGTCCCACCTTAGACCGCATTACCACCATCAGGTGTAATATTGGTCAAGCGTGTGCCTATAATACATAAAAAAAGGGTTTCTAAGAAATATTTGATGTATAAGATTCTACTCAGAAATTCATTATATTAATATACCCACAATCTAGAACATAGACATTTAATTATCTAAGTACATTCTCTTTTATATATAATGCATAATATATATAAAGGCTAACTTTGATACTAATATATGTGTATTCTTAGAATTATTCAGTACGACAAAGAAAATTAAATGTGTAGAACATACTCGTACATAGAAGCGTGCCAAACTTGTATTCAATTTTAAACTTTGAACTAAACGTTTAATGAGCATCCTTCACAAAACTAAGGGGGTAGTTGAGAGACAACAAAGTTCATGCAAATTAAGAGGTAGAGGAAGACCTATTGTCAACAGAACAATATTAAGGTAACGAATTGTAAAATGATATTCTATATTCATTTTCATATTTATATTGGTTATCTCTATAAGTATATTAGATTATTTGCTTTATATATTTCGATTTTTATTTCCAACACTAGCCTTCTACTAGCGCTTCGTTCGTGTTCATCCCTGGGTAAATTTTATCAATTGAAGATTCCTATACAAAATAAACAGTTCTAAAATTTTCTATTTTATAGCTGTTTTTTTGGGGTGTGCCCTATATTGTTATAGTTAAACCACCTCAGACAGACCCTAACAAAACAAAACTTGAGTTTTGAAGAGACAATAGACAAGCATTACTAAAATAAAACTATATTTTATAGTGGTAGTGCCATGCTTGTTACCTTTGGGTAGCAACCGAATGGGCCGGCACGCCCCGTATAGTTCATTAGTACCACTCTCTCACAGAAGACCGGCGTGAAGTGGCAGCTATGCTGTCGCGTTTCGTCCGGTGAGTGAGAGTCCGGGAGGCCCACTCTACTTCCCCCCTCCCTCTTCCCTTCATCCTCCGCCTTCGTTCCCCCCTCCCTACAAAAAAAAGGCCGGCAACGCATCTGCAAGCCTGGCTTGTAGATGTCCATGGGCGGAGGTGATCACTTCCCATCAGGTGAGCCTCCTGCCCGTTTGACCCCTTTTTGCCATAAAAAAAATATTATATATAATACCATATAAGCAGTAGTAACCCAGTGGCAAAACCGAATCGAAGAAATTAAAAGAAAAGTTAAAAATAAGAAGGCTTTTTAATTCGACATTAATATTTAAAAGCTCTTATTTGGATATGTTTGTGGACGCTAATCTCTGAAATGTGTCAGTCCAATTTTTTTTGCATTAAGTTTAATTTTTATTGGGAAAGGTTACATACATATATGTCTAACATTATGCTTAAGAGAAGTTAAGTACCCATGTTTGTATTACGAAAATATTGAATGTAAGAAAATATTATAAATTATCAATAAATTGTTGGGACAATATTACAACAGCGCCATCTAGTTTCGTGGTAAGCTACGAGGCTTGTAATAAGTATACCAGATCGTTGATATACTTACTACACATATAAATTTTAGATACCTACAAATATTCGTGCTAAACAAATTAATGCCCCCAGCGGGATTCAAACCCGCGACCGTTGGCACAGAAAGTAGGGTCACTACCAACTGAGTACCATGTACGTACTATATATTACGTAATTCCATTTAAACTACATATCTAATTAAAACTCATATTAAGTGTCAAAATGTAGTAAACTTGCACCTAATTCGGAAGTAAGAACGAAAGAGCATCCACTGCAAAACTCCAGGGTATAGTTTTGAGACGGTAAAGTTCAAATAGATTAAGTACTAACTTAGCGCTTACAACGGCACAATCACGGGACATACAGCTTGGAAATTGCCTTATCTAAAGCTCGGTCATTTGGGTAATAATATATTAATTTTAACTAAATTGTAATATTTTAACAAGATATTTTAAAAATATTTTTAAAAGTTTAATTAAGTTTGGTTATTATTTAACTGTAATGTAACATTAAAATAATAAATACGTTTTTTTATTTCTTTTGTATACTTCTTGTACATACTGCTAGTGTCAACTCTATTAGAGATTGTTTCAAGGTGGTCTGAAGTAATTCGTTTAAGCTATTTCTTTTATTTTACTCATGGAAACCAGAATAATAAAATAGCAGTGATTTATTTTTTTTCTTAGATTTTGCTTCCCGACATATCGATTGCCTTTAAATAGCAACGATTCTCATCAATCTCATCAAAAATCAGAAAAAATTAAAGAAGACTGGCACAGTCCCTAAAAATATTTTATTTTATTAAGCGAATCTTAAATAATTTATAAAAAGTTTCGAAAGTATAAAAAAACATGTATTTGTGAACGAAAAAACCTAAAAAAAAAACATAAATCGCCGTTTTTTTAAAACATCACAGTATAACTTTAACCATAAAAAAGCTCAAAAGCTGCGCTTGCGCAGTATTTTAATTTAAAGCTTTAAAGATTGAAACTGCGATCTTTAAACCACCAGTAAATTAAAGAACAACTTTGAACAAACATCCAATACTTATCTTTTCGATCTTAACATCGTCATTAACTCTGGACATGATAGAAAATTATTTCTTTTGCAAAAAACAATCAAATGAGGACAACATCATCAAAGCAATATGGTTCTTAAATTAATTAGTATAGGGTCTATTATTGTGGACTTTGTTAATCGCTTCATCTTTATTCAATGTAAGTTCGGAGGTGCCA
Organism: Boloria selene; assembly: GCA_905231865.2. Lineage (NCBI taxonomy): Eukaryota > Metazoa > Arthropoda > Insecta > Lepidoptera > Nymphalidae > Boloria > Boloria selene. Next base: position 6,529,798 of record HG993156.1, read on the forward strand.
GCTAATATCATATGTGGTATTAGTGTAACTTAGAATAGGGTAAAGAGTAGAAATGGTAACATTCTATCTATTAATCTTTTCTAATTAACCAAATTTAGCGAATTCGTTTACTGATTGAGGTAATTAATAATTAATACTAATACGATGACTTGCCGCCGACTAGTCGACGGCTGCCTTTGTCATACAAAATGGCGTCTGCAAGCGTCGCTACTGATTGGCGTTTGCCGTCGACTAGTCGACGGTTGCCGCCGACTAGTCGACGGCTGCCGCCGGCGTATGGCGTCGGCTGAAGTTACCTTTGCCGTTGACAACGTGCCGCTCGTGTAAATGAGCACTTTATGGCTATTTAGACTTAAGCCCACAAGTAGCTACTATATTAAGAAAAAACAAGTACCAAACTTTAGTTAAATTAAAATTGTTTATGAATTCAAATAAAATCATTTAATAATATTAAATTGATAATTAATACAAAATTAGATTTTTTTTGTAAAAAACAAAATAACGTAGGTACAATGTCGGAAAAAAAATTTCATGTCAGGTCTATCTTTATTTAGTCTATAGATAGACTATGACCTGAAGTAGCAATTGGCTTATAAATGAAACTATCTTTTCGGATTTTGTCGCGGATTTATTTTGATTTTTGGTTCCCGACGTTTCGAATGCTTTACAGCAATCACAAAATAAATCCGCGATAAAATCCGAAAAGATAGTTTCATTTATAATGTCAAATATTCGCGTAAGCCTAAGAAAGAATTAGCACATGGCTATTTAAATAAAACTATCATTTATGATTCTTTCGTAGATATAGTCCCCAAAAATACTTTTATTTCAAATGTCAAATATTCGCTTAAATCTAAGATAGTACAACAAAGGCTAGAAACATTTACTTGGCACGTTACTGTTGTAGAAAGGGTAAATCGCTTGTGCCATATAAATACAAATAATACTAACAAATGTGCTATATTTAACAATGTTTTAGTCATGTCTGTCGATCCCGGACCTTTCCGGACCCGTCTTGATTACGCCCTCAAGGGCAACCCTTTAAGGGCTTTAAATAAATTGCAACGATGGATTGTTCATGCTCAGTGAAGGACATATGGTAAATTGAAAACTTAGCTATAAAGTCTTTATATAAAATTTTATCTTTGTCGATTCAATATTTAATATATTATTTTGGAAAATCTTATTGAAATAGAACTTATTATTATTAATGACTATAGTTTCTAGAATTTTTGTCTGTTTGTCTATTATAGAAGACTACCTACGAGATTAATGCGAATTTCATGATTTTGAAAGTTAGCATTTAACCCTCAATAAAAACATTATAATAGTTCGACCTATTTAGGGTGAGCGAATTGAGCCCTAACACTATCCTACAACCTGAGCATTTTATGGTACACTTTATTGAAAAACTATCATGTCTACAGATTAGTACTTTAGCTTAGTAATTTAACTTCATATCTAGATGTGTTATGTGTAAAAAAAATATAATTCTATAACCATTAAAAAAATGAACATTAACAATTTTGTGTTCATTGGAAAGAATGTTATTGTACTACAAACGCTATCTGTTAGAAAACTAATAGCTTTAAAAAACTGTTTTTTAAATTATTACCCGTTAGAAAAACTACGCAAGCTCTTACAAAGGTCAGCTTTTTGCTTGTATATTGAACAATAAATTACTTATAAGTCGTATGTATATCTTGTCTAAAATTTCTACTGCAAAGTAATATGAAATTCAAGCAATATTATAATTGTAAAACGTATTTTAATATAATATAATCCCTAACCATTTACGCAAGTGCCACTTCTGTTATCTCATCTGTGTAGAAGCTGCGCTGATCAATCAACGTCAGAGCAACTCTCATGCTCGCTCGATCAAGTAGGTACAGGTAATGTGGTGTGTGCATGCTTTGTGCAGGTTTCCTAAAAAGACGAGTATCCACGACAGTTTTAGCATTTCAGTTTGGTTTAAGATTTCCGATAAAATTAAGAGGTAGGCCTTATAACTGACATACTCGATACTTATACTACTAAATAAGCAGTATTGAAATATATAATCTTTCTTGTAAAATAACATCAATATATGAGAAAGAGGAAATATTTTGAAGGAACGTTCAAAAATAACAAAAACTGTTTTTTTTATTTGTAAAAGCACACTTACAACAAACATATACAGCATATTCTAATTAATTATACAATAATAATATGTCTTATATGCATGTCAATAAAAAGTGTACATAGCATTTCAAAATTCAACAATTAAAAGTACAAAAAATGAAAAAAAATTGAATCTAAATAATCTAAATAATGTCATTTTACAAAGGAAAATTCTAATCCTAAAATCCACCAAGTCACCACCGGAATAAGACATACAAAGCAAAATCCAAAAAAACGTATATCCTTTTCAATAATTTCCTGGAGACAAATAGTCAAAATAAGATCTCAATCGATACTTCCACAACTTATTCTACATATTGGGTCCTTTCTGTGTAGACCTATCAGTGCCTTTGGATACTCGCCAAGAACATTTGGCAGAGCTCGGCCAAATTATGTACACCATTGTATATGCGTTTATTTGTTAAACCGTAAATATGTAAAAAGCCGACATCATTTTACGTACAACAAAGGCTTTAAAACATTTATTCATATGGGTTTAATAATATATTTTATGAACTACTAGCATTTCCCGCAGCTTCGCACGCGTTCTAACCAATCTTTCCGATAGCCTTCCTCGATAAACGAACTATCCAACACAAAAAGAATTTTCAGTTTCTGAGATTAGCGCGTTCAACGAAACAAACAACAAACTCTTCAAGCTTTATAATATTAGTATAGATTATCGAACATTTCTAGGTTTTAATAAGGGTAGTAAAGATATGGATTTAATGGATAAATATACCAATTTTTCTTAAAATTATAACAAAAACTACATTAAAAGAAACAAAAATGTATCCTAATAACAATCTATCAAAAGAGAAAAGTTCAATTTAAATCGATTCACCAGTTTTTGCAAGCAGTGATCGTTACACATTTAAAGCAGTCCCACAATTCCCAACTTGCTTTACAGCGAGCGTAGTGTTCTACAAAGATTGCGATGTAAATTGCAAGCGTTAATCTCGCGATTTCCTCTCCTGTATTTCATTCCGGTCACGATAAAATCTAAATAGCTCGAGACGCTTTGGACGGGGGCCAAATGAATGTTATTGCGCGATTATTGTGAAGAAAACCTCGCTGGATGATGGATAAAGTCAGTGCTATCAGTGTTGCCCTATCTAAAAATATGGGAACTTAGTGTGGAAGGTCGAGCGTATGATTGGTGTTATAAATTACTTTCCAGTTCTTGAATTTATTTAACATTATTATATGTTTTTAGAACTCAATTGCTGTTCATAGTGTTGCTTAAAGATAAAACGTTTGGAAAGATTTGGATATTGCTTATTTAGATTTTTTTGTGAATTAAGTATAAAAAAATAGAAAAAAAACCTGTTCTTGAAAAAATAGAACTGTTTACTTACTATGGAGATCACTATCAGAACCGAAAAAAGTGGAGTCCGGCCCCACTCTCCGAAGCGAGAGTAAGTTCGAACTTCGAAGATGCAACTCGTGCAAAGAACCAAAAAATAAGATATGCAAAGTAAAATATTATTACGAATTTAAAAACAATAATTTAGACCCGACAAATTATCTCCATCACATAAAGTTATGTTTGGAAAGATATAAAAAAACAGCCGTAAGGAATATTTATTAAGGTTAAAGAACATGACCAAATTTGTTTTTTGTGACGTTGTATTTGTAGAAATATATTTTTTAAGTGGACTGTATGGTTGTAATCTTGCTGGTAGATAGTGGGCAGTTGACTTGATGACGATTTATAAAAGCAAAACAACGGTTTTCACACTTAACTGTTTATTACTTTGACACATAAGAAACACGTCTGCTCTTGCCGGGAATCCAAATCCGAGAGAGCGAATAACAATGTATGAATGAAATAGCATGATAGACTGAGTGACCGGAATATAATAAATGTTACCATAAAACAAATAAAATTAAAATAATCTAATTACATATTATGTTTTTGTTGGTGTTTCCAACATGCTGCCCACCTACACGGCAAACAACTTTTTTTGTATTATTTTACAAAATAAAAGAATGAAAATATATAGTTTCTTAATTTCTAACACCCTACCTGACAGTACGGTTGTACAATTTAACTACAGCATAGGTTAACAAAGAATCAAATTTAACTAATTTAAGGAAACTTACATTAACACAATAACAAGGTAAGTACATTGTTTAACAAAAATTTTTTTTTTCGAAACTTAATATTAAAGTTAAATTTAATACAAGGATAAATTTAATTGAAGCCTTTTATGACCATCAAGTACAAATAAATTTTAAATAGGAACTTAATAAGCTTATAATGACAATTTTTTTTCAACGTTAAGGAACAACTAACAATAATGAAACTTAATCGTTACTATTATAATTAAAAGGTAGAATACAGATACTTGACAAGGACCGATTGTAAATTTTCCCATTTGGAATTTGTAAATTTAACGTTCTAACTTTGCCATCATTACCAGGAAAAACCTTGACTACTCTTGCCATTGGCCAAAACAATGGCGGCGCGTTTGGCTCTTTTAAAATTACTAACATGCCTTCAGTAACATTAGGTAGATCATCGCGCCACTTAGGCCTATTCTGCAATGTATTTAAATAATATTTGTGCCATACATTCCAAAATTGCTGAGTCAATTTATTACACATTTGCCAATACTTAAGTCTATGCACAGGTACATCAGCAACATTGCATTCAGGATATGCAACCATAGAGGTTCCTATTAAAAAATGCCCTGGAGTCAGGTAACTAAAATCAGAGCTATCAGAAGACATAGGTAACAAAGGCCTAGAATTTAAAACTGCTTCAATTTGAGCCAGGACAGTGAGTAATTGTTCATAAGTTAATATAGATTTTAAAACAATGCGTTTTAGATGAAATTTCATGCTTTTTACACTTGCTTCTGCAAGCCCAGCAAACACTGGTGAATAACTTGGTGTAAAATGGAATTTTATGCCTTGGTTAGAAGCATATTCTTGTACCAAGGTTTGATGACTGGCAGAAGCGTGCAGCTTATACAAATCAGCCAACTGGTTGCTTGCCCCTCTAAAACACCCGCCGTTGTCGCAAAAGACTTCGCTGGGCAACCCGCGACGAGCGATAAATCGTTTAAAACAGGCTAAAAACGCGTCAGTTGACAAATCTGAAGAAAGTTCAAGATGAACAGCCTTAGTAACAAAGCAAACTATTACACAAACGTAACCCTTGGAAACTACGGCGCGTCGTATTCGCGAATTTTTTACATCTACGGGGCCAGCGAAGTCTATCCCGACCCTGTCGAACGGTCGAGCGGCAGTAATACGCTGCTGAGGCAGGGAACCCATTAGCTGCTTTGCGGTGCTGGCCTTTAATCTGAAACACGTAATACATTTATGTGTTATCTTTTTTATTTCTCGTACACCGTTTATAATCCAATATTTTTGGTTTAAATGAGCCAGCATCAATTTAGGTGCGGCATGTAACAATCTTAAATGCTCATGACTTATTATAAGATCAGTTATAAATGAACCTTTTGGTAATATCATTGGATGTTTTCTTGCAAATGAAAAGTCTGTATTTTGGAGACGCCCTCCCACTCTAACTAAGCCCTGACTATCTAAGAAGGGATGTAATGGTTTTAGGGGACCCTTAACGTTTTCATTATTTTTCAAAGCCTTTATTTCATCCTTAAAATAAATATGTTGTTCATTTTTTATAATTAACATTAAAGCTTGTTGTAATTCAGAACTATGAAGAAAAGAATCTAAATTTTTATTAATGTTTGGTCTGAGATTGTTTATGAATCTTATTACATATGCCATTATTCTAATAACTTTACTAAGGTTGGAAAATCTAGTTAAAAATTGGAAACAGCCCTGATCACTTTGAACAATCAAAGAAACCGCTGACTCGGAGACAACATTCAGCTCAGGTAAGTCAACAGTCAATGCTAAATCAACACTATTTTCTTCGACTGAATAAGTAGGAGAGTGCAAAAACGAGGGCCCGTACCACCAAAGGGCGCATGAAGATAATTCACAGGGATCTACTCCTTTACTGATTAAATCAGCAGGGTTGTCCTGTGACCTTACATAATACCAATTCCAAGCTAATGTTTTCTCTTTAATTATTTTTACTCTATTTGCAACATAAGGTAATAATCTTGTTATTTCTATTTTTAGCCAAGCTAAAACAACCTGGGAATCTGTATATAACATAACACTATCAATTTTAATTTTTACTTTTAAAATATTAAAGACTCTGTCAATTAATAAAGAAAGCAAATGAACAGCATTTAATTCTAATCTTGGTACTGATAACTTTTTACTTATGGGATTGACTCGCGACTTGGAACAGAGTAACAATACCTTAACCTCACCGGAAATATTGACTACTCGTAGGTATATACAACACCCATAGCCAACGGTGCTGGAAGCATCAGCAAATCCAATCAACTGCACCGAGACAGCTGACTCAGGAACTGGAACATTTCTCGGTATTTCAATAATATGCATTTTAGACAAACTGTCAATGAAATGAAGCCAATCCACTCTAATGCTTTCAGGTGCAATGTCATTCCAGCCTATACCCTCTGACCAAACTCGTTGCATTAATGCTTTAGCTTTAATAACTATAGGACTAATAAAACCCATGGGATCATAGAAACGTGCTATGTAACTTAAAATATCCCTTTTCGTAGGTTTATCAGTATTAGGTAATGTAGGACAACCAATTTTAAAGCAATCTTGTTTCATGTTAATTGTTAAACCCAATGCCTTCATGCTACATTCTTGTTTTTGTAATTCAAGCTCATCAAACTGCCTTTGAGAATTTGGAATATTATCTAGTAGTGTGGATGAGTTAGACGCCCACTTGTGAGTGTTAAAGTTCCCCAAGCTAAGCAACTCTTGTAACTGTTTCCTTGCATCTAACATAATATTTAGATTTGAGTCTGCATAAAGCACATCATCAACATAACAGTTATTGAGCAATATAATCGCACCTAGCGGATAATCATTCCCAAACCTTATTGCAAGCTCCTTCAGGCAACGTGTAGCTAGATAAGCTGAGCTTTTCAAACCATAAGTAACCGTCTTAAGACGTAAGCATTTTATTTCTTCCTCTGTGTTATTGCGAAAAAGAATATTTTGTAGTGGTGTAAATTGAGGATTAAGCATCACACACCTATACATTTTCTGAATGTCAGTTGAAAAAGTATAATCACCAAAGCGAAACAAGAGAACAATATCAAATAGTTCTTTTTGAACTGGAGGCCCATTCAACATTAAATCATTAAGTGAAACTTTCTTTTTTGTCTGCATAGAAGCATCGAATACTGCCCTAACCTTTGTTGTTGCACTACTTTCATTTATGACAGCATGATGTGGTAAAAAATATACAGAATCCTTATTTAAATTGTAAGAACTAAGTTCCACATATTCAGCGTGACCTAATGTTATAAACTCATTAATGAATTTATTGTATTCAATTTTCAATAAAGAATTTTTTTGTAATTTTTTTTCTAAGTTAAGAAATCTATGATAAGCAGAATCGAATGAGTTACCAAGTATATTGTTTACATCCTCTAATGGTACCTTCAGCGGCATATCAACATAGAGTGGAGCCCCCGGTGGCATGCCTGGAGGTATGCCCGGCGGTATGCCAGGCTTCCCCGGCGGAGCACCCGGCGCGGGAGGCGCAGCCCCTGGCGGCGGTGCCGGACCCACCATCGAGGAGGTTGATTAAACTAAACATTCCACTATCAAGCAAGATCTTCTCATGGGTAACTCCTGTCTGAATTTCTGTATATTTTTTACCACATCATGCTGTCATAAATGAAAGTAGTGCAACAACAAAGGTTAGGGCAGTATTCGATGCTTCTATGCAGACAAAAAAGAAAGTTTCACTTAATGATTTAATGTTGAATGGGCCTCCAGTTCAAAAAGAACTATTTGATATTGTTCTCTTGTTTCGCTTTGGTGATTATACTTTTTCAACTGACATTCAGAAAATGTATAGGTGTGTGATGCTTAATCCTCAATTTACACCACTACAAAATATTCTTTTTCGCAATAACACAGAGGAAGAAATAAAATGCTTACGTCTTAAGACGGTTACTTATGGTTTGAAAAGCTCAGCTTATCTAGCTACACGTTGCCTGAAGGAGCTTGCAATAAGGTTTGGGAATGATTATCCGCTAGGTGCGATTATATTGCTCAATAACTGTTATGTTGATGATGTGCTTTATGCAGACTCAAATCTAAATATTATGTTAGATGCAAGGAAACAGTTACAAGAGTTGCTTAGCTTGGGGAACTTTAACACTCACAAGTGGGCGTCTAACTCATCCACACTACTAGATAATATTCCAAATTCTCAAAGGCAGTTTGATGAGCTTGAATTACAAAAACAAGAATGTAGCATGAAGGCATTGGGTTTAACAATTAACATGAAACAAGATTGCTTTAAAATTGGTTGTCCTACATTACCTAATACTGATAAACCTACGAAAAGGGATATTTTAAGTTACATAGCACGTTTCTATGATCCCATGGGTTTTATTAGTCCTATAGTTATTAAAGCTAAAGCATTAATGCAACGAGTTTGGTCAGAGGGTATAGGCTGGAATGACATTGCACCTGAAAGCATTAGAGTGGATTGGCTTCATTTCATTGACAGTTTGTCTAAAATGCATATTATTGAAATACCGAGAAATGTTCCAGTTCCTGAGTCAGCTGTCTCGGTGCAGTTGATTGGATTTGCTGATGCTTCCAGCACCGTTGGCTATGGGTGTTGTATATACCTACGAGTAGTCAATATTTCCGGTGAGGTTAAGGTATTGTTACTCTGTTCCAAGTCGCGAGTCAATCCCATAAGTAAAAAGTTATCAGTACCAAGATTAGAATTAAATGCTGTTCATTTGCTTTCTTTATTAATTGACAGAGTCTTTAATATTTTAAAAGTAAAAATTAAAATTGATAGTGTTATGTTATATACAGATTCCCAGGTTGTTTTAGCTTGGCTAAAAATAGAAATAACAAGATTATTACCTTATGTTGCAAATAGAGTAAAAATAATTAAAGAGAAAACATTAGCTTGGAATTGGTATTATGTAAGGTCACAGGACAACCCTGCTGATTTAATCAGTAAAGGAGTAGATCCCTGTGAATTATCTTCATGCGCCCTTTGGTGGTACGGGCCCTCGTTTTTGCACTCTCCTACTTATTCAGTCGAAGAAAATAGTGTTGATTTAGCATTGACTGTTGACTTACCTGAGCTGAATGTTGTCTCCGAGTCAGCGGTTTCTTTGATTGTTCAAAGTGATCAGGGCTGTTCACAATTTTCCAGAGCCAATGCCCTCTTCTCGAGGAAATCTAAGATCTCCTGAACTGTGGGATATTGCTTTCCATCTCGCTCCAATTGGTAGTGTTCCTTGGTATACTTATCTAATTTGCGTAACAAAATACATAAAACAATCTCATCCCATGCTTCAACTTTAGAGCCTAAATTTTTTAATGATGTTAGTATTTGTTTGACCTGGGATACAAATTCCCTTATACATTGAGGGGAGGACTTTACTACCAAAGCTTTGACATCCAATAAAGAACCATTAAGTTCATTTACAATGAGGAATCTGTTATTGTATCTTTCATCTAACAACCGGAGGGCTTCCGGGTAACTTTCACTACTTAATGGCAAATTCTTAATTAAATCGAAAGGTTCATTCTTAAGAAATGACCTCAAATAATATAGCTTAGAGATATTGTCCAATGTTACATCTTTACTAATAACAGAATTGAATAGGTTTATAAACGGTGTATAGTCACTATACTTACCAGTAAATTTGTCTATTTGTATAGTAGGTAGACGTAACTTAGTGTTATTACTCTGCGCAGTAGGTTCCTGCACAACTTTACTTTGTTTTTTATTAATTTCAATATTCAAAGTGGAAATGACGCTATAATATTTATCTTCAATTTCACAGTAATTCTCTGAATCACTAGGATCCAGAGCTAAGATTAACTTATTACACTCATCATACTCAGCAAAAATCTTAACTAAACGATCCCTCTTTGCTACTACACTTTCGTATGAGTCGGCGACAAAACTTTGTTGGGACAGCCTTGTAATGCTTCCCTTTACATATCCCCTTGAAGAGATGAGTTTTTTTAGATCTGCCATAATGCTTCACTATGTATAACAAGCTATTCAACTTAAATATAATACTAGTTAACACAAATATTAAAGTCACAATGTAAAAACTTTCTTCACTTGCAACTTGAAAACTTCTTCGTTGTAAAACTTTAAACTGCGCAAGATGGCGTATGGGAAGCCGAATTTTGCTTGCGCAAACGCAATACTGTCGTGAACGAGCGAATGAAGTGAACCGTTGATCACAGCGTAGGCCGCTGATTGGCGGACAGCAACGTGACGTTTGAAGAGCGAATCCAAGTACGCCGTTGATTGGCTGACGGGCGAACCGCGCGATTGCTGCACACTGCAACGACCGCTGATTGGCTGATTCTGACCCGCGCTAAAACTCGACGAATGAAAGGTCGACTTGATGCACGCCGCGACGACCGCTGCTTGGCTTGACTTCTAGCCGCTTTTACCTCCTTTTTCGATATCGTATCTTTTGATATTTCTGCAAATGGATGTTTCTCCTTCGTTGCAGGTTTTAAAATGCTCCTCGAACCTCGTGGATCTCACGGAAAGCTGTTTCTCGTTGCGTAGTTGTAGAAATACACGATGCGTTGCCGCCACACTCGAAGCCACGCCACCACTATCCGGGTCGATTGGATCAAAAATGTAGAAATATATTTTTTTTAAGTGGACTGTATAGTTGGAATCTTGCTGGTAGATAGTGGGCAGTTGACTCGATGACGATTAATAAAAGCAAAACAACGTTTTTCACACTTAACTGTTTATTACTTTGACACATAAGAAACACGTCTGCTCTTGCCGGGAATCCAAATCCGAGAGAGCGAATAACAATGTATGAATGAAATAGCATGATAGACTGAGTGACCGGAATATAATAAATGTTACCATAAAACAAATAAAATTAAAATAATCTAATTACATATTATGTTTTTGTTGGTGTTTCCAACAGTATTTATCTTTTTAATTACATTATAATTTATTCCGAGATTGGTATTTTAAATATTTAAAAGCCTATTGGCTCAGTGATTGAAAGATTGCCCTAAGTCGAGGATTCCGTTTTTACTTGAGGCAATAAAGGAAGCTTAGAACAAGTGAGGAGTTATGTAAAGCAACGTACATTAAAACTGCAATTAAGTACCTTGTCTATATTGTTTAACTTGTTTGCGCAAAGTATACCTAGTTTTAAGAATTTAGTAGTATAAATTATAATGTGAAATACCTACACGTTAGAAGCCAAGTGTCCCAGGTTTGATTCCTACACAGCATTGTAGGAAAAATATAGATGGCCTGTACAAATATTTTTTAATATTAAGAAATAAAAGGTCTACAGACTAACGCCTCCAATGTGGTACGGACTTAACAAATTTTCACATTACTATATCTCGTAAAACCATAAGTTACAAAACGTATTCTTAGCTAAATCTGTAATCAGGTTGAATGCCAGAGATCGTTTCACCGCAAAATAATACGATTAATTCCAGTAACCGCGCCCAAGTCAGTCGCTTCTGATCCAAAGATATGGCAGAAGTTTTAAACCTTTCGAGGATCAAGCCGGGGTGAATGCCGAACCAAAGTTTGAAAGTTGGTACTCGGAAACACAAAAGATTTTGAAATACTTGTATAAATACAAGAATTTTTGTAAAGCATATTTTGGTATAATTTAACTAAATTACTGTTATACTTTGTTTACTATTTAAACAAAAAAATATACATAACTTGGAAAAGACTGTCAACATGGCTTAAATATTTAACTATTATCCTCACTTCTTCTTTCACACTTCGCTCGGGTGCTTTCAACCCTAACTGTTACTTTTACAGTAACCTACTCCAAGGTCATAGTGTATATATGTACTAAACTGTATTGAAATTCGAACTCGTTTCACTTTCACATATGTGATAATAGTACAATTCTTATTTACTGTTGATTAGTCGCAGGTTCAAACCCGATATAAAAACAAAATACCCAACTACGAAAAAAATATACTAGCTTTTACAAAAGATAAAACCAATCTACAAACGTTCTGTACAGCCTACAAAGAAAACATTGTAAAAAACTCAAAGCGAACGTACGTCAGTATCGAGATACGTATGTGAAGACAGATGGACAGGCTTGTCAATTAACCGTTGAATTATTATATGGAGACACGCGATCAGATTCAATGGCTTGGACATATGCAAATCGATTGCTTACTTAAGACTTGTTTATTTTCCATGAAACGAATTTGGTAGCGGTAAATTAATTTTTATGTTTTTAAAATGACATTTTGACAAAATAACTAAATTATTTATGAATGCTATATTTCATGTTCACTAATAAGGCAATGTGTAGCTAATTTTGGAATGTTTTAATGATTTTTTTTGGTTGTTTAATATATTATTTATGATAGAAAGATGATCTAATACTCTATAATTATACGGCTAATTAATAGTCTTACAAAATATTAATTTAATGCACTTTTGCATTAGTTCATTCATTTCATTTTTTTCACTATATATATGTGTTTTTTAGTACATTACGACTAGACATGTGAATAGTGGCTTGAAACATTGCAAAATCCCTAACTCTGTACGGTTACTGACCACAATTATTGAAATTTCAACCTAAGACCACTATTATATTTAAACAAGAAAAAAGATATGTACTAGACAATCTAAAGACAATCAAGAAGCTATTGTGATGCTTTACTTCGTAACTTTACATTTCTACGCGTATTCAGGAATGCGTCGAGAGCCTACAGTTAAAATGAACATTAGACGAAACAAATAAAGCAGAAATTTGTTAGGGTCGTTTTAAATTTACTGCAAGACATTTACATATAACATTTAGTTACATAAACTTTGAACTTTATGTTCTATGAGGAAATTGAAAACTTATCACTATTCATCACTACATAGTATAAAACAAAGTCGCCTTTTCTGTCCCTATATCCCTATATCCCTATGTGCGCTTAAATCTTTAAAACTACGCAACGGATTTTGATGCGGTTTTTTCTAATAGATAGAGTGATTCAAGAGGAAGGTTTATATGTATAACTAGCGGATCCCGCGGCTTTGCCTGTGCTTTATCTAGGGAAGAGCCCGAGCGAAGCGAGGGCGAGTCGCAAGTTTTTAATAAGAGAATGCCAAGGAAAATTGTTTTCTGTATACATTATACGAGAAAGATACAAAACTGTTTTATGTTTTCATACAAATTATGTACAATGTGAATAGCCAATAAATGTTCTACTGCTAAATACTTTTTGGCTGAAGTGCATCAAATATAATTAAAAAATATATTGGTTTTTATTTTACAGTCTTACTCGTAGTTAGTGTATTATTTACTCGTATGGAATATCGATGAAATAGCCTATATTCAGAGGTGGGTAGTTTTCTATTAGAAAAAAGATTATTTAGAATTATATTAAACCTTTTTACTGTTTAAACAAGTAAACAAATATAACAGAGTAGAACAGAGTAAAAAATATTTGGGGTTTTTCATATATTTTTGTATATTATTATCATATATTTCATATATAAGAAAACTCAAAAGTACTTGCTCTTGCTCGAGTGGGCGTGTCCCAAAGGTACGTTTAATTTTTTTGTGTCGAATCCTATTATTTTTTCTAAAATAAAACTATCCTAACTCATTAAACGTAAGCTATCTGTTAATGAAAGTCTAATCAAATCATCAGCCTAACCATTTCTTATAGCACAAAAAAAGAAGACAGTTTTAAAAATTGTGTTTTTATATTAAAAAATGTAATTTTATTATAAAAACTATTATTTTGACATCACAAACAAAGATTTCAATAGTATTTATCTATAAAGATTCGCTTCAATCGTATAAAAAGTATAACATTTCTATTAATTTCCAAAACTAAACAAGTATCACACAAGCTTAGCTTATCGCTGTACCTACAGCGGGCCTTGTATTTGATTAACAAAGTAATTAGCTGAGATAACATTGACTTGGTAATATGTTGGAATACTTGTCTATTATTACTATTTGTATTACATACATATATTTATAGTTTAATAATTTTATATATAAATACATATAAATATAATTACTTGTATATAAATATATTAAATTATCTTAAAAGTAATTTAAACGAAGGATTTATATCTGTTTTTTTTTATTCTTTGACATGACTTTTTTGGGTATTTCAATTAAAGTAAAACCATATTATTTTGCGATTCATGGCAACCATTCTCCATGGTTCTTTTTATTTACTTCTTTTCATTTAACAATAGGAAATATGCGTGTGATTTAAATTTAATAATCTTTATTGCTTTTGCCTATATTTATACTTTTTTTATTAAGAACATAAAATATATGGAAAATTTAAAGTTGAAACTTAACGTCATTAATAAGACCGAATATGATAAAGACAGTAGTGTTGCCAATTTAGCGATTATATCACTAAAAATTGCTAAAATGAAATTCGTATTTTCATCATCGTCACGCCAAGCATTAAATGACGGGCGTTTAATGTATTCGTGTATGTATTACATTTAAAACAATAAGTATGTATTATATTTTAAAGCTATTGTATAAATAAAGATATATAATTCAAGTATTAAAATGTATACATGATTATAAATTGTCATAAATAGTGTCATTGCAATATATTTTCTATGTATCTATTAATAATAACACTTATAGAAAGTCAAGTCAAGATGATTGGGTTCATAACTTTACAACCAAAAATAGCCAATAACTAAAAATTCTGATATTATCAAAAAAAATGCATTAAAGAGTCTTCTTAACAATAAACAAATAAATACTCAGTTAAAGTCATAAAAGTGTCTAAAATCTTGAAAGAACCTCCAATTTTTCCATATAAATTGTGCCACTTTTGCAATTACCTCAAATAATATTTACGACAAACAACTCAATCTACTCGCGGCCGAGAATTACTGGAAATTGTTTGAGATGCGAAGTTCCGAAGTTAAGTCAAATTACTTTCCAAGAATAAAAATACGTAGAGCCTAACAGAAAATACGTTTTATGTGTATTTTTCTTACTCTTTTAGCTAAAAATCTTGTTTTTAACTTAAAGTATATTGACTTAAAAATCTATTTGAACGTAGTCGTTTCATTAATAACAATTTATAGTTCATTTTTATGCGTGGGTACACTTATGAGGTATAACTTATTAAAACAGAATCTTTTCATAGTGCAATTGTCGAAGTTATCGTATAACACAAACATACATACGTCTTAAATTTTGAAGTCTATCAAAAATACAAAGCAACATCTAATAGTGTTTAGTTAATTGTTCAATTCAATTTTATTTTTAAAAGACAAAATTATATGTAACCTACAAATTAATGAGCTTTTTAACCGACTTCAAAAAGGTAGAGGTTATTAATTCGACTGGTATATCGACTGGGATCTAGTGCAATGTACGATATTTTCCTTTAGCGTGTTAACTTATTATTACATATTAGAACAGCGTGAAGTATAACTTTTGTTTGCTCGACAAGTTATTACGGAAGTCAATATTGACGAAGTAATCTGTGTCACAAAGCTTTTACATTCATTATATAGATGTATATTTGACTACTAATTGTGTGTTTTGGAAAATATCATGTGACATCTAATAGCATATATATTACAATAAATGTTTGTTTGTTCTATTCGCTTTGAAATATTATTCGATTAACGCTTTTTTAGAAGACAGTAAGCCTTGGGAAGGATGTGATCGCCGCCAGGCTATTTCAACATATAGAATTATTGTTAATTTAAAATTAATTTGAAAAAAAAAATTAGTCCCGCTGAGTTTCTTTCGCCAGTTCTTCTCAGGTCAGAGGCTTTTTCTTTCCGAACTGGTAGTAGACTCATGATGTTCAGTAAGAAAATGTAATAATTTTATGCCGAATTATATAGGTATTTTGATTTGATTCGAATTTCAATTGAGAAGACCTCATTATTAGCGAATTTATTAATAAAATCAAGAATGCCGATTAAAAAAAGTAAAGATATCATAAAAAAAAATATGTACACATTTAATTATATTGAGTAGGTACCAGTCTTTCATCCTTATCATTGAAAAAAAATCATAAAATGAAAACTATGGGACCAAATGGCAACTATTACGCATCAAGCTAAAGAAGAATCACGTAAATCGGATCATAAATCTCAGCGTAATCGGTGTATATACAAAAAAAGTGCCAATCAATCGAGAACCTCCTCCTTTTTGAAGTCGGTTAATCAAAATAATAAGGTATAGAGTATGAAATTAAGATAAAAACTATAAAGAAGTTACTATAATAAATAAATGAAGTATTTATTATTAATAAAAAATCTAACATATTAATATATTTAAAGTTATACCTACCTTCCTACATAGTTTAATTACGATTCTAAAGTTCATGCCTGCGGCAGTGAGTAAATTATATGACTAAAACTAAATGATATATCGATTATACATATACCTAGCCATATATCAAATTTTTACATCGTTACAACTATAGCGGACTACTATAATAAATGGGAAGTTTTGTATGATTGTTACTACGTAATGCTAAGACGGCTAGAAGGATTTCGATGAAACTAAGTGCGCAGATATGCTATAACGTGGACTTTCACATTAGCTATTATGAGGCAAAAAGTAAGTCATACTGGCATTGTCAAAATCGTTTGAAAGTCGCAGGGTTTCTGCGAATATATACATCTGTGTCTAACGTATACATGTTAATTCAAAATATAAGTTTTCTTACAAATTATTCAAACAATTTTAAAAATGAACCATAAATTCTTCATATTGTGTATGTATATACATTTTTTACCTTCCTAGATTTTTTATTTCTTATTTTTAGACCAAATTTAATTTTTTACTTTATGATTTGGCATCAAAAATACTTAAAACCCTAAATTTTCATCCTTCTTCCACCAATCCCTATTTTTTAATTATGATTAGAACGCGGACGAAGCCGCGGGAATTGCTAGTTTTCTTACAATCAAATCTAATACGAAATGATGTCATGATATAACTTTTACATCTAAATATAAACGACACGACTCCCGGACTTCACTATCCCGGTTTTCTATAGATATTTACGCGTTTAATTGAGGTTAATCGCTGTAGTAACATGCTTTGGTATTTTTATATGTTCCTTCAGCACTTGTTGGGCAAAGTTTGTTTAATAGTGTAACAATCTTTAAATAGAAATTTAAAGTACGAGTAAGTACTGTGGGTGGTCTCTTGTTACAATACTTCTCTATTTTCCTATAATTTTAAAACTGCGTGTTTGGTAGGCTTTAAAAGTGGCGTTTTATTTCTATTAAATACGTTATTCTAATAAATTAAATACGCTCGCCATAGGAAACGAATTCGGGACTTTTCAAAGTTTATTATAATCTTTCCTGAAATCACTTGAATCGTGTTAGTAACTTGCAAACATACTAAATAGATACTTATATATATGTGACATTAGTATCACAATACAATGACAAAGTGCAGTCGTAGTCTAGTTAAACACACTCGCTTGGGAATAAGAGTAAAGCGGGTTCAAATCCCATTCGTCTAACGACGAAGGAAAACATCGTTAGGAAACCTATATGTCTAAGAGAACGTAGTAAATTTTCGAAAAACAGTTAAGTATGTCAGCCCGCTTTTTGACTATGTCCTCATCCTTCTCGTTAATAAAGCAAGGCGCTTGCCCAAAAGTGGAAGATTAGTAAAGGTTGATCATACAATGATCTGGTTTTACTAAGCTGATCTCATGATGGAGCCAGGATAAAAAAGAAGGAACTCCTTATCTTACTTTATGATCAAACTTTTACAATCACTTTAAACGAATTTATTTTACAATGCAAATCACTACATGTATTCTAATCGAGATGTTCAGTGTCGTAATTTAGGTTAACTACAAACAGGATGTCTACAGTCTAACTATCTCTCGTTAATGCCCCGCGAGGATACAACAGTTTGTTAACTTGTTTTATATATTGATCACCTTTGTTTAGCGATTTTATTCAATCTACTTCAGTTATTGGTCAAAATTAGACTATAATAATTATTGAGTTAGTTGGATAAATATATACTGGTATAACGAAAAACCTTCTAAAGGTACTACAAGTTGTCCGAAAATTAACAAGAGAGTTGAAAGGCACTTCGGTTCGCTTCGTGTAACTTCCTATCATTGTAGGTTTTTGCGACAAATTTTTGAATCAAAGCACTCGAAGGGTTTTTACACAAGACGTCTCACTCCACTCATTCGCAGAATATATTCACGTACTTCGGACTTCAATCTCGACCACTACTTCGTTGAAGCAACTTCGGCGAGTTCTGGTTCCCAATATTTTGTTTCTTTTCAAACAAATATTTGCGTAAATCAAAAAAAGTATTAAATATTATACGATATGTTCGTAAATTGTGAATCGTTCGTTCGTAAATAGTGTTATAATTCTTTTATTAATGAAAATGTCAAGGGTCTTTTACAAGTTTAAAAATATACTTCTAAAGGTAGAATTACTTTTAAGTTACTTTGAAGTCTGTGTACCTTTTTATTGTTATAATGTTTTAATATTATTTGGGATACACCATAGAATATGCCTTCAGGCTTTTTTAATAATTTCCGAGTTTCATTCCTTGGACATATTCAATTCATTCAGGAAAAGTTTGTTAAAATACAGTATTTTTTTACTTTGATTTATAACTTAAATGGTAGCAATTCCTGTCACGAGTCATTGTTAGAAAGAAATATGAGTTTAAATAATTTAGAATTTTAATTTGGACAGCATTTCACATTTCATTTCACTGCCAAATATTGACAATTCTGGCTTAAATGTTAACAACTGATGTATGTAAATATTGTTATTATGTCAATAAAGCACCAATGTGGCGTTTTAAATACCGATGAGTGATCTCTACGACGATAGTAGCAAGTTTGGTCCCGGTAGATATTATATTTTATACTGTCCTTATAAAAAGTTTTCTATAGCACCAAATAATCATTTCTTTTAAAACTAACGTCTAAAAGTCTTTTTTTAAAATGCAAGTTTTTTTTTGTTTTGTAAACTTAAAAAAACTACTTGCACTTTTAACTGATAAAAATATTTTATTAAGGTAATTGATAAAATTAAAACTATTTTACTCACTAAACTCAAATAATGAGTATACGGAATGGATACTTCATATAAATAATATGTACCTACACGAATATACCTTAAGTATTAATTGATTACAACTACTTATACTTTGTCCATTTTGTTAATGGTTTTTTGACAGCTCACGCCCACGAAGTTTCGTATTTAATGGTTAGCCATTAAAGTTAAAATGTCATACCCATTAATATTGTACTTCATGGACGGGCACCTCCCCCTTATTGCTGTGCCACACATAACGATTACTACGATTGTGCCACAGATTACAAATAATCGATCGAAATCAATGCTAATATGTAAATAAAGTGTAATATGTTATTTAATAAGGAAGACAAAAAAATTTTAAGATTTAAAACAATAAATTAAAATATTAAAGTTAATAGTAAAGTTTTACTTTCTTCTTAGTATAAGGCATACATACAAATGAAACAACTAAAATAGTTTAATTCCTTTTATTAACATGATCCGTCAAAATCATCATTTATATTAGATTTGTCCGATGAGGAGTCTTCAGTTATATTAATTATTAACTCTTGTGTGCATAAATTATCAAAATATGCAATGTCACGGCCCGAATCTCATTATGATTCTCTTGATTTTTACGATAATAATATTTATTTTCATATCAATAAATATAAAAATAAATATTATTTTATACTTAAAAAAATAAGAGAAATCGATTATTACGTCCTTTTGTCATCACTATAGCTTGTCAGTCAGCGAGCTGTCAAAAAACCATTAACAAAATGGACAAACTATAGTCGTGTTTCCCATTACGATAGAAATACCGTAGGCACACGTTCATGTTTATCATTTAGCCCTTTTTTTAATGTCCCACTGTTGTCCCTTTAATAAGAAATTAAGCAGGCTATAGTACACCACACTGGGTAGATGCGGAACTCACATGTCTTTCGAAAACTTGCTGGGTTCTCTCAGACATGCATTTTCTTAAAATGGTTTCCTTATCAGTAAGGCAAATGGTAATCACGTTAAAAATAATTAGCATATGAAAATACAATAGGTGTTAATTATCAGTATTTGTCACTGCTACTACTACTGTCTTATATAATAATACCAAGTATTTACATATAATAATACCAAGTATTATTTTTTTAAATAACATAAAAAAATTAACATCTTTATAAGGTCAAGTAAATTTTCCCATATAAGGCATGTAAAATGGTTGATCACGACATTGTACAGCAACTAATTAGTCGACTACAATAAACCGCAGTGGCAGTCGTGAGCACGCTTGAATAAGTGATGGGGTGTTATTACATCGACATAAAAGGTATAGGTAGATATTTTACACAGCAAGACTACTACTACTACTAAAATCTTATATTTATATGAAAATCTCTTGTCATGATTACTATTGAACCGATTTTGATCAAACTATCTGTTATTTGCTCCAACTTAAAAGATAGAATAGAATTTATTTCAATTACTGAGTCGATATTTGTTATTGCAAATTAAATGTGCGCTAATCTCAGGAACTACTAGTAAATTTAAAAATTCCTTTTATTGTTGAATAGCCTCTTTATTGATAAATGCTATATAACATCACATGGTAAAATAATGTAAAATCTAAGAATTTTGTTTTCAGTTTTTAAACGTCGCGCGAAACCGCGGGAAATGCTAGTCGATTGAATAGCAAGAGAGCTTAACGTAATAAAAATTGAAAAGAAATTTTAATTAAAAAAATATATTAGAATTTTCCAATATCTCAGTGAAAATCTAGACAATAAGCTGCAGATGAACCTTTAGTGACGTGCATATTAAAATATCGATTGTAAACTGACAAAAGACAATAAATCTAATAATTTTATCGTAATGACGTTATTATTATCGATAAACCATTATTTTATGTTAATGAGAGAATTTAAAACATATCTTAACAAGTACAACTAAAACTTACTTCAAAATCTATTAAAATAACATATAAAGTTTACCCGCGGCTTCATGTACGTAGGTAACGTAAAATTACTTCGCAATTAAAAGTCAAAGCGATATTAGATAAGCTAGTTTCCGAGATTGAGCGTCCAAACGAACAAGCTGACATTCATAACCTTAATCTATGTGTGTTGTTTGTGTAGACGTTAAATATAGGAAATATAACCTATGTTATAGATATTTGGAACAACTCGCACATGAAAATAGAGGTTTGAGCCTGTACAATACAGTTTCCCCATGACGCTGGTGGCGAAGAAAAACTTGATGCGAAAATCTGTATCTTAATCTCTATGAGACAAACTTATTAGTTCTCAAAGGACTTGTGTAGTTAGTCCTCTAACTCACACTTAGCCAGGGTCGACATTGTCATCCCTCTTGAATTGAAAAGGGTCGAATTATTATTAAACTAGCAACTAGCCATTGATTCACGTGGGTTCATCCCTAGACACGTTTAAATTTCATGAAATAAAATTTGCCTAAGCTACTCCTTATAAGTTATAATACCAGCTATGTGCCAGTGTCCCGTCAAAATCTGTTCAGTCGTTTCAAAATTAATGAGAGTAAACAGACAGACAAAACTATTAACACTTGTGTTATTTTTATAAGTATACGTATCGTATATAACCAGACACTTAAATTTTATTTATCTGTATAGATTATTTCCTGTGTATGTTAGATCAAATCATGTTTATTATTGAAGTAAAACTTCTTTAGAATCGTTGTGATTTCAAACTCGATGAAACGAAAAAATAAGTCCATAGTACCAGGCGCTCAGAGACGGGGAAGAGTTAGCCTTAGTTAGATCTCGCCCACCGCGAGTCAGTGACATTTCTAACTCTGTCTAACTCGTGGGTGATACCTTTGCGCCGTCTCCCTCTCTCAACGAGCTTAGACGGGATTATTTTGAGATTTTAAAATTTATTTGCCAAATAAGTTTTACTTCTGACATGTGTACTTTGTACACACGCACTTTTTTTTGACGTCGTAAAAAACAAGAAAAAAGTAAAAAATTGATTGCAAAACATTCTAAAATCGATATAAACATATATCAGCACTAAAAATTGTGGTCATGGATAAAATAAAAGTACCGGAGCGGCAACAGGCGGTCAGTATTTTTTGCTCTCTTTTAAACTTTGCCAGGTACAGCGCGATCTTAAGCTTTCAATGAGATAATGAATGCTGATTATAATGGGATTTAGTTATTTTTTTTTAATTTAGTGCTTAGTAGCTCAGTAGTAACGCGAATGGGGTAACCGAGTGAGTGGGTTCAAATCCGAGTCTCGCATCTCTGATATTTTCATGTGCGAATCATTTGTAACATAATTTTTACTTGTCTTACGTTAAAGGAAAACATCGAGAGGAAACTTGCATGTCTGAGAAAACCTAGTAAGTTTTCGAAAGACTTGTGATTACATTGTCAACCATACCTTCATCACTGTGGTGGACTATGATCCTCTAAACTCTAAAGCAAGACACATGTCCAGCAGTAAAACGTTTAAAAAGGGCCGAATAAAAATAAAATGATTTCACTTTAACACTGTTTTTATTTTAATAAAAATGTAAATAAATATATATAATAATTTTTGGAAATTCCAATTGAAATAGTCATTATTATACAGAGGCTGAATCTATCGTTTTTAGATTTTTTTCTGTCTGTCTAGACGGATTTTGATGAAATTTGGTGTGTTGATAGCTGATTCTCCGTGTCAATATATATATATAGGATACTTTTTACTGCAGGAAAATATCTCATTTCTGAGAAATATTTACTTACTCTCAACACGGGAGCTAGGGATAAGCCCGAGCGGAGCGAGTCGCTAGTATATCTAGGGATTGCAATCCGGAAAACCGGATCCGGTAATCCGGCGGATCCGGCATAATTTCACGCTCTCCGGATCCGGCACTAATAAACCGGATCCGGCGACCGGATTGATGGAAATTCAGCCGGATCCGGCCGGATTGAAAATAACGCCGGATTGCAATCCCTAAGTATATCTAAAAAAGATAACATTATATGTATGTATTATAACATTAAATGTACAAAAACTAATATTCCCAATATCGATGGAGGCAGTGGTAGCCCAGCGGTAACGTCCTCCCTTAGGAAACCGAGGGCAGCAAGTACACAGTCTCAAGCAAATTAAATGTGGAAAGACACGTGTAATCCTAAAGGAATTAAAATCTACACTTGCCCAAAGAGGCGGACTATGACCTGATCCCTTTCATATCCATGGGAGGCCCATGCCCAGCAATGGAACGTTAAAAATTTCTATCCAATAAATGAAAATATATAACATTATACATAAAGGCTACCAGGCTACCATATATACTAAGCATATACAAGTATTGCTGTTGTACCAAGCTTTGTTTTATATTAATTTTTTAAATGTTTTTCTGAAAGTGAAACTTGGTAGTTGTCCAACTTGGTGTCCCTGAGGCCATATTCCACGAACCTCGTGTTTTAATTAAAACTTTTAATTTTGTAAGCATTGCGGAGAAATAACGAAAATAAGAAGGGTTGGCTCATCAAAGATATATTTACAAAAGAGCAAATTTCTTGTACATTTTGAATACATAAATCACCTTCGGGTACGAATGCTTGTAATTAAAATTTGCTGAGTCTTTAAATTATTTAGAAGTGAACAAAAATAAATTTTTAATATCATCAGGTATTTAAACCACGTCAGTATAAGAAACATATATTGTTAAGCTTATGATATTATAGACTACTTATATATAGAGAGTTGTACCAGTTAAAAAAGTAGTAAAAATATTTGTAAGTATTACTTAGAACAGAAATGCGTTCCAAAATAAGCCTTAATCATATCTAAATAACGCTAGTAGTACAAATTTTTATTGTATTAACATAAATGACGTTTCAAGAGTTTTAAAATATTCATTTAGAAACGACCTGTCTATTGATTTCGAGGTCTTCATAAGTGCGTGAGCCCCGAACGTTTTAAGATATCTCTTCAAGGCAGTGGCCCTTGTAATTATTTTAGGCAGTTCATTCCGCGCCACACCTAAATCTATTATATATAAGCTTTAATTGATGATTATTATTACATTATATAAAGCATTTTCTTATAACAATTTATATTAAAATTCAGAAGTAATTGGTTTTATAAGGTTTGTTGCTTTTCACACCTCTACCTTACTGTACATGTGTAAAATTATGTGTACCTGAAACAAAATAAAATCAATAATTAGTGCTATTTACTCTCTGAGACTGGTCTTTTCTATGACTATACTACGAAGATTCAAATTTTCAAAACAAAGAAAAGCATAATATAACAGACGTTTGACTGAGTTTGTAGTAGCTCTGCTTGCTGTGCCAGTGGTCGTGGGGTTCATTCCCGTTGGAGGTATTCATTTGTGTGATGGGCAGGAATTTTTATAATTCATTTACGGTTTATAATATGTATAAAATATGTGTAGTATTACAACTATCTAGTACTAACTAAATGGTGCTGTATGATAATGTCCCAACATAATAATTTATTTATTTTAATCGAACTCACGACAACCGCTATGATATAACCACTAACACTTCTAAATCAAACCAACATGTATATTAACTCGAAATAAATTATCGTATAGGCGTTTAGGGGTAATGTAGTACAATTCGAAACGACGCCTATTATCAATTATTTGTGGCGGATATAAATCACTGATTTCGCTGATGTAATTGCCTCGACATTAAGCCCCCATTAGATATTCATTGGTCAGTGGGCTGTATTAAATTTAGAGCTTGTCTTGTTTGTTGGGAGAATATGATAATTTCCATACCACGTTTCATTACGTACCTGTATATACGAAATAGAGTCACAGATTCGATATACGTCCTAAAATAACTCTTTAGATTGAAGTTAAAGGAGTTAGTTAGTAAGTCAGAGAGTTAATTCTTTTGGTTTTTGATGTTATAAGTAAAAAATACGTATGCCGAAAACCCTAAAGATAAATACTTTTTAAACAATTTAAAGCTCCAAATATTTTCATAACAGATGTAATACTTG
This sequence comes from Boloria selene, assembly GCA_905231865.2. Classification (NCBI taxonomy): domain Eukaryota; kingdom Metazoa; phylum Arthropoda; class Insecta; order Lepidoptera; family Nymphalidae; genus Boloria; species Boloria selene. The sequence continues at coordinate 6,555,124 of HG993156.1, forward strand.
AAGTACCATCTCTTCTACCAAGTTTTTGCGTAAATTAACAATAAATCAAAAAATACGCCCTAAAAGGCTTTCGATAAGATATAGTAGCTGAAGCTACAAAAATCAAAAATTATTTAGCATTTTTCGCCAATAATCAAGATCTAAATACGTTTTCTCAGCGTGGTCCAACAATCCCTTTTCTTATTATGGTAATACAGAATATCAAATGATGGGGAAAAACCTCTAAAGGATTTAGATAGACTTTTTATTGACTGGAAATTCTTCCGCACGTATTAATATCAATATTAAAAATACAAAATGTATTTCTTCTATTGATACATTATTTTCAATTTATTTCAAGGACACTTAATGATTATTTCTTGCTAATGACTTATCTCGCTTCGTTCCGATACATAATCTGTCCTGTATTTTTTGAATTTATTCATTAATACTACAAGCATTTCGCGCGGCTCTGCCCACGTTCTAATGACCGGAAACCAAGTTCTTATATTTTACATAAAGGTACTAAAACCTTCACCGAATCATCCTATGAAAAAATCCACTTCTAACCGTTTTGAATATTTTGCAGTTACAGCAAACAAAAAATATAATATAAATATAATAAACAAAAAATAAATAATAGTCGCCATTTATTATAGGGAAGAAGGGGGAATGACGCTCACTGGGTAATGGCGCTCACCTCTGTAACTCTGTAAACATGATACGTAGCAACACACCACAACGCGTGAATTGTGAGGGGAGGGGGTCTCTTACAGACAGCGATACAAACATACAGTCAGCCGCGTCATGTGACCGTGAAGTGCTTTTCTTTGTTTCCGCTCGAACTGATCTAACTTTTGGTTAGGAGTTTCTTGACGGTAAGTCCTAAATTTTAATGCTTATTTAACTATTATTTTTTCTTCTGACATTAAAACTATTCTATTTTGCAATAATGCAATCAATTTTCAACAATTGTGTATGATTTTTTTTTAATTTCAATTCAATTACAAAACGAGCGTTTGGGGTAATACCGCTCATCTGAGCGCAATTACCCCTTAGTGACTTATTTTTTTTTCGTGTAGATATGCCAAGAAATCGTCAAAGGACCACCGCTAAAGCGGCTTGGACCGAAGAAATTCCTTCCTTCTAACCTTCAATCTGCTAAAACTCCTCAAAACCAAGGCCCAAATGTCCAGAATTTCGAATATGCGCAGTCTGATGGTACGGCCATAATTTCAGGACATACGTCTCCTTTGGCAAGTCCATCAAATGAGGATCAATCCTCTGCATCTGTTTTGGGACGTGCACAAGCACGCAACCAAAAGCTAGTTCAATAATGAAGAACTCCGGTATCCTTTGCTGCTATAGCGACGGCACCAACAATTGAACCATTTTATAAACCACGTCAAAGAAAGCTAATATTAACTGCGACTCCTATGAAAATTATTTTAGAGGATAATAAAAAGAAAAAGCCGCGAAACTCAATAAGACCGGAAAAGATGATAAATTAAGACCAAAACAAACAAATGAAACAAATATCTTACAAAAGAAAGTTCTTTAGAGAGTGATGATGAAGAGCATCTTTGCGACGATGACAGTGATGACGATATAAATGTGGGTGACGAAAGTTATAACAAATGTACTATTTGCAAAGAATTTGGAAAACATAACGAGTTATGGTATCGGTGCACCATCTGCGGAGTATGGGCTCATTCTATATGTTCAGGATAGGATTTGCCAGATGAATACATCTGTCATTTATGTGACCGAAAATAAAAAATTACTATTTCTAAGTTGTCTTACCTCCTTATAATAATAATAATTTTATATTATATTATAATAATTGAAGTTGATTTGACATCGAAGACTTCACTATATTTGTTAAATTGAAAAACGCTTATATTACGTACAAATGGCGATAATTGATGCTAATTTGTTATTGTAGACTTTACTTTCATTGTATTAGGTTCATCTCATTAATATTTCTTTAATTAAAATGTATTTTACTTGTTATATTCCAAAAAACATGTTTGAGCGTCATTACCCCATACACTGAGCGGCATTACCCATAGTCAGGGGCAATGCCGCTCAAACGTGGTTTTTTAATATTTTTTTATTACTACTAGTAGGTCAATGATAAATGCTTTTGTTGTTAAAATCTTAATTACTCGATAGTTAAAGACTTTGTTATTTACCTTAATTTTGATATATAATAAATAATTTAGAAAATACAGCATGTTTTCCTTAAGTGAACGCCATTCCCCCTTCTTCCCCTATAGGTTATAGGGGTATCAAACCCGTCTTTAGCAAATTATAATATGTATGTATTAAAAGTTATATAGTGTAGCGTATCAACTATACATATGTAGTATAGATCTTGTCAATGTCCCAACATATCGACTAGTTAACCTCATTCCATATCGATAAATCTGGTACAACGTTGTCTAGCTTCTAATATTAGGATGCACCGTAGTCACATAATCCGGTATAAATATTCATATCATTGTGTCCATACAGTCTAGCGGTTTACAAACCTAATGTACCTTTTGATTCGTACGCCCGCGGCTCTGTCATGGTTAACATTCGGACTGAACGTATGCTAAATAGGGTGATGCATTTTACATTACCTATGTATATGTATGTATGTATTCACCATTTGTTAAGGTCCCATAAGGCACAACCCTAAATTCAATATGAGGAAGATCCGACTATAGTCGACTAAGCTGGCGTGTGTTAAGTTACACGATATAATTAAATATATATGCGTACTTAAACAAATCTATACATCACTACATAGTATAAAACAAAGTCGCTTTCTCTGTCCCTATATCCCCTATGTATGCTTAAATCTTTACAACTTTGCAACGGATTTTGATGCGGTTTTTTATAGATTGAGTGATTCAAGAGGAAGGTTTATATGCATAACTAGCGGAACCCGCTGCTTTGCCTGTGCTAAATCCAGGGAAGAGACCGAGCGAAGCGAGGGCGAGTCGCTAGTATTTTAATAAAATTGTAACTGAGTAGATATGAACTATTTTTTGTAAGCTCTTCTTAAAGTAGTCATTATTATCGAAACGGAGGCCGAATAGTATAGTTTATAGAATTTTTGTCTATCTGTCTATTTGTGACCGCATCACGAGGTAACCACTGGAAAGATTTTGATGAAATTTGTTTAGATTATAGCTGCTTGTCTGAGACATAATATATGGTCTTTTACAGCAGAAAAATATGTAATTTCTGAGATATCTATACTAACATTTAAAACGTATCCGAGATAAGCGATTGTAAGTCACTAGTAACATTATATATAAAAATTTACAAGTATACATTGCTTTAACATCATTACATATAAATAAAAAACAAAGTAGCTTCGCGTTTGTAAACTTAGATTTTTTAAACTACGCAACTGATTGACTGACTTTTGCGCTGACTGACTAATGCGGTTTTAAAATTTAAGAAGAAGTTTTGTTACATGCATTTTATAGTAGAAAAAGCCGATAAAATGACTAATTTCAGTGAAATTTAATACAAATCGTCTAAACATATCTCTCGCTAGTAATTATATGTGCATATTCACTAGTTAACAGGTCACTGTGTAATTCCTTAAAGCACCGTATGCGTCAGACGTCATAAAAATGCATACCAAAATGAACCTTTAAGAATACAAAAGCTTGTTTCATTGAGTCATTGCAAAAACTAACGCGTATAATAAAATAAAAAAGCGTTGAATCAAAAGTGGAATTTAATTTGCAATGAATTGACATTCTCCGCCAATTAATCTTCGATATTTCGCTGAAGTTATTTTATACATTAAAATTTGCAGTTTTTTCATTAAATGAATCATTTGAATTTATTTTTTGTAGTTAGTGTTTGGAAGAGATGACTCGATGTTCGTTTTTTTTGAGGACGTGTTCTTACAAATTACTTGATGCGTCACTATCTGCGGATCGATCATAGGTAATACGATATGTTTGAAATATATATAGATAGGTAGATCATAATCTGAACACTAGTCCCTTATTTTTAATATAATATGTTAGGACATTATTACACACAGCGCCATCTAGTTCCGTCTTAAGCTACGTAGGTAGCTTGTGTTACGGGTACCAGATAGTTAATATATTACATTTATAAGTTTAAATACATACATATTATAAATATAAACACCCATGACTGGAGTACAAACATTGGAGTTTAACAAATGAATGCCCCCAGCGGGACGCGAACCCGCAACCGCTGTCGTAAGAAAGTAGGGTCACTACAAACAGCGCCAAAGCGCCCTTATTGTTATCTCTAATTAAGGTAAACAAAGTTACTCATTATAACACCAGCTATCTACTAGTGAAAGTTCTGTCAAAAACATTCCAGCCGTTTGAAGTTTATCGGGAATAAACAGTAAGATAAAAAAAAGTGCGTGTGTACAAAGTACACATGTCAGAAGTAAAACTTGAATTTAAATTAAGGCTAACCCTTCCCCGTCTCTGAGTGCCTGGTACTATGGACTTATTTTTTCGTTTCATCGAGTTTGAAATCACAACGATTCTAAAGAAGTTTCACTTCAACAACATTTTCCTTATGCGTAATTTATATAATTTCATATTGCATTTATAATTAAAATTTTACATCATATCGATGTTACAGACTGACAAAAAACAATAGTTTTCTGTATAGATTAGAGATTACATACACATAATTAGTCTCTATGAGCTCTACTTTTTGCTTTGCTTTGCTTGTGTTTTTTCCCATGTACTCGTAATATTAGAAAAATTACCATTCATTTACTACGTGTTAGTTAGTACTTTTATTACTGAAGAAAATCATTATATAAGTAAAATTTCCTATAATAATCGAAATCTATTGTACATAAAGACTTTACAAGTTACTGACACAAGAATTATTATCTGAGCAACAATATTCCTTTAAAAGCGCAAGTTTTAAAACGACCTGTGACAAAATTGGTCATAATTCCCTTTTATGTCACAAACGGTATGAGAAAAACCCGTTTAGTTTTAATTGGCGCATGCCGCATCTACCTTTTGCGGAATATTGGATTGTTTTTCGTACTAAAAAGATATCTTTCGAATAAAACCTTAAGTAGGTTATTTTTTATTCTAAGTGTCAAAAGTCTAAGTTTTTTAGCATATCACCGATTAAATGTAAACGGAAAGAAAATCTGCTAATATTTTACAAACTTCTAAATTATTACGTTTTCTCAGAGATGTGATAATTTCCTGCAAATTATAAACTTTTTAAAGCTTTATGTTTACCTAGATAACCAGCTATCATCATAGCAAATTTCATCAAAATCTATCCATGATGCAGTTACCGAAAGAGACAGACAGACGCACAAACATTCTACAAATTATAATTCGGCCTCTGTATGGATAAAAATAACTATTTCAATAAGATTTTCCAAAAAAATATTTAAGTTTGGTTAATTGGACTTAGAACAACTAGCGGCTTGCAATCGCTTTAATTTTTATAAAATATCCCAATCCTTTTAACCGGGTAAAGTCCTAAAATAACATTCACACATATGTACAAAATTTTATATTTATTAGTAGTCGTATACCTATACCTATATAATTCGCAGAAAATCGCTATATTAAAAACATATAAAACTATAAAACACCCATAATTATCTATCACAAATTCATTTACATCCAACACCATGTATCGGCCATGGTTTCTACACTAAGTAATCGATCGTTTTACCAAAAAATGGGGTCCCATGAATTCGGCAATTACAATGGTTTTTCATCCACTTACTATACAGAAGGGCGTACCCTAATCTATTGAATATCATATTTTTATGACGAATTTCGGGGGTTCTATTAATCAATGCGGTATTAGGGGCCATTTTTAATTTACTTTTGCATTTATTAACTATCGTCTTTATGCGTTTGGTTTTAACGTTGTTTATGGCTGCATTTAAGTTAGTTTAAATTGTCGAAACTTGATAGGATCGTTTGTTTAACAGCTTATTTTAAACTCTAATACCCTTTATTGTACTTCGGATTGCACAATGGGTGGGCACAGATGTGAGGTACTAATTGTACGTATAGAATGTAAAATGTATTATTATTTCGCGTGTTATCGAATATTGACTAGATATTTTGACAGCTTTAAATATGATTATTAGAAAATAATTATTGTAGTGGAATATTACACGGCAATTTTATTGAAGCTAAATATTTTAGGTTTAAACTGTGATACGTAACATATATTATATATAGATAAATTAAAATGCAGTGTTTATTTGTAATATCAAATCAACAACTTGTTCTTAATACTTATTAAAAAGATAATTTTTAAATTTGTGTCTGTCTCTATGCCTTTCTGCCTGTTTGTTCCAACTAATTCTCTAAACGGTTAAAATGGTTTTTATCTGAATTTTACTAGCGGATAGATTTTGTCATAAGGATTTACATAAGATTTATTGATTTATCAAGAACTTGGGTGTTGCTCAAAACAGAAGAAAAGGGTACAATTGATTGACTTAAATTAAAATTTAATCTACAAAAAATATATATTTAAGCTTATTACCAATATCATTTACTACTAAATAATTCGCATATAATATGAATAATTTGTATAAAAAAAGGTATTGCAGACGTAATACGTCCATGGCAGACGTATTCCAACACAACAATATAAATTAGTTAGTAGTACTAATTAGATACATAGTAGTTAATTATACATATTGATACTAATTAGTTTTATATAAAACAATTAGTTAAAAGAGAATATTTAAAACAGACAAAATATATAAAAAGTCGAACAAATCCTAAGAAGGCAGCATCCTTGTTCTAATAAGATAGTATAGTCTAAAAACTTTACACGTAAGTTATAAAATAAACACCACTGTAGTTATTTAATGTTTTATCTAAACGAATGCTTCTCGCGCGTTCTTTAGAATTGAACGTGCATGCGGTGTAATAAAATTGAACTTAATTTAAGTTGGTAATACGAGCTTCTTTTAAAATGTTATCTGTCTTTAGTAAGTTTCTGAGAAAAATTAGGTGTATCTTTTCTTTTAATTTATGACTAGATAGCTGTAAAATAAAATATAAGATTTTATTAATTTTAGGTGGAAGAATTTAATTCAAGGTGGTAAAAATAATAATTGTACTTAGTTAGATTTCTTTTTCACGATTATTTGAACGAGCGCTTAAATTATTTAATTTAGACTGACAAAAATATTTTATTATTTATAGATAGATGTATTGTATGTAGGTCGTATCAACAACCTATTTAGAAATCCTTAAAAAATCCTTTCACTTCTAATATTCTAATGTGTTTATCATTTATATCATGATTGCCACTTATCTAACGGTGAACGAAAATATTTGTGAGGAAACCATGTCTGAGAAAACCTAGCAAGTTTTCGAAAGACATGTGAAGTCCGCCAACACGCACTAGGTCAGCGCGGTGGACTATGGCCTGATCTCCCTCGTACTGAGGAAGGCCCGTGCCCAGTAGTGGGACGTCAAAAAGGGCTGCTGATGATGATGATGCAAAACCACGCGAGAGGATCCACGGGCCAATGCTAGTCAACTATTCATAGTTTAATAAGTGAGACAAGATCAAAATTCGATCTTATAACACAGCATCTCTTGTTATAAAATATAACTTCAATTCCATTTTCATTTTATAATAGCGTTGTTGGTTAAAATAGGTTTCTGAAATATAAGCTTCATTTTTCTGAAACATTCGAAAAGCAAAGTAATAACTCTTGAACCATTTTCACTATAACCAACTATAGCGTGAGGGTGCTTAAGCATATGACCGATTTAAATTTATACATATATAAAAAAATTCTAACTTAGTCGAATTTCTATATTAATTTTTTTTAATAATTATTATTAACGATACAGAAGCTGAATCTATTTTGATAAAATTTGGTATTATAATAACTGGTTATTCGGGTCTAGGAAAATATTTCTTTCTGAAAATAAATCCTAACTAACAGTTGAAACATCTTTTCTATATAAATCACTACATAGTATATAACAAAGTCGCTTCCCGCTGTCTGTCTGTCCCTATGTATGCTTAGATCTTTAAAACTACGCAACGGATTTTGACACAGTTTTTTTAATAGATAGAGTGATTCAAGAGGAAGGTTTATATGCATAACCCGTGGCTTCGCTCGTGCTTCGAGGGTGAGTAATATATAAAATCTAAATCTAAGTTTGGTTTCCGATGTTTAAAAGGCAGACAGAGCCGCGATAAATGCTAGTTATATTATTAAACTAAGTCAAGTATTCGCGGTAATTATTTCCAAAGTCTGAATTCATTCGAAGTCGTATTTTGCTCGCTTCTAAAATTTAATATGAACCATATTAAGTTTAGTCGTTGTGGTAAAAATAAAGTAGTTAAGGCATATTTCACACGTGAAATTGTTCTTTTGCGGTTTCAATTAAATAGAGCGGTATATAGCCGCTTAAGATTATAATATAAAATTTGAATTTTTGTAAATTAAATATAATTAATTTACTGTGAGTTGTCTGTCTATGGATATATGTTTTTTGATTTAGGCAAATATGAACCTTTAAAACTGTAATGTCTTAGAAGAATTAAATAATACAGCTTGAAATGTCGTATTTTTACTAAGCATCGTAGTCTTTCATATATAGTCAACGTGAGGAAACCTGCATGTCTGAGAAAACCTGGCAAGTTTTCGAAAGACACATGAAGTCCGCAAACCTGCACTTGGTCAGAGTGGTGGGCTATGGTTTGTGCCCAGCAGTGGGAAGTTAAATAATATAATATGTTGGGACATTATACACACAGCGCTAACTAGTTCCGTGGTAAGCAACGAGGCTTGTGTTACGGATACCAGATAATTGATATAATACGCATATAAATTTATAATATAAATATTAAAACCCATGACTGGAGAACAAACATTCGTGCTCAACAAATGAATGCCCCCAGCGGGACTCGAACCCGCGACCGCTGGCGCAGAAGATAGGGTCACTACCAACTGAGCCAAACGTGTGGTTAAAAGGGACTGAATACATCGTAGTCTTTACAGAAAGCAAAGCCAAAATAGAAGTGACGATCAATCTGTCTATCTCGGAGCCAATACGATTCTAAATACATACAACTAACTAAGAAACATAGGGCGAAGCTATAAAAATTCAAAACACGTATTCACTTGAAGGGAATAGGGTATAAAGCACTTTACGTGTTAACTAATTTAGACACTAACTGTTACGCAAAAAGCCCTTGAAATACTCGAGATTCTTAAAGTGATACCTACGACTATTGGTATGTATGAATACAATAGCATTCTCATCTTACAAGTATAACAAATCCTATAATCTAGACTCAGGTTCTAGGGTTGACATAAGTCCAATTCGTGGTGTAAATTGCCAAGATATGGGTGGGATTATATTAAAAAGGTGCGAGTTATTTAATATTGGTTAAAATATAATATTTAAGTTAAAGTATATGTTATTCGAAGTATATTTCGGCAAAATTGTATATAATAAATCATAAAACAATCCTAAAAATCCTTTTCTATAAAATCTAGGTAAATCTAGTAAAAAGCAAGAATATAGCACCTCTCTAATATAAAATACTAGCGACTCGCCCTCGCTTCGCTCGGGCTCTTCCCTAGATTTAGCACAGGTAAAGCCGCTGGATCTGCTAGTTATGCATATAAACCTTCCTCTTGAATCACTCTATCTATTAAAAAAAACCGCATCAAAATCCGTTGCGTAGTTTTAAAGATTTAAGCGCACATAGGGATATAGGGATATAGGGACAGAAAAGGCGACTTTGTTTTATACTATGTAGTGATGATGATAAGAAATGATAAAAGAAAATAATCTATTATTAGAGATACATACATACATACATACATACATACATACATACATACATACATACATACATACATACATACCATACATACATACATACCATACATACATACATACAATAACAAAAACTGTCTATAGTAGAAAGGGATCGCTATCGCTTATTACTATGGCGACCAGACTTTCAAACTGTTAATCTGAGCACGCACTGCAAACGAACATCTTAGTGTCGCGCAAAGATCTGTAAAGTACATAAACTACGAGTAAATACTTTATCTACTTACTTATATACCACATCATATACCACATATACTACAGTATTCATAAATGTGTAAAAAAATGTCAAAATCGTGCTTATTTTTGATTTTTCAAAGCAATGTACCTACCTACTAATATATACCTAAATGTGATAAAGTAATAAAATTTATTGTGTGTGATAATAATTAATAATATAAAACTTAATATTTTTTTGTTACCTATCATAATATATAATTACTAGTAATGTCTTTTTACTTTGCTAATACCTAAAGACTTTTCGTAAAACTTAACTTAAAGACGTAAAAAGATCTATTCATCTTTATTATGTGAATTTCGCGATATTTCTTCTGAAAATAACTTACATTGTTACTAATAAAAGTGAATTAAAACTTGTTGTAATAAGGTAAGAGGAAGAAATTTAAGACAAGGCCTTGTCTTTAATTTATCGTTTCATATGTATATAATGTTTTTTTTTTTCAATTTTACTATTATGCCAGTTATTTGCGTATTAAATTTCATTGAAATCTGTCCAGCCACTTGGTCAGCTATGAGTAACAAACAAACAAACTACTACTACTAAAACTACTGTATTTAAATAATTAGATGTTGGAAAAAATATCTTTAACATAAAGTCCGTATAAAGTTCAGTAACAAAAATCGAACCAAAAATCGTTCGATACATAAATTCGAGGGTAAATATGTATGTACGTAGGGTAAATGTCTCCCGCTAAGGGAAGTTCACTTTAAATTCTACCAACGTCTCCAACCCCTCAGTACAAGTATCACCTTTTTGCAAGCAGGCCAACATTTGAAATATAACAAACACCTTGATTGCCTTTGTATTTCCGGTACAAATTTTACTGATTTGTCACTTTTGCGGTATAACTTTGTTTTTCCTTTAAAAATATTCGCTAGGTATCGTCCCTATATTTAGTGCGAGCGAAGACGCAGGTTCCATTAGTTAAAATAATTAGAAGTTCTAAAATAAAGTAGCCTACATTAGCTATCTGCGAGTGAAAGTCCTATCAAAATCGGTCCAGCCGTTTCATAGATTAGCCGGAACAAACAGGCAGACAGACAAAAATTTTTAAAATTGATTTTTTAATGTTAATACCGTTTATACTTTCATATGCATTTAGTTGTAAAGCTGTTCATTTGAAATTAAAGAAAATAAAAATCTATTTCTTAGTCCAGACTAGGAGCCTGTCAATCTTTTTACATAATTTATGAACGTCTACACGAAAGCAAAGGTACTCAGGTTACTTAATTCAGTTATCTGTTATTTCGTAGCTATACCTGACGCCGCCATTATTCATTTAAATCATAATTTTAACGAACAACAGCAACAAGTAAAAGCATATCCATAAAAATTTTTAAACATAAATTTCGACCTTAAAATTGCAATAACTTACTCCACAGAGCACTTTTAAAGAGTTTAGGTTAGGTTTTTATTAAAACATAGAATCGTGCATGACATCAAAGACATGAAATTTTTTTTACAAACGCTAACATTTATTTATAAATATAATATATAATATGTTGGGACATTATTACAACAGCGCCATCTAGCACCATAGTAAGCTGCGAGGCTTGTGTTACAGATACCTTGAGATAGTTGATATACTACACGTATATAAATTTTAAATACATACATATTATAAATATTAACACCCATGACTGGAGTACAAACATTCGTGCTCAACAAAGGAATGCTCCCAGCGGGAGCATGGCGTACAAAGCAGGGTCACTACCAACTGAGGCAAACGTGTCATCTAATATCTTTCTCTAGATTTATATCCATACTTGCAAACCTGCTTAACCAATATTAATAAATTTAGGTAGGCATTATAAATGCAAAAGATTCATAGTGCTTAAAGAAGGGATTTTCCAACAAGCCTCGAAGCTATATTATATAGAATTAGACGTCGTTATGCGTTAACGTCACAACATATTTATTTATAACGATTACTTAAATCGAGTTAACCAAGTTAAAGTTAAAAATACAATAACTAATCACTCAAATTAAACTAAGAATGGGCATAATCCAACAAAACTGAAAACACAAGTGAGTCATCAAAGGTAAAACCATTCTCGGAACAAAATAAAATACTATAAAAACGTTCACGTACAAAACGTATTGTTCTTATCTCAAAAAGCCTATAAGGTTACAAGCTGTAAATAATGATTGGAATTCGAGCTCTGGTCGTAAAATTAACGACAATAATTTATTAGGTGCAGGGCATTTGTGCTTTACTATATTATGTACTGCGGTATTTCAAACCGATGCGTCGAGTTTAGTGTAGTTCTTGCGCCAGCGGTCGCGGGTTCGAGTCCCGCTGGGGGCATTTATTTGTTAAACTCGGATCTTTGTACTCAGTCATGGGTGTTTATATTTATAATATGTATGTATTTAAACTTATATATGTAGTATATCAACACATCAACTGTTTGGTGTCCGTAACATAAGCTTTGTAGCTTACCACAGAACTAGATGGCGCTGCGTATAATAATGTCCCTACATAATAAAATTCTAACTTAGTCGAATCTGTACATTGAGTATTTTTTGTTAAATCTAATTAATAATCATTATTAACAATACATAATCCGAATCAATCGTTTTTAGAGTTTCTGAAAAAAGTCTATATTTCTAAATAAAAAAAAATAAAAACTCCGAGAAATCTACAAGATTAGTTAACTTATAACGTATGTAATGGCGAACCCGAGAGGATCGAGAGTGGGCCAATAGTAAATAATATTTTATACGTTTAAAATTACAGGTGTTGACTGAGTGTTAGCAGCTGTAAACCAGCGCTTGATTGTACAACACTTGAACCGGTTTTAATTTCCCGAATGAACATATCCTATACATATAATAATAGTTCCTGACATTAGCGCGTTCAACCAAACAAACAAACTCTTCGGCTTTATAATATTAGTATAGATAGTATAGATAACTTTTTCTATTTCTTATCAATTTTTATCTCACTATAAAAAGACAAAGAGTTGGTCATATAAAATGCTAGTACTATTGAAAATGAATGAACGCAGCTTTTGTATGGAAAATGAAATGCAAGCAATTTGACTGCATCACAAAAGCCTAGAGCCTTTGAACAATATATCAGCCAACAGGATAAAATATAGACAAAGTGGAAGCCTTTCAAGACGAATATGAGTCGATATCCATAATGTGATATCGATGGCTTTGATATGGGGTTTAAGAGAGTGAAATATATTTTGACATTATTTTATATTCATTTTAGTTTTATTGTAAATGTACCGAATTAATAAGCAGAACAGCTTTCCGAGCCGGTGGTAGTTAACTCACAGACTTACAGACTGACTTTTAATTTTAATAATTTAAAAATGACTATTAAAAAGAGCTTGTAAAAGTATTTTTGAATAAAGAATAATTTGATAAGATTTGATTTGAAATTATTTTTGTATGTGTTTGTGTACGATTATATACACTGCAAGTCTACAAACCTTGCCTAAATTATTAAATACGTTTACTATATCACTACATAGTATAAAACAAAGTCGCTTCCCGCTGTCTGTCTCTCCCTATGAATGCTAAGATCTTTAAAACTACGCAACGGATTTTGATGCGGTTTTTTAACAGATAGAGCTTCAAGAGGAAGGTTTATATGTATAACTAGCGGAACCTGTGGCTTTGCTAAGTTATAATGTATATAAAAGATAAAAGTATTGTTTCTAAATTATAATTATGCTGATGCTTACATGTCTCGTACAGTCGTAAGCAATGACATGTATACATTGACAACTTTTCAAATATAATATGTAAACATCAATCGTTTCAAAAGAAAGTATACAAGCTTTGTGTCAAAATAAAGTATACGTAAGATGTTTCATAATTATGTATACATTTTTATCAATTCATAGTAAATAACATTAAACGAATATTATTGTATACTTTTCGTAATATAAGTAGTTAGCCATTAGTCTGTGCACAAAAAAGTGCACAGGTTTGCGCTCGAAAAGCATAAAATAATATTTTCGTATTTGAAACAAAGTTTTCTAATGCATATATAGTGTGCTGTGTGTCTCTTCCATTAACATTTTTTAGTTCATATTTTATGACAATATTATGCTATTACTTATAATAATTCAATTCCCATTTAAATTTCCGCCACGCTTTTATGTGGGTGGTCCATAGAACCAGTTATTGTATTATCCAGTAAGAATAAACGATTATCCTGTAGTAAACGGTATCCTAAATATTGACCTTAGTAGGTAATAAGCGTTTAGTAGTCGATTAGCGATAATGGTTGCTGATATATTTTATCTGTTTCATAATAAAACTTCCCAATAAAGTAACTGGCAGATAAATTTATATGTATTTAGCCCGTTTAACTCAAACTCAGACTTGAACCCCCATCACATGGATATCGAAGCAAGCGCGTTACCACAGCGCTACTACAAATTACAATGTGTCAAGATAAATTTATATTAGGCCACATGTTATTTGACGGAACGGCAACCGTCGTAGGCGACGCGACGTTGCCGTTTTGCGCATCGATACAAAGACGTTAACTTAAAATCTATTTTGAAAAGTCAAATAATTCACTATCTATCATAAACATATATAATAAAATAATTGTAACTGAGTCAAATCTGTACATAATTTTTTTTTTAAATCTAATTAAAATTGATAAAAATGTAATTAAATAGATAGACATTATTATCCATACAATCAAATCTATCGTTTTTAAAATTTTTGTCTGTCTGTCTTTCTGTGACTGCATCACGAGAAAACCTCAGGACAGGTTTTGATGATAATTTTGTAAGAAATATCGACTAACCGTTACAGACCGACTATAAAACGTCACACGGTGTGTGAAATCTAAGTATTTTGTTTCCAGTCTTTAGAACGCGGGCGGGGCCGCGGGAAATGCTAGTTTCTTACATTTTTAAAAAGATACATTTTTTTAAATATTCTTCTAAATAAAATATGAATTAATCATAGTGTGATAAAAATCATAGATAAGTATACTCAACCAGGTGGGGATTTGCGAATTGACCTGGAGTGCATACTTGTACTCTTCCTCTCTTACCTCTCTTACACTTACTTATATGACCTCCTGGTCCTGTTACCTGCATCTTACAGGAGCTTATGCAATTATTATGGTGGCCGAGTTTTGGGCTTCTTTTTTTTTAATCTTTATTTTTAAGGGGTTTTGGGCTTTCTTACTTTAACTATTGCCATCGACTCGGCAAGAAGAAGAAGACTCAATGCATAGAAAGTATATACGGTACTTACATCCATACATCAATTGTCTGTCTGTCTGTTAGTTTCGGCTAATCCTCGAAACGGTTACACTGATTTTGACGGGACTTTTGACCTCAGATATCGTAGCTAATGTTTTAAGGAGTAACTTATGCTACTTTTAATTATGAAAACTGTTTTATTTATTTTATATTACGCCGAGCGCAGCGGTCCGGGCTCGCTAGTGGTAAATATTAATTATAAAAAAATTAGGTTTACGTTCAAAATTTTCCATAAATCAATCAAATCAAATCAAAATTTTATTTAAATAGACTTTAACAAGCTCTTTTGAATCGTCATTTTTACATTATCAAAATTAAAAGTCAGTCTGTAAGTCTGTGAGTAAACTACCACCGGGTCGGAAAGCTGTTCTGCTGAGAAGAACCGGCGAGAAGCTCAAACTCGGCTCGTAAAATAGACACAGATGAACTTACCGTGTAATCACTAGCTATCCAAGGAAAACTCAATACACCCAATTATTATTTTTTCCTGTAAATTAAAATGCTTTTATGTAATGAAAAGTATCCTAAGTCATGGTCCGAGAAATATGTTATAGGTAACTACACAATTTGGTT
Source organism: Boloria selene (assembly GCA_905231865.2). Classification (NCBI taxonomy): domain Eukaryota; kingdom Metazoa; phylum Arthropoda; class Insecta; order Lepidoptera; family Nymphalidae; genus Boloria; species Boloria selene. The sequence continues at coordinate 6,571,047 of HG993156.1, forward strand.
AAAATCGGCCAAGTACTTTTTGTGTTAAACGAAAACATACAAACAGACAAAAAAATTAAAACATATTTTTTGGGATTTATATTCAATGCACTATACGTTACAGTATTTTTTTTATAAAAATAAAAAAAAATATTTCATGTATAGATTTTTTAACTCACTGTTCTATTATAATTATACGTATTATTGTATATTCTTATAAATTCACAAATGTGGAAAACATATACTCAATGATGATGACGAGCCACGTTCATCACGGCTCACTCCTTGTCCCTAAATCGCCATCCAGTATACTTATAATGCATAAATTAAAAGATACGCACGAAACAAAAATTAAAAAAGTTATCCACGCGCGGGGTTTGAACCCGCGTCGCAAGGATATTATACGCATACTACAACTACGCCAATTGAGCTATGACAACTTAATATCATTAGGCGAATTCATGAAAAAGTAAGTTTCTCATAACAACGCAAACTAAACAAATAGAGAATTGTCAGTTGTAATTCTAATAATTTCGAATTCTTTTCAATGCTTTGTTACACATTAAAATTTTAAATAAACTGATCTTGTCCTCGAATTGTCAAAAGTTTAAAACTGTCATCCAATGTTGTGAATGTGTTACAAACGCTCTTACACATACACATATGCACAGTCTATTACGCGATAATATTTGTATTATACGTATGATTTAAAAATGTATTATAATATTTAAATTTAAATACATAATAATACTTTTTTAAAAGCAAAGTATTATGCTTCATTTTCCGATGCAAGAAGCCTAAGATCTTAAAACATATTTTACTGTTAATTATCTAATTAATAAGTTTACGAATCATGGTGTTACAATATTTTAAATCCTGTCTGTGCTGTTGGCTGCAGAAGATATCTCATATACCCTGGGTAAAGCTGTTTAGAAGAGCTCTGCCTAAAGTGAATCCAAGGCGCATCCTAGAGAATCAGGTCGCAATTAGTCGAATTGATTCAATCACTTAACACATAAAAATAAATTAAACTTCTAACGACCAGTTTAAAGAATTCACGTATTTAATGAAAGAGACACAGTATTTGTATTAGAAAACTTTGTTAAATACGAAAATAATATTTAATGCTTTATTCTTAGTTCTTAGATTAATGGCTACATAGTTATAACACGAAACTTGTATATAATAGTATTCGTTTTATGTTATTTACTATGAATTGATAAAAATGTATACTTAAATATGAAGCAACATACGTATACTTTATTTTGACACAAAGCTTGTATACTTTATTTTGAAATGATTGATGTTTACATATATTTGAAAAGTTGTCAATGTATACATGTCATTGCTTACGACTGTGCATGTTAAGGAAAGGAATAATTTTCAAAAGGTCGACCTACCCCTGACCCTCTTAAAGACGAGGGGTACCAAGTCATAGTCTACCATACTGTCCATGTTTGAGTTGGTATACCTACTTTCCGAAATCAAGTTACAAGTTTAACAATATATTAAATTTAAACAAGTTTAAAAATAATTAAAATGTCGAAGAAATAAATCATATAATCGCTTCATGATGTTAATAAAAGTAGTCAAGTTCGTATGTAATAACACAAAATAAAAAATAGAACGCTAAAAAAATCACATCGTTTCCGTATTTACAAACTACTGTCGCAGGTTGTTTTAATAAATAATTCGTTCTCGCTCTCTTAGAGCTTCGCATTAAGAAGGTTTAATACTAAATAAGTTACAAGACATCGTCTTTTTCCAGGATATCATTATAAATGTACATGTATAATAAATAAATGAACTAGCGACTCATTTCGCTTGTGTTCATCCTTAGGTACTCCCGAATTTATGTTTCTAGCACTAAAAGTGAAGGACTTTCATACAAACGAGAGCTTTTAGACCTCCTAAAACCGACCCTGTCGCAAAATCCGTTCCTAGCGGACGTCTACTAACTCTTAACTACTTACATGCTCAATTTTATCTTTATACGTCAGCCGGCTTTCGATATTTCGTGATGAGTGAGTGACTTTTCGCTTTTATATACATTTAAAAAAATCATGTTAGGACATCTTTGCTATTTTTAAATAAAAACAGGAAGTTAATAATGTTAATAGTAGAGTCTTTTTGTATTATTTTTTGCTTTAAAAACGTCAAAGAATGTAATGTTATATTTAAATTTAAACAAGTAAACCCCAAAGACATAATGGTAGCCTTCAGAAGTCTGGACCTCAAGAAAACAGCTGATCTATGGGGTATATCTGTAAAAGTTGTTAATTCGATAATTGATGTTGTTGCGCCTCATCTTGCTACTATATTTAATGGCTGTATAGAACATGGTGTTTTTCCTGATCTAATGAAACACAGTAAAGTCATTCCTATTTTTAAATCAGGTAGTACCTTAGACCCCAATAATTTTAGACCAATTTCAGTACTCCCAACATTTAGTAAAATTTTTGAAAAAATCATACTCGGGCAAATGTTATTGCATTTCAATGCACACAATCTACTTCATAAGAAACAATTCGGTTTTACGAAAGGTCGCTCCACAGCAGATGCTAGTGTTGAGCTAGTAAAAAATATTTTTGAGGCTTGGGAGAGGTCACAGGATGCTCTTGGGATATTCTGTGACTTATCCAAGGCCTTTGATTGTGTGCATTATGACACGTTGATCAGGAAACTGCATCATTATGGGATTAGATATAAGGCACTCAACCTCCTGAATTCCTATCTCAGTAATAGAATTCAGAGGGTTGATGTAAATGGTAAGAGATCTCCTGGAGCTCCGTTTGCTATGGGGGTTCCACAAGGTTCTATTCTTGGTCCATTTCTCTTCCTAATTTACATAAATGATTTGCCATTCTTTGTACAGGACAAACATGAGATAGTATTGTTCGCAGATGACACATCACTTATTTTTAAGGTAAAACGTAATTTACTTATGTACGACGATGTAAACGATGCTCTCTCAAAGGTTGTCTATTGGTTCGATTCGAATAATTTATTATTAAATAACAAAAAAACAAAATTAATAAAATTTACAACACCTAATGTTAAAATTGCTGATAATGGTGTAGTATTGGGTGGAGAGATGTTAAGGCCGATAGAATCAACTAAATTCCTAGGTATCATCATAGATTCGAAATTACAGTGGAATCTCCATATTGAGGGGCTAGCGAAAAGACTCAGCTCTGCAGCGTTTGCGGTAAAAAAAATTAGACTTATTACAGACGTAGATACAGCTCGCGTAGTATATTTTAGTTATTTTCATAGTATTATGTCGTATGGAATCCTAGTATGGGGTAATGCAGCTACCGTTAATACCATTTTTGTCCTGCAGAAAAGAGCTATTCGTGCCATATATAGTTTAGGACCTAGAGTATCATTAAGAGAAAAGTTTAAAGAAATAAAAATATTGACTGTTGCTTCCCAATACGTGTACGAAAATGTTATGTATGTTCATAAAAATATACACGAATTTCCCAAGAATTGCGACATGCATAGCATTAATACTAGGAGCAAACATAAACTTGTAATGCCTGTGACTCGCTTACGCCGAGTCAGTAACTCTTTTTATGGACAATGTATACGTCTATACAACAGGATCCCAGAAAACGTTCAAAAAGCTTCTATTGCCAAATTTAAAAAAATTGTGAAGGAACGTTTGTGTACTAAAGGCTATTATTCGATTAACGACTTTTTAGAAGACAGTACGCCTTGGGAATGATGTGATCGCCGCCAGGCTATTTCAACATATAGAATTATTGTTAATCTACAATTTAATTTAAAAAAAGAGTGAGAATACGATAAAAAAAAATTAGTCCCGCTGAGTTTCTTTCGCCAGTTCTTCTCAGGTCAGAGGTTTCTTCTTTCCGAACTGGTGGTAGACTCATGACGTTCAGTAAGAAATTGTAACAATTTTTATGCTGAATAAAATATTTTGATTTGATTTGATTTGATTGCTAAGGCAAAAAATCTAAAGTGACTGTTTGTATCAACAGCATAGAATATCCTAGCCTTATTACTTAACTAGCGACTCACCATCGCTTCGCTCGGGTTCGTTTAGCGCAAGCTAAGCAGTGGGTTCCGCTAGTAATTGTATACAAAAACTTGACAAATTGTATACTTAAACCTTCCTCGAGAACGACTCTATCCATAAGTGAAAACAGCATGAAAATCAGTGCAGTAGTTTTTGAGTTTATCTCGAACAGACAGACGCAGCGGAGGACTTTGTTTTATAATATTTAATGATGCATATTATAAGAAAAACTCAATTTTTATCATTTTGTCGGTTTGTTTGTTCCTTTTGCTACTTTAATAATAATTTATATCATAGTAGAGAAGATAAAATAATGAAAATAAGTCAACAAATATTGCTTCTTTTTTCGTACATCTTTTCTTTGTATTTATTTACTTTTATAGTGTACATTGTACAGTAAAGAGTTAATTTGATCCATCGCTCAGGTTAAAAGTTAAAAATTTAAAAATGTATAGTCGAGAATCTGCCACATAACTGATTGGCGAACTAATAGCTCATCTACATATGCACGTATTTTACTGAAACTCCAACAAATTGCAATTTCAAAGCGAAACGGTGTTTAATTTACGATCTGCATATGAGACGATAAAGTCATTTTGAAATCTATTAACTTATTTACTGTTTCTAATATTTTTTTACTTAAGTTTTTGATCAAATATTGTATGATCAAGATTATTCATTATGTAGTTAATCTGCACCGATTTAAGTAACACTCCATTTGTTTTGTTGTGGGTGGTTTAGTTGTAAAAAATTATAATATATTTACCCAGGAACGAATCCCAGCGAAGCCTATTTTAGAGGCTAATGTAAATAATTGAAATTCCCACTTTAATGCTAAATCAACCGATATTTATATGAAACAAATTTTGGTTAAAAATTATAAGTAAACACTAGATAAAAATACATTTTCTTACTATAATCTATGTATATATAATATTAATACTGTATATATTTAAATAAAATTGAAGAGTCTGTTTTTAGTTTCATATTAAGTTTTCAATAAATGCATAAGAAAAAAAAATCAATTTTTAAAATTTCTTTCTGTAAAACAGACACAGATTTGTTTGTTCCCGCTAATCTCTGAAACTCACTTACTTACTTAACTTGCTCGCAGATAGCTAATGTTATAAGGAGCAACTATACTTATTTTAACCCCGACCCGCGACTTCGCTCACGCTAAATATAGGGATGTACCAGAGCGAAGCAAGGGTGAGTCGCTAGTCACTAAAATAAAAATATATAACAGGACAAAGACATGGGTGCGTTCTAAGAAACACGTGTACTTAAAAACATTTTCAAATCAGTACACCCATCTGTAATGTGGAAAATAAACGATTTCGAACAACTATTACATCAGTACGATAATATATTTCCATCACACATCCCATTAACGTTCATGTACTCTATAATAAAGAATAATTTAGAGAACTACCAACACTGTTCGATCATATTAAAGTTCGAGTGAAAGATCGTTATCCAATAATTTCGGTAGATAGCATCTTCGCTGTTTTCTGAAGAAAGGAAATTTGCATTTTGGTTAATCGATTCTTGATGCGTAGCTATCGAGATTAAAAAGCAATGTTTCGTATACGATCTTCATGTTACATCACTTGTTACCGTATCATACTTACGAATTATTATATTTTTGAGAAAAGGTGATTTATAACATATAATTATTTAATGTAGGAAAAAAATATAATATATATTTGAGAGAAAATATTCTAAATTGGCCGCAATAGCCAATTTAACTGAGATTACATTCACAAATGAAGGAACATAAGCAAAACTGGTTTTTTTACTCCCAAAATCCGGATGATATTTCAAAACGATGAGAGTGAGAGCATGACCGATGTTTTAACGTGTTCTTTATCTTAATACTTTAAGTTCTTTTAACGTCTAAGTAGATAAACTTAATAACTAAAATCAGTCTTGATACTGGATTCGAACCCGGGACCTCCAAATCTGTTACAGTTCAAGCTGGCCACTAAAGCGGAAAAGCAATAAAGGTAATAAAGGCGTGTCGAATAGCTAAGGCATATAGATGATAAAGAGTAACTTAGGCTATTTTAATTAAAAAATAGATTCGCGCTTAAAAATGAACACAAAAAACGCAAAATGACGCACCTGAGCAAAGCAAAGGTATGTTACTAGTCATTAATAAAATAGAATTAAACATACAGCATTTAAACAATAATAATACTCATAATTTACAATAATTGCTAGTCTTAAAGATGTCAAATAAAAGCTATATTTCCTACAGACGGTTATTGCTTGAAACTAATTTATTAGATTGGTTTATAATTTTATTATTAGCTTAAGTAGACATTAAACTTGACTAAAGAATTATGAAGACGGACTCTGCCAAAAAAAGTTATTAAATTAAAAATGGTATCCTGATTTGCGGCTTTTCCTATTCTCCATTTCTTTCTGTATAGAATGTTATTTATAAATATGCATGAAGATAGTTTAGTATCTTTAAAGAAAGACAAGTGCGTTCCATCACATACCTTTTCACAATTTGACGGGTTTACTTCGATAGATTATAATGTACTAAAAAATAATGCTGAAATTGTAAGCCGTATGTGTTCACAAACCTTCGATAGAGCACAATCTCGCGAAATTGTAACATTTAGGCTACGCCCATATTATTTAAGATACATGTTAGATGTTAGAAAACACAAAATAGTGTCATAGTGCCCAACTGGCACTTATGGAAGCCATTAAAGGAAATAATTGAATTGAATAGTGTCGCAGGAGACCTAGGCTTTACATAATATACATATACCTAAGGTTTTTATATTTTTATTGATCTGCCGTTGTTCACGTTTTTAAGCTTTATTTTATACAACTTGAGTGACTTCTTCACTGCGCTTAGGTTCGTCCCTTGATAAGTTTTAACGGTTAGTAATATGGATATTTTTTAGAAATAAGACATTTTTCCGAAGTAAAAAGTATTCTATATTTTGATAACCAGCTATCATCATAAATCATACCAAATTTTATTAAAATCTGTCCAGTCGTTTTCTTGTGATGCGGACAAACAGACAGACAAGCTAAAATTCTAAAAACTATAGGTGTTAGTAATAATGAATATTTCAATTAGATTTTCCAAAAAAAGTATTTAATTAATATTTAATATAATAATTATGGACTCAGTAAAAATGTTATTATACAAGTATATATATATATATATATATATATATATATATATATATATATATATATATATATATATATATATATATATATATATATATATATAGATTATACATTCAAGTTACATACATTTGTACATTTAAAAAAACGAACATTTATTTCAATGTAAGCTAAAAATTTAGGTATTCTATTATCCGGGATGAAGTCAACCTTTTTCGTCCGTAAAATGGAGAAGCGACTCTAAGTTGTTTACTGCGGGACGAGCTTCGGAGCTTTTTGCATATTTTGCCTTTGTTTTCTAGAAATCGCTTGATTTGCTTTAATGAAGGCTATTTTATGTTGGGTTTGATATTGTATATATAACAAATTGTAGATTTAACAGTTAAGTAACATAAAAATTGTCATGTATTTATATAGATAATTTTGTAATTTTTATGAATGATAAAGAATTTATCATAATTCAACATTATTGATAGTGTTTGTTTGTTTGTACTTCTTTCACTAGAGAGATTTTCAAGTCTAGAAATCGACTTACTTTTTACTTCATTCCCAAACCTAGCAAAGTGAGTGGAATATTTCATATTATTTACACATGTATTATTTTTAATTTTTAATTCATATACCACCATAGTACGATATTAATAATTTATGTTAAATGAATACGTTTTTAAAGACTTTGTAGAATCCTCCATCAATAAGGTACATCATAAAAAATGGTTTTCAAATTCAAAGAACAACTATTTCATAAATGTGATTTATGCCCATAATATGATATGATTTCTACTATCATATAATAATTTTTAATACTAATTAAAAAGAGAATATTGTACTGCTTAATAATTAACTATATTACCTTAAACAACTTTCAAGATTAACATTTCATATTCCCGAATTTTTATATTTAAAGGTTAAAAGCAAAAATGATATGTACTTAAACTTTTAGCAGATATTTGGTCCGCATAAGTTGGGAAATTCTTAGAACACTTCCTACTTTCGGCAACACGGAATTTATAATAACCAAAGTTATTTTTGCCCCTAAAGCCTGCTGGTATAACCTGAATTCGTAGAAGCATCTTAATAATTAATATATCTGGTTAATTTTTTTCTTTAGAAAAATACTTCATATTTTGTTTTTTTTTTTTAACATTTAAAAGAAAATAAGTTTAGTACATATTTACAAATATTCTACTATATTATGTAATTGTATCTTACATTGGTCATTTTTGAATTAGTTTCAATAAATTTTGGTTGGGCACTGTTTCTATCAACTACCTTTGACATGTCTAAAACTTTAGTTCTTAACGAGGCCGTGATTGCTGTAAAGCATTTAAAACGTGGGAACACAAAAACCATATTTTAAAAATAAATTCGCGAGAATTAGAATATAAAGGAATTAGTGAAACGAAGTACTAAATAAATCATCATCACCATCATCAGCCCTTTTTAACGTCCCACTGCTGGGCACGGGCCTCCCTCAGTGCGAAGTGGATCAGGCCATAGTCCGCCGCGCTGGCCTACTGCGTGTTGGCGGACTTCACATGTCTTTCGAAAACTTGCTTGCTAAATAAATAATATAGTTTAATTGTTTTAAGGTAAATAAAATATTGTAAAAGTGTTGTAATACCTAAAAATATCGAACCTGTACCAAACGGCCTAGTTGGCTATACAAAGTAAAATTACTATAAGAGCCTAATAAATATTATTCATTAATGCTAAGAGATGCTCTAAGTTCAACACTACATGTATGATGCATGTACATAATTAAATTACACAATACCTTTCATTTGCATCGACTTGAATCTATGATTAAGGTAATAAGCAGCTTGCTTATTCTTAATATACCAGCTTTAGTACAGAATTTTCTTTAATAGTTTTGCTGCTTATTAGTTTTTACAGCTTACTAGAATATGATAAAGCTGTTGTGGGAAAACAGCTTTTTTACAAGAGCCGATAAAAAAGTTAATATAATTTTCTAAATATTTACACAATATTCTTAGTTTACAAAAGGGTGTGAGGAAGTTGGTTTCAAAATTTAATTACAAAATGTCCAGTCCAAATCCGGCTACTGCAGATATCTCAGAATCTTAACTGACCGAACCTAGGATTCAAACCTAGGACTTTCAACATAGGTTAGTCACAAGACATTAAAAATGAAGTACACGACCGAACAATAAAATTAATAGTACTATATTATAAAGTGCTTTAATTACATATTATTTACTATCGTAATAATATTAATATTAAAAATTTTAGTACCAATTATTCGAGTAGTCTACATGTAAAGTGATTACAACACCTCAGGCGGTTAACTTCGCCTGTCAGATTCAGACTTTATAATCGAGTCTCTATAATGACTTCCATAAATATTATTTTTTATTATTTTATTTGCAGAATATTTTGCGGTTTTATTTAAACGACTTTTTTTATTGTATTTTCTGACATTTTTCTTGTGAATGAATCTTAAACCTCATTTTATTATAATAGTATCCTACGGGAACTACTTCGTTTTTTTAAAATTAATATCAATAAAAATCTCTTTCTCTCTCTCTCTCTTTTATAATATACGTGTATTTTAATTATTTATTCACGCTCGAAAGGCTGGCCCGATTTATATAAAACTTAGAACAAAAATATAGCACGACCTGGAGAAATATATAAACTTAACTCTAGTCATTACAAGCATTTGCTTAATTAGCAAAAACCGCATTACAACCGCAGCAATCTAAGTAACGTAATTTGGTGTAGAAAAAGTACAAAAAATAATATATTATGTTTGTTTAAATATAACAAAATATTATTGGCAAATGACTGTTTATCCAACAATTTATATTATAGGTTCCCTTACCATTTTTTTCGCTCAGTTTTCAGCTCAGCTTTCAGTTTTCGCCTACAAAAGGTAAACAGATCGTTTATGGGGCAAGGTGTACGCATGTATAATAAAATTCCACAGTCCATATTGAACTTGCCTTTGAGGCAATTTAAATCAAAAATTAAAAATACGTTATTGAATAAAGCTTATTACACTATAGTGGAATACCTGGTAGATGTAAATGTGTGGGATTAGTGACTTGTTGTGTCTCACGTAGGATAAATAGATAAATTGTAATACAATATTGTTACCAAATATTTTTTTTTTGAAAAGAGCAACTGTTGAGTTTCTCGCCGGTTCTTCTCAGCAGAACAGCTTTCCGAGCCGGTGGTAGTTTACTCACAGACTTACAGACTGACTTTTAATTTTGATAATGTAAAAATGACGATTCAAAAGAGCTTGTAAAAGTCTATTTGAATAAAGAATATTTTGATTTGATTTGATTCTTTAAGATATAATCTCTTCATACTAAGATTATGGTCCAATGGGTTCAGATTATACAGATTGAAGACTTTCTGAGTCTGAGTCGTGAGGTCATAGGTTCAAAATCCCTTTGTTTAACATCAGTCATTACTAGGCATAGCTTTCGAATTAAAAGATATTTTAATTTATTTATATCATCAGTATATCAATATTGTAAATGGGCTCGTTGTGAGTATAAGAATGTCTACGTGATAGCCGATATAATATTCTTTCATAGTTAGAAAACTTTATTATAGAACTATAATATAGACTACAAATTTGTTTAATACATTTTATCTAGTAAATAGCTACTTCTTACTAAAATGAAACTAAAATAAATTAAAAAGGAAGAACATTCGAACCTGATTAGTTATAAACGGATTTGATTTTCTAGTTATTCCTTAAAAAGAACATATTGAACTTAACATACGAGTATGTTTTCCTCTTCTACACTAAAAGCAATACTACAAGATACGACTCACCCCATTAATTAACCCTAATCGTTTACCCCAATTAATTAAACCTTGAAATAATAAACCATATTACTGACTCCGTCTATTGGTGAAAACTGCATCAAAATCTCTTCCAGAAGTTTTTAAAGTTATCGCGAACAGACAGACAGACGCGGCATTGAACTTTGTTTTATAATATATAATGAAAGTGACATGTATACAAATCTCAGAAATAGATCTTTAAATTGAATGTTCTAGACAATATAAATTTAAGAAATGATACTTTTTATTCTACATTCATAATATCAAGTAATGCCTTACATCGAAGGTATATTGTATTTAAAGCTGGGAATCGAACCGGCATTAATCCAATCGGCCTTTTGTTTTGTCTTGGGCTTATTTATGTCAGACCATTCAATTGCGATCGTTGCTTCTTATGCAGGCAGAGATGTATTCATACATTAAACATTTGTTGTAAGGAAAATTTGTAAACGTTTTAAACCATTGTAATATAGTTCTAAAATCAATGAGTTATTGTAGTGACGTACGTTTTACCTTTTTGTTTTCACGGAGATAACTTATTTTCTACGGGTTAAAAGTTATCATTATATATAATTTCCACAAAATCTATGATTTTTAAGCGATGCGTTACCAGACAGAAAGACAGACAAAAAAATCTTAAAAATATAGTTTGAGTATCGATTGTATTGTCTAATTCTTAAAAAGTTTCAACATTAATCGTAGTTTTATTTAAAAAACTCAAATTAATACAAAAATAATAAGATGTATTCAAACTTAAATGGAAACGAGATTACGTATGGTAATAAATATAAAAAAATAAAAAAATAATAAAATAAAAAATAAAATTAAAATAAAAAAAAATACATTTTCTATTACTATAGTTCACAAAAAATCACATCACAATATGAATTTGGAAACGAAAAATATAAGTTTATTATGAAAGCATTTATAATACGGCCCTGTGTCTTCAATTTATAAATTGTCATTCTGTGTTATTTATGCCCTATTTGTATTGGTCTTTTTATTTGTGCTATTTGTAGTTGATAATATCTACGAAGCATTTAGCTGAAAAGCAAAGAAACTGAAATAATGTTTCATAATATAAATGTTTGTTAAAATACGAGTAGTATATTTAACCAACTTGAAAAGGGAGGTTCAATGTCGATTTGTTTTTTATATGAGCATTTAAGCATCAGGACGATAGTCAGGGGTTCGATTATTATCTAATTCACTTACTTAATTTCAGAATAGTAAATTAACCATTGAGTATTGATAATAATGATGTACGTACACTTTATAGCTCTATACGATTAAAATATTAAGGGTTTTAATACTATTTGATTGAAATTGAAAAATTGACTATATGGTACCGTCACCGTACTGTCATTTCCTTCCAGTTAAATTTAAATGTTAAGGTAACGTAATATTATTTATTAACCTATTAAAATATGATATCATTACCAAGAACATTGAAACAAAATAAAAAATCTAATCAGGCATATAACTTATATTCAAATTACTGTTCAAATTTCAAAGGCCCCATGGAAAGGAAGACTCGGGGACTGTACTGTAGTACAACAAACAAACTAACACTTTTTTACAGTTATGATATTAATTAAAATACATTAATAAAGCTTTCAACAATTTATTAGATGGTACATGATGTAATAGGCGGAACAAACCTCTTTTTACTACTTTATACCTTTAAATACTCGTAGGTTTATTGTAGTTATTAAGATCAAAGATAATATTTTTATTCTTATAAGTAAAGATTCGAGTCTCTTTAATAACGTAATCGTTGAATCATATTAAAATTCAAACCCTTGAGTCAACTTCTCAGGTTATCTTTTCTTTAGCTATACAGCTCCTCGACTTTATTAGAAAATTCCTTTCTTGTTATATTATTTTTCTCTATAAACCTAGTTATGCCAAAAGACACTAATTCACGAATTTATATCTATACTAATATTATACGCTCGTTTGTTTGTTTGGTTGAACGCGCTAATCTCCGGAACTACTGGTCCGAGTTGAAAAATTCTTTTTGTGTTGGATAGTCCGTTTATCGAGGAAGGCTAAAGGTATTTGTACTCCAGTCATGGATGTTTATATTTTTGTAATATGTATGTATTTAACTTATATATGACGTGTAGTATATCAACCATCTAGTATCCATAACACAAGGCTCATACCTTACCGTGAAACTAGATAGTGCTGTGTGTAAATGTCCCATCATATTTATATTTATTTATTTATATTGCGGGGGAGATACACCACTACCTGAAGTAACATAATATACCATTATACCATACATAAATACCTAGTCTACTGATAGGACATGAGAAAAGCAAACGTAAGTCCCTAGTCGAATTACTTTTTTTTAGTTACAATAGTTTCTAAGTAGGTTTGTATGAGTATATCGTTAACATAACCTCGGACAGTAACTAGCAAGATTACAAAAAAAATACTTATTAAAATCTAAGCTTTAATTAGCCGTACAGCTTTTATTTAAGTTCTAATATATCTAAAACATATAATAAATATTTATTTTTAATACATAAATATAATACGTTCTTTAAATTTAAAGTACATACTTGACTATTAAATCAAAACATCGAATCGCTACACTGAACAATCCATCGTAGCAATTCTATTTAACGCCCTACACCCTTGAGGGCGCAATCAAGACGGGTCCGGAAAGCTTCCAAATCAGAGGGATCGACTGACATAACTAAAACATTGTTAAAATAGGTAGTTGTTGATATTATTTGTTTTCAAATAACACTAGTGCACTTACCCTATCTTTACTCGGGTGCGAAGTCTTCTTTTTAACCGACTTCCAAAAAAGGAGGTTATTAATTCGCTGGGTTTTTTATGCATGTACACGATAAATCTGTGATTTATGATCCGATTTACGTGATTCTTCTTTGTTTGATACGGAATAGTTGCAATTTAGTTCCATAAAAATTTAAAATAGTTTAGCACAGTAGTTTATATTTTGCTAATATGATAGTTGTTTAACTTACGCCTCATAAGGTTAGCTATCCAGTGAAAGTCCCTAGCCATTTCAGAAATAAGCGATAGCAGAGATAAAGAGAAAAATTGTGTTCTTATAAGATCCGTATGTAATAATAAAATAAAAACATATGTATTTAGTAAAAAACTGTTATTTCGACGAATGTTACAAACATATACTTCAACTTTATTCATTAGCGGAGACTAAAGCGATCGAAACTCCCTTCAAAATGAATAGAAGACTAAAGATTCACTATGATACAAATACCGTCCTAATTCAACATGCTACGAAAAAGCTATTTTACTGTTTATTTTATTTTAAAGCTTCATGATTAAGAAAAATCTGGATTTTATTAAAACAGAAACAAAACTTCATATAATATATAAAGAAAGGATCTTTAAGCCAAAGATGCTATACAAAATACGTGATGTCACGTACCTTTAGGTAAGGAACGGTTGAGAAGTGTTGTATGATGCATGTCATGATCGTTTTCTTTATACGTGACTACTTGCTTTGAAAGGGAGGGTGAAAACAGAATTTTAAGGTTTTTTAAGAAACACTTGCACTAGTGCATATACGTATAAAAATAAATAAGAGACTCGTGGTTTAAATATTATTTGAAAAAAAAAAACAAAACTGTGAAACGAAAAGTCCTAAATTCTATTTTCTCTCTATAGTAATTTCTCTTTGTAGATAGTATAGAAATTGTTATTAAAATGTATGAGCCTTAACCACTTATTTAATGGTGAAAACATGGTGAGGAAACCTGCATGTCTGAGAGAAAGACAGGAAGGAAACGGAAGGAAGCAACATAAAGAGATGAAGTCCGCCATTCAACACATTGCCAACGTTGTGGGCTATGCATTGATTTCCTTCGTATTGAAACCTTGCCCAGCAGTGGGTCGTTAAAAAAAGCAATTGAAGGAAAAAGCTGAATACACAAGTCTTTAAATAATAATTCGACGTCAAGTCATACAACTAAAGTCATAATATTCAAATTAGTAGATCTAAGATTATATAAGCTTGTTAAATTTGGAGGTGGTAAATTAAAGAGTCATGTTATAAGAAAAAAGCTACAAGGAAGCTAATTTTACAATAAACTTGTTTGTTTTTCAGAGAAAATTTTTATCATCTACCTAAACCCTTAGGGAATAATCAAGGCGGTCCGGAAACGCCCCAGAGCGGGACAGCAATCATAAGCGTCGTCCGAAACAAAGTTATTTTGGAATTGTTTTGATGTATGGCGTAAGTGATGCAATGGAAGCTTTATAATTCTAAAACTTTGAAAGTTTAAAAGCTTCTTCATAATTTACTATCGCATTTGCAGGTTTAAATATTATTATGATATTCATAAAATGTTTTATTAAAAGAATGAATACAAAGAATAGCTAAAAAAAGGTTTTAAAAAACCTAGCTGCTTAAAGAGCTTAAAAGAGCTATATTGTAGGTTATAATAATTATTAATATTGTTAGCGCATTATTTCTTTTGCGAAGGGCATGAGTATTGAGTACAACATATTATGGGGAAGAATATGAGCATATTTAATTATACACGACTGCTTTTAACTCGTACATCTCTCAGTAACCGTAACCTTTGCAAAATAACTACTAATGTCCTACTGTAACCGTTTAGTGAAAGGGAATTAAATTTTATACAGAAGTATTCTGCCCAAAAAAAAATTGACTGTACGTGAAAAAAAGCCAAATCTAAAAATGTCTACTACGTTTAAAAAATTTTACATTAAGAACAAGTATCACTAAGTATATTCACCAACTACACTAACTTTAAATTAAGTCAACGATTCAAAAGAGCTTTCAAAAGTGTAATAGTTGGCCTAAAATTTTAATGAAGTATGTATGTATGGTCACATTTACATTTAATTACACCTGTACAAGAGAAAGAAACTTTAATAAACTTTTACTTCAATAGCTGAAATTCGTGTCTCGTACTAAAATTTCAAACTTCACTTAGCTAAACTGTATAGAAATAGCTAAAACTAGCGTATGCAAGTTTTAATTGTCATTGTGTAAAGTTGCAAATCATACTTACTACAGACGATGTTTGGCTCAGTTTGTAGTGACCCTACTTGCTGCGCCAGCGGTCGCAGGTTCGAGTCCCGCTGGGGGCATTCATTTGTTTAGCACGAATATTTGTACTTCAGTGATGGGTGTTCACTGTTTATATTTATAACATGTATGTATTAAAAGTTATATGTGTAGTATATCAACTATCTGGTATCCGTAATACAAGCCTCGTAGCTTACCATTGAACTATATGGCGTTGTGTTTAACAATATCCCAAGATATTAATTAATTAATATATAAATAATACTAAACGTTAAATGTAGCGTCGAAATGGTTTGCACAGCTGTAATGCATCTTAGCTCGCCTTTTATGTGAGTGATGCTGAACAGACTGTTAGTGCGAAAATTTTGTTTTATTTAGTGGTTTGATACAATGAGTGCATTTGTAAATATTTAGATTGGACCGACTTCATTCTTGGTGGCGAGAGATACATATTTGTAGATACATACGATGTGAAAGGTAGTAAGTTTACTTCTTATTCTGTAATGGATAAACAGTTTAATTTTAATTTGGAGCTTCTATTCTAGGTGAATCTTCATCACCCTAACGTTCAGCTTGTCGTGATGGGAGGGTTCAGTAGTGTCCGGCAATCTCGCCGGGCGTGAAGCCAAGAAATGCGTAGGGATGGCCCACTTCGGTAAGAACTTCATAGAAAGGTAGAAAAATACTTTAAAATAACCAACTAATAACTTGCGAGAGTCCTTAGACCACCTTAATCTGGCCCTGTCGCAAAATCCATTCTAAGTAGACATCTACTAAGTATAAGCAACCTTGCTGCCAAATTTCATATTTATTCGTCAAGTGGTTTTTGATATTTCGTGATGAGTGAGTGAGTGACCTTTCGCTTTTACATATTTAAATAAAGATTAAGTCAAGTATATCATTACAAGACTTATATATACGACGGGTATATATGGTACATATATTAGACAACCGTTATTGGACGACCCGTTTGGCGTAGTTTGTAGTAACCCCACTTTCTTGTGCCAGCGGTCGCGGGTTCGAGTCCCGCTGGGGACATTCATTTGTTTAACTCGGATGTTTGTACTCCAGTCATGGGTGTTTATATTTATAATATGTATGTACTATTTAAAATTTATATATGTGTAGTTTATCGGCTATCTGGTATCCGTAACACAAGCTTCCTTCGTAGCTTACCACGGAACTAGATGACGCTGTGTGTAATAATGTCCCAATATATTAATTTTATATAAAAGACAAAATATGGTGAACTGGTTGTCAATAAAAATGATTTTTTATTTAGTTTTATATTACCAGGTATCTACTAGTAAATATAATTAGCAAAATAGATTCGGATAAATAGGGTATAGTTGAAGTAGGATAGAACCCGGAAAATTGTGTAAATCCCCGACTTAAGAGGTAATCCCCGATAAGATTGATCGCGGTCAAAGTTCGTGTAATACTGCATGAAGCACCCGCAGAAGAATTAATTTATTTTCCTGCAAAGTACCTTTGTGAAGATATATTTTCATTTAATATTTTTTTGCTTTTTTTAACAAAAACGTACGAATTACTATTTTCCACCGATTTTAAAAATTCTGAATGCTTTGAATTACAAGAAAAAAAATAAGAATCCCTACTAAAACTACAATAACAGGAAAGGAGGAGTGATAGAGAGGAGTGCACGCCGCACATAATATATGAAATAGGTAGTCGCGTGGTTCAGGAGTATATTAAAGCTGGAGTAATTATGGAGAATTTTCAACCAAGCGAGTGATCGAATGAAGTTTAGTAGCGGTTAAAAAAACGAACGCGGGCGAAGCCGTGCGTATTGCTAGTAGCTTATAAATAAAATACAAACAATATCAATAAGTGACACAAGGAATAACAGAATCTGAGGAAATTTCCAAGAGTGCACTCTCCTTCTTCCTTCACTCTTATTGTTTGAGAAAGAAATTCAATATCAACTGTAAGAGTTGCTCGTACAAGGTTTGGAACTCCACAACTCCCCAACATGCCTCAGAATTTCTCGGAATCTTAATAAAAACGTCCACTATAACTGTGTAACATAATTTATTTTATTGACATATCATTCGAGCGGAAACGTGGATGAAAATAGTAAAAGATGATATTATCTCATCCCACTAATATTATAACGTGAAGTCGATAACTAAACTTTTAGTAAAATTCAGACACGTAACTTATTATTTACTTTATATTATAGACTAGCATTTCCCGCGGCTTCGCACGCGATCTAAGACGCGGTATGGTAACTGGCAGAACTAACGCCTGCCCTTCCCGTTTTTGCATTATTTTTCATTGATGCTCCACTCCTATAGGTCGTAGCGTGATATAATATAGCCTATAGCCTTCCTCGATAAACGGACTATCAAACACAAAAATGATTTTTCAATTCGGACCAGTAGATCCAGAGATTAGCGCGTTCATATAAACAAACAAACAAACTCTTCTGCTTTATAATATTAGTATAGATTAGCACCGATCCGATACATGCACAGTGCAAAAAATAGGCTGATTATGTCGACACGTACTTACTATGCCAGAGGTCGCGGGTTCGAGTCCTAGGGGAATTAATATGTGAGATTAACACGAATATTTGTATTCGAATCATAGGTTTTACTTATTAGGGCGAGCGAAGCGATTCCTAGCACTATCCAACAACCTGAGCATTTCGTGGTACATCACGCCTATATATTTGTGCTTTAACATAGTAATTTAACTTTATATCTATAGTCTATTTTTTCTTACTTGTCCTAAATGGTAAACAAACACTGCCTTGAACGAAAATCACTTATTTTCGGAAAATCCCGCATTTTAGACTTGGTTTCATCGTTTATAACTATTTTAGAAACACACACACTATGAATTATACTTATAAAAGCTGTTTATTTATGATTTGAACACATTATTTTTGCTAAAATTGAAATATTAACAGAACTAAATTCTATAGATAAAATATGAACAAAACATTTTGACGTTTCGATACGCTACTTTGTCTTTGAATCATAGAGATGTAACATGTAAAATTATTTGGCGAGAATGGAAACTGAACTTTTAAAAAAATAACAATATTTGTAAATTACAAAGTACGACATTTTTCTTCAAATTTTATTAGGTTTTAAAATAGGAGTGTCATCTGTAGAATATAGAAGATTTTTAATTGCTTTTAACCAACTTATACTGATTATTTATTGGTTATTGTAATTATTATTATTTCTTATTTTATTGCACTGTGTAATAAAATGGAGTGAGGGACTTCGCTCTCGGAGATCTTTCGATCGCTTATTTGCTTTTTTAGTTTAAAGTTTTAAAAATGACTTTATATTAAGACAAAAAGGAAAATAAAATTACTAAAATTATTATTAGTAAGGAGGTCATATCCGAGTAATAAAATTATCAAATTAACTTGTCGTATTATTTCTACCCAATACTTTACGTTCACTGCATAAAAACCATTAAGTTCAGTCGTTGTCATTCATTCGTCATTGCAATCTCTATGAAATAATCTCTGGTTACCTGTCCGCCATATTTGTTTACTATTTAAGACAAGTAAGAAAAAATAGACTATAGAAGTGTTATCTGTCAAAAAAATGTAATCTTATAAACATTTAAAAAAACGAACAAAACATTAATTATTAAAATCTAGCATACAAAATGGCGATTAATGCGGGTTGAATAATTTAACAATGTTATTGCTGATACCTATCCTAGGCTCGTAAGGACCATAAGATGGAGTGGCAGGCGTGTAAATAGCCGTGCACTCCTTGCGGTGTGGGAACAAATTACGATCCAGCGCGTGGAGACGCGTGGATCCAACACTGTCCTTTGAAAATCCTTTATAAAATATGTGGCGGATGATGTAATAGCTTACAAATATGCGGGATAAAAGCAAGTCGCTTACCTGGTGCAGCTCGCTGGTCTTCTTGGTGGCCACCTTGACAGCTTACTAGCACTTCACCGTGGAGTTTTGTTTAGGACAATAATAGGAGTAGTTGAGATGGCCCGCCGTGTCGTGCGGGCATTTATATACGCTATAAGCGGCGTGTGCGGGTAGTAGTGAGTAGCACTCCCCGCCGTAATTGCGACAGCTACCCGCCAGTCGTATGCTATAGACCATCCTTACCAAAAACTTTAAAAAGGACAATTCAAGGCAAGTGCTTGCCACACCACTGTGTTAAAATTAATTATACCCGTTAGAAAAACTACGCGAGCCCTCATAAATCTCAGCTTTTTGCTAGTAAATATGTATGTATATAAATAAATAAATATATTTGGACATTAATACACAGCGCCATCTAGTTCTGTGGTAAGCTACGAAGGAAGCTTATGTTACGGATACCAGATAGTTGATGTACTACATATATAAGTTTAAATACATACATATTATAAATATAAACACCCATGACTGGAGTACGAACATCTGAGTTTTAACAAATGAATGCCCCCAGCGGGACTCGAACTCGCGACCGCTGGCGTAAGAAAGTAGGGTTACAAACTGCGCCATTCGCGTCGTCAGTTATATAACTTTGTAGTGTTGTGTGTCACTCTATTCATAACACAAGTTACTGCGAATTATTGTCCCAAAATTAATATCTCGTATCAGGAAACACTTATTTAAAGCAAAATGAAAAGAGCATTTCCTTAAAAATAAATAATTCTAGGCTTATCAAAGCAGCTGTCGGGTCTCAGGACAACGTCGAATCGCTCCCAATCTGCCATATTAATATTGATGGATGGTTTTACGCGACACGAATAATTCATTTACGATATGATCATGACCTTTTTACTTTTAATTCGACATGCGTCTTGATTTATTCGCCGTTTTAAGATTATGTTTTACAAGAAATATTTTAAAAATTTAAGTTAAACTTCATTTGAGAGTACGGCTCTCTTAAATGAATATAAACGATTACGATATTTACATAAATATTTTAACGGTACTAATGAATAATGATAGGAATCGAACCCAAGACTGTACATGCGTTTTAAGTTTTCTTTAAATTAAATAAATGTTTTATCCTATATAAAAAAAACTATATTTCATGGAGAATACATTTTTAAATCAAATCAAACCAAAATATTCTTTATTCAAATAGACTTTTACAAGCTCTTTTGAATCGTCATTTTTACATTATTAAAATTAAATGTCAGTCTGTAAGTCTGTGAGTAAGCAACCACCGGCTAAAAGCCGCGAAAAACTCAACAGTTGCTCTTTTCAAAACAAATTATAACAATATTGCATTACAATATTTATCTATTTATCCTACGATCCACAACCTGACATTAATCCCACACATTTACATCTACTAAGTATTCCGTGATGGTGTAATAAGCCTTATTTAGTTCATCAGTGTCTTAACTAACCTTAAGTTTTTAAGTATCTTTAAAACATTTAAAATCTTCTTATTAACCATATATAATATTAATAGTTTCATTTTCAGTAAATATTTTCAACAAAAGTTAAAAGATAAACATCATATTTCAGCATATTTTATAAGATCTACTTAAAAAACATAAAAATAAAAGTACTATTTATTATAAAGAGATTATTAGTAGAAATAAAAATAAAGCGCTATACTGAGGTCGCGATACCGCGAGATCAACGTCTGGAGTAATCCCATATTGTGCGACAGTCACGCTGCCATGTTAATATTGATGGACGACTTTACACCACACTGAATTATTTATTTAGGATTTCGACCTGACCTTTTTGTGTGTTTTATTTAAGTAGGATCGTATGACGGTTAGTGACAAGAGCCTAAATGCTTGTACCGTACCGTATTGTATGTGGAAAAATGTTTCGTACAAAATTAGGGTTTATTTAAGATTTATATGGAGGTTATGAAAAGAAAATATTATGATTTTGACATTGTCCTGAATAAACTTGCGTTTTCAATGTTGAATATTAAAACATTTCTATCTGTTTTACTTTACATATTTTATTTAGCTGAATAACGTTGATTGTTTGAAAAATATTGTTGTATAAACCGTATATTTGAAATTCAGTTCTTTAATAGTAGGATTCTGGTAATATTGTCAGTTATGTTATATTGTATAAAATTTTATTGTATCAGATCTTTAACTTGGTACTACAGAACTTTTGAACCGAAAATGATGTAAATATGACAATAATCAGCCACTACTGCTGGTCATAGGCTTCTCCTATGGCACGCGACTTAGTACGATCTACAGTTCTATGCGTAGTATATCGTAGCTCTTATTATACGAGTATCTTCTCCGTCGGTTAACGCTATGACAACTGTGACCAGTCCACCGAGACTTCCGCTAAACTATTTATTCTATAGGTTATCTATACTTTACAAAAGTACGTATAGCACAGATTGTAATATTTTATCACTTGTATAAATATTAGAATATTCTGGTATTTAACATTTGCATAACACTATCCAAACTGTAACTCGTCGATAACTCCAAGAAGTCGTGTAACGCGAGTGGCTTACAAACGGCGTATATTACCCATTGGGGATTGGCATAAGTATTATTTATCTTTTCAGAATTAACCGTATATATCTTTTTTATATTCTTAATGAAATATTAGCTTTGGTATGAAAAAATATAATAAAATGTATTAAGAATAACAACTAGTTATGTTTAAGGTAAAAGCTAAAATCTAAAAAGCTATTAAAATTTAACTTTACGTAAAAAAGATATGTATACATACTTACTTTAATGAAAAAACTTTTTATTCATTTTATAGTCGCAGTATCTCAGCACTTACCTGAAATATAAGCATAAATAAAATCAAACAACAGTGAACAAACTTAAAATGTTGCATATTATGTTTTTTTTTAATTGAAATAATATAAAAAAACCAAGTTGTGTGAATATACGATAAATCTTAATAAAACTAATTACTAGTCACTACATATTATTATAAAATAAAGTCCTCCGCCGTGTCTGTCTGTCTGTTCGCGATAAACTCAAAAACTACTACACCGATTTTCATGCTGTTTTCACAAATGGATAGAGTAATTCTCGAGGAAGCTTTTAGTAAATAATTTATCAAGTTTATGTATACATTTACTACCGGAACCCGCGGCTTCACTCGCGCTAAATATCAAGTAGTAATAAGTCCCTAGTACTCTATAAATAGTTTCCAAATTGAGAGCTATGAGAGTGAGAAGACTAAATTATTCAAGACCTATCTAAGCTTTTCAGGCGGCCATCAACAACGTTGTGTGTAAATTGGATAAACAGTTAACATTACTCGACAAATACATTTAAATATATTACCCACATCTAACATCATGAAGTATTCCGGGATACGAGATCGTTATTCAGTAATAGAACTGGATCGTTATCGCTTGGAGTATTCGGGATAATGATAGCTAAATTCAGATATTTGTGTGAACCTACATTTAAAAACGATGACTAGCTAGACTCGCGACTCCGCACGCTTAGTTTAATTTTGTTTGAATTTATTTAGAAAGTAAGCATGAAGTCCGCCAACCTAGCGTGGTAGACTATGGCCTAATCCTCTTTGTATTGAAGGGAGAAGGGAGAACAGTGAGACTTATAGTGCACAAGTGTGCGCACAGATATAATTTTATTCTCTATTAGGCTACGTCCGCACAGACCAGCGGCTTGCTTAGCGCCTAGAGCCTAATAAGTCACATAGCTAGTAGCTTACTAAAACGAACGTTCTAAAATGTTCGCGACCGGCCGCACTGCGCGCTTAGCTCCTAGCTAGTTGCTAAGCGCGTATCTAAGTAAACAAACATGTTGGTTTTTTGACACTAGTTGCGAGGTATTTTATCCAAGAAATAATATATGAAATATTAATTGCATAAATTTTTAAGAGTGAACCTTTGTGGAAACCGGCAAATGAACTAAATAAAAATGAAATTATTTTAAAAAAAACTATGGGAAGAGATATCAGTCGAAGCAAAAAAAGATAATAAGTACTAAAAAGTTGTTTATTTATGTCATGAACCCAACATGATGGATAGGACCTTGAAATGGTATATTTTAAATGTGAATTTTCTGTAAGTAGCAGTTTTACAGCTATTTTTCAAAGTGAAATCTCGTCAACGTGCCGACAAGTAACCACGCAAACCTCCTGCAGTGCGGCCACTGTGTATCCTACCATGTTGCCAGAGCGCAATCCACTAGGTTTTAGGCGCTAAGCAAGCCGCTTGTCTGTGCGGACGTAGCCTTACTGTCACTCTCATACTCCGGAGGGAGGATTACTTAATTAATAAGACCGGTAACCGACGTTCTATAAGGCTGTTACTGAGGCTTACTAAACAGAAAAACTCTAACTAAACTTGACCCGACATGGGCATCGAACCCAGGACTTTCGGATATACACCACCAAGGCAGTAGAATTACACACATATTTATAATACATATATCATTAATATTCAAGGTTTTCAATACAAAAATTAATCACAAATATGACATTTAGCTATAGAATATCATAACTTAATCTATAATTGATATAATGATGAAATATAAACCCATTTCCATATAAATGAAGTTTGTTTAACAAATGCCAAGGAACGCCGCGTTAGATCGTTAGCAATAAATAACGCCCACTACAAAATCAATTAATTTACTATGCCACAAATCACTATTTATCTCTTAGGGAGAACTATCGTGATGTCAGTATTTTACTGATTCTACATAAGTAAATGCGTTGACTTAAAAGTATCCTCTTGACCCTTATAGCTATTTTTATACCAAATTCATTAAAATGTGTTCAATGGTTTTCATGTGATGTACAGACAGACAGAAAAAAATCTGAAAACTATAAAATCAGATATATAGATTCGGCTTTTGTATCGATAGTAATATAACTATAATAAATAAACTATCTTTTCGGATTTTATCGCAGTTTTATTTTGATTTTTGGTTCCCGACGTTTCGAATGCTTTACAGCAATCATGGTCACAGGAGAGATTAAGATATTTAATATCTCAGGGGCTTATATATACTTGTTACAGACAAAATCTGAAAATATAGTTTCATTTATAATTTCAAATATTCGAGTAAACCTAAGAAAGTATTAAGTTATAATAAGCTATTTCAATGAAAAAACTAAAAAAATACTATATTTATTATGTATTATATTGTAGATTTACCAATGATTGACTACCACTTGTCATCAAAAAGAATAAAAAGCTTTGCTATCCCCTAATGGAAGCTAATAGTTAACGATAACAGTTCAAAGATAAGATATTAGGTTTTTTTGAAAGTGGAGGCATATGGTAAATATCATTTGTTTTGCTAGGTTGTTTATCACATTGACAGGGGTTGAAAGTTTGAGGTAAAAAGAAATCGTATCGGAATTATAAATTTAGTTCAAGATTATAAATAAATATAAATATGTTCGGACATTTTTTACAACAGCGCCATCTAGCTCCGTGGTAAGCTACGAGGCTTAAAGCTACAGATACCAGATAGTTGATATACTACACATATAAACTTTTAAATACATGCATAATATAAATATTAACACCCATGACTGGAGAACAAACATTCGTGCTCAACAAATGAATGCCCCCAGCGGGACTCGAACCCGCGACCGCTGGCGCTGAAGGTAGGGTCACTACCAACTGAGCCAAACGTGTCGTCAAAGATTGTATAAAAACAAAATATTTCTGTCTGTCTGCTTCTGATTTCCTAATATTTAGAATGATTTTCACTTTCAGTCGAAGATTGCTGATGTTATAAGAAGCGTAGTCTACTTGTATTTTAAAAAAGAATTAGGGTTAAAATAAAAACGTACTTAAGAACCCAAGCGAAGCGAGGATAAGTCGCTAGTTTATGATAGAAAAACTGACAAAAAGCCAGATAAAATTAAAGACCTAGATTTTGTAAACCATTTAAAGAATTTTTATTAGTATACTAGCTGTACCCGCGGCTTCGCCCGCGTTCATTTTTTTAATTGCTAATCAACCTCATTGGGTTGATCTGTAGGAAAAAAAAATTGTCTAAAAAATAAAATAAAAATTCAGGGGTGGACTACCCTTAACATTGAGGGGGATGAAAAATAGATGTTGGCCGATTCTCAGACCTACTCAATATGCTCACAAATTTCTTCAAGTTCGAACCCCGTGACACGAGAATTTTATATATTAGATTTAAACTATCGCATTATATACGTTTAATCTTTAGGCAAGTTGCTTTATAAATCAGCAGAAACTTTTTTATTATATTCTGATTGAAATTGAGAAAACAGAATAATATATTAATTAATTTCATAAATCAACGTATTATAAATCAAAACACACACACACACACACACACACACACATATACCAAATGATACACATTCTTATAGGAACCGGTTAGGCCAAGGTGCGCGTTGGGAATAAGACTGAGTACACACTGAATAAATATCTATATTTTTAGGAGCTTTTGTGAACTTTTTACAATTAAACAAATGCTGGACTAGAAATATTTTATGCTAAAATATATTTAACGCATATAACAATTTACTCATACAAAGCGAAATGTACGTACATTTTATTAATTTAGATTTAGCGCGAGCAAAGCCGCGAGTCCCGCTAGTTATACATATAAACCTTCCTCTTGAATCACTCTTATCTATTACCTAAAAAAACCGCATCAAAATCCGTTCCGTAGTTTAAAAGATATAAGCTTGCATATATACTATAGTTTTCTGTATGTAGTAATCCTCGGGGGAGAAATTCGTATTTTGTTACTGCTCTTGTCGCATTACTTTAAATTTAATATTTGACTTGCAGTATAATTATTCTTAATGTTTTTATCAAAAATGAAATATGAAAGCTCAAAAATATTACGTATATTACATTAAATTTTCGTTTTCCTACAATAAAAAAGTCTGTCCTTATGTCATTTACGAATATAAGTACACGATATTGTTATATCGACACTAGACTTTCTTCTAAACTATAACTACTAGATAATATTAATTGAACTTTATCAAAAATGAAACAATAAGATATAACAAATCTAACCTTATAAAGATAAAACGCACTATAATTTCGCTACACAAAGCCTCGCCCTAACAGAGGCAGTGTCACTGACACGGCGCGGCGCCCGCGCATCTTTAGATACTCTTACGCTATTCCTTCGTTTAAGCGAGGACTTCAATTATAATACTAATTTAAAAATGTTCTTTTACAAACATTAAACACACTCGTAAATATTTATGTATAAAAATCTTTTGTGCGTGTGTATGTTATTAAACTCCGCCTAAACAGCTGGACCGATTTTGATGAAATGTTTAGTGTGTGTTCGAGTAGATTCGACAATGGTTTAGATTCAAAATTCGATCCACTACAAAATGTATTTTTTTTATTAATTAGAGGACAATAAATGACAAATTCAATTATAAATAAATCGTTGCTAGGCAACGTTGTTTTGAGCATGAGTATTAAAACATTTCACCGGGGGCAAAAGTTTATTAATATTTATATTATAAAAGTATTGTCTACTTGTAAAATTCTTTTGGAAATAGCCACATTATTGTATGTAATGATTATGATCGAATTTTAACTACTGGGCGAGCACTAGACATTTTAATTACAATAACTAAGTTGATACAGTAAATAAATCATCACAAATCAAATTTTTGTAACTTTAAAACTCATTAATTAATTCCCTTCTTCAACTATTAATTTATAGATCATAATATGAATACACTACACTACGTATTATAGAACACAAGTCCTCCGCCGCGTCTGTCTGTCAGTCTGTTCGCGATTAACTTGAAAACTACTGCACCCATTTCATGATGTTGCGAGTTGCGACCAATGGGTAGAGCGGCGTTCGAGGAAGGTTTAAGTATATAACTTGCTAAATTTAGGGACGAAAAGCGAAGGTGAGTCGCTTGTTATCTATGAAGTATATCTTTAATCCATAATAACATTATTAACTATTTCAAGTTGACTTCCCTATTAAAATTGTATTCAGACATTAGCCTTAGCCCTTAGAATCTAACGGTAACAAAAAGGCTAGCACATTTTTCGCTTAAAGAATCGCATTACGGTTTAGCGCAGAATGCAGCCAGGATTCTCGCCTCTATTCCACGCGCATCTGAATTTTAAAGTAATTCACTCTTAAGACAGTGGTAGCCCAGCGGTAACGCGCTCGCTTGGATAACCGAGTGATGCGGGTTCAAATCCGGGTCTCGCATCTCTGATATTTTCATGTGCGAATCATTTCTATCATGATTACTATTTGTCTTACGGTGAAGGAACACATCGTGAGGAAACCTGCATGTCTGAGAAAACCTAGCAAGTTTTCGAAAGAAAAATGAAGTCTGCCAACACGCACTAGACCAGTGCGGTGGACAATGGCCTAACCCCCCTCGTACTGAGGGAGGCCTGTGCCCAGCAGTGGGACGTTAAAAAAGGGCTGATGATTCACTCTTTATTGTAGATACCGTTGAATGTTATTGTCTATGGAAAGTTATATGTGTAGTGTATCAATTATATACGAGGGTACGTTTTTTTGTTCGCGGAATTAGGGCATGACGCTGAATTAGGGACTAATTAAGCAACTGATTATTAGTATAAATACCTGGTTTTATCGTAATTAGGTTGTTCTGAACAGTAACAATATAATATATTTGTTTGTATAATTGAGTTTCAATAGGCTAAGTTAAACCCTATCCTTGCTAGGTTACAAAATTATCTATATAGCACAGAGTATATTTAAACGAAAGTTAGTTAACTTAAACGTTTTATTTACATATAACAGCTATAAAATAGTTAACTTTTAACTTAAACGTTTTATTAAGATATAATAGCCGTAAAATAATCCCGGCCCTTTCTACTTATGTATTAAACAAAGGCAATCACAATCTTCCTGTTGGAATACCGCATAATGAGCCTCAGGCATCATTCAAATCATAAAACGGTAAGTATAACAAAATGAAGCCATTCCTGGGCTATATTAAACCACAAAAACAACATTTATATAATATTCTTTATTGCACTTTAAGAAACATACAGTAATTTTAAAAACAATTAAGAGTTTGCAAAGGTGGACTTATCTCTAGAAGAGATCTCTTCCAGCCAACCCATGGAAGTAAGAGATAGTGGTTAAGAGAACGGGCCAAACACGTGCAAATGTGATAGAATATATTTAAATAATTATCAATACCATACATATACTAAACAGATAAATAAACATACATACATATTATGTTTATAGATATAATAAACAATATACTTATATAATACATACAATATATCATACACATATACTTATGTTTATATATACATATATACACACATACATAATATATATATACTGTATAACAATTAAGGTGCGATTTGCGTCAAAAGGTACTGTTTAAGATTCTTTTTAAAGGCAGTTATTGAGGGGCTTCGTTGAATTTGCTTAGGTAGTTTGTTCCAAAGCGATGTGGCATACACTGAAAAAGAATGTGATAAAAACTTCGTCTTGCTCTTTGGTATGTCTAGCATTGGCGTGACGCCAGATCGCCTAGAACGTGAGGGGGGTGGGAGAATTTGGATTCGAGAACGGAGATAGGAAGGAGATTTAGGGTCATTAAGGATGTTAAAAAGGAACGAAAGGATGTGCATATCACGGCGAAGTCGGATTGGGAGCCATTTTAGTTGAGCACGAAAGTGAGATATATGATCATGCTTACGCAAGCCAAAAATAAAGCGAATCGCTAAATTCTGAAGTCGCTCTAATTTGTTAAGTTGCTCCTCAGTCACATCCAAATAGCACACATCTGCGTAGTCAAGTATAGGGAGAAGTAGAGTTTGAGCAAGCATAATCTTGGTATTAAAGGGTAGAAAATATTGGAGACGCTTGAGAGAGTGGAAAGAGTGATGCATTTTTTTGCTGACTTCGTTGACATGAGCTACCCAGGTCATATTACAATCCATTATTAAGCCCAAGTTTTTCACACTGTTACAATAGGGGATTGAAATACCAGAAAATTGAACTTGAGGTATTGAAGTCCAGTCGATTTTACATCTCAGTCTACTACTGCCGAATATTATGCATTGTGATTTTTTTGGATTTACAAGAAGGCCAAAAGACTCAGCCCACGACTGGACTTCAGCAAGGTCCGAGTTTAAAGCACCAATACCTTCATTCAACTCAGTCAGCTCAAAATGTCGATACAATTGTAAGTCATCTGCATACAGGTGGAAGGGAGAAGAAATTACTTTTGATATGTTATTAATAAAAATAGAAAACAGCAAAGGAGAAAGTACGCCGCCTTGAGGTACACCAGCAGTAAGATCTAACCAATCCGATAATGTATCGTTGATTTTCACGCACTGCTGACGTCCGAAGAGATAAGAATAAAACCAGTCTAAGACAGTAGGAGAAATGTTGACTGCACGAAGCGTTCCAATGAGGACGTCAAGGTCAACAGAGTTGAAGGCACTGCTAAAATCAAGTAAGACCATCGCAGTGAGTTTGGTGTTACCCATTGCACTACGAATATCCTCCGTGACATTTAGCAGCGCTCCAACCGTGCTGTGAGAGGAGCGAAAACCGGACTGATAGGGACATAGAAGGTTACAGTTAGACAGGTATGAATAAAGTTGGGTGTGGACTAATGATTCGACTACTTTGGATAGGATGGGGAGAATAGATATGGGACGGTATTGAGAGAGACAGGTAGGATTCGATGTCTTAGGCAGTGGGATGACGATGGCTTTCTTCCACAATGACGGGAAGACATTGCGTGAGAGTGAAAAATTAATAATGTGGGAGATTACAGGCGCAATATCCTCCAGCACGGGAAGAACCATTTCAAGGCTGAGATTATCACTACCAATAGCTTTCGTGGATATAGAGCGAACACACTTCTTTATATCATCTACCGAGACTGATTTGAAGACGAATGGAGGTACGTCAGGGGGAGCAAGTCTGGATAAAAATGAGAGTGTAGCAGTTTTTATGTCTTTGTCTAAAGTTATGGGTGGAGTGGTGAAATGTTTATTTAAAGCATTAAGATCCACAGAACTTTGACAAGTTTCTGTGGCCTTGCCCACACCCAGTGACGATAAGAATCTCCAAACTTGCGCTTGACAGAGATTCTGAATTGTGGAGTGAATATAGCGACGTTTGGCATCCCTACACATTCTGTTGCAGATGTTACGTAATTTTTTATAGGTGTCAAGATTTTCAGTTGATGGGTACTTTTTGTTCCTAGCTTTGGCCCTATCACGCTTGGCCATGGTTCTTTTGATCAGAGGCGATAACCATGGTGCAGGAGCATGCTTCACCCTAACTGGCCTGACCGGCGCATGCTTGTCGTATAGTTTAATCAGTTCCGCAGTTAAAGAGTCTACCATGGTGTCGATGTTGTTCGCTGACAATAATGCTGTCCAATTAATGTTTTTAACATCCTCTCTCAAGCGTTCTAGATCCATATGCTTAAAATTGCGCTGAAGTATGACCTTGCCTCTAACCTTTGGAGGGCGCACTTTGTAAGCGAGGAAAATTAAGTCATGGTGTGAGAAAGGTGCAGTCATTTGACCATGCGAAATAGCAAGAGTAGGTTTAGAGACAGATATTATATCTATAAGAGATGGACGACAGTTTGGAAAGTAGTGGGTTGGGTTAGCCATGGGAAGTAAATGCAAATTAAATGATGATGTAAGGTCATTCAATGCTCGCGTTCTGGCATCATTTTTTATTAAACAAGTATTCAGGTCACCCATGTAAATAATATGATCATAACACGGTACCAGACTATCTAAAAGATCTTCTAGGTCATCAAAATAATTAATTTTATCACTTGGACAGTACAAGACACCCAAAAGAATCTTTGTATGGTGTACAGATAATTCTAAAAAGAGATACTCAAGATGACCTGTAGTAAGTGAGGTAGATTGAGCAACCACACGAGCGGATATAGTGCTACGAAGATAAATCCCTACACCACCACCTCCTTGATCAGTACGATCATTACGAAAAAGTTGGTAGCCTGGAAGAGAGCAGCTAGTAGAAGGGAGTGATGGCTTCAACCAAGTTTCAGAAATAAGAATACAGTCGACTACGGGAGTACCAAAGGATGTGAGAAGATCGGAGTAATGAGCAAGTATGCTCTGCGCATTGATATGCACCATGGTAAGGGAAGTTGTATGGTTAGCAAAAACGTTCGAAACTTTTATTTCGAGTGGTTCAGCATCTGTAAGAGAGCTATTAGTACTATTCTCGGCACTTTCAAAGGTGTCGGAAGAACACGAGAAGTATTCCTCATTATCAAACATCTTTAAGATTTAAGGAAGATATTATATATTATATATGAAAAGCAATAATAATATAAAAATATATATTATAAATAAATATACCTATATAAATATTAAATAATTAGCAACACAAAAACAAAATATTATATAAATATTAAATACCACTATGCTCAGGCATAAGTTGACTGTAAGTAGATGTTTTAAGTATTTTTAAACGAAACATAAACAAAGCTGGAAGTATTATTTATCTGTGACACTGACATATGACATTTGAAGTTATGACAAGTCACAAGGTAAACAAATGTGAAGTGACAATAATGATTTACATTTACATTTAATTTTATATAAAGAAAAAACGTTACCCAGAAAATAAAATAAATATGTATACCCCGCTATAAATATTTTACAATATGAGCTATAACCCAGCCAAATTAAGAAGATGTAAACAAGGAATAGAAATACCCGTGAATCAGTCGCTTTTACTATGTTGCGCAATAAGATTTTTAAGTTCAGCTGAGGTGCTTAACTTCACTCGGGTCTTGTCTGGAAGAAGAACGATTACCATACCATCTGCAGTCCAGCACTTCTTTATCCCGAAGTAGTTCCGTGCAGAAACAAACACTTGCTGTCGTGACTTCGTTAAAAATTCTGACATAGTTATTTTTGTGCCTTTCAACGAAGTTTTAGCCCTCCAAGCAGTTGACCGTGTCTTTAGATTAACAAATCGTACTAGAACAGGCCTGCATGAGTTCCTTTTGGTACCTAATCTGTGACAAGATTCGAACATATCAGGTTTTGCGTCAGGAAATTTTAAATGGTTAGTTAATACGGACAAGATCTTTTTCGTCACATCTTCGTCCTTATCCTCCTTGATGCCATGGAATAGAAGAATTTTCCTCCGTGAATGTGTCTCTAATCGGTCTATGCCTTGAGCTACAAGCTCAACTTGGGACTTGAGAATGCCGAGAGATTTCCATACAAAGGTCTTGAATGTATAAAAATCACTAGACAAGGCCTTCACAGTGGGATTGGAAGCAGAGGGACCGGGTTGCTGCAGGTTCTTCTCAAACTCCCCCATTCTGGTGGCGAACAAAGAGGAGAGCTCTTCCATGCTCTTAATAATTTGATCAACAGGAGTGTCCATTTTATAGTGAAGAAAGTTAGTGTGTGAGGGAATAAATAGTCAACTTATGCACTGGTAAACTAGAAATTTAAATCATTTATGTTTACAGTATATTTTTTAAAAATATATGTAGAAGAACAGTTAAAATCGCGTCTTTACTGTTTTGTGTCTACCCGCCAAAATTATATAGAAAAAAAAAATTATATAGAAAAATGAAATAGAAGTATCTGTTTGTAATATCGAATCACAATTTTTTTCTGTTATTTTATGTTTCATTAGCATTACCCGCGACTTCGCTCGCGTTATAAAGGTTGAAAATCAAAAGAAATATTTTCCTCCAGTTTATGCAACATTTTTCATTGATGTTCCGCTCCTATTAGTCGTAGCGTGATGTAATATAGCCTATACTTCCTCGATAAACGGACTATCCAACACAAAAAGAATTTTTCAATTCGGACCAGTAGTTCCTGAGATTAGCGCGTTCAACCAAACAAATAAACAAACAAACTCTTCAGCTTCACAATATTAGTATAGATATGCATTTAGTGAAAAGATGTTAATTTAAAATTAAAAACAGACACTTCAATTTTATTTATATGTACCTACCTAACGTATCTACTGATATCATTGTAACTTATGCAACTTACAAAACCTTGAACTCCAATATTTAAAAAAAATCAATGACTAAACCATTAGCATACACCATACTAATTAATAGGCATGCAAAGTTTACAATACAATCAACACCCATAAATTTACCATAAGTTAGCAAGAGATAAATAAGCATGTTATCTGTACCGCTATACGAAGACCATAAGTTCAACCGCTTGCAGGCACTGATTATCTTAGCGGGATCTTAGGCCCACTCCGTACTGTATTGGCAGATGCTGTTTATTGTTAAGTGAAATTTATTTTGTGGTTAAATCTAGCGCAGGAATTGCACGACTTAGTTATGGTTACCGTTCTATCATTTGGATGATGCCCGCGGCTCATATTATGCGGTATTCTTGCTGGTTCGTTTTGATTGCTTCTATGTAATGTACTATATTTATAATATGTATGTATTTAAACTTACAATAAAGGAAATTAAAAGTAAACTTAACTATATACACAAAGAAAATATACACTAACTATTACTGTTAAAATTATTACTAAAACTAAAAACCTTAAAAATATAATATAATAACTAAAATATATTATTAAAAGGAGTCCCTTTAGGCAAGGTTCCGAAGATACTGGCAGCGTTCCCCCTTTGGATAGCTAGACTAATTCTTTGTCCGAGGTAGTTGCCAGCTCTTCGGTCTACTGTGATGTCGACTAACCTTTTAGATATTTCCTTAAAAAGCCTTATGGCACTAGGCCCCACGGACCAAGGGTCTCGACACCGAATGGAACAAAATCATATTCGGGGCCTAGACCCCTGTATTTGCCTGCTTTAGCCTTATATATGTAGTATATCAACTATCTCGTATCCGTAACACAAGCTTCCTTCGTAGCTTACCACGGAACTAGATGGCGCGTGTGTAATAATGTCCCAACATATTTACTAGCAGCGGCTAAGCTAAGTACGTTTTAACAGTTGGTATGGAAAGGTTAAGCTATACCTATACATAAGTTAAGAATAAATGTCGTAAAAATTATAAATGAAACGGGAGAGTATTTCCTATGACCATGATTGCTGTAAAGCATGCGAAACGTCGGGAACTAAAAATCAAAATTAATCCGCGATAAAATCCGAAAAGATAGTTCCATTTATATGTAGGTACGTACTTTAAAAATACTTGAAATCATCCCCTAGTCTACCTTGATTGGACATAAACGTAAATTCTTCATTTTTCACTAAAAGTATATGTAATTATGAAGTTTTATATCCCTCACCTTTAATATAATTATTCAAACAAACTTAAAACCCAAGTATGAGTGATTGTCGCTTGTTAGGCGCAACAGATTTTTCAATGGAAGACTTGGTATGTACAATGTACATACCTATACTATACTTCACAAATACAATAGATAAACAATTGTACATAATATTATATTCTTACTAGCTTTTTCCGCGGCTTCGCGCGCGTTCTAAAGGCTGGAAACGAAATACCTCCCGTTTTTGCAACATTTTTCATTGATGCTCCGCTCCTATTGATCGTAGCGGTATGTAATATAACCTAAAGCCTTCCTCGATAAACGGACTATTCAACACAAAAAGAATTTTACAATTCGGACCAGTTGTTCCTGAGATTAGCGCGTTCAACCAAACAAACAAACAAACTCTTCAGCTTTATAATATTAGTATATAGGAGATAGATGTACTCTTCTTGACTTAAACAATATTCTCTAAAAATATATTCTCATATTTAAAGAATCTCGGCAGACAAAGAAAAATGCAAAGGATCTGTGCTTTCTAGCACTTCAAATAAAAATGAATCTGAAATTGTAATATTTAAATATTTGTTTGCACATTGAAGACTTTTCAAGAATAATAAAACTTGTACCTTTACAACTACATTAATTGCAGCTTAGCTAGTTTGTTTTTTGCAACTATTTTCATTATACAAGTAATGTCTTGCCTAAAATGTAATTTTATTTCATTTATTTTATTTATATTTATTACGGATCTCCAACAGAAGTACATAACATAATACAAAAAAGAATAGAACTCCTCAAAGGAGTTTAAATTACTTAAAATTTACCTCCAATTACTAGAGAATACAACATGCACCAGAACAGGGTTGACAGTATTGCTTAATTTAAAGTTAATGATAGAACCAATATATCTAATGTTTTTTGGCAATAAAAAATGTTAATGCAATAGTCATTATTATTGATACAAGTTTTTAGAATTTTTGTCTGTTTGTCTGTGAAAGCATCACGAGAAATCCTGTGGACAGATTTTGATGACATTGAGTATAGTGATAGCTGGTTATACGTCGAAGATACTTTTTCTAAAGGATATTATCCCAGACCCGAGCAACGCCAGGGTGAATCGCTAGTCTTTAATGTAAGAGGGCTTAAACAAAATTGAGACAAAATAATAAAAGGAAGGAATGGGAAGCCGCGAGCTAAAAATGCAAGTTAAATTATAAGCGAAATAAAGTCTTTTCCCTTATTATTTTTGCCCATTAGGTAAATGTTCCCGTGTGTCTTCTTTGTAGTCTCTACATTACATAATATAACAAAGCAATAATCTTGGAAAAACAATCGTTTACAGAAAACATAGATAATTTGAAGTTTTTAAATTACATACAAGGATTTGTATTATAATTTAAAAACTTTTGTGTAGATTATCAGAATTATTTAGTTTTGCAGAATTCATAGGATGAGATTATAAAATGTTGTCCTAATTACTTCTATTAATGAATTAACCAGTTAGACAGTCGTAGCCCAGCGGTAACGCGTCGCTTGGATAACCGAGAGATGCGGGTTCAAATCCGGGTCTCGCACCTCTGATATTTTCAAGTGCGAATCATTTATATCATGATTACCACTTGTCTTACGGTGAAGGAAAACATCGTGAGGAAACCTGCATGTCTGAGAAAACCTAACAAGTTTTCGAAAGGTATGTGAAGTCCGCCAACACGCACTAGGCCAGCGCGGTGGACTATGGCTTATTCCTCTCGTACTGAGGGAGGCCCGTGCCCAGCAGTAGGACGTTAAAAAAAGGCTGATGATGATGATGATGATGAATGAATTAAAAGAAAAAATACGCGTGGGTTTCAAATATACGTTAGTACCTATAAAGGTCATTAAAAAATATAAACTTGTATGGTTCTCTACTTTTGCTGGACCTGCTTCAAAACGAGAAGGTATTCCTCTGTAATTTCTTGATCGATATTTATAATTTAATACATATTTCGATGATTATTTTTATAGAATACATTTTATTTCAATGACTTTCATCAATAAGTACGTTTAATAACATAATAAAATAATTATTTTCTTTAATCATAAGTCATAATAAATAACGGTTAGTATAAAGTGTTTCTCCCTTTGAATAAAAGTTAAAAACACCAATCTCGCCCATCAACGAAAAGGAAAGTACGTACTCGCGCATACCAAATCACATATTGTTATCTTATCAAAGTTGTCACTACTTGACAGCTTCAAACGGTTCAAATTTATTATTTACGACCCATATCTTATATATAACGAATACCAACCTAATATATACTGTCATAGAGACTGTGAAAAGAGCATACGTTTGAAAGACATTGATTGAAAATTACGATATAATTTTGCTTTCTATATTATAGTTACAATGCTTTATTCTTATAACATCAAGGCTGAAAATCGTTTAAAATTTAATTTCTGAACTATTGAATAAGATTGTTTATCTATTATTGATATAATTACTGGGTTGAAATATGTCATGAGGAATTGTGAGTCGATTTCCTAATGAGCAGGTCACATGCTTGTCGTTGAAGACTTATTTACGATTTGGTACCAATTGACAACTGATTCATGAATAGTTATGTAGAAACAAATGTCATTTTTTGTCATCTGCCACTGTATTTGGAGGAGATTGCAAGATTTAATGTCGTAATTGATAATACTGTTTTTTTTTTTATGGTAAAAAGGGGGCAAACGGGCAGGAGGCTCACCTGATGGGAAGTGATCACCTCCGCCCATGGACATCTACAAGCCAGGTTTGCAGATGCGTTGCCGGCCTTTCAGGAAAGGAAGGGATGGAGGAGGGAGGAAAGTGGGAGGGAGGGGGGAACGAAGGCGGAGGATGAAGGGAAGAGGGAGGGGGGAAGGAGAGTGGGCCTCCCGGACTCTCACTCACCGGACGAAACGCGACAGCATAGCTGCCACTTCACGCCGGTCTAGGTTTACGCTCACTTTCTTAGGTTTACGCGAATAATTGACATTATAAATGAAAGTATCCTTTCGGATTTATAATTAATTATAATTTATAATTTATAATTCATAATTAAATCGCGACAAAATTCGAAAAGATAGTTTCATTTATAATGTCGTAATTGATAATTAAATTTGAGGTATAGTGCCAAGATAGGTGGATAAAAGTTAATTTCAGTTTTGGAAGTCATATTTTACAAGCCTATATACATACTTAACTTGCAATATTTTATGTACTATATGTAGCGAGTCAACTTTAAATTATGGATACACATTATTAGATAGGTGACGTCATTCTAAATCCAATATGACGGACTCACACTCCCTTGATATAAATATCAAATTAAATGGTTTGATGATATCCATACAAATAAATGACTAATAAATAAACATTTTATAATTTTCATACGAATTACATCAAACCCGAAAATGTTATATACTTCACAATTTATAAGATGTAGAACCTTGTTTTTTAAAATCTTTGTTAATATTAATTTATGAATCCCTAATGCTCTTACACGTAGTTAACTAACTATAGGTTTAAAATCATATGGCTAGTTAGAAATACAGTAAAACAAATATTAATTAGGTTTTTCGAGTTTTGTCAAAATATCTACACAATTTAGTTATAATTTTTACAAAAATGTATATAATGTACATATCTCAAAAGCACTTCAAATGAACTCGCAACCCTTAATTTTGACTAACATTTAAAAACACACTTCAAAAGATAAATAGAAGAATTTCTAAATTAAATTTGAGATAGATAGTTTAAATAAAGTTTATTTTAAATATACTAAAATGAAAGAATAACAACTTTACAGCGTCTATAAGAGCGTTTTACTATTTTGTGTTCACTTTTATTTTGTCGAAATACCTCTCTAAGCTTTCAGACTATATTATCTCAACTATTATTGTAGGAGTATAAAAGATATCGTTTAAAGTGTAGACGTACCTACTTTGTAAGTACCTGAAAATGCTCCGTAGAAACTAGTATAAGTTGGTACAAGTGTAATTGAAATGTTTATGTAAAGAATAATACATTCTTTTTCTTTTAATAATATTTAAAGACAGTGGTAGCCCAGCGGTAACCGAGTAATGCGGGTTCAAATCCGAGTCTCGCACCTTGGATATTGTCATATGCGAATAATTTTCTATCATGATTATCACTTGTCTTACGGTGTAGGAAAATATCGTGAAGAAACCTGCATGTCTGAGAATACCTAGCAAGTTTTCGAAAGACATGTGAAGTCTACATAATACTTTCTTAGGTTTATAACATGTTAAGTCCGTCAACACGCACTAGGCCAGCGCGGTGGACTATGGCCTGATCCCCCTCGTACTGAGGGAGGCCCGTGCCCAGCAGTGGGATGTTAAAAATGGCTGAAGAAGAATATTTAAAGCTTCTTTAAGTATTATCCCATAAATAATTACGTATTTCAAGCGAAGCTAGCGAGCAAGCGAGAGCTAATCTTAAGAGCTTCTGGACGAAATAAGATCCGTTTATCTGTTGTTATCTGTATTTAACTAAAATATCTTAGTGTATTTAAATTTTTATTTAACATTTATAAGGGTTGAGCCTTGATGGAATTAGTAAGTCGAGTTGAAAGAGAGAGTACTTTATGTCACCATAGCTACCTGGAGATCAACGTTATATAATTTTTTCATGGGACAGCAGAAAATAAGTTTATTTTTTATCTCTGATGAAATTCCTCTATCGGGACACAAGGGATGGGACCTACATGAAAGCGATGAAAGCTGACGAAACGTACTTAGTTATGACATTAAAATTAGAATCTTTATCTAGTTATTCAAACGAACTCCACTAATATTAATATTACCCAGTATAACCCAATCACCAATGGGCTTTCACTGCTATATGATGACTCACTGGTAGAATTAGGAATTTCATAACTCTACAACAACACGTACCTAACAATTTTCCGATACCCCCTCAAAGAATCAAACCCCCGACCTCTCCAGTACCAACTAACCACTCTATCAAAATTTATTATAAATAAGACATGAAAATCACTACATAGTATAAAGCAAAGTCGCTTTCTCTGTCCCTATATCCCTATGTATGCGTAATCTTTAAAACTACGCAACGGATTTTGATGCGTTTTTTTAATAGATAGGGTGATTCAAGAGGAAGGTTTATATGCATAATTAGCGGAACCCGCGGCTTTGCCTGTGCTAAATCTAGGGAAGAGACCGAGCGAAGCGAGGGCGAGTGTCTAGTATAGTAATAAACAGCAACCGCTTATAAAGTTCCGCATAAATTCCCCAGCTATGTACCGGTGTAATGGGAGGAGCGGGTTATTTATCGCTCGGGCGTGGGGCTCGGCGGGTGCGGACATGATATGAGGTAGAGCGGATGATTAATGATAATCACGTTTGTGAATGGCACATGTAATTAAAAAATATAGTGAATTACGCGTCGTACTGAGTATTATATATGGAAAGGATTTTTAGCTTATCTGTTTTTACCTAAATGGTAAACATATGATAAAATTATAACTAGAAAATAATGGACATCATCGATAGAAATTAATGGACAGATTTTAATGAAATAGCTAGTTATTCGCGTCAACATAATATATTATTAATTAGGGCGAGCGAAGCGAGACCTAACACTATTCCACAACCTGAGCATTTTGTGGTACCCTTTACTGAAAAACTATCACGCCTATAGATTTATGCTTTAACATGGTAATTTAGCTAAATATGTTATCTGTCAAAAAAATATAATTTTATAATCATAAAAAAATGAACATTAACAATTTTCTCTTCGCTGTAACATTTTTAACCGTTAGAAAAACTACGCGAGCTTTCACAAAGCTCAGCTTTTTGATAGTTATATAGCTAAAGTCTCTCTATCGTTAAGACCTCACAGGCGATTCAGAATAAAAAATACATTTTTACAATTATTATAATTAATAAATACAGACAAGGTTGTTACATCATAGCACCATTGTATTAGTATTGGCTAGAAAATACTTCGTTACAAGATTACAAGTTCTCAAATTCACACTACACGTTTGGCGCAGTTTTTAGTGACCCTACTTTCTTGCGCCAGCGGTCGCGGGTTCGAGTCCCGCTGGGGGCATTCATTTGTTAAACTCAGATGTTTGTACTCCAGTCATGGGTGTTTATATTTATTTATAATATGTATGTATTTAAACTTACATATGTAATATATCAACTATCTGGAACCACGGAACTAGATGGCGATGTGTGTCCAAAAATATTTATTTATTTAAATACGAATGAAAACTTCGCTACTCGCTAGATATATTGATCCTTTTGCCAAGCCAAAAACTCTCAAACCGTGTCGCTACGCCCCGTACTAACAACACCCGTTTAAATAGCTTTTAGCGAGCTGTACTAAGAGCGTCGTAATGACGATATTGACGCGTATTAATTATTTTGTAAGAGAGCAACACAGAGTTGACCGCCGTAACCTTTGGATCACACCACATTTACACGATTCATCTGCGCTATAAAGTTTATAGTATTTATGCCATGGGAAGCCATGGGAAGAACATGCTTAGCTACATAGCTTAGCTATAGTATTGTACTTCGGAAAATATATAAGTCGTGTATTGGAACTTACAACTGTTATTATTGGTTGTCTATTATATTTTATGATAAAACAAGGAGTTGCTGGTTAAATAGTAAATAAATTGTAGTTGATTTTATGTATTTAGAAGAGCGCTGCTTTGTGGTATAGTAGTGAAGTATATGACTGCAGCTTATGCATTATACGTCGTAGGTCAGGGGTTTGAATATAGCTAGTAAATGTGTTCACACAGACGTTACAAGATTTGTCAAGTCAGTTTAAGAAAATGTATGTCTTAGAGAAAATCCGCTTAAGTGAAATTATCTCATTCGAAGTTAGTTGCCGCTATATTCTTATTGACTAACAAGCTAATAAAATAATTAAAAAAATAAAAATAGTTTATTCGTTAACAAAATGTTTAAAATTTACAAACAAGGTTGAAATCGCCTTTTAAGTGTAAAAAACACCTGTAACAGGCAATCTCTTCCATAGCCACATCATAAATAACTTGTTAATATCAAATTTTACATTATTTATTAGTAAAAAAGTGTGAGTGTGTGTGAGAGAGAGTGTGAGTGAGTGTGTTTTCATAGCTAATATAGTAAAAAAGTATTACGTATTACGGAAATACACAGTATTGTTTTATATTTACCAAACAAATTTTTGGGCAACAAGCAATTTCGTGCAGATTTCCCGAATTTTTCCTAAAAACGTTACATGAACTATTCCAAAAATGTACATAGAAATTTTGCCAAAATTGGTTAAATGTTATTTAATGAATACTAGTATATTATGAGTAACTGAAGTTATAAAAAAGAAGAAGAATATAGGCATTATTAAGAATTTCTTTGCTTTAAATTACATTTTATACATTGTGGTTAGATATAGCTCGTATAGCAAAGTCTCGAATCGAGAAGATTCTAAACACAATATGATTGTAATAAAATATTATGTCTTTTACATTGATAGCGTGTAAGAACAGACATGTTTATAGTACAACTTCGTAGGCTTTGAATACAAAAGGTATAATCAAAATAATTCACATCAAAATTGACTTACGAGTGTTTAATATCAGTTGATGTATCACTAACTTAATTCTTACAACGTTCATAGCCTAATATAACAAATATACTAATTCCTTGGAATAAATTCTGTTTGAGACGGTGTTGTTACACCTTTTTATTTTTTATTTTTTTTATTGATGGTTATAACAATGTAAATTAAAAAAATGAAATAAACAATATTAACTAACAGTGGTCTCAACTAAATTTCTACTAGAAGTATAAAAGTGTCGTATGTTTTAAATACCAATATTTTCTTCTTGTACCTACAGGTACTGTTATAGTCTGACATATTGAACCCTGTATTTTTTTAAATATGTTGGGACACTTTTTACAACAGCGCCATCTAGTTCCGTGGTAAGCTACGACGCTTGTATTACGGATACTAGATAGTTGATATACTACAACTAACTGAGCCAAACGTGTCGTCAAATCTATCTACTTATACATAAATAATTTATGTTTTAAAAAAATTCAGACAGGTCATTTCGTGATGATAATGATGATATCCACTAATCTTAATGAAACTACTCAACCGCGTAGGAGATATTGAACAAGTGTGCGCGCATACAAACTCGAACCCAGAACCTCTTGATCTAAAGCCGTACTACTAGTAACTAGACCAATGAGGCAATTTCGATAATAATGTACTACTAATAACTTATTATAATATCGCTTTATATTCGCTAATGTACCTATAAATACATATTATATTGAACATAAGATTTATATCAAAACAGAGCTCGTATGGTTGCGTTATCTTATTATGTTAAACGGGATGGGGTGTATTTGACGGGATTATCTATCGAATGTCGATAATCTTTTTTTGTTTATTGAAATTATAAACGAAGCTTTTATTTTTAAGTTTATCAATGACTTTCTACAAAACTGTGCTTCAAAATATGAAGAAATATTTCTTTTTTTTCTAAATTGTATGTATGAAGTAGCCATAATCATACTTTATTACGGATTTAAAGGATTTTTACTAAAATCAAAGTCCTTCATACTATAATAAGAGAACGCGATTTTTTTTATATTAATTGATAAGCGATATCGCTTATAGGAATTCAACATACCTAAACCGGTAAATCAAACATTTCTAGTGCCTTATCCCATATCTTAGAAAGAAAGAACTTTTTACAACTTGTCTATTAGGTTAAAAGCTGAATAAAATACAATTCCAAAGCCGATATCTATAATTCTTTCCTCGTAA
Source organism: Boloria selene (assembly GCA_905231865.2). NCBI lineage: Eukaryota > Metazoa > Arthropoda > Insecta > Lepidoptera > Nymphalidae > Boloria > Boloria selene. The sequence goes on from HG993156.1 coordinate 6,615,123, forward strand.
AAACGGTAAGTATCATAGTAGATTAAACCAATTTTATGAAGTGCGATTTCTGTGAAAGTATAATAATCAAAGAAAAAGTATACCACTTATTTTATCACTGATAGCTTTTATGAGCCATCAAGCATACTTTATGTATATTAATATTGTAAAAAGGATACGTTTGTTTGCTTTGCTATTGAGATTTTATTATGCTGATATTGTTTCATAGAAAAACAATTTAGTGAATATATTCCCTAGACTAATAAATATTTTTATTATTTTCTTTATCAGAATATATTACCTTAAAAAAATATAAATTATATTTTGCAAATAAGTTGGGTGCGTCACAACACTAAATGCGATATTGGTTTCATAAACTAATAAAATTCTGTTACATGGGGTTCATATTAGTGTTGAAAGACGAAGTAATGTATAAATACATACAGTTTGAGTTTTCGTAATATCGGGCGCCTTTTTTGTGGCCTATTATGTGGAGAAATGGATCAAATAAATATGTAGCTGGCAGCATACATTCATTTTGTTAATAAAATTTTAGTTGAATTAATTATGTTATCAGTTTAAATGATAAAAAAAATATGTATCAACTTGTTTTATCCGTTTAATATTATTTCTATGATTGTTACCAATAGGTACCTAGTCAACAATGTAAAGTTATCACTCGACAGTGAGTTATTATATAAATAAGTACTAGGCTTGTGTTACGGATACCAGATACACATAATATATAATTTTAAATACATACATATTATAAAACCCACAGCAGGACTCGAATCCTGATCCCTGGCGCAGCAAGTAGGTCAACTGTCAACTATATTCTCGACAAGAACATGACAATTCTCATATAGTTTCGTTTTTTATCTCGATTGAGAAAATATTTGTATTTCTCATGAGTCCTAGTGTATAACATAACATTTTCGTGTAGTATGCAAGCTATGTATTATACACGGTAATAATAAATAAAGGCATTTACACACACCGAACAACTCACATACATTTACAATAAACAGAAGTAAATGCTATTTACCTCAACAGAATATTGTACACTGAGTAGCAGTCGGTCAATTCAACGGTTCGTGCAAAAACTGCAATTAAAACTGCCCCACGTTGGGCGCCACTTTCCGCTTCAACATTTTATGTAACTTTTATTATAGTTAGTGGCTCTGAACTAATCTGTTTTTACTATATAGTGAGTTTTAAAACGTGTGCTTGAAAATTAAATAAACCGTTGTCATAACGACTTTGTGTTATTTTTTACAACGTTGGAAATGTTTACTTATAAATTTTATTCATTTAGCATTAAAACTACACTGAAATAAATTTACAGCAGGTATTATTCACATTTACGCTACATAAAGAGTAGTGTGTCAATGTTTGTTTCAGTTAAACAATGCTCCATTATCCTATATAAATAATAATAATATAAGCTAATTTTATAGGCAGTTTATATAAAGGAATATTTTTTTACTGCGACGCGAAGAAATGAAGAATTTCACAAAAAGGAACACATACGAATTGATCTTCTATTTAAATTCTATCAAAAATTCAAAACAAAGCAAAAGCAACTTAAAACACTGTACAAAATTGCCTTAATATTAATAGTCTTAGTTAAGCTGCACTTGAAATACACCGTCACCGTTGTTTTCACATTTTAATTAAGATTTAAGATTAAGAGCTACTGAAATGTTCATTATGTTAGCATGTGTGAGCATTGTGCTTTAAACTTGAGCATACCCTGCTCTTGTAGCGTGAAGTTTTAGAAATTAATAAAAGCTACTCTAACTTACATTTTTAGGCTTAGTAGGGAAGTTATTTTTTTTTAGATATTAATAAGGTATTAGTACTCAGATCCTTGTGTGTATAATAGTCTTCTAAGTATTAATCCTGGTCATATCTTATTTGTTTTCAAAATTCATCCAAATCTGTTCAGACGGCTTAGAGTGAAGGGGAAACAAACATAGATATACATACTATTAAAATGTTCCATTTATAATAGTCGGATAACAAAATATGCTTATTGAAAAAAAAACGATATTAAGGAAATGCAGGTAAGCGGACTTCACATGTCTTTCGAATACTTACTAGGTTTTTCCACATATGTAGGTTTAATCACGATGCTTTACTTCACCGTAAAAAATATCATGTTTAGAAATGATTCATACATTAAAATATCAGAGGTGCGAGACCTGGATTTGAACCCGCATTACTCGGTTTCCCTAGCAAGCGGGCTATTACTGCGCTATCACTGCATTATAAAATAAATTTAAGGCTACCATTACGTCATATACTGTAATTTATGTAACACTAAACAAAGATAATTAGCATAGTGCATACAATCCTCAAAGGAATTTGCATCCAGTTTTAATTTTAAAATCTTAATATTTTAATAAAAACAATGAACAAAGCACATATACGAATACAACATATTTTAAACTACAATACAAATGAAAATTAGGACTTGCATGTTAGTAGGTGACCTAAACAAGCTACTTACCTTTTAGACTCTTGACCGCGCTTCTTTTCATATTTCTAAGCCATATTTTAATTTGAGTTGTTAGAAACTATGCAAAGGATATACCTACTATGTTTATAAACGTGTTTTCTATTATTATTTAAAGAGAACTAATGAGTTATTACCTTATGTAAGTATATAATTACAACAAGTATATAACTGTCAAAATTATATAAAAAAATTTCCAAATTACATATCATTTAATTTTTTCAGTATTTATAACATTTTTAATACTAACTTTATATATTATAAGTATGTGCAATTGTATGGATATTGATATAAAAAGTATCTGTTATCCGCAGTTTTTGCAAGTTTAATTAAGACTCACTAAGTCTTGAATCGGAACTTCCCACCTTTAATCTAACAAAACTTATTCACTCGTTTAGCTACTATCAGCTATATCTAATTAGCAATACACATGTATTCATATTACTAGTTGAATACGATTAATTTTCTATAATATAAATGGCAATTGTTCAGAATTGATTGGCATACCAATAAGCTTATACACATGGAGATACTAAAGGATTATTACATTGTAACATTCGCTTTCACTGTCGACATCATAGATGTACGTGATCGATACTAATTAGAAGGATTGGTTCTAAGAATATGTAGCTGGTATATTATTTTCTAGTTATACGAGTATATCACAACAATATTTATATTATGTATGCATTTAAAAATGTATATGTGTAGTACATCAACTATCTGGTATCTGGTACACAAGCCTCGTAGATTACCACGTAACTAGATGGCGCTGTTGTAAAAATGTCTCAACATATTTATTTATTTATTTACCGTTACCTAAGATGATTTGGGAAGATATTGAAATTAAAAATCATTCTAATTTTAATTGGGAAGATTTATGTAGCTGAGTACTACAACTACAATGGACGTAAAATTCTATTATTATTGTAGTAATAAGAATGGTCCTGTTTAAAATATGGATTTTATGTTTTTCAGTTAGTTTTTGTAGTTACTAATCAATCAAAATAAATTAAGTCCGTATACGCGCCAATACAAGCCTAAGTAAAGATTTATTTTAAGTTTTACGAAAGATTTTTTTGAGAAACTTTTGTTATTACCATTAGAAAAATCCGTATTACTGAATAAACAGTATCCATGATAAGATAAATAAATAATTACTGTCACTTTTCTTAGACTGAATCAGTCAAAAAAGTAGTATTTTTATGTAGATGAAGTTCAAAAATAATTGTTACTCTGTACATTTATATAAATAAATAAGTAAATAAAAACATACAAATCAAATGTAATTTTCTTGTATATTATTTTTAATTTCATATACAATAAGAAGCGAAGAAACAACCGTCTTGCTCATCCCAAGTCGTTACCTCCGCTTTAAACTAATTTAAGTGCACTTACAATTATGGTATTCGCTTATTAACGTCTACATGTGTTGTAGCTAAAGAAATAACATGTTCAAAAGCTTTACATCATAGTTTTAATGTTTAAAATGTTTAGAAGCCCTGTCGTTTCATTACATAATATATGTATATATTCATATTTATTTATTTATTTATTTATTTGGATTACAATAATTTTAATGATAATAATTTCCATAATAAGTTTTTAGTATAATTGTATTTCTTTTTATAGGTAATCACAGCATGCATTATTATTTTATAAATTGAGCGATAAAAAGATTTAAAAATTGAATTTAATTACATAATATTAGAAAATTGATATTAATAATTTAAAAGAAATAGAATTATTTAATAGAAATATTTTCATTTTTATATATTAAATTAGAGAACAATATAATGTTATACTTAAGTTATAGTTTATGTTATATATACATACATTGATGACTGTGGATATGATGTACATATGTATAGTACCATATACCTACAAGTCCCACGAAATCTAGAAATTTTTCTTACTAATTAGTAATTAAATAATAAATATCCTTTCGTGATAATGATTGATGTGAAGCTTTCAGTTGGGAATCAAAAATCAAAATGAATATGGGAAAAATAGTTTGATTTAAAATGACAAATATTCGCGTATATATTAAAGAATGTTACTTTTGCGTACTGAGGCATTTAGCAAAGATAAAAAGCGAGATATAATAAAAATTAATAATTAAAACAATTTATATTACAATAAAAATATAAGGCTAAATTAGCATAAAGTATTTAAAATGGAACGTAACTAACCTCTTTAATGGTAGTCATTATATCTATTTTTAACCACCATCAGCGTAGCATGCAAGAAAATTACACCAATTAACAGCACTTAAGTTATTGTAGAAAGTCTAGAACTTGTGACATCTAAAAGTGTTTTGAAGAAGTTGTTTTTAATTTTTTTTTTTCTTTCGTTTAAGATGCTATTAATGACTGACTTTGGCGGTAAACGATGCAGCATTACTAGCTTATTGTGCATTCTTATTTATATTTTATTTATTTAATTCATAATTACTAAAAGATACAAACATACTCCTTTAATTTATAACAATTATATTGTAACAAAGCATCATCATCATCATCAGCCCTATTTAATGTCCCACTGCTGGGCACGGGCCTCCCTCAGTACGAGGGGGATCAGGCCATAGTCCACCGCGCTGGCCTAGTGCGTGTTGGCGGACTTCACATGTCTTTCGAAAACTTGTTAGGTTTTCTCAGACATGCAGGTTTCCTCACGATGTTTTCCTTCACCGTAAGACAAGTGGTAATCATGATATAAATGATTCGCACATGAAAATATCAGAGGTGCGAGACCCGGATTTGAACCCGCATCACTCGGTTATCCAAGCGACGCGTTACCGCTGGGCTACCACTAACAAAGCATAGGCAAATGCAAATGGGGTGTCAATACGCACGCACTCAGCTACCTTGTGTCGCGTACGTCTAACCTTCCATAGAACCCTCTTATCTAATAAGACTCAGTTTAAGGTAATAAGTATTATAATGAAAAAAAAAGTTTAATTAAAATATTCGTAGCGACGATTGATATGCATATTTCTTTTTACTGAAATAAGCTTGAAACACATATATGTCGGTTATTTCACATCTAATGCTTCCAGTATTACCGTGTAATTAGATAAATTTAATCTATCGTTTGTTTGTTTCTTTGGTTGAACGCGCTAATCTCAGGAACTACTTGTTCGATTCGAAAAATTCTTTTTGTGTTGGATAGTCCGTTTATCGAGGAAGGCTATAGTACGCTATATTATACCACGCTACGACTAATAGGAGCAGAGCATCAATGAAAAATGTTGCAAAAACGGGATAAATACCGCGCGATTCAGTAAGAAATTGGTCTCCGGTTTTTAGAACGCGTACGAAGCCGCGGGAAATGCTAGTATTTTATAAACGAGACTGCCGCCTGTATTTGAGTTGTATACCACTTCTAAAGATACAACTCTAAGATCGTAAGTTTCAAGTCTTTGTGAATGATGTCTATTTATTTTAAGATGCGGGCGACGAAAATTTGTAGGAATGGAAATTATAAGCATTTGCCAAGTATTTAAGGTGTTTATGCTCGTTTATTTTGCTAATTTATACCACACTACCGACTCTTCCCTTAGAATTCGTCTTTAAGTGCATTATAACTGTACGTATATAAATATATATTTTGTTAATATTTATTACTCTTCTGCTTCCTCGGGTGATAAACATATACCTACTTTCTTTACTTTTCTTGGCTTTCTCAATAAGCTGGCTTTCTTATGCAAAAAAAAAATCCCTAATCAGATTAGTAGTACAATTTCGAATGATTTAAAGCAATCATGGTTTCGGGAAACGTCAGGAACGTAAAATCTATATAAATCCGCAACAAAATCCGAAGAGATACCTTCATTCAAAAAGTAGTACTTAAGTCTGTTTTGACCTATTTTTTTCTATTTTAAGAACAGAAAAATCCGAAATCGTCTCAAAAACTCATATTTAACTGTTTGTTATCTTTTGTTTAAGGCATACGTTTATACAACCTACCTTAAGTCATAGACCTAAATCCTAAAGCTCTTTATATTGTAGGCGTTTTTGTAACAGCATATAAGTAATAAGATATAAGCTTAAAAAAGCTCGCAATATAACGTGAGGATGATAACAAATATATATTACTCTAGTTCAAATATTATCCTTTCATACAACAAACGAGTACCTCACTCATTTTTCACGTCAGCTACATATAATTTTACGGTTTGCTTTTTACTTTCTCGCATTGAGGTCTAAAAACGCACCAACACACTCTACTTTTTTGATGTATAAGCAAATTTCTCCCTGATTTCGGCAAATGGGTGTCATTATACAAAAGCGCGATACGCAATTAGAAAAAGCTGTTCTATAATGAATTCTAATACAATAGATGTAAGGGTTATTCGAAAGTTTAGAAAAGCGTACATTCGCGGGGGAACGTGTTGAACCGTCCCAATTTAGGCTGTTACTCCTTAACTTTGTGTTGTTGTTTTTATTACTGGCGAAGTTCTAAATTTATGTGTTTTTTGCTAATCTCCGTACAGTCTGATTTATTAGTCTTTTAATTAACATAAATGTTAAATGTGTTAAGACTGTTTGCTCCATTACTTAACTTACCCTCTGATCACCTTTTTTGTTTTATTTTAGATTTTCTTACAAACTTAAATACCAATTAAAATAATATAATTATACTTACTAAGTAATTTTTAGGGCAGTAAATTAAAGCTTAAGATGAAAACAAAATCTAAAAACTCGATCGACCTATCTCGAGTATACCATAAATTAGTAGATCCTTGACGACGATAAATTTCCGAGGGATTCCCGTAATAAAAACAAAATGTTTCATGGCGTGAGTTATGGCAAGGAGTGGTGTAACGGCGATAATGTGATTTTAAAGGCTCTATTTAAGCACAATATATAAGGTGTACGAGAAGAAAAATACAAGAGATTATTCTTTGAAGCTTTGTTTTCACGATTTTTAAATACAGAAGGTAGTCACACAATTTGCGTTAATACTTTCTGTATATATGTATTACATATCTACCATAATGTATTCAGCTCTTTCAACGTCCCACTGCTGGGTCATCCAGCATCCTTTAATAGAAGGGGGATTAGGCCATCATACTCCATCACGGTGATCAAGTGCGAGTTGGTGGACCGCAAATATCTTTCGAAAACTTGCTACTCTCAGACATGCAGGTTTGCTCACTTATTTTTAAGAGCAAATCTTATGTACATTGTATATTTAAATGTAAATAAGATATCCTTTATTTACCTTACATGTTATTTTGTTCGTATTTAACACAAAATTTACTAGACGATTCTTAGTCAAAAATGTAAGCTAAGTCTAGTTTAGACACGTTTAATAACAATTATTATGTAAAAACACTAATCCCTACTAATATTATAAATGTGAATGTAAGTTTGTTTGTTACGCTTTCACGCGAAAACTACTCAACCGATCATCATGAAACTTTTTACACATATTCTTGGAGGTATTAGAAGTAACATAGGATACATTTTATTAAAAAAAAATTACGAAAAATTAAAAAATTGTTTGTATTAACAATGGGTTCTGAAATAGCTAGAGTAATTTTGAAGAAACTTTCAGGCATCCTACAGATCAAACCAATGAGATTGATTAGCAATTAAAAAAATGAACGAAGCCGCGGATAAAGCTAGTACTGTATATTAAGAAAAACACCCTGTAATTTTTATCAAACCTGCGACCTCCTTATTTTCCAATGCACCATACATGTAAGCACTTAATAGCTTAACGTAATTACTAGCATGTGGTACAACATCTTAGCTTAGAATGACAGCTCATTTGGCAACAATCTTGGTATCTCGGACACAATGGCCGTTTGCCAACAGGTGTACCATCTTTGCTTTCACGTAAAACCAAAAAGTTTCGTTTAACTATCGCCATAATTAGTAATGTATTTTTAACACAAAAGTTAAAAGGAGTTTCCAATCCAAAAAATTTATGGTACATGAGGACAGAATTTTTATCTCTTAAGTGGAATATTCCGGGATAATTCGATAGATAAATATGAAAAGCATCATCCCAGAATCTATTTTTGTTTTATTTTTATTAGATTTTTTTGTTTTTTAATACGCAACGTGCATACGATTGTAGCCTGTTTGCTGGAGAGGTGGGCGTTAATAACTGCGACACAGTTTTAAAACTAATGCAGCTATTAACGTTTTAATTGTTTGCTTGCACTAATAATGTAACGTTTTTAAACGAATAAATAAATAAACAAATCAATATTGTTATTATATTTGTGAAACATATAGTGTAGTATTACATAGAATATGTACAAACCAGCATCATTGTGTACATCATACCTTTTATTACATGAAAATAACCACAGTAATAAAAATATAATATTTTGTGCAGCAGAATATTTTTTAAAATACATCACAAAAGAAAGCTCAGAGCTTATTTATGAAAATGAAATTAAAAACTTCTTTTCTATACAGAAACTTTTGTAAATGAAGCAATAGCCCACCTTATTTAAACGAAAATGTTCATCCAAATATTTTCTTAATATACCAGTATTATTATTTAGGGTTGATGGAAAATTAAAAGTAAACATTTAATACTATTGTTATAACACAAAAGCTTTGGAAGCTCTTCTTTGCTTAGGACATTAATGCTTTAGAAATATAATAAATCTTACGCGGTGTCTTGAAATATTCTGATATGGTAAATTTATAATGCAATATTACACGGCGTTTATTAGTTAATAATGTTTAACCGATTGCAATATAAAAAGAATTAATATGGCTAGGTACATATAAAAATATTTTATGTTACTATTGAGATATTGGATCAATTTGAACTACTTTTAAGATTATTTTTATAATATACCCTTATGATTAAGCCGCGGGTTCCACTTGCAAATGTATTCAAAAACTGGACAAATTATATATTAAAACCTTCCTCGAGAATCACTCTATCCATTGGTAAAAACAGCATGAAAATCGGTGCCGTAGTTTGTGAGTTTTTGGCGAAGACAGACAGACACGGCGGAGGACTTTGTTTTATAATATATAGTGATCTAGCGCTGGTTTGATCTAAATATCATATGCAAAATCGTTATATGTGTATAATAGCTTTCCATTGGGTATGAGATAATATCCCGTAAAAAGGAGACTACTATTTATATCTCCACACATAAAATAATCAATCCATTACTCTGTGTCTCATACACAAACTTATTTTTCAATTTACAATATTTCTATGGATAACGTGATTATTTATACTACACTAGCAGTACCCACGGCTTCACTCACGTTTAGACTTTCGTTTTTTTTTACAGTATCACAACTGGCCTAATCAAAAGGTTGCTAGAAATTCATCAAAATCATTCCAGCTGTCCATAGGGAGATACACAAACATCAATTTGTTATAATACCAATATTATAAACGCGAAAGTTTGTAAGTATGGATGGATGGATGTTTGTTACTCTTTCATGTAAAAACTACAGAATGGATGTTAATGAAACTTTACAATAATATAGCTTATACATCAGAATAACACATAGGCTACAATTTGTAAAGATATTGTGTGAATTGTCCAAAATAGACGATAAGTGTCAAGTAAGTAGTAAAAAATCTACCATCTGCGAGCTATTCTGGCGTGCGCTGCCAAAACCGCTAGAATTACACATATGTAATGATGGAAATGTTTATCTTAAACAAGCGACTCACCCTCACTTCGCTGGGGTTCGTCCCTAGATTTAGCGCGAGCGAATCCACGGGTTCGACTAGTACATATATAAAATGTAATAGTTACACGTAAGCAGACATTGCTCTGTAAATAAACGCACTCAGTCGGATTCTAACCCAGCCGTTACGCACGGATTGAACGTAAGAAACTCAATTTTACGGCGTAATTGTACGGACGGAAGCAATCGGATGCAATTGATGTCCTGTTTTGACTGACTTTTCAGAAAGGAGGTGCTTTTTATTAAATATTTTTGTGTATTTTACGCGATATCTTCTATCGGGTATACTATTCAGTAATTACGTATGTATATGCCTAAAATTATATCAACCGAAGTATTATGTACGTACTTAAAAGATAAAAACAGACTTACAAACTCATTTTGATTTTTATATCGTATCATAGTAAGAATAAAGTCAAAACAAGTAAATCTTAAACTTATGTTTGTAAAATATTATAAGTTGTATACATCATAGTATAAATTAGATATGTGATATTTTCCCGCAGTAAAAAATATCCTATATGGTAACCCGGATAACCAGCTATCATCATTCCAAATTTCATCAAAATTGATCCAGTGGTTTTCCCGTGATGAACAGACGGACAAAAATTCTAAAAACTAAATTCGGCCTCTTCTATTTAATATACAGTGTACAGATCGACTAAGTTAGAATTTTGTTATATTATGTATAGATATAAAATTGCACTATGAAAAAAATTATCGTATCCATTAAATATATATAATATTCTTTATTGCACTTTAAGAAACATACAGTAATTTGAAAACAATTAAGAGTTTGCAAAGGTGGACTTATCTCTAGAAGAGATCTCTTCCAGCCAACCCATGGAAGTAAGAGATAGTGGTTAAGAGAACGGGCCAAACACGTGCAAATGTGATAGAATATATTTAAATAATTATCAATACCATACATAATATACTAAACAGATATATAATAAACAATATACTTATATAATACATACTATATACCATACACATATACGTATGTTTATTTATACATATACTAGCGACTCGCCCTCGCTTCGCTCGGGCTCTTCCCTAGATTTAGCACAGGCAAAGCCGCGGGATCCGCTAGTTATACATATAAACCTTCCTCTTGAATCACTCTATCTATTGGAAAAAACCGCATCAAAACCTGTTGCGTAGTTTTAAAGATTTAAGCGCACATAGGGATATAGGGATATAGGGACAGAAAAGGCGACTTTGTTTTATACTATGTAGTGATATCGAAAATTCTAAGAATAAATTTAAATATACAGCATTATATTCTTTCAAATAACCAGTAAATAGGTTCACAGGTGGCCTTATATAGAGTAATACGCTCAAGAGCTTGCACAACAATCTTTAGAAACATCTTTTGAATTGCAGAAAGTTAGCGCTTGTTCGAAGTACTTAATACTGAGAGTTAAAGTATAGCGCTCTCAAGTTTTTGGTATGCACTGTGGGGATTAGTTTTTTATTTCTTATCTATACAAGCTGTTATCGCTATATTTTAATTAAAGATATACTTTACGTATAACTTCTTGAAATTAGCTTGTACTTCGTTCAGGTTTGTGTTTAATTACGCTCCCTGTCAAATTTAATGTTTGTAGCACAAAAATCCATCTCGTAATTAAATTAAATAAAATTTCTAAAATAAAAGTAGCCTAAGTTACTCCTTATAACATTAGCTATCTGCGAGTGAAGGTTCCGTCAAAATCTATCCAGCCATTTCAGAGATTAGCCGGAACAAACAGACAGACAGACAGACAAAATGCGCGGATCCCGTGGGAAAGGTTTGTTTCTTTTGTTTACTAGGGATGAATCCAAGCGAAGCGAGGATGAGTAGCTAGTTCTTCATAATATTGATTATCCAACACACAATATACCTACACGAACAGTGAAATGTAGGTAATCCCTATTAAGGAAGAGTTCCATACTCGTTTAGTCGAAAATCTGGATTTCTTCGGCGTTACCATCTATGAGGTGATTAAGAAATGCATCAAAATCGATCAAGCCATTAAGGACAATACCAATATAAAATATACCCCGTCTCAAAATGTGAACCAAAAATCAGGAGCAATCAAAATGGATATATTTGTACAGTAATAAAATGTATTTATTACATTTATATAAAACGAACAAAGAGTTTCTTACGAATACATTTCTAGTAAGAAAAGAAAGTGACACTAAATCTAATTCAGCTTTTTTGTTCGAATAAAGTTGTGTCTTCTAAAATCCTTAGCTTTCTTATTTACAACACAATACACTACTAGCATTAGAGAAATTTTCGCCTACAAAAAATATTAGTATATGTCAAATTAATTTAATGTTTATTGTATATCTTGTTAATTGTTATCTAGTATTATACATTTCATAAGTAAGCAAAGCCTATTTTAAAAATCCGCCAAGTAATTTAAAGCTTATCCTTACAGAAATAAGTAAAAATATATATATATAAAACAAACAAAAGCCTTAATAAACTAGAACATAAACTCACCGAATATACGTTTCTAGTGGTAAAAACTGGACTAAATTATCGTAGTAACAGCGTACCTGAAAAAAAAATTCAGTAATTAATCTAAGATGGTCTAGTTTTATTTTCAAATATTATGATCATAGTCAAATCTGTAAATTAAATATTTTTTGGAAAATTTATTGAAATAGTAATTATAGTGGTTACCTATCTGATTTAATAATAATTCATTTATGTTCTCCCACATGTACAATTGACACTGAAGTATACATTAAACTATGTAGAAAGTCTATATACGTGAGACAAAGGAGCTCAAACTAGGTAAGCCCTGTAATATGAGTTTTCTGGCTCCTCCTGTCACAAAAGTATTTTTAATCAATTGATAAAAAGAGAAAGAACAACAATGTAAAAGCTAAAATATATCTGGGTTATCATAAAAGACAATTTTTACTAAATCTCTTAGAAAAAAAAATACTAACCGTTAAAACCTATATGTAGGAACAAATCCGAGAGCAGTGAGGGTGGGTCATTAGTTTTCAATAATATAAAAATAAAAAAAAACTAATAAGGTATAGTAGATTTAGCCTATTTGCCCAAAATACTATCGAAACCATAAATATTTTTTTAGTAATTTAACAAAATAGAAAATAGCAATTTCAATTAACCCCGCAACTCGGCCACTTTTCACTGCCCTCTTACATTCCAACTGTAAATTACAAGATTTTCCCCTCGGGGGGTCGGATGGCGGATCAGTTTTATGAGAGTGCTTAATTTATCTTGAGATATACGCTACCAAGATCCTCTTTCGTGTCGTGTTCATGTTTATTAGCGTTCAAAGCACTTTTAAAACTATTAAGACGACGAAATCAAACTCAAAATCAAGTAAAATGAGGACATAATTAAAGCAATAGTATTAAAATATGTAAGTCCTAGCTTAAATTGTAATACTTATATTTATCTTAAAATAACAAATTTTATTTTTAAACAATGTTCAAATGTATGAATAAATCACGCCAGCTTCCATTCTTGTAGCGCACAATTTATATACCGTTAATTAAAAACATTCCTTACGAATAATTTACGTTTAACTTTACTAAGTGATTAAGATATATTAATAATATTGTCTGTCCGTCTGTTTGTTCCGGCTAATCTCTGAAACGGCTGGACCGATTTTGACGGGACTTTTACTTGCAGATAGGTTATGTTATACGGCGTAACTTAAGCTACTTTTTAACCGACTTCAAAAAAGGAGGAAATCATATTTTAGAAATTTCATCTATTCTATGATTTCGATGACGCTAAACATAGGGACGAAGCCGAGCGAAGCTATGGTGAGTCGCTAGTTTATACATAAAAATAATACACAAAAGTCATGTCTAATAAATTACAAAAATCAATTTAAAATAAATTTAAATTTACATAATATAATATTACGATTGTATTCAGCCCGTCCCCTTGTATTTTTAACGTCTCACGGGCACGGGACTCGCTCCACTCTTGCAGGTTGGCACTTGACGTACTTCATGTGTCTTTCGAAAAATTGCTATAGTTAATATTAGACTTGCAGCTTTCCCTGCGATGTTTTTCTTCACTGCAAAACAAGTAGTAATAATGTTAGAAATAATTCCCACATGATCAAACAGGTGCGAGACCCGGGTTTGAACCCGCACCAATCGATTACATCCGTGCGAGCACATTACACGTTTGGCTCAGTTGGTAGTGACCCTACTTTCTGCGCCAGCGGTCGCGGGTTCGAGTCCCGCTGGGGGCATTCATTTGTTAAGCACGAATGTTTTTACTCCAGTCTGTTGTCGGATGTTTGTATTTATAATATGTATATATTTAAAATTTATATATATGTAGTATATCAACTATCTAATATCCGTAACACAAGCTTCGTAGCTTAGCACGGTACTACTAGATGGTGCTGTTGTAATATTGTCCCAATATATTTATTTATTTATATTGTCACTCCCTCTTTATATTATAATTGTGACATAACATAATATTTTAGCAGCAATTCAAAACATACAAATGCAATCTACTTTATCAAGTGCCTATAGATCACAGTAGATGGCGCTACTGAAACCATACAAATCACGTCAGTCGCGCCCTGACCTCGCCCGCGAGCGCACGTTATTTATGCGTCACGCAAGTGGTTTTATTGGGAATTTGTAGCCATGTCACCACTCGGCTTAGCGTCGAGTAATGCGTCCTACAATTTATGCTTCTTTTACTATACATTAAATGGCAGTAAAACTAGTAAAATGGACAATATCGTAAATGTAATTGCGAGTGCAGCACTGTACAATATTTTAAGTAAAATTTATTTCAGAAAAACGTTATTAACTAAAAATAACTAAATTTGCAAGATACAGATAAAATAAAAATTATATCTACATTTATATAACAAAATCGCTTGCCGCATGTTTAGATCTTTTAAACTAAGCGGCCGATTTTAATGCGGTTTTCATCAATAGAAAAAGGTTTCTATGAATAATACGTATATTACAGTAGAAAAGAACCGAAAAAATATTTCGTATCTGAGTAATCAATACTGTTCGTCAAAATGTATGTATGGATAAACCCAAGCGGAGCAAGGGTGAATCGCTAGTTCCTTACAAATCCTTAATAGACAATTCTTCCTAAACAAATACTAATTAATTATTAACAGACCTGTTCATTATTTTATATTTAATTAAAAGAAGCCTTTATTAAATTTCCTTAGGAATATTCCAACTAACCTTCCTTTACGAGCGTGGGGTGCTTTCAACCCGCGGCCCACCTTGTAGCATCAAAATAACCACACCCGACACTTGAACGCTAATTTACGGAATGGGCTGTTGTAGAAATGAAATATTTTATTCGGCATAAATTTAATGTTTCCACCAAGCTCAATGATCTGTTAACGTTTTACGTGCGTATAAAGTGAAAAGCTGCTGTATTTATCCAAGGTTTCCAGTTTAATATTTGAAATGACGATTATTATGTAAATTGTAAGTTATTTAAAGGAATAATGAAATATTGTGTATTAATAATATCTAAGAATATTATTAAAAATATTATTGCACTTTACACTAATAACGATTACGAAAAAAAAGAAGGAGAGAGAGGCGGCCTACCACAGTGGGCGACGTACCTGGTACTTTTCTAATAGCATAGAGGACTATCATGGGAGGAGCTCCTTATACGAGAATGTTATGGTCTGCTTTGACAGGACAGACAGGCTATCAGGGACGTAGTGGCCGAGTGATTATGCGATCTTGCGATATATCATTACGTTGAAGAAGGTTGAGATGAAATCCAGATGAGGTCAATTGAGTTGCAGTAGGTAGTACTAGCGTTTTTGGCATATTAGCCTTACATAGCCTATACTTATGCAGCTATGCATAAATGCATCTTCTAATGCAAAAGAAAGATTTAGTACAGTCTGTGTTCCACGAGTTTATTTTAAACCTTACACAGATTAAAGCTTTTCAAGTTAATGAAAAATGAGTTAAGTACACCTGGTTTCAGGTAACAAGAAATCCGATCATTTGAGTAAATAGGATATTCATTTAGTAAAATATATAATTTGACTTTTCTTGTGAAGAAGTTCCTTTGAGTTAATTAAAAGTATTTCTAACTAAACCTCTTGAACTAAAACAATTACAGGTTTCTACCTTCAGTTTATAATATAGAATTTAGAATTACTTTTAAATTTCACAAGTGCACCGAAGAAGTTTTAATATGACATTAGTTTTATAAAATTTTTATTCCAAGCGAACTTTTGGGTGATTTTAATTTTACAATATGCTCTCCCTTTTTCAGATACACTCAACCAATACAAAGCACATGTGAAATAACATAACAAAAATACATAAAACATTTTTCAATAAAGACAAACAAAACAAAAAAAATAACATAAGGGATGCAAAAAGCTTTAAAAATGAAGTCATCAAAGTAACGAGCGAGGCAATGGCGCGTGCAGTGCGTGCGGCGTTTGAGGGTTGATCTGTTCAATGGCCGCGATAAAAACATGTGTTGCATTACATTATATAATTAGTTTGTGAAGAACATGCTTCCATTTCTTATAACATGCTTTTTCTGTTAACAATATTTTAATTTTATGTTAACTAATTGGTAGGTCTTAATTTGTGCTATTTTAATCAACAAGATTTCTAGTATACATGTATACAGCTTTATATTTATACCATAAGACAAGTGGTCAAGTAAGAAATTAATACTTTCTTTCAGTTTCTCCCGTGACCATGATTGCTGTAAAGCATTCGAAACGTCGTGAACCAAAAATCCAAATAAATCCGCGACAAAAGAATTCGGATCTCTCGGTTATCGAAGCGAGCGCTTTTCATTGGGCTACCACTGTCACTACACTGGGCAACATAGCTTAATATTCAAATATTAGTTGATTGTTATACATATTCAATGTACACGCAGAACCAACGGACTAATATTCTTTATTGATTACAATTATTATAATATTACAATAATGTATACAAACACCTATACTTTCCTACGTATTTTATAGTTAATTAATATATTATTAACTACTACTAAGTTCATTAAAATGGCTTTAAAACACAGCAAAATAACTGTTAATACAGTTAGTTTTACATTAAAATATTAGGTTGAATCAAATGGCGTGACAACGTTCTATCATTCCCTAAAGAATTGTATAATCGTTGTTTACATTTACTTTGAATGTTAATGGAGAATTCTCATATGAACGAAAACAGTGGTAATTTTTAAAAGCTAATATATGATATTTAATTGATTTGATTAATGTTTCTGCATTTGATAGACTACTAATGACACTCCCTTGCTTCGCTCGGGTTCTTCCTTAGTGACAAAAGAAAGATAAATCTATCCCACGACAACTGTTCATTTTTCTTGAATCAAACGTAACC
The DNA here is from genome assembly GCA_905231865.2 of Boloria selene. NCBI lineage: Eukaryota > Metazoa > Arthropoda > Insecta > Lepidoptera > Nymphalidae > Boloria > Boloria selene. The sequence continues at coordinate 6,632,688 of HG993156.1, forward strand.
TATGTGCTAATCTATATAAATTATCTATTTCTGTCCTTAATTTATTTCAGATCTCTGGTTCAATGGGGTATCAAACTTCTAGGCATCAAAAATTTGAATAACATCAATGGAATTTACTGGAAATCATAGTGCGATTTAAGCCCTTTAAGGGCACTTGATACAGTACGATATAACAGCGAAACATGTTAATTCGGGAAACCAAAAATCATAATAAATCCGTGACAAAATCAGAAAAGATAGTTTCATTTATAATGTTAATAATTTCTAACAAAATCATCGACGTATTAACGTTTATTACATTGTATGAACATATATACAGAACTTCACTACATAGTATAAAACATAATCGCTTTCCGATGTCTGTCTGTCCCTATTTATGCTTTGATCTTTAAAACTACGCAACGGATTTTGATGCGTTTTTTTAATAGGTAGAGTGAGTTAAGAGGAAGGTTTATATATATAACTAGCGGAACCCGCTGGTTTATATTATATTCTATAGCAGACTAAAGAAATCTCATTACTATTCAAACAACACTCTCGTAGGAGACAACCAACAAATAAATGTAAAACTCATACAAAATGTATTCATACACTAAAAAGTCCTTCACCCTACTTCATTAGACATTCTTAACAGTATAATAACGCAGACTGAAATAAACCGCAGATAGCTGACTAAGGACTGGTTACATACGTTTAAGAACGATTTAATATTAATATACAAATACATATAGAAAGATGAGAATGAGCTGAAAGTTTGTAATTCACATTTGGTACCGAAGAAAAGCTACGAAAAGCTTTTAGTTTTGTGAGATCTGTTTATCCCAGCAAAGCTTTTTTGTTGAATAAAAGTTCCAATTTAATTTTAAAAAACTCCATAAGTTAAATTGTTCATATATACAATATTGCTCTTATTATCACTAGCGACTCAACGCGAGCGAAGCCACGGGATCCGCTAATAAACATATACAAAAAATTTAAATATTATATACTAAAACCTTCCTCGAGACCCACTCTATCCATTGCTGAAAACATCATGAAAATCGATGCAGTAGTTTTTGAGTTTGTCGCGAACAGACAAGACAGACGCGGAGGCAGACATTGTTTTATAACTGTAGTGATAATATTTTTTAGAAATATAACCAAAACAAATTGATAAGTATATAAATACTATATACGATTGAAAGTTTATGAATAGAATAATTCATGTGAGCATGGACTAACCACTAAGCACTAAATAGCTTTTAAAGCACGAGTATGCGAGTTTACGGCCTTGCATTATAGCTGATGCATTTTGAAGCAACCACTACCAATTCATCACTGTAATCTGCTCGAATTTCTGATAAAATGAACTTTTAAAGTTAAAATTGATACAAGAATCTATACATACAATAAAATTCCTTTACCTGTCTGTGGTCGCATTATGAGAAAACTATTGGACAAATTTCGATGACAAATTATAGAATACTATTTATTGCGAGTAAATATATCATCTCAGAGAAAAAGAAAATACACGTATTGGTTAAAACATAATAAATAAAATTAAACCTTATCATATAATAATATATAAATTACTCCAGCTTTAATATACTCCTGACTCCTGAGCCGCGCGGCTACCTATTTCATATATTATGTGCGGCGTGCACTCCTCCTCCTCTCCTGTTATTGTGGTTTTAGTAGGAATCCTTATTTGTTTTCTTACAATTAAAATAGCCTATATTAATCAGTGATAATGTAGCATTCAAATGGTGAAAGAATTTTTAAAATCGGCCCAGTACTTTTTGAGCCAATTCGTTAACATACTTACATACAAACCTTTCCTCTTTATAATATTATTAAAGAAAACCATTCGTTTCTTATTGAAAAGCATATAAGAAAATTGTTAAGGTGTATATACCTATAATTAATATAGTAATATATGTTCTTCTCAAATATATAACATATATCTAATGTATGTAGGTAGTTTGAATTGGGCAAAGCTACTAGTTGACTTGGCTCGTTACTGGTGTGGATTAACAGGCTTGGCGCTGTACTTGGTCGTCGTCCATAGCAAACTAAACTTTTGCCAAAAGCTAACTAACTTGAACAAAAATCATGTTTCTACTACATGTGATTTTTATATTATTTTTAAATACTTTTTTTCAGGATCCTTAAGTGCCACTAAGTGTTTGTTTAAATAAATTATGTTTATAAAATTAAAAAAGTATCCTCTATGCTGACCATCATACAGCATACCAAATTTCATTCAAATCCAGCGGTTTTATCATATGATATAATGTGATACATAGAAAGACAGACAAAACATTCCAAAAACTAAATATTTACCCTCTTTAACAATAATAATAACTACAGTAATATTTTCCAAAAATATTTAACGTTCAGATTCGAATCAATTAGAATTTTATTATAGTTGGTATTTGTGAATATTTCGCGGTTTTGAAATATGCTGTTTATAGGGTTTTAAATATGTTGTTGCCGTAGCCACACAGCGTAAAAATTTACGCTGTGTGGCTACGGCAAGAAGAATATGGCCACCCCATATCTTCCCGTGGGTGTCGTAAAAGGCGACTAAGGGAAAAACTACCGAACACCATGGTAGTCTCGGTGGTAGGCTCCAACATCAGCCGACGGCAGAGTTACCACCCATCAGCAGAAGTCGTGCCGCCAAGCGCCTAACAGCGCGTTCCGGCATGTGGGAGCTGATGAAGCCGTATGGGGAATGGGTCTGAATAGTTGTGTTGCACAGTAGCCGTGTTGGTGGTGGATCGTTGTTTGTTGTGTCGAGAGCTTAGTCGCGGAGGGTAGCGGGATCCGAAGCAAGGCTTGCCGCTGGCCGACCGCAGACAGTTGGGGGCCCAACTAGTGGGCTAGCCACCCATGAAAGGCTGCCCCGCCATCTGTGAAAAATCCCAGGGTGGCTCCATCGTGCTGGTTGGCGACCAGAGGAGGGGGCCCGATGGCGATCCTTGGGGGGGTTCGGGCGTCCCCGCAGTCTCCAGACTAAGCCCTCAACGGCATGACAACACCAATATCACTGCCGGGCTCGTGCAACACCTCGTTCAACTGCCATTCTCCATCCTATTCACTCTTCCATTACATAAATTTCATGGTTAAAAACAAAAAGGGTAATGTTTTTAAGCGGCTGCACTCCCCCTCACTTAATGTGCACCTCACAAATATCCGAGGATTGCACACAAACCTCTCATCAGTCCACCTCCATCTCGAGACTGCGCAGCCACACATGCTCTTTTTGACGGAGACGCAGATTCAATGTCCATTAAGCGCTGCGTACCTGGACTATCCCGGTTACACGTTGGAGCATAACTTCAGCTCGCGGGCCGGAGTCTGTTTGTTCGTGCGAAATGACCTCTGTTTCCAGCGTCTCCGCCACCTTGAAGACCCCACATTCTCTACGATCTGGGTTATCGTAGATACAGGAATCGAAAAGATCCTGTATTCCTGTGTCTACCGATCGCACACAGGTGACCAGGAGACAACTCGATTATTTGGACATCTCAGTGAGGCCGCTGATGTGGCTATCCAACGGTACCCCACCGCGCAGCTAGTCTTTCTGGGGGACTTTAACGCCCATCATGAAGATTGGTTGTTCCCATACCAGAAGACGGACCATGCTGGGAGAGAAGCGTGGAAGTTTGCGGTGTCACTTGGACTCTCCCAATTGGTTGACCAAGCGACAAGGGTACCCGATGTGGACGGCCATACAGCTAATTGTCTGGACCTTCTGCTGACAACAGATCCGGACAGATATAACATCCAGGTTTCATCCCCATTGGGTAGCTCTGACCACTGTCTGGTAAAAACTGTATTACCTTACTCTCCACCTGGTAACGACTCTATTGGTGTTAGACGAGTATGGCAATACAAGTCAGCAGATTGGGATGAGATGCGACACTTTTTTGCATCCTTCCCTTGGCGGCAGGTCTGCTTCTCTTCTTCCGATCCGTCGAGCTGTGCGGATGCTATAACTGATGTGGTACATCAAGCGATGGAATATTTTATCCCATTCTCTGATGTACCCGTTGGTGGCAAAGCTCGCCCATGGTTTAATACCGAATGCATCTTGGCTGAAAAGCGTAAGCATTCGGCTTACCTTGCCTGGGTTGATGCTCGAGACCGCAAAGCTCCGGATGTAAGACCTAAGAAGAGAGCCTTTAACTTAGCCGCCAAGTCCTACAAAAAGACATTAAAGAAGGCTCGTCTTGACCGAATTACACATTTTGGTGCAAAGCTCTCTGCCCAACCATCTGGTAGCAGAGCTTTTTGGTCCCTTGCCAAAGCAGTTGAGACGAACTTCTGTCGGCCTTCACTGCCACCGCTAGTAAAATCTGACGGATCCCTGGCTCATACGGCAAAGGAGAAGGCGTCTTTACTTGCCTCGCTTTTTGCCCAAAATTCATATCTAGACTCTGGCAATGCTACTCCACCACATCTACCTCACTGCGGGATCTCAATGCCCGAAATCTCCATAACTAATAAGGAGGTAAAGAGAATATTGTGTCGTCTAGATGTGAATAAAGCCAGTGGTCCCGATGGTATACCAGCGATAGTGCTCAAAACATGTGCTCCCGAGTTGTCTCCGATACTGACACGTCTGTACCGCCTTTCTCTTAAGACTGGAATAGTGCCTAAATCCTGGAAGCTTGCTAATGTGCAACCTGTGCCCAAGAAAGGTAGCCGTGCTGACCCTGCCAATTATCGTCCAATTTCAATCACCTCCATACTCTGCAAGATTATGGAGCGTGTATTGAACACTCGTCTTATGGCATACCTAGAACAGAACGATCTCCTCAGTGATCGACAATATGGGTTTCGCCAGAATCGGTCGACTGGGGACCTTCTAGTGTATGCCAACCACACCATTGGCGAAGCTCTTGAGCGAAGTGGGGAGGCGATTGCAGTCTCCCTCGATGTCTCAAAGGCCTTTGACAGGGTTTGGCACGCTAGCCTTATAAGCAAGCTTTCAGCCTATGGCATATCTCCTGGCCTGATCGGCTGGATAAAAGACTTCCTGAGCGACCGATCACTCAGAGTTGTGGTTGAAGGCTGTTCATCAGAACCCTTAAAAACCAACTCTGGAGTTCCTCAGGGATCTGTTCTCTCTGCAACCTTGTTCCTGCTGCATATTAACGATCTGCTTATACCCGGTATCTATGGGTACGCAGACGACAGCACTGTTGTAGAGAGATACCTGCCAAATCCTCGAGCCAGTAGAGATCAAATTCAGTCCGAAAGAGAGGCCATGGTAGAGCGTTTGAATCTCACACTCAAGGCAGTCTCCACTTGGGGCGATGCCAATCTTGTGAGTTTCAACGCCACCAAAACACAGGCGTGTCTGTTCACCGCAAAAAGGAGTCCTTTTACCTTGACTCCTACTTTCCGAAATGTGCCTCTAGAATACACTGACCGTCTGCAGTTGTTGGGGATGGACATTAGTTCCAACATGAGCTACGGGCGGTTCATCGAGTCTAAGGCTAATGTAGCAGCGAGGAAAGTTGGCATCCTCGCAAAGGTCCGACAGTATTTCACACCGGGACAGCTTCTTGATTTATATAAAGCTCAAGTCCGGTCGTGTGTGGAATACTGTAGTCACATATGGGCTGGTGCTGCGAAATGCCATCTGTCTGCTTTGGACTCGATTGAGAGGCGTGCGCAGAGGATTATTGGTGACCCTACGCTGGTAAATGCCAACCTACAAAGCCTCGATCACCGACGTAAAGTTGCCAGCCTCTGTGTATTCTATAGGTTACATTTTGGAGAGTGTGCGCAGGAATTACATGATTTAATTCCCCCATCCCCTTTCCATCATCGGACGACGCGACGAACAGCTGGTTTCCATCCTTATGTCGTGGACATTCCATCCGTCCGGACGAAGCGTTTCGCTTCGTCATTTATTATACGTGCGGCTAAGGATTGGAACAACCTGCCCACGTCAGTATTTCCGTCCGATTACAATATGGGTGTCTTCAAGGCAAGAGTGAATAGGTGGCTACTGAATTAGTGCGACTTACCATCTCCGGCTGCGTTACCACTTACCATCAGGTGGAACGCAGTCAAGCACTAATTCAGAATAAAATAAAAAAAAAAAATAAAAAAATGTAGACTTCCCATGAACATGACGACCAAAATATATGAGTGATTTTTAGCAATATAAATGAAAATTTAAGTCATATGTAACAAACTCGTAGCTTACGTTATACTGGTATAATGTAAAACATAAATTTGTTATGCACTTGTGCGATAATAGCAGCAATTGTGACTCATCCATCATGTGCAATGAGTAATCGTGACGATTTTCATTAAGAGCTTTCTATGCCAATTAATAGTGCAATTATGTGGAAGTAGCGAAGTGCAGTCGCCTTTACTATATTAAAGACTAGAGCTTCTAGATGATTTTTCTTTTTCGTGTTTTTTTTTTCTATTTAATAGTTATTCTGTTATTATAAAACTTTAATAATAATAATTAATTAAGTTTTTAAAACTAGCAAAATTATTACAATTAGAAAGATCTACATAAAAAGTAGCAACCCTTAAACCTTGGTACACTCGATAACACTAAAATTGCTTATTTTTATTTTGATTATGTCCTAAAGCATATAAATAATTATCGCTCAATAAAGAGAGCAAGTTTTATTTTATTAAGGACTTTTAATGATAAAATAATTTGTTTTTACAAGGTTAAGTGATATTCGTATAAAAGCGCTCAAAAGTTTAAATTAACTAATATACTGAAATACTTTTAAAAACCTTCGGTCTGATAACTCAAATCAAATGAAATCAAAATAATACTATATAATTAAACGTTCAAAGGATATTTAAGATAAGAATATCGTATTTCGAAAGCTTTTCCAAGTTTAGTAAGTTTCTTTGAGTTTCACTAAATATCTACTACTATATATATGCTTCACTTATTCAATACATACCTGATTATTATGAATTAATAACTAGTAATAACAACACAGTTCTCTTGGTTTAATATGCGACAGTGGAGCATAATTTACTTTGCTAATGTATGTAATATAGAATATAGAAGACAAACGTAGACACTAAAATTTAATTTAAAGTCATTCTCACTCGCCTTATACGAATATATTATTAAAATCGTTGGCATTTACCTGAATAGGTATACCTTGAATAAGAACCATAAACTTTTGATATAAAACTTCAAAGCGTCATCTATTCCTAGTTTTTATGACAATACAAGGGCATTTATTTAAGCGTTTTAGTTTTATGAGCTAGCTCGATATTGGCAATAAAGTGTTTGAAAATATTTAATGTGAAATTGGTGATTCGACAAATCTTTTGATATGATATCATTTTAAAATCGTATTAAAATAGCATGTTTTATGAATGTACTAGTGACTCACGCTTGCTTTGCTTGGGGTTGTTCTTAAATTAAGCGCAAGCAAAGCCGCGGGTTACTTTAGTAAATGTATACAAAAACTTGACAAAATATTCGGGAACCACTCTATCCATTGTTGAAAACAGCATGAAAACCGGTGCAGTAGTTTTTGAGTTTATCGCGAACAGACAGACAGACGCGGCGGAGGACTTTGTTTTATAATATATAGTGATTTAGCGGTTAGTAGTACCTATAGATTACTCAGATATTACATTTTTTGTAAAAAAAAAGAACAAAGAGTATCCTATAGTACCTGGACATAACAAATTTACTATTTAGCTAGAACGTACCTAACTCGAATCTTTAGAATATAATCTTAGATTAAAGCGAATATTTAATGTAATTTTAACGAAACTATACATTCGGTTTTTAGTGGATTTATTTCGATTCTTAATTTCTGATGGAAGTTTTAATTCCTTAAAATACTATACAACATTGCGTTATTCAACTCCATTTAACACAAAACTTAATTCAAAACAAGCAAATCCACAAAATAACAGTAGTTAAAAACTAATAAAATAATCAAAAGTCAATATTATTACATAAATTCGCTTATCGCAAAGCATCCACAACCGACATATTTGAACAAGGCGCAAGCGACACTGACCCTCTATAACAACTCTCCCCCCACTTAAGAGGCTATCACATAAATTTGTCAAGGCACCCTCACAAAAGCAGGCGTAAGCAGCTCCCATAAGTTAAATGAAATTTTATGAAATTTGGTAGGATGTGAATTAATAGTCATTTGAAGAAGTCAAAGTTATGTTTATTCCAACCGATGTTAAAAAAGGAGGTTTGACAACCTGCATTTATAAAACTGAAGAGTTTGTTTGGTTGAACGCTCTAATCTCAAGTACCTACTACTGGTCCGAATTGAAAAATTATTTTTGTGTTGGATAGTCCATTTATTAAGGAAGGCTATAGGCTATATTACATCACGCTGTGACCAATAGGAATGGAGCATCAATGAAAAATGTTGCAAAAACGGGAAAGGCGGGCGTTAATTCTGCGAGGTACCTACACCACGCGACTCAGACTGAAGTTAGTATTCGATCGTTAGAAAGCGTGCAAAGCCGCGGGAAATGCTAGTGTTATATGGTCTAAGATTCCGATTTACGAGTATATTGGTCCTCATTATTTTTGTAGGCAAAATGTATTTATAAAATATTTAGTTAAATGAATGTGAGTATATTATATACCGATTAAAGCTAGTATAGGTACATAGATAAAATAATGATATTAAACATTATAGAAAATTTTGTAATTTACAGATATGAGGCAACGAAAACATTTAGGTTATTGATCAAAAGCGTTTTGTCGACAAAAGTAGTATTGGATAACTTTATAAACATGGTGCTCTAAATAGGGGAGTTAATAGGGGAGTTAATGGGTGACTATTTTATTACTTGATATAATAATTCAAGCTTCTAAATATTTTCAATTTTCATTTTAAAAAGTATTTTTATTAAACTGAATACTAATGTACTAAGTAAATACGACATTCATTATACTCGTATAAAAATATACTGTGGAACATTATACCTCCTCCTTTTTTGAAGCCGGTTAAATAGTCGTAAGATGCTCTCACTAAATCACAAAACTTCTTTATTATTTTCTTGTTGTAAAACTGGCTTATTTTTTATAATTATTTCTTGTCGAATATAATATTTTTTCAAATAAATAACTAACCTGCAATAATTAGAGAATTTATCAATACTTGTTATATAAATCTAAACTGAAATAACTTAAGTTTTGTCTAAACTCATACTTGTACAGCTTCCCCGAATAAATGGTCAAAAGCGGTAAAGGCAAATTTATTGCATAGTTGCATACGATAGCTCGTTCATCTTTTTTTGTTAAAAGAATCAGGAACTATCCATTGTTTCAAGCAATAATAGAAAACTGTGAAAAATTACACTCTCGTTGGAAATTTAAGCTGAAATAGAAAATTTTGAAAACATTGAATATTTTAGGTTGTTTCGAACATCCTATACTTTAAAGTTTTATTTTGTAAAATATTTAATTTACTCTTCTATTTTCTCACATTCTAACACACATATCTAAAAAATTACCTACTTTTTTTACCTAGTTCGATCTATTTTAAATTGTAACTAAAGCAATTACGGTGAAGGAAAACTTCGTAAGGGAACCTGAGAGAGGTCTGAAAGAACCGACTTTAGTTTACGAAAGACATGTGAAGTCCAAACCGCACTTAGCCAGTGTGGTGTACTATGGCCTAATTCCCCTCTTATTGAAGGGAGACTTGTGCACAGCAGTGAGACGTTAAAAACATACATATATACTGAAGTACATAAAAATGATGATGATGATGTCCTTTCGACCGATTCCGGCCACGGCAGTCAATCTCATTGAGACTAGTGTATACGCAGACACAAGTGCACTCTCTATTCTTTATCACTCTCATACTCCGACGCGGTGGGACGTCTGCTCGACACGACCAGTGAGATTTAATGACGGAACTGACGGTTTTACGTGCTTTCCGAGGCACGGGGGTGAAACACCGCCAACTTCCTAACTCCGGGCTGTTACTGAGGCTTACGAAACAGAAAGACTCAATTTTAACTAAACTTGGCTCGACCCGGGACTCACACCCAGGACCTCCTGGTATGCGACCGTATATGCCAGCCACTACACCACCGAGGCAGTTAGAAATAAGTTACCAAGAAAAATACTTAGTCTCTCCCGTGACCATGATTGCTGTAAAGCATTCGAAACGTCGGGAACTAAAAATCATAATAAATCCGCGACAAAATCCGAAAAGATAGTTTCATTTATAATTACCAAGAAAAAGCTAAAATTTTGAACATACACTTTACCTCGTACGAAACATCAAAACGCGGAACCCACTCAACAATAACCTTACATTTTCATTATAACATTAGATTAAAACAGTTTTCCTTTGTACTACTCACCTCTACTAAACTCTAGTAATCCGCTTGGAAAATATTCTGCGTTAATGGATGAAACCATCCAAGCAAAAGAGCCAATTAGCCTTATCGTCTATTAAATATAGTATTATATATTATTATATAGCATTAACTAGCTTAGCATTTTCAAGTATAGCTTTTGTTATTTAATAAAATGTAGGTATGGAATGGCTTAAAGCTTTAAAGGTGTAAGTTAAACTCTAGCAGATTGAAATAAATTAAGAAAACCTTGAATTCCTTAATGAAAAATCTGTTTTTTTTTTAAGTCTTAAAATATTTTTATTTTCTTATTATTACATTTATATCGGAAAATTATGGTTTTTCCATGTCAAATAACATCTGTAGCTAAGCTTATTGTTATAATTTAACTTCTTCCGGTCAACTCATAGACATTTACTCGTATATATACAAAAATCTGGATCGAATCTGTATCGTATGTCTGTCTATCTGCCCTCGTCATAAAAAAAATTAGATTTTTTAGTAGATATAGTAGATAGCTTGACAACATATACCTAGAATACCTTTTACAGCAGAGAAAATATTATTTCTAATAAATGAAACTAACCGTTAAAATCGAAAGTTATCGAAAAAAGGGCGAAATAAATATTGAGTCCTATGTTAAGAATGTCAAGTTAAGCATCACTACATATTATAAAAATAAGACCTCCGCCGTGTTTGTCTGTCGGTCTGTTCGCGATAAACTTAAAAACTAATTTACCGATTTTGATGCTATTTTCACCAATAGATAGAGTCGTTCTCGATGAAGGTTTAAGTATATAACTAGCGGAACCCGCGGTTTCGTTCATGCTAAATAAAGATATTCTTTGAAATAAGCCACCAGATACCCTAACAAAATATTAATTAAGCACATAATCCATCAAGAGCTTTAAGATAATAAAATATTACTAGAATTATGAATTTTTCATCCTACACGAATAAGTATCACAGAGGAAAGCCCTTATAACTAATTCATTTTTAGCTATAGATTCTTTGGAGGGTCTGCCTTCGGCCCTATAATTAACGACTCAGCGTGTTCATTATAAGGACGAATTTAAAACTAATTCCTCTACAAGGGAGTGAAACAATTTACTCTTATCTGAGATTAAAGTGAAGAGATCGTGATTTGATACATAATTTATTACCTAGCTTTCATGGGGATTCATCTTGGATGGGTTGAGCTGAATTAAAATATTACTATATTTAAACGCGGCGTCGCTCGTTTTATTAATGTATTGTTGTCCTAAAGTTTGAAATTGATCTTAAAATTTTTTTATATTATGTATGTAATTAAAATTTATATGTGTAGTATATCAACTATCTAGTATCCGTAATACAAGCCTCGTAGCTTACCACGGAACTAGATGGCGCTGTTGTAAAAAATGCCCCAACATATTTATTTATTTAAAGTCTTATTGTAGTAATCGTGGTTATAGCCTTCCTCAATAAATAGGTTTAAAATATTATTTTTTTCAATCGAGCTGGTATTTTCTGAAATACCCATGAAATAAACAAATAAATTAACAAGTAACTACGAGGATGTGATATTAGGTAGGTAGGTGGTTTAGAAGACATCAGCTAAGAAGGATTTTACGATAGGCCCAAATTTAAAGGGGGTTTAAAGGAAATTGTAAGTTTATATGACAGAGTTTTTGCTCCATACGAGTATGAGTTATCACTACATAGTATAAAACAAAGTCGCCTTTTCTGTCCCTATATCCCTATATCCCTATGTGCGCTTAAATCTTTAAAACGACGCAACGGATTTTGATGCGGTTTTTTTTAATAGATAGAGTGATTCAAGAGGAAGGTTTATATGCATGACTAGCAGATCCCGCGGCTTTACCTGTTCCAAATCTAGGGAAGAGCCCGAGCGAAGCGAGGGCGAGTCGCTAGTTCTAATTAAACTAAACTCAATAATATACATACACATACTTACATAGCTTTATTAAGAAGATGTTTTAAATAGCTATTTATTCTAAAAATTAAGTTTATAGGTTTTAAATTTATATAAGCGACTTAAGTAATATGTTAAATAACAACTAAGGTCTGAAGAAATACATCAAAACTAAAGAAAAAATTAAAGATTCACGTTCTAACATTCATAGTAGCAATTATTAATTTACCCAAAAGCTTTAAAATAAGCATATATCGCAACCATCCTTTCATAGATAAAGCTTTGTTGACAAAAGCACATGACTGTGTCATTCAAAAGGGTGTAATTACAAGTCTCTTTGAAATTAGTCACTGCATGTATTCGTTTTGGAACGTCAGATGCAAGGACATAGTTACTTTTCAAAGGACTTTGATTTTACAATATATGAAAGTTATAACAATGTCAAAAATTCTGTAATGAGCAAATGTGCATAATGCTTGGCATTTGAAGGAAAGGCATAGTGCAAGGAAAATCTCGAATAACTACATTTATTTTAATAGTAGTGTATATTAAAAACAATCGAGTTACGTAGAGATTTGCCTCTATACTCCCCTAACGCTCCTTAAACCATGAGTGTCGGGTAATGGTGCTCAAACAAATTGGAAAAGAGAATAGAAAAAAACTAAGTTTTTCGGCAATATATGTCATATTGTTATGATCAACACATTTTTGTGTTGTTAAAATTAATGTAAAAAAGGAACAATTTTATACATATTTTTCTTAAATAAATAATAATATCTCTTAAACAATAATAGTTTAGCAATTTTATCGTATAATTTGGTAGAAATTAGCGTAAACCGCTTTAAGAACTGGGTTTTAGAATTCACAAAGTGTTCAAAGTAGTAATGGATTTTTCCCTTTCCACTTCTGGCCGTCTTCCACTTCCAACTTCCGTGTATGTATGAATTAACCCATATTTACACGATGGGGGCCACCATGCGAGCAAAGTGCAGGTTGGCGGACTTCACATGCCTTTCAAAAACTTGCCAAGTGCTCAAACATACAGATTTTCTCACGATATTTTCTTTCACCGTAAGACAAGTGGACATACAAATCAAATCAAATTATTTTATTCCGCATAAAAATTGTTACAATTTCTTACTGAACGTCATGAGTCTACCACCAGTTCGGAAAGACGAAACCTCTGACCTGAGAAGAACTGGCGAAAGAAACTCAGTGGGACTAATATTATTTTTTTATCTTAATCTCACTCTTTTTTAAATTAAATTGTAAATTAACAATAATTCTTTATATTGAAATAGCCTGGCGAGGATCACATCAAGGCGTACTGTCTTCTAAAAAAATTTATAATAGCCTTTAGTACAAAAACGTTCCTTCGCTATTTTTTTAAATTTTGCAATAGAGCATATATATTGGTATTTTGGAAATGATATGTACCTACATGAAAATACCAGAGATGTGGGCTAGAACTGCTTTACAGTTACAAACACAACCAAGATCGCAGGAATAAAACTTTAAAATGAATATTAAAAATTAGTTTAATGTTAATAATTACAATTCTTATGGTTCAAGGGAAGATATCAATTTAGTTTCACTTCGCCTTCGATGAATAGGTTAACGCTTGCCAAGTATAAAAGCTGTTAAAAGCGTTTTTGGCGAACGTTTTTGTGAAGTCGATTTGTATTAGACCTTATTATCAAAATTATCATTTTTAAATATTTCAGAGAAAATTAATTGTTAATTGTTATTTGAAATAACAATAGATAGGAATTTTGTCTTTGTTTTCTTACATTTTTAGTATAGTCGAATTGCGAACATTAGTATTATTAATACATAATACAATAACAACTCTAACGACAAATTGTAACAAAATCAATCGTTCCAGTAATAAGTTTCAATGAATCAAAATATTTCACATATTGGAGACACCCAATACCCATCAACTACTTATCAATCAATGAACAAACAGTCATCGGTACATGATTATTTGACAAAGCGATTGTAAGATATAAGGGGTCGATAACTAATGAAATATATACAGCAATATCCACTTTAATCACTTCTAATAAGGTCTATAATTGAATAGTTATATGTAATAGAGCTTTAGTAGCTAAAAGAGCAAGGGAAATACGTCATTAATAGACTACAATATCAGGAAGGGGATCAAAAACAAGATAGCTGTTCTGATAAATGGAAAATAGAATTGTATTTCACTCCCCAAAGAATGCTATCATAAAAATAAACTAAATATGTTAATAAGCAACTGTGGGTATAAAAATTACTTTTAATTACATACAGAATATCAAGATAGCAAAGTGTTATAATAATCTAGTAATTAATTAATTCAGCCGGAAGTTGTTTGTTAAACGAGAATTTCACATCATTTTGGTAGAATGTTAAGTAGTCTTTATGTAATATAGAAAAAACTGTTTTTTGGAAGAATAATTTGTATTGTCACGGGTTCGATTCTCGTAATAATTAAATATTGCGTGAACATACTTAACTACTAGTATCTTTCTATGCTTCCGTCAATTTTTTATCAACACAGTAACGGACAATCTCTATTGTATTGTATGGTATCACGAAGTTTAGTTATAGTAAGAGCTTATTAAATGCCAATAGTAGCCACTTTAAACATAAAAAATGTTATGAAAGGAGGTCCTAATAAAATCAAAATATTTCATTTCTAGTATTACATTACAATGTACAAACAACTTCTTAAAAATAATAATGCATGTACAGTTACATTTAGCCTACATGATCCCACAGCTAGGCAAAGGCCTACCCTTTACGTTTATAAGTTTTGTGGTCTTGCAGAAGAATAGACGAATTTGTCCTATCATTTTGCCACCTAGTTCATCGGTCACGTTTCGATATAACTTCCCTGTGTAAGAGTACCACTTTGTAGTAACTTTAGACCATAGTTCTGCAGGCATACAGTTCTGGTAATCCCATCCTCATAATCCACGTAATTTATATTTATAATATGTATGTATTTAAACTTATATAATATGTAGTATATCAACTATCTGGTATCCGTAACACAAGCTTCGTAACTTACCACGGAACTAGATAGCGCTGTGTGAAATAATGTCCCAACATATATAATAAATAACTCAAGAATTAAGATATCGATAAGCAACAATCTTTAAACTTCAAACGAAAAATCGATATTCATTACTGAGTGAATATAAAGTTTTTACGCTTTTTGTGCATGATTAAGCCGCAATTTTCACACTTGCCTCAGTTAAGCCAAACTTTCGCATATAAAGCATCCCATTAACCGCGGCCTGTTTGATGTTCAAAATTTCGCTTTAATTTTGTGCGAGGTATTAAAACTTAGACGATGTATCCAAAATATTTTGAATTTTATAATCAGGATTAAGGGAAATACATTGTTGCTTGCATTTTCCTAACTTTATTCTTAATTTTAGCTCGTTTTTGATGAATAGCCAAGGCAATAACAAATTCTTCTTTGAAGCTGAAGAGCTTTAAAGCTGAAGAAGCTGATTTGAAGAGTTTGTTTGTTTGTTTGGTTGAACGCGCTAATCTCAGGAACTACAGGTCTGAATTGAAAAATTCTTTTTGTGTTGGATAGTCCGTTTATCGAGGAAGGCTATAGGCTATATAACATCACACTACAAGCAATAGAAGCGGAGCATCAATGAAAAATGTTGCAAAAACGGCAGAAAAATATTTTGTTTGATTTTCAGTCTTTAGAATCCGAATAGAGATCCGCGGGAAAGGCTACTAGTAAAATATAATTGAAATGGTAATTTTCTTCGATACAAAGGCCGACATAGTTTTTATAATTTTTGTCTGTCGGTCTGGAAACGCGTTATGAGAAAACTATTAGATAGATTTAGATTAAATTTGGTATGATAATAGCTGGTCATCTGGGTCAATATATAGAATACTTCTTACTGCGGGAAAATATGAGTACCTAAAAAGGAACTGGAGCGGAGTGAAGGTGAGTGAGCGATTCGGTTAAGTATATTTCCATTTAAAATATGAGCAATAAAAAATAAGCTGATTATATTATTTTTTCATTTACGATCATTTTCCTTTACAGTGATTAATATGAAATAAATTTTACGCCTATATTTATGAAATATAAACATCAAAAATTGTTCTAAAATATTGCCAAGCTATACAACATAATTAGAAGGTAAACATAAACCAATAAGCTCAAGGAAAATTTCTTAAATAAATATAAAATCAAATGGTGGAACTAATCATTCAATGTTAATTATCCACCTCAAGTTACTTATATTTTTAGGGTTCCGTAAAAAAAGAAACTCCTTTTGGATTTTGTCGCGGATTTATTTTGATTTTTGGTTCACGACGTTTCGAACGCTTTACACTTTACAGTTTACAGCAATATGGTCACGGGAGAGACGAAATATTAGTAAAGATTTTTATCAATAAACTTAGTTAAAGTATTAGGTCTTGTAAACTGAGAGAGTGAAGTAGCGCTATTTGTTACTAGTGTGTCCGAGTTTACTTAAAATAACACGCCTAAAGCAGCTTTTATAGTAATTAACTGGAACTTTTTTAAGTTCCAGGAAAAGGAAGCTTACCCTGTATTGTTAAGTAATGTTCTTGCCAGAAAGAAATCAAAACTTTTACGACTAGATTTTATAACTAGCGACTGTTATTGAAAAGAAACATTGAACGAAATTGAAAAATTATATTATAAATGAAACAAAAAAATTTTTAAGATTTTGTCATTTTATTCTGGTTTTTGGTCATGATTTTCATTTACAATGTCAAATAATCGTGTCGATCTAAGAAAGTATTATGTAAGAAAAACAGTTAGTTAAAAGGTGATTGAAGAAGTCGTTCGAGTACAAAATAAACTTAACTGAAACTTAACTAAAGCTTTTAACAAAAATCAAACTTCTTTATTAATGAAACTCAGAAACTTTACACTGACTTCAAAGTTTCTGAAAGTTAATTTACACCACACACATAAATTCTCTGTAATGTCACTTCTATTACCATCTTAAAAATTGAATTACCGCCCGCATCCTTAATTTCGTATGCATAAAGTAGTCGCGATAGGAAATGCTGCGAAATTTTTGATTTGGGTCCCCTTCGCCTAAGGGTTGGCATCTCATTTACGTTGGAATATACAAATAAAAAACTTATTTACGCCTTCAATTTAAATATAAAATATTAAAAAGTGGACATTTTAGATAAGTTGTTAGCTATAGTAATATTTTCAGCTTTTAAACTTTAACCACTGATATGGTAATTGATTTTTGAAGGTCTTGTACACATTTTCTCAATTCGTTGATCTCTGTATACTTTAATAAATAATAATGCTTTCGTAGATCCATGTCAAGTAAAGAAAAGTTAAACGTCGAGAATGTTATAATAAAATAATTCTATACGCTTTAAAAAATATTTCAATTTGATCTTCTAAGAAATTTTACTCTTACATTCAACTAAAATACGAATGAATAATATAACAATATACTCGTAGCTAAAGTCTGTTAAACAAAAACAAATAAAACCTTTTAGATATACGAACCTTAATATAATATTTAATCTGTGACAAGCTACAAACAGACAATAAATTCAATTTATGTTTATATAAATAGTAAGTATAATACATCTGTATTACATATATATCAAAATAAATATCTAGAAAACGATATCTGGAGCTTATCCAATTATAGATTTAATTTCGTAACTCAATTAGATGAGGCTGGATTGTTAGTAGTCAAGTTGAAATTAATATTGGCGCTGTATAACGATGAAATTAATATTACTATGAATAATATTAGTAGGTAAGTGTGTATTTACATATATTAGACTAGCGACTCACCCTCGCTTTGCTCTAGTTTGAACTTAGGGTCTAGGGACGTTTTAAGGGTTAACCATTTTTTAGGGATGGCAAAAATCTGTCCAGTGGTGTCTTTTAATGCTTCTAAACAGACAGACGAAAATTCTAAAAATTTTCCATTGGGCCCTGTATCGATAGTAATAACAATTTAAATAATATTTACAAAAAATACTCAGAATTTTGTAATTAACTCGCTTCGCCAGGTTCTCCTCGTAGTGAAGTCTCCCTTGTGCCCAGCGATGGGACGTTAAATAGGGTTTATGTACATCTAACGTGCCTACTTAACAAAAATAAAAGTCATTAGTACAATTTATATACAGTTTAATTAACACACGTTATTTATTTTTAAAACATCTTGCGGAAACCATACTTCATTTTTTCTTAAACTTCTGAAGTAACACTCAAACAGCGGGGTGACAAGTTTAATCTAAAGTTGGTGGGTCAAATAGGCCCCGGGCCGACTTTGAACGATTATAAGTTTGAAGTGTTATTTTTAATGAGTTTTTGGGGATTTTAATATTAATACTGTGGATTTGAGTGTCAAAAGTCTAGTAAATGGCATCAAGCACCCATTTTATTTCAACAACATAAAGTCAAGAAATATGGTTTAGGGTAATTTACATTAATATTTAAAATAACACTTTAAGAAGTTTCCAAATTATTGTTTTAAGATATTTATTTGAAAGATAAAATTTTGCACTTGCATGAAATTAATTATGTAGATAATTTATTCACGTCTAAATTACTTGTTAAGAGAAAATAAGTATACCTATTGTTTGCTTCGTCGTGTGTGCAAAGAACTAGAGAGGTTTAAATTTTCAGGCAATTGTTTTAAATACACTTTAACTGTTCTATAAAGGTTATATATAAAATGCATAGTGCAACACTTAAAGTGTAACAAACACTTTCAATAGCAAACTATGCCTTTATATATGCAAAGTAGCAATGCAAATATTCGACCAAAAAATTGGGCTTTGTAAAATTTTAATATTCGCGCCAACGAGATTGACTTGTGTAACACATGGCATATGGCTAGCGTACTTTCATCTAACATCGTATATCGACATTATTTTCTATGGAATAAAGACTATTTTTATTTGAAAGATTTATCATATAAAAACGATTCCCCAATGTCAGTAGATCAAAATATCTTTCGAGTGTATGTCATAGTTATATTCAAAATATGAAATCCCTTTTCAAGTGTTTGGGGATTATTAAATGTATTCCTATGTCGCAGATGTTTTACGAACTTCATACAGATCGGAGGGATCAGCATAATGGATTTTGGAGTGTCTATTTTACAATCAGTACCGGTAGGGTTGATGGTGCTTATTTGGTGTGTGTTGAACATAAAAATTATTATTAAAGTTATGGGTACCTACATAATAATTTTATTCATTTTATTACATAGTTATGTTTAGTTTTAAATAATTAAAACATATACATATAAAGATAATTCCAGAAAAGGTTCGAATAGAATTACTTAACAATATTCTAATATTTGATATCACTGTAACGTGTGATATGTTCTAAAATTTTATTATAAGTAAGTTCCAAGAACCGTAAAACCATATTACAGTATTCCCAAGAATCACAGATTTCGTAACACAGCGCTTATTTACATTTCAAAACAGCAGAAGGTCGAAACAAAGAAACTTTGCTCCACTTGGCTCACATAAGTAAAATAAGACACCAAATAATACGAAGATCCTGAAATAAAACCTCAAAGTGCCAACAAAGTCTCGCGTTCAGAAACAGATAAAACCGAAGAGTTGAAATGTTTAGTTGAAAACAAAGCAAAAGGTAGTAAAAGTTAAACGGCAGTTCATTTACAGCAAACTGGTGAATTAAAGACTGAGCACAAAAGGTTGTATAAAACGATTGTAGAACAATGGTTTCAAATAAGCATCATTGGGGCTACTTATCCCTTGGGCTGGCCGCATTTTATCGCTGAATTTGAAATAAAATGAGAAGTCCAGAAGCAATTAAACATAGAACGATATAATTGTATACGATAGTCATCATCGATCGGACATGGTATAGCAGTGGGGAAATTCTATAGTTGAGGGGTCGTTTATATTCGACCAAGCTATAAAGTCTGTTTTCGTCAGACTGTTCAAAATCGTGTCAAACAAAAAGTTTTACCCAATCAATAGCTCATCATCTTCTGTAAACATGAAACTTCATAAAAATGTATACAAGGAGTAAGGCAAAACACGACACCGACGATTCAGATATTAGATGTCAGTTTAATTTGGGATAAGCTCGAGGACTTCTACCAAAGTATAGTAAAGCCGGAAGTGCCGTCAGGGACAATTTATGACGGAAATTCTGACGACGTGTCTGATGCGGAGTTGAGTATGAATAAATTATTGTTTAGTTCTCACTTTGCTTTAATATTATTATAGAGTTTCGAATAACATATTTATTTTTGTACTAGTGACTTGCCCTTGCTGCGCTCGGGTTAGTCCCTAAATACTATTAAACTGAAAGGATTAGGTATTTTCCTGCAGAGAAAAGTATCCAGGAGTTTTCTCTTGATGCGATCAAAGACAGACAGTCAAGAATTTAAAAAAAATATAGATTCGGTCTCTCTCGGACTATTTCAATTAGATTTTCTAAAAAATATTCAATGTACAGACTTGACTAAGAATTTTATTTTATATACATATATATTGATTAGACGACTGTTGTGTTATTTATACACTTGGAGGTTGTTAAATCTCTTCCAGGAACCTAATATAGAATACCTATGTAGGTAAGGCAGATTTTAGGTTATGTAAAGTTGTTAAATAAGGGCGGATTTACATTGGCAATAATGTGATAGGAACGAGTAAGTTTTACAACAAACCCATTGAGATTTATGAAAGTTTCACATATTTTATAGTTCTTCATAAATTTTTAATACTCTTGAGTCAAGCGAGGTTTAAGTATCAAAACTTTGTTGAATATAAAGTCCGCTTAGTTTTAAAACTAAAGTAAGTAATTTGAAGCAATCGACGATTAATAACTTGTAAGTTGTAAGATTTCTTTACTTTTTTAGGATATACTCGTATAATTTATATTTTTAACTCATACACATTGTCAATGTTATATTTACCGCCAATGGGCATCGAACCCGTCATCTTAAGATGTAATCCCGTAACTCAAAAATCTAAGATTAATCTTTAGGTGCCTAATATTACAAAGCAAGTCGGTTAAAAATTAGCCTAAGTTACGCCTTATAACATTAGCTATCTGCAAGTGAAAGTCTCGTCAAAATCTGTCCAGCCGTTTAAGAGATTAGCCCAAACAAACATACAGACAGACAAAAATGTTGAAAATTAATTTTTTGATGCTAGTACCGTATATACTTTCATAATATGCATTTAGTGAAAAGCTGTCATTTAAATTTAAAAACAGACACTTCAATTTTATTTATAATACGTATAGATAGATTGTTTGATAGCTTTATAAAATACTTTGAAAAGAGTTTCTATTAAAACAAGATTGAAAGTAAAATTAACGAAGACAGGAAACCAGTGAACGAATATCAAAGTTGTACAATATTTTATGATTACCACGTTTCATATCTTAGCTTTTGATGTCGCTTTATATTTTGTTGCTGTGTGGGCTATTTGGATTATTTAGTGCGCTTCAACCATAAAATTAAAGTGCGCGCGATTTCATAAATGAGCTCTTTGAGGCAATGAGCTGAGGAAATTGTTATTAGGTTGCGTATAATAAAGCTAGATCTTTAGTTTTACAATGAAATAATCCTTTTATTATACGTATATTTTTTTCACTAGCATTTCCCGCGGTACCGCCCGCGTTCTAAACACCAAATTCTTTTTTATATACTGGGACTCAAATTCGCACCATATTTATCGAAATCGTAAACTTTCTTTATATATGTTATTTCTTATATAGAATACAATACTATAACCTCCTCCTCCTTGCGGAAGTCGGTTAAAAATATAATACTTCAATGCCTTTAACTTTTAAGCAAACTAACGACAATCTCTCTTAACTATAAGTTTATCATAATCAAGTCAAAGTTAGCAACTTCCGCTACGTAACTGCTTTATTCCGTCATTTTTCACCGAGTTAATAGTAAACTAGTTAGGTGGCCTTTGCGACCCCAGTTAGGTTAGCTCTTTGTAACATCTATCCAAATCGTATTACACGCCAAGGCGGCCAAGCCTCGGGGCGAAAGCCCTTTACTTTGGTATAAAACTTAAGAGCTTGCTTATTTATTTAAATGGTTTGTATATTTATAGCTCTTATGTGTTTTTAGCTTTCCTCTTTATTTTACGACTTCCGGTTAGGAAATTAAGAGACGTTAACTTTTTTATAATGAACTATCATTTCCCGCGACCTCGCACGCGTTCTAAAGACCAGAAACCAAATTCTTTCTGAGCCGCGTTGCATGATACTTCGCAGAACTAACGTGCGCCCTTCCCGATTTTGCAACATTTTTCATTGATGCTCCGCTCCTATTAGTCGTAGCGTAATATAATATTGCCTATAGCCTTCTTCGATAAACGGACTATCTAACACAAAATGAATTTTTCCAATCAGACCAGTAGTTCCTGGGAGTAGCGCTTTTAACCAAACAAACAAATAAACAAACAAAGTCTACAGCTTTATAATATTAGTGTAGATTGTCGAATCTTACTACAAGTGTGATTCTAAGTGTACTAAATCCGTATGACGGATATAATAACAATCTGTCTTAGTGTACTATGACGAGGACAGGATATTTGGCTTTAGACTGTGACCTACATTATACCAAGTAATAATGTCGTCATGACTGCTTTTCGCTATGGTTGCCAATCTCACTATGATTAATGAACTGCGAAGGAGAGACTGCTGGATACAAGTCAGCTATGGGTATAGCACTCTCTATTCCTTTCAATCTTAAAACCGGCGATTTAACACTATTAACTACGAGAAAAATCTGTAGGTATTTACAATCACTAACCAAATTAGACTCGAACCCGGGACCATTAGATCTGAACCAGTACATGCCAGCCTACTAGACTACTAATAAAAGGCATTTTAATATACTTGATAACAAATATTCACTCATCTATCTCATAACTTCTACCACACAATGTTTGTATCAACACTTGTAACGCTATTCTCATTATACCTTTGGTAAGTGCTTAGTGAATTTCCGTATGCTTAGCCCTTTGTGCGAAGGGCGTATTTCAGATTTCAGGTAATTAGTTCGCACTGCCGAATACGACCCTTAGACCAAATAAAATGCGATATATTTCATTACTATTTTTTTTATTCTTATTCTATTTAGGGACTTTTTAAGCATAATGCTAAAATGTTAGCCCCATCGTTCCCTAAATTCATTACTATTTATTTATTACTACTTTTGCCTGTTGTTCCGTCTGCGTATTTTTATTTGTTTGTATAACTTATCAGTTCTATATTTAATGAAACTTAATCGTTATACTTTGTAAAACTTATGAGTATTTAATTGGACGTTATAACTATTACATTACATATTAAACTATATTATATAGAAGGCGTGTCTTCAGCTCATGTCCACTACAGGCAGGCATTGTAAAACTCTTCTTATAATAATTTCTTAGGTTTACGCGAATTATTCATTATAAATGAAACTATCTTTTCTGATTTTGTCGCGGATTTATTTGGATTTTTGGTCCCCGACGTTTCGCATGCTTTACTCTTTTTATGTTGCAGATGTCTATAAGCACTGTCGGTAACTTACCATCAAATGGAATGGTTTGATCATTGTTTTACACAATATATCACCTGTAGATTTTTCAACCCAGTTCCATTGAAAAAATCCTATTCAGCTTTAGACGGATATAACCTCATCCACACAAAATTTCACTAAAATCGCTTGACCTTTACGACATAAAGAAGTAACACACAAAAACGTTAACATTTACAATATTACTGTGATAGGATTTAGTTAAATGGAATTAATTAAGAATAATTTGAGTTTGACTGTCAAAGGGCGACAGTAATTTACGTTTTATTGTTCCATACTCAGAGGACTCCAGCTTTATTACCTTATCCAAAGGTTGCCGTCCACTAATACATATAATTTAGAAATAATCCAATAAATTATTGAAATATTACCCTTTATACATATATAAAAACATTCGCATCTTGTAAAATATGCTGAATTATTATCACTACACAGTATAAACCAAGTCGCTTTCCGCTGTGTCCCTATGTATACTTAGATCTTAAAAACTACGCAACGGATTTTGATGCGGTTTTTTTAATAGATAGATAGAAGCGAGGGTGAGTCACTAGTTAAATTATAATGTATTTTTTTATCTTTGACAGATAAATTATCATTAAATTCACGTTATTTCTCTTTTGTCTCAAATCGTTGATTAATAAGTATGTAGACACCACGTAAGTGTAATAATTATGACTTTTGAAATGTCAAGCATTAAAAATGCCAGGAACAAAAAACAAACCAAATAATATCCAAAATAGAAATTCTATATAAAATTTCAACAATCTTTCCAAATTATTTTCATACTTTTTAGTTATACATACAATTAACTAAAAATGATTTATAACTAAATTCCAGACGTAATTTATATCAATTTCATATTCCAAAAAACACATATTTTTACGCAAATATCATGTAGTAATCAGAATACAGATATATCTAAAACAACATTACTAAGCATCTCTAGAGTCTAGACTGAGTTCCTGTATTAGTGGGTTTTGAGAATTCCAAATCGCGTCTTACGATCGGAATAGCAACGCTTGCTGAGATCTATGCGATTTACAGATAAACTTACGTTGCGACTAGATGTTCTGTACTGTTATTTAGCTTAGTTTGTGAATATAAATATATTCTTAGTAATCCTCTTTATTTATTTATATATAACAACACGTTTTTCTCAGTTTGTAGTGACCCTATTGCTGTGCCAGCGGTCGCGGGTTCGATTCCCGCTGGGGGCATTCATTTGTTGAGCACGAATGTTTATACTCCAGTCACGGGTGTTTATATTTATAATATGTTACATGTCTTTATAGTTATATATGTGTAGAGTATCAACTATCTGGTATCCGTGACACAAGCCTTGTAGCTTACCAAGGAACTAGAGGGCGCTGTGTGTAATAATGTCCCAACATATGTGGAAAAGGAATACTATATAAAAATTTCATATACACAAATTAGGTCATCAGAGTTTTCTTAAATGTTAGTATAATGCGTGTTACATTATTAAAATTTAAACTATATATAATAAGAACGGAGATAGGTTTTACGAACACTTATAGTTAAAAACTTACACTTATTTAAAGAAAATAACTTATTAAATATTCATTATATCATTCGCAACTTGCGAATGATATAAAGAACCATCTAAAAAACTATTACATGGAAAATTTACAGAATTTATTTGTGATTTATATCTATACAACTGTTATAAAGAGAAAAGATTTGTATTTTTGTATGTTTGTTTGTAATAGATAAACTAATAACTGCGGAACCGATTTAGATGGAATTTGGAAAAAAAGTTGGTCCCATTGTGAACGGTATAGAATCGTTTTTATTCCGGAACTCGGAAGTCATCCCTTAAGGAAGTGAACAGGATGATAAAAAATTGTATGGGGAAAATCATATCTCAAGTAAGGGACATTTATTATTTTAAACCTAGTGACAAAACCAAGCGAAACGAGGGTAAGTAGCTAGTTCTAGATAAGATTACTCTTTGTGTGTGCTATATAAAACATAGAGCACAAAAAGAATACCCCCGAGTGAAGCAACAGTAAACCACTAGTCTATACATATAAATAAAATTAACATGTCTGTTAGTACAATCAAAATAATAGCTTTTGATTAAATGCATATGACATATATATACATACACGGTACTTAAAAGTATAACACAATTTTGTTGCCTATCTTGAGACGCTTCCCAGCCAAAGAAGAGTAAGTATTTCGCTAGTAGTAAATAAATCTTCAGAATATAATACAAAATAACAGATATCGATCGTCCATTTTAATTTAGTTCTTCCTTTAAAATGATAATATCGAAGTCCGCAAACATCTCCATCGCCAAAATGACTTCTTTTGTTTAAGGCAGCTTCGAAACTTTTAACTTGTATTTTTCATTGTATAGTTTCTTTATTTACTTTACTGTTATTATTATTTTTCATAATTTCGGCTCGCATTGTCTTCCTGAAAACCTGTTGTCTTCGTAGGATTGCAAAGCTTTTGGTCCCGGAAACATATTAAAAATACAAGTATAAATTGGCAAAGACAATGCAGTTTAATGCCTTATTCTCCTCTGCTTGTGACCTTATTTATTGGATTAGTTAATAGCTATTATTATTAGGGACTTAATATGTCACATAAATATTTTCTTTTACCTACTATCTTCTATAGTAGGTACATATAGTAAAATTCTAACAAAATTTAATCTGTATATTTTTTTGTATTAAATCGTTTTGAAATTGTAATTCTTTCGATAGTAAACCGATTCTATAGTTTTTAGAATTTTTAGTCTGCCTGTGACCGCATAACGAGAAAACTACTATACAGATTTTGATGAAATATGGTAACTACAAATAAATAAATATGTTGGGACATTTTAACAACAGCGCCATCTAGTTCCGTGGTAAGCTACGAGGCTTGTATTACGGATAACCGATAGATATACTACACATATAAATTTGAAATAACTACATAATTTAAATATAAACACCCATGACTGGAGAACGAACGTTCGTACTCAACAAATGAATACCCCCAACGGGACTCGAACTCGCGAGACTACTAACTGACCCAAACGATAGCTGGTTATCCAGGTCAACTTAAAGTATACTTTTTACTGCGAGAAAATATCTCAACTCTAAGAAATGTGTACTAACGTACTCGTAAGTAAAGACGTACCCAACTGGACCTCTCTCCAGTTGAGTCAATAAATAGATAAATAACATATTTCCTTATTTTCCCAAAATTTTCTATATTGATTTTAGTTAAATTTTGACCTAGGACAATACTAGTATAGGTTCATAAAAGCTCAAATAATGTTAGGAGTACAATAGAGGGTATATTTTTCGAACACAATGGTCATAGAAATAAAACAAAATTCAATTGGTAAATCGAAATATAAAGCCATGTTGATTTTTTATTTGAATTAAATTTATTTACAAAATATGTTGAGTCGGCATGAGATTTTTAAGTGGTTTGAGTAAGCTATTTGAACTATTATAGTAGTACTAGCGACTCGCCCTCGCTTCGCTCGGGCTCTTCCCTAGATTTAGCACAGGTAAAGCCGCGGGATCTGCTAGTTATGCATATAAACCTTCCTCTTGAATCACTCTATCTATTAAAAAAACCGCATCAAAATCCGTTGCGTAGTTTTAAAGATTTAAGCGCACATAGGGATATAGGGATATAGGGACAGAAAAGGCGACTTTGTTTTATACTATGTAGTGATTAAGTATTCATAGAGGTATATATAATATGTAAGTTGTTCGTTTAACAATAGTTATACATAAAGTTGCAGTTTTTTAATATAATAAGTAATAACATACCATTATAATAATGTCGCACAGCTGGGAACTGGATTCCCTTCAATACGAAGGGGTTCTGGCCATAGTTAACTACGCTGGCTAAATACGCATTAGCGGACTTTACTTTTCTTTCGAAAACTTGTTAATTTCTCTCTATTTAAATTCTCTTCGATATGCAGACTTCCACACGATGTTTTACTTCACCTTAAGACGAGTGGTAATCATTTTGGAAATGATTCTTTTTTGAAGTACGTATATATACAAACTGTCATTATTTATTTTCATTCTTTATAATATACCACTCAGAAACATTGTTTTTAGCTTCTGCGTTACCCATTCTTTTATTCATGTCACATCCGAGTATCAACGTAACACCTACACAATGTAACACATACGTAACAATAAAAACAAAGTCTTCACAAACATAAAGCTCTCAGCATAATTCCATTCAGAACTTAGAAAGCTTTAAAATATACTGGTTGCTACGCCTAGTCCATGTATCGCTATCATGGCACGATTAAATAACGTGATAACTGTGAACAAGCTACGGGACTTAATGGGAAATTTCATGCACCTATCTAATAAAATATAAACCCATTATGTTCACTTGGGCGTATAATAAAGTGTATTAAAGTTATAACTGAAGTGAAGTTTATAAGATCCCCTGCTTAATAAACTACTTTAAGTAGTATAAATGGGACTCTGTTTTAGACTTAAGTATAATATAAGTTATGTATTTAGAACTCGTCTTCGTGATACATACTGTTAATAATTTTAATTATTTTTCTACGAATTAACGCAATATATTACGTTTTTAAAGATAAATTTATAGTGAACACATGGCCTTAAATTAATATATCCAACAGACTGTCTCTACTTACAGTCGCAAGTTCGCTTCTCGTACGAACTTACAAACAAATTTTTTTAGAAATAACAGTACTTTACAGAATGTATAAAAACTCAAATGAAAAATACACATATTATGTCTTATTTTATAAACATTATACATATTGTTACAATTAGTTGATTTATATAATTACTAGCCTTTCCCGCGGCTTCGCTCACGTTTGAAAGGCTGAAAATCAAAGGAAATAATTTACTCCCATTTTTGCAACATTTTTCTTATTACTTTATATATCAAATCAAATCAAAATATTTTATTCAGCATAAAAATTGTTACAATTTCTTACAGAACGTCATGAGTCTACCACCACTTCGGAAAGAAGAAACCTCTGACCTGAGAAGAACTGGCGAAAGAAACTCAGCGGGAGTAATTTTTTTTTATCGTATTCTCACTCTTTTTTTTTAAATTAAATTGTAGATTAACAATAATTCTATATGTTGAAATAGCCTGGCGGCGATCACATCATTCCCAAGGCGTACTGTCTTCTAAAAAGTCGTTAATCGAATAATAGCCTTTAGTACACAAACGTTCCTTCACAATTTTTTTTAAATTTGGCAATAGAAGCTTTTTGAACGTTTTCTGGGATCCTGTTGTACACGTATTGGGAAGCAACAGTCAATATTTTTATTTCTTTAAACTTTTCTCTTAATGATACTCTAGGTCCTAAACTATATATGGCACGAATAGCTCTTTTCTGCAGGACAAAAATGGTATTAACGGTAGCTGCATTACCCCATAATAGGATTCCATACGACATAATACTATGAAAATAACTAAAATATACTACGCGAGCTGTATCTACGTCTGTAATAAGTCTAATTTTTTTTACCGCAAACGCTGCAGAGCTGAGTCTTTTCGCTAGCCCCTCAATATAGCCTACAGTATTCTTCAATAAACGGACCACCCAACATAAAAATAATTTTTCAATTCGGACCAGTAGTTTCCGAGATTAGCGCGTTCAACCAAACAAACAAACAAACTCTTCAGCTTTATAATATTAGTATAGATTACAATTACAATAGATACCTAAACCATCTGTAGCTTTAAAAAAACACTTTGTTATATTTCAGCGAATATTTGTCATATTTAAAATTCCACTGGCAACTTTTATTTTTGGTTCCCTACGTTTAGATTGAAAAGAACGTCGTAAATGAAAAAATCAAGAATAAATTGACGAGCCTATCATTGTTTAACTTTGATCTTTAACGGGACATCCAAAAAATGTAGTTTATAATCCGCGTGGGCTTAAGCAATGCGGCGAATTTCTGATTTAGCTGATAAAAAATTACGTGGGCGTTTAAACTTAAAGCACGCAGTCTGTAAAATAAGCTTTACGTCGGATACTTGATTTCGTAAAGTCGATTGTAGACACTTGTCGGATAGTAAAAAACACATCCAGTGTAGGGTAATAAAGCGTTTATATGGAAGGAGGGCAAATTGTAATTTTGTTTAACGGCCGGTCCAAGGCATTTCTTATTACCTAATAAACATTTTATAAACAATGAATTAGTTGTTTCTGATCTAGGTCAAGTTACAGATATACTAAAAGGTACAAACTTAGTGTAGTTTAGAATATTTGGATAGAGCCTAGATTTGCCTATAGAAAAGAATAAAGGAAGAATATTTCCTTAAAATCCATAGAATTAATAATATTCCAATGAAAATTGAAACCTAAAAGTTTACAGTTATTATTATTACTCATATATATCTAAGATAAAATTGTCATCATCATCATCAGCCCCTTTTTAACGTCCCACTGCTGGGCACGGGCCTCCCTCAGTACGAGGGGGATCAGGCCATAGTCCACCGCGCTGGCCTAGTGCGTGTTGGCGCACTTCACATGTCTCTCGAAAACTTGCTACGTTTTCTTAGACATGCAAGTTTCCTCACGATGTTTCCCTTCCTTCACCGTAAATCAGGATAGAAATGATTCTGTTTTCCTTCACCGTAAGAAAGGTGGTAATCATGATAGAAATTATTAGCACATGAAAATATCAGAGGTGCGAGACCCGGATTTGAACCCGCATCACTCGGTTATCCAAGCGAGGGCGCCACCGCTGGGCTACCACTGTTTATGTATTTATTGTATATTATCTTAATATTGATGGAAGCAAGTATATGATTGACACAAATTAGT
Organism: Boloria selene; assembly: GCA_905231865.2. NCBI lineage: Eukaryota > Metazoa > Arthropoda > Insecta > Lepidoptera > Nymphalidae > Boloria > Boloria selene. Next base: position 6,663,355 of record HG993156.1, read on the forward strand.
GTTTGCTAAATAATGCATCATACATAGGTGTCGCTCGTCGGCGTGACCACAGTGTAATGTAGAGGCCCCAACCACAAGCTGGCCACTCTCCCCACTGAGATGAGAGCGGTTTGCGGTACTAATGGCAAAACGTCTTATGGCTATAAATATAAGCTTAGGTGTTGTCATGTATTAAAATGATAAATACTATGGTGACTTTAATAAAAAATTTAAATATTATCACCTTGAGATGTCTTTAACCCAAGTCATCAAGTAGTAGTCATTAAGAATTCAAGACGTTGGTAACTAAAAGTTTAAAAACACGAAAAAATAGTAATAATTATTAATAAAATAGCATTAACTAATTTTTCTATAAATGAATTAGCAAATCGAATTAATCCATTTCACTTTTTATGGGACCCTAAAAACGTTATTATAAATCAAATAAATCGTAAACGCCGTAGTAAATCATTTTAATTATAATAATACTTATAAATCAGACTAAATAAAAAAAAAACATTTATTTTATGAAAAGATATAACGACTAATAACACAAAGGACAACAAATCATATAAGTACTGCATATTAATATTAGGTACACATATAAATACTTATATAAAATAAAAAATAATCCTATCTAAACAAGTGATACTCGAATTTACGGATCCACCTGCCGAAAATAATTAAAATCCCCACATAATTTAAAACGTAACAATTTCAATCAACATGAGTATTGAATAAATTTCATGGCTACCAAAAATCTTAGATCTAATGGCAACAATGGAGATTAGGGATATAAAAACTGTAGAATCTAATCAAAACCGGCATTAGCTCCACGCCTCCGACATCTAGAACGCGTTAAGTCCCGCCTACGTGAAGTGTAACGGTCCATGTCAGAAGCTATAACGAATTATTTTATAAATAAACATATTTTGTTTAATTGAAAATTATGAAATGTATGACATTAAGGATATGACCATATTTCTTACAGTAGAAGAGAATGTTGTGAGTAATAAATAAATAATATTATACGAATAAATACGTATTTCTGTCGCTGTAATTCTATGATTATATGTACTTAATATTCAATTCAAACGAGCTCTGAAAAGCTCTTGAATGTTTCGAAAATGGTAAGAATAATAAACAATAATTTTAAAATATTGTTTTTTAATATTGAAATAATAATAATTACTACAATAAAAAACTTATACAGTAGTTTAATAAATTATATATTAAGTATATCCTTTAAATATTTAATACACTTTGGTTATATTTTAACACATTTTATCGATCCGCCAAATCCTATGACTTATATCAATATTTGTGATCACTGTACCATAAAATATGGTCGAAAACTGTAACCGATGGTAATTACAAGCAAGACATGTGAACCCATTATAAATAGATTAGGGTAGAGAAGCTTATTAACAGAAAAGATGATTTTAAGAGATAAATACTATAATCGCTATTAAACGCAGATGGAATGTTTTCTTGTTCCTTACTAAAGTTTTGGGCAAAACATCACTTGTAGAAGGCCTTTCAATGTAAGAAGAATGCTAAATTAACACAGTTGTCGAAGACTAGTTAGTTATATTCTCTCAGATGAATGACAAAACGTTTGTCTCAGTTTGTAGTGTGTGGTACATGTTATAATACCATTGGTTGCGGAGTCGATTCCCGCTTGGGGCTTTCATTTATGTGATGAATGCGAATGTTTGTACTTCAGTCATGGGTTTCAGTCATTTATAATATGTACATAACATATGTATGTAAGGATATGTGTAGCTTACAATGGAACTAGGTGTACTGTGTATTAATGTCCCAACATACTCGTATTTATTATTAATATTTAAACACTCAGAGGCAGTGTAAAATACATATATTTTTACGCATTTATAATAATATGTACAGCGACATCTTTACTATGATAATCCTCCTAAAAATAGCCTCTAGGCAATAAAACTGATTTTAAAGTCACTATAATATCTTCTTATTAAAAAAGTAATTATCTCAATGTATAAAATCTACTGGCAACATTGGTGAGATTCTTGATGAGGAGATAATTTTATTTCTAGCTTGTCCTCATGCATCTTAGTATGTCTAATCTATTTCATCTATTGGGCATCTTGACACTGATCAGATAGGCAGTAGAAACTTTCCTTCCTTTTGTAAAAAACACTTATAAGCTGTTCTACATTCACTTGACAAGCAAATTCACGTGGTTGTGTTTGGTTTATTATTTTCATATAGGCAAATAATTTATATCTTAATATATCATCATCAAAATATCAATATGTTAATCCATTTAAGCTATTATGGTACAAAAATAGTTTTTGACAATATTCATTTTCATTCAAATTATTTAATAGATTCAAGACTGTTACGCGATATAAATTCACAAGTTTATTTATTAATAGCGATTTACCTACACTTAAAGCTTCACTCGGGTACGTACGGTAGGTTTTTTTCGTAATCCTGACTCTTTTTTTAATATAAAAAGCAAGCATTACTCCTTATTTTTGCCAGTGAAGTGCTGTCGAATTCGGTCCATCCGTTTCGAAGATTAGCCGTTACAAAGTAATAACAGACAGACAAAAAAATAAAAAAAATATATCATACCATAATTATATGCTTTTATATGTATTAAGTAAAACGTTATTTTGACATTATAAACAGACACTTCAATTTTATTTGTAAATATATAAATTATTTAGTTTTATACCCCTTAAGATTTATAGGGTATTAAGATTTGACACAGTCATGCCAAATTATTCAATTGTTTTTTTTTCACAGCTAATAATATCATGTTTTCATTAGCAAAAGCGTATTTGGCTTTAATACAGACTAGCTTTTCCCGCGGCTTCGCGCGCGTTCTAAAAGCTGGAAACCAAATACCTCCCGTTTTTGAAACATTTTTCAATGATGCTCTGCTCCTATTGGTCGTAGCGTGATGTAATATAGTCTATAGCCTTCCTCGATAAACGGACTATCCAACACAAAAAAAATTGTCGATTCCTACCAGTACTTTCTTATTTTATTAAGTACAACAAATTACCTATTAATCAGCAACAGAATGTTAACATTCTAACTTATAAAATTTACAAAGAAAATATTTAACTAAAAAAAGCCATTACCAACGTGATACAATTGAATAAAATTGTCTGACAAGATGATTATTAGCTAGCCATACACGCACAGATCTGCCCGACGGATCTGTCTGAAAGACGTGCCTGGCGGACAGATCCGTGCATGTATAGTGAGAACGGACACGGATTTGCACGCCGGGTGCCTGCCCGCTGCCCGTGGTCAAATCGAGCGGATCGGGCACGGGGCGGGTAGATCCGAGCTCACAACTGTGCGTGTGTGCGTAGCGACGGATGTACCCGCCAGATTTGACGTCAGTCGCGCACTAACACTCGAAGTAATATACATGAGTTTGATCACAGAAATGGCGTTTAGTGAAAATAAATAATTTTGGACAAGTTTTATAGAGCTTTATAAGTCTATGCCTTGTTTGTGGAAAATGAAAGATAAGCAATTGTATCTTAATAAAGATTTAAAGGCACAAGCATACGAAAAATTGGTCGAAAAATGCAACGCCACATATTATTGCTAATTTATGCTTTGAAATAGACATTTTTACAGACGACTTTGTCTTTGCTGGAATTACGATCTGAACTGCTGCCCGTACTCGTGTGTGGCGAATCATGGATCTGACTGTCGGACAGATCCGGCGGGCAGATCTGTGCGTGTATGGCTAGCTAATGCTGTAAAATAAATAAGTTTAAACATAGGTATAAATAAAATTGAAGTGTCTCTTTGTTACATCAAAATAACAGCTACATGTATATATATAAATAAGAAAAACACAATGTGACTGTCCGTTTGTTCCCGCTTATCTCTGAAACGGCTGGATTCGAATAACGATTTTTACAAAGACTTATTTATTTCACCCCTATTGTTAATATGAATTTAACTTGTAAAAAAAACAGATTAAGACAAAAAATAATATAGACCCGTTGAGTTTCTTTCGCCAGTTCTTCTCAATTTTATGAATATTATTTTGAATTTGAATTCATTTTGATGACACTTTCACTGGTAGATAGCTGATGTTATATTATATATAAGGATTTACGCTGTTCGGAAATCGAATAGAAAACCACCTAACTGCTCTTCAGTAGTTAATACTTATTAGCTTCTGTTAATACTTCATAGCTTTGGCTTACAAAAGTGCAAAATCAAACTATAGTAAGTAATAATATACTATAGTAGAATAATTAAATGAACAATGTATGGAAATGAAACGATTTATGCATTAATGATGTCTAGCGAAGTTCGTAGAATTAGCACAATGCGCCACAATATAAGTGCTAAAACTATTGAATATTATTGATTCACTTGGGTTTTCCAAACGAGCTCGTCACCACTGGACGCCTTGAATATCGTACATGCATATATATAAAATTTATTAAATTATGTATTTATATGTTACAATTCAAGTACCTACTTAGTTATTTTACATAAATAATGGCAATTGCTGGAAAAAACAAAAAAGCAATCACATACATCCTACAATGATAAAAACTCTAAGCATGCTATATTTTTGAATGCTTTACATTTTAAAATTCACGTCATATAGCGTTGTTATGATTAAAGTAGGTAAATACATTACTTATTTATTCTACAAGAACCTACAAGATACATCAAGTCTTATAGTTGAACATAGTAGTAACTCATGTGGTTACTACAATAACTTTAGCTGCATTCTGTAGCGGATCTACGTCATAAACATCATTGTTGGAATATGTTAACTTAGATACGGAGCGGTTTACGCGAGACGTTGACAGTTGTGGAAAATGTATGGAACATCCCGAATTGTTAGGAAAATTGTTTCACTATAGAACAAATAGTTAAACTAGGTATAAGTTGTACCCTAGTGTTATCAACTTCCTTGAATATGTTAATGTTGTTAAATCATCTTGTAAATGCTACCCTTTGTAGGATACAAGAAGATCGAAATTGATTTAAAATTTATATAAAAACACCCTCAAGCTCTTACAAAATAATAAATATACGTGTGAGTATATATTCGATAACAAAATATATATAAAATGCATAAATATATAACAAAATCATCAACAAATTTGATACGAAGACACACCGTTTATCATTCAACCAAGGTAAAGGGACTACAGTGATTACTCTTCGACAAACATAGTATTACAAAATGAGATATTAGTACTTAATATCAGCGCTATTTACCATTTCTATTAAGAGGAACCCAAAGAAATAAATATAATTACTTTCTTTTTACTTCGCAAAATATTAGTATTGCCATTAAAACGTTTAATTTTCACTCACAACCTCATCAATTGGCATACTATTGATCTGCCGAAATATCGGGACTCTCAAAAGTAAAAACAAGTGATAAACTTGTAAATATCCCGTTTCACATCAATATAATAGTTTTCGTGACCATAAGTTTAAATAATAAAAACTAGAAATATAACTCAAAAAATTGCTGTTACAATGTCGCATAAGCCCATCCAACATGTAGTTATGCATTTTTCACGGTAGCCGTCATATGGTCGTTATTTGTAAAACCACACAAACTCTAATTATTCCGACACCTATTTCTCACAATTTGTTTCTTTTGAAGAGGGATTGACCTCGAATGTCGGATCTACTTTGTAATTTAACTTATAAGGTTCATTTTTGTTTACATCTTACGTTTTAATATAAACAATGGGTATAAAATAATCGCGTCTAACTGCTTATGACAGTGACAGATCTGGCAAGTTATTCGATTTGAGGTCTAGTTTTTATAAGCTTTTTCATCATTAGTACTGATGATATTGTGTTTTTGGTATAATTTAATTTTTGGAATACTTAGAACTGGACAATGCAAGGTTATAAGTTTTTGTAATTTTAAAATAATGAGTTTCGTTTAACTCATTTATAATATTAAAGTCGGTACTTATTGTGATTAAAATACAGTGACTCACTCACACTTGAATTGGTTAAAGGTAAAGATTTCTAAGGCATGTGATAGTTTCCTACATCTTAGGGGTCGTTCATAAATCACGTGATGTTTTTAAACAACTTATTAGACCCCCCCCTCCCCCATGGTGACACGTGGTGAGGTTTAAGATTCCCCCCCCCCCCCCCCACTCAAAATCACGTGTATTTTTTACAAAGGACCTTAAAAATCTGAATATTATTTTTAAATAAAGGTTAACAGGTATAATCTAATATAATTTTGGTAAATTAAGCACCGTGATAAAAATGTAAGAAGAATAAATGACAAAATAATAATCGTGAAATTTTACTATTGTACCTGAAGCAAATACTGCCTACTGGCTCTCTCACTCATGCTCGCTATACTACTGCGGAGAAGGAAGTCTTAGAATAAAGCACTGTCATTCTACTCGACATACGACATACTCTACTCAGACGTCATGGCTATCGATAACCTTATTATTTCACACTTCTGTGTGGACTTCTGCAGCCTTTTTTAAAAGTAAATTTTTGCAAGATCTGTTGTCCTTCTTTGTCCATCAAGTTGGGTTCCATAAGAGTCATGCGGAAGTATGAGTCTAGCCTATGTGACTGGGAGTGACGCATAATATACTTACTGGTTACTGCTCGTTTTTCCGTAGTTTTTTTGTGCACTAGCACCTACAGAATCCTTACGACTCGACTAAAATACTAAAATCCTGCCTGAATTTTCTATTTTTCTTATTAACAAAATCAATGGGATTAGGTTGTTTATGTATGGTCTTTGTCTGTATGAATACCCTCTAGTTTCGGCCGACGGTCAATTAACTTTGAGCACTGGATACATCACCCGCTAAAGTTAAGTGAAAATAGTATTCACTTTTCTTAAACTTTCAGTGCTGATATTCACATATGTAAATATAGTAAAAGTTTTTGAGAATATCATTAAAAATGTATAATTCGTCCGTCTGTAACTTATAACTACTACTATAACAATGTAACGTTACTTATAGTTTATGTATGTCTTCATTTTTATACATGATAATGATGGAAGTATGTCAATACTTTTTATAAGCAATCCAAAGCAATTAAGACCAATCGGTTCATTATTACACTTCCATTCTTACTAATAGCGACGCTTCGTGTGTCCGGGGGAATGTTTGGCCCATCCTATTGGTCTCATCATCTGTTATGAAGAATTTATAATACACGATTTTTTATAGCATAGCATAGCTTTTAATAGTGCCATTTCTTGCAATAGTAGTTCCCGTACAGGTCTTTTCAGAGAAGTTTTGGAGGTGACTAGGCTTATTATTATAAAAGTTCGGCGATTGTCGCGGCGCGCGGGAGAATCCCAACGGTGAGTAAAAAAATCACGTGATAACTCACTACACCCCCCCTCCCTCCTGGTGATATTTCGTGATTTTTTCCGAACCCCCCCCCCCCCCCCCCCCAATCAAACATCCCGTGATTTATGGACGACCCCTTACATGTGGACCACGACAACCAGCTTTCATCATCCTTTCATAAAAATTTGTCCTGTGTAGTTATCCCGTGATGAGACGATCACAGACAAAAGAGAGACAAACAAAATCTCAAAACAAAATCTATAGATGCGGCTTTTGTATCGAAAAAAATGACTATTTTAAATTACATTTTCCAAAAATTCGAATACATACAGTAGGTAACCTACAGGTGAGAACTAGAGGAAATTTCTATATTGTCTTAGTTTATGCAATTTTGCAATTTGCAATTTTATTTTTCCCTTATAAATTAATAAATAGTAAATTCAAAAATTAATTATAAGAACATTTTGGCACGTTTCATTTTCATCCCATATTTGTTGTGAAACACAATGATCACTCGACTATCAGATTTAAATCAGTGCAATCGCTTTTCGGGAGGCAAATAATGCTTTATTGGTAAATAAGAAAAATCGATTTTTAATTAAAATCCCGAGACAAGTGCACGCGATTCAAACATCGCTGTGGTCGAACAAAATAAAATGCTGACTGAAATTCGCAATACCATGAAAATAGATGGGACTCTGAATAATTTCGTCGTTTTAAAAAGAATAAAATTCCGTCGAGTAGCATTGACCCTCGTAAAACTAAGGATTTACATTTCCACATTACCATATGGTACCTACTACTGTAATATTTCCAATGATGCCACAATTTTTAAGAATTCGAATATATGTATGTATATAGCTGTTTAAATTCATGACCATGTTATACGATGACAAGTTTAACTCAGTTTGACAGAGTTTGACCCTACTTGCTGTGGCAGCGGTCGCGGGTTTAGTCCTGCTGAGGTCATTCTTGTTTTTATTCCAGGCATGGGTGTTTATTTATTTATTTATTTATTTATTTATTTGGATTACCAACAGAAATTACAATAATTTTCATGACAATAATTTACATAAAAAATTACAAGTATAATTGTATTTCTTTTTATAGGTAATCACAGCATGCAATATTATTTTAAAAATTCAGGGATAAAAAGATTTAAAAGTTGATGTTATTTACATAATATTTGTAAATTGATATTAATAATTAAAAAAAATAGAATTATTTAACATTAATAGAGAGAGCAATATAATGTACTACTTAAGTTATAATTTATCTGTATAAATAAAATGATAGTCTTCTTTACAGCTACAAATGATACATACATATTACAAATTTATATTTGTAATATGTATGTATTTAAAATAATATATATCATATGTGTTGTGTATGATCTATCTAGTATCCGTGGAACTAGATAGTGAAAAAAAACAATGTAAGTCGTCTGTCCATGTTATTTTAGGATTAATTTTATTCACATTGAAAATATTATGACTACGCCGTAGTGTATTTTGTTTGAGTCCCAATAACTTTAAGCTCGAGCTGTGTGGTTAAATGATATATATCTCGGATTTTCGTATTCATGGCTAAAATGTTATTATTTTGCTCTAACTACTTTATACGTATATTATAGATCACAGTTATCTACCCATATTATAATAAAACTCTAACTGAGTCAAATCTGTAAATCAAATATTTCTATACATTTTCTATCGATAGGTACAGTCTTAATCGTTTCGAAAAATCTACTGGACGGATTTCGGTGAAACTTGGTATGTCGACATCTAGTTATCCATGACCAAATATAATAGGATACTTTTTAATGCAGGAAACTATCACATTTCTGAGAAATTTATACTAACCCTTAAAATGCATCTAGGGACGAAAACCTAGTGGAGCAAGGGTGAGTCGCTACTATCTCTTTCTTTTTTGGGGGCACGCTAATTCTTGAAGTAAAATGTCTTCTTTTTACAATTTTCACAATTTTTTTTCAATTTTGTTCAATTTTTTATTGCATTTTTCTTGATATTTTCAATATTTTCTTTTGAAGCCACTGCGTGCTCCACGTGCCCGTCCAAAAAATCTATGCTAAATTCTCTGATAATATGTATTTATAAATAAGAAGGCAAAGACAAAAGTTAACTATTTCTCGTCCGTTTGTCAACCGATCTTCTTTTTTTTTTTGTTTAACAATTATTGGCTCTAAAACATTTTACAAGTAAGTCTTATAATTTAAGACACTGTGCCATAAGCCATAAACTATAATGTGTTATTAAACAAAGCCATTAGGCACATTGCCTAATTGGTACTTACGATAACGCTTGCATAAGGGGCATTCTGATGAATGTCTTCTTTTATATTGAAATTGATTATTTTAATATCACGTATAGCTCAGTTTGTAATGATGCTTGCTGTGCCAGAGATCGCGAGTTCGAGTCCGACCGACGAATGCCTGTACTCCAGTTATGGGTGTTTTTATATTTAAAATATGTGTGTATTTAAAGTTATATATTATGTGTTATGTATCAATTATCTGGTATCCGTAACACAAGCCTCGTGGCATACTATTTAGTTCATATATACATTTTACATTTACTTTGTAAATAGCGATACGGGGTTTTTGTAGAATATAGTACTTAGATAGGACCTGATGTCATATTTTAATCTCATAAGCTACCTGTAGTATAAAGTTTACCCAAATGTGGTGTTGCCTGTATACCTGATATTATTAAGAATAAATGGCATTTACAGACATACGAGTGAATCTACTCTAGAGTATTAAAATTAAATTAATATTTATCTTAAACTATTAAATCATGTAATAATAAAAATATTCTAAGCGATGATTTAGTTATTTAAAACTTTAACAAATTACTAAAAACTACCACTACAACTTTATTATTTTAGTAAGAAAAAGTTTTAGACATTTGAATAATTGTAGTTCCGATTTCTATTTGCTCTAACATAATTGAACAGAATTAGGATATTCAGACCCAAAACTCTCTGGGATCTAAATATAACCTCAGAAGCGTTTACATATTAATTGATTTAATTCACCTATTAGCTCTGCCAGAACAGACGCAATTATTGAACATAAGTTAAAATAATTGATAAATGAATATTGCGTTAACTCGTACAAATTAGTTTAATTAATATAATTTAAAAAATGCTGACTTCAACCTTATTATTCATGACTCGGACTCAGCAGATACAAAAGTTGGTCCTCACAGGCGAATAGCATGTTACTCAACTACTATGACATAGTACAGTCCGATTAAATTTAAAATATATGTATTATGTCTAATGTCTTAAAATAATTAAATTCAAAGTTGTGAGTTAGATCTAAAACCCCTCTTTAAGTGACACGTTTGGCTCAATTTGTAGTGACCCTATTTTCTGCGCCAGCGGTCGCGGGTTCGAGTCCCGCTGGGGGCATTCGTTTGTTGAGCACGAATGTTTGAATTCAGTCATGGATGTTGATATTTATAATATGTATTTATTTATTTATTATTTTGATGTAATAATTAAATTTGTCAGTGAATCTCGTTTTATGGTACGTCTAATACTACGGGAGGTAGCGCTATAGTTGAACAAGTCATTTCATACCGGCTGAAAATCACAACACTAATAGTTTTCCCCTTACCTATAACAACTCCGAACGTCAGCTGCTCAGGTAGCGGTGGAGGTAAGAGAGGCAGCATGAGAAAGTCATTGGAAAAAAATCTGCTCCGATGAATTTTATACCGCGTAAAAATGAATTATATGATTGTTTCCATCACATTTTTGAAGAAAATCATCGTCAGCTGTATTGACGGTGGGGGGTTATATGTCAGTCGCGTACATGAACCTCATAGAAATTTTCACAAAAAAAGTCATTTTATACCTTATGAAATTTATACATCTTAATTTTTATACTTTTAAAATAACAAAGACAATTGTCAGCTGCATTTTTGATGGGGGTAAGACCGTCAGTCAGCGTGATAAACATTTCGCGAGATCAATGCATTTGAGAGTTGCATAGTCTCTTTGAAAAATAAACTGACGATCTTTACATCCACAAACAATTAGCTGACGACGACTTATGTTTCTTGAACAATCTAGTTATCTTACGCTTAGAAATCAATAAGTATAGCACATATTAATCTATAATCTAATGGCTCTCGCAAGTTTGTATGACAGTTTTTCATTTTTGGGGCTAAAGACTTTAAATTTCGCAGGGAGGTAGTTAATTGTTAGTAAAAATCCACTAAGAACTAATTTTGTGACAGGGCCGGCTTAAGGAGGTCTAAGGGCTCTCGCAAGTTTTTACGAAATTCTTTCATTTTTTGTGTTACAAATTTAAATTTTGGCAGGGAGTTAGTTTATAGTCAGCAGATAGCTTTTAAAATTATACAAATCAGACACTCTTCCATCACACAGTAAATATATTAAGAAAGTATAGCACAGCGAGCAATGAGGAGAGGACGGGAGACGTCCACATATTACTTATATGAAATAGAAAGCCGCGCGGCGCAGGAGTTACATATTAATTATGGGTTCTGAAATAGCTGGAGCAATTTTGAAGAAACTTTCAGTCAATCTACAGATCAACCCAGCGAGTGTTCGAATGAAGATTAGTAGCGAATAAGAAAATGAACGTGGAAGCCGCGGGTACTGCTAGTTTCTTATAAATAACACCGCATTATAATTATTTATTTTGTGTCGGTTTAAAACTATATTATAATACTAGCAATTCCTGTTGGAATCCACACTCCGCCCGCGTTCTAATTACTATTAAAAATAGGGATTGTTGGATGAAAATTTAGGGTTATGATTATTTATGGGTATAACATATTTGGTCTAAAAATAAAAAATAGCCTATCTAATCTCAGATCTACCAAATAAACACAAAAAAATTCGTAAAAATTGGTTAAGCCGTTTCGGCGGAGGTCAATAACAAACACTGTGGCATGAAATTTTTATATATTAGAATTTAGATGTTTTTTAACAAACGAGTATTAAGTATATCTCTCGCACATTTCCGATATTGATAGAGTCAGATAGGTCATTGTTAGGGGTGAGACCCACGCCTCTGTTGTTGTTTTGAAGTTGTAAAACTTACCTATACAAATAAATAAAATTGTTTATTAAGTCTATTTGTAATACCAAAATAAAAACTATTTACTAAATTCAAATGAAATTTTATAAGATTTTATATTTAACTAGCTGTCCCGTGCCCACTTCGTTGGGCAAAACGTTAATAATCCTTTTTAGTACAGAGTGTTTAAATAATTTAAATTATTTTATTAATATTAAAAATTAAATTACCTATACTAATATTAAAAAACTACTTTTTGTAACTTAACTATAAAAGTTAGACATATGTTGTCGTTGACTTTTTTGTAGGCATTTTCAAGCTCCACATCTTTTCTCTAGAACTCAAAAATATATCTTTCATAGTTAAAGCAGCGTTCGTAAGAAACGCTTTCATTCGACCGTTTTTTCTCCGATTCACTTTGCAAAACGGACATCACGTTAAAGCCTTTTTATTATTCGGTTTTTTATATAACCTATGACACTTAGCAATAATGTGGCTTTCTATTGGTGAAAGAATTTTTAAAATCGGTTCAGTAGATCCCGAGATTACCCCTTACAATTTAACAAATATACAAACACACAAACTTTACTTCTTTATAATATTAGTATAGATGAAATTAATGTGTACAATTTTATTTCTGTCTGCCACTCTGTTTTTTCGGCTAATCCCCAAAACAGCTGGACCAATTTTTACGGAATTTTCAATGTCCGATCATCTGCAGAATAGTTAAAATTCCTATACCTATATAGTTATCAGAACAATACGTAGTACATAGAGACGGACCCGAGCGAAGCTACGAGTAGAGTAAGAGAGAGTATTATGCACAAGAAATTATAAATAAAGTTATTATTATATAATTCTTGTAATCTTAAAAACTATCAATCTAAAAATGGCAACGCGCAAGCAGTCGCTGAGTCAATCGAGTGTGCATGTAACTACAGCGTTTGTGCGTAATTCCAAGCCTAAGATAACTAGAATGTTAAGGAAACATGAGTCGTCGCCAGCTGATTGTTTGTGGATGTAAAGATCGTGAGTTTATTTTCTAAAGAGACTATGCAACGCTCAAATGCATCGACCTCGCGAAATGTTTATCACGCTGACTGACGGTCTTTCCCCCATCAAAAATGCAGCTGACGATTGTCTTTGTTATTTTAAAAGTATAAAAATTAAGATGTATAAATTTCATAAGGTATAAAATTACTTTTTTTGTGAAAATTTCTATGAGGTTTATGCACGCGACTGACATATAACCCCCCACCGTCAATACAGCTGACGATGGTTTTCTTTAAAAATGTGATGGAAACTATCATATAATTCATTTTGGCTCGGTATAAAATTCATCGGAGCACTTTTTTTTTCAATGACTTCTTCATGCTGTCCCTCTTAGTTCCACCGCTGGTGCGGCGACTGACGCTCACTTTACTGATCTCTGACCTCTAAACAACTGTTTGAAATAAAATTCATTCGGGATGAAATTCCTAGAAAAAATACAGCGCTACCTCCCGTAGTAAATGTATGTCGGGGATAGTTTCCCGAAATCACTATAAGCAGAAAAATCGTTACGTCACTGTACCCAACATCTTTATGCATAACTAGCATTTCCCGCGGCTCCGTCAGCTCCCTAAAGATTGGTAACCAAATAAATAAATAAAAATTAATATTATTATAATGTGATATTATATAGCCTATATATAAATAGGCTACCTAACACTAAAATAATTTTTCTATTCGGACATTAGTTCCTGAGACTAGTGAGTTGAACAAACACACAAGGTATTTTTCACTAACTCTGATACATATGCGTAAATTAATTACAAAAAATTAAAAATTCTACCTTTTTTCACAAGGATGCCTTGCACTCAATTCAGATTCATTCTCTTAAAAACATCTAAATTAAGACATCTAAAACCCCTTCCTTCTCTCTTTCTCTTTCTCTACCCAAAGGTTGCCTAGAATAGATCGCTTCATAGCGATAAGGCCGCCTATTGTACTTCTTCTCTATGTATCTACTATGTAATGTTATATAATGGTGTGCAATAAAGAGTATTTGATTTGATTTGATTTAAAACCTTATTAAAGGCGTTTTCATATACAATTTTCTTATGCATATTCTTGGCTCGTGCCATACAGTTAACGAGTTGGAAAAGTGAACAAAACTTAAATCTAAAGTATATAACAGAAAGTTCCTGAAAAATACACCTCTCCTTGACCCAAATTTCACATCTTCGTCCTTCTTGTCGTTTCTTCTACATTGAATTTTTCTAGTACAGTATAATTACCTGAAACAAAAATAGGTTGTTGTATTCACAAAATTTTCAAACAATACCTATAAATTGTAAGCAATTTGTCATAAATCTTGCTATCAGTTGAAATAGGATCGTTTCTCATTATCCCTTGATTAAATCTTGGACCTAATGGATTCTAACCTTTCACAAATTTAATTTTCCTTTCGACCTTCGTTAGCCGCTTTACTGATGGCCGCTTGATATCAACCAATTACGCATATGTTGAGAAAATTACTCTTAAATTAAATAGAACTGTAACAGAATTATATATTTTAAAATCCGATTTCAGTTAGTATCACAATTTTATTATGTATGTGAAAATTTGTGCGAATGTTTGTTTGTTGACACACGTTTTTATTGGTTTAATTAAATTATGTGGTTTGATTTGAAATATTTAAGTTAGATAGGATTTTTTAAACCATGCATTAAACTAATGGCATTTTATATGTAAGTATCATTAAAATATAACTTCAAGCGTATTTTCGAAATAAAAAAACCAAACGTGTCGTCGACATAAAGGGTAACGGAAATGCTAGGTATTAAAACATAAAATACATAACATTTCCCAGCTGTCAAGCACAAAGATATCACACGAAGCCATGGGAAATGACTGATTTCTCAGCTTTTTAATATCATTTTATTTATTTATACACTTTATTTTACACCACATTAAAGAAATACAGGAAAACGAAGTACTACCTAAAACACAAAAGTTAAAAATGTGTAAAAAAAGCGGCCTTATCACTAATTAGCCATTTCATTAGCTCATTATAAAAATGAATGCCTTAGTGGGACTCGAATACGCGACTACTATAACTGAAAGTAGAGTAACTACAAACTGAACCTGAACTTACCCATGTCTAAAAAACAAAATATTTGCACCATATATTTAGGTAATCTCAGATTTTATAATATTTTATCTCCCGTCATTACCATATCACGCTCACATCGGAGATCTTTCCACAACGACCGGTAGAAGGGAGGTAAAAGCCTGCCTACATTCTATTTTCGTATTTTAAATTATCCTTTTAATCACGTAGCTGGTAACTTTATAACACGAAAATATTTATCAACAAAAAATAATAATACCGAAAATAGAGTATATTCGACTTTTATTTTTTCTATGCTAAGATTTATTTATATGCATGCATGGGCACAAAACAGAATAAGTTACCTTATATAGGTATTAAATATGAATATAGTATTTTAATTAACTGCCTTGGTGGTGCAGTGGCTAGCATGTACGTCATACTTCGAGAGGTCCTAGGTACGAGTCCTGTGTCGGAGTAACAGCCCGGAGTTGGGAAGCCCGGACTCCCACCGGAGTATGAGAGTGATAGGACTAGAGAGTGCACTTGTGTCTGCGCGTACACTTGTGGACAATAATATCTCCTGCGCAGTTGGCGTGTTTTAAGCGGTATTTACACGAGTCGATTTTCGCCGTGCGGCGAGTCGCTTCACAAATTGCCTCACCACGCCGCATCGCTAGCCCATTTACACAGGTTACTAAAATCGCATGCGGCTCGGTCATTTCCATCGAAAATGTTGAGCAGAATAGCCGTTTGTGCCGGTATTGAAATAATTAATTATTCAATTATTCAACACCTTCATGCGCCATGGGCGATCGCCTGCAACTGATCGTTTACACGGTCGATTTTAGTCACCAGTCGCATGGGGCCGATCGCCGCGCGGCCAAAGTCGGATGCTACCCAACTTTGGGGCTTGCGGCTTTAGTCACTTGCGACTTGCCGAATTGCCATTTAGATGGTCGATTTACGCCGCGCGGCAAAAATCGTGCGGCTTTAGTCACCCGTGTAAACTCCTCGTTAATGAGATTGGCCGCCATGGTTGAAATTGGTCGGAGAACATTATTATTATTAATATAGTGTTTTAGATATACTACAAGGTACTAAACTAAAGGTTGGCACTAACCAAATTTAAGGTTGTTGAATACATTTTGTATTTGTAGGTACTCTGTCTGTAAGAAGCATATGACACAAAGAAATTATTACGAAAACTTTCAGACCTGACATGACCTTTAGAACGTCTCTCCCGAGACCATGTCGATTGCTGGTGAATTCACATAATCTCCAGTAGGTATGCGGTATGCGTAAACGCATTTCCCAGCATACTAGAAACCAGCCAGAATGACTGCTTTATTTTTTAACATAATTAACCTATGAGTTAGGTAGTGGCGTTTATAACTGTGTGTACACATTAAAAATAAAAAAGTGCATGTGTACAAAGTACACATGTCAGAAGTAAAACTTCTTTGGAAAACTAATTTTTACATCTCGTCTATATTTATACTAAATAACCCCGTCTAAGCTCGTTGGAAAGGGAGATGGCGCGAAGATCGCACCCACGAGTTAGACAGAGTTAGAAATGTCACTGACTCGCGGTGGGCGAGATCTAACTAAGGCTAACTCATCCCCGTCTCTGAGCGTCTGGTACCATGGACTTATTTTTTCGTTTCATCGAGTTTGAAATCACAACGATTCTAAAGAAGTTTCACTTCAAAAATAAATAGGACTTTTCATAAGGTCCAAGTGCTGACATATTTGTCATTTAAAATATTTTAATAACTCAAATACATTATCTTATATATATAATTTAATATGTCACCCAAAATTGTAACAAAGGGTATGACAGGTTAAGGGCAGAAAATTCAATTACTTTGAAATAAAATGCTTTTATAAAAGGTTTTATGTTGTACGATGTCATTAATGATTTAATCAGATTACTATACCTACTACATAATGTACAAAGTTGATCACTTAAAATAAATTATAAGAATTTGTTATTTATTTTCTGGTATACCTGACAATTATGTTGAAAGGAGGCCCGTGCCCAGCAGTGGGACGTTAAAAAGGGCTGAATACATAAATCTAACATAAAAGTCAAACGTTATAGTTAACTTCAATCTAGACTTAGGCATGTATGATGGTGTTCTTCTTAACGATTTCTGCCAATCTTTAAAACGGAAAGGCTCAATAACCAAACTTGACCCGACCCGAGAATCGTACCCAGGACATACAGTACTGAATGCGCAACCTTACATGCTAGCCACTTTTAATGTTAATAATGTACGTCTAATCGATATCAGCAAAGATACCAATGATACTAAGTCATAGCCAGGTATGTGATAGATGAGTGATCATTGATTAGGTGGATGAACGACTTTACTTCTACCCTAAAACAGGAGGCATGACAACGCTAACTCCATATCATCAGTAGATATTTCTTAAGAACACCCAATAATAGGCCCAGGACTCGAACCATCCACCACCGCTAAATCAACAGTAACCTACAAGCTAGTTCTAGCTATGCTTGGTCTAAACCAAAACAGCAAATATATAACACGTACTATTAAGACAATCTAAAATCTAAACACATATTACGCAAACATTGTTACATTAGTGTACATTACATACTATTCCTAAAACTATAAAAACTTCTAAGCCATGCAACTATACCAATAGGGTAAGTTTAAAATAGAACAAAACATTCCGTACGAATTTGAACTTTAAAACATAGTAATAGGGTATTAATTAGCAATCATGTAGAACTTTCGGTGACTAATTTCAGAGGAAATCATTTCCTCGAACTCGTAATGGCTGGTCCAAATGAGTGTGAACTATTATAAGCGTATTTGCATAAAGTCATTTGCAGTTGGGAAGGCAACACTATCGGCGTAATATCGGAAATTACAATATTTCGCAAATGTATTTCTTTCACTCCAGATGAACAGATTACAATCTGCCATTAGAAACTACGTTGGAGGTCACAGGTCCAGTTCTGTCGATCATGTTATATTTGCATCAAATTTATCGGTTTGATCCATCTCATTCCTGTGATTTTGAAAATTTTTGTGATTTTTATTGAATACTAGCGATTCGCCCTCGCATCGCTCGGGCTCTTCCCTAGATTTAGCACAGGCAAAGCCATGGGATCCGCTAGTCATGCATATAAACCTTCCCCTTGAATCACTCTATCTATTAAAAAAAACCGCATCAAAATCCGTTGCGTAGTTTTAAAGATTTAAGCGTACATAGATAGGGATATAGGGACAGAGAAATAGACTTTGTTTTATACTATGTAGTGAAGAGTAATTAACTCATTCGTATTCTTATGGTAAATAACACATATGTTATTTTATATCGCTCAACAATTCAACAAAGTCTAGAACAAAAACAAAATAAATACTTTTATTCGAAAGTTCCACAAAAATTTACTTGTTGCAATAGATTTTAAACCGTTTAATCTCAGTTCATCGCATTCATGGCTGGAAGATTTAAGCTATCACAACCAAATTTACCAAATAAATAACAAAATTGTTACAAGCGATATATTGAAACATTGCTTTTTCAACAGCTTTTGTGAAGTTTATGTGAATCGAACTTTAATTAACACAATCAGTCCAAACTTTTACTTAAAGCTCAGGTTTGACGTTAAATGGTATTTTCTGTTTTCAAATCTATTATTATATTATATTATATTAATAAATTCTAGTGTAAGCTACTATGGTCTGAGCTTTAATTTCAGACCAATAATACTTGTGAATAGAAAAATCATATAAATAAATATATGCTTTTGCTTTTTTAAATTTCTATGGGACTACAATATATAAATTCTGTTTACACTTAGTTAACAACTAAATTAATTTAGCACAAGTACTTATCGAGCATATCTTCTATTTACAAAGTTACACCAAATCATAGACAGATTTTTATTTATAACCATAAAATTACGATAAAATCTATTCATTAAAATGTCAATATACAAACGTTAGTATTCCAAACTCATATCTATTATTCATCTCTTCTTAAAACTTTTCAATAGCCGTTACAGGATGTCACATATCACAGAACGGCAAAATTTCAAAGCATCGCTAAATTATTACTCGAGTAATCCACATCAGAGCCCGATGCGGAATTTCAATTTTCCTTTAAAGATCACGCAACGCTACTACAGTATTCAAAGTGAGGCACAAACCGGCATTATCCTACCATTAAAAGCTTAATACACTTTAATACTTTTTCATCTACGTAGGTTTTAAAATTTTTCAGGCTTCTCTCAATTTTCGGTTATTTACTGATTTTTAAATTTCTTATGCATTGTATGTGTGTAGTATGTATGTATTGTATAATGTGTATGTATCATATTTATATTTCAATTTTTATGTACAATCTAATAGTTATTTGTCATCAAAAAAACAAGAATATGCTAATTTATTGATAATTGTCTGTAATACTTCAGCCCTTTTAATGTCATGTCTTAATGTGACCGAAAGCTAAAGATTTCCATACAAAACGTTATTTTAACTTAAAAATTTTTTGTAACGAAGAAAGCTCACCGAAAAAAGCTCGTTTAATTTAGAACACACAACACCAATAATTATGACAGAAACTTCTAAAACCTTGGCAATTATTTAATATCAACGTCTTATTCTAATTATTAACGTATTTTAGCTGACGTCAGTATACCGTAAGGAGTATTGTTTGTTATCATAATGGTTAAGAAGATAACGTATAACCGAGACCACTTTAACTAAGCAATATTCAGTCAACCACAAATGTTATCAGTTGAGATGGGAGTTATGTTTGACTTGGAATATCACTGGTAGATCCTCTATTTAGTTAAATATAAATCATCCTATATTTAGACTACTACACAACTCTAATAACGAACTGTACCTGTGTAATGTTTCATTTTCGTTACTTTACTAATACATATTCTTATTGAGAAAGTTTGTCCGTTTTGCAAAAATCGATAGCCATAACCTTTTTTATAGATAAAATTTATGGGCAATAGGTAGGTGACAAAGAAAAATTTAATTTCAGTACAATATTTCGCATAGAATAAATAAGGTTTTCACTACTTTTATACTTATGTTATGCAGAAATATAACTCCAGTTTGTGTAAGACTTTAACAAAATGCCTACCCGCCGAAAAAGTCAAATTTATTCCTTTTTTTATTTTAGCATTAAAGTATTTTTTATACTGGACTTTATGAAGGTACAACTATTTGGGAAAGACCCCAGAACTAAGAAGAATTACCGAAGAAAACTAAGCGAAAACTAAAATCAATTATTTATAACAAGTTTGACCTAAATACGAGATAACATTTGTATTATCTCACACATTAAGAGCTTATAAAACCAATAGCCAGTACATTAAGTAAACTCTTACTTAGCAAAATAAGCTTTTATTCAGGTACATAAAAATCGTAGATTTTTTATATGGCCCAGTTTCCTTATCATTACCATCGCATCTTTAGCATTATCTTGAGATAAACCTTTATAAAGCTATCTCAGTCCGCCTAATGCCTATACGTGCCTTAGTGCCCATTTGGGCTGCGCTCCACTAATTCCACGTTTCAAGCAAGTGAATTAATTTCTGAATTCAAAATTCTAAACACGTTGTAGCTTCAGATCTCTATTTTTAAAGTACTAAGTGGTGCTTGTTTTAGAGATAGTCTTGGAATGCTTTCAGCCTACCCAATAGAGCTAAGGAAAATGGTTCAGTAAAAACTTTTTGTTAAAGCAAAATAAAAATCTTTTTATCTCGCGTTGACAGTAGAAGTAAATTTCAGAATATACCACAAAGTGCGAAAATCGTCAAAAACACATCCGCTTAGATGACATGGGCTTATAGTATATGATAATATATACATATAGAGTGTAGCAACCTAATTACAATAAAACATTAGTTTTTAATTACATCTAAATTACATACATAAATAAACTACATAAATTAATATACATATAAATATACATATAAATATACACATAAATATACATATAATATACATATAAATATACATATAAATATTCATATAAATATAGTAGTATCATATTCTAAATATCATGTTATAAAACTAAATCTAAAATAATTAAAACACTTTAAATTGTAAAACTTAATATAATAAAACTGCATATCGGAAGGCGGTCGTGCCCGCGTCGTTGCGCACTCTGTAAATGTTATAAGAATCCTCAACCGGTTCGAGAATAATAGGCGACGCCATCATGTGCTTGCGCTGGCCGGCCGACCGACCGCCTCCCGCCGCAGTACGCAACCGCTACTAGCTTTGAACGCATGTCGCTCTGTATCAGCTCCACGCTATCGAAATCATTTTGCTTTTACTGTAGTACTTCAACTTTCATACTTCGCTCTTATAATCTGTATCTATACCTAACTGCTAGTGCCTACCTGTGTCTTCTGTGAATTTCTTCCGTGCCTTCTGACTGTAACTCGTTTCGCTAAATAAACTGTATAGTGAACATTGAATGTGGTGTGATCATTTGTTGCCCTATCATCTGCACATACATCTCTCATCACCCCCATACTGGTGACCCCGTTATCAACACCTGGAATATCTGGAAGAAAGGTACGGCTCATAATATTTAATAATGACCGAACAAACAACGTCGAGTCACAAAGTCGAAGATGGCGGAAAGACATTTACACCTCACGACATTTGTCGTGTCGGAGTCCGTATTCCCCCGTTTTGGCCCGAAGAGCCCGCCGTGTGGTTTGCTCAGGTCGAAGGTAGCTTCGCCCTATCGAAGATTAAGGACGATGAAACGAAATATTATTACGTCAGCGGCCAATTGGAACATCGATACGCAGCTGAAGTCAAAGATATTCTCG
The DNA here is from genome assembly GCA_905231865.2 of Boloria selene. Lineage (NCBI taxonomy): Eukaryota > Metazoa > Arthropoda > Insecta > Lepidoptera > Nymphalidae > Boloria > Boloria selene. The sequence goes on from HG993156.1 coordinate 6,685,695, forward strand.
TTAATCCACCGGCCACAAGGAAGTATGAAACGCTAAAGACCGAGCTTATTAAGCGACTATCAGCATCTAGGGAAAAAGAAGTCACTCAACTCCTAATGCATGAAGAGCTTGGAGACAGACGACCGTCTCAATTTCTACGTCACCTGCGTCACTTAGCTGGCAAGAATATTCCGGACGATTTCATCCGAACCATATGGACCAGTCGTCTGCCAACTAGCCTGCAGACAGTTATCGCATCGCAGCCCGAGTCTACATTGGAAGCGCTCGCAGACCTCGCCGACAAAGTGCACGACCTGGTGCCCTCAACTCCCCAGGTTGCATGTGCGGACGCTGCTCCAGTATCACTGCTGGAAAAGCTCACCAAGGAGGTCGCAGAACTTAGCCGACAAGTGAAATTCCTCTCCACGAATGGATCAAGAAGGTCGCGCTCAAGACGACAAGAAGAAGGAGGCGGCCAGCGTAACAAAAGTCGTACACGCTCACAGTCAAGTTACCGCAAGTACCCAAACTGCTACTACCATAATAAGTATGGTGACAACGCGCGCACCTGTGTCAAGCCGTGCGATTACCAGCAGGGAAAAGCCAACGGCGGTCGTTAATGGCGACAAGCGATTGCCCCAGTTCTTCAGGTCGCCTATTTGTATCGGACCGAAAAACGAAGATGCAGTTCCTGGTTGACACCGGTAGCGACCTCTGTGTCTTCCCTCGCATGGCTTCGAAAACCAGACGACCAAAATCTTCCTATGAACTATTCGCGGCTAATGGATCATCGATCCCTACCTATGGGTCCACACAACTTGAACTCGACCTTGGTCTCCGCCGCGTCTTCTTATGGCATTTCGTCGTGGCTGACGTGAGCAAGGCCATCATCGGTGCTGACTTCTTGTCACATTACGGCTTGATCGTCGACTGTCAGAATCGGCGCCTCATCGACAATCGCACTTCGTTGTCGACATCTGCAGCGCCAGCACCTTCGACAGACGCCATATCTTCTGTCAAAACTCTCGTCGGTGAGTCGATGTACATTGAACTCCTTAGGGTCTTCCCAGAGATCACTCGACCACCTGGTACTCATCGCGTTATTAGCCACAACACAGTACACCATATTCGTACTACGCCCGGGCCGCCCGTCCACTGTGCACCCAGACGACTAGCTCCAGAGAAGCTAAAAATAGCTAAGCACGAGTTTGAGGAGATGCTGAAGGCTGGCACTGCTAGACCATCCGAGAGCCCATGGTCGTCACCCCTGCACCTGGTTCCAAAGAAGGATGACGGCTGGCGACCATGCGGCGATTACCGTGCCTTAAACGACCGCACAATACCGGATAGATACCCCATTCGGCACATTCAGGATTTTACCCAGAGTATCTCAGGCTGTAAGGTCTTCTCAAAAATCGACCTCGTCAAGGCCTACAACCAGATCCCCGTCAACCCTGAGGACATACCGAAAACGGCCATCACAACTCCGTTTGGAATGTACGAGTTCCCTTATATGACTTTCGGTCTCCGAAACGCGGGACAGACATTTCAGAGATTCGTTGACGAGATGACAAGAGACCTGGAATTTTGTTACTGCTACCTGGATGACTTCCTGATATTCTCGCGAGATCTGGAAAGCCATCACCAGCACCTGAAGCAATTATTCACACGGCTGAAGGAATTTGGAATGGTGATCAACCCTTCAAAATGTGTTTTCGGCGCTAAAGAGGTTACCTTTCTGGGATGCGTGGTGTCGGCGGCTGGCATCAAACCTATGGAAAGCAAGGTAGAAGCTATCAAGCAGTTTCCCATCCCGAAGAATGTCAGGGAACTTAGACGCTTTCTGGGAATGATCAACTTTTACCGTCGTTTCCTCAAAGACGCGGTGAAATCACAAGCTTTGCTTCACGATTTGCTCACTGGCACAGTAAAAGGATCTCATCCTGTGACACTAACTGGTGACACGCTGAAGGCCTTTGAAGACTGCAAGCAAAGTTTATGCGACGCTACATTGCTGGCACATCCAGACATGAACGCGAGGCTGGCGCTGGTTACTGATGCTTCCGATACTACAATTGGTGGTGTCCTTCAGCAACGTGTTGACGAAGAGTGGCAGCCACTAGCATTTTTCAGTCGCAAGCTTAATCCTGCTCAGCGTAAGTATTCGCCATACGACCGTGAGCTGCTGGCTATATATGAAGCGATAAAGCACTTTCGTCACTTCCTCGAGGCACGCCATTTCACGGTTTTTACAGATCACAAACCGATCTGCTTCGCCTTCCACCAGCGAAAGGACAAATGCTCGCCACGCCAATTTCGCCACTTGGATTTCATATCCCAATTTACAACAGATCTACAACACATATCCGGCAAGAACAATGTTGTGGCAGATGCCCTCTCAAGAATAGAGGAACTGGTGCAACCCGTCGACCTGGAAAACTTAGCCCAGTCACAGACTAACGACAGTGAGCTAAGACAGTTGTTAGAAGACGACACTTCATCACTTAAACTGGTCAAGATCGCCATACCTGGAACGCGGACGGAGTTATTCTGCGACAATTCTACGCAGACACCTCGCCCGTATGTACCAACTGAGCAGAGAAAGCAAGTTTTTAGTAGCCTACACTCGCTCAGTCACCCAGGAGTTAAAGCTACGGTGAAATTGGTCACAGACCGCTACGTTTGGCCAGGCATAAATAGAGACTGCCGTGAGTGGGCGAAATCATGTCACGCCTGTCAGCTCACCAAAGTGACACGGCACGTCACACCGCCCTTGGGAACGTTCAAGCTTCCTCGCGCAAGGTTCCAGCACATTCACATTGATTTGGTGGGCCCGCTTCCTCCATCCGATGGTTTTAAATATTGCCTCACCGCAGTCGATCGGTATACCAGATGGCCTGAAGCAATACCCATAATCGATATTACCGCCGAGACTGTTGCTAAAGCCTTTGTCAGCAACTGGATTGCCCGATATGGAATCCCAACAGAGGTGGTGACAGACCGTGGAAAGCAGTTTGAATCAGCGCTGATGAAACAACTGGCAGATCTCACTGGATTGAATCGGAACAGAACCACCGCATACCATCCTGCAAGTAACGGCATGGTCGAGAGGATGCACAGGCAACTGAAAACGGCAATAAAATGTCACGGAGGTCAGAATTGGACTGAGACTTTACCACTGGTGCTACTCGGTATGAGAACAGCCTTCAAACCTGACATTCAAGCCTCACCCGCCGAGCTCCTATATGGCGAGACGCTCAGATTGCCTGGAGAATTTCTGCAGCCCAGCACATGTCAGCACACTACAGACATGACTGACTTTACAGCGCGCTTGCGGTCTGCGATGAGTTCTCTTCGTCCTCAACCTGCATCTCGACACAGCAACCGAGGCACCTTCGTCTTCAAGGACTTACATTCAGCAACGCATGTTTACGTTAGGGATGACAGCCCAAAGGGGCCATTACAACCGGCGTATTCAGGCCCGTACAAAGTTTTAAAAAGAGGAGACAAGATATACAAACTATACATAAAAGGCAAAGAGCAGACGATTACAGTCGAACGCCTGAAACCTGCTTATCAACTTACCTCTGATGTTGAGTTACCCAAAAGATCGGAAACAGCAGTACCTGAAAAAGAAGAGAGTGTTAAACTTACCTGCACAAGAACAAGATCTGGGAGGAAGGTACAATTCCCCGACTACTATCGCCCATCCTAGGATGGTCTCTGGGGGGGAGAACTGTAGCAACCTAATTACAATAAAACATTAGTTTTTAATTACATCTAAATTACATACATAAATAAACTACATAAATTAATATACATATAAATATACATATAAATATACACATAAATATACATATAATATACATATAAATATACATATAAATATTCATATAAATATAGTAGTATCATATTCTAAATATCATGTTATAAAACTAAATCTAAAATAATTAAAACACTTTAAATTGTAAAACTTAATATAATAAAACTGCATATCGGAAGGCGGTCGTGCCCGCGTCGTTGCGCACTCTGTAAATGTTATAAGAATCCTCAACCGGTTCGAGAATAATAGGCGACGCCATCATGTGCTTGCGCTGGCCGGCCGACCGACCGCCTCCCGCCGCAGTACGCAACCGCTACTAGCTTTGAACGCATGTCGCTCTGTATCAGCTCCACGCTATCGAAATCATTTTGCTTTTACTGTAGTACTTCAACTTTCATACTTCGCTCTTATAATCTGTATCTATACCTAACTGCTAGTGCCTACCTGTGTCTTCTGTGAATTTCTTCCGTGCCTTCTGACTGTAACTCGTTTCGCTAAATAAACTGTATAGTGAACATTGAATGTGGTGTGATCATTTGTTGCCCTATCATCTGCACATACATCTCTCATCACCCCCATAAGAGAAAAAGCCTTTTTACATAATCCGAGCCAGCGACTCTGTGAAATGAAATGTAACTCGCGTAATGACGGAATATTTATACTGCGATGCGTATGAAAAGACTGTGTGCCTGTGTTTGTGCATTCGCTGATATTTCTTAATGTTCATTCGTATGAAAAACCTTATTTATTTAACATTTTATATGCAAGGCATTATAATAAAAAGCGTGATATATTTAAATTAATAAAAAATATATATTTAAGATCAAAATATATGTAATAGGGATTTCCTATCGAATAAAGCATAACCTAAGTCCTAAACGTTAGTATTTACTAACTTTAAGTTAATATTTACTACTTAAAAACCGCCTGTATTTCACACGGTCAATATATTATTTAATTATAATAATGTTTGTAACGAAAGATTTAATATATAAACGAGTGTATACCTCTAAAATTACGTCCTTTTAAACCCGTTGTTTGTAAAGGCTGTATAAATATAAGGCCTTATCAATATAAAGCACACGCTCTAAACCTGTTATCTGCTTATCCACCGTTTGAGACCCGCTACCATGATGTATAATTGAAATTTAAAATTAGTTATATTTAAAACAATTTACAAAATATAAAATAAAAAAATATTCGTATTGCCTAGAATGTTACGCATTTTTTCTGTAATTCACATACCTATATACCATATGGAAAATAACTTTTACATAACAAAAAATTTCAGACTACAGAAAACATTGCTCACACATTTCATACACGCAAACAAAAACATCAAAATAGAACTTCCTCTCTTTCAAAGTCGGTTAATACACATAAAAAGCAATCAGATTCACTTCCAAGGTCGATTTGACATCGGTACAATTAACAGTCTACTGATATTTAAATGATTACTTCTATTCAGAATGAGAACCATAGAGTCCATGTAATCATGGGATTAGCTACCATAAATTTCAATCACGTCTGAGCTACTAAATCATTTCGAACAATTCAAACGACAGACATTTATACGACTGTTAGGAATTGAAGCAATCTTAGGTGTTAAGTCAAGCTTTGTTGAATGGATTTTCTGCGACTTATTTAATTTGTAGGAAATGTAGTAAAGGTATAGACAGTGGTAGCCTAGTGGCATTGCGCTCGCTTGAATAACCAAGTGATGTGGGTTCAAATCCGGGTCTCGCACCTCTGATATTTTCATGTGTAAATCATTTCTATCATGATTACCACATGTATCTCGGTGGAGGAAAGACATGTGAAATTCGCCAACACGCACTAGGTCAGCGCGCTGGACTATGGCCTGATTGATCCCCTTCGTAATATGGGAGGTCCGTGCCCAGCAATGGGACGTAAAAAAAGGGCTGATGATGATGTAGTAAAGGTTAGGTTAGGTTAGGTTAGTTAGTTAATAGACTTCGCGATTATAGTCTGAGCTAATTTGTATGCGAATGTGTTTATTAATGGGAATATGTTTATTATGTAATTAGCCCTTTTTAGAGCCCCACTGCTTGGAACGAATCTTCCTTTAATACGGGTTAGGTGACAAGTGCACGTTGGCAGACTTTACATGGGTTTCGAAAACAGTTTTCTCAAAAATCCAGATTTCCTTACAATATTGTCCTTCATTATAAGACAAGTAGTATCATGAATGATTCACTCATTATTAGATGTAAAGGTTTTAAACCCACTCTACTCGGTTTTCTGAGCGAGTGCATTACAGATGTACCAATTATTATAATATACCAATGATGAATGTAAATTCAAACTTTAAACCAAAATAAGTAGTTGAATGTGTTAATGATATATACTCGTACGAGTATTTTACTACTAAATGGTGAATTTTAACTATTTAACTAAAATTCGACGTTGCTTGTCCAAAATACTGCAAAACCTGAAGCCTTAATACATGCATCCAATGGAAATCGAATTCACTCTCTCCATAGAAGTACAAAACCATTGTACTTACTAACTAAAAAGTAATTTTAAAGTACAATAAACTTTAAATAAAGCTGTTAGTCTACATAGCTTTACAAAGGAATGTCAAATTGATGTGATAACACAATATAGGACGTGTACACCCATGGGGGACAGTTACAGCATTATGCGTCTTACTTGTAGTGTACTGACTATTAATCTTCGTGTCGGGGGATCTTAGCGCTTTGATGGGTTCTATTACTTACTCAATTAAGATTTAACTTTTATATTTCCTCTTACGTTTGTTTGTTGAAAACACACATTACTTATTAGAAAATCTATACATATAAATAAAATTGAAGTGTCTGTTTTTAATTCCAAATTTCAAACAAATTACGGTTCTTCCATAAAACAAAAATTGTCTATCTGTCTAATCTCTGAAACGGCTAGACCGATTTTGACGGGACTTTCACTCGCAGATAGCTAATATTATAAGGAGTAACTAAGGCTATTTTTATTTAGGTATTAGAATAATATAAAAACCATTTAAATTATCTTAACTTGCGCCCAGCGAAGCTCGGGTTTGCTAGTTTTTTGTTTTTAGTAAGTATCAAGTAGTAGGACATGATACGTAAGTACATTGGTAGTACTTTTGTAACAAATACATATTAAATTATTAAATAACCCAAAAATGCCGTTACTTACATTTCGCTTGCAATATTTTTTACATTATAATTTGCATCTAAAAATGAAAATATGTAAGACTTTAAGTTCTTTTTAGTTAAAACAGCTGCTAATATGTAAATACTTAATTACTTTACTTCATTATGTTGACTACGACCAAAATAAAGGAGTCCCCTTGTGTAGTAGCAAGAAATTTTGCGTACCTAATGCTCTATATGCGTAAATAGACGGGTTATTTAATTAGTAGGTAGTTTATACTTTAGTTATATTTAGTAGAAAGAACGGTTAAAATTTAACATTTGTGCGTACTTAATTAGACTGAAAATTTAATTAAATATTCTTACATATACGTATTTGCAATTATCAATACATATGTACAATATATCACTACATATTATTTAAAACAAAGTCCTCCGATGCGTCTTCTGTCTGTCTGTCTGTTCGCAATAAACTCAAAAACTACTGATTTTCATGCTGTTTTCACCAATGGATAGAGTGGTTCTAGAGGAAGGTTTTAGTATACAATTTGTCAGGTTTTTGTGTACATTTACTAGCGGAACCCGCGGCTTCGCTCGCGCTAAATATATGGACGAACACAAGCGAGGCGAGGGCAAGTCGCTAGTATTTATATATGGTGATAACATTTGGTTCTTTCTTTGTTGAGAATATTTTTTCTTACGGTTAATTAAGGCCTAATTTAAATAAAATACTAAATCATGGAGATGCACTATATCTGTCATAATATATTATTACCCATAGTACCCATATAGGTAGACAACTGATACGTCCATGAAACCTACTCACCTAAGTTTCATGTTTTATACACGGTATCACTTATCACCCGAAATATTTGCAAAAGCTGGTACAAAATAAGACAAAATAAAGAAAAAAATATTTATAATTACCAACTGTCAACGTAATCCTGCGATTATGCAAAACACTTTTAATCTCGTTATATTCTGCTATTGCTCTGAAAATGTGTTTGACGCATAATTTTATTAAATTGCGACATCGAGTTTAACGCGGAGTTTTGAAATTTGATTATATTCTTTCTGCGGACGTTTAATGCAATTGTCATATTTGTGGCGTCCGGGAAAATTGGGACACATTAGCTTAATTTGGGGAAGGTTTTTCTGCTTGCAAATGCATTAAATATGTCGTAATTAATATAACTGAACTGTTTAAATATATATATGTGGGATCGATAAATTGATTCAAGCGGGATTATAATTGTATATCTTTATTAATATTTTACAAACACGTCTTTACATTTTCATCGTAAGTCACCATCTTCTATCTGACATCTTATATCATTCTTTAATAATTTAAAAGTAAAAGGAGGTTTACTATGTCTTAAAATAAAAATAAACTAAATAATTAATAATTATATTCCCACACGGCCATCCTGTTCATTCATCTGCCTCAGATGAACTCTACCGAGTCGAAACCAAGTTCGCCTCTTTCTTTCTTCTTTTCTTATAATTCCTTACGTTTTCTTCCTGTATCTCTAGTATTGATTCCATTATTTTATTTCTGAGTTTTTGTTTTGTTTTTACATCTAAATTTCTAGTATCTGCTTCTGTTATCTTCTTAAGTTCGTCATTTTGAACTTTTTTCTTCAGTCTTTGTTTTGTGTGTATCTTAGTCTTACGATAGTCTTTATCCTGTAGTTTCTTGAGTCGTGCAATAACTTCTTTTATTATAAGACATCGTTCTTTAATTACCTTCTCATTTATTGGTTTATAGTCTGTATGTAATTTTGGGGTTCCATCTTTTTTATTAACTATATTAAAATCAGAATTACTGGGTGTTACTGTCTCTTCATCAATCGGTACTCTTACTGGTTCATTTACATTATCATAATCTTCATTTATTCTTAAAACCTTCTCTGCGTAATTCTTCTTACCTTCATCGTATTCATCGTTGACATCTTTCTCGTTGAATTCGCCTTCTGTGTCTACCTCTGTCATATTTTCCGATCCAATAATACTTATATTTTTTAAAGAAACTTTATCTTCATGCTTCATCTGTATATTAAGAGTATTCTTTGGAATTACATGAGAACATTCATATGATTTGTGACCGAAATAAGCTGTCGTGTGGTTAGTATCATAAGATCTTGTTGATATCTTTCTCCGAAAATCGCTGTAAATATCTAGCTTCTGACGAAAACCTTTAATGTCATTAGCTCCGTATAAAATAATTTTATTTATCTCAGTATCATAAATACCATCTATAACATACTCAATAAGAGCGGCGTCTTCAATGTTACCGTGTAATGCCAATTCCTTCATCGCTAGAAAATATTGCTGGAAAGTCTCATCATTCTTCATCTTACGTGATGCCAACTTCTTGTGTATTACAGCGCTATTAACTTTAGGTCCAAATTCTTCTATTAGGCCTTCCTTTAACGTGGCATAGTCTTTTACTCTTCCTAATGATCGTAAAAGTAGCTTGGCAGTACCGCTTAAAAGTCTTTTAGCATAAACTAACTTCTCAATACTACTCCAGTTCATAATACTCGCAGTATCTTCAAATTCATCGAGAAATGAGCTGATTGGGTAGGTGTCATCTCCGGTAAAAATATTCATTGATTTCTCTAAATCTCCAAAACAAATTTTCACGTCAAAATTTTGATTGTCATTTTCGGTTTCGTGTGGCAAATCTTCTTTCAGCATCTTGGATATTATGTTTCTCGTATTAAAATCTAAGTCTTCTAGTCTTTAATTCTTTTCTAGTCGTCGTACAAAATGATAAACTTCTTTAGCTCATAAAATATAACAATCTTTAATAGTCTTCAAAATCTTTAGTTTAAAATGAAAATATTTTACATCATATTATTTCATCTTCCATAGTCTTTGTCGATGCAGTAGTCCAAATTATTAGCATCTTTGTCGGTACAGCAATGGCGTCATCATATTGAGTCTTCAAAATTATCAATCCCTTTAAAACCAATATTATTTACGATCCCGGACGAGCCCCCAAAAAAGTTGTGGGATCGTTAAATTGATTCAAGCGGGATTATAATTGTATATCTTTATTAATATTTTACAAACACGTTTTTACATTTTCATCGTAAGTCACCATCTTTTATCTGACATCTTATATCATTCTTTAATAATTTAACACACAAAGCTAAGACTGACTTAGAGACACACAGTTCAACCAAGTTAAAACATATTATTACTGTTTGTTTTCATACGAACTGATTTTTACCAACTTTTAATAAAGGAGGTAAATACTTACCCACGCATTTTTTGTCATTTTGATATGATTTTGAGGATAGATGATTATGGAAAACATTAAAAAGCTACAGTTGTTATATGAACTTTGAAAATAACATTAACGTTACTATATTTATGTATGTAATAACAAAAAATAAGTTATAAATTATTAGAAAATTGTATTGCAACAAGCTTATTTAATCTAGCCTGAAGTTAATGCTCGATGTAATATGCGGTTGGAACCGAGATGGAATGTAAGTGGCAATTAGAATATAGAATTTTTCATTTTATAAAATGTATTTTAGAATTTTTCACCTACATTTTAAGGACTTACATGTAGATTTTAAGTTTGAAGATTTTAACTATTAGGGTCAAGTTTATAAAATAATACACATTTTTGTATGACGTGATTGTTTAAAATAATTGAATTATGTACTTACTTTTAGAAATTACGCAATTTTTGTCAGTCTGTCTGTGACCGCATCGTGAGAAAAGCACAAAACAGATATTGATAAAAATTTGGTATGATAATATCCGAGTTAACATATAGGATACTTTTAACTGCTATAAAATATCTCAGTGGTCAAAAATCTATACCAAGCGTTAAAACATAATATAAACAAAAAAACGTGTGTACAAAGTACACATGTCAGAAGTAAAACTTCTTTGGCAAACTAATTTTTAAATCTCTATACTAAATAACCCAGTCTGAGCTCGTTGAAAGAGGGAGATGGCGCGAAGGTCACACTCACGAGTTAGACAAAGTTAGAAATGTCACTGACTCGCAGTGGGGGAGATCTAACTAAGGCTAACTCTTCCCCGTCTCTGAATGCCTGGTAGGTACTATGGACTTATTTTTTCGTTTCATTGAGTTTGAAATCACAACGATTCTAAAGAAGTTTCACTTCAAAAATCTTTTAGATTTTTGGTCTGTTTCTCGGTATTTAAGACATATAATATCTACACATTACAAATAATAGGTACGCATAAGAAGAAGATTCATAATAAATAGGCAACTAAGAGACATTAAAATAAATATACACATACGAGTAAAAACAAAATTAGATCGCATCACAATTTTCATGGAGGTAAAAGTCATATAAATCTCATAACAGTTCCTTTACTGCCTCTAGAGACGAGACCCAAAAACAATCATAGCATAGAAATATTGTATGGCCATTTGAGATAATTAAGCCTTTATTGTCTTGACAAGACTATGGATGAATGACCTATTTATTTTATTATGTTGTTGTCGTCGTTAAATATTGAAGCAAAGCATTTTAATAGGCCACAAAGAAAATAATAGGTAAGTCATTTGTTATGTTAGAATAAATAATATTATGTATGTTGATGATAAGATGTTGTAACAAAATATATTCAATTTACCTTGAAGAGCAAAAAAATTGATAAATATTATGCAATATAATACATTATATAACCCAGTGGTAACTCGCTCATTATCCAGTCGTAACAACCGAGTGAAGTCGGGATATAGCTTGACAGGTATACTTATAACTTGCAATTAGATGGTACTTTTAGATAATTCCGAAATTTCAAATAAACTTAAAAATGATAAAACTGCACTTTTTAAGCAAAGGAATTCAACAAGTATATTTTCTAAACGTACCTTGGGAATACAACATAAACCTCAATAATATATTCTTATGTCACATTTGTAAATAATGGTGCGTTAATTTCCACTTTTTATTTAAATTTATTATATGCAATTATCCTCAACTAAAACGTGACTAGACGTTATAGTTTATTATTGCAAATATAATAGTAGAATCAAACATCGCAAGGAACCCAAAACACTCAACAAGCTGTCTAGACATCTACAGCTTTACATACAAGAAACGAAATAACTAAGGCTACTGTCACACAAAAACAATAGCATATCTAGAAAAATTTAAAACTAAGGGTACTTATAAAGATGGTGACAACTGACAAGCCCTTCAGAAAAGCGAAGAGTCAAGGCCAGCGTAAATAGTGCTAAATCTATTCTCAACGTAAGGGCTCTGGTATAGAGCTGTATAATTGGAGACGGTCCACTCATTTGAACTGACAAGTGAGGAGCGTGTTCGCTGTTTGTTTGAGATTGCATTTCCGACGAAGTCTTGCTCACGTTAATTTTAACACGTTTGATACTAAATTTAGAGGAAATTTAGAGGATTGCCGCTGCGGAGTTTTAGTAATGTTTATTTATTTAGAATTATAAGTATTAAAAGTACTCAAAGCTCAAATTTTCTTTGTTATCTAAGATATACTTTTAGATCGAGAGTTAACTTTTTGTCAATTTTCACATTAAATAATAAATAAATAAAATAAAATAAAAAGCCTTTATTATTCCATTGGCATGTACATTTGTTTATAATAGTAGTGGGTAAAGGGTAGTCGGGTGAAGGCCTCCTCCAGAGACACACGTTTCGGTTTCTTGCAAGGTTGGGCCAATTTCGTGTTCCGACGGTCTCTATTTCGTCCTTCCATCTTGCCTTGGTTTCCAATTTTTACATTAAATAAATATTATAAAATCAAAGCCATTTAGCTATCTATTACTCTACTTATAAGTCTGTCTGTTACCGCATCACATCACTATTAATACATACTTAAACTATGCCATTAATTATATTCTAGCAGTTGATATTCACGCAATCTCCTTACACTATCTTTAGAATGTTGTGAAATAGAACAAAATAGGGGATGCAATTTTTCCATTTGGTCAGCAAACATAAAAACTTAGATTCCGTTTACTAGATCGTTATTTTTAGTTTTTTCCACATAACACTTGTGACGGACAGCATTTGAGATCGCAGTTCGCGGTTGAACCCGGTAATACAATGTAAATCAAGATGTCAAGAAGATATACTCATGTAGACATTCCTATGTTGCGGGATGCGCTCAGAATGTTAATACGACGAATATATTTAGGGTTTGTGTGAATTATTCTCGAAATAAACAGCTTTCGAGTTGAGCTTTCTGACACATTATTGTAAGCGTTTATTAAACTGGAATTGCTATTTAAGTACTGCTTAATGACTTTGTTTCTATTTATCGTGAAGTAAATTTTATAAGCTTACAAATAGATGTTAAATATCTTCTATTTTCAATATAAAATTGAAATACGAACACTAAAAAACTAATGGCAACGATTCAAAATATAGAAATTGGCTATAATCTTGAAATTCGGCATTTTAATTTAAAGGGAGTTAGATATGTTCTGTCATACAATATCATAGTTTTTGGAAATATAACATAGTTTGTAGAAAAAGCTTTTATTTTTATGTAAAGCTCTAAAAGCTAGTAACTATAAAGAAATTCTCATATCTTCCCTAAATAATTGAATAAACAATACAAAAGCAACCCAGACGGAATTGAATCTGTGACATATAACATATAAGCCATAACATTGCTATATTCAAAAACGGTTGCGTCCTAGTACCCAGCCACAGAGCTTATTTCCTGGTATGCGTAAATGAAAATCGTTGCCTATTCATCCAAGCATAACAGTTAAACGTCCACCTCAATGAGGTTTAAACGCTTACTAAACAAAACCGTTAATTTATCGTTATCGACGCCATTCAAACTGAAATTATCGTTGATTGACCAAATAATGAATGATCGCTCAATTGGATGCTTACATCTGAATTATTTTGGAATTACGGTAGTTTATTTTTCATATATTTAAATCCTATAATATTAAACGGAATTTAAATTCTTTAGGAAAGTATTATTATATACGTACGAATATATATAAATATACAATATATATTTGTAATCTCGTCTTCGAAAACGTCTCTAACGATTCTGATAAAAATTGCAACATCTCGACATGATGGCGTTAAAAATCGATTTTGGATTTCCTCGAATAAAAAAATCATTGTCAGAATAGGCTAATGGTTAAAGCCTTGATTTTTATTTGTTTAATATTTAATGAACAATTCTTATATTAATTTACTATAATTTTATATTTCGGAAGACGCTCGACTGTTTGGATCAAATTCAAGGTTTTGCTTTTTAAGTTTATTTGTAAAGGTATATAGAAATGAAATTTTACTACTGTATCTAATAGTGCTTATACGACAATTGAGTTCATTTTTACTTTACAAATATGACTATTAAATGATAAAGGAATCTACATACGTAATTAAATTAGGTATTTTTATCTATTACTAGCGACTCGCCCACGCTTCGCTCGGGGTCGTTCCTTTCCCTAGATAGATTTAGCGCGAGCAAAGCCGCTGCTTCCGCTTGTTATATAAATTATAAATAGGAGCCTTCATAGAAACCATTGTCGAAGGTCTCTAACATGCCAGTTAAAAACAAACTAGCGGTTAAAAATACAGATACTCTATTCTCTATTTAAACGGTTCACTTGCAAAGAAATTCTTTAAAAGACTTTATAAAGCGACTTGCATTTGCTGAGTTGCCGATGAACAAACGTACGCTATCAAGATAACAGTATACTCATTACGAATATTAAAAACTTTTGCCATATAGGTAATACCTACATTAAAACTGAATAACTTTAAGCTTTTTAAAAGCTCTACAAAATTAGCTTATATCACCCACAAAATAAATAAGTAAATAAATATTAAACATTATTAAAACAGCACCATCTAGTTCCTTGGTAAGCTACGAGGCTTGTGTAACGGATACCAGATAGTTGATATACTGCACATATATAAATAGTAAATACATACATATTATAAACATAAGCACCCATGATTGGAGTACAAACATTCGTGCTCAACAAATGAAAGCCCCCAGAGGGACTCGAACCCGCGTTCGCTGGCGCAGAAAGTAAGGTCACAACCAATTAAGCCACACGTGTCTTCAAATGTCCAAAAACTTACAATATAATTTAGAATCTTATAACATAGCAACTGATACGATTTGCGACAGTACTTTTACGGTGAAACGTTATCTTCGAACATTATTAATATTAGAATGTTCCATAAAGCATTTCTATGTAACAATAGCAGTAAACCTGATATCCGACATTTACCATGTCTCAAGATTACCGATTAGCTGTCATCGTATATCGAACACATGATGCTATTTGTCGATAAGACAACAATGAGGGCTCGCAAATTAGATGTTGGTAATAAAACAAGTTAATGAGATATTTCGTACGCGATAAAATATTCTGAGCAACTTTGAGATAAATACAATAGCTTTGTTTCAATTTGCGCATTGAATATATTAAGATTATGATTTTTAATAACTATGTATATAATTCTATGTAGTAGCAACTTCAAGCCCGTTCGCGACCAATTGACAGTTCTGTCAATAACCGAAACGCTTTAACTAAATGAATAATATGTGTATGTGTGTATGTTAGTCGTTTAATCTGATACTGTTGGTTTGAATTGGATGAAATTAAAAAAAAAAGACTATGAGCAATTAAAACATAGGCTAATGTTAGGTACGTAGGCACATACCTAAGCGAAGCTAGAATACCTAAGTACTAATAATTTTAAATCTCATAACTATAGAATTAATTATTTAATTTAAGGCTCTTTAATATCTGTTATACTCTTATATAACTTCGCGGCTTTATTGAGTTAGTAGGTAAATAAAAAAAAAGTTGAACTAACATTTTAATCAATATTAAGCATATTATTCCTATCAAATAGCCGATACAGCATGTAGAAGTCAAAAACACGCTATTATTGCTAACTTAGTTCCAAAATTTTATATTTTGGTTTCCTTTACTTCAATACAACGATAAAATTGATAGCTCAGAGCGACATAGGTCTAGACTCATTAATTAAAATACAGTATTAATTAGTTCACAGCAAAATATTTTAACTAACATTCCACCCCTTCAAAGACAACGTTTAACTAATTAAGCCTATACATTATTATAATATAGGCGCTATATATTAAACGGTTTCGTTTTGCTTTATTTATTGCTTAGAAACTTTAAGATTTTAATGAAGTAGTAGTAAACATTCATCTAATCTTAAAACGCAACACACAAATTGAGTTTATCATATACCAGCATCGGTGGTTCAGTGGTAGAATGCTCGCCTGCCACGCGGGCGGCCCGGGTTCGATTCCCGGCCGATGCATCTTTTTTCCTTTTTTTTTAAAGTATGTATTATTTTTAGATTAATAACTTTTTCATTCTCAGATATTTCAAATTTTAATATATTAATAAAACAAAATTATTCATATATTGCATAGTAATAACATTAGAAATGTATGACTAGGATTTACATTAATATTATATACCAACAGCTTACTAAAGACATTTTATGTAACTTATTCTATTAATGACTTCGTTTTTTTTTTCTATTTCGAGTCCTAAGAACTTTTTTCAAGTCCAAGTTTATGCTTCTAGCTATTACATAACACCTATTACAGTTAAGTATCAAATATTTGTAACTATTGTAATATTGCTTATATTACAATTGTTACAAATATCAAAAAAATATAAACGCAACGGAAAGCAACGTTCAAAAGAAACAACATTTTAGCTTGAACTCTGACCACAAAACCTTAATTGCCTCGGGTTGTTTTCACAAAAACTTCAAAAGAAACCGATGGGCATTGTGCCGGTTAGCTTGGAATCAAACTTTCCCTAACAGTTCCGTAGTCAATTGAATATTAAAATTAAATAATTTAGTGCTTAAGTACATTAGTTCGTTAATTTTTATTACTATAAAAATTTTATAGTGGTTACTATTAGAATTTTTCAATAAGACATTAACAGTTTTTTTCTACAATATAAGTAGCATAAGTAACTCCTTATAAAATTAGCTATTTGCCAGTGAAAGTCCCATCAGAATCGGTCTAACCGTTTCCTAAAATTAGCCGAAACAAACAAACAGACAAACTAAAGTTAACAAAAATAGGTTTTATCTCTATCTATCTATCTATCTATCGAGTGTATCTACTGCATTACAGGCTGCAGGTTCGATTCTCGCGTCATACAAGCATTCGCATTCTATACTCGTACCAGTTAACCAAGTTCATCTAATCGAAAAATGGCCTTAAAGACATCCTCTAACTTGTATATAAACAAAAACTTATTTTATTTCAATCGCTGATCCAAAATAACAGTAAGAAGCTATTATGTTTTTCATATCCACGATGAATAGCAATTAATTTCTCCACATATGTATGCTTTATTGAGGCATTTTTTGCGGAATCCCAATACCTGTATACCCCATTATTAACAACGCGTCTTGTAATTTTGTAGCCGATACTTATTATACTACGTTCATTTTACGCCTTTGTACGCGCATCGGCCAATTTCACAATGATGCTACAAATTATGTTCCTTTGTATGATTCCCACATAAAAATGCAATGAAAATTACGAATGTTATACATTTATTATCTCTTCGTGAAAAGTTTATTTGAAAAGGCATTAATATCATTTTCAAATTAGGTGTAATATAAATTTTGGTGTTAAACCAAAAATTATGTTTCTTTCTAACGTTCGACATTTGTAGTGACTCTAGTTGCTGTGCTGATGATCGCGGGATCGGATCCCGATGGGGGTATTATTTGTGTGATAAACACGAACGTTTCTACTTCGTTTCCATAGGCGTTTGTTTGTTAAAGCTATATGTTCTAGTGTATCAACTACCTGGTCTGCATAAAACAAGCCTACTGCCTAGCTTACCGTGGAACTAGATGGTAATGTGTTTTTACCCACCATATAATAATAATATTATAATACATATCTAATAAGTAACTTATGTTTCTAAAAAGTTTAAACAATCTAAGTTGTAAGATTCAATAACGCTTTACTTATCAAAAATCTTTAGTAATTTTGAGATATTCTCTCCTACATTCTGTATAGTGTATGCTACATGTACGCCTACTGGATATTTGGAATGAATAGCTCCGAACATGCATCAGATAGCTTTCATTTTGATAAGGTAAATAATCGTAGGTATTTCCATTCTGTATCTCTCGTATGAAGCCAAATAGTTATTACTACTGGAATATTTAATAAACAATCAATCATTTTTTTATATTGAAATGAATTTGCTTAATTATTTTACTGTTATTTGTTCATTTACTTTGGGTAAATAGAGCACCTACATAGCATGTATTTAAATATATAATATTTGACATTTAAAATAAAACTATATATGTACATCTACATAAGGTAGTGGTAGCCTAGTGGTAACGTGCTCGCTCGAGTGATGTGGGTTCAAATCCAGGTCTCGCAACTCTGATATTTTCATGTGCGAATCATTTCTATCATGTTTACCGCCTGTCTTACGGTGAATGAAGATCTGAGAGAACCTAACAAGTTTTCGAAAGACGAGAAGTCCGCCAATATCTATTCCATAGTAACAAATGGTACCTACCCACTACCTAAGGACCTATGGAGCGAGGGTAAGTCAAGTAGTTTCATATCAAATCAAATCAAAATATTTTATTGAGCATAAAAATTGTTACAATTTCTTACTGAACGTCATGAGTCTACCACCAGTTCGGAAAGAAGAAACCTCTGACCTGAGAAGAACTGGCGAAAGAAACTAATCCCAAACTCACTGATTGTGCAAAAATAAAACCAAGTATAACATGTATGAATATATAAATCGTATGTATGTAGGTACATTAGTACTTACAATAACAATAAATAATACGCGCGTCAGGAAGAAGTTAATTAAGCGTGTCTCAGAATAGAAATGTCATGTAGAATTTGCATTTCGCGTAACAAAGTAATATCCAAGTATTATGTTACATTAAATGTGGTGCTGCATACGACTTCGTATGTAATGTATTATAACCGATTTCAAAAACGGCATATTATTATGGTGTGGGATATTTTTGTCAATTAAAATTAGACATATAATTATTTATTGTAGTACATAAGTAATAGTTTAATCAATATTTCTATATAGTTTAGACTAGAAAAAGTCAGTCTACGAAAAGGTACATTTAGAAACAGTACTCTATTTTTCTTTTAGACTCTTACGTAATAAATATTAAACAGGGGGGAGGGGGTCGGCCTATTCTTATTTTTTCTTTTAATAGGAGGGTGTCAAAAACTAGCGAAAACAGTCTTACGTAATAAATGAATGGCCCCTTAGTTGATCCCTATAACGTAAATACAAATTCACATAGACGACCACCATTTTGATATAATAAGGTACATTTAATATACCTATTTAAAAATTCATTACTTTAACTAAACTCGTATAACTTTATGAAAATAAGAGTTGCTAAACAAGTAATAACATCGCATCAACTGTGAAGGAAACGTACTATGCGAAAATTGAGTTTAAAACGCACAACCATTTTTCGTTATTTTAGAAATATGGTATACCTAATTACATATTGCGGAATTAGGTCAAAGAAAATGCAGGCCTGTCACAAGATGTTCCGAAGACTTGGTCGAAGTCGCTAGAGCCTATTAGATGTAGATGCTGGATAGTCAAGACTGGTAGTTGAGGAAAGCCTTGGTGAAGGCCTATGTCCAGCAATGGACGTGTTTTACGTCGAGTGACGAACACATGCGACTCGTAGGATTCGGATGATATGTATTTACCCTTAAAAATAAAGTTATGAAAAGTTTATCTAAACAATATTAGTAATTCGATTATTTATAAATACAAATAATCTCTAACCTTAATCTCTTACCTTTTTAGTAAAAAGCAAAAAGATCAAACGAAAACGCGGCTGAAACGTTCAAAACTAATTCACCTATGCACTCATTACTCGTGTTTAAACTCAGTGAATTTCAAATAAAGTTGACTCAATTCGTATTCATAAAGCGGGCATCCAGAAACTAATATAAAACGTAAGCGAGGCTTATTACTTAAAACTTGAGAACATTTCAAACGAATAAATTGCTTGAAGTTTGTATGTTTCGGAACTATTTCAATAGCTCTATTCGGTATTTAAGGTGTTTTGGAGATTCTTTGACTCTTATTGCCTCTTCGAGATTAATATTTCAGCCATTTTAACATTTTATATCCAATTTGGACGAAATATTGGGATATTTATTTTCTAGTAACTAAATTTACTTTAATCGTATTTTGTTTGGTGGAAATAACAGTTCGAAGCATTTTAAAAATTTGTGAATATTTCGTGTATTTGTGATCTAATGAATGTTAACTGTACGTTTTAGACCAATTTTGATGTGGTGTGATTTATCAAAATATTTTTGAAATACTTATATGTAAACACAATTTATTTTTATAGTTTTCATTAAACATACCTACTCTTTTTATATGGACGTTAATTTTATATTTCCAAACATCTGACAAGATTAAAATATAATTAAAAGAAAACTGGAACTAACACTTATTACAGTAATACGAGTAGTTTGTAGATGTTTTATAAAAAAAAAGGGTAATAAGATTTTTTTGATGGGAACCAAAAACTTTTATTTCTAAATTGATTCGAGTATACCTTCATATATTTTACAATTGACTTATATGTATATGTATACCTTTAAAGTTATTCCGTTTTATAAATATAGAAAGTAAAAGGTTGTTATCATTTTCCGATAAGAGCTTGGAATTTTAAAACGTTTGTTTACATTGTTATTTTATCATGTCAACTTTGACAACTCGTTTACTTTCACGTTATTAGCAAAATCTTAAAGGTCCCTTCTATATTTAGGTTTGTTTTTCTTAAAATGAAGGGTTTTTAAAATGTATTCAGATTTATTGAGAAATACTTATTTTAACTTACCTGCCTAAATAAAATAAACAAATTTCTATTGCAAATAGTGAGGATAAAGTTTTCTTTTTAAAAATGTCCTTAAAAGAAATTTCTACAGGGACTGAATCACTACATTTTATAACACAAAGCCCTCCGTCGCGTCTGTCTGTCTGTTCGAGATAAACTCAAAAACCACTGCACCTATTTCATGTGTTTTCACTAATGGATAGACTGGTTCTTGAGGAAGCTTTTAGTATATAATTCGTCAAGTTTTTGTATATATTTACTAGGGAAACCCGCGGCTTCGGTCAGCCCAAATCTAGGCACGACAAGCGAAGCAAGGTTGAGTCGCTAGTGCAATATGTAGTACATTTTCAAACATATTTTTATTTTGGTACTCAATAATAAAAAACTTATACCATAATATTATTAAAACATTATGTTGCTTACATTACGTGTTGTCAAAAAACCAAGCGTCAGTGTAGTTTAATACACGTAGTTCGGGATGTGAAGGCACGTGTCCCTCACTGTTAGTGATCTTAACAAACTTGAAGTGTCACTACGCTTTGACAGATGTCAAATAAAACCGTAGATAAAGTGCGCGTCAGTTGACAGTTCCGGTTATTTGGAGCTGTTGAGAGAACATTTCTTATTGGATAAATATTTTACTTTATGTATAATTCATACATTTTGTTTGGTATAGATAGATATAATTATTTGTTAAGGTCTTTATGATACTTCAGAGTTCAGACACCACAGATTATATATAAACTGGCGACTCACCCTCGCATCGATCGGGTTCGTCCCTAAATTTAGCGCGAACGAAGGCGCGGGTTCACCTAAAAACCTTCCTCGAGAACATCTCTATCCATTGGTGAAACCAGCATTAAAATCGGTGCAGTAGTTTTAGAGTTTATCGCGAACAGACAGACATAGAGACGCGGCGGAGGACTTTGTTTTATAATATGTAATGATTAAGTGTACAGTATAATAATAATGTATTGATATGATTAATATACGAATTTACATACTAGTATACTAAAGCCGAAACTTATCTAAGCTAACCAAAAGCTAACTAGGTACCTAGTACTGTACGACAGGAGTAAAGCAAGTTCAAACGAAAACAGAACTTGACATTTAAACACAAAAAAGGTGCCTACAGCATTTCCTAGCCATTCTCTATGTCAACACGAAATGACTGGTACATTTCTGCCTTTAGAACGGCGAAATACAAACACCTTATACTGTAACATACAGTGTGTACTCTGTACAGTGTCCTTAGAATGTAATGGATAGAACTTAACTATTATTAGTATGAATATTACTAGTTTCTAATTGCAGCCTTCGAATGCTCAACCTAACCTTCTTGGTCCCTCTATTTATCTATATAAGTATACTTAAAACACGAATCATTTTTCTATAATAAATATAGGCAAAATCCCTGTCTATCATTTCTTTTAGTAGCTATTGTCGAGTTTTCAGTATTATTAATAAACAAATTAGGAACAGTTGTATTTTTATTCGTACCTAGTTAAATTATATTCGTATATGTTTTACTCCAAAAATTCGTAATGACTAGTTCAATGCCATCTTTGAAAAAATTGTTCTTTGTATAAAATCGAACCCGTTATAGCATTATCATATCCACGACATATTTAACTGTAATTTAAGATACAATAATCAACGAGCAACAAAACCTACTTACTTTCAAGAACACAAAGTCATAAAAGCACTTTAAATGATAAAATTTAGTTTGAGGATCGTTTAAGACACCTACATTCGTGGTCACTCAAAATTTTAGTATGCATTATTTATTTTTAGATAACGTGGAGGTGTAATGCTGGCATACAGATAAAAATAAGTTTGTTCTGACATTCCCAAAACCCCAATAAAAGGTTATTATTAGTTCACCGAAAGACCATCAGTGGGTAAATAAAGATAAATCGTATGGTGTAAAATTCTTTTCGATATTGGTTTAGTACTCTTTAAACCAATGAACATACGATAAGGGTATCAACATGTTTCAACATTCTCTGTTACTTTTATTACTTCATAGCTTTCAACCCTTGCATTGAATTAGCTCTAATTTCGTGCCTGAAAATCAAAATGTGCTGAATGAATAATAGAAACAAAGTGTAAACTGGATATGAACTCGTAGCCTTTTCTTGATAAATATACCACCGTATTAACATAAATTTTCTAATTATTTCATTAAAGTAAGACGTTCTGTCCAAACACAAACATGAACCCAAAAAAACATAATAAATTATCACAACTACTTAGTTATTCCAGTGTTTTCAAGCAAAAACAAGAAATCATTCAGAGTAACAAATGGTTCAAAGATATTTAAACCGACTCTTCACTCTATCCGAAACTTGCCACAAAAAACATGACTATTCCGAAATCCCTGTAAAATATTCCCACAAATAAACATTAGCTGTCACAGAACATCGTTCTGTTATATTTAGAATCACAGGGGCGTTCAGATCAGATTTTAATGGGCCAAATACATTATTCAGCGATACGAGACGAACATGTCAAATACTAAATTAAAAATGTAGCTTCTGTAGTGAAGATTAAGTCAACGTCTTTTAGTTGAATAGTCTATTTAATGAACTACCCTCATTCTACGCCTCTCATCTTGCTATTGTCTTGTAAGCTTTTCAAGTACTTTTGACTTTATTTTTTAAATTTGCGTATGTTTTAAACTTCATTTGTAGGCATAAGCGCTGTAGACATTTTCTCGATACCAGCCCCATTACATCTTGAAAGACCAACAAAGGAGAAAGTTGTTTTTAATTTTATCTTAATGGCCGCCGAAAATAATGTTTGCTCTTACAAAAATTAAGTCATGCTCCAAAGATATTATGCAAAGGAGAACACAAAGCCGGGTAAGCGAGCAGGCTAATTGTTTGGACAACCGGATGTGACGGACCGGAAAATGGTAAGGAAATACTCGACGGCTAGAGGAAGCCAAATATTTAATCCACGAATTATTTTGTCAATTTCCGGTTAATTGTTTAGGGTGTATTAGATATCATATTCATTTAGTTTTTGATTTTTGTCTATGAACTGATAAAAATAGATCATTTTATGGTCGAATAAATATCAAATGTATCGTATTACGAACGTCTTACCGATTTGGAAAAGTATCTAACGGTTACGCGGTAAGAGTTCTTCAAAGCCCTCAAAAGCACTTCGCAACGAGAAATACTGCTTATTACAAATATTATTATCTAGCAAAGGCGATAGATAATAATTTAGTTATTATACTTGATATTTTACAATCAGTATATTAAAGAAGTACGTACCTGTTTTATAGATTTAAGACTTCTATAATAATATAAAGCATTTTCTTTGCTCTATTTCGTTTATTATTAATATTTAGAGACGTGTCTGACAATCCCAAATCTTGTTATTTGGCGGACCACCTAGAATAACGTTTTATTATCATTACAAACAAACGCTTTGATCGTACTCCAAAATTCCGACGCGGAGGGCAAACGGATGACTCCGTTGCCACTCCGTTGCGTCCAGTTTGTTTATAGTTAATTATAACCACAAACAAAACATTTAACTCGCAATCTAGAAAAAGATAAATATATTTTTAGTAGAACAAAAGTGAGAGAAAGTGACTATAAAAAATCTAAAACATTTTTGCGTAAAGTGAAAACACAACACCTCAAAGAACTCGTAAGTCTGCATACTCAGCCGTAATAAGGTTGAAAAATTCACGAACAAATTCAATCAAACGCTTCAATAATAAAATGAGAGGGACCATCTATCACGTTCGGAAATAGGTCGATCCACACTGAGTTCTTTAAAACGGTCTCTTCAACGAAATGTGGATTGGTTTTAACTACATTACCGTTTAGAATGGAGGTCATGGGAAAATTGGCTTTACTCTGGTGAAACGAAATTTGACTATCGCTTGAGTTCGCTCCGCGCTTACGGTATCTCCTGACCTGCGACCCGAGATAGTAAATGTATAGATTAGGGAAGCACTTCACTTGAGCGACATCTGTACATCTGATGACTGAGATAAACGCTCGCTTTAAATCGGCGTCTTAACGTGCTTCGAAAGAAGCGATTGCAAAATCACATTAATCTGTTGTTTAAACTGTAAGTGTATTTTCACGCGTTATCTTTGTAATTTATCTAAATAAATATGTTGGGATATTAACACATAACACTATCTAGTTCCACGGTTAGCTACTAATTTGTGTTATGGATATCAGATAGTTTATACTGAAATATTATACTTTAATTTAAAATTGAAATAGTTTATACCTACTAAAATTCAAATAAAATATAATAAATAGCCATGCCATGATTGAAGTGCAAATATTTGTGCTCATCACACAAATAAATACACCCAGCGGGACTCGAACCTGCGACCGCTGGCATAGCAAGCGGGGCCACTACATGCTTAAGGTGTCGCAGATTTGAAGATTAAACAAAATATGGATTTTTTTTTCGATTCAGCTAGATAAAGTATAAAGTTTGCATACAAGGATAAATAATTTTTACGAAAACAAAATATTATATTAATATGGACCAGCACATTTGAACCTTCAATCTGCTGCCAAAAAGCTCTGCGTTACTCTCATTTGTTATTAGCTGGTATTGAGAGAATTTCTAAAGAGAATTCATACCCAGTACATGTTTGAACAGAGGATTACGTCAAATCCTATTATTAGTAAATACCTTTGCTAGGCATCTGACCTTAGAGTAGAGCTTTGAAACAAAGCTTATGCAAATAACAAATATACATTTCGTAATAAAAATGATGATCTTTATAAAATTTTAGTATACGCACCATTTTATTTTTTAAAACGATTTTTTATCTACAACAGTATAGATAGAAACGTTCAAAACGAATATTTTTGTACGATTCAGTGATTTTTGTGAATACACAGTGGCACAATCCGTTACTCTATAAAATAGAATCTATACATACGCGTAAAAAAACTATAGCGAGTTCAAAACTAACATGTTAACAGTGGTATGCGTTTTACTCATCTATACTATATAATATTATAAAGATGAAGAGTTTGTTTGTTTGTTTGGTTGAACGCGTTCTCAGGAACTACTGGTCCGAATTGAAAAATTCTTTTTGTGATAGATAGTCCGTTTATTGAGGAAGCATATAGCCATGCTATAAAACATCACGCTACGACCAATGGGAGCGAAGCATGAATAAAAAGTATTGCAAAAACGGGAAGGGCGGGCGATAATTCTGCGAGGTACCATACCGCGCGACTCAGGAAGAATTTGGTTTCTGATCTTTAGAACGCGTGCGAAGCCGCGGGAAATGTTAGTGTCAAATATTACGTCGTCAATCCAAAACGCTGTTGACACTTTTTCATGTTTGAACAAACAATTTTAGCCAATTTATCGCCAAATGCAAACCTAAGTAGAGAATTTATGGTCTTCACGAAAAAAGGGGTTGAATAAAGGCCTCGGTCAAGATTTAGAGATAGTTTTTTAGGTCGTTAGAGTTAAAGTTGTAAATGGAAGTTTTTATTCGTCGTGTTCATTTCACGCGTATAAAATGTAATAAGCTACATAAATCTGGGGTGAAAAATATTTCGGCATTTGGCAACACAAAAATAGACTTTAACATTATCGAATTAAGGTTTAAAAGTGTTTTGGGTGACATTTTTGCAAATTTTGGACGTATGAATAGAAACGATAGAAGCCCCATTTCGGTACAGGGGTGAAGTTGGCAAACAGCGTGTTGTTACCCCATAATATGCAATATTTATTGCAGCTACTGAACTTGGGGATAGATTATGAAAATGCAGATGTTGATTCAAAATTTATTTTGTGTATGAATTATTGTATGTTAAATATTACATTTACTTTCTTATTTATGGGACGATTTTTGATTAACATTCTTTGGTTGAATGTAATTAAAAAAAAAAAATAAGCGATCGAAATATGATATTACTTAGCTCTTCATCGTGGGAGCAGACTATCTAGGGTCCTTAGTTCAAACCTAGGTCGAAAGCATGTTTTGCTTTCTAAACAAGACTACGGGTGGTGATGATAACAATTGATATTCGCAACGATGCAAATGTTTGGCCTTTGCACTGATGTGGGACAGTAATTGCCTTTATGTTCCTGATAAAGATAGCAATATGGATTAGAAAATACCAGTAAATGGTTGAAATTTCTGTAATTTTCACCTAAAACTTCGTTAGGAGACTGTTTAAATATTAAGATAAGGTAAAATATGTTTCCTTATATAGTGTATATAATTCTGCTTATCTAATCATTTGACTTTTAAATTTAAAACTACCGATTTTTGTACCGAAATGATTCGGTCATTGTACACAAAAATAATTGAATTATGAAAAGAACTTATAAAATCTAATAAGTAACATATAAATATAACGAAAAGCAATAAAACAAGTAGTTTGATTCGTAATACAAATTATTGACAAGTTCGAAGACGCCTCCAAAGTTTATGCAGCGTGCTAAGGTTTTCTTAGAAAATATTATTGATGATAGTTTTTTAAGTCGAGTAGTTATTGTTTGAGTTCAGAGTTATGACGGCGATGACGGTGGAACGATAGCTGATGTTTCATTCTTAGAAACTTTCGCATTTTCACGCGATAAATAGGAAGTTTTATTTCGCTTACAGCCGTTTGTTATTCCGAGGAATCATTAAACTGACGTTATTTTCTTTCGTGATCTGTTTCGATGTTTTAGTATGGTAATATACACATTTGATTTATTATCGACGGCTACTTTTAATATTTATATCTTTGTTTATTTCTGTTTTTCAGACATCCGTATTTAACTTAAACTTATGTAATGTACGCAGATCACGATGAATCTTAGTCTGAGTAAAATGCTGTTTTAAGACAATTTGTTTTAATTTTTAACGGCATGTTTGACTCAGTTTGTTGTGACTAGTACTTGCTGTACTGACGGTCGCGGGTTCGAGTGCCACTGGGGACATTCTTTGTGTGATGAGCACGAATATGAGGAATCCAGGTATGTGCACTTACATTAAAATATGTATGTAGGTATTTGAACTTAAGCATTTAAGTATCCATACCACAAACATCGTAACTTAGCATGGAACTAAATGGTACTGTGCGTTAACGTCCCGACATATTCATTTTTTATATAATGGTTAAGATACCTACCTGTACGAATATAATTATAAAACTCTGAGAAAGTCAAGACATTAAGGTTGCTACGACACACGCTGTTATATATAAATTATCGCTTCCATCATATTAGTATACCTTAACGAGTATATGTAAACCTGTTATCTTTAGAACTGAGCCTCTGAGAAAATGACCATTTCTTTGGACCCCACGCAAGTAACTGACTTAAAATTTCTTATCACAGTACAGTAGCAATTAATTACTCGAAATATAGAGTTTTGCTAGAGTCCCTTAAAATGAGAGTGAATGAGTCTAAAACTCGTCCCATTAAAACTTATTACATCCTGTAATAGATCCTCGGAAATCAACTGAGCCGTTGACACAAGCCAGATGTAAGGACCACTCGAGAAGTTGCTTAAAGTTCGTAACAAACTGATTTTGGTTAAGGACGCTTCCAAAGCTCATGTAATAAGTAAAATTATGAATGTTAAACCAACATAACTTTAATTAATTTCTGTCATTTCCATACATAAATTTGAAAAATATACTAAGGAGAAAATGAAAAGGAGAGAATATTCCTAAAAAATTATAATTCCTATAAGTACCATAAATAAATCACTGACCTGATTAAAGGCTCATCAAAGTATACAATATGAATTTAGAGGTCTTAGGAAACTCTCACCGCGATGTTTCTTTCTACGTTTTCTACCAAAAATAAAGTATTTCCATAAAAAATATCGTGTACCTACATTTACACACACACATTAAATATTTCAAAAAAAAATCTTTGAAATAGTCATTATTATCTATACAGGGACCGAATGTATAGTTTTTATCGTCTGTCTGTAACCGGGTTGAGAGAAACCCACTGGACAGTTTTTGATGACACGCGTGGCGCAGTTTGTAGTGATCCTACTTGCTGGGCCAGCGGTCGCGGGTTCGAGTCCCGCTGGGGGCATACATTTGTTGAGCACGAATGTTTGTACGCCAGTCATGGATGTTTATATTTATAATGTATTTAAACTTATATATGTGTAGTATATCAACCATCTAGTGTCCATAACACAAGGCTCGTACCTTACCGTGGAATTAGATAGTGCTGTGTGTAAATGTCCCAACATATTTATTTTATTTATTTAGAATGATGATAGCTGGTTTCCCGGAACAACATATAGGATACTTATTACTAGTAAACTAATTTTCTGTTTAATTTTTATGGAATCTGTACTAACTGTATAAATGTATCTTAAAGGAAAGAACCGAGCGGTCTGAGGGTGAGTTGCTAGTTTACTAATATACATTTATGTAATTGCAAACGTCTTGGTAATCTATACTAATATTATAAAGCTGAAGAGTTTGTTTGTTTGTTTGAACGCGCTAATCTCAGAAACTACTTGTCTGAATTGAAAAATTCCTTTTGAGTTGAATAGTTTGTTTATTGAGGAAGGCTATAAGCTATATTACATCACGCTACGCTACCAATAGAAACGGAACATCAATGAAAAGTGCTGCAAAAACGGGAACGCCCGCGCGTTAGTTCTGTGGGGTACCGCGCGACTTAGAAAGAATTTGGTTTCCGATCTTTAGAACGCGAGCGAAGCCGTACGAAATACTAGTCTATCATAAAACAAAACTAGATAAATTAAGGAATATCAAAGTCTCGTATTTAAAGCCATCAGACATGAGCCTATCTCATTTCAACTAAGTGTAGAACAGACAATAATGAGTGCAGTGTAGAACGGAACCGACCGCAATGTTGACATAAGCTCCTCGCAGTACATCCACTTCGTTGCATTTAATGATTTTTCTAGGCCTTTTGTACGATGGGGTGCTTAGTCAGGTAACCTCCACGTGGTGCACCCCGGGTACTAGTTAATAGGTTGCAAAGTCATTTGACAAACTATTAACTAGTAGCAAATCACCTGACAGGATGGGTAGATGCTGTAGGCATCGGGGAAGGTTTTCATGTGAGTTGCTCCTGGTACTTCTCTGAGTAGCAGAGAAGACTGTGTGAGCAGCTTCTTGATCATCGTGAGAGGAGGAAGATAACCTCAGTAAAAAATCCCTAATCTCAAGGTCGAGCGTGCCGAGGAGATGAATGGCTGGAGGGAATCCAGTCGCTAGCGCTTTAGGGGGGGGGGGGGGTATAAAAGGGACCTTACCCTTTAAAAAAAGGCTAAGCTGTAGTTCAGCAACCAAATTAATGAATGGCAAACATAAATAATAATCTACCCCAGGAGGGTACCGACTGCATTGTGGTCGGAGAATCCCTCACGGAGCCTATAAGCTCCGTCTGCCCCGAGAATTCTGGGGGGGGCAATGTGTGCCATCCGCGCATCCATTCGGATGTACAGATATCAAACTATCAAGACATCGAAGTCAGAAGTCCAGCTATTACGGGATTCAATTCCGTACATTCCAAACCGGATGAAAGTACTAATAATCTATCAGTTTTAAAGACGATGCAAGTAACAGGTGAGTCTAATAGATTTTGCAGTGACGCTGAACAGACAGACTGTTCGTTGCTATCATGTGCGTCAGCTGCATCTGAAGCCCCGCAGACACGAAAGAGAAGAGGTGCTCGTATTACAACTAGACAAGCGAAAAAGCCAGCTGTTGATAATAAGATGGCTCCACCAGCGACAACGGAAAATTTACCTAGCGTTGACGACATACAAGAGGAGTTAAAGGATCAACCGACTGAACTCATTAGTGCTAAGATTAATGAAGCAATTCAGGCAGTAGAGAAAATCGCAGATACATCCCGCAATCTACGGAAAGGAACGTATGCTCACACCCTACGTATTGCAATGCGGTCAGTTCAAGCTGCAGCTACAGAATTAGCAGATCGAATATCAATGTCTGAGGTTGAGAGGTTAAAAAAAGAAAATGAAGATCTTCGATCACATATTGCGGCTATGGAATCAAAATTAATTAATTTGAGCCAAGAGGTAGACAAAATCCAACAAGAAAACTCTGGAAGTCCTCAAAATATTGAATATGATGGAACTCAACAATGCAATGATGCACTGTTACAAAAGATGTCTTCTTTAATTGACCGTAAGTTGGAAGAATTTAGGAAAGAACTTTTTCCAGGAAGAGCAATAAGGCCACCATTAGGAAAGCAGGCAAAAGATACTGCCAAAAATGCAGGCGAAGCAATAAGTGCGACAGAAAGTGCTTCCATTTCACCTTCCAGTCTGTCTGTTCACTCTCAAGAAAAAGAGGACCGACAGGCAGTAGACACTTCGTGGGCTACAGTCCTTAGTCGTAAGGCAAAGAAATCTTCCTCCGTTGCTAAAAAGTCAACGACTGCAGCTGCCCCTCAGGTAAATAAAAAAGTAAGAAAGCTCCCTTCTGGCCCTAAATCTGCAGCAGTTACTTTGACTGTAGCGGAAGGTTCCGAGATTGGATACGGTGCCGTTATGGCCACAGCCAAAGAACGTGTTAAGTTAGCAGATTGCGGGATAACACAAGTACGACAAAAAAAGGCTTTAACTGGAGGCCTTATACTTCAAATACCAGGGCCTGATAGTGCCAAAAAAGCGGATATCTTAGCAGATCGTCTTCGTGTTGCACTCGATGACATGAATGTCAAAATTGGGCGGCCTGTTAAGATGGGTGAAATAAGGGTAATGGATTTAGATGAATCAATTACCAAAAAAGACGTAGCTGTAGCTATTGCTGAGGCAGGTGTGTGCCGTGAAGAGGACATTAAAGTTGGAGAAATTCGACTTAGTCCAGGGAAGTTAGGTACAGTCTGGGCTCGATGCCCCCTAACGGTGATTCATAAGCTTGAAAGTGAAAAACACGTACGAATTGGTTGGGTCTGGGCAAGAATACAAATGTTGACGGCAAGACAATTGCAGTGTTTTCGCTGCCTGGAGATTGGGCATGTTCGTCATCAATGTCAAAATGCTACAGATAGAAGTGCTCTTTGCTATTTCTGTGGCGAAAAGGATCACAAAGCCCGGGAATGTAAAGCTAAAATACCAAAGTGTCCTGTATGCGCAGACATTGGAAGACCAGCAAATCACCGGCTGGGAAGTGAAAAGTGTAAGCCCTCTAGTAACAAGAACGCAAAAGATATGTTGCAAGCTGGTCCTGAACAACAAAGAGAGACGAATCAACAGAGGGAGGAGGCTATGGATACACAAAATTCACAGAGATAAAAATCCTTCAAGGCAATCTTAACCATTGCCGTGCAGCTCAAGACCTCCTTATGCAATCTGTTATGGAGCGGTCAATTCTATTGGCAGTTGTAGCTGAACCTTACAAAGTTCCAAAACATCCCTGTTGGTTTGGTGGAGAAAATGACACTACAGCTATTTATTGGAATGCATCAAATGGAAATACTCCTTGCTCCTTGATCGAAAAAGGACATGGTTACGTTGCTGTCAAATATGGCAATTTAACGTTAGTGGGCTGCTACATCTCACCAAACAGTGGAATCATCGCCTTCGAGTCATACCTGGATGAACTTGCTGCTTGCATTCGTAGATGCTTGCCTCACCCAATAATAGTCCTAGGGGATTTTAACGCCCGTTCAAGAGCCTGGGGGGATTCTCGAGATGACCGACGAGGCATAATAATTCAGGAGTGGGCGGCAAGTCTTGACCTCAGAATTTTAAATCAAGGATCTACTAGTACTTGCGTGAGATGGCAGGGAGAGTCAATAGTAGATTTAACGTGGGCTACTACGTCTGCATCGCATATGGTGACAAACTGGAGAGTAGCTGAAGATGTAGTAACATTATCTGATCACCGCTATATTCTTTTTAATGTTAACCTTCAACCGGCCTCTAGTGAAAGCTCCCCTAGTAGAAGCAACTTACACACACGAAGATGGTCATTAAAGAAGATGAATTATGACATACTTATTGCTGCTCTAAATATTATAGCCTGGTCGATAGGCTTCCAGGAGAGATCGATTGATCCAGAAATAGAGGCGACCTGGTTTCAAGATCGTATGACATTAATATGTAATATGTCAATGCCTAGAATCAAACATGGCAAAATGAGATCGGCATATTGGTGGTCTGAGGACATCGCAAGGTTACGCAGAATTTGTCAACGGGCTAGGCGCCAATTCACTAGGGCTCGTAGAAGACGAAATAGTGCATCTGAAACTATAGCAGTGGCTTATGCAGCCTATCGTCATGCAACGAAGGCGCTACAGGGTGCAATAGCCAATGCTAAGTCAAAATGCTGGAATGAGCTTCTTGAAAATATCGACAGGGACCCATGGGGTCGTCCCTATAAAATAGTGATGGGTAAACTTAGACCATGGTGTCCTCCGTTAACATCAACTTTAGATCCAGATTTCGTTGTAAGAGTGATAGATTCGCTCTTTCCTAGTATGCGGGAAAGCACTCTAACACCGAGTGAAAACTTTGCTGCATCTGCCGAGCTAGAAGTTCCTGTAATAGAGATATCTGAAGCCGAGCTCAAAAAAGCGATCAGCCGTATGGCAAGTCGTAACACTACGCCAGGACCAGACGGTATTCCAGGTCGAGTGCTGGTAATAGCATCAACTCTCTTAGGACATAGATTGAGGCAGCTATTTAGCATGTGCTTACGTTTGGGTATTTTTCCATCTAGCTGGAAGAGAGCAAGACTAGTCCTAATTAAAAAGCCCGATAGACCGGCGGATTCCCTTAATGCATACCGCCCAATATGCTTGCTTAACGAAATAAGTAAGCTCTTTGAAAGAGTCATTGCAAATCGACTGACTGATCATATATCTTTCGTTGGCCCAGATTTATCAGATGGCCAGTTCGGCTTTCGGCAAGGAAGATCTACATTAGATGCTATCTTTCGGGTTCGAAGCTTAACCGAGCAGGCTATTCACAATGGCAGAGTAGTTTTGGCGGTAAGTTTAGACATTGTCAATGCCTTTAACTCTCTTCCATGGGCTGCTATTAGAAGGGCACTAATTTATTTTAACGTACCGAAATACCTACGTGATATAGTTGGAGCATATTTACATGACAGATCAATAGAATATATTGGTCGGGACAGTATGTTGCATCAAAAAGAAGTGACTTGCGGTGTCCCTCAAGGATCTGTCTTGGGACCCCTCTTGTGGAATTTAGCTTATGATGCGATACTACGAGGTATATTACCTAGTGGCGTTCACATTATCTGCTATGCAGACGACACTTTGGTGCTAACAGAAGGATCAAATTTTACAGCGGCTGCTAAACTTGCTGAAATCGGAGTAAAATGTGTAGTCAATAGAATCCAGGGCCTTGGTCTTAAAATAGCCCCCCATAAGACGGAGGCGATATGGTTCCATAAACTTTCTAATCGTATGGAACCACCCAGCACATCGATTCGCGTAGGTGACGTAAATATCCCAGTAGGAAACCATCTTAAGTACCTAGGTCTTATTCTGGATAGCCGCTGGAGTTTTCAAAAGCATTTTGAGCAAATAATCCCCAAAATACAAGGGATAGCTGGTGCAATGCATCGCTTACTTCCTAATCTTGGAGGCCCACAAGAGGGAGTCCGACGATTGTATACAGGAGTGGTTCGATCAATGGCCCTTTATGGAGCACCGATATGGTCACAAAAATTGTCAGACAATAGACGCATCAAGACCAAGCTCTTTAGCGTTCAGCGTCGTTTAGCTATAAGGGTTGTTAGAGGCTACCGCACAATTTCTTTTAATGCGGCTACTGTGTTGGCTCGCTTTCCACCTTTGGATATTCTTGCAAGTATGGATGCCAAAACATACAAAAACATTCGGGAGCTTTATCAGAGAGGCGAAACAACTACAAGAGTGGAGATTGACCAAATGCGACGACAGGCACACCAACAAGTTTTTATTGAATGGCGTGCGCGACTCGAGAGTGAAAATAATTCACGCGCTGTTAATGCTATACTCCCACATTTTGAAGCTTGGCTAGCAAGAAAGAAGGGTAGCATCACATTCAGATTAACTCAAGTGCTCACTGGCCATGGATGTTTTAGTGAGTACCTTCATCGGATTGGCCGTGAAGCGAGCCCAAAGTGTCACCACTGTAGTAGTGAACGTGATGACGCACAGCACACGCTAGAACACTGTTCGGCGTGGAATCTCGAGCGTAATTATTTGGTTGAAAAGGTTGGAGGAGATCTCACCTTGTCCTCTATAGTGGCGAACATGCTTGCAGATGAAACAGTATGGAACATAGTGACATGCTTTTGTGAGAAAGTCCTTATTAAAAAGGAGAATGCAGAACGGGAACGAGAGAGGGCTGATCCCACTCGACGGAGACAAAGGCGCAGGAACGCTAATTGACGATTTAGTTCTTGAGCTTCTTATTGAGATCAAACCGGGAGGCAGTATCTAAGAGATTGTGGACTTCGAGATGTGCTTAATTTAGCATCGCGCAAGGGGAGCACCGGTGCGTTCTAAAAGAGATCCCGGTGCTTTCCGTTAAACGCAGAGGACGGTAACCGAGGGGGTTTTAGTAGGTAAAAATCCTACATAACCGAATCTCATACGTTGATTCGGTATCTTTAGAAGATTTCCCCCCCGTTAACAAAAAAAAAAAAAAAAAAAAAAAAAAGGCCTTTTGTACGATTAGCTATTGAAAAATATCAAAGCAATATAAGCTTATTCTATAAATAAGAACAATAGACGTTTTCTTTTTTATGTAATCATTTTATTATATTAATTAAAATTTGTAATTTAGCTTTCGCGAACGCGTTTCTTGGTATCCTTTGTAATAATCATATTTAAAGACAGCGTAATCCTTTATTAAACTTATTAGTCTAACACTAGCTATACTGTTACGTTAGACCATAGTCTGTGCACTATTTTCATCTAAATCTGTCCAGTTGTGAGCGTACCTTAGGCCTTTATAAACGTATAATTTTAAAGCTTTATGTTACAACAAACAAACAAACTCTTCAGCTTAATAATATTAGTATAGATAGATAAGAATCATCTAAATATATTCTAAGTAATAATTATAGTCACTTAGTAGGTTATAAACTAGACATGTCTTTATGTCAGCACGCTTTAAAATTTATTTCTTTATTTACGTAAATTTTACGATCTAAAAACCATATACGCAAACTTTATGGATATATCCTAATAAATCTATCAAGAGATAGTAACTTTTGTTTTACTTCGATATCATTAAGAGATTTTAAAAAGTACGAAATAGTGACTTATATACACGCTTATGTACATAGTGCCTAAGTAGGTATATTATGTAATAAATCATTATTTAAATGATTCTTGTTTGTGATTGCTTGTAGTTTTTTTACTTTAAAATTATAGCGAAATTTCTTCTATTAAGTACGAATTGTTTTTAATATTATTTCCATTTTTAGAAATTTTTGACCAATTTAGTTTAAATATAAAATATAGAATGATTCAAACTTAAGTAAACACGATCGCAACATATTTGCCAACAGGTAATAGTTGAAAAGGCTCATTAAAATCAATCGATAATATGTTGGGACATTATTACACACTGTACCATCTAGTTCCGTGGTAAGCTACGGAGGAAGCTTGTGTTACGGATACCAGATAGTTGATAATACATATTTAAGTTTAAATAGATACATATTATAAATATAAACACCCATGACTGAAGTACAAACATCCGAGTTTAACAAAAGAATGCCCCTAGCGGGACTCGAACCAGCGACTGCTGGCGCAAGAAAGTAGGGTCTATACAAACTGCGCCAAACGCGTTAGAAACTAAGTTTAGTTTTGATAGTATTTACGTGTTTATTATCAACAAATATTTTACTCAGATAATAACCAAGTCCTTGAATAAAGAAGCACTGAGAGCAACTAAAACAAACGGACGCGATGCCAAAGACCACAAATGTTGACAGAGCTATACAAACTCGCCTTTTGTAGATTGCTCGCGCAACCTACTTCGTTTTACTTTTAACTTTTTTTAGCAAAAGCTATGGCAGTAATAAATACCGTTTAAAAGCCATTATGGAGGTTAAACCTGCTATGTCCTAGCAAAAGTATGAAAATGAAAATAACTTTATATATATCTATACTAATCTATACTAATATTATAAAGAAGTAAAGTTCTCGGGATCTACTGAACCGATTTTAAAAATTCTTTCACCAATAGAAAGCCACATTATTGCTGAGTGTCATAGGTTATATAAAAACCGAAAAATAAAAAGGCTTTTACGTGGTAGTCCGTTTTGCAAAGTGAATCGGAGAAAAAACGGTCGAATGAAAGCGTTTCTACGAACGCTGCCTTAACTATAAAAGATATATTTTTGAGTTCTAGAGAAAAGATGTGGAGCTTAAAAATGCCTACAAAAAAGTCAACGACAGCATATGTCTAACTTTTATATTTAAGTTACAAAAAGTAGTTTTTTAATATTAGTATAGATAATTTATTTTTTAATTTTTAATATTAATAAAATAATTTAAATTATTTAAACACTCTGTACTAAAAAGGATTATTAACATTATGCCCAACGAAGTGGGCAGGGGTCAGCTAGTATATAATAAAGTTGAGGCATTAACATAACACCATCTAGTTTCATTGTAAGCTACCAGGCTTATATTATAGATACCAGATAATTGACACACTACACATATTAGGTATATAACTTTAGATAGGTACATTAATATTATAAATATCAACACCCAAGACTGAACTACAAACAATCACGCTTATCACACAAATGAATGCCCCCAACGAGACTCAAACCCGCGACCGCTGGTAAGTAAATATAAACTTTAACTTCATATGCATTAAATCTCGATGTGTGTAGTATATCGTGAATCATTTTTAATTGACATCTTTAAAAACAATTTCGTAAGTAATTACCCGCAAAACGCAATTAACCCCTCATCAAACTGCCCAGTACTGAATAATACGGAATTTTCTGCAATTGCTCGAAGTGATTTTCGTGCTAATTATTATCAATTTGATTTCATTAAATTATTACATCGTTATAAGGGAATCTCTTTCAGTGGTAATATTATTTTCATATAACTTCCCTATATTTTTGTTTTAACTATTAATGTATCAGCCTTAAGCTGACCGAATGTAACATCACCACAACATCTTATCAGTTCTTGACATAGGATAAATAAAACAGAAAGTACATATTTAGATAGGTATTTACTGCGTTAGTGCATTTTCCTTATTTAAAATTAGTTAAAGTACTCGAAAATTTCAATCAAATAGAAAAGAACGCTGATTTTGTTAATAAGGTTGAGTGTAAAAATAAAATTATTTTAAAACTAGCAACTCAACGCAACTCGTCCCTAAGTACCTACATTTTAACTTATAAGTTTAAGTATAGATTACTCAACAAAAATATCAGATATTTTTCAGTTTCTTCTTCATAAAGTTTTTATTCTTGATTTTCTTATAATATCTATACCTCCATTTTAATAAGGGTAATATATCTAGTCTGGCCATAAATACTGTTACAATTAAAAATAAGAAAGATATTACATTTGAATTTGGAATCTGTCATTTTTGTACGATTGCTCGTTGTGTTTTCTAATTTTGGCGCCAATACATTTTATAATATTTTGCGATATTAAAATGGAGTGGGGTGATAAAGAGAACCGAATCGCTGTGATTGCATTACACAAAGTTGGTATGAAGCCAAATGCAATTTTTAAAACTCTCCATACGCTTGGTATTAGTCAAATGTTTGTGTACCGGGCTATCAATAGGTACAATGAGATCTCCTCTGTTTGTGACAGAAAAAGATCTGGCCGTCCACGTAGTGTTCGTACGAAAAAGGTGGTCAAAGCAGTAAGGGAAAGAATTCGCAGAAATCCTGTCCGAAAGCAAAAGATTTTATCTCGGGAGATGAAGATAGCACCCAGAACC
Organism: Boloria selene; assembly: GCA_905231865.2. Lineage (NCBI taxonomy): Eukaryota > Metazoa > Arthropoda > Insecta > Lepidoptera > Nymphalidae > Boloria > Boloria selene. The sequence goes on from HG993156.1 coordinate 6,724,476, forward strand.
ATGTCGCGTATTTTAAAAGATGACTTAGGACTTGCAGCCTATAAGTGACGCACTGGTCATTTTTTAACTGATAATTTAAAAAAGAATAGGGTGGTAAAATCGAAAAAACTACTGAAGCGGTACGCAAAGGGAGGTCACAGAAAAAATTTGTTTACGGATGAGAAAATCTTTACAATTGAGCAACATTTTAACAAACAAAATGACCGTATTTATGCTCAAACCTCTAAGGAAGCTTCCCAATTAGTCGGCAGAGTGCAACGTGGGCATTACCCGACTTCAGTGATGGTTTGGTGGGGTGTTAGCTATGAAGGAGTGACTGAGCCATATTTTTGTGAAAAAGGTATCAAAACATCGGCACAAGTGTATCAAGATACCATTCTTGAGAAGGTAGTTAAGCCCCTTAAAAACACCATGTTCAATAACCAAGCATGGTCTTTCTAACAAGACTCGGCGCCGGGTCATAAACCTCGGTCCACGCAGTCTTGGTTAGAAGCGAACGTTTCGGACTTCATCAGAGCTGAAGACTGGCCGTCGTCTAGTCCCGATCTTAATCCGCTGGATTATGATTTATGGTCAGTTTTAGAGAGTACGGCTTGCTCTAAACGCCGATAATTTGGAGTCCCTAAAACAATCCATACGATTGGCAGTGAAGAATTTTCCCATGGAAAGAGTGCGTGCTTCTATTGATAACTGGCCTCAACGTTTAAAGGACTGTATTGCAGCCAATGGAGACCACTTCGAATAAGCTTTTTATATTTTTAATTGTTTTATATTTATGTATAAAACTAACACACTGTAAAAGTAATAAATAATATTTGCATTAAAAAATTTTTTTTTCTTTGTGACAATATTTATGGCAAGACTAGGTAGTAAAAGTTTTTGAGAATATCATTAAAAATGTATAATTCGTCCGTCTGTAACTTATAACTACTACTATAACAATGTAACGTTACTTATACTTTATGTATGTCTTAATTTTTATACATGATATTAATGGAAGTATGTGTCAATACTTTTTATAAGCAATCCAAAGCAATTAAGACCAATCGGTTCATTATTACACTTCCATTCTTACTAATAGCGACGCTTCGTGTGTCTGGGGGAATGTTTGGCCCATCCTTTTGGTCTCATCATCTGTTATGAAGAATTTATAATACACGATTTTTTAAAGCATAGCATAGCTGTTAATAGTGCCATTTCTTGCAATAGTAAGTTCCCGTACTAGGTCTTTTCAGAGAAGTTTTGGAGGTGACTAGGCTTATTATTATAAAATCGTCGATTGTCGCGGCGCGCTGGATAATCCCAACGGTGAGTAAAAAAAATCACGTGATAACTCACTACACCCCCCCTCCCTCCTGGTGATATTTCGTGATTTTTTCCGAACCCCCTCCCCCCCATTCAAACATCACGTGATTTATGGACGACCCCTAACTACTAAGCCACTATATTAAGTTCTGATTCCATACGAAAATATACCAAACCCGAACAATATTAAGCAGCATAAGATTTGGGAAAGTACAAATAGAATAAATGTACTATAACAAATGAAAATAAATGTTTTCTTTTCCTAACAAAAGAGAGAAACAGACTCTTACATTACATTCAGCGGCGACATCAAAAGATCATTTGTTGTGCATTGAAATACATTATCGTTTAACTTCCGAGATAAACTTGAAAACCGCCTGCTTGAAAGTCGGTAAAGTTCCATTCGTCCCCGGTCCATTCGTTGCTATGGCAATAGATAAGATGGGGTTTAGACGCAGTCTTTATAAGCTAGAGTAGCAGGTTTCATTTACACTAGCTATAACACATTTAAATAAAATCTTGTTGAATTTCACGCGGATTTATTTAGATTTTTGGTTGGGACGTTTCGAATGCTTTACAGCAATCATCGTCACGGGAGACTAAGTCATAAGAGACGGTTCTTAAATAAAATTGGCCTAAAGCCCCGTCAAAATTGGTCCAGCCGTTTAGAATATTGGCAGGAATAAACAGACAGACAGACAGAATTTTGTTAATAACGTAAACACCGATTACAAAGAACAAAATCACATAGTTTTTTTTCTTTTGAAGTATAGTTCCTTACTTATTAGCCAGCGTAAGAATCTGCCATACTACTTAGATTGAAAGTCGTACATTGGTTCAAACATAATACTCTTTAAAACATCACAAATGGACATGCAGTGTATAGTGATTAAAAGGGTCCGTACCGTACCGACCCTTCGTGTTTGGAACTCTAAAAATGAGAAAACTGAAATATATTATTATTAGGAAATAACATTTTAATTACTTTTGTCTTCATAATGGTCTACTATACCATATAAAAGGGATATTATAGAGGTTATACAGTCGGTATTAACATACATATATTAGGAAGATTAACTTTTGATTATAATAGTAGCCTTTGTACTTGCAGTAGATTCGACAAACACTAACCAGTTCAATTCCTCCTAGGGGAAAACAAATTATTTGACATACAGATGTTCGTACAATGCTATTTAAATGATTTTTCTCAATTTATTGATACTGGGATACTTTATTGTTAGTAAGGATATATTTGGGCAAAAAACTACTTTAACACACATTGTAGGTACATGAATAGAAACAAACATTTATTATACTACATAATTATTCTATTAATAAATATAAATATTCTGAAAAAAGCAGGGTTTGTTTGTTATTTCAACGCCCCAATCTCAGGAACTTCTAATCTGATTTGAAAAATTCTTTTCGAATAAGCCTGCTTTTTGAGAAAGCCCAAATAGTAGAATAGCCAAATTGACAGGGGTAGTATTCATAAATATAATAATAACTGTTAAAACGCACCTACAGACAAACCCTAGCGAAGGGTAAATCGCAAATATAAAATAATATAGCATAAGTATACAAAACATAACTTAAATTAACGGTTCATTCAAGAAACAGCAACTACAACTACCACTGCACTAAACAGTTGTTTTGGGTGTATATATATAAAAGATAAACATAGATAAGTGTTCTGTGACAAACAAAGCACGGGTAAATAACGTTGGTCACCAAACAATGAGTCATTCAAAAATGTTTGCATTAAAATGCTAACAGTTGACTGACGTTTGCTCTGCTTAACGTGGTAATAGGCAGTTCGTGTCATACGTAGGTACATTAGAGTGTACGTCTGTGCCTATTTGGTGAAGCATAATATTATCGAAAGTCCTGTAATTTTTAACAGTTGTTTTTACTTATGTACGTATACGTTATAAAATAAAGGTATTTTCTTTCTTTGGGGTATATATCTATTATTATCTATACAATCAAATCAAAATACACACTTTATTCAAATAGACTTTTACAAGCACTTTTGAATCGTCACTTTTAAAGTTAAAAATATCTAGTTAACATGTTTTTATTTCTCAAACATCATACTACAAATAAACATTTGTTTGTAAAATAATGAACTAGCACACATAATAATAATAAACTCCAAAATCAAAAGAACCTGTGACCTCCGACATAATAACAATTTCTACAAGCGAACGTCTTACACAAAATTTAATTATACATCAGACTATAAAGCCATTTAAAAGATCTGAGATACCTTCAATTCAAAAACGACAGATTTACGATACGTAAGTTAATAACCGATAATATCCGGTTGTGGATAGGTAATTTTAATACAGGTGCGTTGTCGTTATCTCGTTCTTCGCGGGGGAACATCTTAATATTTTTAAGTGAGTTAAAAGAAATTATACATTCATTATACTTGTTAAACATTCTTACATGTACATATGTATAATATTTTCATTTAGAGAGAGAAAAAAAATAGTCCCGCTGAGTTTCTTTCGCCAGTTCTTCTCAGGTCAGAGGTCAGGTTCTTTCCGAACTGGTGGTAGACTCATGACGTTCAGTAAGAAATTGTAACAATTTTTATGCTGAATAAAATATTTTAATTTGATTGTATTATTCGTTATCGAATGACTATATTGAAACAATAGCTATTCACCCTCGCTGCGCTCGGATTCGTCATATAGATTTGTCATAAATAAGATATTTTCGCGAATAATAACCTATTCTATATAGGTATTAACCCGCATAACCAGCTATGATTGTACTAAATTTCATTAATATCTGCCCAGTAATTCTTTCGTGTTGCTGTCACAGACAGACAGAAAATATAAATCTGTAGATTCAGCCTATATGGAGACCGTTTTAATAATATTTTCAAAAGAATATTAATTAATGTACAGATTCTACTAAATTGGACTTTTATTACATATACAGTAAAAATTAATTTAGGATACAAGTACAGCCACGGTCGAAAACTAGCGTAAAATACATAAAACTGAAGATCTCAATAGACCAGAATTGGTCGAAGTGATATTTTAGCCATAACGGAAAAATCAAACATACATATATTATATTTTCAATTACATTAGCAGTGTAATAAATAAGATATGGGACTGACATATCCTAGAAGGACAAAAGTCCCTTAAAAAATTAGAAATAAAAAAATAAATAAATAAGATAAAACAATGATAAATAACTAACGTTTCTTGCAATCTTAAACTGACCGAATAAAAATTTTTGCAAGTAGAGTCAGCGCTCAGCACCTACTATCTATTTTTGATCTCTTTATGATATCAACTTACAGATTATCACGGCGTTACATATTATGATTACATGATAATTAAACAATTAAAACCGCGCCTCTGGGAGGGACTCATGCTATCTAGTATATTAATTGAATTAAATAGAAACCCTAACAACGGAGGAACAGATGACGAATTGTACGATAATTTCATATTTTTATAGGGCAATAAATTTTATTTATTCGAACGTCGCGTGCCTAATGAAATATTACTGGTGTTTGCTGTGAATATGAAATGAAAGGGACAAAAAATAATTTGTATTGAAATATTTTTTTTATATAATCATTTTTACATCACTATATATTACCTATTTAATACAAAGTCCTCTGCCGCGTCTGTCTGTCTGTTCGCGATAAACTCATAAACTACTGCACCGATTTTCATGTTGCTTTCACCAATTGATAGAGTGGTTCTCGAAGAAGATTTTAGTATATAATAATAACTAGCGGAACCCGCGGCTTCGCTCGCGCTAAATCCAGGGACGAAACCAAGCGAAGCTAGGGTTAGTCGCTAGTAGTATAAAACAAAGTAACTTTCCACCGTCTATACACTTAAATCTTTTAAACTATGCGACGGAGTTTAATGCAGTTTTCATTAATAGACAGAGTGATTCAAGAGGACGGTATTATATGTACATACTATATACGCATATTATAGAAAAAGGCCGAGAAAATATATCAGTTCAAAGTGAGCCTTGAGTACTTGCTGTGCCATCCGTCGCGCTGAATGGCTTCAAATCTTGCCAGTGGAGCACAGATTACTTCTCCAGGGTCACGTAGAATGGAGAAGAGGCGACGATAATAATTGATCGTGTATTTGGTAACTATACCTTAGCGTTTATGATATTCAACAAACCTATATTAAATAATAGATTCTGATATAATATCAGAATGATCTTAATATTTTTATTAATTTAAGTAATTCATTTCGCTAGTTTGAGGTTCTTACTGCGCTAAAATTAACATAACTCGCTATCTGACTCAAAGTTACTATGAAAAATGAGGTCAATCAATCGTATTGCAAGTACTTTTACGCATAAATACCGAAATAAATACAACTTTACTAAGGATAAAGTGCATTTTACAACCGAATTAAAACCCACATTTCGAAAACAGCAATTGTACTGTATGAAAATGAACCGACGAAAGCTGTTCGTCAATTATGTATGAAGTATGGATTGGAGAAATACAGACATGATGTATTGCGTTACATTAAATAATTTATGAATTTTATACAAATATTATTAATATGGTATGGTTTATTTCCATGAATTATAAATTTTAATTAATTGGCTTTGTATGTTTCTTTTATATATAAATATACCCTAATATAGATAAAATATCTTTGCCTATTTATACAATAACTACTCTTTTTTTCAGTAGGTTATATTCTTCTCCATGAATAGTTCTATTACAATTACACATTCTGTTACAATAAGTTTTTAAGCTATTGCATAGTTTTTTGTTGTAACAAAGAGAGAATTAGATTTAAATTGATTTCTCTTAAAATTTAGATAAAGTTATTTAATTAAACAAATGTAACATTAAGACTAAAAATGCAATAATCAAAAGAAATGTTAATTAACCAAAAAATCCTTATAATACCTAGGTAAAAAAAGAGATTAATTTATTTCAAAATTATAAGAAATACAAGTTACATATAAATTATAAATTAGGTAATGTTTAATATAAACATAATTTTTTTTATATAATGTTTACTTTAATTTAAAAGATATGTTGATCTTAAATTGGTATAAATAATTGTTAAGCAACACTGCCTATTCTTTTTTATTGTGAAATTATACAATAACTAATTAATTGAATCCAACATTAAACTACTAAGGAGAATTATGTGCCCATAAAAAATACATATACCTATTTACTAGATACTTAATAATTTTTAATTACATATGGGAAAATGAAAATGAAACATAAACAAACAGCATATTATCTGCGGTAGTTTCAGCGATAAACTTTCAATGACTTTTTTAGTATAAATATAAATATAAAATAAAGTACATAGTACAAGATTATCCAGACAAATTATTATGAGCATTAAGCTTATAAGAGTGAATTTTTAACTATTTACTGCATATAGATAGAACTAGATACTAACTTAAGACTACCTATAGATAGAACTAGATAGACCGAGCTTACCAAAATTTTTGAGAAACAAACATATTATGAAAAATATTAATAAATTACCCATATTGTTTTTCAATCTTATCAATATAATATTTGTTTCTTCATTATAATTAATTCCTTTAGCTCTTAATTTTAATATTCATATATTTCTCAGTAATTTGCATTCCATTAATAGGAATTGTGTATTTTGTTTCAAGTTTCATGACACTATCTATGCTGTTCCTTAGACTGAGGGTAAAACCTAAAATTAAACAGTGATGAAATAGTTGTGGATATAGCAATCTACATTAGGATCAATAATTGTAGAATACTATGTGTTATTTGTTTAGAGGGAACATACCGTAAATATAGTTAAAATTAATATATTTGAATTACCGTTTATTTTAAATGCGATAGAGAATAGTTAGAATAATAAAAAAAAACATACCGATTAAATTGAAAAATAAGAGTGCTATGCAATATTATCTACAATTGTACAAAAATTAAAGAAGTTTGTTTAATATATTTATCCTATTCGTAAAATAAAACCATCCCAAATAAATCTCAGTAAAGATAAACTAGAAAACGACAGAAGTGAAGGCTGTATATGGTGCGGTCACGAACAGGTTGAATGACCGTGAAAAAAGTAAAGTACATCTCTTTATTTATTATCGAGATTACGTATCGAAGTCATCTCATTTCAAAACTGTCTACTGTCTGCTTCGAAACGCAGAGTAATAATAGATGCATTTAACTATTAATCTCATACCGTAATGTACTTAAAATAGATTACTACATTTATCAATTTGTCGCATAACTTAATATATTATATTATAGTATTTATGCCGATAAATTTCATTACAAAGTTCAAGAAGTCGAAGCTTGATTTATTAAAACTTTATGAAGTTCATAACTGAACATGCGCAACGGAGTTAAGAAGTAAACAAAACAAACTTTTCAAAAGTTTACCACTATTTACGTAAACTTGACAAGAACGTACCTTTTAGAACAAAAGCAGTTAATCCAAGTCAAAAGTTTTGCTTAAAACACAGTATCCAAACGGAATTTTATCACAACATTCCACAATAAACCTTAGAAAACTTGCTTGTAGCTTCTTGTTCACTAAAGTTGTATCACTTTTTGGGATAATTATCGTACAAATCACTGTTAAACTACACTTTATAGCACAAAAAAAGTATACTAAACAACTTTTTGGGTTAGTTTACTGTCAAGAAATCTATTTAATAAGTTAAAAACTTTTTAAATCGTAATAAACAATCAGAGCAACAATCGACACGCGACGGCCATCTTCCGCTAGCGCGGGTTTTGAGTCCACATGCGCTAGAGGGAGCTACTACAAGTAACCGGACAAATTCGGAATACACCAAAAACTACGTAATTATACAAGTGTAGTCGTATTTTTAATTTAGTTGGGTAGTTTTTTGTTTTTAAACGTATATTTTGGTAATGATATTGGCTTGAATATTTCTAATAAAGGCACTACATTCATTGTAATTTAAAATACGCCGTCAATTTGATTTATGTTACAATGTAAATTACTTTTTGCTTAATTTTTTACAAAATACGTTACTGCTTAGTAGAAATTATTCTACGAACTTTAAGATGGTGTATTCACAAATTGACTTACATAATTTCTAATTGGAATACTAATTGGAAAGTTTGCAAGACAATCCAATAAGTTTGAAATAAGTACCTACCTACCATGTATATAAAATTGGTAAGGCAAACTATCTCTGCAAGAGAAATAAGAATTGAATGGAATTCTTTACAAAATATATTTCGTATTAGGTACCCAACGTAATTCTTATATCTGTCATTAAACTATAATATGATTCACTTGGGATGCATTAAATAGGTACCTAACGCATAAAGTTTCTTGGCGGTAAAGGTTTTAATGTTTCTGATGGTGAAACAAGCGTTGGAACTTAGTAATCTATATTTTTAAACTCTGTTGTCACAATTTGTTTTAATGTTTTTGTAAATATTTAGCGTTTAACGAACAACTTTCCTCTATTAAAGTTTTAACATGATTCTAAGACATTTATAAACGTAATGGACGGAAAAAATCGCCAAATATTCCGAAAACAAGGAAGGTATGTAGCACAGCTAGATTCCTATAGGTACATTGGAAACTTATATACAGTTTTCTAATTCATTCATTTATACAAAATTCCTACGATACTAGGTACATTTTTCAATTTCTACAACACTAATAAACCAACGAAGTGTTTCACTTCATATATGTGCATATCAAAAGCTAGAATAACATCGATTACTAAATTGCCCAGCAGAATAGGCTAAAATCGGCATTAAAGATAAGTATTGATGATTGTGGTGTTGTTGTTACCCTCTTAACATCAGTTGTCTTCCATTGAAAGTCCGATTAGAATCAGTCCAGCCGTCGCGAAAGAACAAACGGACATACAAATATTTAACTCATATTTTTTTATTTGTATACCGTATTATGCAGTTGTGAGTTTTATAAAGTTGTTACTAAAATAAACATCATCACTAAACAGTAACATTCAGGCAATTAAAATTCATAGAACATCCCAAAAATCTAACAAAAACGGCTTAAAATTCGTTCCTTGCATCTGTACAGTGAAATGTACGTAATTTGTATAACTGTCGCGTCCACCAGAGTTAAAATCTTAATTTGCTTATACCAGTTTTCTCCATTCGTCCGTACCCAATGGAAAACTATTTCCTAACGTTCATTTGAGTTTGTCAGACGGCTTAATTGTTGGGAAATGGCGTAATGTTAATTAACTCTGTGGTATTGGAACTAATTTTATATATTTCGTAAAGAAATTGCATGTATTGCATACTAATAACTAATATTATAAAGCTGAAGACTTTGACTTTATGTTGTATAATATCTAATAACTATAAAGGTTTCCGGTCTTTACAACGCTGGCAGAGCCGACAAAAGCCGCAAAATGGTAGTTTATTTATTATTTAATATTTAATTAAATATTTAATATGTTTCAATACTAAGCTATATACACATATAGCTTAGTATTGAAACATATTTGACATACACATACACATGTGAAGACGAAATGCGACGCACTAATTAGTAAAATGTTTGATATATTGTTATTTATCTCAAGAATTAATTTATTAGAACTGTTCGACTATACGAATATGTAAATAATAGATGACTGTACAATTTTGTTAAATTAAAGAAAAACCTTTAGATCCCAATGCTAACACGCAAAATTTTAAATTAGTTTTATTACCAAAATCAATATGTAATCTGCGAAATTATTAAGAATCTACAAAAAAAGGAAGATAGGAGAAGAAGAAAATAAAACAAAATATCTCTATTTATCTTGTAGTTAGTACATACAATTTTATCCTATTTGTATTGAATAATTTCTACAAACTTTAAACTTAGTAGGTTCATTGACCATACATTGTGCACATATGAGTCATTGTTAGTAAGAAAAATAGCTTTCTTTATATATAAACTAGCGACTCACCCTCGCTTTGCTCGGGCTGGTCCCTAGGCTTAGCGCGAGCGAAGCCGCGGGTTCCTCTAGTAAATGTTTATATAAACTTGACAAATTACATACTAAAGTCCCCTTGCATCACTCTATCTATTAAAAAAACCGCATCAAAATCCGTTGCGTAGTTTTAAAGATCTAAGCACACATGGAGAGCGGGAAGCGACTTTGTTTTATACTATGTAGTGATACTTCAAAATATGAGTAATATTTCGAATAATCTTGTACCAAACGTGTAATCTAATTGAGTATAGTGAAGAGCGGTCAGAGAGGCACAAATGAGACTTATCTGTTGAGTCACCCAGCTTTGTTTACTGCATGGAACTGCGTTAAACTTGGTTCACACGCGAATAGAAGGTATCGGCGAATTAATTATTATTGAACATGTACATCAAATTTTAAATAATTTAAGTAATAATAGATAATTTAGTCCCAGAGACAGTGGTAGTCCAATGGCAACGCGCTGGCTTGGATATCCGAGTTATGTGGGTTCGACTCTTGGTCTTGCACCTCTGATTCTAACATGGTTCCTTCCTTCCTTCCTCTCAGCCCATACACGTCCACTGCTGGACATAGGCCTCCCCCAAAGATCCCCACGACAACCGGTCTTGCGCCCTCCGCATCCAGTGGGGTCCAGCGACTTTAACCAAGTCGTCGGTCCACCTTGCGGGAGGCCTGCCCACGCTTCGCTTTCCGGTACGTGGCCGCCACTCCAGAACTTTGTGACCCCATCGACCATCCGTTCTTCGAGCGATGTGCCCCGCCCACTGCCACTTGAGCTTGGATATTCGGTTGTCTATGTCGGTGACCTTGGTCCTTCTGCGTATCTCCTCATTTCTGAATCGATCACGCAGGGAAACCCCGAGCATAGCCCTCTCCATTGCTCTCTGTGTGGCCTTGAGCTTTCTTATGAGGCCCATCGTGAGCGGCCACGTTTCTGTGCCGTATGTCATGGTTAGTCATTTCTTATATGATTACCACTTGTCTTACGGTGAAGAAACACATCGTGAAGAAACCTGCAGTTCTGAGAGAACCTAGCAAGTTTTCGAAAGACATGTGAAGGCCGCCAACCCGCATTTGGCCAGCATTAATTTCCTAATATATCCTATATTGAATATTTTTTAAATTTCTCCAAAATAAAAGCAAAATTCACAAATTAAAAAAAAATGATGAATTTCGTTTAAATTACAAGAATATTTTAATCCAATCCATCCATTTTTTCATTCGAAAACAGTACCAAAAGAAATAGAGGCAAATCCGATCGGCGCAGTTTCTGACAGTTTTCATACGCCAAATAAAACTAATAAAAGTGAAAAATAAACGACCGCGCACAATAAAAATATGAGTGCTGCAAAAATGCAATAACTTGAAACGAATCGGCTTTAAACGGACGATTGTTAGAGCATTGTTTGATATAGCTTTTAATTAGAGTTGCCGTTGTGGATATGGGAGCTTTTATTAATAGCCATGAATAGAAAATAATACAGTATGTATCAGTGTTTAAATACCATGTTATTGGTTTTTATCTAATGGGGTCGACTGTTCTTTATGGGATACGAAACAAAAAGCTCTATGTAATAATAAAAGATCTGAAAGCTCGCTATCATTTCTATGAAGATAGACTCTATTATAGTAGAAAAGTAATAAAAATTAATTTTAGATTATTATTGTACAGAAGAATTCAAAGATTTTCTATTGTAATCTGATACAAAAATTAAAAATTGCTAGTCTGAATCGCGCTCTAAAGATATTCGTCCAAACATTTAATAAATTATTATCCATAATCTCATTTTTAAACACCTATCCAAAGAAATCTGTGGAATTTAAATCTGGACAGTCGAATTCTTTTTTAACTTTTTTAGTAACATCTAATTTTGTGAATTTTCCACCAATCCCACTCGAACCTTTCTCTGCGAAAAGAATTATAACGTGTGAGATGGACTCGTTAAAATTATGAGGAACTTTTAAATATTATTAGGAGATTTACCTATATATTATACCTATGTAAACCTAAAAATATGTTACTCGAAAAAGCTCTACACAAAAATAATAGTATAACCAAATATACTATAACTTATGTTTTCAATGCGAGCTTTGTGATAAAAATATTTTAAAACCATTCTAGTTAAGCAAAACCTAACAAATGTCCCATTTAATTTTTAAACTAGAATTTATACGTACTATAAAACAATAAGAAAAATAGTCCTATTGATTTGTAGCTTATATTATTAACAACTATGAATGTCCTCAATAATTTAATTAATAAGTTTAAGCCTCAAAGGTAATAAAACAAAAGCGACTTTCGTCGCGTGTCGCGTCAGCTGCTTAGATCTTAGATTTTAGTCTATCTAGACCATTTTATACAAATCGTTGTGTCGTTTCGGCCTTAGAGAAAAACATACAGTCATACATAGGAACACTCAGGTTTTAGCTTAATAATAGTGGGAAAAAATGTCTTCAACTTTGTGTTTTTATAGTAAGTAAGTAATTTATGTCCTGTAAAGTAGGTACTATTTCGAACAGCTACAAAAGACGTTCAGTGCGCGACTCGCCCGGAAAAGCTGTGAAAAGCCGAATTATAGGAGATCAGATCCAAGGTATAGCAGCTCTGATATTTACAAGTGAGAATAGTTTTCATATAATCTCGTTTTTTCCAAACAATGATGAAAAGCACTTTGATAAAAACCTAATTTACGAGTGTCTTTTCTTCTTGCATCCATCAATCCTTCGTATTTTTTATACGAAAAGTGCCCGTGTCCAGTTGTGGGATGTTAAAAAGGAATGGATGAAAATCGTCGATGTATTATGATATGGTAGAAGAATAAAGAAAAATATACATAATATATAACTTATAAGTAATAATATATTTTTAAATTACAAAACATAGCGCCATGAGTAAGTTATTAAGAAGTTTAACGACAACTTATTTTAATGGTCTATTACTTTTACAGCGGACAGTTTAATTTCCAAGTTATAGGTATTGCAACTGGCGTTATTTAAACTTTGTGTTGTTTGATAACAATGGTAATTTTTCTTACTATCTTCTTACATTATTTTCTTTTAAAAGTTTTTCTCAAGAATATTCTACACAAGACAAGTTAAATTGTGTAGAAAACTAATTAAGTTCTTGTTGTACACTGCTTAAATAACTGCCTCGGTGTTCAGAAGATATCAGATAGTGTGAACAACCACATATTCAGTCCCGGTTCAGAGGTACAGTATTCAGTCCCGGATAGGTAACCTAACTTTAGTTATTATTATAATGTTCTGTTTTAACCCTGCGTCTGAATTCTTACCTATCGTGTCGAATTTGAGGGTTAAATAGAATAACGGAAATCTTGAGCACTATAAAATCTCATGCGCAGTTGGCCGGGACCAAAATTGGTCAGGAGGACACCATATCATATTACCTATATAAACTATACCTTTGTACAGTTTATATCGTTCCCTAATTCACATTATCCCATTGCCGTGCAAAGATCTTATCACTATAAAAAAAATAAAACACTAAGTTAGTACGTACACATTTCTTTAAATATACTTTTAAAACCATTACCAAATAGTGAAAATAACAGAATAAACAAATAAAAAAACAGTAACAGTAAAAATTTCAACAATCCTAACAATACCAGAAATAGGCGTCTAATATAATTTATCAAATCCCCAGCTTGTCAGCTTTCGACAGCCTCAGATTTATTTAACAAAGTTGATTCATTGTGAAGCTGAAATTTCATTTTGGATTGACAAATGTTTGTCAAATTTGATAAATACTAAAGCTTAGTAGAGCTTTCATGAGTATTGTTTACAATCTTCTAAAAGGCTGTTGTATTTATCCCACGACCACTCAAATGATTCCGGTTAAATTACTAGTGTTTTACACTCGTCTTTTTGCCATTTATTTTATTTTTTAATACGTTTTATTTACGTTTAAACCTCGAATCGCTACTAAATTATATACCTTCTGGGCTAATCTTAATATATATTTACATTGATATGGATTAATTTCTTTATTATGTACAATAAAGGAAATTTCGAGTAAACTTAACTATATAATATATACAAAGCTTCGAACAAAAGCAAGTTATATATTAGACGTGCAAAACTAACATTACAATAAAATTTTAACTTTATAAGCTTTTAAATAAACAACACAAAATTCGAGTAATAATGAGGAGTGTTGCTGAAAATATTTGCAATTCATATTTTATTCATCAACCCTCAGTCTGGCTGCAATTAGGCGAGCTAGACTGATCTAACCCTTCCTAAACTTGTATATATTCGAAATTCTAAAATTCCGTGGTGAGTAGAAACATTCTAATAATGTTTTAGCGGAAATACCGTCCTTTGTATACTTTGTGATCAATATTGAGTTTTATGGTTTACATGCGTGTTCATGGCACAATGAGTGTTCCCTCGGCACTCTATTCTTGTTTTTTTAAAGTAAATTGTTTTTTCAGAAAAGATACCTTTATAGCTAAAAGATATCTTAAAATTTGAAGCCTTATTTAAGTACAAAATTTGATCGTTAGAGCCGAGGTAGCGAAGGTACTCGAAATAAATAATATATACATTGCTCATACATACAAGATACGAGTAGCTAAGACGTACAAGAAGATAGCTTAATTATTACTGCTCAACTTCAAAATGCAAGTAATGAAAAGCTCAAGTTTAGGTTTCCGCAACTTTTACCGATAAGTTTTTTTAAAAACGTTCACAACCAATTTTGTTTGTAATACAAAGACAAAAAAATTGAAACCCAGGTAACTCAACCTCATATATCTAATTAAGCATTTAAATCTATGTATTTATAAACTAGCCTTTACCGCGGCTCCGCTCGCGTTCTAAAGGCTGATAATCAAAAGACACGTTTTTCTCCCGTTTTTGCAACATTTTTCATTGACGCTCCGCTCCTATTGGTCGTAGCGTGATGTAATATAGCCTATAGCCTTCCTCGATAAACGGACTATCCAACACATAAAGAATTTTACGAGTTTGACGAGTAGCTTCTGAGATTAGCGCGTTCAACCAAACAAACAAACAAACTCTTTAGCTTTATAATATTAGTATAGATTAAATGGAAAGTACGTTAAAATGTGGCTCCGAATATAAAAGGTATTTAATTCATACTGTCTGTCTGTCCGTCTGGCGCGGCAATTAACTCGCCCGCGACAATTGAGTTAGGAGTTCTGACGTGGAGAGTTCGTACACAGCATTGCACTCAGACGATTAAGCTTGGGCTAAATACGAAAATTATATTATAAGTTTTGAGGCAAAAGCTTATGCTTTTTTAAATATATTTAACATAATTATATAATTTTTAATTGAGTGACGTTGACCATCAAATCAAATGTAATAATGGTGAAATGCTTTTAATTATTTTATTTTTAAATATTGATATAAGTAAATATGTTGGGACATTATTACATGGCGCCATCTAGTTCCGTGGTAAGCTACGAAACTTGTGTTACGGATACCAGATAGTTGATATACATATATTAAATTTAAGTACATACATATAATAAATATATACAAATATAAACACCCATAACGGGAGTATAAACATTCGTGCTCAACAAGTGAATGCCCCCAGCGGGACTCGAACTCGCGACCGCTGGCGCAGAAAGTAGGGTCACTATCAACTGATCCAAACGCGTCATCGTGATAATATATATATCATCTTTTTTGGTATTATACATACCTAGTTGTATGAGTAGCCAGTTCAATCCTGAGTCTTGTATTTTACAAATTTTCGATGTCAGCGTTCGAGCCCTTCGCATCGATTGAATAGCCAGTGATCAGCAGAGGGGCACTAAATGGGGTGTTATTATTATTATTATATTATTATATGTATACTGAGCTATATTTAGTTATTTGTATTACCAATGGAATTTCACTATAAAATAAGTATGTAAGGACTGAATAAATAAATAAATATGTTGGCACATTTTGCCGTTCACACTCCGTCGTAAGCTACGAGGCTTGTATTACGGATACCAGATAGTTGATTTACTACACATATACATTTTAAATACATACATAATATAAATATTAACACCCATGACTGGAGAACAAACATTTGTGCTCAACAAATGAATGCCCCCAGCGGGACTCGAACCCGCGACCGATGGCGCAGAAAGTAGGGCCACTACCAACTGAGCCAAACGATGTTTGCAGTTCGAAGATACTTTTAATACTCAATGATCAAATACAATGAATTTGAACTTATACTAATAATTAATATAGATATAAGGCGTAGGTACGTCACAAATATTTCTTTACTTATTGTACAAAGCATTATTCAAAAAGAATATTGAATATTAAAAAGTATTATTTTGACATCTATTTTGTATTTATTAAATCCTAAAAGTAGGTAACTGTTGCAGTTTTTGGCAGAATTCACTTAAAACTCTGCGAACGGAAGGGAATCGATTTCCAGCCAATTTCCGGCGAACGCTATAGGATTTCAATTATTCATTTCTGTCAGTTAAACTGTATATTTTAGATAGTTTTAAAAAAAATGTTCATACGAGAGTAAAACTTTCGTAGATTTACGCGAATATTTGAAATGTTATATAAAAAACTAAAATTGATAATTTTTTTGTCGTTATACAATAATTAATAGTAGCAACTATGAATAATATTATGAATCGATAAATTAAAATAATATAATAATCATAATAATAACAGATCAAATTAAGAAATTATAATTGCCACATCAAATTTTAATATATTTATCTATTATTATACTTTTTTATAATTGAAATTCACAAATATTGTACGGTGCAATTGCCATTTTTGAAGTCATTCTTTATAATTGTGTATTTTTTTAAGTTTATAGGTATATTAATTAAAAGGTTCCATATTATTTAGAAAATAGTGTCTTTCTCTCTTGCGGGCATTTAGCTTAGTACTGTATTGTCACATTGTGTAGTACCTTATAATTGACTTTGCTCAAGAAGCGCCTAACACTTTTTAAATGCAATCTTACTTTATTCAATTTATTTCTATTATCACTAGCTTCAAAACGTGCCCTAAGTAAGCACAGATTACTTTTAGAATTACATATAAAATGAACAATGTTGTTCTTTCATTGAAGAAGTGTAAATTCGTTTATACGTCTACCTCTTAAATACTTACATGTAATTTTTATTTGAGTCGAAATTCTGATCTTTTATGAAAATTACGATTGCAAATAAGGAACATCGAAGACCTCCTTACTGATTTTTCTAATTGAACTAGCCAACTTGTGTGCAAAATGTTGGTGAATAATAAGGCGAAGGACCAACAGCTTAGCGTTTAGCATATACGACTGCACATACAGAGGTCCTGGGTTTGAGTCCTAGGTTTTTTTTAACGCCGAATACCTCTAAATTTAATCAGAGACCTTGTTTTCTAATTTTTTATCTTTGCTACTGAATTCTATTTTTTATTTTCTTTAATATGAATAAAGGTTTTACAACTTTAGCTTTATTATTGTTACATATTATCCAAGTTTGTCTTAATTTAAATACATTGTGGAAGGAGCTTGCCTTTTTTATTCTTTATAGCTAGACTTAATTAGATGTTACAATTAGGTTTATTTATATTGACATACTTATATCTACTTATATATATTACATTTACTTATTTCATAGGTATACATATCTTTTTTTTTTGCTTAATTTAATTAGGTATAAAGAATACTTATCGGAATAAGTACTTTTATGCCTGTTCTATTCTTATTCTATCTTATTTTTCCACTATTATTTGTACTGTATGTGTTTTTTTTAGTACTTGCTTACTTATTACCTATTTTTATATCTTATTTAGTGCTGTGCCTTTTACAGCTGTTCTTAGTTATATATGTACAGAAGGCAATGAAAATATTACTATACTGTTTGTCTATCAGTAGTTTCGGAATGTTGTCTACAGAAGTTTTAAGGTTAGTTTGGCTCTCCAGGTCACAGCGGGCCATGCCGAATCTCGGGCATTCAGTGATTAAGTGTATTATAGTCTCGTCATTCCCAGGATCACAAATGCACCCGGGACTGGTTATACATTTGAAACGGGCCAACGGGCCCGGGTATTCAGCATAACCGCCATGCCCTGTAAGAACCTGCACCAACGTTGGATTTAGGAGTGTCTGTTTTATTAGTTTGTATGCCGAGTATATTTTAGGTAGAAATGTTTTGGTTATTTTACCTTTATCACTTGTTATATAAATTTCGTTCCAAGCTTCGACAGTTTGTGCTCTTATTATGCTTTGAAGGGTGGCTACGGGGATGGAATCGTAAAGGTATGATGTTTTGTTATTTTGTGCTGCTACTTTCGCCAGTTCGTCGGCTCTTTCGTTGCCCTTTATCCCCACGTGCGCTCTGACTCAAAACAATCTTACCGGTTTTTGTTGATGGCTAATTTTACGTAGTGTCTCTTTTATGGGGAGCGCCAGTGGGTGTGTGGTATCGTATCTGCACAGCAGGTCCAGGGACGACCTGGAGTCGCTTAGTATGTCGATCTTATCCTCCCGAGGACCGTGCGCAATCTCCATGGCGCGGTGGAGAGCGAGCATTTCAGCCTGAAACACTGAGCAGAAATGCGCTAAGCTGAATTTTCTGCTCAGCGTTTCTACCCCGTCCGTCCAGCAGGACAATGCCGCCCCCACCCCGTCACAGATCTAACTACCGTCCGTGAAGATGCTCAACCCGTTAATGTTGTGCTTCTCCACGGTCTCCGGATTTAGGTCCTCAAGGGAGGTATACTCGATCGACCTTTCCAAAGATGGATGGGGTAATTTATGGAAGGGTATTTTGAGTTCTACTTCCCTCCCCTTCAGGATCTCCATTGGCTTGCCTCTTTTCGCCTCGTAAATTTTCGTGACTTCTTGTACTCTAAGTTCTAGTGGGAGAAGACCCGCAAGCGCCAGGGCTGCCTCAAAAGAGACCGTCCTGTACGATTTGCAGATCTTCTGCGCAAAGCCTCTTTGTAAGTTGTGGAGCTCCTTTTTAATCACCCACTTTCTCTTTTTCTTTTCTTTTCTATGGCCTCCTTCGCCCATACGTTGCTAGCGTACAAGATAAACGGCTCGGCTACCGCGAGGTACATCGTCCTGACTATCTCGGAGTTCAGACCCCATGTTATTTTTGCAGCTCTTGCGAGCGGTTTATAAAAATTTGTGACTTTTTTTACTGTCTGTTTGACGTGTTCGTTAAAAGTTAATTTATTGTCAATTAGTAGGCCTAGAATTTTAATTTTGTTAACTATTTCTATAGGTTTCCCGCCCATATGTATACGTGGGGTGTCGTATTTTAGTTTTTTAGTGATAACCATTGCCTGAGTCTTGTGTGGCGCAAATTTGAGTTTGTTGTCGACCCCCCACCTATACACATGGTCGAGAGCCTCTCTCGCTTTATTAACTATTACATGGGTCTGTTTGTCCGAAACTATCAAGACGATGTCGTCCGCGAATGCCTGAACGTGTATACCTTGGTCCCCCATGCTGGCCAAAAGTGGGTCCAGCAGTACGTTCCAAAAGGTTGGTCCTGCAATGGAACCCTGGATGCACCCTTTTGTTTTGTTCGAGCAATGTTCTTTATTCGCATATCTTACTGCTACAGTGCGATCCTCTAGGTAGCTGTTTACTAGTTTCAGGAGGTTTGAGTCCTAGGTTGGACCAAGTTTAGTTATTGAGTCTTTCTGTTTAATAGGCCTCAATATCAGCCTGGAGTTGTAACATCAAAGGGCTCAAAGGGCAAGTAGAGGACAGAACCGCTTGGTCAATGGTCCTGCGCCTGAACTTTACTCTAACTTTTCGGTCTTTTTTCTTCGGCTTCTCTCTTAACGGTCTTGTCGAGTGTGGTCCCACCGAGTAGGACAGTGCATGTCTATTGCACTTATGTGCTTATCTCCAGCACAGAGGGCGACTCTCTCTGAAATTAAAGAAATCAGTCTAGAAGGCATTACATTAATAATAAAGATAATCATAAATTAAAAATCCGATACACTGTTTTCATATCTTTGTGCCAAGTTTCTAAAATATATTTTTTTATTTGTCGCAATCTAGTAAAGTTCATTCTTGTTTTGGCATGTTTTCTGCTCCGCAATAAGTCTTGCAATGTCAGCTGATTTATTCGAAACAAAAGTGAAAATTGGGTCCAAACAAAGTTAAAGCTTATGTTTATAACTACGAGTATTTCAAACGACTTCTAAAAAGCTCAATTGAGTTGTAGGTTTTTTCATGTTCTTGACCGATTTCATGATTTTCATGATTAAATAATAGAGGACAATGATTTTAAAGGGCATAATAATTGTTCGAGAGTAATTTTAAACTAGATTTATGTACTAAAACTAACCAAACGGATTCTTATACGGTATTTTTCCAATGGAGAGAGTAAGGTTATGAGAATTGTTAAGCATAATTCAGTAAGTGTTGTGTAATCGGCTTAAATATTAAAGATTTAATTTACATTCATTACTTATTGTTACGGAATTATTCCGCTTAAAAAAATATAAAGGATCTGTACAGTAGCAATGCTTTATTATTATTTACGTACATAAAATTATTAGGAACGAGTAAGTCACTAGATGCAGTGGTAACCCAGTGGTAATGATGTCTCGGAAACCCAGTGACGCGGATTCAAATCCCGGGTCTCACACCACTGATATACTTATTCATGTGTAATTTATTTCTAACTTGATTACTACTTATTTTAAGGTGAAGGAAAACATCGTGAGGAAACCTGCATGTCTCAGAGAACCAAACAAGTTTTCGAAAGACAGAAGTCCGCCAATCCGTATTTGACCAGCATGATGAACTATGGCCTGATCCCTCTCGTATTGAAGAAAGGCCCGTGTCCAGCAGAGTGACGTAAAAAAATGTATACAAGTTACAAGTAATCATAATAAATTAAACCTAATTAAATACAAACAGATAAAATATATAAAACGCTTAAAAACTAAAACTAGCTAGAAGTTTCTGTAACATTCTAGATTTATCGTTCTTTCTTTTACATGCTATTTAGTTTTATTACAGTCAAAGTTTTGTTAAAGCATACTTCACGAGTAATGTGAGCTTTTGTTTTAAATATACGTGGAGTTCGAATTATACATATAAATACTAGCGACACGCTCTCGCTTCGCTCGGGTTCGTCCGTAAAAGCGCGAGCGAAGTCCCTGGTTTCACTAGCTATACCTATCTTTCTCTTGAATCACTCTATCTATTACAAAAAACTGCATCAAAATCACGACTTTGTTTTATACTATGTAGTGATTTAAGTGATTTTGAACAATAACATAAATGAAAAAGTTTGTATGAGTATTTGTCTCGGACATGCTAAAATGGCTGAACGGATTCTAAATACAATGAAAAGAAATGTATTAAGTACTGAATACATACTGCCCATATACTTAAACTATAACTAAATATATTGGGACATTACATTCACAACTATCTAGTTCCATGGTAAGCTACGAGGCTTGTATTATGGGTACCATGTGTAATCTTTACATATATACATATTATTAATATAAACCCATGACTAGAGCACAAACATTCGTGCTCGACCGCTGGCACAGCGCGTATAGTTATTACAAACTGAGCCAAACGTTTGTTACTTAGGTCGTAGACGAGTCCTAACCTAAGTAACAAAAAGGATTTTATAATGTTAAGTGAGGAAAACTCGCTACTAAGTTTTATAAATTAAAAACAGAGGCAGAAGATAACCACAACTTACAGAAGATTGATTCGAGGCGCACATATTTACAACTAACGATAAATTAAAAAAAGCATGAACTGTGTCCTACCAACGCTTTCTAACTCGACAGCACTGTATCTTGTCATAAAGAAATCTATTTAAAGCAATTAACAAACATTTTCTTAATGAACTTGTTTCAATTACTCCATTAGATATTTTAAACTATTAAAATGAACTGCGTAGGTGTTTAAGCTCGCTTGGCGATATTCAAATATTATGGTACCACAGTCTACTTATATATACAGTCTTCTCACACTGTCTAAACAGAGCAAGTCTGTACAGGGAAATCTTGCGATACGTGAGGTGTAACGCGCTCCCGACTGTCCTACGAATTTTTATATGACACTCGGGAGAAGGTTTTAGGGTTGAACGGTAACTTTACAACGAGATAACGATACCAAAGTATGACATATTTTTTTATTATTATTAAGTATTTTAGCGGGTTTTCGGTTAAAATTAAAGGATAATTATATATTGTATGAATTTTTATACTGTGACAATTTACTAGAGAGGGATAGGAATAATACATTAACTGTAGTAATAATATTAGTAAAATTCAAACATCGTCAAAGTCGGCGTGTTTTATCATAAGTAATAAATAATTGACGATACTATTTTATAGTTGTAATTAAATGAGTAATGACATCTTATTTTCTGTTATCAAACGTTTGCCTGTAACGTTATATATTTCGATGAAATTCTTTTGAATCCCACATAGAAAACTGGTCGGGCCTTGGTCTGATTACTCTTTGTTTCCTTTCAGTATTTAAATATTCATACACGTTAGCCTCTTCTTCAATTGCCAGGTCATCAATAGTATTGGAAATTTCCATAATATTGATTTTACTTTGGAAAAAGAAGAAATAACCCAAACTAAACATCAATGGATCTAGTTGTATCTATCGAATAGACGTTTATCTGGCCGTAAAAGGGGCAGATAGATTTATTCCTCAGTTAGGGCCATTAATGACGAGATAGAGCCTATCTGACGATTGAAAAATGCAATATTTTGTTATCTGTCTAATAAGTACTATCTAACTGTTTATCTGAGGATTGAAAAATCGGCCCTAAGAACACTTATTTAACTACTGTTAGGGGTTATTTTTTCTACATAGATTTGGTATATTTTTATCTTTTAGTCTTTGTAAAGAATAAACAAACCGACTTTCTACGGTCAATATCTATATAACCCGGAACCAGTGGCTTCGTTGAAGTTAAACCGACCAACCGAACGAACCCGAGCAAAGCGAGGGTGAGTCACTAGTTTTATATAACTTTGTCAGTTAACGCGGTCAATAAAGAGATTTTTTTCCGACATCTTTAACAATCATATTCATATTTATGAATACACTAGCGACTCACCCATCATCGCTTTGCTCGGGTTCGTCTCTAGGCACCCCCTTTGGCATAAAATTTTTACAAACCTTACTTATGTATACATAATACAACTGACGATTGTCTTTGTTTTTTTAAATGTATAAAGATTAAGATGTATAAATTTCATAAGGTATAAAATTACTTTTTTTGTAAAAATTTCTATGAGGTTCATGCACGCGACTGACATATAACCCCCCACCGTTAATACAGCTGACGATGATTTTCTTTAAAAATGTGATGGAAACAATCATATAATTCAATTTTACGCGGTATAAAATTCATCGGAGCAGATTTTTTTCCAATGACTTTCTCATGCTGCCTCTCTTACCTCCACCGCTACCTGAGTAGCTGACGTTCAGAGTTGTTATAGGTTAGGGGAAAACTATTAGTGTTGTGATTTTCAGCCGGTATAAAATGACTTGCTCAACTATAGCGCTACCTCCCGTAGTATAACAACATGCTTGTACTGTCAACACTGAAAAAAGTTTGAATTTAACAGCAAAATCCACATTAACAATATGATCCGCCATTTAATGAATTCATTTGTTACAAAAAGTGTGATAAATAAAGAACCGCTCGACCGATTTTGTGCAAACTTCATAAACCATCTAGTAAATAGTCCGAACAAAGCCTAAACATTTGGTTTGGATAGGTGAACCCGTTCTTGAGTTATAAAATTACAACGAAAAGAGGCATTGATTTTTATATATTAAGATTATGGAATTGACAAATTTTGATATGATAAATAAGTCATAGTTTTTTTTATTTTAGTGATGTCATCTTATAACTAATTCGATAGTGCTTTTTATACGTACTTGCCAAAAAAACTTGTACTTACGTTTTAAAATAAAAGGTTGTAACCAAATGAAACCTAACTTGACTTGACTTTGTTACTTGCATTGTAATTGTCTTACAAACAAAGATTTTTTATACATAATAATGAATATTATAAATACATATTTTGTAAGTAAAGAATAAAGGGAACGTTAAACATCTACATGCATTTTTCATTTATTTATGTAAGAATATACGCCTCAGACTAACTTCAGCCAGATTTTAACTTCGAATGTGACTAAAACCACAATAAAACCTAAAATATTTTACTTTCGAAATGAATAGGGAAGTCAAAGCGTCCTAGACTGCACAATCCCGTTGCAATCCCGGGAAATATTGAAGGGCGTTGGAAATAAATGTTTTAGTGCGATTCTCATCGTTCAATTTTCGCTTCCCATTTTAGTATTATGAGTTATATTGCAGTATCCCAACGCGGGATTTACCGGGATTCGTTTCAGACTGTTGCCCGTTTTGATTATTTCGATTCACGGAAACAATTCTTGTTGATATTGTGTTTTTGAGATTGGTTCTTCTTATTTAAGTTAACCAAAATGGGTAAATGTGGAATTGCCATATAAATATGAAAATAAATAAATATGTTAAGACATTAACACCATCTATATACATAAGAATACTTATATACTACATAAGTTGAGTTTTGGTATGACTATTATTTTTATAGATATTCTAGTAATATATTCTAGTAGCGTTGATGATAGGAATGCACAGATCCAGAGTTCATGGGTTCAAGCCCGCGTTAGGCCAAATATAGTTAGTGGGATTTTTTATAATAAAAAACCTACCGTAGAAAATTTCATATAACTTTACAATATTGTACATGTGTTATGTACTAATTTTTGCCCGTGGCTTTGCTCAAAAAGAAATTTGGGCAAGGATCAAAGTTACCCTTGCTCCAACACCATAAATTTTATCAAAATCTGTTCAGTGTTTTATGCTTCAAAAAATAACAGTTTATAAGAGTGAGAGTTTAAAAATGCGATTAAAACACTTATTACTTTGGTCTAGTACGATTTGGCTTCAATAATCAATCACAATCTATTCTGTAGACAACTAATCTGAATAGTATCGTTATGAACGTTAGTAAATTACACTCTAATATCGGTAACATTGCGAAACAAAGAGATACATTTAGCTGAAGCCTACAGCTACAGAGCCTATATCCCATATCAATACGCATGTTTGAAATCATGACGAGCTCGTTATTTGGGTTAGATTAACCCAATTTCCTTTCATTCAATAAACCACAAACTGTACACTGTAGCTTTTTGACACTATTAGTTGAAAATTCAAATTACATAGTTAATAAGAAGCTGTAACTCACTCAAAACTGATTAAGCTAAGCTTTAAGAGCTTTTAATTAGAAGTAAAAGCTAGCTAAATAAAAATAATACACAGTCATTCGAAAACTTTTTAGGTTCTCTCTAACATGCAGGTTTCCTCGCGATGTTTTCCTTCACCGTAAGACAAGTGGTAATCATGTTGAAAATAAAGTATTAAGAAAATAGATTTTCCCATATATGAAACGATTAATAAATCAGATGATCGTATTCATATTTGAATGTTTAAAAATAGATATAAAATTAATACATTATGCCCATTGTTTTTACCATTCAATACACCGATGGAACTGATGAAAATCGTTTGAAATATTCGTACATTCTGCGATAAATCATACGCCGTATGTGACTGATGATCGGTTGACTTGTAGGCCTGTACAGCGTGGTCGCGAAAGTTAAACGTTTATTGTTGTGGCATAGCCTCGAAAAGCGCTTGAAGTATTACGATGAAAATAGGCAGGGAGGTAGTTTATAAATAGTAGACATTAAGGAGGTCTAAAGGCTCTCGCAAGTAAGTATGAAATTCCTTCGTCTTTGTGCTACAAACTTTAAATTTGGCAGGGATACGAGACAAACCCAAGCAAAGCAAGGGAGAGTCGCTAGTTTTGTATATATAAAAGAAAACCGTGACTTTGTTAACACGGCGTTAACAAAGTCACGGTATTCTTTGACGCATATACTTATTATTATGTAGCCACTAGGCATCCTTTTTTATTCAATTTTGTATTTGTGATATTAATTTAATATATAATATATATATATATATATATATATATATATATATATATATATATATATATATATATATATATATATATATATATATATATATATATATATATATATATATATATATATATAAAATTATTAGATTTATTCGATACGACTTTTGTAAGGGCGCACGAAATGTTATTCAGTTAAATTCATAAGAAAATAGCCAAATTTCTCTTTGTAGCAGGAAGAAAAATGAACTGAATTGAACTTAAAAGTTTCATTTAAATTTGCCTAGTTAGTAGTAGTAGTAGTAGCCTAGTAGTAGCGCAAATGAGTAACATACATAAACATAAACTTTCACATATACAATGGTATTCTGACTAGCCTGCCTAATCAAAATTTATGGTGGTACCTTGAAAATTTCCCAAGCAAGTTTACAAAGACTAAGTAGAACCAACTAAATCAGATAAAGGGTATAATACGTTAGAAACGGACAAACATTGTGACATACAAAAGATTACATTTAAATTGTATGTAACATTCATTTCTTACACCGGCATATTTTATATAGCTTAGTGATCGTATTCAATGATTTTGTCAATATTATCAAATACTAGCTTTAATGTATGGAAACCATACGAATGGCTATCCACAGGTCGCTTTGGAATACTTTGCGCTTGTTACGTCAATGAAAGACCGAGATCCAAAGCAGACTGATTTATTGAAAAGATATTCTATCTACCTTACACTACACATATCGTACACAACACCTCCCTTCTTATTATAACCTATACTTACTAAGCTAATACACAAAAATGGTATAGTAATACCAATTATAAACGCAAATGACTCATTCAACATCAGCATTCGACGGAGATAGAACTATTACTATATATCTACTATTACTATACACTACTAAACTAAAGAAAAAGTTATACTTATATAAATATTTAAATAATCCCAAATCATGCAGTATGTTTATAATTGAAAACAAACAAAACAAATCACTGATGACAACTTGACAAGGCAGTTCAAATACTATATAGGTATTTGTGATACATTAGGTACAATAACCTTATACTAATGATATAACCATTTTAAACTTTATACATGATATAAGTTGAACATAACATTTTATTTTATTTGACAATAACTTGATTACAGATAGTACCTTTGTGCATTAATACAAAGTGGTTCGTATATCATAATGAATTAGTTACTACATATTAAAGTCATTTGCGGGGGGGTGTCGGTCTTTTAAATATATTATCTCACACGTTTTTCCTAATTTTTTGTAAGCATTGTACAGCGGCCTGCCGCCGGACAGGACCTACCGGCGCAACCGGAGACGTTTGCTCCGTAGGTGAGCTCGAGCTCTTTTCTGGAGACGAATGATTGGCCAACTCATCCTTCCCCCTCGGCTCTCTAGCCTCACTACCATCTTCTGCTTCTACACTCAGTCTAGGCCTATCGCAGGCCTCGATTTTCGTGAGGGAAAAGCGTGATTTACGATTTTTATCGCACATTATCTGGTCCATGTGTCGTTTGTGTATTTGACCGTCACTCGTTTTGACGGAGTACGACACCGGACTCGAACGATCTAGAACTACTCCTTCCGCCCACTTCCGATTGCGCCTAGAGTAGTCTCGAATCAACACTGAATCTCCGGGAGCCACAACCCTCGGCGGCGCGTCTCGACGCAGCTCGCTAGCTAGTTGCCGGTCGCGAACGCGCTCGTCAATATCGGGCCGTAGCAGATCGAGGCGCCCACGCAGCCGCCTGCCGAGCAAAGCCACTGACGGTTCCCGCCCGGTCGTACTGTGTTCGGTGTTTCGGTACGAGAATAAAAATCTACTTAAAGCAGTATCCTCGTCTTCGTTTTCTAAAGAAGCCTTTTTTAAAACCCTTTTTACCGAGCGCACTGCATTTTCAGCCGCTCCGTTGCTAGCGGGATGGTATGGAGCCGTAAGCGTATGCTCTATTCCATTTCGTTGGAAATACGTCGCGACCTCCGCTGACTTGAAAGGAGGGCCGTTATCACTAATTATTCTTTTTGGTAATCCAAAACGGGCAAATATTTTTCTAAGAATAGAAATCAGGTTTGCTGCCGACGTGCTACTTACCTTTTCAGCTTCGATCCATTTAGAGTGAGCATCAATAACAACAAGGTAATATTTATTATTGTAGGGCCCCAAATAGTCGAGATGGAGACGGGACCACGGCTCGACCGGCCACGGCCACGAGTGGAGTGGAGCCGGTGGCGGCGCGGGCCGCACCGCGAGACACGCGCCGCAATCGCGCACCGCCCGCTCGATATCCGCGTCTATTGTCGCCCACCAAACGTAGTTACGAGCTATTTGCTTCATTTTAACAATACCCGGATGTCCATCGTGAATCTCTTTTATAATAGCGTTTTGTAACGTCCCCGGTATTATTATTTTGTAACCCCACAATAGGCAGCCCTGATCGATACAGATATTTTCTTTACGCCTAAAATACGCATTGTACTCCTTATCCACACCTGGCGGCCAACCGTACAAGACGTAACCATAAATTTTGCTTAAAATGGGATCTTTTGCCGTTTCAGTTTTGATATCTTTAAAACTGAGCGGGAAACCCTCTTGCACAAAATTTAAGTAAGTGGCTGCCTCGTATTTCTTTGTGTCTCGTCCAACGGACGAGTGCGGCAATGGAAGTCTGGACAGCGCATCGGCCTGACAGTTCTCCACGGACCTCACGAACTCGACCGTGAAGTCGTAAGCGGCCAATGTCATAGCGTAACGCTGTAGTCTGCTCGCGGCCGTAGTGGGAATACCTTTATTTTTTCCAAAGATGTAACTGAGAGGCTTATGATCGCTGCGGAGTATAAAGCGTCGGCCATATAGATACTGGTGATGCTTAGTTACACCGAAAACTATAGCCAAGGCCTCCTTGTCGAGCTGGGAGTAGTTGCGCTCCGCGGCGTTGAGCGTGCGAGAAGCGCAGCTGACGGGACGCTCGCGACCGCCCGCGCTTCGCTGCGTCAGAACCGCACCCAGCCCGTAGGCGCTGCTGTCCACCGCGAGGATGAGCGGCAGCTCCGGGTCGTAGTGAGCGAGCACCGGAGCGCTACTTAATAGCTCTTTTATTTTAATAAAAGCTTTGTCGCACTGGTGTGTCCACACCCATTTGACATCTTTTTTTAATAAATCATATAAAGGTTTTAAAATTTCACTTATATTATATACGAACTTAGCATAGAAATTGACGAGTCCTATAAAACTCCTCAACTGTGTTATGTCAGTAGGCTGTGGCGTGTCGACGATTGCTTTTATTTTCGTGTTGTCAGTATGTAAACCGTCTTTGTTAATTTTATATCCTAAATATGTAACGCTATCCTTAAAAAATTGGCATTTATCAAAATTAATACGAAGACCGTTATCTTTTAGCCGCTGTAGAACAGCTCTTAAATTTTTAAGATGAGTATCACTATCTTTACCCGTAATACAAATATCATCAGCGAACACGGCAGTAGACGGCAGCCCGTTGAGTGTCTCCTCCATAATTTTCTGGAAGTTTTCCGGTATACACTTGATACCGAACGGTACTCGACGGTATACAAATGTCCCTACATGCGTCGTGATGGCCGTCATCGCCTGCGACTCCTCATGAAGGAGACACTGCTGAAATGCGTTAGATAAGTCAAGTTTCGTATACTGCTCGCCCCCTGCTAAAATTGAAAATATTTCTTCTATCCGTGGTAATGGATAGTGAAAATCTTTAAGTATAGGATTTAGAGTGATTTTATAGTCACCACATATGCGAATATCCCCATTAGATTTAATAACGGGCACAATCGGAGTGCCGTAGTCCGAACGGTCCACTTTATAGATAACTCCTTCGCGCTGCAAGCGCTCGAGTTCAGCCGCCACGCGCTCGCGCAGCGCCAGCGGCAGAGGACGCGCCTTAACAAAAACCGGTTTCTTATCATTCAAATGTAAGCGAATGCATGATTTAAAAGTACCTAGTCCCTCCGCAAACACTTCTGGGTATTCTCGTTTTAACCTACTAGCTATCGAGTCCCGGTCAGATATCTTGTGACATTCTACAATTGATAACTTTAATTCTTTGATCCACGTACGACCCATCAATGGTGGGCCACCGTTTTCAACAACATATAGTTTAAGTTTAGCCGAATGTTTGCCAAAACATACATCTACATCAATATACCCGAGGGTGTCGATAGTATCTCCAGTATATGACTTCAATATTAAATTTTTACTATGCATTACAATATGGTTAAAATATTTATCATAAAATCTTTTGGATATTGCCGATATTCTACTCCCCGTATCAATTTCGAATTTACATTTAACATTATTGACGAACAAGGTAGCATAATAAGGTCTATCACCTTCGCCGCCCATAACTAAATTATAAAAATAATCACAGTCGCCCTCGGAATCACTACTGTTATTTATAAAGTACTGACCTTTCGACTTTGCCTTTCCAATAGGCTCCTCATGATTACTTTTATTTAAACACATAACTTTTAAATGTCCTTTCATGCCGCACAAATCACATGTGAAATTTTTGTAACGACACTTACTCGGCGTGTGAGTAGGCCTACCGCATCGCGCGCACGGTACGCGCCCGTCCGATGCCCGCTCGCCGCCGCCGCCGCTCGCCGCTGCCCAGCCCGCGCCGCTCCGGCCGGCCCCGCCGCCGCGCGCACGCGCCGCCGGTCCGCGGCCACTCACCCGGTGCAGCGCGTCCGCGCCAGCGCCTTCACCGCCGACCGGAGCGCCCGCCGTGCTCGCGTGCCGCTCCGCCGCCTCGAGAGCACTAGCCAGTTCCACAGCCCTCTTGTAGTCGATGTCCTTTTCGGCGAATATCCTCGACCGCATTTCTTCGCTATATAATCCGGAGACAAATTGATCTCGTAGGTTCTCCTCCAGATTCGACCCAAAGTTACAAGTCTTAGCCAAATGTTTTAATCCTTGTAGATACAAACGAATGCTTTCACCTTGTAGCTGGGTTCTTTGTCTAAAAATGTGTCTCTCGGCTATCTCGGACTTTTCAGGTTCCAAATGATGTCTAAGCAACTCGACGAGCTCATCGAATCCTTTATCCTCCGGGTGATCGGGCGAACACAAATCACAAAGTAAATTGTAACACTCGCCGCCGACTAATGTTAACAACGTGGCGACTTTAAGTCCGTCGTCGATACTATTTAAGGTTATAAACTGTTTTAGACGACGCACGTAACTGTCCCAATTTTGTGATTCGCCCGAAAAAGGTTCTATTTTACCGATAGGCATTTTGAGATTAATTAATAACTGTTTAAAGAAACCGACTGCGCCAATGTTACGTCAATGAAAGACCGAGATCCAAAGCAGACTGATTTATTGAAAAGACTTTGTGATGTGTGACCTGTACTTTGTGATTTGTGTTCGCCCGATCACCCGGAGGATAAAGGATTCGATGAGCTCGTCGAGTTGCTTAGACATCATTTGGAACCTGAAAAGTCCGAGATAGCCGAGAGACACATTTTTAGACAAAGAACCCAGCTACAAGGTGAAAGCATTCGTTTGTATCTACAAGGATTAAAACATTTGGCTAAGACTTGTAACTTTGGGTCGAATCTGGAGGAGAACCTACGAGATCAATTTGTCTCCGGATTATATAGCGAAGAAATGCGGTCGAGGATATTCGCCGAAAAGGACATCGACTACAAGAGGGCTGTGGAACTGGCTAGTGCTCTCGAGGCGGCGGAGCGGCACGCGAGCACGGCGGGCGCTCCGGTCGGCGGTGAAGGCGCTGGCGCGGACGCGCTGCACCGGGTGAGTGGCCGCGGACCGGCGGCGCGTGCGCGCGGCGGCGGGGCCGGCCGGAGCGGCGCGGGCTGGGCAGCGGCGAGCGGCGGCGGCGGCGAGCGGGCATCGGACGGGCGCGTACCGTGCGCGCGATGCGGTAGGCCTACTCACACGCCGAGTAAGTGTCGTTACAAAAATTTCACATGTGATTTGTGCGGCATGAAAGGACATTTAAAAGTTATGTGTTTAAATAAAAGTAATCATGAGGAGCCTATTGGAAAGGCAAAGTCGAAAGGTCAGTACTTTATAAATAACAGTAGTGATTCCGAGGGCGACTGTGATTATTTTTATAATTTAGTTATGGGCGGCGAAGGTGATAGACCTTATTATGCTACCTTGTTCGTCAATAATGTTAAATGTAAATTCGAAATTGATACGGGGAGTAGAATATCGGCAATATCCAAAAGATTTTATGATAAATATTTTAACCATATTGTAATGCATAGTAAAAATTTAATATTGAAGTCATATACTGGAGATACTATCGACACCCTCGGGTATATTGATGTAGATGTATGTTTTGGCAAACATTCGGCTAAACTTAAACTATATGTTGTTGAAAACGGTGGCCCACCATTGATGGGTCGTACGTGGATCAAAGAATTAAAGTTATCAATTGTAGAATGTCACAAGATATCTGACCGGGACTCGATAGCTAGTAGGTTAAAACGAGAATACCCAGAAGTGTTTGCGGAGGGACTAGGTACTTTTAAATCATGCATTCGCTTACATTTGAATGATAAGAAACCGGTTTTTGTTAAGGCGCGTCCTCTGCCGCTGGCGCTGCGCGAGCGCGTGGCGGCTGAACTCGAGCGCTTGCAGCGCGAAGGAGTTATCTATAAAGTGGACCGTTCGGACTACGGCACTCCGATTGTGCCCGTTATTAAATCTAATGGGGATATTCGCATATGTGGTGACTATAAAATCACTCTAAATCCTATACTTAAAGATTTTCACTATCCATTACCACGGATAGAAGAAATATTTTCAATTTTAGCAGGGGGCGAGCAGTATACGAAACTTGACTTATCTAACGCATTTCAGCAGTGTCTCCTTCATGAGGAGTCGCAGGCGATGACGGCCATCACGACGCATGTAGGGACATTTGTATACCGTCGAGTACCGTTCGGTATCAAGTGTATACCGGAAAACTTCCAGAAAATTATGGAGGAGACACTCAACGGGCTGCCGTCTACTGCCGTGTTCGCTGATGATATTTGTATTACGGGTAAAGATAGTGATACTCATCTTAAAAATTTAAGAGCTGTTCTACAGCGGCTAAAAGATAACGGTCTTCGTATTAATTTTGATAAATGCCAATTTTTTAAGGATAGCGTTACATATTTAGGATATAAAATTAACAAAGACGGTTTACATACTGACAACACGAAAATAAAAGCAATCGTCGACGCGCCACAGCCTACTGACATAACACAGTTGAGGAGTTTTATAGGACTCGTCAATTTCTATGCTAAGTTCGTATATAATATAAGTGAAATTTTAAAACCTTTATATGATTTATTAAAAAAAGATGTCAAATGGGTGTGGACACACCAGTGCGACAAAGCTTTTATTAAAATAAAAGAGCTATTAAGTAGCGCTCCGGTGCTCGCTCACTACGACCCGGAGCTGCCGCTCATCCTCGCGGTGGACAGCAGCGCCTACGGGCTGGGTGCGGTTCTGACGCAGCGAAGCGCGGGCGGTCGCGAGCGTCCCGTCAGCTGCGCTTCTCGCACGCTCAACGCCGCGGAGCGCAACTACTCCCAGCTCGACAAGGAGGCCTTGGCTATAGTTTTCGGTGTAACTAAGCATCACCAGTATCTATATGGCCGACGCTTTATACTCCGCAGCGATCATAAGCCTCTCAGTTACATCTTTGGAAAAAATAAAGGTATTCCCACTACGGCCGCGAGCAGACTACAGCGTTACGCTATGACATTGGCCGCTTACGACTTCACGGTCGAGTTCGTGAGGTCCGTGGAGAACTGTCAGGCCGATGCGCTGTCCAGACTTCCATTGCCGCACTCGTCCGTTGGACGAGACACAAAGAAATACAAGGCAGCCACTTACTTAAATTTTGTGCAAGAGGGTTTCCCGCTCAGTTTTAAAGATATCAAAACTGAAACGGCAAAAGATCCCATTTTAAGCAAAATTTATGGTTACGTCTTGTACGGTTGGCCGCCAGGTGTGGATAAGGAGTACAATGCGTATTTTAGGCGTAAAGAAAATATCTGTATCGATCAGGGCTGCCTATTGTGGGGTTACAAAATAATAATACCGGGGACGTTACAAAACGCTATTATAAAAGAGACTCACGATGGACATCCGGGTATTGTTAAAATGAAGCAAATAGCTCGTAACTACGTTTGGTGGGCGACAATAGACGCGGATATCGAGCGGGCGGTGCGCGATTGCGGCGCGTGTCTCGCGGTGCGGCCCGCGCCGCCACCGGCTCCACTCCACTCGTGGCCGTGGCCGGTCGAGCCGTGGTCCCGTCTCCATCTCGACTATTTGGGGCCCTACAATAATAAATATTACCTTGTTGTTATTGATGCTCACTCTAAATGGATCGAAGCTGAAAAGGTAAGTAGCACGTCGGCAGCAAACCTGATTTCTATTCTTAGAAAAATATTTGCCCGTTTTGGATTACCAAAAAGAATAATTAGTGATAACGGCCCTCCTTTCAAGTCAGCGGAGGTCGCGACGTATTTCCAACGAAATGGAATAGAGCATACGCTTACGGCTCCATACCATCCCGCTAGCAACGGAGCGGCTGAAAATGCAGTGCGCTCGGTAAAAAGGGTTTTAAAAAAGGCTTCTTTAGAAAACGAAGACGAGGATACTGCTTTAAGTAGATTTTTATTCTCGTACCGAAACACCGAACACAGTACGACCGGGCGGGAACCGTCAGTGGCTTTGCTCGGCAGGCGGCTGCGTGGGCGCCTCGATCTGCTACGGCCCGATATTGACGAGCGCGTTCGCGACCGGCAACTAGCTAGCGAGCTGCGTCGAGACGCGCCGCCGAGGGTTGTGGCTCCCGGAGATTCAGTGTTGATTCGAGACTACTCTAGGCGCAATCGGAAGTGGGCGGAAGGAGTAGTTCTAGATCGTTCGAGTCCGGTGTCGTACTCCGTCAAAACGAGTGACGGTCAAATACACAAACGACACATGGACCAGATAATGTGCGATAAAAATCGTAAATCACGCTTTTCCCTCACGAAAATCGAGGCCTGCGATAGGCCTAGACTGAGTGTAGAAGCAGAAGATGGTAGTGAGGCTAGAGAGCCGAGGGGGAAGGATGAGTTGGCCAATCATTCGTCTCCAGAAAAGAGCTCGAGCTCACCTACGGAGCAAACGTCTCCGGTTGCGCCGGTAGGTCCTGTCCGGCGGCAGGCCGCTGTACAATGCTTACAAAAAATTAGGAAAAACGTGTGAGATAATATATTTAAAAGACCGACACCCCCCTGCAAATGACTTTAATATGTAGTAACTAATTCATTATGATATACGAACCACTTTGTATTAATGCACAAAGGTACTATCTGTAATCAAGTTATTGTCAAATAAAATAAAATGTTATGTTCAACTTATATCATGTATAAAGTTTAAAATGGTTATATCATTAGTATAAGGTTATTGTACCTAATGTATCACAAATACCTATATAGTATTTGAACTGCCTTGTCAAGTTGTCATCAGTGATTTGTTTTGTTTGTTTTCAATTATAAACATACTGCATGATTTGGGATTATTTAAATATTTATATAAGTATAACTTTTTCTTTAGTTTAGTAGTGTATAGTAATAGTAGATATATAGTAATAGTTCTATCTCCGTCGAATGCTGATGTTGAATGAGTCATTTGCGTTTATAATTGGTATTACTATACCATTTTTGTGTATTAGCTTAGTAAGTATAGGTTATAATAAGAAGGGAGGTGATACCACAGGTCGCTTTGGAATACTTTGCGCTATCACGGTGAAGGGATTATGCTATGCCCATGCTTCTACACCTGCGGACAATCATATAGGCACACTATTTTTATTATATGCTAGGTATTTTCTACTGGTTTGCATTCATTTAAGGTCAGTTATTAAACTAATATAATTCAATTTTGTATAAACGGATGATTAGTAGTTAATATTAATTTAATTAATAGTCAATATAGTAACTGCTATTCATAGTAAAATCTGAACTGATTTGGATGAAATTAAAAAACTATGATCTGGAGTGAAAATCATTCTTCCTAACTCACCATATGAATTCTTCACGCTGTTTTATACTCACCCTCGCTTCGCTCGGGTTCATCCCTAGATCAAGCGCGAGTGATGCCGCGGGTTCC
This sequence comes from Boloria selene, assembly GCA_905231865.2. Taxonomy (NCBI): domain Eukaryota; kingdom Metazoa; phylum Arthropoda; class Insecta; order Lepidoptera; family Nymphalidae; genus Boloria; species Boloria selene. The sequence goes on from HG993156.1 coordinate 6,760,962, forward strand.
GCTAGTATACTATACATATAAACCTTCCTCTCGAATCACTCTATCTATTAAAAAACCGCATCAAAACCCGTTGCGTAGTTTTAAAGATCTAAGCATACATAGGGACAGACAGACAGCGGGAAGCGACTTTGTTTTATACTATGTAGTGATTAAAAATAGGCTATTCGGACAAAGTGAGGTACAAAAGCTTGTATTAGTAATAATCAATATCTTGTATTCTGTACCTACAATGTTTCCTTTCGTATTGAATGAATACAGTAACCTAGTTTAAACTGATTTTGACGTTTTGCCAACCGATACCAGCTGGGAACGAAATTTACTTATTTTCGTGAATATGAAATATCGTTTTGTTTCTAAGCTCGCGGTGTGCAGAAGAAGAAATTTATCGCGCCCACTTACCTTGTATTGTTTTTACAACGTAATATTTTATTTATAAATAGGTATTGGTAGCCCAAGTGAAGTGAGTTCGAACCCCGAGTCGCGCATTTCTGATATTTTCATTTTATGCGAAAACATATATAAACATGATTATCTACTACTTGCCTTAGTAGTGTAGGAAAACATAATTTTAAGAAATTTGCATGTCAGAAACAAGTTACTGGTTCATGTTAATGTCAACCATAGTTATTCGACTTAAGTATAATTTAATTCAGTCATTATCAGTAAATTAGTGCTTGCTTTTTTATGTTTAGTAATATTATATGTTTAAAAAAAGCTCTTTAATCATTTATCAAGCACGTTTCACATTTACCACGCGATCGGAGTCATGGTTGAAAAGTGAGAAGACAACAAATCAAAATATTCTTTATTCGAATAGACTTTTAAAAGCTCTTTTGAACCTTCATTTTTATGTAAAAATTATAATGTTATTAAAATTTAAAGTCATTCTGTAAGTCTGTGAGTAAACTACCACCGGCTCGGAAAGCTGTTCTGCTGAGAAGAACCGGCGAGAAACTCAACGGTTGCTCTTTAGAGAAAAGTGTTTCACAATAACATCGAAAAAAAACAATGCACTTTGGCCAAAACTGCAATAGACTATTGTTATGATTGATTCAAATGGAATTGCAGCTACGATTTTATATGGAAACGAATTAAAAGCTTTGTGACTATCCAAGGATTATTCGATGATCGCTGAGATTTTTGTTATATCTTGTTTATTGGTTTGAATGTTGGCTATTTCATTCTGAATCAGTCTTCGATTATGGTCAATTTTTAGGTTCAAAATAGTACTTTTTTCATCTTTTGTTTGACTTATAATGAAATTCTAATGTAGTCGAATCTGTACGATACTTGGAAAATATTAAAACTGAAGTAATATAAAGGCTACTTTAAGTAATGGAATTATCAAATTAATATGTAAGTTATGTTTTATATAAAATAAGTTGGGTATTGACACAGCGCCATCTACTTCCGTTGTAAGCTATAGTATGGATACCAGATAGTTGATATACTACGCATATTAAATTTAACCATCGTGCTCATCAAAAAAGCCCCTAGCAAAACTCGAAGCCGCGATTGCTGGGTCAGCAAGTAGTCTCTACAAACTGAGCCACACATGTCGTTGTGAAGAAATCACTGGATCAAAATACATGTAGCACTTTTAATTTTTCATAGTACATATTATTTCATAATTTATAAATGCAAATAAACCTAATTATTCGTTACTAGCTTTACCCGCGGCTTCGCCCGCGTTCATTTTTTTAATTGCTAATAATCAACATCATTGGGTTAAACTGTAGGATGCCTGAAAATTTCTTCAAAATTACTCTAGCTATTTCAGGCGTTGAAGAAGCTAGATTTTGAGATTTTTTGACAAACATTTTTTTAATTTTTGGTAAAAAATTTTTTTTAATAAAAAGTATCCTATGTTACTTCTTATACCTCCAAGAATATGTGTACAAAGTTTCATGATGATCGGTTGAGTAGTTTTCGCGTGAAAGCGTAACAAACAAACTTACATTCACATTTATAATATTAGTAGGGATTAAAAATGTATGTAATTATTTGTTCGCCGCATCAAAGTATTTATGAATCCTGCCAACAATAAAATGTTAATCATTTTATTACCGCCGTCCAATAATAACGATTAAGCTTTAAGCCGACTGTTATTCGCAATCGCATTGTCATATTATGGCGACGTCGGATTTTGCTGCAGGGTACATACTTTTTTATTACGTATACAAAAAGGTTATTAAAATAGGTCTTATAATATTAAAATATGTGTATAAATATGGTAGTGCCATGCTTGTTACCTTCGGGTAGCAGCCGAATGGGCCGGCACGCCCCGTATAGTACCACTCTCTCACAGAAGACCGGCGTGAAGCGGCAGCTATGCTGTCGCGTTTCGTCCGGTAAGTGAGAGTCCGGGAGGCCCACTCCCCATCCCTCCTCCCCCCCTCTTTCCTCCCTCTTCCATCCCCCTACCTCCCTCCTCCCTCCGTCCCTTTCGTGAAAGGCCGGCAACGCATTTGCAAGCCCTGCAGTGTTGCAGATGTCCATGGGCGGAGGTGATCACTTCGTATCAGGTGAGCCACCTGCCCGTTTGCACCCTTTGTGCTATAAAAAAAGTAGGCTTAAATCCCGGGTTGCATCTTGAGGTTTTCAAGGGAGAAAGATGACGAGCTATGATGGCTCTCATTATAGTTAAACTGGTGAAACTTGCGTATCTGAAAGAATATTTTTGGACTATTATTGGTTAGTACTTCCCTGAACTGAACTTTCTGAGACCAATACATAAAATTATGCTTTTCTTAAATCGAGGGTGTTTCCAAAAGCTTATTGCTCTATTTTTACTGACATATGACCAAACAAAAATTTATCTTTTTACTGTCTATTATAAGGTTTGTATTCGTACATCTCTCTAAGGATGAAATGGGCACTTCTCAGACTGTATAATTTGTTAACTTGTTTTGATTTATTTATTTGAGCTAGTATTTTCTCATTCTAAAAATATATATTTTATTTATCTTATTTGTAGAGTCAAGGATGTTGTGGAACAGCCCTAATAACAATCATCACAATTCATAAATGCGTAGCGAATTATCGTGATGGACATGTCGCGTTTCCACCTATCGATTGGTGTACTGATATGCAAATTTCACAAGCTGTTGACAATAAAATAAAAAGTGCCTACATTTTTCCATAGTAAATTGGGTCTTTCATGCAGTTTTTATATATATAAACTATAAAACACAGTCGCTGTTCAAATATTTGTTTGATTTTCGTTCAGAAAGTTATCTATACTAATATTATAAAGTTGAAGAGTTTATTTGTTTGTTTGTTTGAACGCGCTAATCTCAGTAACTACTGGTCTGAATTGAAAAATTCTTTTTGTGTTGGATAGTCCGTCTTTTGAGGAAGGCTATAGGCTATATTACATCACGCTACGACTAATAGGAGCGGAGCATCAATGAAAAATGTTGCAAAAAAGGTGGGCGTTAGTTCTGCGAGGTACCATACCGCGCGACTCAGAAAGAATTTGGTTTCCGGTCTGTAAAACGCGTGTGAAGAAGCGGGAAATGCTAGTAGATACATTATACTCGTACATCTAAATCTCTATAGGTACTAATAATTGGCGAGACCGCGATTTTTGTTTGCTTTTACTGCAAAAACTGCAACACGGATTGACATGGAACCTACTTCATAGGATTAAAACGATTTAAGAAGCGGGTGGAGCCACGCAAAATGCTAGTATATACTACTACTATATAATATTATTAGAAAGTAAACAGTATTTTTGTTGTTTTATTACTATGACGTAAAGGGAAGCATTTTTGGGTCATAATATTATAAATTGAAAAAGCACTTTGGGCGCACCCCATTGAAGTGAGAGTAAGTCGTTAGTTAACATTAATTACATTAATAGCTAAAAAAATGATGGACCATTGAAAACGGATGTTTGATCTTATCTGTTGGAAGTCTAGAGAAAATGGTGGAAGACTAATGTCTTCTTACTCACAAAATAACATTTTGCCAGAACGTTGGGCTACAGCCTGGTTATGGAGAGATACATTGAGGGGAAGCGTTGTTGATTTCATCTTTTTTCCTTTCCCACTGCTGGGTCTTCAATGTGAAAGGAACCAGACCATAGTCGACCAAGCAAGTCAAGTGCAGTATGACGAAGTTCAAATGTCTTTTGAAAACTATCTACGTTATCTCAAACATACAGATTTCCTCATGATGTTTACATAAACCGTTACAAAAAATTAATGATATGAGAGGCGAGACCCGAGCTTTGAACCCGCTTCACTGGGTTTTCCAAGTGTGTCACCACTGTGCTACCACTGCCTATTGAACCCAGCAATGACAAGTGCACAACTGCTAAGTAATACATACTGTATACGTAGTAAATACATAAACAATAACATATAATTTAGTCATTTACATACATATTATACATAAACATCAAACATAATACGCCTAAGACAGTCACAAGGCATACTAAGTAGCATTTGCATATTTCCTGTTGTTTTAGGTTGTTGACCTTTCACAAGTTACTTGTCAGAGGCCAGTAATGCACCTTCTATTGAAATTCCCTCAGCTTCATTGAATTTCAACGATATCTGAAAAAGGAATACTGCTAAGATTTTGTGGTACTAAGTTTATTTAGAATTAAATGTTTTATTTATAAGCCACTTATTAAGATTTCGCCTTGAGATTGCTTTTTCAAAGACAAATATTTTGTTAATCTCCCTTTATTTATATATTTACAATTGAAATTGTGATGCGCAACTTAATTTTGCAAGAGCTTTGTTGTTTTATTCACTTTTCTTTGAAATCTATTAATAAAATACTTCCTACTAGTTCAAGTTGTAACAAAATCTCTTCATCAATAATTTTGAAGAAAACTTCAAATTTTATTCCAGTAGGTTAATTTAGATTTGCGGACACGGTTTAGCAGACACTTCACATACTGTGTTAAAAATAATAATATTTAAATAGACTTTATTACTTAATATACCTAGCAATAAAAAATAAAAATAGTAACCGTATTTTTATACCATATTTACGTTTTGGCAAAGGCCTAACTAATTTCAATCTTCATAAAGGCCTAACTAGTTTCAGCCCTCGACAATTGTAAGAGTATTCCAATATGGGCGGTAGTAGTGATGGTATTCCTCCAATTTTTATAAAAAGATGTGCAAAAGCTCTAGCTTCACCTATAAATATGATCTTCAATCGTTCCCTTAGTGACGGTATATTTCCGGACCAGTGGAAAGAAGCTCTAATCGTTCCTGTGTATAAAAATGGTGGTAAAAACCTTGTCTCTAATTACAGACCCATTTCTCTACTCCCAACGCTAGGAAAAGTTCTAGAAAAATTGATTACTGAACGCTTATCTCTGCATCTTAAGCAGCTATTTTCTTTTCAACAACATGGTTTTCTTCAGTCAAGATCAACGACCACTAATCTTCTGTGCTTTACTTCTATGCTGTCTGAACACATGGACAAACGAGTTCCAATTGACGCCATCTATACTGACTTTAGTAAAGCATTCGACAAAGTTGATCACTCAATTTTGTTGCATAAGCTCTCACAGTTTGGTATTAGTGGTACTCTTATACTTGGTTCCAATCATACTTATACAGTAGGTCTTTCAAAGTAGTTGTCAGTGGTCACTGTTCGTCCACCTGTTTGGCGCCATCTGGCGTACCGCAAGGGTCTCACCTTGGTCCACTACTTTTTAATATTTTCATTAATGACGTAACAAATTGCTTTCATCATTCTTTGCTATTTATTTGCAGATGACCTAAAAATAATAAAGCCTATAAAATCTAATGAAGATGTGATTAAACTACAAAACGATATCAATAGATTAACCTGTTGGTGCGCTGAAAATAATATGTCGCTCAACACGGCAAAATGCCATTATATACAATTCACTCGCAATAAAAGCACCAATCCAAACATATAATACATCAACTCACATCTGACTTCCCATGTAGACGCTGTCAAGGACCTTGGAATTACTATAGATGGTAGTTTACGTTACAATACTCATATATTTAATGTTGTATCTAAAAGTTTTAAGGTGTTGGGTTTCGTCCTTAGAAATTGTAAAGAGTTTAAAATGGTGTCCACTAAGATCAAAATATTTAATGCGCTAGTCCGACCTTTCCTGGAATATAATAGTATAATCTGGAACCCACACTATGACCTTTATATTAAAAAATTAGAAAGTGTTCAAAAACGTTTCCTCTACCACCTTTCTTACAGTGATGCTATGGCACAAAACCTCCCTAACTATCACAATAGACTATCACATTACAAGATGATGTCGCTCGCGTGTCGTAGAAAAATATCTGATACTATAATACTTTATAAAATTATTCATTCGAAAATCGACTGTAGTGAATTACTCCAACTAATTAAATTTAACATACCCTCTCGCATGCCCCGGAAAGGTACATATAATTTGTTTTACACTCCGACATGTAGAACGAATTTAGGTTATCACGCCGCTATACCAAGGATCTGTAGACAGTACAATATACTTTCTAAAGAATACGAAGAACTGGATATATTTTCTACAAACTTTTTTCTATTTAAAAGAAGTATTACAAAATTTATTAATTGTCAACTTTAGTATAATTATTAATTTGTTCTGCCTATTTTTTTTTCTCTTTCGTTTATTAGTTTAATTTAGTTATTTTTGTTTAAATTTTAATTTTTGTTTACTTAGTCACAATATAAAAATAAGCAAGCTGTAGTCTCCTATAATTGAAGGAGCACACATTATTATTGTATTTTATAATAACTTTGTATATTTTTAAAGTAACGTGTGTATTCTTTGTTGGAGACTCTTATTAAAATTAAATAAATAAATAAATAAATAAATAAATAAATAAATAAATAAATATGGACTTGATAAAGTCTACTGATAAATAATTATTTCTTAATTTATTTAAGTTTGTCCTCTACTTTATATAAGAGATAATAACAATATATTCATTTGCCAATGGGAATAAAGATATATATTTATTTCAAACCCGGCCAGCTTCGCTGGGAACAGGTTAAAATAAATTAAACGGTTTTTATAATAGGTTAGTCCTTATAAAATTACTAACTGTGAGTGAAAGTCCCGTCAAAATTAAATCAGCCGTTTCAGAGATTAGCCGGAACATACAGACAGACAGAAATTTTAAAAATTAAAAACAGACACTTCAATTTTATTTATATGTACTGATTATAATCTAAAATCAGAATTCAACTATCAGACAGAAAAACAAGAAAATCTGCAAAGTATTCACTTAATGCCTTATTTGCATCTAGATTAACCGATATTAGTATTTCATCGCTTATTGAGCTGTGTAATCTCGTACTTACCTCGACGACACGGTCCGCCGCTGTCAAGCCAAAGATAAGCATCAGAACATCTCTGTATATACAGTACTAGCTGACCCGTGCGCACTTCGTTGGGCATAATGTTAATAATCCTTTTTTAGTACAGAGTGTTTAAATAATTTAAATTATTTTATTATTATTAAAAATTAAATTATCTATACTAATATTAAAAAAAATACTTTTTGTCACTTAAATATAAAAGTTAGACATATGCTGTCGTTGCCTTCTTTGTAGGCATTTTTAAGCTCCACATCTTTTCTCTAGAACTCAAAAATATATCTTTCATAGTTAAGGCAGCGTTCGTAAGAAACGCTTTCATTCGACCGTTTTTTCTCCGATTCACTTTGCAAAACGGACTACCACGTAAAAGTCTTTTTATTTTTCGGTTTTTATATAACCTATGACACTCAGCAATAATGTGGCTTTCTATTGGTGAAAGAATTTTTAAAACCGGTTCAGTAGATCCCGAGATTACCCCTTACAATTTAACAAATAAACAAACTTTACTTCTTTATAATATTAAGTATAGATATAATATACTAATACATATATTTTAATATTATAAGATATAGATGCATTGAAATGATTTTAAAATATGGTTATAACCGATTTTCATCCTTAGAATGAAGTAATCAAATTAAAGTTACAGATACTTGTATATGTTACTGTAAAAGCCCGAACTACGGTAAATCTTAAGATTTTCTATCAAATCCTAAGATTTACCAATCCTTAATGGTAAAAGTCAGAACCGTTGTAAACTCAACGTTTATTTCGGACTTCTACCACAATTTACTTGGTAAATCTTAGGATTTACCTCAGAGACACGGTATATGTTCAGATAAAAATGTCAATACGTGTTCGGCGTAAGGCCTTGTTCTCGTGGCAGTCTCGTTCCACCTCCCTCTGCCATCTACGCTCGCCTTAGTCAATCGTTTGACATGTTGGAACGTTAATTCAATTCCTGTTTGTGTTTTCGATGTCTAAAAGTAATTTATAAACAGAAAGCGAGTTTGATTTGTTTTATGTTTGCGTTTTTAGTGTCTGGAAGTCATTTATGATTGAAAATGAGTGTAAAATATAGATTTTATGAATTAATGGACGAAATCGTGGAAAGGAATTAATAAGTATGCATTGTTTTATTTCCAAAACCAACATTTACCAATCGTAACTGGTAAAACTTAGCATGTACTAAATTCTAATGGTAAAAGCCCGATAAAATCGTTTCTTTTTTACATATTCTTACATTTACCGACTTGTGTTGGTAAACCCTAAGATTTACTGGTAGAACCTAAGATTTACCAATATTCGGGCTTTTACAGTAACATATATAATATTGTTTTAATTAAATAGATGAAAAATCGGTTCGGTATACGATTTGAAAAATCAGTTTATAATAGCTCGATTCAAATCGATTTTATAAAATATAAGAAAAAAACTCCCAAATTAATTACTTTTACTTTAAACATGATGCAACTACAAATTTGTTGTGAAAACGGGATGTAAATATTATAGTGCTTTCTGATTGCCGATAGATTTTATTCATAATATTTTTATTTGACGTTTGACTCAGTTTGCAGTTATTGCTTGGTGTGCAACCGATCGCGGGTTCGAGTCCCGCTGGGGCTATTGTGTGATAAGCATAAATGTTTGTACCCAAACACTTTCTATATTACCTATTACAAAAAAATTAAATGTTCCGTAAATACTTCTTCATATAGTAAAATATAACAGTACTCATACGTATATTTTATCACCACGGATGGATTTATGAATAAGGTTAAGTAGATCATTAATTTTTCAGTTCTGATCTCATCTCGCTAATGTTATGATGTGATGTATTCACAACGTTATTAAGAAGAGAGACTTCAAATATGTAACATGTATTTTGGTGGAGTTATGAAGAAAATAATTTTTAAAATGAATCGTTTAATTCAAATTATATACCATTACAGTAGTTGTATCACTACAAAATATGAAAAAATTAAAAAAATGCAAACAAATCAACAAAAGCTATTTACAGAATATAAAAGAACACCGTTAATAGGGAAACGACTTCCGGCGGAAGCTAAAAGAAATACAGTTTTAAAGGAATTTGTTTACCACAGATTATATTCTTTCAAAATTTTTTATGGCAAATATCTGAAATTTCAAAATTGAAGTGTCATCGAAAACAACCTTTTATTAAATGCATACGAATTTAATGGTGCATATAAGAAAACTCAAATTTTTGTGTCAGTCAGTACTAGTTATTTCCGAAACAGCTGAATTGATTTTGAAAGAGATTTCACTGGCAGATAATGTTAAATATTCGTGCTATAATAGTGTCAGCTCAGTGGTAACGCGTTCGCTTGTGGGATGCGGGTTCAAATCCGGGTCTAGCACTTTTGATATTTTCATGTGCGAATCACCATGTCTTATGTTTTCCAGGGGGGTGGGAGGGAGTCTCGATAGTTCTTACGTAAGGTCAAAAAATGCGCAAAATTAAAATTATACTTTGAAAAAGCGCGGGCAACCGAGAAAAAGGTACTGTACCTTTAAAATTACAAATAAACATTTCAAAAAATTGTTACTTTGAATAAACATTAAAATAAACCAAAACTGTATTCATTTTTTTTCTTTTAGACTCTTACGTAATAAATATTAAACAGGGGGGAGGGGATCGACCAATTCTTATTATTTATCATAATAGGGGGGAGGGGGTCAAAAATTAGCGAAAACCGTCTTACGTAATAAATGAGGGGCTATTAATTTATTACGTAAGACGGTTGAACTCTCGTACTCGTATTGAAAGGAGGCCCGAAAATGTTACGTGATATCTAGAATGCCTGTTTCGATATATAGGTAATTTTCATTAAATGTGCTCAAAATACATTCGCATGGTAAGTGCAGTGCATTTACGTTGCTTTGAAAATGGTTCTGCAAATAGGAAAATGTTTTATACGATCGAATTAATTCAATTGCATGAAGTTCTATTTTAAAGAATATTTTTTACTTAAAACTTTTGTATATGATTTATTGTATTATATGATTTATTGTATTATATGATTTTTTCGTTTTATTATTTTAGAAATAATAATACATACATGTTATATATACATAAATCTTCCTCTTGAACAACTCTATTAAAGAAAATCGCATTAAAATCCGTTGCGTAGTTTCAAAGACCTTAGCGTTCAAACAGGAACTGACAGGAAGCTAGTTTGTTTTTTACTAAGTAGAGATCTAGTAAATAAAACCTTACATAATTTACAACAATTTTTCCAAGAAAAAGTTGACATTGAAGGCAAAAGTTTAGATCAAAATACCGTGTAAGTTATAAATCGTATTTCTAACAAGACGACTTTTTCTTCAGCTAACTTTAATTGTATATTTTTCAGCATTACCAGCTTTTTCATTGCTTCTGTTACAGTAGAGATTACGAACTTTGTACACGACAGATACTAAATTATGAAAAACTTATTTCAATGCTGAAAACTAATTTTTTCTTCATGATAAACTTCATTGTACTTATAATAATAAGTTTTTTTGTAATGTGACTAGTTATGTGACAGGTATCTGCTTACATGGTCTACTTTTTTAAAGTTGCAAATATTGTCATTAAGTCTAGTATCAAGATCTTTCGTTGATTCTGAGTTTGATTCTCAGTTAGAGCCAAAAAAAGGATTTTTTAATTAAGATATTTTTTAGGTTAATTATAGGAGCCCACGCTTGCCTTCCGCTAAATAGACACAGATAGGATAGAGATCCAAGTTTTACCACAGAATATATAATATACCAGAAGTTGCACTTCTTTGATCTTGAAGAAAGCCGACGTTTTAAATACCTTAAAACTAACGCACCTGGGGCAATCGAAATAACACCTCACTACTACTTATCGCGGTAGGTATAGGCGAGTGAAAGATGCCTGGTTTTACTAATTCTGAAGCATTTTGCTTAATGGTTCCTCAATTACACTTTCGTTTGGGCTCTTCTTTACTCCCTCACAACCTTATTTGAATTAAATACATATTATAAATATCTTAGACATAAATATTTAAATATGTTTTACCATTTACACTTTTCTAGTAAACAATAAAACACTCTGACAAAGCAGTAAACATATTTTCATACATTCCCAAATGTAGCATTAGCATGAATTTTTTGCTATTCCCTGCGGCAACAACCTTATATTTTTTATGTTTCCCTTTTATTTCAGGTGAGTGCTGTTTTCCTTTTCTGAGGTTATATTTCATAAGTAGAAGTGCACATCTCTAGATATTATTCAGATTACCTGTTTTAGTTTTGTAGCCTTTTTGATTTATTTTAACAAATGTTTTAAATTGTAATATTTTAAGTTTGAGATTTAAAATGATCAAATAGATATTAATTCCGTAATGACTATTTTTATAAGTGTGTGTGAGTAGAATACACTTTGTGGGTATTACTACTTTTTGGATTTAAGTAAAATCAAAATGATGTATGAAAAATTTTATACCTTTGATGACTTGTTTTATAACCTACCTACTCGTATGTAGGTATTAATATCTAAGTTTCATGTAATAAGTTCTTTGCCACTTCGTTTTGGTGTATAAACTGTATCACTTCGTTTTGGTATACTAGCTGGCAGGGAGCTGAGTGCAAAATACAGTTATTAAGTGTCGTTTACTTGTTGTAAAATTTATAGTTTGTTAGAATTTCATCATCAGGCCATACAATGTTTTCAATCCATTCTATATAACTGGAAACTCTAGTGTATACTCCTGGTGCCATCTTCCTCCCACAGTCTCTTCCAAACGAAGTTATTCCAACTAATTTGTGTAGAGGAAAAGATTTCACACAATCCACTCTATCGTCCATAATTTGTAACGGTCCTCCAGAATCTCCTTGACATGTATCTTTTCCACCATTCTCATAATCTCCGGCGCACAGTTGATTTTCAGTTATACCAAAATGTAAAATTTTTCGCTTTATCAAATATCTCATTGATCGATTACAAATTTCACTATTAATAATATCTAAGTCGACTTTCATCAACGTTTCACTACCAGTTGAAGCAACGGATACCGTTTTACCAAAACCTATCGCTGTAAGATTTACATCACCTAAATCATCATTTTGGTTTAAGCAAGCTATCCTTATATCTCTACTTAAGGTGAAAGCTGGGTTTGCCTTCATTAGTGCTATATCATGGTATTTTGATGGTGGTCTGTATTCGGGGTGAGGAATGATTGTGTCAATATCTCTTTCTTGTACAAGTTCTTCAACTTCATCGAATTCGAAGGTCGCAGTACCGATTCTAAGAACACTAGCTGTACCTTCGATAGGGTCTTCCATACAATGTGCTGCTGTGACTATCCATTTTTCACTGATCAATGTTCCACCACATTTCCAAGAAGGTTCATCTTCATTGCTCTTACGAAATCCTATGAGCGTCATATGAGGATAGAGGAGCAAATCTATAGGTACACGTACTCTTCTTTCAGGATTCAAAATGTTTTGGCATTCTAGCATAGTAAGTGCATAGTTTTTACAGGCTTGGAAAGATTTTTCACCGACTCCTACTACTATATTTATCATTAAGCACCACAACAAAAAAGTACCTTTCGTTGTTGGATAATTCATTTTTAATAACAAATACCTTATTTTTTCTGCTTGTTACTAAACTGTTATATGTAGTTCGTGTAACTAACTTAAGTGGTCATAATATGCCATAGATAATCTAAGCGTTTCAAATCAATATTACACTACGTTAATAGTAATATACGTACTGTTAGGAATTATGGCCGTATTAACTAGTACAGTTTATTTGCATTTTTAAGATCAACTTAATATTATGATTTTTTTATGAAAATATACGAAAAGTAAATAAAAGTTTTAATTTAATGTCGTGTCTGAACTCATAAATCATTTAAATCAAAATGTGTAGCTCTTATCTAAAGCGAAATTTAATAACTTTGACCAAATTACACAATTCGTTGCTTAAACTTGAAATAAATCTAGTATCTCATGAATATATCTACGTGACATTTGAGTCGGCGAGTGCCAACACAAAGTTTTAATAAGTTTCCAAACCTTGAAAGTTGTTTAATGAGAATCCTGTTGAGTCAATACGGATTTAGATTTGAAAAATCTTATTCCAGTGAAATTTGTCGGGTGTGAACGAGATGAAACTAATACCAACTACTGTTTGCGAAGCCGCTATGCCGTCAGCTACTCGCAATTTGACACGCATAGCTTTTTTGAATAGGATATTTCACTTTTCGTTTAATTCTAGGGCCTATAAGGCCAGTGTCGATAATTATTTTGACCAGAAAAAAAATAGCAGGATGAAACCCATTGGAGAAGGAAGAGAATATAAATTAATTATTTAAATTAAAGAAAAATGTACGAGCGATCTGAGGTCGAGAAGTGAGAGGGGGTGGGGTTTTAAGTATAAAAAATAGTATAAACGCCTATGTCCTCCAGGTAGCCTATCTGTGCGATGCCTATGTCGGTCAGACAACGTTTTACACTTTAGTTCATGACTTGTAAAAAACTATGAATAAATTTATATGCTAAAAATATTAATTCAACGAACTAAAAAAACATTTTTTTGTAACAAACATTTTAAATTATAAACAAATAGTTTACTTTTAAACTTATTTGTTCGGATGTTTGTTTACATTAGTTCAGATTTTATAGTTATTTTATGTTGAATTTTGTTCGCCAGTGCTTTACAGCAAACATTCTATTTTTAACCGACTTCAAAAAAGGAGGAGGTTATATGTTCCGTTGTATGTATTTTTTTTATGTATGTTCACCGATTTCTCCGCCGTCTGTGGCCCGATTTCAAAAATGTTTCTTTAATTTGGTAGGGTATAGTTCTGAGGTGGTCCCATTGTCACCAAGCCAGGATCTGATGATGGGATCCCAGGGAAATCGAAGACAACTCTCAAAATTTACAGGCACCAATTATGTTTTTGATATATTTTCTAAAACCGATAAAGCTTTTACGTATGAAATTCATCATCTCATGTGGATGAGCTGATGATGGAAGGTAAAATTCCTCAACAGTTGTTTTTATGTGTTTTCACCGATTTCTCCGAGAATTGCGAAAATGTCTACGAGTTACGTGGAAAAATAGACGTGGACAAATCTCGATTGACTATTGTCGTTCATTTCAAAACTTCGCTGACTTATTGGAGCAGTAGTTTAGTTAGCCTACCAATATTATATTTAAACATAATATCTAATTTCTACAAAAAAAATAAAAATAAATTATTTTTTAACAAAAATGACACCGACTTCAACAATAACTAAGTAATTAAAATTTTTTTTTTCTTTTTAGTTTCGATTTGTAACGTTTTGAAGTCGATTTTCATTTTTGTTAAAAAATAATAATATAATAAATGTCAAAGTGTACGAGGATGTATCCAGGATGTATGGATAAATATCATGACAGAACATAGCATAAAGAATAACATATAGGCCACTTATCATCCCGAAAAAACGTACCATTCCCGTGGGACAGATTTCTTTATTTTTAGCGTAATAAAATTAAAATCCTTATTTCAAATATATTAAGCAAGCCTAATATTATAGTATCTCTCGTTAGAACATGATATGAAGCCATAGTAACTTATAAGTTAATTAATAACGAAATAATATCGTAACTACCAAATAAGATTAAATTATAATGATAGTATTTTCTTATAGGTATTATTAGAATATTTCTGATACATAAAGTTTGATACGTTATAATCCTATTACAAATTATTGAACGAAGTTTAATTATTAATATTAATATTGTATTCAGCCCCTTTTTTGAAGTGAAACTTCTTTAGAATCGATGTGATTTCAAACTCGATGAAACGAAAAAATAAGTCCATAGTACCAGGGGCTCAGAGACGGAGAAGAGTTAGCCTTATTTTAAATTCAAATTTTACTTCTGACATGTGTACTTTGTACACACGCATTTTTTTGTCCTACTACTCTACTACTAGGCACGAGCTTTCTTGTTTGAGTACGAGGTTATTCACTGGAGTACGAGTGCTCTCATCGGGACTCCAACCAGCAAATCAAATCAAATCAATCAAATCAAAATATTTTATTCAGCATAAAAATTGTTACAATTTCTTACTGAACGTCATGAGTCTACCACCAGTTCGGAAAGAAGAAACCTCTGACCTGAGAAGAACTGGCGAAAGAAACTCAGCGGGACTAATGTTTTTTTTATCTTAATCTCATTCTTTTTTTTTTAAATTAAATTGCATATTTACAATAATTCTATATGTTGAAATAGCCTGGCGGCGATCACATCATTCCCAAGGCGTACTGTCTTCTAAAAAATCGTTAATCGTATAATAACCCTTAGTACACAAACGTTCCTTCACAATTTTTTTAAATTTGGCAATAGAAGCTTTTTGAACGTTTTCTG
Organism: Boloria selene; assembly: GCA_905231865.2. Taxonomy (NCBI): domain Eukaryota; kingdom Metazoa; phylum Arthropoda; class Insecta; order Lepidoptera; family Nymphalidae; genus Boloria; species Boloria selene. The sequence continues at coordinate 6,776,701 of HG993156.1, forward strand.
GGATCCTGTTGTATAGGCGTATACATTGTCCATAAAAAGAATTACTAACTCGGCGTAAGCGAGTTACAGGCATTACAAGTTTATGTTTGCTCCTAGTATTAATGCTATGCATGTCGCAATTCTTGGGAAATTCGTGTATATTTTTATGAACATACATAACATTTTCGTACACGTATTGAGAAGCAACAGTCAATATTTTAATTTCTTTAAACTTTTATCTTAATGATATTCTAGGGCCTAAACTATAAATAGCACGAATAGCTCTTTTCTGCAGGACAAAAATAGTATTAACAGTAGAAGCATTTCCCCATAATAAGATTCCATAGGACATAACACTATGAAAATAACTAAAATATACTATACGAGCTGTATCTACGTCTGTAATAAGTCTAATTTTTTTTACCGCGAACGCTGCAGAGCTGAGCCTTTTTGCTAGCCCCTCAATATGGAGATTCCACTGCAATTTCGAATCTATGATAATGCCTAGGAATTTAGTTGATGTTATTGGTTTTAACATTTCCCCTCCCAATACTACACCATTATCAACAAGTTTAACATTAGGTGTTGTAAATTTAATTAATTTAGTTTTTTGGTTATTTAATAATAAATTATTCGAATCAAACCAATAGACAACCTTTGAGAGAGCATCGTTTACATCGTCGTACATTAGTAAATTACGTTTCACCTTAAAAATAAGTGAAGTGTCATCTGCAAACAATACTATCTCATGTTTGTCCTGTACAAAGAATGGCAAATCATTTATGTAAATTAGGAAGAGAAATGGACCAAGAATAGAGCCTTGTGGAACACCCATATCTAACGGAGCCCCAGGAGATCTCTTACCATTTACATCAACCCTCTGAATTCTATTACTCAAATAGGAATTCAGGAGGCTGAGTGCCTTATTTCTAATTCCATAGTGATGTAGTTTCCTGATCAATGTCTCATGATTAATATAGCGACTAATATAGCAAGTAAAGTCACTAAAAACTGAGCCAAACGATACAAGAAAGCATCCTCATATACATAAAATATAATCATATTTATGTAAATATACTAATATATTATAATAGTAATTTAATTATTAAAATTAATATTGTACTCTTCTAGTCTACTTAGTCCCTTTTTTTGTCCTACTACTCTACTACTAGGCACGGGCTTTCTTGTATGAGTAGGAGCTTGTTCACTGGAGTACGACCATTTGTACTTTTCACGCAAATGAATGCCTTTACCGGAACTAACATATGTTGGGACATTATTACACAGCGCCATCTAGTTCCGTGGTAAATTACGAAGGAAGCTTGTGTTATGGATACCAGATAGTTGATATACTACATATATAAGTTTAAATACATACATATCATAAATATACACACCCATGACTGGAGAACAAACATCCGAGTTTAACAAATGATTGTCTCCTGCGGGACTCGAACCCGCGACCGCTGGCGCAAGAAAGTAGAGTCACTACAAACTGCGCTAAACGATACAATTAAGTGTTTTCATTTATATAAAATTCATAATTATATAAATATACTAATATAATAATAATTTAAAAATATATATATACATCTCAGTACTTGACACGGTATGAACTTTCCGAACTCTAATGAATCTCAACGTTATCCACTCGAGTGGAGTTAAAAGTTTCATAACAAGATCTCCATACGATACGCAGAGAAGTTATTTTAACGCTTTTTTATCATATAGCAAATTGTTATTTATTATCTTGTCGTATAACTAGCTAATATCATGCTGGTTTGCTCTCATTTAATTTAAGTATAGTAGATAAATTCATGCAATTTGAAAAGTGTTTTTTGTACATATAAGAAAAAAAAATCGTACAAGTGGGAGTTCTATCAATTAAGTTAGTGCTCTACATTGTAAGAGCGCCCATACAACTCACACGACTATTTTAGCTTGGCATCAACTACGTATGTATGGGAACCTATCTTTTATATGTGCTGAAGACCCTACTTTTTGCCAAATTTCGTGATTCCAGGTCAACGGGAACTACCATATAGGTTTTCGAACCATAGGTTTTGGTTCGAAAATATCTAATATAGTATACTTTCGGTTCCGGTCACAAAAAAGTGATCTTATAATGGTTCCTTTTTTTACCCTTTCATGTACGAAACCTTAAAAATACCAAAGTACGTTTTTCGCCAGAAAATAGTTGAAACATATAAATAAAATTGGAGTGTCTGTTTTTTATTTTAAATAAATAGTTTTTCAATAAATGCATATGAAAGTACATACGATACTAGCAACATAAAACAAGTTTTAAAATCTTTGTCTGTCTGTCTGTTTGTTCCGGGTAATCTCTGAAACGGCTGGACCGATTTTGACGGTCGTTTGACGCAGATAGCTAATGTTATAAGGCGTAACTTAGGCTACTTTTTAACCGATTTCAAAAAAGGAGGAGGTAGAAATTTTATTTATTTTAACTAACGGAACCCATGGCTTCGCTGACGCCTAGGGACGAACCCGCGCGAAGTGAGGGTGAGTCGCTAGTACTAAATAAGAATAGTAGATCTCTAGCGCAGATACCGACCCAGTATTACGCGTATAGCCAAACTGTGCAGAATTAATGCCGTGTACCGTCCATAGAAAACATATATTTTAATAACAGTTAGTATGTAATAGATCAAAATAGGTATTTATGTAAATAGATTTAGCTTGTATCATACATTGTTGTGTGGGAATGAAATAATCTTCTGCCATAAAAAGTAGAGTTTTTCATTCTCCAACCCTTCAACTATCTTCACCCAAGAAGGAAAATTAAACAAACAAACAAACACATTTTCCTAATTTAAGTTCTGATAAATCTAATTACACTAATAAAAATTTCTGAAATAATTCCGATACATAGGTTTAAGACTAACATAAGTCCCAAAAATTAAAATAATTATGCGAAAAAATCCAAAAAGATAGTTCTATTTGTTAAGTGCACAAATATTTTTTTGCAAACGCTTTTCAAAATTTGGTACCAAGAAGCTCGAATATGCTTTCCGAGATACGCATTAGCCGATACCATTGACCTCTAATTCTTATCTCTTAAATCTGAACCTGAAATATTCTTAGGTATTTATAAAACTAGTCAGTCCCTTCGACTGTGTGTATTTTAATATTTAATTATATCATAATATACAGGTATTTTTTTTAAGTAATATTATTTTAAATTGTTAAGAAGTAAAAAAATTGCAACAACTTTAAAAAAATGTTAAATGCTTTAAAATAAAACGTATTTAGCAAAAAAGTATTATTCTAAGTAATACAAACTATTTCTACCTTGAATCTATAGAGATAATAAAACTAAAGTGTTTGTTTGTATCATTAAGACAATGTTATTTATAAGAAATACTCATTTTTTAACGTTTTTGTCTGTCTGTCTGTGCGGCCCCTAAAGCTAATTTCTGATATGGCTGAATCTATTTCGTCGACATTATATATTAAAAAAAAAAGAATAAGAGATCTTCAAATAAAAAAAAACTTTTTTAAAAATAGTTCAAAATAATAAAATTCCCCAAATAATCCCCATAGAAATATATGATATCGAAAAATAATACTAGGTCAAGTACGTACTTTGCATGCCAAATGTATTTTATTCCAAACACGCCTATGACTTTTTCCATAAAAACCGAAGTTTCAAACCAAAGAAAAGGTACCGTGTTATAATAACTTTCTTTATATGAAACAAAGATAAGTTAACAAATATTTTCTTATATTTTTTATGGAAAAATCCAAACCATGCTTTATTTATTTTTATTGTGCTATCGGTCGTGAGTTCGAGTCCCGCTGTGGGAATTCATTTGAGCTCGACTGTTTGTACTCCAGTAATTTATATTTATATATACTTATCTATTTAAAGTAATATATAAACATTCATATGTTGTGTATAAAATGACAACATACTTGTACAAAGGAACTGTATGTTAATGTAAAAAATCACTACAGCATAAAACAAAGTCGCTTTCTCTATCCCTATATCCCTATGTATGCTTAAATCTTTAAAACTACGCAACGGATTTTGATGCGGTTTTTTTTAATAGATAGAGCGATTCAAGAGGAAGGTTTATACGCATAACTAGCGGATCACGCGGCTTTGCCTGTGTTAAATCTAGGGAAGAGCCCAAGCGAAGCGAGGGCGAGTCGCTAGTATATAATAAAATATATCCTTTGGTTTTTATTCGTTAATAATGATGTCTGTCCTCCTAATTTCAGTCACGACGATGTAGGAGATATTTTATTCCACAAATATTCACGCAAACACACTCAATTCCTATCACTCTAGTCCAGTCTTATTGGACATTAATTCATCACAACCTTTGAGAGATTTGCTTTGTTAAGAATAAATAAATAAAGATTCTTACTTTCTCAATCATTTCTCAATAACAACACTCAGGATTCGAACCTACCTAGTCTTAGACCTCAATTTGCCAACATAACTTCATACATACACATTATGAATAGAATTCGTGTACGAGTTTTAATTTTTAATGTGTCCATTATTTTCTCTGCGTTTCCTACATTAATTATTGAAAAGTATAGTAATTGGTATGCGAAATTGTCATGTTTGTGGTAAAGCAGATTATTGTTCGAGGCGTGACGCTCTTATTAAAAAATCCAATTATAATGGAATACAATGGCAATTAAATTTGAAACAGACGGTTAATTAATGAAAGGATTGCATGGATTTAAGGACGGTAACATACATAGCGCGATATTTTTTACCTATTCTTAGCATCTATGTATATCACTGCTGGGTACGGGCCTCCCTCAGTACGAGGGGATCAGGCCATAGTCCGCCGCGCTGGCCTAGTGCGTGTTGGCGGACTTCACATGACTTTCGAAAACTTGCTAGGTTTTCTCAGACATGCAGGTTTCTTCACGATGTTTTTCCTTCACCGTAAGACAAGTCGTAATCATGATCACAATAATTCGCACTTGAAAATATCAGAGGTGCGAGACCCGGATTTGAACCCGCTATGCTAGGTTACCCAAGCGAGCACGTTACCACTGGGCTACCACTGCCTTTGCATGTATATTTAAAATTAAACATAATATCCCAACGCATTTTAGTTGGCAACTAATGTATAATTTACGCAACAAAAGAACAAAGGTAACAATGGGAAATGCGACATAGACTACTATATTTAGTTATTATGTGTCATACTTTTGAATCAGCTTTTCATTTGAATACGAAATAATGTATGTATTCGGCATAAATGACAACTTCCATTTAACATATAATTTGAAGGCAGTTTGTATCACAATATTATTTAAAAAATTGAGTCATTAGTTCGATTACCGTGTTTGATAATGTTTTTGATATTTTTTTTTTATGGAAAAAAGGGGGCAAACGGGCAGGAGGCTCACCTGATGGAAAGTGATCACCTCCGTCCATGGACATCTGCAAGCCTGGCTTGCAGATGCGTTGCCGGCCTTTCAGGAAAGGGAGGGATGGAGGAGGGAGGGAAGTGGGAGGGAGGGGGAACGAAGGCGGAGGATGAAGGGAAGAGGGAGGGGGGAAGGAGAGTGGGCCTCCCGGACTCTCACTCACCGGACGAAACGCGACAGCATAGCTGCTACTTCACGCCGGTCTTCTGTGAGAGAGTGGTACTAATGAACTATACGGGGCGTGCCAGCCCATATAGTTCATCCGGCTACCCGAAGGTAACAAGCATGGCACTACCACTTTGAAAATTACCTTATATTATAAAATTAAATATTTGTGTATTATTTAATTTTACCTTCAGTAGCTATCAAATACGATATCCAGAGGTCCTGAGTACGAGACCCGTGTCTCGCTAAGTTTAGTAATTGATTCTTTCTGTTTAATGGGCTTCAGTACCAGTAACAGTAAAGCCATCGGTCTTGCGCCTTAACTCTCACTGAAAGTAGTCCCATCGGAATATGAGAGTGACAGGAATAGAGATTGCACTTGTGTCTGCGCGTACACGCGCTGCAATATAATATCTCCTGCGGATCAATGAAATTGTCCTTCGAGGCGAATTGTCAGAAGCACATTATGATAATAAATAAATATTAAAAAAAAAGTGACACGTTTGGCGCGGATTCGAGTCCCGCTGGGGGCATTCGGTTGTTAAACTCGGATGTTTGTACTCCAGTCATGGCTGTTTATATTTATAATATGTATGTATTTAAACTTATATATGTAGTATATTAACTATCTGGTATCCGTAACACAAGCTTTCGTAGCTTATCTTGAAACTGAATGGCACTGTGTGTAATAACGTCCCAACATATTTATTATTATTATTAATATTTATTATTTCGACATATTATGGTTACTGTCGATAATGTTATATATAGCTAAATAGCTCTACTTGATATTTCCCAAAGGTATAAGAAATTTGGAAGTTGTACATAAAAATACAAATGCCTATATTTTATTTATATTGAACGTTGAAAACCTCAATTCAGTCGTATTCTACAAAACTAAAAAAGTTTCATTGGCGTATTCTAATGCCCCATGGGAAGCATACCATGAGCCTATACCTTTTTCTCTCATATAGTGTACGTGAATGCTTAAATTTCATTTGGCGTAGGTATTAAGCTGTTAAGAGATCAGAAAGAAAAAGAAAATTGTGTAAAACTCAAGGGGCTTAGGCTTGTTCTATAATTTACCAGATATCTGCCCTTCTGTGGCAACATATTTTAATGGAATTATATATGTTTAGTGCCTTTGTTATTTACATATACATACAATATACATATAGTAGTGGTAGCACAGTGGTAGTATTAGAATTTATTTTAAAAATAAATGCATGCATATACGTAATAAGTAAGGAAGTTTTGCTGTACAAATTATCACAACTGACAGGTATGTTATCGCTGCTGTTTCGCTTTATTAGTAAAAAAGTACTAAAAGTAAAAAGATTTCTTTTTAGTTTTTAATAATGAACTTTTTATATATAGAAGATATAAATAGAACCATATAAAATAATATAAGTGGAAGCCTGGATTAGAACCCACTTCATTTAGCTTGCTAAACAAACACTGAGCAACTAAAAATTAAGAAAGGGAGTCCCTTACATAAAATCTCTTTAATAAATATTCCTTTTTCCGATATTGAATCAAACATTATGCAGACAAAGCCATCGTCTAAACATTATTATATTTTTTTGAAGTGGTAGTGCCACGTCATACCTTCGGGTAGCAACAGAATGGGCCGGCACGCCCCGTATAGTTCATTAGTACCACTCTCTCACAGAAGACCGGCGTGAAGTGGCAGCTATGCTGTCGCGTTTCGTCCGGTGAGTGAGAGTCCGGGAGGCCCACTCTCCTTCCCCCGTCCCTCTTCCCTTCATCCTCCGCCTTAGTTCCCTCCTCCCTCCCACTTCCCTCCCTCCTCCATCCCTCCCTTTCCTGAAAGGCCGGTAACGCATCTGCAAGCCTGGCTTGCAGATGTCCATGGGCGGAGGTGATCACTTCCCATCAGGTGAGCCTCCTGCCCGTTTGCCCCCTTTTTACCATAAAAAAAAAAAAAATTATATCTCAATTGCCATGTGAAAAAATCGTCTGACTAACAAATAAGGTCTGGTATGAACAAAGTAGATTATTAAACTTCCTCCCTCGTTTATTTCCTTTTTAAATACCTAGTTAACAGTCCATTATTACGGTATACTTCACTCAGTAATTTGAGGTTTCGCGAACGTTTTCTTTTTCATATGCTATATTTACTATGACAATGGTTTAACTAAATTAGGCCTAACAAATGATGTATAATTATAATTTGAATAAGGATGAACGCTTTTTTGAATCGCGCTTGACTGTTTGAGCTTGACGCGCATACTAAACACCGGGAACTATTTAACCCCCTTTAGTATAAGTTTTTTTAAAACTTATTTTTTTTATTTTAAAACCTTCCGTGTACCTTAAGGAACATATAAACAAAAATTAGCCGAATTAGTCGAGGCATTCTCAAGCTCTGCTATTAGCAACATAATTTTTTATTTATATAGTTGTTAGATACCTATTTATATTATCGACTGCCTTTCGTCCTTACCTGTACTATAGGGTATTTTTTACTTTTTACTACTTATATATGTGGCAAAGGTACCTCATAAGGACTTTATTCGTATTTTTTGAAAGACATATAGTAAATTAAGCGATGAAATCGGATTACGATTGATTTTTTTAAATCTCTCTCACATTTCGTCTCTTATACTATCCTCCATTCATTTACGGTTGTAAGTACAAGTTAAATAAGTGATTTGAATGCCAAAAATAACAGGTATAAGTATTATTATGATAGAAAAACGCAGTCGTACTGATCATTGATGTATATAAATAAATAATTTCAATTTTCATACTAGTTACATAAGGAAACTCTCAGCAAGACTCAAGTCGGGTGTAAAATATATTCAGTTATAAAACAGGTCATAAGCGAAAGTAGGTAAGGTCTAGAATGGACTCGTGCCAAGTTACATACCAACTGACATATCAAACAGCTATTACTCTTATTACATAGGTTTTGGAATGATATTAAGGAGTCATTAGTGGGTGAAAAATCTGAATTTTAAGCCATTTTACTTTCAAGTATTAGGGTTCCGTAGGTAACCTTTATAATAATTTTACTCCTTGGTTCAAGGATTCCGTACGTTAAAGAGATTATATATAGGTATATACGTCAAAAATCGCGATATTGCGCAGCGTTTTTAAAGTCATAAGTTCATTTTGCCGCAATCTAGTTTAATTTAAAATTTGGTTATTTGGCCAAATTATAAGTCTGTAGCGCAAAATTTTAAGAACTTCTTACAAACTAACGAAAACTTCAAAGAAAGAAATACGTTTAAAGCTAACTTAAATTATTTTTATTTGCAGGTGTCATAATGCAATGAATATAATATGATAATACTTTTAACACTATAATTTGACAAACACGACCACGACTCGTTTGGCTCGGCTTGTAGTGACCCTACTTGCTGCGCTAGCGGTCGCGGGTTCGAGTCCCGCTGGGGGCATAGGTACATTTATTGAACGCGAATGTTTGTACTCCAGTCATGGGTGTTTATATTTATATTTTAAATAATACGTATTTATTTCAAGTTATATATTTATACTATCAACTATCTGGTATCCGTAACACAAGCCTCGTAGCTTAACATGGAACCCAATCCCATATCCCAACATATCTGTCCCAACATATTTTTCATAAAAAACTTTTGTATTTGACCTATGAATTTTAAAGGCTTTATTGCTCGCCTTCAATATATATGTATAAGAATATTTGATTAGAAATAAAAAAAAACTACTTTAATTTTTCCCACTTTTTAGCATATTGAATCCGAATATCCGTCAAATGTTTGAATGTATACAATATTTATCGTTCTATTTTGACCACCATTTAAAATAAAACATGTTTTGACTAAACTATACAATTTCCAATCACAGTTCAGTTAACCGCTACAATAAACCCTAGTTAAAATGACTGTTAGTTTCACGCAAAACCATTACAAAACGGTTATTTGTCTAATATGCAGTTAAATTTGACGCGTTGCTAGTATCAACTAAATGACTGTCCAGTGGTCACCGGATAAAGTTAAATGGGGCTATTAATTTAGAAGGCTTTATTGTAAACAAACGATATACAGATTGTCATATAAATCTATACTAATATTATAAAGAGGAAAGGTTTGTATGTAAGTATGTTTGTAACGAATTGGCTCAAAAAGTACAGGACCGATTTTAAAAATTCTTTCACCATTTGAATGCTACATTATCACTGATTAATATATGCTATTTTAATTGCAAGTAAAAAAAGGATCTCTACTAAAACTACAATAACAGGAGAGGAGGAGTGCACGCCGCACATAATATATGAAATAGGTAGCCGCGCGGCTCAGGAGTATATTAAAGCTGGAGTAATTTTTGAGAATTGTCAACCCAGCGAGTGATCGAATGAAGTTTAGTAGCGATTAAAAAAATGAACGCGGGTGAAGCCGCGCGTATTGCTAGTTTTTATATAATATAAATTGAATATAGAGATTTGCTCGAGATGCTAATATTATTATAACCTTATACGCATACCTACTAAAGAATTCTAACTAAGTGGAATTCTTAATACATAATTACTATTGAAATAGATACCGAATTCATTCATTTATTTATTTGTCTGTCTGTCTGAGACCACATAACTAGGAAACTACATGATATATTGATGATAACTGGTATATTGGAAACTTTTAATTGCGGGAAAATATCTCATTTCTAAGACATCTATTTTAACCCCTATAACGTAAATACGTTGCGGGATAAACCCTAGCGGAGCGAGGATGAGTAACTTGTATTGTCTAATTTAGATTTTAAAATTGTTGGTAAAAAAATTCACTAATTTGTGAAGTGAACTTGAATTATAAGCTTTGGTTATAAATTGTAGAATTATAAAGATACTAGCTGCGCCCCGCGGTTTCACCCACGTAGTTACCGTTCCCGTGGGATTACAGGGATAAAAAGTAACCTATGTCCTTTCTGAAGGTCTTCTCTGTCTGTGTACCAAATTTCATCGAATTCGGTTCAGCGGTTTAGGCGTGAAAGCGTAACAGACAGACAGACAGAGTTACTTTCGCATTTATAATATTAGTTAGGATAATATGTACAAAAACTAACGAAATATTATATAATTATTTAAATTTTATGCCTATACTTACAATATTTCAAATCAGTATAATAATTTCGTATATGTTTAAAAAACTGCCTTGGTGTAGTAATGCCGCTCGTCGAGAGGTCCTGGGTTCGAGTACCAAGTCGGGTCAAGTTTAGTTATTGATTCCTTTTGTTTCGTAAGCCTCAGTAACAGCCCGGAGTTGGGAAGTTGGCGGTGTTTCACCCCGAGCCTCGGAGAGCACGTAAAGCCGTCGGTCTTGTGCCTGACTCGCACTGGTCGTATCGAACATTCGTCCCACCAGAATATGAGAGTGATGAGGCCGTAATCGGTTGGGAGGAAATCATCGTATGATTAAATGAATATATTATACAAAAAAAATTTTTGTACTATACATTCTAAATAGATTTATTGTTAGGTATTTTATCTAAAGTAAAATCAATATAAGTTTTAATTCGTACATATGTATTATATACCTATATCTATATGTATGTAAACCGGTTTTCAAAAATATTCAAGTATAGGTCGTTCGTAAAGTTCGGAATCGGTTCGTATTGAAGAACCTAATTTAAAACTAATTCTGCTTAATACTTTCTTAGGTTTACGCGAATACTTGACATTATAAATGAAACTATCTTTTCGGATTTTGTCGTGGATATATTATGATTTTTGGTTCCCGACGTTTCGAATGCTTTACAGCAAACATGGTCACGGGAGAGACTGACTCAATCTGCTTAAAAAGAAGACCCCTGGCTATGATTCATAATTTTCTAAAATACTCAATCATAATAATATTTTGCTAAGTAAATATGTTCAGGCGCTAAATTGAATATATGTTTTTGGATATAAAAAATAACATCGCGTGCAATGTTTCATTATTCAGAAGATCGCAAGTTCGAAGCCGCAATAAATACTGCCCACACGCAAACTCCACGTCGTTATTTATTAACGAGATCAACTAAACATTTCATTTAGTGTTGCACCTTTTAGATGAAGAATAACTAAATACTGTATGTCAAGATTAATGTTGTCCAAATATTATTATTTTCTTATACAAATGATAAAAATAGGTTAATTATTCTTTGAAATTGAATCAAACTTTTTTTCAATACTTTTTTCGGTTCTTTCAGAGATTAATTTAAGCTTTAGTAACCAAATTAGAAAGCTTGAGTAGCGGCATAGATAGTTTTATTTAAAACGTCATTCGTTCGAGTAAGTTTATATTTTTCTTTTTCAAGAATAGACATAGTTTTATGATATGGTATGCGTAATTTTCGCCAAATGTCAGATAATAATTGATTTTTTTTAAATTCGGTTACATCTTTATAAGGTGTTTTTATAAATTCGGGTTTCGCACCTCTGATATTTTCATGTGCGAATCATTTATATCATGATTACCACTTGTCTTACGGTGAAGGAAAACATCGTGAGGAAACCTGCATGTCTGAGAAAACCTAACAAGTTTTCGAAAGACATGTGAAGTCCGCCAACACGCACTAGGCCAGCGCGGTGGACTATGGCCTGATCCCCCTCGTACTGAGGGAGGCCCGTGCCCAGCAGTGGGACGTTAAAAAGGGCTGATGATGATGATGATGATGAATAAGCTATCATCATACTAACTTCAAAATCTGTCCAGTGGGTCTACTGGATGTTTCTCAGACAGAAAGACAGACAGATAACAATTCTAAAACCCATATTTTAATAAGATTTACCTAAAATATTTAAGGTTTACTCGTAGATTTGACTGAGTTAAAATTATCTAATACAATTACCTTACACGAGAATTGAATCTAAGACCTTTATCAGCACTATATTCCGGTAGAGCCAAGATAACGCAGAGATACAAATAAATAGAAAACAAAAGTTGGTACCTTTAAAGCGCTTGATATTCACGCTTCCCTAGTAAAGTATGTCATTTGCATACTACTTTATACGTTGCTGCGTTTTATATATCTTAGCTTTTACGAGTAAATGCGAAATACAAACCTTTTTCTTATTGTAGAAGATGCATCTAATGTTTTAGATTTCTGCGAATGTTTAATGTTATAAATAAAAAATGTAAATTAAATCAATTAATTGACGACACGTTTGGCGCAGTTTGTACTTTGTAGTGATCTTCTTGCGCCAGCGGTCGCGGGTTCGAATCCCGCTGGGAGCATTCATTTGTTAAACTCGGATGTTTGTACTCCAGTCATGGGTGTTAATATTTATAATATGTATGTATTTCAACTTATATATGTACTATGTAGTATATCAACTATCTGGTATCCGTAACACAAGCCTCGTAGGTTACCACGGAACTAGATTGCGCTGTATGTAATAATGTCCCAATAAATTTATTTTTATTTATTTATTATTTATTTATACTAAACCATATCAGATTATCTTTTTTTAATTTTTATTATTTTATTACTCTTTATATATTTCTCTCTATAAAAATCTTCCTGTCTTAAAGAAAATATAAAAAAGTAGAATTATTCCAGCTCTTCTTGAGTTTTTGCGCTTAGCAACACATTTTTGTTTTTTTAGTACTTGCTATTAATATTTGAATTTAAGTAATGATAGTCAGTTCTCAAATTTAAATTTCACATCACTTATAATAACTTAGAAAAAATAAATTGAACCATAAAATTGAAAAGTAGGTACTTTTACAATTATAATATGTAAAATCTAATATTAAAGGAAACAAGCTTTAAAAATATATTACCAGAAAATTTAGTTGGATAACTGTATTTCTGATCTTTATTTATCTCCCGGAACAAAACCAGACTGTGCAAACGAAAGTCCGAAATAATATAAATATTTTTAATGGAAGATTTTTGTAAACACATATTGAGCTTATTTGCTTTATTTTTTTTTTGTTAAAGAAAGTAAAGTAATTAAGTTAATGCTGTATTTTTCTATTTATTAATTTAATAAATATATATTATTGAGACATGTGATTTGACGACACGTTTCGCGTAGTTTGTAGTGACCCTACTTTCTTAAATTCGGATGCTTGTACTCCAGTCGTGTCAGTTTATAATATGTAATATGTATGTATTTAAACTAATATATGTAGTATATCAATTATCTAGTATCCGTAACACAAGCCTCGTATCTTACCACGGAACTAGATAGCACTGTGTGTAATAATGTCCCTACATATTTTCTTTATGTAAAAGTAGCAAGAATATGAATATACAATAGATTCTGAAAATAGATTTTATTAATCTAATCGGTTATCTTTCGATTTTGAATTTCTTTTATTGTGATAAATACATTTCTAAAGCTATTTCTTGCGTCAACATTAAAATATAACTCAGATTAATTGTTGTGATTCTTGCCGGCTCTTCTTAGTAGTCCAAGCCGATGGTAGCTTTCTCACGGATCGACTACACTTTTTAAATAAAAGTGAAACTAAAGCTTAATTATTCACTTATATAGTCATTTTACTAAAAACCCGTACCTGTATATACTTATAGTGTACAGACAGAAATCGAATCTGAATTTTAATTGGATCTCACTACCGGAAGGAATCCAGACGCCATGGAAATGTCTGTACACGTTCAGCAAACGTCAATCCCATTGTATTTTCAATGGATTCAATATTTTGCAACATGCCATTTAAAACTGATCGCTTTGAATCTTCATCCGCGTATTTAAGGCTTATTTCTTTTAGTTTTTAATTTATAAAAAGGCTTATATTTAATCCATTTATTGTTTCATTCGGATTCGGTTCCATCCCTAGATTTAGAGCGAGTGAAGCCGCGGGGTTCCGCTTTTTATACATATAAACCTTCCTCTTGAATCACTCTATCTATTAAAAAAAACAGCATCAAAATCCGTTGCGTAGTTTTAAAGATCTAAGCATGCATAGGGACAGACAGACAGCGGGAAGCGACTTTGTTTTATACTATGTAGTGATTATGATAAATGCGTATAATAAGTTATCTTTAGATCATTCTTGAAGCAAAAGTTAATCTATAAAAAAGTTCTCAAGTAAGAATACATGACCGTGTTTTTCTCATTCTTTCATAGAAAAATCTAGAAATAACTTAAAATGTGACAAATGTTACAAGTTCTCGACGGACTTAGCGTTTTCCCAGAATTTATAACAAGACTTGTGCATAAATTGCACTTTCCTATTAAATGTATCCATTCCATATTAATACTTTATGTTAGGGATATCATCAGCAGTGGTTTCAATATATTATGTAATTAACTTACGACTTACACTTCACTCCTTACCTTTTACCGGTAGTAATACCCATAAAAACAAACACTTCAAAGTTTTCTTGATTTTCGAGCTTTTTTCCCCCTATTTTTAATAAGTGAACCTTTGACACACCCGAAACAAAAAGAAGTATTATCCAAATCGCTCCAGCCGTTTTCGAGTATTAGCAAGATTAATAAAAAAAAAACGGCTATTGGTTTTCAAATATGTAGGTAGGATAAATAGTATTTTTAAGAGGCAATTGATCATAAGAAATCAAAAAGTAATATTGATTTGATGTACTAACTTGTTATTATGCAAAATTAAGAAAAAAATGGTAAGTTGTTAGGAATAGTTTAGAAGATAAAACAACAGTTAGGTATTCTTAAGTCGTTTTTTCTCACGTGTAGTCGTATCTGAAATTAAATATTCAGGCTTGAATTGTTATAAAACTGAAGCTATCTTTTCTGATTTAAATTTTTAAAATATGCAATATTCAGTAATAAAATATTAATAAAATAATATCGTATATTTCATACCATAATAATATCATTACAGAAACCTTTTACGAACCACTTGCTCTGGCAGAGGTCCAATCGAGCCGTAGATGACGAGACCGTCGTTATCGCAAGCTTGCCTTGCAAATCTCTTATACTGTAATATTCATATAATATATGCATTTAGCTTGAGTCTACGACTTTACATGTGTTTTTTTGTTGAATATGGCTTTGAATAGCATATAAATAATTTAGATATTGTAGTTTTAATTATTAGTTAGTTCTCGTAGGTGGGAAAAATTACGATATAAATTAATATTTAAAATTATAGGCATATAAATAATATGGCAATCATCACCAACATCAGCCCTTTTTAACGTCCCACTGCTGGGTACGGGTCTCCCTCAGTACGAGGGGGAGTAGGCCATAGTCCACCGCGCTGGCCTAGTGCGTGTTAGCGGACTTCATATGTCTTTCGAAAACTTGCTAGGTTTTCTTAGACATGGAGGTTTCCTCACGATGTTTTGCTTCACCGTAATTCAAGTGGTAATTATAATAGAAATGATCCGCACATGAAAATATCAGAGGTGCGAGGCCCGGATTTGAACCCGCATCACTCGGTTATTCAAGCGAGCGCGTTACCGCCGCTAAATTCAATTATGTTTAATTATAAATTATGAAAATTTAAAAGTATCGTACGTGATTAACGACAGGCCTTGTATATGATGCCTTTTTCTATTTTAAGGAATATTTGCTCTATAAATGTTTCATTAAATTTCGTTCTGCTCTTCGTACTTCGTAACTCAAACGTTATTTGATATTTCTAAATTTAAGGACTGTATTGGGATATTAATTGAACTGGTATATCATGTAACATTAAAAATATACTGACTGATTGAATATCAAAATTCCTCCAGCTGTTCAAGTAGACACAATAAAATTAAAGTGTCTGTTTTTAATTTCAAATTAACAGCTTTTCACTAAATGTATATGAAAGTATATATTATGATATTAGCAAAAAAAAACAATTACATCAAAAATCAATTTTCAAAATTTTTGTCTGTGTGTCGGTCTGTCTGTTTGTTTCAGCTACTCTCAGAAACGACTGGACCGATTTTGACAGAACTTTTATTCGCAGGTAGCTAGTGTTATAATGCGTAACTTAGGCTACTTTTTAAAACCAACTTCAAAAAAGAAGGAGGTAGAAAATTTTATTTATTTTAATTAGCGGAACCCGAGGCTTCGCTGACGCTAAACGATATACAATATTTCCAGTTAACAATTATTATTTACTATATTCATTTACTATATATTAATTTATAGTAGTCTGATATAATATAATACGATAAAAAATTTTACATTTTGTAATCCAAAACACAAGTACACACTTATAACTTTTTTAAAACAAAATAGAAGTATACTAACAAAATTCGTTGCCGTAAGCCTACAAATATTTTCAGCATTCCGGTCAGTGCGACCTTTGCGAACTAAATAACTTAAAGCCCTTGTCATGTGTCAAAGAGATCTCGACCCCAAAAGTTGTCAGCATTTAATTTTAACTAATTTATTTTATATAATAGTAAAACTTCAATTATAAAACTCTTCTTTATAAATACAGTGCTTTGTGAATATATACAGTTTAGATTTAATTAAATGAAAACTGATATGACTGTAATAGAAAATATGGTAAAGGCATAATTATAAAATAGAAGTCATACTTTAATATTATTTAGATATATACATAATAAAATAAATATACATGTTAATAAAATTTTATTAAACATAAGACATATAAAAAATAACGTTTTAATATTACAGTGGCAAAGTGCTTGCTTCGACCCAGCTATGGGCATGTTAAAATGGGCTGACAAAAAACCATAATAAAACTAGTATAGATAGAATAGATAGATATAGATCAAAATTCTAGTATTTTATATAACAAATATTTAATGACTTTTAACTAATTAGGTTAACATAATTATGCTGACGACACGTCTAGCTTAGTTTATAGTGACCCCACTTAATGCGCCAGCGGTCCCGGTTTCGAGTCCCGCTGTTTGTTAAGCAGTCATGGATTTATATTTATATTATGTATTTATTTAAAAGTTATATATGTAGTATATCAACTATCTGGTATCCGTAACACAAGCTTAACACGGCTCTAGATGTAACACGGAACTAAATAGCGCTGTGTTTAATAATGTCCTAACATATTTATTAATTTATAAAAGTAAATAAATACTGTATATTCTCACGTCTTAGCAGTAAATTGTGTATTTAATAAGAATTCTCCATTTTCTCGCCGGAGGTACGTTTAAGAGGAGATAGAGGTCACTTAAGTAGGTCAAGTTAGTCACTTAGGGTATTCACCCGATTCGGATGAAATAACAAATTTGATTATCTCTTAACGCCTCTCGTTTTGTATTTTTGTGTTATTTTGCAGAAATGGAAATTATTTTTTTTAATCTTTTTATATAATTTATTTATTTATATTTATTTCTGCACAAGCAGTCACGGGTTCGAGTCCCGCTGGGGGCATTAATATGTTGAACACGAATGTTTGTACTCCAGTCATGGGTGTTTATATTCATAATAATATGTTTTTTATGTATTTAAAGTTAAATATGTGTAGTATATATGTACAACTATCTTGCATCCGTAACACAAGCCTTGTAGCTTACCACGGAACAAGGTGGTGCTGTTGTAATAATGTTTAATTTACTATTATTTATAAAATTTTAAATTTATTAAGTAGCTTCTAGCGAACTAATTCGAGCCTAATGTATGATTTGCTAAGATTAGACTTAATTATCAGGACATACTACCTTTTCGGATTAGTTATACTAGAATTTATTTATATTTTTGGTTTCCCATATTTCGAATGCTTTACATTTATTATGCTCATGGAAGAGTGTAAGGTTCAAGACGTTTTAAACTTTTAATTAAACAGACGGCAACTACTCACAAAATAATGTTTATAAGTGTAATAAGGTCGTAGATTCAACTACCGGGTGACCTGAAAAGTATTTATTGAACATTTCTCTTTATAAACTCTCGATAGTAATATTCTTGTACTAGATTTTACGCCTGAATCGCCTGAAACTCGTTAATGCAGCTCTCATCTTTCTAACAGATAAGTAAAAAGTTTAGAGAACCAAACTGTAATCTCGTGGCTTAGCATAGCATTATGTTTGAAATTCTGCGCAAAGTATGATGTTTTTATCCATCTATCCATCTTTATATCACTACATAGTATGAAACAAAGTCGCTTCCCGCTGTCTGTCTGTCCCTACATATGCTTAGATCTTTAAAACTACGCAACGGATTTTGTTGTTTTTTTAATAGATAGAGTGATTCAAGAGGAAGGTTTATATGTTATAGCGGAAACTGCGGCTTCTTTCGCGCTTTATAATACTCTTATGAATTATTCCTTTAGTTATTTTTCGATAACTAGCAGTACCCGCGGTTTTACCCGTGTTCAATACGATTTCGTAGTGGTAGGATGTCCACTTCTGTGGTCGAGGTGCCATGCGTGTTGCTCCTAATACTTTTTTAATAGTAGTGTGAACTGAAGGAAAGGAACAGTCCCTTGGTTGCACAGTCTGCTTCAGCAGACCTTTCTTCGGGGCGTCAAGGTTGTATGTTGTATTAACGTTATAATAGGCTTATTAAAATGGGGCAGATCCCTCCCCGTTGAGTTTTAGTCGGTAGAAAACGCTTTTCTGGTAAGTCCAACGTGACCTGTATACATGTTACAAGCGTAAATCCATTTCTAATACAGATACCAACTGTTACAATTTTAATAGTATTCTGGAAAATAGACTAGAACTCAACACTTTTTTCTATCTCTTGCAGAGTTAACAAAAACATTTTTCCTAGATGGGTACGGAAGGCAGGTCATTCGCCCGAATTTCAGAAGTCATTGGGGATTTTCGTTTTTTCCGCTTCATTTGCTCATAGTAATTTTGCGAGTCACCCGTTAATGTTCTACAAAAACGTGATGAAAGTTGACGTGTCTTTAAAAGGTTTTCGATAAGAATCCCACTTTGGACTTCGGTATTGAAGAATACTAGCTTAAAAAATATTACAACAGTCAGGGAGTCATTAATTTTTTTGCTGTGAGATAAGATTTTGTATTTTTTTAACTTTTACTGACAGTTGGAAACTAGGAATGAATACTAAATATTCTACCTGTCTCTATATTCTATAAGAACAACTCAGTAACTAAACTTGGTCCTACTCGGGTCTTGAACCCAGGATCTCGGGACCTACAGCTGAACTTGCTAGCCACTAAACCATCGAGGCTGGGATGAGATTTATAGAATAACATAGGCTACCGTTAGGCACCAAAAGACGAACTAGTATAATAAAACTTGTTTTTTCAACCAAGTACTAGGACTTATTGAAATAAAAACATCAATCTTACTTTAATAAAAACTGATTGGAAACAAATGGACGGTAGTTGATAAAGGAGGTCGATAATTAAAAATATTTATTAACTGGCGCTGCTTTCAGCTAGAACAACACGTTTTTTAATTAAAACTCTAGTGTCTTCGATGATTTACCTACAAATTGAAATAAGTTTTTACTAACTATATTTTCTCCCAGCTCCGTTCGTACAAGAATTAAATAACAATATGTTGGGACATTAACGCAGCAGCAAACTAGTTCCATGGTAAGGTACAAGGCAAGGTACAAGGCTTGTGTTATGGATACCAGTTAGTTGATACACTACTCATATTTAACACTTAAGATTAACATACTAATAAGATTTAGCGTCAGCGAAGCCACGGGTTCGGCTTTTGAAGTCTGTTAAAAGTAGCCTAAGTTACGCCTTATAACATTAGCTATCTGCGAGTGAAAGTCCCGTCAAAATCGGCCCACCCATTTCAGAGATTACCCGGAACAAATAGACAGACAAAAACTTTATATATTGGTCTTGTTGCTACGAGTAGTACCTTATATACTTTCATATGCATTTAGTGAAAAGCTGTAAATTTTAAATTACAAACAGACGCTCCAATTTTATTTATATGTATAGATGTATAGATTTAAATACTTACTTATTATTGTACCTAGCTGTAACTGGAGTACAATTAAAATCTATTAATTTTTATATATACCTGCGATGATGCAAAAATAAAGAATTATTAAAATAAGTTCAGGTTTTTGAGTTTCAGCGAGACTAACGAACAGCAATTGATTTTTTGTGTAAAGATTAATAATTGTTTTATATTGATTTTATTATTATTTATAAATATTAAGCATAACATTCATAGGAAGAGAGAAAAGATATTAAACCATCAATTATTTATTTTCTCCTATTATAATGACCAATCTTTTTGTTATACACTAAGTTTAAAGTCTTTACGCATATCCTTTATTTTTACGAGAATGTTTGCAAATTTAATTTTCAATCTTAACTTAGGAAAATAAAGTTCAAAATAACAGAAACGGTAATTTGCTTACTTGGTTTCGCTTTTAATTAACCATTAGTATAAGAAGATACGGGTTCGATTCCCAGTCGAGATCATATGTATCGCCAGTTAACTGGATGCTCGTTAAACCTTAATTAGCATGGCTTTGTTCTGATATAAGATCGGTGAGAACGATCTTTGTTTTTAAACTCATTAGTGCAGCTGTTTATTTTTGCATACAACTTTATGTTTGTGACTTCGTCTGTTGTTTTAAATATTCTAAGAATTGCAATATAAATTAAAGTGTTTTCTTTAAATGAAGTGACTACATCTTGTTGCTGTGATCTTTGAGAATCGAAATTACACTTATTATTTCGGGATGTCAACTTTACTACTAATATACAGAGAAAAAAATATTAATCTATATTTATTTGTAATTAATAAACTAAAAATCCGCTGAACCGATTTAGATGATATTTAGTATGAAGATAGTTTGAGAATTTTGGAAGTATAGTTTACGTCCTGGAAATCATCCATTAAGGGGGTGAAAATGGGTTAAGTTTTTCATCAATATACCTATGCCTACTTATAGTCTATGTAAGACATACATAGTCCATACTAACCGTAAAAACGTACCTCGAAACTAGCGAAGAACAAGAACGAAGTGAGGGTTAGGGCTAGTAGGTAGGTACTTTCTATAAACTACTAGCGATTTAGCGTGAGCGAAGCTGCGGGTTCCGCTAATAAATATATACAAAACTTGACATTATATATTAAAACCTTCCTTAAAAACAAGTCTATCCATTGGTGAAAGCAGCATGAAAATCGGTGCAGTTTATGAGTTTATCGCGAACAGACAGACAGACGCGGCGGAGTACTTTGTTTTATATTATGTAGTGATTATTTTTACTGAAAGCTTTAATATATAAAAAGTAATAAAAAACGACGTGTGCTCACAATCGATTCCTTTGTAATTTGCTAACGTAATAATGTTATTATCTAGGGATACTTAACTAGGTGGTAACTTGGTAATTCAATAGAGTGATCCGAATAACTCGTTGCTATATCGATTATATAATCGAAGTACTCGTTTTCATTTATTTTAATCGATTAAAATTTGTTATATTGGTTTTTCTTCTACGAGTTATATTTTTCATAGTTTGATTTTAAGTACTATTGTTATTATTTACTTATTCGAGTCATATTTATCTTAATTTAAATACAATAAAATAAATATAATGTTAGGACATGAACACACAGCACTATTAGTTATAAATATAAATGAAGTTATCCTAAACAAATTATCTTAGAAGAAGAAATAAAATGTTTTTTTTTATTTAGTGTTATCGTACAGACAAGTCAAAAAGTAATCAAAGGCTTTTTAAATTCAATGAACTTATTCTCTAATATTTTACAATATGTATATGTATACGTACATATATAAAACAAAAATGTGTCTATTAAAAATTAATTTCACTTTTCTAAATGATAACCACACAGAACATTGTTATTAAATTTTCACGTTATAGTTGAAATTCCAGATGTAATTTCCCAGTTGACTTTAGAAGGGCGTCTACAAAATTAAGACAGTCTTAGTTTGATTTATACGATTAAACAATTAATGTAGTATTTTTGTTACAATCGTTTAAGCCTATTTAAAGACTTATATATGAAGAGAAGTAGATATGGCATTTTCGTTTTCCTTAGAATACCCATCTTGTATTTCTTTATTTCTTTCAGAATCTTAAGTTTGTACTCAGCCTTATATATCCAAGTACAATGGCATTAAGAATAATATTTAATGTACCCTGTGGAAACATAAAGAGTGAAAGCCATCTCAATTTCATTTTCAGTTTTTAAGATGATGTCAATTATTCTTAACTAGCGGTTTACTTTTGCTTCGCTCGGGTTCGACTTTAGGTACGTTATATAATAATAAAGAGAATTAAGAAAAAAAGTAAGCCTAAGTTAGTCTTAATTACATCAGCTACTTTTCTACCAGTGAAAATCCCTTCAAAATCTGTTCAGCTCTAAGGTATTAGGGAGAAAAACAGAAAAACAAGAATTTGTTATAACCAGGAATCGAATCCATATAAAATAAATAAGCAACAAATTGAAACGTGAAAATAAATGAAAGGGAGTTATTTTTTCACAATTTTTGGAACACAGAAATTCTAGTAACAATAACGAAAAACAAATACGCGATCGACAAGCTAAAGCGTATTTTTTATTTCCCTGCGTTTGACGGGCCTCTGTACTGTGACCCATTTTTATTTTATACAATCTATAGTCTACAGTATAGTCTACAGTGGTAGTCCAGTGGTGTTACCACTCGCTTGGATAACCGAGTGATGCGGGTTCAAATCCGGGTCTCGTACCTCTGTTATTTTCATGTGCGAATCATTTCTAGAATGATTACCACCTTCTTACGTCGTACGGTGAAGGAAAACATAGTGAACCTGTATTACTGAGAGAACCTAGCAAGTTTTCGAAAAATATGTGAAGTCCCGAGTCCGCCAACCCGCACTTGGCCAGCGTGGTGGACTATGGCCTGATCCCCCTCATATTGAAATGAGGCCCGTGCCCAGCAGTGGGACATTAAAAAGGGCTAAGCTGAATACATAGTCTACTGTACTGCATGTGGGAATTTTCAATAGATTTGCTTCGACTTAAACCAGTTACGGGATATCTTTTAATATCTATTTTTTTTTAATTTTGAAATTTAACTTGAAATACATTTTTTTAATCATATTCCTATTCAAAAACTAGCTAAGATCTCTCAGACGTACAGTTTTGCTCTCTATAATTATATAAAACACGAGCTTAACCGTTGACATCATTCATATGAAGCCATGTTTACTTTAAAAAGTGCTTCCATTAAATACCGCAAACCAATCAAAATGAGTGTGATCGTCGTAAAATTTTATCTGCAGATATAACTTCTGTGAGAAGAAAATTAACAAGTGGGAGCGTTATTTTATAAAATGGGTTCTCTATAAAAATATTATTTAAAAAAATTAAGTTTGAAAGTCTACCTAATTTATTAGTCACAAGTTTGATTACCACTCGACGCATTATTTTTATTTGAAACGCTGCATGATAGATATTTTAGACTTGTACAGTTCGCGTCACGTAAAAAGAACGCTGGAAGAAAGTGGTGGGGGGTGTGTTTGCGCATCGGTACATTCGCACACGAAATCACTAAGCCTATTCATTTATTAATTATTTTTGAACTAACCTTTCGCTCGTGACGTATATTGGTTATTGGTAGATACGTTGAAAAATACTTATATTAGATAGAATGTCATTAAACAGAATTTTATAAATTAATAAAATATGTTTGATTCATTGCAGAATTTTTAATCCACTAACAAAAAATTAAATTAAATCGTTTTTATATATATTTTTTTATTCTTAACTGCATTGTTATCAGACTCTATCTTTATAAAACAATATTATTCAAAAATATTATTTTTCTATTTTTGATATAAAATCATTTCGTAATTAATAACTTTTGTGTGCGCGATGGTATTTTGAACTGACAAACCAATAGCGAGCCGGAAAGCATGCGGCGCGTGCCTCGACGTCCCGCGCCCCGCGTCTTACCACCAAATTGGCCGATAAATCGCCTCTGCGCAACTTGACAGCCAACGTTCTTTTTACATGACGCGAATTATACTTACATTATTTACCTAGTGACTCACCCTTGCTCTACTCGGGTTCGTCCATACTGTTTGATACATTTAAACTAGAGTTAAAGTTCGAGTCCCGCTGGGGGAATTCATTTGATGAGCACTAATGTTTGTACTCTAGTCATGGGTGTTTATATTTATAATATGTATTTAAAACTTATATGTGTATTATATCAATTATCTGGTATCCGTAACACAAGCCTCGTAGCTTACCACGGAACTCGATGCCGTCGTTGTAATAATGTCCCAACATATAAAGTTGCAGAACAACTTAGTACTAATAATAAAAGTATGTGTTATTGTTTATTATACATAATATATTATATACGGGCTTACGAACGCTATTACGAATTCCACTCAGGTACTTTCGCTGTTCCAGCAAGAAGAAGTAACAAACACACGCACTCACTTAAAACTTTCGCATTTATATAACATTATTAGTCTTTAGTATGGTTCATATCATTTGTGTAGTACATAGCGACTATACCGTGGTCTAAAATTGATCTTATTTCATTAAGTATGACAGTTATTTAAGTAATTTGTAAAAGCCATTTATTCTTTCTTTATAAATAGACTATCAAATGATTTAATAATTATCTATATGAGATGAGTATAAAACTGATGAAATTAAAACGTTAATTTTTCTTACCGTGTCGTATTTAATAAATGATCATACAAGAAGGTAATGGAAATCATTAGTAATAAGAATACACATATATAATACACATAAAATAACAAAAAACCGAAAACTAAATGCTTATAATTAACGTATTCTTATACGATATAATGTACCTCTTGCGAGTATATATGCTTCCTCAATAAAGGCCTTCCTCAATAAAGGGGCTATCCAAATCTAAAATAATTTTTCAATTCGAAGGATTAGTTTTAACCAACTCATTATCTTTATAATATTAGTATAGATATTCTAGTTCTAAGCTATAAAGCAATGTCGTTAATTAGCTAAAGGGTACCTACGACTGCCTAAGAGTCAGGATCCCTTCAATGAGGGGGGATCAAGCCTATATACTATAATGGTTAAGTGCGGGTTAAAAGACTTCACATATCTATCTTAAATAATAAGGTTCTCTTTGACAAGTATTCATGACGTTTTTCTACACCGCTAGAGGAGTAAATATTTGAAATGATTTTTCCGTGACATGACATCAATAAAACTTTTTTCCAAGTAAACTTAATAAATAAATAAATAAATATGTTGGGACATTTTTACAACAGCGCCATCTAGTTCCGTGGTAAGCTACGAGGCTTGTGTTACAGATACTGGATAGTTGATATAGGTACTACATAGGATATACATTTTAAATACATACATAATATAAATATACACCCATGACTGGAGAACAAACATTCGTGCTCAACAAATGAATGCCCCCAGCGGGACCCGAACCCGCGACCGATGGCGCAGAAAGTAACTGAGCGAAACGTGAATTTATATTATATAATATGTATTTAAAAATTTATATGTGTAGTATATCAACTATCTTGTATTCATAACACAAGCCTCGTAGCTTACTACGGAACTAGATAGCGCTGTGTAATAATTTCCCAACATATTTAATTTTACTATCCTTTATTTATGTTTATAACATTTCCATATAGACATTAAAAAAAAACACCACTTAGAACCGTTTAATCTATTTTCCTGAGGAACCCTATTAAAACGATCTGCAGCAACATAAATTTGCCGTTGAACACCTTTTTGCACTTATTGCGCTGTCGTTACTGAGTTATTGAGATGTCCTCGCACGAAGGTGTTTTCATTATCTTTATGAAAGGTAGCGTTGGGAAGCAAATATTTTATACTAGTTTTACTTGAAATTTAAGTCTTGTTCGTATAAATTACATGATTCATTCATTTTAAACGATACAGATTTTCATTTTCTAAGGAATATTTGAATGATTCATACAAGTTTTCAAGTGTATAGAACACGCCTTGTGTATTTTATTCACTAACTCATTAAAAACGCAGCTTAAATATTATATACAGGTTCGTACAACGTAAATAATGTAAGAGCTAAGGAAAAATATGCGTTTTATTTGAAGTTAAAAAGGTAAATAAATATAAGCTAAAACACTCAAGAAAACTTAAGTAACTTTTGGAATTAGAAAACGTGGCAGTTAGTAAACAAACTTTTGTTTATATTTAAAATAAACCTCATAGGGCTCATTGTTTATAAAGTGGTATATAACCGTTATTTAACTATTATATACTAATAAGTGTTTTTTATACATAATACATTTGAAGAACATTACACACGGTTTTACTGCGCATATGAAATGGCTTGTGCCAATTGATTCACTTCTTCCTTCAACTGGTTAGGCCAAAGCACTAAATGAGTAATAAATCATTAACTTGTAGCTGTAATAAATATGCTTTTTTTCTGCTTAAAAGTCCAAGGTTTATTTAGTAAAGTTATTGTAATTATACTTTAAATTTGTAATTTCAAAATAGTCAAGCAAACCTACGCTTTCCAAGACACACACCACTGTTCCACATCTAACATTTAGGTGAATAAACATTTCGCTATCTAAATAGGTCATAACGCGAAAATGCGGCATGCGTATGAGGAAACTCGCCCTAAGACGGATAGCACTTATTATAGCCCCTTGTCATAATACACTGAAAAGTACCTGAAGTACACATACAATGTATAAGTATGTATAACAAATATGGTGTATATAACTTTTCTTCCCTACAGAGGTAAGTAATTACGATTAGGATTCCTGAACTAGAGTTAGAAATTCTTAGATCGGTTTTTGAAGTGAAACTTCTTTAGAATCGTTGTGATTTCAAACTCGATGAAACGAAAAAATAAGTCCATAGTACCAGGCGCTCAGAGACGGGGAAGAGCCTTAGTTAAATCTCGCCCACCGCGAGTCAGTGACATTTCTAATTCTGTCTAATTCGTAGGTGTGACCTTCGCGCCATCTCACTCTCTCAACGAGCTTAGACGGGGTTATTTAGTATAAATATAAACGAGATTTAAGAATTACTTTGCCAAAGAAGTTTTACTTCGAACATGTGTACTTTGTACACACGCACTTTTTTTTATTTTATTTAGTGAAATGCTAGTTATAATAATTTCGCCTTTTAATATTCCCACTACTAGATATTGGGTTTTGCTACATTTTGTTCAAATGCGAGGTGATAGACTTCACAAATCTTTTGAAAAGTCGTCTTACAAGATGTTTGATTTACCTACAATCTACATAGAAAAATTATACGTATTAGGTTTTAACTAGAACTTTAAATAGAAAAATTAATAACATTCATTTTAAAAAGAAATGGTAAACTAGAATACCTTCTAAGTTTAAAACAATATTTCATTACTACTCTATATAATATCTTTGTTTTTGTTATTTTGCATGGTAGCTCTAAATAATTTTTTCACTGTTATTTTAATGTATAAGTAAGCAACAATCTCTTTTTAGTTCAATTTTTATTAAATGCATGCTAATTTAGCCTCTAATTGTAAGATACTTTGTAATACTTTTTTAAATATGATTCAATATTATAAGAAACTAGCGGACCCTACAGACGTTGTCCTGTACACATAGGAGAATTTTATAAACTTTTGCTCCCGGTGAAATGTTTTAGTATGCATGCGCAAAACAGCGTTGCCTAGCAACGACTTATTTATAATTGAATATGTCATTTATTGTGCAAATGTATAAATAACTAAATAATATAAAAAATACATTATCTAGTGGACCGAATTGTGAATCTAAACCATTCTCGAATCTCCACGAACACACACAAAACATTTCATCAAAATCGGTCCAGTCGTTTAGGAGGAGTTCAGTCACATACACACGCACACAAGAAATATATATATTAAGATTTACTCTTAGTATGTTACGTTGGCTTCCTAATAAATAAAATAAAAAATAAAAAAAATAATGGAATTTGAAAATTGTTTACTATAGTCATGGACGAATAAACTAATGGACCAGTCATAAAATACAAATGCATGAAAACACGTTCAACCAATTGAAGTATAACGCACACAAAGAATTACACACAATACATCAAAATTCACTCTAATGCTAGTGCTTGAACGTAGTCGATAAAATACATATATCAATGACATTTTAAATATTAATAATAAATATTGTTTAGTAAATTTCAACAAATATGTTGTGATTTTCTTATATTAAATTACAATAAATAGTATAGTAAATTTACAAAACTGAGTTTTAAAATTACTAAATTGGGGTGCGTAATTACTTCCAACACATTTTTTGTAAAAATACAATAGAAATTTTTAACGGGGAATAGTCGTAGGTCGAGGTAGGTCGTATCTGCGTAAGATACGAATAATCAACACTAAAATACAAGTAGATCTTAATAAAGAAGTTAAATAGGGTCCGAAATCTTGTACTTTTTTATCTGTCATTATTAAGAAGCTGTTATCAATCTTTTTGAAGAGGGCAAGGATTACTCTAATCAGATTAACCCTTTTCGTGAGTTTTATTAGATATAAAGTGGTGAGATGTGGCTTTAGGTAATAATATTATTGTTTTTGATGTTTACTTATGGTGTCTATGAGATAATAATGGGGGATAAAAAATTATGGTCATGGCGGCCAATCTCTTTGAGAATAGCTACCTGCGCAGGAGATATAAGTGGACTCTCTATTCCTATCACTCTCATACTCCGGTTTAGAACTGAGTGACTAACCTTAATCCGACTCCAGACTCGAACCTGGGATATCCAGATGTACCAGCCACTGCTCTACCGAGGCACAACTATAATTAATAAGTTATTTAAGATTTTTTTCCTGTTAAATACTAAAATTTCTATAAATTTCGTAAACAGTAGGTACATGTTGATTTGTACACAGTACATGTATAATGTATATAGTTAGATACCTGAGTAATTTTGCGTTATATTGAATTATCAAATTAATAAATAAATATACTAGGACATAATTACATACACTGTCATCTAGTGCCGTGGTAAGCTACTAGGCTTGTGTTACGGATACCAGATAGATGATATACTACACGTATATAACTTTAAATATATACATATCATAAGTAAAAATACCCACGAATGGAGTACAAATATTCGTGCTCAATAAAGAGTGCCCCCAGTGGGACTCGAACCTGCGACCGTTGACGCAGAAATTGGGGTAGTGGCCTCAATCACTACATAGTATTAGACAAAGTCGCTTTCTTTGTCCCTATATCCCTTTGTACGCTTAAATCTTTAAAACTACGCAACGGATTTTGATGCGGTTTTTTTAATAGATAGAGTGATTCAAGAGGAAGGTTTATATGCATAACTAGCGGATCCCGCGGCTTTGCCTGTGCTAAATCTAGGAAAAAGCCCAAGCGAAGCGAGGGCGAGTCGCTAGTTACTAATATAAAATATAAGATCTATCCAGGAAATATCTTACCGCTCTCATAGCAAGAGGTAACCAAGTAAACAACCGAGTATATAAATTATACCGACTCAGTTACAAAAAGGAGATTAATGTTCCGTCAAGAAAAGGTGACTGATTCGCTTAAATTTATTAAACGTTAAGATTGTTATTTTCAGTGAGAAGGTTATTTTTGTGAAAAAATCTTCAGTGAAGTGGTATCGGTGGGTTTAAAACACACTTAAGGGTCGTTTTCTTATTAACTTGCATTTTTTCTTTTCTTCAGATTAGACATTGAGGAACTTAATGGAGAAACAACGTAAATGCAATTTTCACTCAATTTAGTCATATTAAGATATTATCCAAATTAGAGAGTTTACTTCTTCTCCTCCTTCTTTGGTGAACAGAAAAAAGTAAACCACTTTTGTTTTTATTCTCGAATAAAATGTAAATGCAATTAGGTAGTATATAGTATAACCGCATTTCCCGCGGCTCCGCACGCGTTCTAAAGACCGGAAACCAAATTCTTTCTGAGTCGCGCTCAAGTCCTCGCAGAACTAACGCCCTTCCCGTTTTTGCAACATTTTTGGTTGATGCACCGCTCCTATTTGTCGTAGCGTGATGTAATATAGTCTAACCCTAAACAGAGCCGGAACAAATGGCTAATCTCTGAAACGGCTGGACCGATTTTGACGGGACCTTCACTAGCAGATAGCTAATGTTATAAGGAGGAACTTAGGCTACATTTATTTTATTAGAAAATATTAAAAGTTTTATTAAAAAAATCTATACTAATATTATTAAGCTGAAGAGTTTGTTTGTTTTGTTAAACGCGCTCAATCAAATCTCAGGAACTACTGGTCCAAATTGAAAAAAATCTTTTTTTGGATAGTCCGTTTATCGAGGAAGGCTATAGGCTATATTACATCACGCTACGACCAATAGGAACGGAGCATCAATGAAAAATGTTGCAAACGGGAGAAAAATATTTCTTTTGATTTCAGGCTATAGAATGCGAGCGGAGCCGCGGGGAAAGCTAGTCTATACTATAAGTAACTTCTGACAGATATGTATATTCTAAAAACTTAATAGTATCGGCTTTGGTAAAATCTATTTGCCTAGACACAAACTTCAAATACCAAGAGAATTCCAAACAAGGAGTCTTTTCAACACTCGTCGCGTACGAAGCAATCGTTTTGAAGTGGCAGCACTCGACTCGATACATCTGTTTCATTTGATATTGTAACCACGATACAGGGTTTCCATAGATAAAAATTAAAAAATATGTAACGTAAAGTAATAATAATATAAATAATATTTTTATATTTTATAACATTGACATTGGCATTGACGGAATTAAAAAAATATTTCGGATTTTGTCGCGGATTTATTTTAATTTTTGGTTCCCACCGTTTCGAATGCTTTACAACAATCATGGTCACGGGAGAGACTAAAGTTTTAGAGATCTCAAAGGCATTATATAGTCATCATACACTGACCATTTATTATTAGTAACTACGAGTATGTCCTTAATAGCTAATGTAGTAGATATAAATATGTATATATGTATTATTGTTTTGTTTTTTTATATGTAATTAAAATACTGTAGGTTCATGTTTATAAGAACGATTTTGGCATAGTATAAATTTTGGTGTTGCAATATCATTTTTCTTATAAAACAGACTAATGTCCCAATATATTTATTTATATATATTTTCCTCCCAAAAATATAAAGTCACATACAAAATATACAAATAACTCCAAGTTAAATAACTGGTAACCCTAAAACCCTACCATTAGGTACTTCAAGGGCTCTTCAATGCTGAAGAGGCCCAAATCCACGCATTGGTGCGTGAGGCACGACTAGGGTTGCGATATGGAGTGGCGAAAAGTCATCCCTCTTTAATATTTTTACGTTTGCCTTCGGAAAGGTTAAACTTTGAAGAAGCATAAAGAAAAGGTTAAAATACATATTGTGGTATATATTTTTAAATACGTATGTATGTATGACGACACGTTTGGTGCAGTCTGAGTTACCCTACTTTCTGCGCCAGCGGTCGCAGGTTCGAGTCCCGCTGGGGGCATTCATTTGTTAAACTCGGATGTTTGTACTCCAGTTATGGGTGTCTATATTTATACGGTCTTATTCATAAAAAAATATAGGAGCTTTATTAGCTTGTTAATAAGCAAATTCTCAAAAATATTATTCATAAACGTTCAATAGTGCTAAAACGCTCCATAAGTATTCAATAACGGCTCTATAACTTATAGTAGCTTGAAGCCTACTATAAACTTTTAATAAAGAACAAGATAGTCGCCTTATCTTCGGTGACAGCTGATAACTTGAACTTGAAGTAAGGTTGTTTTATCATAATAAGTGTAAAGCGTTGTTTAAATTTATTTTTTGCTTTCTATTAAAACCAAAATACCATATAATGCAAGCTCTGCAAACAATAGCTTCCATTAAATATGTTGTAACACTAAACGTAGTCTTAGGCTGTATGGACTATGTCCTTTGCCTTTCCCTAACGGGGATAAATTTTAAAAACAAATATCAGAAAAGATATTTCCTCGACCCGTTTTCTTTTTGAAATTAGGAATTTTCCTTCGGTGCTAAGCTGTATTGATTCTACTCACATTAAAATAAAGTCACTTTCATTCCCTTTTCCATTTTCAATAGTTAGAAGATTAAGAAAATTGTTAAATAAAGCACTAATACTTTTAGCGGCGGGAAACTCAAAAACAAATGTCACACTGTGATTCACAGAGCATAGAGCCCATTTATGACATTTTGTCCATAATTTATCAAAACGACAACATAATAAAGCGAAATTAGCTTATAGCGAGAATTTAGTTGTGAGAGGTTTATTGAACCGTTATGAATAAAGGAAGTTATGAGACGTTTAATAGGCCTATTGAGCATTTTAGCTAATGAACATTGTAAACCTATATTAAGAGATTTTTATGAATAAGACCGATAATATGTAACATGTATTTAAAATTAAATATCTAGCATCTCAATTATCTGGTATCCGTAACACTAGCCTCGTAGCTTACAATGGAACTAGATGGCGCTGTGTGTAATAATGTCCTAACATATTTATTTTTATGTATTGGATACATATATATGTAAAATGTATAGGTATATGTATCTACCACGTAAAACCACTGAATAGATTTTGATGATAATAGCTGGTTATTTAAGTTCTTTTTACTGCTGGAAAACATCTTATCTCTGAGAAATCTTATAACTTAAGTACCTTGAGACGAGCCGGAGCGGAGTCAAGTATATATTTAGCGACTATCTGTTATCCGTAACACAAGCCTCGTAGCTTACCATGGAACTAGATAGCGCTGTGTATTAATGTCTCAATCTATTAATTTTATTTTTTATTTTAACAATAAGTTTCAATAATATGTATAGGACAAGTGTTTTTAACGAAAAGTTATTCTTAGATGGCTAATTCTAGAATCTGTAGAAGTCTTGAACAAACGAGCATCTGTTCGCAATTACAGTGATATATTATTTACAAGGACAAATCGAATGATTAGTTTTAGTCCAACAACTGCTGTTAGTAGTATTTCCTTAGGTATTTAGAGTTTCATCTAGAGATAAAGTCTATTTTATTTGCAGTGATAGCCATGTGTTGCCACGCTTTCTTGGAGTATGCAGGTTCAAACCCGGAACCAGGAATATTTTTATGTGCGAATAATTTGTAAGGAAATCTGCATGTTTTAGAACCTAGCAAGTTTTCGAAAGACATGTGAAGTCCGCCAACCCGCACTTGGCCGGCGCGGTGGACTATGGCATGATCCATGATGGCTGTGGGACGTTCAATGAACACTTTTAGAAAATACGCGTTGCTTGAAATATTAACAAAGTTTTCCGCATGTGCGCTACGCCGCTTGCCCCACTACTCCGCGAGTTTATAATTTTTAAAAAAGGTTTATAATTTTTTATTTAAACATTTAAGCTCTTCGAAGAGAAAATTAGTTGAAATATAGTCACAAGTTAGTGCTGTCATTAATCTCGTATTGTCGATTTGTTTGGAATTTAACGGTCAGTTAAAAAGATTTATTGCACAAATGCACTCCATTTTGTTAATCGAGTGGCTGTAATTACATTTATTTTAATCACTAATTACATTTCCAGTTGCTTCACTCTTAACCACATAAGGTTGTAAAATATACTTACCTAAAGAGTTAAAATATACGAGTGATTTCTGAATATTATGAATGAAATTTAAATGCATGTGTATGTAGGTATTCCTTTTTATCGTCCCACTGCTGGGCAAGGGCTACTCTTCAATACGAGGGGTATCTGGCCATAGTCCATCACGCTGGCTTAGTGTGTGTTGGCGGACTTCACATGTCTTTCGAAAACTTGCTAGGTTCTCTCAGACATGCAGGTTTCCTCACGATGTTATCCTTCACCGTAAGACAATTGGTAACTAAACAGAAAATATCAGAGGTGCTAGACCCGAATTTGTAAGTACCATCCAAAAATAACCTCTTGGCGTTCCCTGCCATAATATGAGTAATAAACTTAAAATATTTGCCACTTTATTATGACGTTGGTTTTCGAATAGCCTAAACTTTAAACTTTAACAGTTTTTCATTTTGTTTAAAATCTAAATGACTTGTTTATTTCTACTACACACACTAATTAGAATGCATTATTCTCTTCTAAGCATCGTAAGTCATTTTCGATTAAATTCAATAAATTGTGCTTTAGAATTTTCGGCGTTTATTGGTTGCCTGCACTGCTAAGATTACGGGATGACGTCAGTATAATGTGAGACTACTGTTGTGGAATATTGGAAATTGCCCAAACATTTTCTCTTCCTTATAGGTTTG
The DNA here is from genome assembly GCA_905231865.2 of Boloria selene. Lineage (NCBI taxonomy): Eukaryota > Metazoa > Arthropoda > Insecta > Lepidoptera > Nymphalidae > Boloria > Boloria selene. Next base: position 6,811,373 of record HG993156.1, read on the forward strand.
AAGCACTGGCTCGGAATAATATGTATACGTACGAGAAAAATAATTAAGTTTTCTATTTGTGGATTCTGAACGAATATATTTAATAATATATTAAATACGTGATAATAATTGTTTTATTTAAAAAAACAAACAAAAACAAATTTTTTTCACAGGAATCGAGATTTTTCGTGATAAAAAGTAGCCTATTTTCGATACTATGAAATAAGGCCAGCTTTTACTTCTCTCTTGTAAAATGTAGAGCAGAGTATATATATATGAAGAAAAATATTAGATTTTTTTGAATGAATGCAGGATATGCAGTATATCAGACGGGATTAGCCGCTGGCCTCCGCGCTTCATCTCCCGACAAATGATGGAATTTTAGTAAGATGGATCGGTTCACTTTGAAATAGCGTCAGAAGAACAAGCTTTTTATTTTGTTTAGATTATTTTTTTTATACCATAAGCACCTCCCAGTCCCGCGCATGGAAATACTATCAATTCAACTATTCTCCGAATCGGCTAAACTTTTTTAAAGCTTATTTGAATCCGTCCGTTTTTATGGTTAAAATTTGAATCCTATTCATTCGTTTGGTTTCCTATTTACAAATATGCGCATGTTAAAACAAAATAATAATAATGTCCTCCCAACCGATTTCGGCCACGGTGACCAATATCGTGAGATTAGCAGCAGATATTATAAAACACACAAAAGTGCACTCTCTAATTCTTTTCCTGTCACTAACATCCTCAACACGATCAGCGAGAGTGGAGACGTAAGAATAACGGCTTTATCTGTTCTCCGAGGCCCAGGCGTGAAACACTGGGCCCTGGGCACTGGCTACTGGGCAATAACTAAACATGGCCCGATCCGGAACTCGAACCCAGGACCTACGTATCTGTAACTTTTTTTTTTTAATTACGTCATGTCAAAAATATAATTAGATGCTGTCGTATTTTGCACACCATATTTCCTCAGCGGATGTTCAATGAAAACAGAGTTCTAAGAATATTTCGTCATAAGGAAAAAATATATTTTGAAGAACCTTTTCGATTTAAATGATTTTCAAATCTATTTACTGTACTATTTCCTTTAATGTTTTTGACATTTAAATTGAGTTTAGTATTCCCTTTTTCGTTTTTTGTTATTATAACATTATTCTATTCTAGGAAATTTTAAAATTAAACTAGGCCAAAGATAGTGATAGCCCACGTGCTTGTGGAGTGAAGAGTGAAACACATTAATAACCGAGCAGTTTTTAAAATTCAATGATTGTTATTATTAAGTTCACTTTATCTACATGTAAGCTGTTATAATGTAGAAATATAGATTTGATTTGATTGTTTAATACATAAAAATCTCTCGTCACATTGTTTGTTATCGAAATCCTCCGAAACGGCTTGACCGATTTTTAACCGACTTCAAAACAGGAAGAGGTTATATGTTTTAATGAATTTTTTGTGTATATTTGGTAAGTCTGAGAATAGGTCGTAGGCTAATTTTTATTTCCCAATGTGAAAAGGAACTCTCCAGATATTTTATTTTTTATTTTTAGACCAAATGCTTATTTCTTACTTTTTTATGATTTGGCATCAAAAAATTACCATAACCTTAAATTTCCTTCGAGCACGGGCAGAACCGCGGAAATCGCTAGTCATTATATATAACCATTGTTATGTAAGTCAACAAAATACTAATTATTAGTACTGCGAGTACAAACATCTTCTATGCTTATTTTAGTTCTCTAAATATATCAAGATCGCAATACGAAAGACGGCGAGAGTGTATTTAATTAGTGAATGTTCTTGTAATTTTCACAGAACCGTGCTCCAATGTGTTCTGAGAACATCCTATTCAATTTCAGTGTCTGAACTTAATGCCTTAAGAAAACAAACAATAAGTATATATGTTGGGACATTATTACAACAGCACCATCTAATTCCGTGGTAAGCTACGAGGTTTGTGTTACGTATACCAGATAGTTGATATATTACACATATATTAACATACATATTATAAATATAAACACCCATGCCTGGAGTACAACCATTCATGCTCAACAAATGTATGCCCCCAGCGGGACTCGAACCCGCGACCGCTGGCGCAGAAAGTAGCGTCACTACTAACTGAGCCAAACATGTAGTCAAACAATGCGAGTTAATTTAAACAAAACACAAACAAACGTCTCTGAGTGTAATAGTAAGCACTTATCATAGATTCAATCATGTAAAGCAAATACATTTTCATGAAAGTCAAGTTACGTATACATTGATTTTTCGGTTATAAAGGCATAGAAGAACGTCGATTTTAGCCTAACTACTTAGACTTAGAGTCTAAATTATAGTCTTACTATGAACTTAATTTCAAACAAATCTGTACAGCCTTTCTATAGTGATAAACTAACAAACATACTCTCTTAAATATAACATACATCTACAAAGAGCCTTGATTCACACAAATATTTACCTCGAGAAGGAATCGAACTAGCAACACAGTAAGCAAATTTACTAAACCCTCTTAGAAACTTTTCGTCAGTTCGATGGTTATCTAAATTCTTTTTATCATTTTGATAAACGCTGTCGCGTCCAGATCCTTCAGAACAATGATAGAAATTTTCATTGAGCTGTTTATTTGCTGAGGAAATAGGGAAGAAGGATGTCTATCACACCGAATTGTATTTGAAGCTTGAATATATAGCTATATTTTTATTAATATTTATAGGGTTCGATTCGATTTTAAGGTTAGGCATGTCTATGTGATTATTATAAAGACAATGGCTTTTACCTGATAATATTAACCGAGATTGAGCAGGTTAAACTGCTTAGCTCATTAGACTATAAAATTTTCGAATGTTTTAGTCCGTTTTTCTAATTTCCGATACGGCTAGACCGATTTTGACGGGATTTTCACCAGCAGATAACTGACGTTGTGAGGACTAACTTGGGATATTATACTTTTATTTAAGGAACAAGAATTAGGGTACCGTTCAAAAAATTAAAATGACCTTAGGACGCACCCGAGCATCGCTAGTAATTAATAAAAATAGTTATTAGGGAGTGACTAGCAAATTACTGTACAAATATAAAACAATAGTGTAACAACATCCAAGGAATGACTAAAAAAAAGCAATAGCAAGGAAAACTTTGTTTTCTTATCGACTTGAATATTTTCTATGCGGGTTAAGGGCGATATATACGCAAATTATTATTTGTTTTGGTTGTTTTACCGACTACTCAGCGTTTGGGGACCAGCCAATTGACCCAAAAAATTAGATATAAAATACTATTGTATCTATAATTATTTGTTGATTTGAAAGAAATATTCCGAATTACTTTTAAATTAACTTATTAATTAGTTTATTATTATTGACACAAAGTTTATATTTGTCATAAAACGTATCCTCTTTAAGGTAAAATCGATTAATTTACATATAAATGTGCAAAGACCAAATAGATCTGCTTGTCTATCAATTTCTTTACCCGGATTACCAGTTCTCATCATCTTAAATACATCAAAATCTGCCCAGTGTTTTTTTCCTGATTCGATTCATACACAGATAGGCAGACATAATTTACAACAACAGATTACAGTATCCATGACAGTGACTATTTAATAAGATTTTCCAAAAAAATATGATAAACAGATTTGCAGCAGAATTTTATTTTATGTAGAGATTAATTATTTACTAGATTTCTGTAAAATTGTTACGATTCATTTTAGTTTGGCATTTTATATTTGAGCAAGCTATTGTGCTATAAAAACGATAAAGCTATTTCAAATAGCATCAGGTCCCTTTTGAGATCACGTTCAATTTAATATCCACTTCTTTAACTACCAGAATATTGAGATGATTTACAAATAACGCTGAGTTTTATTACTAGTTTAATTACGAATATAACTTGCTGTAATGTTCTACTTGAATATACTTTGGGACAAAATGAAAGTTTGCTTAGGTATTTTTATTTGTTTTAAAAATTTCGGCTACGTAGCCAACAGAGGTGCGGTATGTTGTGGTAGTGACTTTTTGTTGAGGAAGAAAAAAGACGAAAATATAAACATTTTCCTTACTTTATAATAGTTAAAAAAGTCTAATGTACCATTTCTTGTATTGAAATAAAAGTCAATATAAATTTTGGCTTAAAATCTTTAGTTACCAAAATATTCTGCTTCATAATTACAAAATAACAAACTTTGAAGAAATATATTACAAAAATACATTTTGCTTTAACTGGGTTCTTATTTTTTTTAAGTTGACACTATACTCGTAGTAGCGAACTAAAAAGAGAGTGTTCAAAAATTGAAATATTACTGTATTGAAAATAAGTACAGCTATTTTATACCAACTTACATTTTCGTATGAGAATTTGTTTTCCTTAGTTCTTGAGATCTTAAAATTATTAATGTATGGAGCATATATGTTCAAGCTTAAGCGATGGCTTTACATCTCTTTGAGCATATGAAATATACGTAAATAGCTTTCAATATTATAAGCTTGCATAAAGTTGTTTCACATTTCCTATGAATAAATTTAGTATTTCTTGTCTTTAGTTTCACTAAATCTCATATTATCTTTAGAAAGAAATTATCCCAATAAGTTTGTTTTTACCATATTTCCTGCAAAATATGTTATTTTACGTTCATTCTTGTTATGTGGTATTCTTTTAATTCTATAATTGATAAAAAAAATGATATCCTAATGGACGAATTATCTAACGTTCAAGTTTGACTATTTAAAATGCCGAAGTACAGACTTATAAATAACTCTAAGACCCAAGCCAGGTTTTGAACCCGAAACCTCTTTTGCTTAATTTGCTGCTGTGTATACGGGAAATATTAAATTAAGGAAGTAACATAAAAAATTAAGTTAAGGAAGCAATATTAAGTATAGGTCATTGGGATAGCGTTATATAGCGAGCCAGAAATATAAAATAATCATTTAATATTGGAAATTAATTATTATTTTTACGCATATAACCTAAAGCCTACTTGATGCATCCGATTAATCCAGAAGTCCTAAGTTCGATTCCTGGATTGAGTCAATTTTGGTAGTCTCAGCAACATATTATAATTCAATGCTTCACTTAAAATAAGAGTAGTTACGTATGTCTGGTAACTCAAGAGTCAATATGTTTGCGTATGACAATTCTGTGATTTTAAATGAAACTCCTCCAAAAAAGTCGTCCATCATTTATGAAAACATAATAAATAACTATCACAATAAAAAAATGATAAAATACCTAAGTATTCTACTTCACTATCACTACATAGTATAAAACAAAGTCGCTTTCTTTGTCCCTATATCCCTATGTATGCTTAAATCTTTAAAACTACGCAACGGATTTTGATGCGGTTTTTTTTAAAAGATACAGTGATTCAAGAGGAAGGTTTATATGCATAACTAGCTGATCCCGCGGCTTTGCCTCTGCTAAATATAGGGAAGAGCCCAAGCGAAGCGAGGGCGAGTCGCTAGTTAATATTATAAACGCGAAAGTTTGTAACTTACGAAAGTATGGATGGATGGATGGATGTTTGTTACTGAATGGATTTTAATGAAACTTTACAATCATATAGCTTATACATCAGAATTTTTTTTTTTTTTTGTCTCTTGTTACACTGCGATCTGTCGCCAAAGGGACATTTATCAGTGGGTTGGTTGGGTTTATTTTTGGCTTGCTCGGTATGCGACCTGTGTCGCATCCTACTTTACTTCACTGTTGCAATTTCAGTGTGTCTTGCGGCATCTTCCGTTTTAATCTGCGAGTTGTTATGTTGTCTTCCATCAAGACATTGGCTAAGCTGTTTGGGTGGTCTTTAATCCTTTTCTTGTACTTGTTTGTGTGGAAGAGTATTTCCTGTTTGACTGTAGTCATGTGCAGGTCATGATGAAGTTGTTCATTTGTGACGAACCATGGGGCACCAGTTATTGTCCTCAAGATTTTGTTTTGGAACCTTTGCATGATTTCGATATTGGAATGGGAAGCTGTCCCCCAGAGTTGTATTCCGTAAGTCCAAATTGGCTTAAGGATCGCTTTATAGAGTAGCAGCTTATTACTAAGTGACAGTTGTGACCGGCGACCCACAAGCCAATAGAGCCTACGTAGTTGTAATCCCAATTGTTTCCTTTTTGTGAAGATATGTTTTTGCCAGGTGAGTCTTTTATCAAGGTGTAATCCTAAATATCTAACATGGTCTGATTGTGGGACTTCTAATTCATTGATTTTGACAGGTGGACAAATGCCTCTTCTTAGAGTGAAGGTTACATTTATAGATTTGGTTTCGTTAACCTTGATTCTCCATTTATTTAACCAGGTAGATATATCATTAAGCCCACGCTGCAAAAGCTCCGCCGCCTCAGCTGGGTCTGAGTGAACTGCTAAGATTGCGGTATCATCAGCAAAGGTACCGATGGTGATACTCTCTGAAGTTGGTAGGTCAGATGTATAGATAAGGTACAATGTCGGGCCTAGCACACTGCCTTGTGGAACTCCTGCTTTAACAGGGTAAAGATTCGAAAGAGCTTCGCCGTTTTGGACCAGGAAATGTCTGTTTTCCAAAAAAGATTTTAAAATTTTATACATGTAGGTAGGTAGTAGAGATTTAATTTTAAATAACAAACCTTCGTGCCACACTCTATCAAAGGCTTGTGAGATGTCTAAAAATGCACTTGCACAGTATTTTTTAGCTTCAAAGGCCTTGTCAATTTCGCTTATTATTCTGTGGACCTGTTCGACGGTGGCATGCTTACGTCGAAATCCAAATTGGTGTTTGGGAATTAGTTCGCGCTGTTCTAGCAACGGTGTCAGACGGCATGATATTAGCAATTCATATATTTTCGCGGGTATGGGTAATAAACTAATCGGCCTGTATGATTTCGGGTCCTCAGGTTGCTTGTTTGGTTTTAGCAGCATAATTATTTGTGCGACTTTCCATTGCGGCGGGACAAAATTTAGCTTGGTGATAGCATTATAGATAGCTGTAAGTAGTGTTATCCCAGAGTCTGGTAGTTCCTGTAAAACTTTGTTGGTAATCAGGTCATATCCGGGTGCTTTCTTGGAATTGGCTTTTTTAATAATTTTTTGTACTTCACTTTTAGTAAAGTAGTTAGGTTCGATGTCATCCTGGTCGGGAGTATTCATAAATTCTATAACTTCTTTTTCATGATCGGGTGGACCGTCGTATGGATGGGGTTGAAAAACCTTTGTCAGGTGCTCCGCGAATGTAAACGCTTTTTCTTGGTCACTACGTGCCCAGCTGAGATCAGCTTTTCTAACTGGTGAACTTGTTACTATGGGTCTTTTAATTTTCTTAGTGGCTTTCCAAAGAGAGTACTCTGTAGTTGTTGTGGCATCGAGGCCCTCAAGGTATGCCTGGAAGGTAGCGTTCTGATCTTGTTCCAGAGCTTGTTTTAGCTCTCTTATTTTGTGGTTGAACCTTTTCTTCGTATCGGGACATCTATTTTGTTGCCATAATTTCCTAATATCTCTTTTTTCCTTAATTAAGTCCAATATGTTTGGAGCAACAGACTGCACTTTAGTCTTATATTGATCTAATGGGGTCGAGTTCCATGCGGCATTTTGTACGTTTGTATTGAAGAATTCAACAGCGTTTATAATGTCATTTTCGCTTTTGAGTGGAGGTGGTACTTCAAATGCCTCATCTATGAAGCAACGAAAGAGATCCCAGTCAGTTTTCTTATTGTGCAATGTACATTTTTTTAAGGTCACTCTTACCTTTGATTCGATAATTATGATAATTGGTGAGTGGTCTGATGATAAGTCCCAGCAGCTATTACATGACATATTATTTTTTGTAATTCCTTTGGTGACGCAGAAGTCAATGAGATCTGGTATTTTACTTCTGTCTGAGGGCCAGTATGTTGGCTGCCCTGTAGAGACAACATCCATACTATTCGTTTGAATGCATTTTAAAAGTTCTCGGCCCCTAGGCACAATAAGCTTGGACCCCCAAAAAGTGTGCTTGGCGTTGTAGTCGCCTCCGGCAATAAAACGTTGACCTAGAACATTGAAGTAGTCGGAAAATTGACTTTCTTTTATTGCATGTTTTGGGGGGCAGTATAGTGCTGACACTGTGATATTACTAATCCAATCGTACACTACTACGTTGGTTGCTTGGATGTAGTCCTTACAATACGACTGGCCTTGGTGATGTTTGATATTAGCTTTGATAAGGATCGCTGACCCTCCATGTGCTTTTCCATCAGGATGCATGGTATGATATAAATTATACTCGGGAATTTTGAAATAACTTTTAGATGTGAAATGAGTTTCTGATATTAGCATTATGTCGATTTTATTTATCTTAAGAAAAGTTTTTAACTCGTTTGAGTGTTTGGATAGCCCATTAGCATTCCATACGCATAATTTTAGGGCAGCGAATTTATTGGCATTCTTGACATGAGATCTACCAAGGTTTGGGTTATCTTTTGCATTTCATTCATCAGGGACTGCATTAACGTGTTGATAGTTCGAAGGGCTACAGATATATTATGTTCATTAGTTGTAGAATTATTTTCATTATATGACTGTAGTTTTTGTCCATATTTTGCTGCTGCTGCGTAGGATTTGTCCGAATTTCTAGCAAATTTCGATTGGTTGTCATTTTCATGTGTGGTTTTCCGTTGCATGAATTCGTGTTTGGGAGCATGCCATACTTTGGGGCGTGGAGTTGGGAACTTTATCTTTTGTAACTCTTTATACACAATACAGCCATTATAATTGGCTGGGTGATTTCCTTCACACAGTATACATTTCACTTTGTCAGATCGTTCTTTCCTGGGGCATTTTGATGTATGGTGAGATCCTGCGCATTTAACACATTTGGACAGCCTGTGACAAAAGTTTTGTGTGTGTCCATACTGTTGACAATTAGTACACTGAGGGATAGTGCGTTTGGGTCTTGGTGGTACAACTTCTATACAACAATTGAGTAGTGTTTTTATGTTATAGACGTCCTTGTTGTTCTGGTTGGGTTGTAGGTCTATAAAAAACATTGGTAATGGTCGTTTTGTTTTATTATGTTTGATATTCCATATGTTGGTCGGCTTGTGTCCTAGGTCTTCTAGAGCTTCCTTTAGCGACTCAGTGTCAGTTGAGGGGTGGATGTGTTTAAATACTACTCTGAAGCTCCTCTCCTGCTTTGTTTTGTAAGTATAAAATTCAGTATCTCTGCATTTTAATTCCTTGTATATAGCAGAGTATGCTTCGTGGGCTTTAGCTTGTATTTTTACTCGCTCGCTTTGAAGGACTTTTATCTCGTAATTCCCATGAGCCACTTTCTCTAACATTTCTGTAAGTGGTTGGATATTGCTAACCTTATCAATGAAGAATGGAGGGGGCTTATGTGTAGTGGTTTCCGGTTCTGACGGTCTTGGTTGGTCTATATTCTCGAGTTCTGAGAAACTATTATGAGTAGGTATTGGCGTTGCTAGCCAATAATTTGGTTTGGTTTTCTGATTTCTGCTTGTATTTTCAGGGCTACCTCTCATTCTTTTGCGAAGGTTAACTTCCTGCCATTTATCATTTTCAGCATGACTAGATTGCTGGACATCAGTTTTTTCAGGTTCCTTTTCTGTAGGTGTCTGTACAGGGATATTTCCTACTGATGAAGATCTGGGTCTTGGTTTAAACAATCTTGGGTGGAGGACTTGCTGAATAAGTTTTTTGTTGGTGCTGCCAGACGCATTTACTAACACAGAGGCCTGGTCGCCTACCTCTGTGGAGTCTTCGGTAACATATTTCACACTCGCAGGCCCGGGTACCCACGAGCGCCGGGGGTTAGCCGGATCGCATGACATATCTCTCTCATTATTACACGACATTTCATATTAGTTGGGGCTGGAAGATACATATAGCACTTTTCCAAGGTGCCATCGCCACACTTTTAGAGGGAATTTAACTCCTCTAGGCTTGTGGTAGCCTAATATAGGTTACTTAACCGCCGCCTATGTCTCGGCGTTGTTGTTCTTTAGCACCACCCGGGGGGCACGTGTAGGGTGGGCCTAGAAAAGGTGGTAAATCCTACGGACGCGAACAACATCACCCCCCAAGTATACATCAGAATAACACAATTTATAAAGATATAGCCGCGCGGCGGCTTCGCTCGCGCTAAATCCAGGGAAGAACCCGAGCGAAGCGAGAGTGAGCCACTAGTATGATTATAATTTTTCTTTTCCCAGTCCATCCATCCAATTTATTAGAACTAATAAATATAAATAATAATTTCGTTTCAGTATTACTCCAAATATTTACACACAATTTCATCGGTTCCCGCAAAAATCTTTGATTAGGTTCGTTAAACTATACAGGCTCGAAATTTTCGCCCAATCAAGTTAATCAAAATGGCAAATAGAAAAACTTTGGTTAGCTTTTTTATGCAAACGTGTGTAACGAGTTCCATATAAGTTTAGTACTTTTTATATTTTGCGCTAGCGACTCACATTCGCTCTCTCGTTCGTCCCTAGATGCGTTTTTTTTTGTGTGAAACTTTTTAAAAAATGAAAGTAGCGTATGTTAACGTTACGCCTTCTAACATCTGCCAGTGAAAGTTCCGTCCTGTCGTTTCTGAGAATAGCGGGAACTAACAGACAGACTCAAACAAAAATATTAAAAATTGTGTTTTTCTTATAAGTACAGTAAAAATTTAGCATTTTCTAAAAAAACTATTATTTTATATTCTATTATTAACTGTGCCCGACTCCTATTCAAAACAATTAGTTTCTTACTTCACCGTCTTACTTCAATGACATGATTCTATAAATGAAATTACTTATCTTTTCGGATTTTGTCGCAAATTTATTATTTACAGCAATCAAGGACACGGGAGAGACTAAGTTATTTGACGTCTCAAAGGTTGTTGTTACGGACAGTGTCTACACACAATTATCAATAAAATAATGGTAAATAAAAATTTGGTAATAAAAAAATTGGTAAAAAACCGCTTGCCATTAATGTACTCAATTTGCCATGACTAAAATAAGTTTATGTTATCCTTAATCAGGCCCTGACGCATAATCCGTTCTTAGCGGACGACTAACTATAAACTAGTTACCTCCCTGCCGAATTTCATCTATATACATCAAGCCGTTCGATATTCCGTGATGAGTGAGTGACCTTTCGCTTTTATATAATATCATAAAGACGAATAAAAGTACTTTCATTTCGGCCAAACAGTTGAAACTCGCAGATGAAATGATTTAATAAACACCGCAATTAAGTAAAAGCAAAAAGTATGCAGATTTTTCGATATAAAATTATGCCGCAAATTTTCAATTGCAAATTTGAATGGCAAATTGAAGTGGAATGTCACCACGCCATGTGCGTGTAAAACATTCACATGCCTAAAAAGTTAAATGAAAAAAAGTTTTAAAGTACTCCAAATCGAGGGACAATTTATAATTGATAGCTTTTGTATTATTTATTCCTTTAACTACTCTTTGCCTGTGGTTGCACGCGAGTATTTTTTGAAACTACGAAATGTAAGCTTTAAATTAACTTATAAAATACTAGTATTTGTCGAGGCTCTGCCCGCGTTTAGATTTTGCCAGCAGTAAAAAGTGTCCATTATACCGTTCCAAGCTAACAAGTTATACCGTTACTATATTACGTTAGAGTCGTTTCCGATAGACGCGAAAAAATGTGTTAAGAAATATGCCTATATATACAACTTTATTTACAATAAAGGAAATTACATTTAAACTTAACTATATATACAAAGCAAAATGTACACTTAATTATTACTGTACAAGTCGTGTCCGCGTGGAATAGTGGCAAGAATGCTGGCCCCATTCCCCCGTTGAATGGCAATGCCGATTCTTTGGGCGAAAAATGAGCCAGCTCTCCTGTCAGCAGTAGAGGCGATAAGACGTGGTGTTATATCTTTTCATAAACACCAAAGGTTTGTACAGCAAATGCTATAATTTTGACTAAGGGAGGCATATAATACATAATCTATACTAATATTATAAAGAGGTAAAGTTTGTTTATTTGTTAAATTGTAAGGGGTTATCTCGGGATCTACTGAACCGATTTTAAAAATTCTTTCACCAATAGAAAGCCACATTATTGCTGAGTGTCATAGGTTATATAAAAAAACCGAAAAATAAAAAATATTTTTACATGGTAGTCCGTTTTGCAAAGTGAATCGGAGAAAAAACGGTCGAATGAAAGCGTTTCTTACGAACGCTGCCTTAACTATGAAAGATATATTTTTGAGTTCTAGAGAAAAGATATGGAGCTTAAAAATGCCTTCAAAAAAGTCAACGAAAGAATATGTCTAACTTTTATATTTAAGTGACAAAAAGTAGTTTTTTTAATATTAGTATAGATAATTTAATTTTTAATATAAATAAAATAATTTAAATTATTTAAACACTCTGTACTAAAAAAGGATTATTAACATTATGCCCAATGAAGTGGGCACGGGTCAGCTAGTTAAAAATAAAACAGAAACTTCTTCAACACTGTAGGAAAGAGCTTAAACTAATAAGACGGTGGCAAACTTACAAGCAATATTTCGCGGAAAATTTTTTTACGTGTGTAGTGAGAACCTAGAAAACTATTTTTCTCACATATAAGATCTACAACGATTTTTCAATTTTTATGGTCTGCTTATTCTATGAATATTTATTTATTTTTATTTGCACTTATATCGCATTTAAACAAACCCATAACTTTAGAATTCTATTTTACATTAAATCTGTTTTATATACAATAACCCTTATGTAACCCAGTCATACGTGTTTAGGGTTATATAACCGTGAATGTGGCATTATTCGTGTGTTTCGTATAGAAAATCTCCATTGTTTAAAATCGTTGAAATATAAATAGCTGGTTGTTTAGTTTAAATGAAAATTAGATATCGGTTTACAATAATCTGTTTATTTATAGAACCTGTTTGTTTAAATGTCTATTATTAATTTAGTTTAATATTATTGTTCATTCAAATTCTTATACTAATTTATTTATTCAATACTAGCGACTCGCCCTCGCTTCGCTTGGGCTTTTTCCTAGATTTAGCACAGGCAAAGCCGGGGGATTCGCTAGTTATGCATATAAACCTTCCTCTTGAATCACACTATCTATTAAAAAAAACCGCATCATAATCCGTTGCGTAGTTTTAAAGATTTAAGTATACAAAGGGATATAGGGACAGAGAAAGCGACTTTGTTTTATACTATGTAGTGATTAATATAAAATGTATCTATTCTATTCTTAATATAATTCTTTTTAAGAATTGTCTTATCGAAAACGAATTAAACAGTCTTTTGGGTTTCTTCGGTTAATTTACCATACATTTTGTAGATAGCTTTATACGAGTAGTTGTTGTTATACACGAACATAGGTACATAGTCTGAACTTCCTATCAAATAAAAGTACCTACAAGTACAACTTACAATTAGTGTTAACGATGCGACGGGAATGACTTACAATTGTTTACTCGTTAAATAATATGTACTCGTCTATTCTTATTATAATTATTTCCACAGCAAATATTTCCAGCAATACTTTCAGCAGTTATGATACAGTAATTATATTATAAAATCTACACTGCCTGAAGTACTGAATCGAAATGTTTCACTCACCGATTAAGCAGAACTTATAAAACTTTATCCCACCCATTTTACAGCGCCCTCAGGTAGTCAATACAACTCCCAATAAAGTAAATTAATAATAGAATAAAAATAGTCAATACCAGTCCATATTCAGTATCCATTAAATAAAATAAAGAAGTTAACACAAGTAAAGATACAGAAAAGAGCATCTCTTTTAGCATTATAGTTTGATTTTTCATATTTTATTTTAATAATAATTAATTAGTAAGAATAATTATTGCTATTTATATTCCTAAATTAATTTATGTTAAGGATTCTTACCACCCTTATCTTTTCAACCCTTATCCTAAAATACAAAACAATTTAAAGTCGAGGAAGATGATCAAAATAAAAAATTACTGCTATCAAGAGCCCCATCGCGACCGACTGCTAAAGTTTAGTACAATCGTGCAATTAACACATAATCTGTTTCTGTGTATTCAAGTTTCCCTAAATTTTGGGAATATGAATATTTATATTTATAAGTAAACCTGTTGTTTACAATTGTTGTTTTATTTTTGTTTAGTTGTTGGTCGGGAAAATTAAATTATGATGAATAATGATGATGATGATGATGATGTTCTCCTTGACACATCCGTCAATGGTGACTTCTAGGCTTTACCTTCTGGAGTGGCTAGCGTAGCCAAACTTGGTGCTGAAAGTCCGTTGGCACGACTCGCAATAAAGTTGGCCGCTGTCATTGTACACATAAGTGTACGTCTTGCTTCGCACAAGCTTTTCTTAACTGGCGTTTTGCGTCAAGATGTTGAAAATGCAACTTTTCAAAGGTTTTGTACCTATCACTTATCATTTTCCGCCATGTAGACCTCTGTTGAGCTAACTGCTCCCAGCTATCCGAAGGAATATGACAAGATGAAAGATTACTTTTAAGAGCATCTACTACCAGGCTTACGCTTACCAGTGTTAAGCTCAGAGTAGAAAATAGCTTTAGGTAGCCTTGCGTCATCCATGCGTACTAAGTGCACACACCATCTAAGCTGCCCAATCAAAATTAATTAAATTATATTATGCTCGCAACCCACCCTCGTATATTTCTAAGATTTCTCGGAGAATAAACATTTTCTCATAGTAAAAAATATTCTATATGTTAACCTGAATAACCAGCTATCATAATATCAAAATTTGTCTAGTAGTTTTCTCGTAATGCAATGACAGGCAGATAGACAGAAAATTGTGATCTATTCTGCCTCTATATCGATAATAATAACAATTTCAATAGATCAAGACTATTTAATATACAGACTTTGTTAGAATTTTACTATAGTATTTTTATTTTGAACTTAATTTACAAGACAAGTATGTACTATACAAAATGGTTTATGCTCATACAAAAGTTTCTCGCAGGTATTATCAGAGGCTTATATGTTAATATTTTATTATGTACAGAGTAGTTGCGAACAGAGCTCTATTTCTATTTTAAAATATGTTCTGTTAATATTTAGAACAAGTTGTGTTTAAAAATGTGCTTCAAAAATAACTTTTAGAAAGAATATATGGGATCTTGAAAAAAAATGTTATGAAATTTGTACTCCTAAATGGATATGTTGTGTCAATGGAGAAAAACAGTTAACTTACAAACAGAGAATATCTCTCAGTATTATTTAAATATAGGTATAGTCTAAAAATTGATATAGAATATTTTTCTGGAATGACTTGCTTATGGCGAACTCTAAATAAATATTTTCTGTGGTCAGAAAGGATCCCTTTATTACATCCCTAGTAAGAAAAATTACTTATAGTTATTGAGAGCCGTCTCTTGTGACCGACAAGCCACCATGAGACGGTGTTAGGACAAGTAGGTACTACAAGCGACCTAGGCGAGTTTTTCTACGGCACCCCTTTATCAATAACCGTTGTATCCTCGCTACACGTGATCCCCAGGTGATGCTAATTAAGCAACATTATTACAGGTCGTAGGCTTCGGCCGCGGCTAACACCACTAAATTTCATTTAAATTGTTTAAATGAAGTTTTTTAATGAGAGTCTAACTCCACATTATTCTGTGCTATTCTACATGGTAAGAAAATATTGCGAACGCTCATACAATGTTAACAAATTATTTATACGGATTTTGTGGTGTTATTTTGATGAACCTCAGCTTAGTTTATTTTCTTAATATTCTAAAGATGTTTTGATATAATACAACGAGCTCTTATTTAAGCAGTAAAAGTGGTAATTAGAATACTTAGTAGGTAAGGTACGGCTGAACTGCTTTAAATTTATTTATCTATAAGGTTAAATAAAATAGCAGAGTCTGTTTGTAATTTCATAATAACAGCTCTTCACTAAGCCATAATATTATAGATTTATAAGGTACATTTTTGAAGTGGTAGTGCCATGCTTGTTACCTTCGGGTGGCAGCCGAATGGGCCGGCACGCCCCGTATAATTCATTAGTACCACTCTCTCACAGAAGACCGGCGTGAAGTGGCAGCTATGCTGTCGCGTTTCGTCCGGTGATTGAGAGTCCAGGAGGCCCACTCTCCTTCCCTCCTCCCTCAGCCTCCCTCCGTCCTCCCTTCATCCTCCGTCTTCGTTCCCCCTCCCTCTTACCTCCCTCCCTTTCCTGAAAGGGCGGCTACGCATCTGCAAGCCTGGCTTGCAGATGTCCATGGGCGGAGGTAATCACTTCCCATCAGGTGAGCCTCTTGCCCGTTTGCCTCATTTTTACTATAAAAAAAAAACAAATACAAAAATAATAATAATTACAATATTTCTCTGTCCGTCTGCTTATTTGTTTGGCTAGACCGATTTTTATGAGCCTAAATTATTAAAAACATATAACGCTCAAAATAATTGAAACGGTTGCATAAATCGTATCGTATACAGGAGATGAGAAAAAGGTTCTCAACTGTTTTGTCTTTGCCTATTTATATAAAGCATAGCATTTCGCGCGACTCCGCCCGCGTTTAAGTTATTATATTTTACATATAACAATGTTCTTCGACCGATTCCGGCTATGGCGGCCAATCTCATCGGGACTGGCCAACTGTGCAGGAGATATTATAGTGCACAAGTGTACGTGCAGATACATGTGCACTCTCTGTTTCTATCACTCTCATACTACGGTGGGATGACTGCTCGACACGACCAGTGAGAGGTAAGGCGCAGGACTGACGGTTTTACGTGCTCTACGAGGCACGGCGGTGACACACCGCCAACTTTCCAACTCCGGGCTGTTACTGAGGCTTACTAAACAGAAAACTTGGCCTGACCCAGAACTCGAACCCAGGACCTCTCGATGTATTACCGTACATACTAGCTATTACACCACTGGGTAGTCTAGTAAGGTCTTAGACCTTCACCGAAACACGCTGCATCGAGAGCTGACAAAATAATATTTATTAGTATGGATGATACTTCATTCTATATTTCATAGTCAGATATTATCAATAGTCCATTAGGCTCTTTTATATAAACTCTCGTTCCGGCCACTTACTGTAACAATGACAGAGTAAATGGTTCGAGAAATTATCGAACACCTTTTAAAAGAACTTTTGACTTTTGGCATTTAATTGGAGGGCTTTTTATCTATACACTAGCAATTCCCACGAAGCCACCTGCGTTTTAATCACTATTAAAAAAGTGAGATTGGTGGTAGAAGGGTGAAAATTAAGGGTAATAAGTAGTTTCTAATGCTACATAATAAAAAAAATCGGTCTAAAAATATAAATAAAACATCTGGAGAGGGTCACACTCCTAATTCTCAGACTTAACAAATATACACAAAAAAATCATAAAATCGTTTAAGCCATTTCGGAGGAGTTCGATAACAAAGATAGTAGATTTAACGTCAGCGAAGCCACGGGTCTGCTAATTAAAATAAATAAAACCTCTCCACTTCCTCCTTTTTTGAAGTCGGGTAAGAACGGTCACAAACAGTCAGACAGACACACAGACATAAATTCTAAAAACAGTAGATTCGGAATCGATAATGATTAAATGATAACTATTTCAATAAGAATTTTCCAAAATTATATTTTATTTACAAATTCAATTCAGTTAGCATTTAATTATATAAATAATAATAAATAATAAATATGTTGGGACATTTTTTACAACAGCCATCTAGTTCCGTGGTAAGCTACGAGGCTTGTATTACGGATACCAGATAGTTGATATACTACACATATAAATTTTAAATACATACATAATATAAATAATTACACCTATGACTGGCGAACAAACATTCGTACTCAACAAATGAATGCCCCCAGCGGGACTCGAACCCGCGACCGCTGGCGCAGAAAGTAGGGTCACTACCAACTGAGCCAAACGTGTCGTCAGTATGTATAGATAGGTAAAATATGTATATACATATGTAATTAAAATCATATTGATTAGATTTGTATCAAAAGTAATACTTTATATGTATATTGTATAACCCACATACGAAACATTGCCTAAATCTTGGGAGCATAGATTCACGCGGAGATAGAGCACGATTCACCCCTCATTTAATTAGGCAGCGAAGGGGTGAAAAATTGCGAATTAAATACGTGACCTAACTGTTCGGGGATGTTTCTCATGTGCTATTAATAAAGGTTCGGTGTGAATTATGATGGTTGATAGAATAAAATATACCTATACAGTGGTAATAAGCTTGGATATCTGAGTGATGCGGGTTCGAATCCGGGTCTCGCACCTCTGATAACTTCATGTGCGAATCATTTCAAACAAAATTACCACTTGTTTAACAGTAAGGAAATATGCATGTCTGAAAAATCTTATTAAGTTTTTGAAAGACACGTGAAGTCCGCCAACCCACACTTGGGCAGCAAGGTGAATTATGACCTTGGTATTAAACGGAGACCCGTGCCCAGCAGACGTTAAAAAAAGGGAGAAAATATACAGTATGTGTCATCTATACATAAATATGTTGGGACATTTTTTACAACAGCGCCATCTAGTTCCGTGGTAAGCTACGAGGCTTGTGTTACAGATACCAGATAGTAGATATACTACACATATAAATTTTTAAATACATACATAATATTAATATTAACACCCATGACTGGAGAACAAACATTCGTGCACAACAAATGAATGCCCCCAGCGGGACTCGAACCCGCGACCGCTGGCGCAGAAGATAGGGTCACTACCAACTGAGCCAAACGTGTCGTCAATCTATACATATAACAAAAAGAGTCTAATTTGTACATATTTATTGATTTATCTATACAAATGAATAGAATTCAAACGTTGGTCAAAATAACAGTTTTTTTTATTGATTGCATATGAAAGTACACAGTACTTATAAGACAAATAACCAATGTTCAATTTTTTTGTCCCTTTGTTTGTTTCGGCTTATCTCTGAAATGACTGGAGCGATTTTGATGGGGAATTATCTTAAGTTAATCTTTCAATGTCGTGCAACTTAACCTCTTTTTATTATAGAAAAAGAAAAAGGGTTCTACCCGTGACCCTCCCATGAAATTGTTAGAAACTCGTAAATCTGCATACCTATGAGGAACTAACCTTACACTAACTAAGCGAGGGTAAGTCGCTTGTTAACGTAATAATTTAAAAATA
Organism: Boloria selene; assembly: GCA_905231865.2. NCBI lineage: Eukaryota > Metazoa > Arthropoda > Insecta > Lepidoptera > Nymphalidae > Boloria > Boloria selene. Next base: position 6,830,514 of record HG993156.1, read on the forward strand.
ATATATAATATTCTTTATATATTATTGTATACGAAAGACATAAATTAATAGAATTAAAGAAATTTAATATAAAAAAGCATTTCCAAAGGTCAAGAATATGGTCTGTCATTTAGAAATGAATTCCTTTCATTTAAATGAATTTATGAAAAAAATGTAAATAGTTGTAGTATCTAAATAGATATTTTTAAAGTTTAGTCCCAAACAGCTGGAACCGTACCTGAATTTACGAGTATCTTATCTTAAAAGTAAACTGTCGCCCTAACTCAGAGATTCTGGGTTCGATTCACGACTGAGATAAGCTCTAGTTAAATCCCATGTATCTGGCACATTTTGTAAGTTTAGCTCTTTTACAAGGATTCCATGTAGAAAATCTAAACTACAATAAGAAATTTGACACAAGAAGTAGATATATTTATGTTAAGAATGAAAAAGCCTTAAATTATAAATAATTTTTGATTAATAGGTAGGTATTTGCAACATTTTTCGTTGATGCTCTTATTAGTCCTAGCATTATGGAATTTAGCCCATAGCCTTCCTCGATAAACGGACTATCCAACACAAAAAGAATTTTTCAATTCGGCCCAGTAGTTCCTGATATTAGCGCGTTCAACAAACCAAACAAATAAAACAAACAAACAAATTCTTCAGCTATATTAGTATAGATATAAACTATACTAAACTAAAAACTATTAGCTATTAAAGTTTAAATGGAATTCTATTACAAACTCACGATATCCCATATTTCTTCTTTTTTCACTTTAGATTGTGCGAAGCATTGAAGCGCGAAACGGTCAGTATATCATTCCGTGTGAGGTGAACCACTAAATTAAAAAGCGAGAAACCGAAAGGAAAGTATAAATATTTACGTCTATTTATATAGAAAATAAAATAAAATCAGTATATAAAATGATTAAAATGTATTCTATAAGTAAAAATCAGTATGTTTGTTTGTGTAGCTGATAATCTTCTGAAATTACTATTCAGTGATTGTTTTAAATTTTGTTTTATATTCATTTTACTGTACTTTACCAAGGTGATATTGTAGCAACATTCGGAGTTGGGCAAAGTTTAGTTATTGAGTTGTTCTATTTTTATCTAGGAGTCATGAATTTCTGAAAAGCTTCAAAGTCAGTCCTACTCCTAAACTATATCTGGTTGTATTGTATCCATCCAGTGGAGTACGAAAGTATCAAAAATGGAGAGTGCAATATATAATATTCTGCATAGATAGCTTGTGTTAGTGAGATTGGCCTTCGTGGCCGAAATAGGTTCACCACTAAATTGCATATGGCCGTTTTTTTTACGTCCGGAAATACATTTGACGACTCGTTTGGCTCAATCGGTAGTGCTTTCTGCGCCAACGGTCGAGGGTTCGAGTCCCGCTGGGGGCATTCATTTGTTAAGCACGAATGTTTGTTCTCCAGTCATGGGTGTTTATATTTATAATAGGTATGTATTTAAAGGTTATCCTGGTATCCGTAACATAAGCATCGTAAACTGGATGGCGCTGTTGTAAGATTGTTTTAACTGTTATTATTAACATTATTATTTACATTTATAGGTTATGTGTTGCACACTGTTAGAAATGACAGTACTACCCATTAAAACGCAACAAACTCTCTTCCGTCTTAATGGGGCGTCGCGTCGCAGGATTGCTGACGCATTAAACCATTACGTCGCGACGGCAGGTCTGCCGAAGTAGACCACATAGCCAAGGTTGCTTCGCAGTCCAGTCTCCTATCAGAAAAGTACCTGGTAGAACCCACATGGCACACCGTCTAACTGAACGAAACTGAACTCCTCCACCATGACAATAGTAGCAGCCTGGTCCAAACAAGTTTCTTTTTCATTTCGTCTTTAAGATTATACTTTTGTTTTTGAGTTACGGGAAATTTAATAACACAAAAACAAAAAAACATAAAATAGGTATATGGGATAAAGCTGTTTAATTTCTATTTTCATATTGGAAAAAGTTGTTACATGTAAAACAATTTTTCAATGGTTTTGACAGAAAAAAAGTGGGTTAACTTAAAACGAAACGTATACAATAGACGTGTTTGATGAAAACAAAATAACAGGAATTTTTAAACGGCTGGTAGAATTTTATTTTTGTAAATATCAGACGAGGTTGAAAATTTGAAGAAAAATAGAACAAAATAACTTTCGTATCTATATAAAAAAACCGCTAACTAACAAATATTCTAAAAATTGTAAATTTTGCTTCTGTATTGATAATAAGCACTATTTTAACTAGATTTCGTTTGTAATATTTTACGGAAATCGTCGTCAGGGGAACGTCGGGAACTTAAATAAATTTGAAAAAAAATAATCAAAGTTTTATTTAAAATATCAAATATTCACATAAATCTAAGAGAATATTATGAAAAATACTCTTAAGTAAACATATCAAAATATACGCACATATTTATAACGTCCCATTCAATATCTACTTTCTTAGTTACTCGAAGATTAGTAATATTCAAAAGCAATTTGTCTGCAAGACTAATCTTTCAAAGTCAAGAGTTCTTTTCACGCCTTACGCGTTATGTATAAGAGAGACATTCGAAAGTTGGTCCAAGTGAGATTCTACTTACAAAATATTTCAATAAAACATTTCTTAATATTAGTTGAAAACTACTTAAGTTGTTGGTTGTATTTTTGTAAGTTAAAAGAAATGAAACGGTTTTTATAATTTTCTAATAAAATAAAAATGTAGCCTAAGTTAGTTCTTATAACATTAGCTGCAAGTTCCGTCAAAATCGGTCCAGCCGTTTCAGAGACTAGCCGGAACAAACTGAAAAATTGATTTTTTGATGTTAGTTTCACATTCTCTGAAAAGCTGTTATGTTAAAATTAAAAACAGACAATTCAATTTTATTTATATGTACCTATAGACTAGCTAATACTAGTTTATTCGGATACAATATTATATATAAATAAAAATAGTCTATTCAAATACAGCATAGCTACTATAATTGCTGTAAAATTCGGGGAATTAAAAACCAAAGTGCATCTGTAAATAAATCCAGAAAGTTATTTCGTATTGAAATATCACATTTAGAATTATTAGGTATATTCTGCTTCCAGAATAAAAAAAGTTTATTTAATCTTTAAAATCCAAGTTTTTAAATTAAAAAATCACCGAGTTTGTTTCAATAAACAGACAAACTATCAAAACTGATTTTTATACCTGTTTTCCTTTATATAAGAGAAGGAGCATGATATTATAAAGTAATATTTTTCGTATATTACACCACGCACTTATCCAGCGAGGGTCGTTAAGTATGCAGCTATCTCCTGGAAGTCACTCTGCCTTCAAGGAGCCATTGTGTAGGCCAGACAGACGCATCAACTGACTAGATAAACTGTAACATGAGTATATTATTATCTCCATAATCTTTTTATTTCAACGATTGTCGAAAATGTAGTATTTTGAAATCGTATCGATTTAGTTCTTAAAAAAAGGTAATTTCTGATAAAGAATATTTTTTAGTAGACGAGCTTTCACACATATTATGAAGCTACGACTTTACAACATTATAAATGGAATTATATTTTCGGATTTTGTCGCGGATTTATTATGATTTTTGGTTCCCGACGACGCGACGTTTCGAATGCTTTACAGCAATCATGGTCACGGGAGAGACTAAGGTTTCTTTATACTTTATATTACTCTTTGGACTAAGTTATTTGACGTCTCATTGGGTTATATACTTGTTACAGACAGTGCCTACCCACAATTTACAAAAAATTTCAAGATGGCATCAAAGTACCTTATAAAATTATACATTTTAATTCTAAGCATTTAATTTTTTTTTTTAAATTATAACACTTAAAAATCACATATGGCATTATACAGCATACTTATGTGATAACTTGTAGACATATTTTTAGTCGTTAAACATTTTTTAACTAGTGTCTTACCCTCACTTTTCCCGTGTCTGTATCATACATGTTTCTTAAACTCTCTTAAATTATTAAGAATCTATTATAATTATAAATTAGATTAACACATACTTTCCTTTGACTTTAATTAATAATTGAATAGCAAAGTCAAGTGTAGTTAGAAACTGAAAAAAGAGGATGGATTGTCAACCAACGTTGTCACGTACAGTTCAAATATGATAACACTGTGTGACTTTAAACGACGAAATCGATTTACAGCTGCTATAATGCAGGCACTCGTTATATTTGCATAGAAATACATAGATGAATCACGTGCTAGGTGTGTACGGTTAGCAAATACATTTTTTAAAGTAAATATAATATAAGTGCTTTTATTAATTTCGTTTTCATTTTAATACTACTTTTGATTGACGACACGTTTGGCTCAGTTTGTACAGCGGTCGCGGGTTCGAGTCCGTCTCGATTCCTTTTAAGCGCTAACGAGGACATAACTGAAAAATTAATCTAAAATAGTTGAGAACAAAATCTAAAGATATAAATGAGAATGAAATATAATGCATTATGACTCTAAGGGTGTTTTTTCACAAGAGATAGCTGGGCGCGGGACCCCCTTCGATATGAGGGGGATTAAACCATAGTCCACCATGTCGGTTGAGTCGGTATCTTCTTCACATCTCTTCGAAATTTTCTTAAGTTCTTTCAGATACGCAAATTTTGCATTCCATATTATTTTTGTTTAAGACAAGTGGTTATCATGTTGAAAAAATTCGCACTTCAGAATAATAGAAGTGCGAGACTCGGGATTAGAACATGTTTCACTCGGTTTCACTGAGCTTCCTCTATATTCAAAATACATAGTTCTAGTTGAATCATATTTTCAGGATTTGAACCGACACTGTTCAGAGAAATATGAAAACATTCCGCAACCGCAAATTAAACTCGTTTCTGGTGACGAAAATGCATCAACTGTCCGTATTCATAGGGTTCCTTTATGTTTATTTAAAACTTGCAAAGCCAGCCCGCTTCGCTGGGCATATGTTAAAAAAAATTAAACGGTTTTTATAATTTTGTAATAAGATAAAAGTACCTACCCTAGTTACTCTTTATAACATTAGTTATCTGCGAGTAAAATTCCCATCTAAACGGTCCAGTCGTTTCACAGATTAGCCGGAACAAACAGACAGACAGACAGACAGACAGACAAAGATTTAAAAAAATGGTTTTTTGATGTAAGTATCGTTTCTATTTTCATAATATGTATTTAGTGAAAAACTGTTAATTTGAAATTAAAAACAGACACTTCAGTTTTATTTATACGAGATAGATGCAGGTATAGATAATGGTATTTGTACTTTTTATTGATTTTAGAATAGTTATTTTATTATTATTTAGAATTCCGCTGGTATTATTATATAGAATCAGTGCTTCAGAACTTAGGACTATCCAAATCCTAACTAATATTATAAATGCGAAAGTAACTCTGTCTGTCTGTCTGTTGCGCTTTCACGCCTAAACCGCTGAACCGAATTCGATGAAATTTGGTACACAGATAGAGAAGACCTTCAGAAAGGACATAGGCTACTTTTTATCCCTGTAATCCCACGGGAACGGCAACTACGTGGGTGATACCGCGGGGCGCAGCTAGTATGATATAAAGACAAACTTTTCGTAAACTCTTCAATGTTTTCGAAAAGTTTGCTTATTATTATTATTATATTTGGGATTGGTGCCGAGATCGATCTTAGCCACGTCGGCCAGTGTTGGTCCATTGTAGCTCTCTTAAGGTGAATTTAGAGTTCTCTGCTTAGTCCTGTTGCTTCCAGGAACTACCAGATATTCTGAGCGGAGAGCTTCTGTATCTCTTCCGGTTGCATGATATGCAGCCCTAGAAAGATACTTCTGCGGTGCATGAGTGAGCAAGAGCAGAGGATGTGCATAGCAGTTTCCTCTGACTCATGGCATAGTCTGCACATTGCGGACTGACTGAGGCCGAGGGTAAACATATGTTTATTGATTTTGCAGTGGCCAGTGGCCAAAATCTATAAATATAATTTGTATAAGCTTTCATTAGAAAAAATCTTTATGTATGTAACATAACATTTTAAAATGAGTTTAAAAATTAATAATTAAATAGACAAAAGTATAGTTTCTCACTTGCCATATTTTTCAGTCCACATCCGAAACTTTTGCAATCAACTCTGCCGTTATTTGTTAAAATAAAACGTGGTCAGCTCGTACAAAATAAGCCTAGTTTGGGCTTTGGTATATGCGGGATATTTCGCAATATCAATTTTCATGGACCACTAACTGTTGTAGTAAACAGTAACAACTAATGTTTGTAGTAAAATATTAACTTAATACTATGTTTAATATAAACTATACTAATACTAAATTTATTTTATGTCTGTTAGTACGTCTTAGGTGTATGATTTATCATAAGATAAACGATTTCGACGACCGCGCTTAAATGTAATCTTAATTTATATGAAAAGAACTTAATACGTTAAATAGGTTTACGCTAATATTTGACATTATATATCTTTTCGGATTTTGTCGCGGATTTATTATGATTTTTGGTTCCCGACGTTTCGAATGCTTTACAGCAATCATGGTCACGGGACCATAAGGGAATATAGTAGAAGATTATAAAAGAATTTTTATATAAATTTTAATACATACGATTATGCATAAATAACAGTTTCCATGATTTTTAATTTATCATCGAAATACTATAACTTATCACTAATAACTTCATAGAATGAAAGAAAATCAGTAAAGAAACAGATGAGCAATTGGAACTGTTTTGTCTTTACCTTTTCATATTTAGACTAGCAACTCCCACTTTGCGCTAAGGTTTGTTCCTACGTACATAAGTGTACATTTATGTTATGAACTGTATATGGATAACTAAATTAATTAGGGCTGGTTAAATGATAAATACCTCGGAGCTTGACACACGTTTATTTGCCGTCACCATACAGGAAGGGAAGAGAGAGAGAGAGAAGTTACGTTGATGCCACCAGTATTTCATACAATGTTGTTAACAATAAAAGATATTTTAATTTATAAAAAATATTATTTGTAAAGTTATAAAATCACTACATAGTATAAAACAAAGTCGCTTTCTCTGTCCCTATATCCCTATTTTGATGCTGTTTTCTTTAATAGATAGAGTGATTCAAGAGGAAGGTTTATATGCATAACTACCGGATCCCGCGGCTTTGCCTGTGCTAAATCTAGGGAAGAGCCCGAGCGAAGCGAGGGCGAGTCGCTAGTGCATCGATAAAAATGACTATTTCCAAAAAATATTTCATGTACTTATATTCATATAGATTTAGCGTGAGTGAATTCGCGGGTTCCGCTAATTATAGATATAAACCTTCCTCTTAAATCACTCTATCTATTAAAAAATCTCATCAAAATCCGTTGCGTAGTTTTAAAGATCGAAGCATACATAGGGACAGACAGACAGCGGGAAGCGACTTTATTTTATACTAGTATGTAGTGATAAGATTTCTAGTATTAGTGTACGTAAACTACAATCCATTAATAGATCAGACATAGGTAGATGGAAAATCAAACGTAAGTTTGTATTCTCCATTGTTTTCAGGCTGACATGCCTTCCGGCGGTTTAGTGTCTATGTACGGGGAAATGGAATGAAACAGTTAAGCCACGAGCTTATGCTCTAAACTAACTTCTGCCTACTACTTTGTCTATGTTTTAAATTAATATACACTTTATTTGAAATATGATTTTAGTTTTTATCTGAAGGATTTCACTTTGATTTTTTTATCAATAATATGAAAATTACCCACTACTTAAATGCACTATAATGAAATAGTTATTTAATATAAGAAAACAGTAATTGGAATAAAATGCCCGATCAAATACATATTCAATATAAACACCCAAGGCTGAAGTACAAGCATTCGTGCTCAACAAAAGAATGCCAGCAGGACTCGAACTCGCGACCGCTGGCATAGCAAGCGCTACAAACGAAGCCAAACTTTTTGTCAAACGTATTATTATTTGTTGACTACTGGAACCCGCAGCTTCGCTCGCGCTATATCTAGAGTCGAAGCCGAGCGAAGTGAGGGTGAGTCGCTTGTTTAAAATAAACTTTTCCATCATACATTAAATATAAATAAATAAATAAATATGTTGGGACATTATTACACAGCGCCATCTAGTTCCGTGGTAAGTTACGAAGGAAGCTTGTGTTACGGATACCAGATAGTTGATATACTACATATTATATAAGTTTAAATACATACATATTATATGTGTAAATCTAGCGGTTTTGGCAGCGCACGCTAGAATATTTTGGACAATTCACACACTATCTTTATAAATTGTAGCCTATGTGTTATTATGATGTATAAGCTATATTATTGTTAAGTTTCATTTAAATCCATTCAGTATTTTTTACGTGAAATAGTAACAAACATCCATCCATCCATCAATACTTACAAACTTTCGCGTTCATAATATTAGTAGGATACAGCCGCTGTAGAAATACTCACTACAGACGTTTTAACTATATATTACGGTTCATGAGATATAGACCAGTAAAAGACAGGGGACAGTAGAGGCTAAATTTTAGGATCCCGTTGTTTTATTTATAGCATTTTCATAAGGAACTCTAAAAATGAAGAAAAAGTTTCATTAAATCCATTCATATTCATATTGACTAGGAATAAACATAATTATACTTACAATGGCTGTCCAATACAATACTAGATGAGTAAATAGGGTCCGCAGGGAATAAAAGCAAAGGGTTTCGTATAGAAAGGGTGCAATCTAATTTCACAAAAAGGTACCTTAATCGTGAGACACACTGTCGTCGAAAATGTTGTATTTTTGTACGAATATTTTTTATTTGTGTAATACATTTATTCAAAATAATATAATAATTTATACTATTTAATTCGATACTTTCATTTTTTATATATATGTACGTATCAAGAAGGAAAACTGCGAACTTGAATTAGATATATATTATGAAAACTATTAATTAATTTCATAAAAAACACATAACCATCTTATAATATTATAAGAATTAAATAAAAAAATATATTATATTGTTCTGTAGAAGGTATCTAAAGCTTTAATATGTATGACTAGTCGATACCGCGGCTTCGCTCGCGCTAAATCTAGGGACGAACCCGAGCGAAATGACCCTCACGTCGCTTGTTTAAGATAATCATTTAACTGCCAGTTTCTATAACCTATCTACCGATAGACCGGTAGTTACTTTCATACTATTTTGACACATTAAAAGTTACAACCAGTCAAAATCGTATGAAAGTATCTACCGGTCTATCGGTAGATAGGTTATAGAATTATAGAAATCAACATTACATATGTGTAACTCGGTTTTGGCAGCGCACGCCAGATAACTCGCAGATGGTAGATTTTTTACTACTTACTTGACACTTATCGTCATATTTTAGACAATTCACACAATATCTTTATAAATTGTAGCCTAATGTGTTATTCTGATGTATAAGCTATATTATTGTTAAGTTTCATTAAAATCCATTCAGTAGTGTTTACGTGAAAGAGTAACAAACATCCATCCATCCATCCGTCTATCTATCCGTCCATCCATACATCCATATCCATACAAACTTTCGCGTTTATAATATTAGTATAGATTGTACTGTAGAAGGTATCTAAAGCTTTTATATGTATGATTATGTGTATAAGTAAGTACATGAAGATGTTGATTATTTGATATTTTTTTATCTTTTGCTTGTCTTAGCTAGTGTTTGAAACCGCTGAAGCTATTTTCATGTAACTTTCTATTTATGGCAGATTTCTCAAGGAATTGAATAGCAAAAAACCTAGAAAATATTAGTTACTACGGACATATTCTTGATTTTCGCAGTGAACCATTTATACTGGTACTAGTTATCTAGTAGCTTTAGATTTAATCCTTTTAAAACACTCTGTATATTGCATCTTCGAATTAAGTTATACAATCATAGATCACATTCTGTAGCCGTAGGGCGGTCAAGCGTGACGTTTCATTGAATGGCGATCGTGTAAGAGTGAGAAAAACCGCCCTTTGAATCTCATAATGCTTCAATAAAAAAATTCTATTGGGGAAAAATAATTCCTTTTTGCGACCCTTTATCCCATTTGCCGGCCCTTGGCGGGTGAGAAATCTTAAACTTGCGAGGTACAATAATGTAAACGTAATATGATATTGACTTACTCGCATCTATTTTATTAACACTAAAGTTCATGCGATGGTGAATTTTAAAATAATGAAAAACTATAAACTATTAAAAACTAAAACTTAAATTTGAATTATTTTTTCACTATGAACGAATTTCCACACAATATTTTCCTTCACCGCAAGAAAAATAGCAATCATCTTGAAGTATTTTTTTATATATTAATACAAATTAATTATTATTTAATAGTTTTAATTGCTTGAAAGAGAAATTTATATACAACATTTCACTACGAGACCAATAAAATCAGTCACCTGTAAATGATCTAATTGTGGTCATTGAAAATTGAACTTCTGATACCATTAATTACAAAATCTTAACTTTCAAATTGAGAATGTACAAATTTACTCAGTAAAACTACAGTTATTAACAGTAACTGTTATTTTTCTACTTAATATTATGTTAAATACGATTGTAGTACAGCAGTAAGGGAGTTGCTTAGTAAACTGTAAACTAAGGGAAGGAGGTTCAAATTTGAATCATCTGTCTCATGAAAAACTCATAGGTATGGGGTTTCATACGACACGTTTGGCGCAGTTTGTAGTGACCCTACTTCCTTGCGCCAGCGGTCGCGGGTATGCGGGTAAATATATACATATTATAAATATAAGTACCCATGACTGGAGTACAAACGTCGGAGTTTAACAAATGAATGCCCCCAGCGGGACTCTAACCCGCGACCGCTGGCGCAGAAAGTAGAGTCACAACAAATTGCGCCAAAGGTGTCGTCAGAGTTGATCTCTATATCTTTAATTATGATTATTTCAATTAGAAATTTTAGTAAACATTCAATGTACAGATTTGACAAACGTTGAATTTTATTATAAATGTTTTATACAATATTTTTTTATAATTAAAAAAGTATTAATTGTTGTGTTAATAATTGTTATATTTTATTTTATTTTATTTATTTATAAAAGTACACAAACAACATACATATTAATACATTCATGAACATTAATTATTAAAAACAAGAAACAGTCAAATATGTAAGTCTTAAAAAGTGTACATAACATTCACTTGTCATAATCAAAGGTATACATTCAGATCAATAATACCATAAGATTAGTATAATTAATTAATAAATACAATTTAAATAATCAGCATTAGTCAACAGTCGTCTAGGACCTAGGTAGTTTATGGTTGTCAAAAAGATTAAAAAGTATAGTCAAATTAATAATCAAATATCACTTATTATTTAAACGGTAATGTACATTTACATGTCCAAAAAATACAAGTTAATAAAATAGTAGTAATGTCAAAATTAAATATAACTACAGAACATGTCATAATTAAAATTAACCATTAAATCACATTGAATAGAATATTTATAATATAATACTAATCTTGAATCCTAAAATAATTAATATATATTCCAGAATAAGTGCCTTAAAAAGAAGAGAAAAAAAAGAAAAAAATCCTCAAACAACAAACAGTCAGTGTTTCTTTATATTTTAGCTTTATAGTAACAATTTTAATGAATTTATGGCTAACAAAAAAAACTTTCCCTTAAAATTCTTTAAAATTTTCTTCTCCCATCATTTCACGTCATTTGAGTGGGGTTGCCAAATCAGATTTTCAACTTGAAAAGGCTGAGTTGTCGCAAAAACGTAAAAAGCCATTGGGTTTAGTCATAGAAATATAATCGTAGCTAGAGAATGCGATCAGTGATCTGTGAAATCGTTGTACAGACACACACTTAAGTTGCTTAATATTAAAATATAACAAAAAGTCTTCATATAGATCTGTTATATGATATATAAATATATAATATTAAAAGATTTATCAACATAAGTACATTTTGATTAGTATGAACAAGAATGTATGCATTTATATATACATTTTATTTATATATAATAATAGATTTATTCAATTGTTGTTTAAATATTATGAACTACACAAGTAACTTTAAATAAATTTAGGATATAAATAAAAGTTCTCTAAATTACTCTGTAAATATATGATAGAAAGCCAACCCAATCAAAGAATTAAAATATGTTGTAACTTGATTGATTAAATAAATACTAGTTGTACTATTTAATTCCTTCAATTCTTAAAAACTCTGTTTGAAATGTTTAAAAAACCTTAAACAGTGAAGTTCTTCTTCTTTTTGTTCAATCGTGTGGCAAGAAATTAATTGCAATGAATTTGAAATATTTTTGCCTGTGTTCATATATGCGTAGTTACTCCAGCTTAGAGAACTTTAAATCGAATGATAATAAGATAATCTCAAAGCTCAACTTTCTTCACTCTGAACTCTGACACACAAAAGAGAGATAATTTTTGGGGCAAAATCAAGGTTAAATAAATGAATATAAACTGTAAAAGTTACTTGCTGTAATTTCTTCAATCGAGAAACAAATCTGTAGTCTATGGGACATTTACAAGAATATTTGAAAGCTGGTGGCTAAATTTATTTTCATGACATGAAACTTTGTTACCAAGTGTACTTCAGAACGTAGTCGGGGACGCTCGCGAGCTCGGGAGATAAATCATGTGGATCGTGACTCTCTCTTAGTGCATACTACCGATGTAACTGGCGTTGTTTGGAAAGATGCTGTAATATATTATATAACAGTCTTAAATTTACGTTAGTATTTGACACGATATTACAGTTGGCATGTTTGTAAAGCTTTTTAAAAATCAGAGGTCACAGGTTCATTCCCATCGAGCGTCATTCAAGGTAGGGCCTAAAGAAGACAAATTGAAAAGTGATTCACCTTGGTGGGTAATGTACTAGGTGGATTACTCCCGGTACTTCTGTGTAAGAGTGGACCATGGAAGCAGTCCTTTGGGTGCTGTTGAAACTCCGTCACGCCATTAAGAAGAGGAGGTTTTGTAGGGCTTATCAACAGTACCATAATTACTATTACATCTTAGGGCGAGGCAAACATCATGAAGAAACTTGCAAAGCTAAGAGATAACGAGTTTTCGAAAGACATGTGAAGTACAGCAACCCCTGTTTGCCCCTATTAGGTGTATGAAGCCAGCGTGGTAGACAATGACAGTGCCCAGTAGTAGGACATCAAAAATGGCCGTAATAGTAAACAATAGTTTAAAGTGGGTTAATATTTGGCTTCCATAATTTTATTATTTAATAGTTTGATTAGATTCTATTTAGGTAACTAATTATAAGATTATAAAAAATGTTATAAAAAATACTATAAGAAAGTATTAAATAACACTACACTTAAAATAAACTTGAGTAAAAGGTTCATTTTGTAAAAGAATTTCCTAAGTAAACAATCCAAGACACCGATCGATAATGCATTAAGATTTCTAAAGAGCTCCCCACGTCCACTTTCCGACCTATTGTCAGAAGCCTGAGTACTACCTACTTGTTAAATCTTGTCGTATCTAACATCTTATTTTGTTAACAATATCTTTTTTTATAACTTTTTTTTTGAAAAAGAAAGTTTAAACCTACATAGCCCTTCGCATTTTGATTAACTTTATTGAGTAAATACCTAATAGGTACTTTAGTTAATTATTAAAACTAGTTTAGTAGTATTTTTTCTAGAATGTATATAACATATAATACATATTATGTAGCCTAGGCCTCAGGTGATATTAATTGTACTGGGCTTTATTAACATGCCATTGTTACACATTACATTACATTACATTGTTAGTAATTTTAGGGTTTCGTACCTCAATAGGAAAAAAGGAACCCTTTTACTATACTTTGTCTTCAGTCTGTCTGTATTCTGGTTTGTGTCTGTTTCTCCGTCAAGAACATTTAAATATAAACACCTATGACTGGAGTACAAACACCCGAGCTTAGCAAATGAATTCCCCCAGCGACACTCGAACCCGCGACCGTTGGCGCAAGAAAGTAGGGTAACTACAAACTACGCCAAACGTGTCAAGTTGAAATTAACACCAAATTCTCAGGTCTATAATCTCTTGGAGCTGTGATAATAATAAACAATCAAAATAATTTATTGTAATTTTTTTTTGACATTCAAGCAAAGGAATCAATACCTATAAGGTACTTCCAGTAGTTCTAAAATCATAATATTAGGCAAATAATAACGTCCTATATCACAAGCTGGTAAAAGCCACTCATATAAAGCACTCGAGCAAACCAAGCATATCTCGCTAGTATGTCATATTTGATACAAAAATAAAATTTTCCCACTATAACGAATTTGGGTCAAAATTTCCAAGAGAGACAAATGGTCCACAAGTTGCTCTGCGGCACTTCGATCAGTCAAGCGCACGGGCTAAGGTTGAAAAATTCTTCCTTGTCAGATATAGTGTCGCATTAGGTGTCGTAAACTTGAATTTGAATGAGATTAATGTTTATTTCGACAACGTTCATAGGGAAGTCGCGATACGCCTTTTTGCCGATACGATACCGATAAGCTTATTGAATTCAAAAATTAATGAAGGTAAAATAAATAAAACATAAGTCAGGTTATTTTTTAATAAATATTAAAAGAACAAATAACAGGACAAACTAAATAAAATCGTTTAAATCTATAGACAGGTTGAGATTAGTTAACAGTTTTAGCAATTAAATTGAACATTGATGAGGTTTTTGTTTAAAAAACAAAGTATTCTTTAGTTTTACGGAGAAAGGCGATTTCGCAAACCTGTTTGAATATTGTATCGTTGAATCGGCCATAAAAATATCGCCGATGCCGATATAGCGGCAAACTTCGAGTATCACCGATATATCGGCATCGGTATCGGATGCATCCCTAGTTCATAGTTTACTGGATAGGTTTTAGTACAAGCAAAAGGATTTTTTTAATCTATCTTTATTCTAGCATTAGGATTAATTAATTAGAGTTATGGTATTTTATAGGTTTCAGGCAAGTTTGCATAGAGTTTTATTGAAAGTAAGAGTAAAAGGCCTTATATTGAATATTTTACGTAATTTAAATTAATAGCCAAAGTAGTAAACAAACAAATAAATAATAAAAACTGACTCCAACATGTCGTCAAATATATTTTATAGGTATATATTTAATTTGCCCACCTTACCGCTACATGATTATTAAAAAATACACAGTATTTTTTCATTTGACGAAATTATTTATATTTTTGGATCTCGGCCTTAACATTAAATCTCCCGAAAACATTAATTCAGTATTCAAAATGTCGGAACTAAAAACCTAAATAAATCTGGGACAAATCGGTGAATATAATTGAATTTAAAACTAGCTTCTCAAAATATTTAAAAATTACTTTTTGTACTTGTTAACATCCTATTTATCAAAGAACATACATATAAAGCTTAACATTATACCATAACCCATAACAATACAAGTTCTCTATCAATGGTGTGTACCGAATTAATAGGGTCTAAAACAACATTATTTCAGTATTGAGAACAAGTAAATATAGGATTCGCTTGTACAAATTGGTGCTCTGAGGTAACAATTTATATGGCGAGTGACAGACAAACTATGTCTAAAACACACCTTTGTGTGTGAAAATGGATTAATTCTATGAAAATTGAATCAAAATTTACTTCACTGTAATGGATTTTATGCAAAATTAAATCTGTTGCAACAGAGGATAATTTAATTATATTTATTATAGATATTTAATTCACTACTATTATGTACGGTAGATACTCGTAAACATTCGAAAACTATTAAAATAAGTTATTTATATATTGTAGTATGAATTGGAGTCTAGAACTTCGTTTTCTTTTTCAAAGAGGTCATATTTGGCGTTTTTAAATAATTATGTATAGGTATTCTAAAACATAATTTGTAGAACTAATGTCATAAGTATAGGTATAATGACTTCTGTTTTTTACACAGCAGTGGTAGCTCGGTGGCAATACGCCTGCTTGGGAAACCGAGTGATGAGGGTTTTTATTTCGAGTCTCGCACACGCAAATTTTCGAAGACATTTGAATTCCGTCAAGCCCAGCGATGGTAAAATACATACAATTTTTTCACTTATAAATAGATTTTTACATGTTCTTTTGGTGACTTTGTCAAATTATCTGACAAACCTTAGTTCAATAATAATTAACATGAATTTATCTTAAAAATAAATTCTTTGAAAGAGGTTTTAGTAAATACATTAGTTTATACGCATGTTTGGTTCGTTGAATGATAAACGTATCTAAACATACTTCAGGTGTTAAAAAACAGCCTTAGGCGTGTGTTTAGGTACACCTTAGGTCCTATTTACATAATATGTTTTCAAATATGAAGTATAATATGTTGGGACACAACGCGCTATTTCCTCCCAACGTGCGTTGACCCTGTCGTGGTAGGGGGCTAAGAAGCTACTGGCAAGCCGGCCAGGCGCAAAGCCAAGTAACGAGTAGGAGGGGCCCACTTCGGTTAGTGTTGTGTCATGTGGGTTCCTCCTGGTACTTCTCTGGATAACAGATTGGTTTGTAGAGCAACCCTCTTGCCTGTGTGGTCTGTTTCGGCAGACTCCCAGCGGGAATCGATCCTCGAATCGAAGGGTACAACAGCACTACAAATTGAGCCAAAATTGTCGTAATATTATTGAATAATACTCAATTCTAATTCAGTATAGTTTAAAGAAAACTATACTTCTTACGTAAAGTTAAACATAGCTTCATTCGCACGATAGAAAATTAAACGAAAACAAGTGTCGAGACGTTTGTAGCGATCAACTGAAAACGTTACATAATAACTATTGACTTTACAACGGTTAAAGAAATGGTTTAAACAATTGAATAGACTATTAACCTTTTAAAAGTATACTATTATAGAATATAGGAAATATTTAAATTTTATTCGTTCAAATGAAATTTAAAAATATATTTAGTATTTTGAGATAAGCGGTTCACAAAAACGAAGTAGTGGTAAAAGTTTTTTTTAGTAATCTGAAGTTGGGTAATTGGTAGTACAATGCCATAGAAAACACGTAGTAAAGCTATCGTTTCTTAATCAAACTGTCGTTCCATATTCGTTTGTCACATAGTCACCGTCTCAGTTTGGTTAAGTTAGGTTAAAGTAAATACAATAAAAACACTTAATAACATTATAAAAATAAAGTTTTATTCATTTCTATTGCAATGAAAGTCTATTTCTAGCCTAGCACTTTCTTATGTAGATAGCAAAAATTTTATCTACATATGGTTTTATCAAACTTTCAATAATTATAGTCAATTCAACAACTATTCTTTATTCTTGGGAAATGCATACCACCTGTAAAAAACGGGGGGTTATTTGGTTTATTCACCAGCCAGAAACCAGCTAAAATTCAAGCACTCATCTCTCGTCTTAATGGACGTCAGAAGCAACGCTTGCGCATTCAACTACGATGCCCCGATGGCAGTTATGCCAAATCAGACCACAGTTGAAGGGTTTCTATAGTCTAGTTTCTCCATTCCACAGTGCTTTCAAAGAAATGCCTACTTTGAGCAACCCGCATGACACACCACACCGAATTCTCACTTAACAAGTTAGCGAACACTATTTTTGATAAAGTTTATGTAGTAATATCGATTAAACCATAATATACAATCGTATGTATATATGTATAACTTAAGCGAGCTTTGCCAAATGTGCCTGGATAGCATCCAATGACGATGATTTGCTCAGAAATTAACGTTTGATGCTTGTCAAATTCTAATTATTATTGACGACTCGCCCTCGCTATGCTCGGGTTCGTGTCTAGATTTAGCGTGAGCGAATCAAATCAAAATATTTTATTCAGCATAAAAATTGTTACAATTTCTCATTGAACGTCATGAGTCTACGGGTGAATATTTCATTTGGTGCATATTACAGTTCTGGCCATAAAGAATGTATAAAACGTTAAAATATTTTGAAGATGATAATATTTATTTTTAATAAGCTACGGGTTCTAATGGACGCAACTCGTTGAATATGTATATTATTATTAGGTATGTGTAAAAAAAATTAACAAAGTCGTAAAATCTAATTACCATTTGTGTCCTTTTTCCAGATTTGACCTAATCAAAATATTTTACTAAAAAACTGTCCTTAAAGAATAAGTTATCATATATATTTATGATAAAAGACTAAATAATCTATGTTTTATTATTTTATTATTCATGAAAGAACAGTTTTAAACAACTTTTTACTACTTTAAAAAATGTCCTTACACTTCTTCATAATTACCATTCAGCGACATGTTTGTGTCGATATTTTAATACTTTCGCATCACTATGTACCTTCATTCTCACAAAACGTTCGGCATCAGTCGACACTCTGCAATAGAGCAGGATACACGCATGAAAGACTGTTACCGGCAAAATGAAATAAGTTTCTCCGGTTAAAATTTGGTGTGGTTTGGAATATTTCTACATACCGTTTCGATTATAAAAGGTAATATATTGGTTATTTTTTATTTAATTTTAGCTAGATGTAACCAACAATAGGATATCTTTTAAACAATAGACTGCATAAATCCATGACTCTTTAAAAAAACTGTATTTAACCGCATATATTGATGAATCTAATTACCAAACTTCTAATTACCATTATTTACCATTCGTTTATAGTCGAATGGTGATTAGAAGAAAGTGACGGTAATGAGTTTAATGTTAAGATTTGATGAAACCTTAACCATATAAATTAACAATTATACTTACAATTAATGTTAAGTGACGCATTTTCGGAAATTAGATTAGTAGGCTTTTATTTTGGTTCTATTTGTCTGTTTGACCCCCACATACTTTAATTGTTTTTAAAAAAACCAAAAAAAAAACCAGATTAAGGGCTAAAGTAACACACAGAAAAAGATATTAAATTGAACCCAGTCTTACATGCTCTAGAAAAAAAAGGAGGCCAAAAATATATGTATAAGATGAAAGGCGTTCCTTTCTGTCAATTGGTGATATGACTCCAAGAAGCAAAAGACAGCAAAGAAAAAATGGTGAGAGACCATTATTTTTAACAGTAAGGGGAAAACGAGTTAAAAATCCGCGTTAGCTGGTGATGGTAAGTTTGTTGCCCCTAGACACCTGCAACATAACAGGAGTTGAGAGTGCCCCACATAAAAGCGCTCAGAGAAAACCCCAGGAGGAAGATCATTGCACATTTTGCATGTGCGGGCAGAAAGGAGCGAGATGCATGTTCATTTTTGGGATGCCAGGCATGTAATATATAAGGATGACATCAACCCGACGGGGAAGAGAGCGGTGACAGAAACGCGACGGTGGCATCACATCAAAAAGTTCGTCAGAACATTCCATTATACAGACGAAAGAATACACATAGAGAGCAACATCTATCCGAAAGCTTAAGGGTTCTAAGTCGTATGTTAGTATGGGATCATCGACAATATGAACGGCTTGTCACATGGAAGAAGTTAGTATTGAGGAGTGCCAGCCCAGAGATCATAACAGTATTCCATGAGAGGGTGAACCTGTGATTTATAAAGAACAGGAACTGAAATACTATTTCGCTCCGTTAAGCACTACTATTGTTTTGGAAGCCAATTTGGCTTTCTGTTCCAAATGACGTGTAAACTGGACATGGCATTAAATTTCCGAGGATCACAACTTCCACGCAGGGATATAGCTGGAATAGGAAATCTGACCCTTCTTGGATGTCCGAAGGGTCGGTCTATTTCGGCGTTTCCACTATGAGATACACGTCTATATTGGAGTATGTCCCCCATATTTTATACGTGACCATAAAATTGACAGGTTAGGACGGGGTGGCGACAACAGAGTGATATCTTCCCTGACGAACGTACAAATCCCAACTTTTGGCAGAAAGACATGTTCCAAGCTGTAACTAGGATATTTTAGGCAAGATGTATCGGCAGGACAATATCTGTCTCCATTAAAAAAAGTAAGACCGGCTTATCTGTTTCAAGATAGTGATGGACAGCATTGAGGTTGGAATGGAGTGCCTTTTTGTTGCAAAAGTCCACATTAAACGCGGAAGGGGTGGCCGCTGTGCAAATTTTTCTTACGTTTGTTGCAACCATAGTGTGTCAAAAAGGGGGAAAAAAGGAATTCTGAGATTTTGGCGGATTCGGGTTAAATAAAAATATTCAGTATGTGTATATCTGCACATTCAAACTATGTATTTTGCAGGCATGGGGGATAGATCTGGGTACAAACAAACGAGCGGCCAGCGGTAGAGCGTTTCATCAGGTCTCCATGGACTCCATGCCAACACGACACACTTAAACAGAAGCGATGGACTTCACTTAAATACCGATCCCGAGGTCGCCGAGATCATCGGAATTTAGGAAAGGGGCTGGCTTTGAACAGATCTGCGACTGGGACATTTAGCCATCAAGTTCGATATGAAACTGGTCGCGAGCCAGTAGAGAGCAATACTGGCAAGTTTTAGTGGTAGAGGGCATTGGTGAGTTAATCACATTTTAAGAGCAGCTTTTACAGTAGTAGGGGAGAAATGTATTCTAAACATGTCACAGGAACAGTAATGAATATTACCAAAGAAAACTTTTGCTCTGTCTTGACGTAACGGTGAGTAAAAGTGCTAACACACCAAGTTGCAGTGGTACATGAAAATTATAAATCGATTAGTGTTTATTGTTACAAATAAAAATTGACAATTTCTATTATTTACTTTGAGTTCACTCCTTAAATTCCTTTTTTATGATTGCTTATATTATACGCGTTTGATTATTTATACTAATTATGTTTCCTCTTTGTTACTTATTACAAATCATATTTGATTGTTAACGAATAAAATGCTGATTAAAGTACTCTGATGTTATACTTTTTAATATATTTCTAATCACCATTTGAATAAATCTCATTGCCATTAGCTAAATATCAATTACCGTTCGTGCTAATCTCATTACCGTTTATTAAAAAACACAAAGCCCTATATCTTCAATACTAAACGTCACATTACTGTACCTCCTTCATATTTAGTTTATTTTCATTATATATTGTACAAAAAAATAATAAACAACACCATCAGGCTTAATATTTGATTCGTCAAAAAAAAATGTAAAATATGCATGAAATGAAATATTCACCCCTACCACCAGTTCGGAAAGAAGAAACCTCTGACCTGAGAAGAACTGGCGAGAGAAAATCAGCGGGACTAATATTTTTGTTATCTTAATCTCACTCTTTTTTTAAATTAAATTGTAAATTAACAATAACTCTATATGTTGAAATAGCCTGGCGGCGATCACGTCTCTCCCAAGGCGTACCTGTCTTTTAAAAAATCGTTAATCGAATAAGCCTTAAGTACACAAACGTTCTTTCAAAATTTTTTTTAAATTTGTTCCCTAGTTATACGTTTTATAAACCTTCGTCTTTAATCACTCTATATATTAAAAAAAACCGCATCAAAATCCGTTGCGTAGTTTTAAAGATCTAAGCATACATAGGGACTGACAGTCAGCGGGAAGCGACTTTGTTTTGTACTATGTAATGATGGGTAACAATACCAACATTTAAAACCAATGAATTATTATAAAATTATAGTTTAAAAGAAATAAAAATAAAAAAAGTGTCGCTTTTGGTTATAGCACATGGGATTCGTGAAAATCTAAATATATAAAAACCAAAGGTCGTTTAAAATGAATTTGGCAGGGAGGTAGTTTATAGTAGATCCACTAAGAACGGATTTTGCGACAGCAAACTTAAAACTTAAACATGTTCTAAGAGTTTCTTAATTTTTATTTAATTGAATTCAATATAATCTCTTCGAATTCTTCTTCGAAACTTATATCAAATAAGTTAAACACATTTATTTTGATTTTTCTTCTTTTTAGTATGAAATGATAAAAAGATTTATCAATATACATTTACAAAATAACAGTGTTTTTCGAATACATAAATTACTTTTGGGTGCCTGTAATTAAATTCTATGCGCACCTATGAATGTTTCAAAAGTGGCATTTAAGAATATTTTTGAAATATTTATGTATTTACTTTAAATAAACTAATATAACACAACACAAAGATTATGCCATTTTAGATTTAGTACTGGAAATTTTAATAAATCCAAATTAAAAGAATTTTAAGCGAGGCTGATGTTACTTAATAATTTAATCTTTGCTTACATTAAATATAACTCAATAAATACTAAGCCGTTTTTTGCTGATTCTGGCAATAGCCGGTCTCAATACCAAAACGAAGAAGAAATATTAAGCCCTTTTTTACTAGTATACATGGGTCTCCCTTTCTTTACAAGAGGGACCTTTTCAAGGTTCCCTTAAGCATGTAGGGTTCCTTTACAGTAATACAAGTATTAAATAATGAGCACTTAAATAATCCTGTCTATAGCTTTTAAGGTCTTTAAAATGCGTGCGACCATTACATAAAATAACTCCAAGAAAGTGCCCTAGTAATTAATTGAGACAAGTTATTTTACGCTATACCTTTTACTTATATCATTACTTAGGTTTTATCTCGGTGCTAAACTTAGTACAAAGGTTAAAGTCCTTAATATAGTTACACCTGTTGTGCATCTCTTCTTTGTTTTTGTATGTATGTATTTCAATGTTTTCTCTTGTGGTGTACAATAAAGTATATTATTATTATTATTATTATTATAGCCAATTTACATAAACTAGTGATACTCCGAAATTCGAGAGAGCTTTTATTGATAAGAAACAAAATTGAACTTTGATCTTACAATCTACAATAAAATTATAACCTTTGTCGAACCTTTTTTTTGTTCAATTTAATTGAAATAGACATTATTTTCGAAACAATGAACGAACCTATGTTTTTCAGAATTTGTGTCTGTCTGTCTTTGATCGCATCACGGAAAAATCATTGGCAGATTTTGATGAAATTTGGTAGGATGTTAGCTGGCTATCCGAGTTAATCGTATAGCCATAGCTAACCTAACCTAACTTTTTCAGCGGGAAAATATTAAATCACTGTTAAGTCTATAATAATTGTTAAAACGTAGTCAAACGTAGTCTAGTAAAACTAGTAACAGTATAAGAAAATAAAGTAAAAAAATGATTCTTATTTCATAGCCTCGGCAACTTATACCATTATAATTCATCGGCTTCGGTGACCAGTAATATTATTACTACATAGTATAAAACAAAATCTCTAAAACTACGCAACGGATTTTGATGCAGTTTTTTTAATAGATAGAGTGATTGAGGAGGAAGGTTTATATGTATAACTAGCGGAACCCGCGACTTCGCTCGCGCTAAATCTATGTACATACATCTAGTCTACAAATAAAATTATCAGTCAAATCTGTACATGAAATATTTTTTGGAAAATCCTATTAAAATAGTCATTATTATCGATGTATAAGCAGAATATATAATTTATGATTGATATCTGTCTGTCTGTGACAAAAACTGTGTAAAAACCATTGGACAGATGTTGATGTAACTAGCGGAACCCGGCTTCGCTTGCACTTAACCTAGGGAAGATCCCGAACGAAGCGAGGGCGAGTAACTAGTTTTATTATAAACCGTACTCATTAAAAGTAAGGTTTCATCTATTGTATCTAGTAATTAATATTTCTGCATAGTCTCAGGTCCGAGTAATTTAGTTCGGCTTTACATTGCGGTTGACGTGTTAACTGTGGTCAGGCTTCGGGGACTTGACAAATACAGACTCTGCTGACTATATTAATTCCTATCTACCTATTTCTAATAGATATTATTAAACGTTTCTTTGATACTAGTTATTTTTTATCTCTTCGCTTGAGTACGTCTCTGGGTGCCTTTATTCACTGCCTTTTTAGATCCAGTACTGGGCACATGTAAAAAATTAAAAACAACCAGCCAAAAACTTTCAGAGATTTTTAGTTAACTTTATACTTTGTTAATATATTTTTGAGTGTTTACATTATATATTATATTATGAACTTATACTCTTTTATACTATTTACTCATATACATCTTATGTACTAATTACTTATACCAGTATTTACTAACTTCCAAAAAAGAGAAGTTTCTGTGATTATTTACTTTGGTCATAATAAGTAGGTATTATTTTTATTTAAAAACGAAGTGTTAGATTTTTACATTATACGTAAGTTAAAGAACTCTTTAGGATATATATGTATTCATATTTCCAAAAGAGAATTATATATCTACATATACAATTTGATACATCCATATATAAATAGATTACTTGTAGTGGGCAGCGTTCTATCCACCGAAGCAATATTAATTGTTCCCACTAACACACCGTATTTAGGTCACCCATAAACCACTGCAGACGGTATTTTCATAATAAATAATTCTGAAGAGCAAAGCCTCAGTATTTCATGATTAGCCAATGAAAAAGTAAATAATGGAAGTGATTAATCAATAAATATAAATAAAATTGAAGTGTCCGTTTTTATATTTTAAATTAGCAGCCTTACACTAAATACATATGAAAGA
Source organism: Boloria selene (assembly GCA_905231865.2). Classification (NCBI taxonomy): domain Eukaryota; kingdom Metazoa; phylum Arthropoda; class Insecta; order Lepidoptera; family Nymphalidae; genus Boloria; species Boloria selene. The sequence goes on from HG993156.1 coordinate 6,854,946, forward strand.
ATATATACGGTACTTACATCAAAAGATAAATTTTTAAAATTTTTGATTAGACTGACTGTCTGTTTGTTCTGGATAATTTCTGAAACGGCTGGACTGATTTTAATAGGATTCTCACTCGCACATAGCTAATGTTATAAGGAATAACTTAGACTACTTTTATTTTATTACAAAATTATGAAAACTGTTTAATTTATTTTAACTTACGCCGGGCCGGGTTTGCTAGTCAAGTATAAATTATTCAATTAATATTATTTAAACGATTAGTGCTACTGTAAGCTGCATTTATTAAAAGTCTAGGTTTTAAATATCTCGCTTTAAATATTAAAAAGGTTAATAAATTTATTCGTGAAAGAAAAAAGCAAAAGAAAATTTCACACTCAAAATTATTCTCTTGCAGTTGCATTAAATGAAATATGGCGAGATACGAAATTACGGTGAGTTTTCCTACGGTAAATCTTTAAACGTGTTTATAAAGTTTATACTAACTTTTGCCTGCGGTTTTACGTTTGGAGACGAAGAAAACAACTTAACAAAATATTATATAGGTTTCTAAGTTTAATACTACAATTTTCTCTCCGCTTTGCCCACGTTTTTTGTAGAAACGTCTCGAAAGTATTAGTGGGATGTAAAGTACTCAATAAAGGTAATCTAAAAATGAAAAAAATTAAAAATGGGACAAAATATTAAATCAGTATATAAGTAAAGATTAAATAAATATGTTGGGACATTATAACACACAGCGCCATCTAGTTCCGTGGTCAAATACAGGCTTGTGTTACGGAGACCAGATAATTTATTTATTTATTTATTTATTCCATAGGTTGCTAACAGAGCATACATCCATACAAAAGTAGATCACATACAATAAAAAAGACAAATACTAGACTAAATGATGCCCTAATTAAAAGCAACACTGCATTCCTATGACATGACAACATAAAAAAAACTTATAGAATAAAAGAACAGACTGAAATTAGAAGGTACCTAAGTAAAAGTTCTTAAAAAGTTAATAAAGTAGGTACCTTCCTGTAAACAAAAACAAAAACTTAAAAATAAAAGTTTACTTCTATATAAAATTTTAATTAATAACTAATTAACTAATTAATTGATATACTACACATAGCTTTAAATAAATACATATTATAAATATAAACAGTGTTCAACAAATGAATACCCGCAGCGGGACGTGTTCAGTCTTATTAACAACAATAATAGTAATGTACGAAAACACAAAAAAAATCAAGATGGCATATTTTAGAATGGTTCTCATACCAATAAGAAAAATCGCGATGGTTCGGAACCCTTCGTGTGCTAGTCCGACTCGCATTTGACCATTTTTAAAGATATCAGTAAAGTATGGAAAATATAAAATTACTATTGCTGTATCACAACTACTGCGCTACAATATTAATTGAACTAACTCGGCTCGCTTGCTTTATTTATATAATTTGTGTAGCTTCCACTCTTAAGAAAACTTCAAGGCTAAAAGTACATTAATTAATTCGCATAATCCATATAACTTAAAAGCCAAAACTCCGCATCACTATAAATAAAATAAACACTTTATTCTACGAAAGATATTACTTCAACACAAAATACAACAAGGTACTTTTACATGAAGTAGAAACGTTCGCAACTCTAGAAACACTACATGTAATCTCATCAACTATTACACGGTATGAATACATGAATAGTACATCCCTTCTCGCAACATGAAAAACAGATCTCGTAATCCTGTTTCAGGTTTTGGCATGACATACGTCCTACTCGTGGTGTAAATTTGAAAAGAGTATTTTCCAGATTTTATAGATAACTAGCACTTGTTATGGACTTAACATATCTTTTTGTGTATATTGCATAATTATTAGACTTAGCGCGAGCGAATCCGCGGATTTCGCTAGTAAATGTATATAAAAACTTGACAAATTATATACTAAAATCTTCCTTGAGAACCATTCTATCCGTTGGTGAAAATAGCATGAAAATCGGTGCAGTAGTTTTGAGTTTATCGCGAATAGACAGACAGACGCTTTGGAGGACTTTGTTTTATAATATGTAGAGATTAATAAATATAAGAAGGGTATAGAAATAATGTATCACGTCGAATATACCTATAGTAGTGACACCTTGCTCTCCTCGGTTTCTTCTGTAGGTACGTTTTAGTGATTAAAGCAAGGAAAAACTTCTAAAAACGATAGATTCGTTCTCCTTATCGATAATACTGAATATTCCAATAAGATTTTTCAAAATATTATAATATATTGAATTTACAGATTCAATTGCTTTTGCTTTATATACTTATTTAATATATTGTATTGATTAATCAATATGACATCGTTTTAATCACTACATAGTATAAAACAAAGTCGCTTCCTGCTGTCTGTCTGTCCCTATGTATGCTCAGATCTTTAAAACTACGCAACTGATTTTGATGTGGTTTTTTTAATAGATAGAGTGATTCAAGAGGAAGGTTTATATGCATAACAAGCGGACCCGCGGCTTCGTTCGATGCTAGATCTAGGGATGAACCCGAGCGAAGCGAGGGTGAGTCGGTAGTCTAAACATATAATAAAATAGAGTAATAAATGTAATAGTAAATTAGATTACTACTGCTGTTTGTATAAAACACAAGTTAATATTAAATAATAAGGCTGTCATTTTTGAAGTGAAACTTCTTTAGAATCGATGTGATTTCAAACTCGATGAAACGAAAAAATAAGAGACGGGGAAGAGTTAGCCTTAATTTAAATTCAAGTTTTACTTCTGACATGTGTACTTTGTACACACGCACTTTTTTTAATTATAAAACCTATACGTATATAATAATATTTATAATAACTAAGCCACGTAATTTAATTTCGTTCTCCATCGTCCAAACTCAGGTAGAGATCTAGTGTTGTTAGTCATTTGCCTTAAAAGCTTATCCCGGTCTGCGCCCAGGGGACTGTTCACGCGGATCCTTTATTAAACCTCTTATTGTGTGTGGCTTTGCCCTTAACAACCGAATGAGTACAGGATTCATTTTGTTATTACTGACCAGAAAATGAAAGTATTTCGTGTTATTTTCTAGGTACATTGATATAAATAAAAAAATTGAAAAAAATCAGGTAATAATAAGCTCGAATGTTTGTACTCCAGTAATGGTTGGTTATATTATTAATAGCTATAGAAAGTTATATTATGTGTAGTATCAACTAACTGGTATCCGTAACACAAGCCTCGTAGCTAACCTTAAAACAAATGGTGCTGTGTGTTAATGTACCAACATTTGATATTAGTTATTCTATGCATTTCTAAATGATTAGTCAGTTTAGGATGATAATTTGAAAAATAGTTCTGGGCATACGCCCAAGAAGTTTTTATACCAAAAAAAATTATTAATTAATATTAAAAAAAAATTATTAATAATATAATATGTGGTCATTACAAAGATTTTAAAAACCGTTTTCTATATACACACTATAAAACAAAGTATTAAGTGTTTGTCACATCCCTACATATTATAAAACAAAAGCCTCCGCCGCGTATGTCTGTTTGTTCGCGATAAACTCAAAAACTACTGCACCGATTTTGATGTTGTTTTCACCAATAGATAGAGTCGTTCTCGAGGAAGGTTTCAGTATATAATTTGTGAAGGAACTCTCGCTCGCGCTAAATCTAGGGATGAACCCTAGCGAAGCGAGAGTGAGTCGCTAGTATGTTATATAATATAGTATAGATTAAGTCATTCATCTCATATTTTGATAGGTACTTAATCAATGAAATCCTGTAACCGGCATATTAATTGTCGATAAGATTAATAACATAGCTACTATATTACTTAGGTCCTTCACTGGCTTAATGCTAACATTAATAGTAATTCAAACATATTTGAATTATTAGTAAAATCCCACAAATCTATATTATGACAATGATTAATTTATATGGTACTAGCAACCCGCCCGGCCCTCGCTTCGTTTGGGCTCTTCCCTACATTTAGCACAGGCAAAGCCGCGGGATCCGCTGGTTATACATATAAACCTTCCTCTTGAATCACTCTATCTATTAAAAAAAACCGCATCAAAATCCGTTGCGTGGTTTTAAAGATTTAAGCATACATAGGGATATAGGGACAGAGAAAGCGACTTTGTTTTATACTACGAGTATTTGTATGCTATAAGTATTGTACTAGTGAGTCACCCTTACTCTGCTCGAGTTTGTTCTCTTCCTACGTTTTAACAGTTAGTATAAATTACTCAGCGATCAGATATTTTCTTTGCAGTTAAAAGTAACTTAAATATTGACTTGGATAACCAGCTATCATATAAAATTTCGTCATATGCATTAGGTTTATCTCGGAATAGCCAGACAAGTAAAATTTCTAAACACTATGGATTTAGCATATTAATAACAAATACCTATTTCAATAGGTTTTTTTAATATTTAATTAACAGAATTAACAAAGAAACGATAAAATTCAAGTGAAAATTAACTGAAATTTGCCAAGATTTGGCAAATTGTCCAAACTTATTACTCCAAAAAATCTCCATACTTTATCTATGCACTAAATTTAATCCAAAGTTCAGAAGTACTAACAAACATAAACATATACAGACTTTGACGAATGAATTGAACAACGACTTCAAAATCACTAAAATAATTCTACAACCTCAGAGTGGAATTATTCAGTCAAAACTAACTTCTTTATATGAAGCCACCCTTGAGATAGCAATTATTCATAAAAAAAAATTGAAATTGAAAAATTGATCGTCCTTATTTTCTGAAGATATCACGTAACATAAATATACAAAAACATTCATATTTTTAAGGCTCGAAACAATATTTAGTATACGAAAAAATAGGTTAGACCCGATGCTATAAGATTTACTGTCTATTTAATTAACTACGGTAGCTTTAAAGAATGCTGTACAAAAACGTACGTGGAAAGGAACTTTATTATTACAATCGCATTGCGGTTTAGGCTGTGGAATTTCTAATAACTGATGCTATATCCAAATCTCTCACATATCAGTTTTATAAACTAAACTACTCTGTGATGTTTTCTTTATTTTCTTAAGAAACAGATCTTGTTTCGAAAATAACTATATTATTTTCCTGGAATTTTGTAAGGGGTGGAATGTTTTTATTTCATCGTTAGGGGTATGTTTTAGTTTATGTATGTATATTATATATACTCAGCCCGGCTTCACCCGGGTTCGTCACCAAATATGCAATAACAATTAGTACAGTTTCTTCAGAAAGTAGATATTTTAATAGATTTAATAGAAAATAGATATTTTCCCGCCGTAAAAAGTATGCTAACATTGATCCAAATAACCACCTATCATCATAGGTACTAAATTTCATCGAAGTCAGTCCGGTAGTTTTTCAGGAGAAAAATTTAAAACACTATAGAGATATCTTTAATAAAAGCTATTTCGTGTTTAATGTACGATTCGATTCATTCAAATTTTATTATGTGTGTCAAGAGATTTTGCAAATTTTTATTATAAAATAATTACACAAATAATTCATATTGAATTGAATAGCTTAATACCTTTTTTAGGTAAGCCGAAGAAACATAATTAATCATACATGAAAAAATATCTATCCCATCTATTTACAACTTGTCCTACTTTTAATAAAGAGCTTTCATTTTGATACATGCTTAAGTTCACCAATTATTGATATTCCACCATATAAAATATTAACAAATGAATGTCCCCAGCGGGAATCGAACCGACAACCGTTGGCAGTAGAAAATCACTACAAACGGAGTCAAATATCGTCCAATATTTTAATATTACGCCATAATACGTACAAACACAGTGCATGCATTCCGAAATGCGTAATGAATTAATTTGCGTCTGAACTTGACACTTCTATGATATTAACCGAGCTAATTGCTTATACATTCACTTGTAGTTTAGATATACATAATTTAAATACTAGTTATGTGTCAGAGTTATACATAATAATTTATGTTATTAATATTAAACAGCTACCACTAGCCCTCACTTCGTTCATGTACCACCCTATGTATCTCTATATACTACTCCATAAATTAATAAGTAAATAATATAACGTATTGCACATATAAATTTATTCACGAATCATATCTTTTAACGTGAAAGATTTCTCAGAGATGAGATAAATATGTTGGGACATTTACACACAGCACTATCTAGTTCCACGGTAAGGTACGAGCCTTGTGTTATGGATACTAGATTGTTGATATACTACACATATATAAGTTTAAATACATACATATTGTAAATATTAACACCCATGACTGGAGTACAAACATTCGTGCTCAACAAATGTATGCCCCCAGCGGGACTCGAACCCGCGACCGCTGGCGCAGCAAGTAGGATCACTACAAACTGCGCCACGCGTGTCGTCGAAATATTTTCCGAGTTGATACCAGCTATTATTACACCAAATCTTATCAATTCCAGTAGTTTTCTAATAGTGTGTTTCTAGACAGCTAGACAAAAGTTCTAAAAGATCTTTAGAATTAGAAATGAAAAAATTATAAATATTTTTTAAACAATGTTTAATTTACGTACAGATTCCACTAGGAATTTTAGTATATATATATATATATATATATATATATATATAAATATATATATATATATATATATATATATATATATATATATATATATATATATATATATATATATATATATATATATATATATATATATATATATATATATATATATATATATATATATATATATATATAGACAATAATAGTATGACTTAAAGATTTTTGTCATTTCAAAGGATTTTTTTAAATTATAATTATTCAACGTTCTTGTGTACAACGGGTCGGGTTAGATAACTTATAAACTTCCTTAAAAGGCTTTTTTTTAATTCGTTATTATTCAAATATATTTAAATAAGCAAAAAAATTGACATTCGGAGTCCATATAAGTACACAGTATTAAACTTTAACAAATCTTTCGTTCAAATTACAAGTTTTAATAAATAAGTCTCTTAATCATCACACAACAAATCAAGTTTTAATAAGTAAGCCTTTACATATACCTTTTATTTAACGTTTAATTCACGTCAACATATCCCATATACATCGAGATCGTATTTTGTTAAGTCGAGAATCGAACCCGCATTAATCCAATCGGCCTTTTGTTTTGTCTCAGCCTTGTTTATGTCGGAGTTACATTCGATTGCGATACTCCGAATACAGGGATGTATTGAAATATTTACAAGTATTTAATTTTGTTTTATAGCGCTTATTAAATATTTGAGAGATATATTTCGTGAAAAATATTCGATAGGCAGTAATTAAAATGAAAATTAATTAAAGAAACAAAGAACTATTTATATGAGTTCTTAATAATGGATGTTTTATTTAATACTAGTAACTCAACCTCGATTCATTCGGATTCGTTCCGTTGTAATGACTTTTGCATTTCAAAAAAAAAGTTATTATAATTATTAGCTATCTGTTAGTGATAGTCACATCAAAATTGGTTAAGCAGTTTCGGATTAGAACAAACAGACAGGCAGACAAAAATTTTAAAACTCTTGTTTTTTTATAAATGCCGTATATTGTCATAGTTTATTCAGATTAGTCAAAGACAGGAACCGAACCACCACCGTAGTATGAATAAACACATTTCAACCACTGCGCTACTTAGTTGTTAATTTGTATACAGGTAAAGCTAGCTAATCTTATTTTGATCTCACAAAGAGGATTGGTGTTTGGTTTAAGGAACATATCCTAAGTGCAAGCATCCCATTAAGCTAACCAATACTCGACTCGATAAGCCACAAATCCTTACTAGGTATAGACGAAATACGTGTAACCCATTAACATCTATATCTATACAAATATTATATTATATTATGTATAATAAGTGGTACCGTAACCTTCGGGTAGCAACCGAATGGGCCGGCACGCCCCGTACAGTTCATTAGTACCACTCTCTCACAGAAGACCGGCGTGAAGTGGCAGCTATGCTGTCGCGTTTCGTCCGGTGAGTGAGAGTCCGGGAGGCCCACTCTCCTTCCCCCCTCCATCTACCCTTCATCCTCCGCCTTCGTTCCCCCCTCCCTCCCACTTCCCTCCCTCCTCCATCCCTCCCTTTCCTGAAAGGCCGGCAACGCATCTGCAAGCCTGGCTTGCAGATGTCCATGGGCGGAGGTGATCACTTTCCATCAGGTGAGCCTCCTGCCCGTTTGCCCCCTTTTTACCATAAAATAAAAATGTATTTAAACATTTATATGTGTACATCTACTATATGGTATCCGTAACACAAGCCTCGTAACTTACCACGGAACTAGATGGCGCTGTGTGTAACAATGTCCCAACATATTATTATTATTCCTATTATTATTATAAACGCGAAAGTTTATAAGTATGGATGGATGGATGTTTGTTACTCTTTCACGTAAAAACTACTGAATGGATTTAAATGACACTACAATAATACCTTACACATCAGAACATCACATAGGATATAGTTTATCAAGATATACTAGCGGAACCCGCGGCTTCGCTCGAGCTAAAGCTTGTGTATTACAATTGAAGCATATAATGGCATATCTCGTAAATCATTATTTTCAACTTAAAGAGTGTTTTTTGTTTCAGTACTAAACTGCTATGTGATTTTAATTTAAGAATATTATTTTAATAAACTATATTTTCGGATTTTTTTGCGGATTTATTTTAATTTTTGGTTCCTGGCGTTCAAATGCTTTACATGATTGCTGTATTTTTTTCACTGTTGGATCTAGCTGAGTGAATGGCCAAAGAATTACGTACCTACTTACCAAACGGCAAACTCTTAAAGAGCATACGATCGATTAAGAAGTTCCTCCTTTGTGCAAGAGCTTGAAATATTACACACACTAAAGAGTAATAAAGTAACATTTACCTATGTTCATTATGTATATCTGTATATAGGTAATATGTTTTTAGATTATGAATAATATTTTTTATTTCGTAAGCCAAGTGATAGTGAAAATAAATGAGAGAAGGAAAATCTGTTTGTTTGTTGGTCACTTTTCTTAATTAGTACTATATCTCCAGAAATTTATAGAAGATCTTTAATAAATAACTAGCCTTTTCCGCGGCTCCGCTCACTTTCTGAAGGCTGAAAATCAAAAGAAATATTTTTCTCCCGTTTATGCCACATTTTTCATTGATGCTCCGCTCCTATTGGTCGTAGCTTGATGTAATATAGCCTTATAGCTTTCCTCGATAAACGGACTATCCAACAAAAAAAGATTTTTTCAATTCGGACCTGAGATTAGCGCGTTTAACCAAACAAATAAACTCTTCAGCTTTATAATATTAGTATAGATTAGTACTAATCCGTCAATTTTATAAACGTAATTATAAAAACTAACCAAAAATAATAATTTTGTTACATCAGGTTAATTTACATATATAATGAATTCTCATACCTCAGTCCGTCGTTAATTTAAGGATACCATATACTTATTGTCCAAAGAATGAAGAAATAAATCCAAGCCAATTTATATAGTATTTTTCGTTACCGAACAAAAATGTAAGGCTTTATTTTCGTCTCGCCAAAAAAGGAAAGCTCTGGAATTTGTGGATGTAATGCTATTCCCAAATACGGTCCTGTGTATATTCAATTTATAAATTGTCATTCTAAGTTATTTATGCCTTATTTGTGAGAAGATTTTATTTGAAATTTATTTTGACTAGCGACACACCCTCGATTCGCTCGAGATCGTATAGTACATATACTTTAACGGTTTTTATCAAGCATTATACGCAATTTCATCAAAAAATGATCAGGGCTTTATCTCGAAAATATCTAATTTCTGACAAATCTAGACTAAATCTAGAATGAACCCAAGCGCAGCAATGGTGAGTCGCTAGTATAATGTCATAAATGTATACTGAATTATGAATTATGGTACAAGAGCAAGATTTTTTTCATTTGTTGCCTCTTAATGTAAACATTAGAAATGATATTCTAAGTAATAACCAAACAAACTATAACAGATAAGTTACCAGTTCGAGAAGGATGAGATCAATCAATTAATTACAATGTTCATATTAGTTTGACGAGATTTGCTCATCAGAGAGTTCCAAGTTCCGCACAGTAACTAAAGTTTAATTGTTAGTTAGATCTATAACTTAAAGATAATAATTGATATGGTGTATGTGCATAGAGCATTTGCAAATATATATTAGTTTAGGTCGTGTATGACAGAGGTTCTGGGTTCGATTACAAACTATGATATGCTATTCTGTAAAAGACAGCTAAATCCGAGATGGTACTACTAGTCCGGTCAATCTAGACATGTATTAATAAAAATACTACATAAATATGAAATTGATTTAAATTGTTCAAAATATTATTCTAAATACCATCCCAAAACTCCTGGTCGTTCCGATACCTTGAAAAAAGTTACTTGTGGTCAAAGGTCATAAGAACGACAAAAATTTTCAGCAATAAATAAATCCGCGAAAAAATCTAAAATGAAAGTTTTATTTAAAAAAATATCAAATATTAACATAAATCTAAAAAACTATGATTTAATATCTTATTTATTTTAATAAACGTCCTTAAAATTCATCATCATTTATAAACCATTACAACGTAAATAACGTTTGACAAAACCAGGCCTTCAATCCCTTTCATTTGATTTTCAATTTCCTGTAATGTTTTATCGATGATTTTATTCAGGAACGAAATTTAAAATAAGTTTGCCAATGATCCACAAATTGAATATAGCAAGAAATTGATTCACGTTGCCATTTTATTTGTTATTATGTACTAAATATCCAAATCCGTCCAGTCATTTTAGAAACAGATTAAGACAGCAGAAACAAGTATTACGACTATGACGTGTTAGGTTCAGTTTTTTGCAACAGCGGTCGCGGGTTCGAGTCCCGCTGGCTGGCATTCATTTGTTGAGAACAGATGTTGGTATTCCAGTCATGGGTCACAGTCATGTATTAGTAATAGCTATGTATTTAAAGTTGTATATGTGTAGTGTATCAACTATCTGGTAACATATTAGTACAGATATTAGAAAACATGTAAGCACAATGTATAAAACGTACACCAAGTTTATTGAAACCAGCAATTTTTTCCTTCGTAATAACAAGTTTTAGTACAAAAGAAAATACTTTAGTTCCTTTAGTATATAAAATAACGTATATTTTCAGCGGCATACTATGCGAGAAATCGTTAGAAAATTAATAACTAAAATGAAAAAAAAAAATCTCATTGAGACTAGCTATCTGCGCAGTAGATATTAAAGTGCACGAGTGTACGCGCAGACACAAGTGCACTCTCTTTTCCTGTCACTCTCATACTCTGGTGATACGACTACTCGACACGACCAGTAAGAGCTAAGGCGCAGGACAGACGGCTATACGTGCCCTCTGAAGCACGGGGGTGAAACACCGCCAACTTCCCAACTCCGGGCTTTTACTTAGGCTTACTCATCAGAAAGACTTAATAATAATTAAACTTGGTTCGATTTCCCGGGTCGGGCTGAATCTTTCTGAACTGTTCTTTCTGAAATCTGAACCTTTGGGCAGCTGTACATGCTAGCCACTACACCACCGAGGCATTTAACTAACTTCAAAGTAAAAAAAGCGATTGACAAGACTATAAAAAGATCTTTCGTTTGCCAAAATAGAACTTTTTCATAAAGTGAAAGTAATTTATGAATCTCACGAGTGATGATTCTACAAAATTCGTTCAATACAAAAAAATTATACCTATGAGAACCATATCATGAGTTTGTAATATATAGCGCTTCAGTACGTCATTTCACTTTTTTTATTTTATTAATTATTCACGACAGTTGCAGTTATAACGAATGCATGCATACCGTATGAATCATTGACTATTAAAAACGTGACAAGGAAATGTTTACATCAAGGAAAAAAGTAAAAGATTTTTAACTTTTTTGACGACACGTTTGGCTGAGTTTGTAGTGACCCTACTTGCTGTATCAGCGGTTGCAGGTTCGAGTCCTGGGACATGACATTCCCTTGTGTGATGAGTTCGAATGACTACAGTCATATTATCTATGAAGTCACGTCATTTCGTCTAAGGAATAGCCAGCACACACAATGCTTCGTATACTTTCGTTTTACCCACTGTATTCTATTATTTTCTTCTTTATATTATTTCAACGTATTTAAACTCGTAAAAAATATGTGCATTGAATTTTAATCAAGTAACCAACTTTAATTTACCAATTTTAATTAAACAATTTTAATTAAACAATTTTAATTTAACCTTTATATATAAGACTAGCATTTCCCGCGGCTTCGTACGCGTTCTAAAGACCGGAAACAAAATTATTTCTGAGTCGCGCGGTATGATACCTCGCAGAACTAACGCCCGCACTTCCCGTTTTTTGCAAAATTTTTCATTGATGCTTCGCTCGTATTAGTCATGGCGTGATATAATATAGCCCATAGCCTTCCTCGATAAACGGACTATCCAACACAAAAAGATTTTTTAAATCGAACCAGTAGTTCCTGAGATTAGCGCGTTCAACCAAACAGACAAACAAACTCTTCAGCTTTATAATATTAGTATAGATAGATTATTTCGCGAATTGAATATGTTGGGAAATTAATATGTTGGGACATTATTACACAGAGCGCTATCTAGTTCCGTGGTAACTAAGCTACAAAGAAGCTTGTGTTACGGATTCCAGATAGTTGATATACTACATATATAAGTTTAAATAAATAATATAAATATAAACACCCATGACTGGAGTACAAACATTCGTTCTCAACAAATGTATGCCCCCAGCGAGACTCGAGCCCGCGACCGCTGGCGCAACAAGTAGGGTCACTACAAACTGAGCCATCGTGTCGTCAAATTCCGAATTTGTCTTTCCGATTGCAATTTGCACGAACTATTCTGCATTTCTCGCCTATATTTTCTAGTGCTTTTTCTTATTATACACATATTTGCTTATATTTGTGTGTAAACGCAGTTTTCCAGTTTTAAGCATCCACGACGGATTGCACTTGTACGCCTGAAGTATCACCATAGTGTTCGCTACGCTTCGCTCCATACATTGCCTTTACACCCTTGTGCTGGCCAATAAGAGGCGTCGCATGTCGCGTCATGTCAATCCCAGCCAATCAGGAGCGTCACATATCGCGGCATGCCGGTTCCAGCCAATCATAATCGCCACCGGGCGATCACAAAAACACGGAGACGACCCATCATCCACGTCGATGTGCATATTCATTTTTCATTACGCAAAACTATAACACGTATAATGTACTTTTTAAGAAATTACATAAATTGAGAAAATATCATTTTTTATTATCTCCTTGCTCCTATACGGAACAAAGTGGCGACCGTGACAGGACCTGCAGCAACCTAATCGGATCAGAAGTCTGTATCCCGAACTATCATCGCTCTGAGAGACTAGAAGTGGACACGCCACGGATTTCCTGCGCAGCGCCTAGATTCCTGGGCGAACACCAAGGCAATCAGCTGCGCCTATGTGCCTACATCGTGTTCGTGCAGCCAGTCCATTACACTCCGGAGCAGCTCCAGGTTGCGCCAACTGGCGCCGGTTCAGCGACGCAGTCAACAGCACCCAAAGTGCCTAACCTACCAAGCTCAGCCTTCTTCAAGTGAGCCCGTTCCTATCTATTTCCTAGTTAAAATCCTCTTTGATTTGTGTGGATGGTGATTTCAGTTCTCGAATGTGATAGTCTGTTCTTGATCTTTCTTTCTGTTTCTTGTCAATTTCATTGAGAGCTTTAATATATTATATGCAAATATTATGAAATTAAACATTCCATTAAGCAATTACATAAGAAATTAAACGTTCAAATAAGTTTTAAAGTACAATATCTAGCTTAATAAATATATTAATATATAGGGCACTATATCTATTCTTCTCACAGCTAATTATTCATAGTTACAAAATATAGAAATTTTGCCTAGTTCATGGTTATAGAACCATAATAATTAATAATAGTTAAAAGCTCATAAAAGAGCTTTAATTCACAAAAAAGTTTAAAAAATATAATCTACTTAGTAATATTATTCAATCAGATGATTTAGCGTATGCATTTGGTGCATTTACAGAAACTTGTACGCGGTGAATCTCGCTGCCCCGAGCAACTACCTATTGTCTGCGCTTGAGCCAGCTGATAAAGCGGAGTGCAGCGGCGTGCCAGTCAGCTGTTGAAGCGAGGAGCGTATCGTACCTTTTTATTTATTTTACTTGTTTGAATTATTTGTTGTTTGTTTCTTGGTGATTTTTCGATATGTCAGATGTTAAACAATCAAAAGCTAAGCGTAGCACTATTGTTATGAAATAACAATTACCTTTATAATAGAATTTGGCTTTATTCTGCTAAAAACTTTACATAAATATGACAAATGTCGATATGTGACAACATGACAAAATATAACAAAGTTCTTCGTAAAACGGCCAGTAAGAATTAACCACATTCTCCCCCGCTCTAGTGAGACAAGTCGTAGTCTTCTAAATGAGCAGGTAGCCTTCGAGTCCGGCTGCTCTGTCGCGTAGGCGCGACGGCGGCGGGTGTGGAATCGCTAGGTTCATTATCTTCTCCAGAACCAGCACTTTCATAGTTTTCTTCAAGCTCAGGCTCAGATTCGTCATCTCTCCCTATCGGGGCTAAATGTCGGTTCGATACCGTCGTTTCTCGGCCATCGCTTAATCTGACGAACGAGTAATCAGGGTTAGACTCTATCAGCTCTGCTTCTTCCACCATAGGACAGTACTTGTTACTTCGGTTATGTTTCTTCAACAGAATAGGGCCCGGAGATAGGAGCCAGGTAGGTACAGAGTGGCCATTGTTAGATTTCCGGTTATGCATAAACATCCTCTCATGAGGCGTTTGGTTTGTCGAAGTACACAGCAATGATCTTATGGAGTGTAGAGCCTGGTTGAGCACCTTTTCCCAATCCTTAATGTCTAATCCATGAGATTTGAGAGCTAACTGAACAGTTTTCCAAATGGTTCCATTCGCACGCTCTATTTGGCCATTTCCTTGTGGGTTATAAGGCGTAGTTCGACTTGTGGCTATGCCTCTGCTATGCAAGTATGTCTTAACTTCTTGTGACATAAAAGCTGAGCCACGATCAGAATGAATATACGCCGGCATCCCGAAAGTACTGAAAAGTGTGGATAAGTGTTTGATTACAGTCGCAGCAGAGATATCTTGACATGGAAATGCAAATGGAAATCGTGAATATTCGTCGATAACAGTCAAGATGTATCTATTGGATGTTGAAGTCGGTACTGGACCTTTGAAGTCTACGTTCAGCCTTTCAAATGGTGACGTTGCCTTAATGAGAACGCTGTTATTTCTGAAGAATCTTGGTTTTACAAACGCACAGACGGAGCAATCATTCGTGATTTTCTTTACATCATCCATCGAATATGGTAGGTTTTTACTTCGAACCCAGTGAAACATACGTGTTGTGCCTGGATGACATAAATCGTTATGTATTTCTTTAAGTTTTGATTCTGTGTGAATACTGGCACATACGCGTGATAGTGTATCAGCTGCATTATTCTCTTTGCCGGGTCGATAGATGATTTCATATCTGAAACAAGACAGCTCTAAGCACCATCTCTCAATCTTTTCGTTTTTAATCTTACTCGTATGCGTCCGATCAAACATGAAAGATACTGATCTCTGGTCAGTAATAAGCCGAAAATGCCTTCCGATTAAGTAATGGCGCCACTTTCGAAGAGCTTCGACTATAGCATAGGCTTCTTTTTCAATAGATGGATGTCGTCTCTCTATCACGGATAGAGTTCGTGAAAAGAAAGCCACAGGACGTCCCTCTTGTGACAGTGTAGCAGCTATGGCGTTATCAGATGCGTCAGTCTCTACCGTAAAGATCTTGTTCTCGTCTATTGCAAAGATTGTAGATTTTGCTATACAGTTCTTTATGTCTTCAAAATCTGATTTTGCTTCCACGCATAAAGGAAAACTTGTATTCACAAGACGATGAATTTTCTCCGAAAATCTTGGTATCCATTGCGAATAGTGAGAAAACATTCCAAGAGCTCTTTTCAATGAAGAATTGTCAGTGGGCATGGGCAAATTGATCAGAGGTTGAAGTCGATCAGGATCTGGCGTGATAGACTTCTTTGAAATTCTATATCCGAGAATGTTAATAGTGTCTATGGAAAACTGTGATTTATCTTTATTAACAGTCAGCTTATATGTATCAACAGCATCCATGAATTTCTTCAGATTACGGTCATGCTCCTCCTTGTCTTTCCCGCAGATTGTGACGTCATCGAGATATGCATAGGTATCCTTCAGTTTCTCTTTAGTTATTAGCCAGTCCATTACTCTTTGAAAGCAACTTACTCCATTAGTCACTCCGAATGGAATTCTGGTAAATTGGTATAACTTACCACAAGCTTCAAATGCTGTATATAGTTTTTCAGTTTCTAAAATTGGTACTTGATGGTAAGCACTTTTTAAATCGATTTTTGAAAATATTTCATACTTAGAGATGTCATTTACCATCTTTTCCATACTAGGCAGTGGGTAAGCATCCAAATCCGTATACTTGTTGATAGTTTGAGAGTAATCTATAACCAATCTCTTTCGGTGATTTTCATTTTTTGTAATTAGAACTTGAGCGCGCCATGGAGATCTACTCTCTTCGATAACACCATCAGCCAAGAGTTGGTCTATTTCGTCTTGTATAAATTTCACGTCATCATTCGAATACTTGCGTGATTTTATAGCGATGGGCTTGCAGTTAGCAGATAGGTTAGAAAATAGTGGTACTGGAGGGATATCAGCTGCGAGAACGCTACAGATTTGTAATGTCTTTCTAGGTCCTCCGAAAAATATTTCTAATTTCGAGTGTTCTCTCAGTATGTCATGTCCAATGATGACGTCAGCGCAAAGATATTTTACTATGAGAAGCGGGGCTCGATCGTAAATATTGTCGTCTAGTGTAATCCTTGCTCGGAACAGGCCTTCACAATCAATGGTACGTGTTGTTTGTGCCATAGTTATAGACTCTCTAGTATTTTCTCTGGTGAACGAGTATTTTGTGAAGAAGTCGTGATTGATAAAACTTTTTGAGCTTCCAGAGTCAATTAGGGCTTTAGCATTTCTACCATTTACCTTAATGATGACTACAGACTTCTTGAGACTAGCAGGAGCTGCAGCAGTGATGATAAGACTGTTTAAGTTATTCTCAGGAGTTTCAGCAGGTTCATTAGTAGCGGCGGCATTGACATTGGGCTTCTTGCTCCTGCAAACATTTGCGAAATGGCCTTTTTTATGACAAATCTGGCAGTTGGCATTCAGTGCTGTGCAATTTTGCCGTTTATGAACTTTCTCTCCACAAAAGAAACATTTCCTCATGTCTGTATTAGTTTTGTTCGATTTTGGTAGTGCTACCGCAAAAGAAGAGGATTGTTCAGCATCATAGGTCGACTTATAAGAGTGAGCGTTCTTTTCTGCTGTCTCCATAGTCTGTGCTAGATTAAAGGCTTCATCTAAATCTAATTTTGAGCATTCTAGCAACCTTTGTCGGATCTTATTAGAAGTGATACCCGATATGAACGCATCTCTGACATATTCATTTTTATTACTCTCTGCGTCGACCTTTTTAAATTGACAGTCCTTACTTAACAGGTGTAGTTGTTGTAGATACTGATTTACACATTCGTTGCTTTGTTGCTTCCTAGTGGCGAGCACGTGTCGAGCATAGATCTCATTTTTTGGTTTAACGAAAATGTTAGTGAGCGTTTCTATAGCAGTTTCATTACTTTGACTGTCGCTGATGTATTGGAAAACCTTCGGTGATACATGGTTAATAAGCAGTTGCGTCTGTAACTTATCTGAAATGTCCTTGTCTCCATCTTTGTTGGCTGCTAGGAAGTTCTTGAATGTATAAAGCCAGTGATTCCATTCTTGAGCAGCAGTTGGTGACGTCGGGTCGAGGTCTAACACGACTGGTCGGAGATATTTGTTCATAATCGTAATTAGGGTATCACTTGCACAACGTTATAGTTTGAGATACCTACATTTATTTTAGCAGAATAAATTGTTATGAAATAACAATTACCTTTATAATAGAATTTGGCTTTATTCTGCTAAAAACTTTACATAAATATGACAAATGTCGATATGTGACAACATGACAAAATATAACAAAGTTCTTCGTAAAACGGCCAGTAAGAATTCACCACAACTATCAAAGGTCGCTTAACCAAGTTTAAAACTTATCTGGATGATTTTTCCGAATTAAAAAATGTTACGGCTTTGGATATAAATAGGTTATCGTTAAAATTATCAAGAATACAAGCGTTGTTGAATGAGTTCGATGCGGTGCAGGGTCAATTGGAAATTTGTGAAGGATGTAATCAAACTGAGGAATTAGATATTCGCGATTCCTTTGAACAGGAATTTGATAGTTATATTTCGGTAGCTCAAAACTTCTTAGATTCTAATTCGGCCGCTAAAGAAACGTACTCATCGTGTAAAGCTAATACGAACAGTCCGCAATGTAATCAGGACAATAATAACATGCTAGGTTTTAAATTGCCAGTTATAAAAATACCTACCTTTGATGGCACATATTTTAAATGGCTCGAATTTAAGGAAACCTTTATCTCCTTAGTTCATGAAAATTATAGTGTCAAAAATATTCATAAGTACCATTATCTTCTCTCTTATTTGGAAGGGGAAGCTGCGCGCGTTCTTTGCAATTTAGAAGTAACTGACGCAAACTACTCCGAGGCTTGGCAACTCCTTTGTAAGCGCTATGACAACAAAAGGCAATTAATTAATAATCACCTAAAGGCGTTGTTTAGCATCGAGACCGTGCGCGAGAGACCGACAAGTCACTTCGTTTTATTGTTGATCATGTCAATAAAAACTTGCGGGCTCTCCGCACCTTGGGACTGCCTGTCGAGCAATGGGACGTACTTGTTATATATATGGTGACAGCAAAATTGGACAGTACTACTTATTATAAATGGGAGGAAACTAGAACCACGTTGCCAGAAATTCCTACCTTAGATCATTTTTTTGAATTTTTGAAGAACGACAAGATAAACCTAAAATATCGCCCCCACCTACTCAGCCTAGGTCTCAGACTAAATCCTTCGCTCTGACTACTAAGCATGCTGCAACGTCGGCCTCTAGGCCTGCTATTGAATGTTTGTTATGCAAGGGTGCCCATCGTCTTTATGAATGCACCTTGTTTCGGAATAAAACTACCGAGGAGAGGGGCACCATAGTATCTAAATTAAATTTGTGTGAAAACTGCCTTAGGTCTGGTCATAAAGTACAGAGGTGCAGGCTGCCGGGTTCTTGTCGTTCCTGTAAACAAAAGCACAACACATTATTGCACACCGTGGACCCGACCGATGTTCCCAGTACTGGCCCTACCCAATCCTTAGCAGCTATCACCAATACTAATGGTAATAACTCTGAGGTTCTATTATGCACTGCGCAGGTGCAGTTAATGAACCCCGCTACTAACCAAGTTCTAACAGTGAGAGCTCTTCTTGACAGCGGAAGTCAGTCTACGTTTATTACTGAAAGAGTACAAAGTGAATTAAATTTGGCATAAAGAGAAGAAAGTAGGGCAACTTCGGCCCAATCCGCGATATAATTACTTGTCATAGTTACCATAGTTGCCTGTCACAGGGTTGTCACTGTAGCTAAATTTTAATTCAGTGCTCAGAAATTGGCATTGGGCCGGGAAGTGTGTTATTATTAAAAAATATTTATTATTTATATTATACATTTAAGAATGTAAAACATTTTGTTTCTACATGATTATGACTATTTTTATTAGGCCTGATATATCAGAAGAAAATAGTATTAAAAATGTTTGTTTGTTAGATTTATCTCGAAATGTATTTGTGTAAGTTAGCTTTAGTTAGTTAAGCGTTTGTATGAAGTTGCCCTACTTTGTCATTCTTTATACTATGGTATCACCGTATGTAGATATCGCTTGCTGATGATGAAATGCATGTGGCTTTCCAGTTGCACACCTGAACTTGAAGATTAGAACTGATAAGAAACCCGTTTAGGTACAGCTGACTACGTTCGTCGCCTCACCGTAATAGTGAGGCACGTGTTGTTTATTATTATCCATATAATTTACTCTCAGGTAGTACAAAATAAATATATTTAAAAGGCCGAAAATAAATATTATTAAACTAAATACATAGAAATAAATAAACATACTTAGACATTACATATTATTATTACTTTTATCATCTACAAATATTAATAAAATTGAAGTATCGATTTTTAATACCAAATTAACAGCTTTTCACAAAATACTACATAAGAAAGTATATACGGTACTAATATCAAAAAAATCAATTTTTAAAATTTTTGTCTCTCTGTCTGTTTGTTCCGGCTAATCTATGATACGGCTAGACCGATTTTGACGGGACTTTCACTCGCAGATAGCTAATGTTATAAATAGTAACTAAGTGTGCTTTAATTTTTATAAGGAAAATTATAGAAAAAACGTTTATTTTATTTTGACTTACGCCCAGCGAAGCGAGCCGGGTTTGCTAATATAAAATAAAATCAATTTCTTTTAGTTTTTATTACTATTTTGTTAAGTTTATGTCGAAACTTAAAGAATTACTTATCAAGCATAGTTTGATTAGGGGCCATAGGTAACATACCATCATAAGACATTCATTCTTTGAACTTACGAATGAAAAAAATCATTAAATTATTTTGTGAGTTATGCGATTTGCAAGTTTGTATTTCAAACTTTTTTCCAAATTAGGATCAGTCAAAATATTAAATTTAAAAATTTTCAACCTTCCTTTCTCCTAACGTAGCCAAACTATTGGCTTCAAAAAAATACAGACGAATTGAGAACCGAGAACTTTTGAAGTCGGTTGAAAATCAAGCAAATATCTTTCAATTATTATTATATAAATAGTAAAACATAAGATGTAAAGTAACTTGTTAGTAAATTATTTTTAATATATAAAAATTTCACATTAACAACTCTACTTTTATGTAGTCTTCGAAAAATCGTGACGATTTACGTAAAAAAAATTATCGCGCACTTCGTGACTGAACTTCATTTCTTAACATGAGTTGCACTACCGATGTATATTTTTTAAGACAGGTATGTATTATTTTTGGAGTTAAACTATATCTAAGTTTGTTTTATCTTGTTATATGAAAATAATGTTCGTATCAAATATCAAATTTATTTTACCAAATATTTACCAAATTTTGAATTCTTTTTCAAATTCCCAAATTTTTATTTAATATTTTATGTATTATTTATTTTATTTAAATATTTTGACAAAGTATACAATAATTATTCTATAAATGGACCCTAATTTTCTAATCTGAACGTTTTGACTACATGCTATATGTATATCTTTGGCTAATTAGACTAACTTGGGTCTGATAGCCAACCTCACTGGTATCAGCCATTTCATCATTAGCACAGGAGATAGAGTATAGTGATGTTCGTATATACATACATACATATGTGCAAAACAGAAGTGCTCTATTTCTTTCAATCTTAAAGACCAGTGAAGCGATAATTTGACTCAAAATTTGAGAGGTTAGGTGCTAGATCGACGACTTATGTAATCTCCGAAATACGAAAAATGAACATGTTACCATTTAAACTTCCCAACTCCAGACTCTCACTGGGAATTTCTTAACAAGAGTATCCTAGGAATCGAACCCAGTCCCCTGAATATCCAACCATATAGCAGCAATACATTTACTATATATCTGCCTCGGTGGTGTAGTGGCTAGCATGTACGGTTATACATCGAGAGGTCCTGGGTTCGAGTCCCGGGTCAAGTTTAATTATTGAGTCTTTCTGTTAAGTAAGCCTCAGTAAAAGCCCGGAGTTGAGAAGTTGGTGATATTATTATTATTACATTTTCAAAAAAAATATTTGTTTTAGATTGCAGTACTCCTTGCGCATTGTTTTCACTCCATTGGAGCTGGTATTATGTTAGCATTCCCTTCGGTGCTGAACCCAGCTATTATTTCTTCTAACAGTACGGATATAACAGTCACATCACATCAAGCGTCATGGATTGGTAAATAATTATTATTATATTGTACCTCTACTCCTCTGTAGTGTAATCAGATTGATATTTTTGATAATCACAATTCATACTAACTTACACAAAATTATAAACTTAGTTTTATAAATTAATTCATTAAAGGTCTTTTCATTTTTTTCAATCGGTTAACTCCTTCTCTATATTTTTTTCAAAGGCTAACAAAATTAAGAATTAATCTAAAATTTTTATGTTGTACGAATTTGTAATACTTATTATTGAAACAAAAGTGATTTTAGTGTCATCTTAAAAAGTTCATATTGACGTAGTTAGCCAATAAATAATAATTTTAAGGCCTTAAAGCTTATATTCAAAAATTATCATTACAAGCACATCATATAGTGTATTTTGTATTTTCAGCCGCTATACATGGGTTTTCGGGCTTCATCGGATTTCTTATAGTTCCACCACTAATGCAAATCTTAGGCCGACGAATAACGAAGATTTTCCTTAACATTATGGTTCTTTTAGGATTCTTAATCTTTAATTTAGCTGAAAGCGTGCTAGCGCTTTACATGGCAAGAACCATCCAAGGCATTTCAATTTGTGCCGTCTTTATTTCGCCAATAATAGTAGCAGAGTATATTCATCCAAAGAGAAGAGGATATTTTGTTACATTAATGAAAATATCAATAGTAGTTGGGTCCTTGCTTTGCCATGTTACATCCTTATGGTGGACCTGGAGGCAAATTGCGGCTTTTGGAATTGTCCCTTGCGCAATTTCTCTTATCTTGACATTCGTTTATCCTGAAAGTCCAGCTTTCTTGGCCATGTCAGGAAAATACGAAGAGTGCAACAAAGCTCATATATGGCTTCATGGAGAAAGTGTGAATAGTACAAGAGATATTGAAGAATTGATATCCAAACAAAAGGAAAGGCGAAATGCAAATAAAAATATTAAAACCAAACTAGAAATTATAAAAACGAAGTTTAAGAAAATGTTTAGGGGAGATTTTGTAAAACCGTTCATAATTGTTTCTTTACTAACAGTGATTGTTGATGCATCTGGAAGAGTTTACATGATGGCGTACATCGTACAAATTCTAAAAGAAATCACTGGGGACAAGCTAGTAGCATCATACTGCACTATTGGAGCCGATATGTTAGCATTGACTGCTCTATCCATATCATGTTTTACTATCAGACGTTTCAATCGACGAGCCATTTTATTTACAACAGGTATAATATCCATTTGTTTAATGTTTTTAATAAGTTTACTTACGTTTTTGAAGTCTAAAACCAACAATATTGGTATTATAAATTGGCTGTCTCCAGCAGTCATTTTGGTAAACATATTCCTTGTCAATATTGGAGTGATACCAACTAGTTTCGCGATTATTGGTGAAATATTTCCACTAGAACATAAAGGTCCTGGACTATGTGTATCTGGTGTAGTATTTACTGTTCTATATATACTAGTAATGAAATTTACTCCTGTGATGATAGAGGAAACAGGAGTTGAAGGTACCTTCGCAATATATGCATTGTATATAATTATTAGCCTGGTAATATTATATTTTATTCTAAATGAAACTAAAGATAAAACGTTACAGG
Source organism: Boloria selene (assembly GCA_905231865.2). NCBI lineage: Eukaryota > Metazoa > Arthropoda > Insecta > Lepidoptera > Nymphalidae > Boloria > Boloria selene. Next base: position 6,878,595 of record HG993156.1, read on the forward strand.
AAATCGAAAACCAAATAAGAGGTAGTGAAAAGCCGGGATTGGTTAAAACTTTAATGTCGGCGGAATAGTTATTAAACTATATATTTGTAACTGTTATTGTAATATTTATTTTAAATGTAATATATTGATGGTGTTTTGACGGTTACTGATCTATTTTATGATAAAACTATGGGGTGCTAAAATATGCTAAAATGACAATTTCTACTACGATATTTCTAATGTTAAATAGATGTATACAGTATTTAGGTCTATAATATATAGCATAGTTAATTTATATGCCAAAACGAAAGCAGGATTTCTGTAACCTTATACATAGTTAGATATCCTAAAAAAATTCTTAATGTAATACAAATTGTAAAATTAGATGTAACGAATATTAATGTGTAAAGTTTGAGACTAGAACTACGACTAAATATGCAACCATTTGATTAAATATTTATTAAGAAAACCAACTTGTTTGAGATTGTTCACTCCGTGGTCCTCAACGTGTTGAAGTTGTGTAAGCTTTTTAACTAGTATAGACTACAGGCCCGTGTTGAAAAAATTATGGGTCATTTGAACCACCAGGTGACCTATCTAGAACGATATAAGAGCATAAAATAATAAGATTCAGCACTATGCCGTCACTTGTAAGCTGTCCAACTGAGTGCAGGTGAGAATTCAAAAGTACAGGTAGAGTGAGTACATTTTGGTCATATATTTTTGTACGGCATTCTTACCATCGATAGATCCATGAAAAATAATAAGAAAACGCGTAGTGCCGTAAAAAAATGGTGCGCCACAAAGTCGGAATTCTTTTTTATTTTCCGACAATTTCCAGTGTAAATTTGGTCATTTGATTTTGTACGGCATCAGTTTCATACTATTTCAATACTGCTTCTAATCCATTGTTCCGTAACGCCGTACAAAAATCATGCGACAAGGGGAAAAAATCGAGGGCTGCAACCCCCTCTCTTTCCGTAGTCCAGGGGGTGATTTGACACAACATAAAATTAATTTATTTTGAAAGTATTTTATGCATAGATAATATTTTTTCATATACCGTACATTTTCGTTGGTCCAAAGGGGAAAAAACTGAAAAAGAAAAAATCAAAAAGAAAAAATCCATATAACGAAATGTAAGGTGAAATTCATCACGATATTTTTTATACGGCATTTAGGTAGTTTATTTGTACTAATTTTCATACTCTTTTCGTGATTCGTATGCGTTTTATACAACGTAAAAGCAAGAAAAACAGTCAACGAAGCAAGGTGTATCATATTCGAAAGGATTTATACGCAACGCAGGAAGCAACGTCGTTTCCCCCTTGTTTCCGGGAGTTAAAACAACATATGAAGAGAAGTACCTACATAGCACAGATTTGGTGTAATGCCTACAAACAAATACCGTCGACCTTGTTACCAATAAGCTATGGATGGATTCTCAATGACGGTCGGTACGATTTCGACTGGTTCCACGGCGAGGAATGCCCCCAAAAAGTCTGTGACATAACGGAACCGGATGAGGAATCAGGCGAAGAAGATGATGACGTCATAGGTAAATAAATAAATCTTTACATCTTTAATCTGTACGTAAGACTTTGATTTTGACAAAAACATATTTATGTTTCAGAAAATGATAGAGAAAATAATTCGGACCTCGATGAAGACGTTGATTCCGATACCAACTCAGCGGCTGATTCCGATACTGAATAATTTAAAGAAAAACCATATTTTTTATTATCATTAAATATATCGATTTTTTCTAAAAAATGATTGTTTTATTTATTCACATCATTACAATGAAACAAATCAATTATATATATGTATCAATAATGTTTGAAGTATATATTAAACCAAAAAGTATACAAAACTGTTGATACTGAAGATTAACAGTTTCAATTCTTGGATATAATATACACACCATTTCAGTTCAGTTAGACGTCATAGTGATTTTATGATATTATCAATTGTTCTCTTCAAAAATATGTTACTGCCGTACTGTATCAGATGACCATAAAGTACCCTTAAAAATTAAAATGGTAGCGTCATTTTCATCAGCCTAAAAGATATGGTCTGCATTAAAATGTACGGCATCATTTTTTCCTAATTTATTAATGTTAATACTATTTAAAACAAGAGATAAAATGTAGAAAACTGCTATATTTCATTAATCTATGATATTTAAACTTTTGCAATAATTTGCAAAATTTCAGTTTTTGTATTTCTCTATAATTTTTTTTAGAACAGTTTCTTTTGAACGGCAATACTATATAACAATTGTATTTTACAATATCATGTTAAAAAAAAAGTTCCCGTACAGGATCAAATGACTTTAGCATTTAAAAATCAAGGATACGATGAAATTAAGATAATTATTGGTATGCATTCAAATGAACAATCATTTTTGACGGCATTATTTTTAATAGTACTTTTGAGTGTTATATAATGTTTTGGAACTGAAGCCGTACTTTTTCAAATCACCCCCTGGACCACGGAAAGAGAGGGAGTTGCAACCCTCGATTATTTCCCCTTGTCGCATGATTTTTGTACGGCGTTGCGGAATAATGGATTAGAAGCAGTATTGAAATAGTATGAAACTGATGCCGTACAAAATCAGATGACCAAATTTACCCTGGAAATTGTCGGAAAATAAAAAAGAATTCTGACTTTGTGGCGCACCATTTTTTTACGGCACTACGCGTTTTCTTATTATTTTTCATGGATCTATCGATGGTAAGAATGCCGTACAAAAATATATGACCAAAATGTACTCACTCTACCTGTACTTTTGAATTCTCACCTGCACTCAGTTGGACAGCTTACAAGTGACGGCATAGTGCTGAATCTTATTATTTTATGCTCTTATATCGTTCTAGATAGGTCACCTGGTGGTTCAAATGACCCATAATTTTTTCAACACGGGCCTGTAGTCTATAGAATATTCTTGTACAACGTTACTTTAGTTAATTGAGGTCTTCAGCAATCTGATCTAATACTAATTGCTATGTTTCATTTGACGACACGTTTAGCGCAGTTTGTAGTAACCCTACTTTCTTGTGCCAGCGGTCGCGGGTTCGAGTCCCGCTGGGGGCATACATTTATTAAAAACTCGGCTATTTGTACTCCAGTCATGGGTGTTTATGTTTATAATATGTATGTAACTTATATATGCAGTATATCAACTATCTGGTATCCGTAACACAAACTTAGCTTACCATGGAACAAGATGGCGCTGTGTGTAATAATGTCCGAACATATTTACTATTTATTTATTTAATAATATTCAAACTGAGTCGGATCTGTCGAACATTAAATATTTCTTTGCAAAATCTAAATGAAATAATCATTACCAATGCAGAAGTTGAATCTTTCTATATTTATATTTATATTTTTTGTTTGTCTGTCTGTGATTTTAGTAAAAATTGTTATCCGAGTCAAAATTTCTTTACAATAAAACTTCGTAACTAAACTTGGTTGATTCAGGATTCGAAACCAGCCTTGATATAACTACCTAAGTAAACCATTATTATAGGAAAACCTATGGCGTTTTATATACATAAACATATATACACGTATACATATGTACGTACATTAAAAAATAATAGTACTCGAAGGAAATTACGAATATTCGGAGGGTGTAATCCAATAAAGAGCACTTAAGGCAATTATTGTGTCACGTGACTCGCTTTGTAATAAGAGGACATATTGGATGAATATATTTCAAAACGAATAATGATAATAAAAATAAAATAAGCTTGGAATTATCCTTACACTTAACAAAATTCTGATTTTCTTATGTATAATTAAAGACTTTGCATTCACTCCCTTTTTAAAGTCTCGAGAGGGCGATTAGGCTATAGTCCACCAAGCTGACCTAGTGCCAATTGGCGGACTTCACATGTGTTTCGAAAACTTGCTAGGTTCTCTCAGACATGCAGGTTTCCTCACGATGTTTTCCTTCACCGTAAAACAAATGGTAATCATGTCAGAAATGATTCGCTAATAAAAATATCAGAGGTGTGAGACCAAATAAATGTTTCAAATGTAATTAATAGATAAAATCGATTTAATTAAGCTCTAATCTAAAAACAATGGTACATCACACTAACACAAACTGGTAATGTTTGTGCTAGTCCCGGTACATGAATTAACATAGTAATCTATCAAGTGCAAACTATCAGGTGTAGAGACAACATTCGGTCTATTTACTATGCATATTGTAAATTTAATGTACAAATCTATTAGAATATTTATAGCTTTTGACAGTTTCTTATTTTACTGGCAAAAAGTTAACAACACAAAGTATAAAAATTCAATTCTCAAAGGTATTTTTTTTTACTTGTAGTGATAAGGCCGCCTTGGCACATGTTAAACCGAATTTCTTGTTGATGTATCTTTTTTTATTTTAATAATTAGTGGGTGCAATAAAGTATTTTTAAAAAAATGCAATGTTCTAAACTAACTAGATTAATATGAATATAGCTTGAGACCCTGGAAAGAACATAGCATAGTTTATTTCCGGAAATCATCCCTTACGGAGGTCCAAATGAAGTAGAAGACAAATCTACAGATTTTTTAATTTCATTCTACTACTATCTGTTAGTCCGTAAAATACAGTACACGGCTTACAAAATGTAAGGATTAAGGGGCATTTTTACTGTCTTACCTATGCTTTGCTCGGGTGAGTTCCTAGATACTATCAGGTAACCTAAATAACCCAGAAAATCCAAATCTGCTGTTTCTGCGTAAACGAATAATACAAATATTTACCTAAAAAAACCGACACACAATTTTTCGTATTTATAATAGTATCCCATTCATTTGTTCACTAATACTACAACTAGCTTATACGCTCCTATTATGAAGAAGTAGAGAACAGAGGCAGTGGTAGCCCAGCGGTAACGCGCTCGCTTAAATAACCGAGTGATGCTGGTTCAAATCCTGGTATCGCTCCTCTGATATTTTCATGTGCGAATCATTTTCTATCATGATTACCACTTGTCTTACGGTGAAGGAAAATATCGTGAGGAATCCTTCGTGTCTTAGAAAAACCTAGCAAGTTTTTCGAAAGACATGTGAAGTCCGCCATCTCGCACTAGGCCAGCGCGGTGGACTAAAGCCTGATCCCCCTCGTACTGAGGGAGGCCCGTGCCCAGCAGTGGGACGTTAATAAAGGGCTGATGGTGATGATGATGATGATGAAGAAGTTATTTTAAAGTTGCAAACACAGATAGTATAAATATCACACTATATTTAGTACAAATACATACATACAAGTAACTAAATCACTTACACCCGTTCATGGTTAGTTAAACGTCCCGAAAGCTATTAAGCATGGTCGCTGATTATGAAACAGTCCAGATAGGTATTGTGTTTCGAATTATTTCACCTAATGTATATATGTGGTAGGATTTGAAATTTACTTGGTAGACATATTGTTACAGGTTTTCCGAGTAAAACTTAATTATTTACCTCTATGGCTATATGTACTTTTTTTATTTATTATTATTTGGGAAGAAACGGTTTATGATCACTAGATTACTGGAATATTTGTATCGAATGCTTATTTTCTATTGATACGTTTAAAAAAGGGGACATTGCGTCGACTTACAGTTCGGAGTTAACAGAAAAGAACCCATGACACTTGACGACACGTTTGGCTCAGTTGGTAGTGACCCTACTTACTGCGCCAGCGGTCTCGGGTTTGAGTCCCGCTGGGGGCATTCATTTGTTAAGCATAATTGTTTGTTCTCCAGTCATGGGTGTTAATATTTATATTATGTATGTATTTAAAATTTATATGTGTAGTATATCGACTATCTAGTATCCGTAACACAAGCCTCACGGCTTACCACGGAACTAGATGGCACTGTTGTAAAAATGTCCGAACATATTTATGACATATAATTTAAACGAATGCCACTTATAGAAATATCAAAAAATAAATGCTGAGGGACTGAATTAGGTTGAAACTTTGTGAACTATCAACTTAGAGTGTGTTTAATACGTTACAAGTAAAAACACAGTAACGTTGGTTTTACGTGCTCTTTGAAGCATAGGGGTGTAAAGCCAGCAACTTTACAACTTAGGGCTGTTATAGAAGTTCTTTTTATAGAAAACACTAATTTCTATGCTCTTTCTAGACCTCTAGAAAAGAAGACCAACAAGCAAGAGCAACAATCAGACGAGAAACAATATTTTGAAACGCAATTTCATATAAATTATTACTGATCCTACTAATACTTTTCCGAGGAATTAAAGATGAATTTAAAAGTTAAACTAAGTAAATTATGTACAATTTTGAATTTAACATTAGATAGAAAAGAAACTAGGATAATAATTTCTATGACCGATATTATCAAAGCACATATCGGTTGGTTAGGTCGCATTATCTTTAGCAGCTACTTAGCTTGCCGCATGGACGTTCAGTCTGCAAACTTATACTACATTATATATTATTGCAGATGAATTTGGCTAATGCATCGTTTATGGCGTTGAGGCTTACCTACTTAGTATATACTACTATATAGTTTAATGCTGAATAAGTGTCATGCTTTATCAATGTCCATTTTCAACTAGCATTTTTTTAATACATACTTTTATGCTCAGTAGTGTTCGGCAATCCAGCCGGGTGAAAATCCAAGAAACGCGCAGGAGTTATCCAACTCCTCCGACACGGCTTAACCGATTTTTATGATTTTTGTGTACATTTGATAGAATAAATATTAAATCAATTACAAATACACATAATTTTAATTCAAATTTATACCTTATTCTCAAAACAAAAGCGAATAATAATTTAAAAGGTTTCAACAAAATACATTACGCAGAGTGTTGAATTATCCTAATTTACAATATATCACCTAAACTTTGTGTTGTTGTTTTTATTACCAAAGTTTCAATTTATGTACTTCCGCTTGTACGGTATATGATGTTTGTATTTCAATTAGAAGCTAGGTTTATTTCGTTCATTTTTTCTCTAAAAGGGTATCATTTTTGAGAACATTGTGATTTTTTTATAAGATGGGTGGGTACTAAATTGTCTCCAAAAACTTCGTTTTATTTTCAGATAAAGGGAAAAATCAAGTTGTTCCATACATTAAGATTACAAAAATATAAAACCGATACTCGAACCCAGGACTTCCAGACGTGAAGTCATGCATGCTAGCCAGTAACCCACCGTTGAGACAGTTCAGGCGAGATTTTAAGGTAATTCAACCATAATTTCTAGAAGGAAATAACTAATTGGGCAAATTCAGTGAAGCAAGTATGTGTTAAGATTGAGGTCGTAAATTCTCAATTAAATTATCACGGCAATTTAATTATTCTTCAACCATATATCTTTCGTTCGAAAAATACTTAAAATCGTGTAGTGTAAAAAGTGTTGGCGAAAAAATTTTATTTTTTTAATCTTTGGTTCGGTTGTAGTTTTAATTTGTATTAGGTTAATGGAATAGCCCGACCCTCGCATTTAGAGGAAGACCTTTAAATCAAATCAAATCAAAATATTTTATTCAGCATAAAAATTGTTACAATTCCTTACTGAACGTCATGAGTCTACTACCAGTTCGGAAAAAAGAAACCTCTGACCTGAGAAGAACTGGCGAAAGAAACTCAGCGGGACTAATATTTTTTTAAATCCTAATTTCACTCTTTTTTAAATTAAATTGTAAATTAACAATAATTCTATATGTTGAAATAGCCTGGCGGCGATCACGTCATTCCCAAGGCGTACTGTCTTCTAAAAAATCGTTAATCGAATAAAATAACCTTTAGTACACAAACGTTTCTTCAAAATTTACACTTACACTTCACAATTTTGCCAATGCTGTGGGACGTTATAAAGGACGGTATAGAGATTTGCGTCTACATATATTTTAGTGTATTCCTAGAACGTGGTAGTATACAAAACGCCTATCGGAATGCAACGCGCTTAACCCATTATGTACAATTAATCTTAATCAGGCGCTTATATATTTTAAACATATATACATGACTAAAGCTGTAATATATTGTATACTATATTTGAAGCGATTATTATATATTTTTTTATATATTAATCGTAAACCTCTTTGACTATTAGTAATTAATTTTCGAAAATAATTTCAAAAATCTTTATGTACTTACAGTTTTGCAGATTAAAAAGAAGTAATGTACGTTTTAGTCACAAAAATCAATTTGTGTGTGTCTGTCAGTCTGTTTGTTGCGGCTAATCTCTGAAATATCTGGACCGATTTTACTTATTATTGACTTATTTTATAAGAAGTAACTAAGGCTAATTTAATTTAATTAGAATTTAAAAGAAATTTATTTTAACTTACGCCCAGCAAACCAGGCCGCGTTTGCAAGTTTTATATAAAATGTACATTACTTTTTTAGTATTCAGATCAAAGAAAGGCGTCGATAGTGGCTGAGTTATGCACAAGTTTATCTGAATTTATCGTTGGCCTCATACATTACTGTAAGCTTTCGCGCAATGTTGGGTTTGCCAATATTTTAACGTTGCTAAGAAATATATTTTTTTAATTTGTTAAATGTAACATGTGTATCTAACCACTAGCATTTCCCGCGACTCCGCCCGCGTTCTAAAAACCGAACTCGAAATTCACAGATTTAATATATTTTTATACCATGTGATTTTATATAGCCTATTGCCTCGATAAATAGGCAATCCAACACTAAAATATTTTTTCAGTTTGACCCAGAAGTACCTGAGAGCTTTCAAGCGATGAAACTCTTCAGCTTTATTGAATTATATATATTATAGAATTCACGGGTTTGGTAACAATTTTAAAGAAAACAAATAATCTATCTCTACTTCTCTATCACAAGAGAAAGAAAAAGAAGAAGAATGAAAAGAAAGAATCTTTTTGAATGACAACCAAAACACACTAAGTCCTATTTTGAATTCAAGACTATATCAAAACAATAAAATAGAGTATTACTGCTACTGTGCCCATTCGACATTAATATATTTAAAATTATGTATATTCGCATTAGTTTGTGTTAACCGAGCCTTTATTGCTGAGCGATGAGAGCACTTAGAATCATCAAAGCCGTTAATGATAAAAGGAAATTCACTACTGTGTATATTATATTATATGCTTAATAGTAATGGTAATAATAGTACACTATGTAGAGGAAGAAAGTTAATGTAGACAGGTAAATGTTTTAGTTAAGTCAGCCCTTTTAACGTCTCATTGCTGGGCATAGGCCTAACTTCAATAGGAGGAGATCTTCCTTCAATACTATCGGGTGCCTGTCTTACTTTATGAACTGCCTGTTTGTAGGAACTTTATTGGCTCGGTGGTGTAGTGGCTCCTGGGTTCGAGTCCCAGGTCGGGCCAAGTTTAATTATTGAGTCTTTCTGTTTAGTAAGCCTCAGTAATAGCCCGAAGTTGGGAAGTTGGCGGTGAGTCACCCCCGTGCCTCGTAGAGCACGTAAAGCCGTCGGTCCTGCGCCTTAGCTCTCACTGGTCGTGTCGAGTAGTCGTCCCACCGGAGTATGAGAGTGATAGGAATAGAGAGTGCACTTGTGTCTGCGCGTACACTTGTGCACTATAATATCTCCTGCGCAGTTGGCCAGTCTCAATGAGATTGGCCGCCATGGCCGGAATCGGTCGGAGAACATTATTATTATTATTATTGGCTTATGTATTATTATTATTGTTTAATTGTCTGTTTTATATCACTGTTTGTTACCCTAATAAATAAATAAATAAATAAATAAATAAATAAAAACTTGCTAGGTCCTCTCAGATATGCAAGTTTCCGTTAAACAAGTGTTATTCATATTAGAAATGATACTGATGATACTGATAATGATACGCACATAAAAATATCAGGGATGCGAGACACGGGATATGTACCAGCTTCAGTCGACAGCAAGCGAGCGCGATACCACTGGGTTATCAATGTTATTTTAACAAATACCGTTTACTTACTAGGTTATATTCAGTTAAATGTGGCATTTTAACTTTTTCTTATAAATTCTACTCTCGTATAAAAACCAGATATGTGTTAAGTAAATGCAGTAACCTGTGAAGGCGAATCATATTGAATTGTATATTGTAACATTAATTATAGTGTATTTATGATAAGTATTTATAAGAAGTAAGATAAGATAAGATGGTGTTTCTTTCTAAAATAAATAAATAAAATATATATCAATACATAATAAATAATAATATCATAATATATTAAAATAAATAAATAAAATAAATAATACTGTCCTAACCAAAGATTATTACTAGACTGGATCATATCAACAAAAGAAACTTGTCCTCACATACATGTGCCGAGGAAAGACGAATGCTAAGCTATTTTTTTCCAAAACCTATTTTATTGGTTACTTTATCTATCAAAGGGGGTAATTAACAAGTCGTCTCTTTGAATTTAGTCATTGCACGGAGATTCGTTTTGAAACGTCAAACACAAGAGCAGTGTTCAAAGGACTTCGTTACTAGAATAGATTGGAAAATGCAAGTCTAATCATGTAAATGACAGGGCAAAAATTAATGGATAGAGAAATTGTTATTATAATAATATTCAAATGGTTATATTTTGAAGAACACTTGTCACGTGGCTTTGCTTTTTCGTTTACTCTAAGAAATGTCTACTTCACTACTTAAGGCGGCATATTCCACTTATCCTGTAGTTGAAATTAAAATAATATAATTATTGACTATTTTAAAAGCAATACCTATATTGATAGTGTTTAATTATATATAAACGACAATACTTTTATCTATTTTTATTAACTAACAAAAAAATCTGATAGTAAATAGAGTAGAGTAAAAGTCACTAAACTATTTTGTTTTTGCCTATATATTTTTTAAATAAACAATTAAACATAAATATCATGGGATATTATTAGACCAGCGCCATCTAGCTACGTCGTAAGCTACGAGGCTTGTGTTACGGATACCAGATAGTTATAGTAGAAAATAAAGATGATAATAGATAGTTGATATACTACACTTATATATCTTTTAAATACATTCATATTATAATTTTCGTTTTTTAGGTGTAGATTTCTCGGAGATGAAATATTTTCACGCAATAAAGTATTCTATATGTTGATAACATTCACTATGACATGATATTTGCCTCCTGTTTTTTTTTCTTTATTTGGATAACGATAAAAACAAATATGTAATTAATTTTATTCATTGAACAGTACACAAAATGATTAGTAAGTTCCATTCTACTTCAATGAGCAAAGTTGAACTTCAAAGTCGAGGGGAACTTTTGTAAAATATTAAAAATACGCATTATTATCGATTCAGCAGAAATTGTAGGTTTTTAATGTATGTCTCTCTATAACCGCATCATGAGAAAATCACTAGGCAAATTTAAATGAAATTTGTTATAATGATAGCTGCTTATCCGAGTCAAGATACAGGATACTGCAGGATTTTTAAATATTATAAACTTTCAATTAATTCATAATATTAATTATTGTCTAACATTTATTTACAATAAAGGAAATTACAAGTAAACTTTAAACTATATGTACAAAGCAAATGTACACTTAATTATTACTGTACAAGTCGTGTCCGCGTGGAATAGTGGCAAAAATGCTGGCCGCATTCCCCCGCTGAATGGCAATGCCGATTCTTTGGGCGAAAAATGAGCCAGCTCTCCTGTCGCCAGTAGAGGCGATAAGACGAGGTGTTTAGTCTTTTAAAAAGTGCTTAGCACTTTGACTCCATGGCCCAAGGGTTTCTACAGCAAAAGGTATAAAAATATAATTTTGACTTAGGAAAGCGATTTTAAAGCGAAATTTGCGAAACTTGTTATATAATAATACTAGCGACTCGCCCTCGCTTCGCTCGGGCTCTTCCATAGATTTAGCACAGGCAAAACCGCGGGATTCGCTAGTTATGCATATAAACCTTCCTCTTGAATCACTCTATCTATTAAAAAAACCGCATCAAAATCCGTTGCGTAGTTTTAAAGATTTAAGCATACATAGGGATATAGGGACAGAGAAAGCGACTTTGTTTTATACTATGTAGTGATAGATAATATTCATTCATAGTAAGCAAAAAGTAGCTATAGACATTTACTAGTAGCAAATAATCAGAACGTACGAACGTACTGTACAAGTTTTAGACGTTTAATGCATATTTAGAGTAATTTCATACCTGACCTGATTAAGCCAAACTTATGCATATAAATTACCACATTAACTGTAATCCGATGAGTTAAATACAGTTTAAAATTTATGAAAAATATAAAGCTTAGACTTAAATCTTAATCATTACTTATGTTATTAATGGGATAATGTGTTTTTATCTCTTCTTTAGTTTTTCGCCCTTTTAGTTAAAAAACATGGAATTTTGTTAATTTAATGTTGTGATGTTTGTTAATTTTTCATACATTTCTTCAAATACTTTGTGAGGTCTAGATACTATTTTAAAATACAGGATAACGTTATGGTACGAAACAATAACTCATAAAAATTAAACTTAAAATGTACCTACACTAATTTTAGTCAAAAAGTTTTTTTAATAGAAGAATAATGGCGCCCTTGTATCATTCGTCGTCTTCACTAAATAGTATAAAACCACGGAATTTCTATATTCACCTGCTTTGTGTATAAAACAAAGTCGCTTTTTCTGTCCCTTTATCCCTTTGTATGCTTAAATCTTTAAAACTACGCAACGGATTTTGATGCGTTTTTTTAATAGATAGAGTGATTCAAGAGGAAGGCTTATATGCATAACTACCGGATCCCGCGTCTTTGCCTGTGCTAAATCTAGGGAAGAGCCCGAGCGAAGCGAGGGCGAGTCGCTAGTGAAGGTATATAGAAAACTGTATAGTCTATTCAGGGCCGTCTTTCACCTATTAGGGGCCCTGGGCACATTAGGATAATGGGGCCCCTAAGACCATAATATAGCACTATTTGGTTAGTCAATGACTTGTTGGAAATCAGCAACATGGCATCGCTAATATTTCTCGGGAATACGTCGACGAGTATCGGAACAAACTTGTGTCTGAAATCGAATCATTATTAACCGAAGTCTCGGATTGGGGTCGACTAAATTGGTCCAATTCAACCCCAAAAAGACACAAGTTTGCGCGTTACCCGCTAAAAAGTCGCCATTTGTCGTCACTACTCAATTTGAGGACACTCCCCTGTTTGCCACAGCCAGTATCGGAATACTTGGCGTCGACATTTCAAGCAACATCCAGTTCTGTGGTCAATTGGAAGGTAAGGCCAAATTGACCTCAAACAAGCTTGGTGTGCTCAGTAAAGTGAGACAGTACTCGGGTCAGCGTCTTAATCTCTATAAGGCGCAAATTCGGCCTGTACTGCCAATACTGTTCTCATCTCTGGGCGGGAGCTCCCCAGCACCAGCTTCTTCCATTTGGCCACATTCAACGTAGGGCGGCTCGCATTATCGACGATCAAGCTCTCTCTGATAGGCTTGATCCTTTAGCTCTGCGTAGAGATGTTGGATCACTCTGCATCTTCTACCGCATTTATCACGGGGAGTGTTCTGAGGAATTGTTTGCGCTGATCCCGACCGCAGAACTTAATTATCGGACATCGCACCAGGGGCATAGTTTGCCCTTGCATAAATAAAATTTTGTGGGGGGCCCTTCTTTCTAAATGGAATAAAAATATTTAGTGTGTGGCCAGCATAGACTAGTCAACAAGTACTTTTTGGTCAACTTTTTTTGCAGTCTCAGTTCAGAAAAATGTGAACGTTGCAAAAGATTTAAACAAATAACTTAAAAATAGGGGTTTAGTTTTTTGCAAATATCTCAAAAACTGATTGAGATTTTTGAAATCTAAAAAAAGATTCAAAAAGAGGAGGAAATTTCCTAAAAAAAGTCCTTACTCCCGGGACTTTTTGAAACAAGTTCTGCTTGCAAAACTTGCAAAATTTATACCTAAACTCTTAACTAAAACAAAAAATAGGGGTATAGTTTTTGCAAATATCTAAAAAACTAATTGAGATTTCTGAAATCTAAAAAAAGACTCAAATAGAGGAGGAAATTTCCTAAAAAAAATCATTCCTTCCGGAACTGTAAGACCAATATTTATAATTTTCTTACGGCCGAAAACGAGTGATCTGGCTTTCGCTTGCCCCATCTACTTTCATCATTAAAAATTATTTAAACATATCTTTACATATTATAATACTAGCCGTTTCCCGCCCGCTTCGCTGGGCGAATTGAAAAAGGAAATAAATTACATTTTATGTTTCATTTTTATTTTTTTTCCATATTTTTATTATTCTCCTTTTTTTATTTTTGTATGAACATAAATAGGCCCCGCGGATAGAACTATAAGCATCGATATTGTTTAGACTTACACAAATTCCAAATTCCATCGATTTAGCCTGTATCTTCCATCCAGGTGATTTTTCTCACTAATATTCATTGTAACTTTCAATGTGCAATCATTTAAGTTAAAGTTAAAGTCGTTAAATCGTTTAAGTTAAAGTCATTGCAAGTCTCATATGTGAAGTTGAAATTTGTCTAGGTTCAAGTACGACGAATTTTCTGTTAACTAAAATTTTCTCTGTGACATCAATTTTTTATAGAAAATTAATTGTTCATGTTTTTTATGAATTCTATTGGAATAAGTAACTAAATTTCTTTTCCACATCTCAAGTGCTTAGAAAATGCATTCATTATAATCTGGTACATTTCCGCGATCACGCAATAAAAGAATTCGTCGGATATGTAGTCTGCAAAAGTAAAATGAATGTAAAATTCTTAGTCCGTTGATTGGATAGCTACATGTAAAGTTAAGTTTTGGAAACCTCTCAATGACTTTTTCTCCGCTGCCAAAAAGACGATTGTTGTAAGGAAATACACAAATATCCCTACATACACGAAGATCCCCACCAAATTTGGAGTCTGTAGAAGTTACAGGTTGGAAATTAAAATTTTAGATCTTAACACCCACCCCCGCAATTCCTGTCGGAAGTAGACTATATTGAAATCCATTTTGAGATGATCTTTATGTGAATAATAAAAGATTCCTACCATATTTAGAATTTTTAGAAGCTATATTTCGCTTATAGAAAATTCCTACAAAATTTGGAGCTTGTAGGAGCTTTAGCTGGAAAATTAAAAATATTAATTGTTAATACCCACCCCCGCAACCCCCTGCGGGGTGAGCTATCGTGAAATTCGTTCATAGCCTATTTCTACACCTCTTACAGAAGATTCCTACCAAATTTGAAGTCTATAGGAGCTATAGTTTAAAAACAGGAATTGTTCTTTTTAAACGCCCCCGCAATCCCCTTTGGGGGATGGATTTCTTAAAATCTATTCATAGCTGACCTCTACATAGCAAAAGTAATATTCCTACCAAGTTTCACGTTTCTAAGTCTTATGGTTCCCGAGATTTCGTAGTGAGTGACTATATAGATGGGAATTCTTCGATTATCATCGAAATTTTTAACTTTTTATCTGACTTTTTTAAAATTTTCTTACATACAAAACTTTCTCCTGACAATTCTGAAGATAAAGAAAAAAAGCCCAATTGGTCCAGCCGTTCTCCACTACCGTGAGTAGATTCTTAGCTGAATGTAAAAAACCATAATCCGTTTAATATACTCTGTTGAAATCCATGAAAACAAAAGAATCAAGAGAGAATGCTTATCTTTTGTTTTTATTAGCGGGATAAATGTTCATAAAAGTAAAACAGCAATAAAAAAATGAAGGAATGTTGGAATTCAAAAAATAAATAGCCATAAACCATCTAGGAAAAATTTCGCATCGAATGGTGGTAGTTTCATGTCGATACGATCAGTGGTTTAGGCGTGATTGAGCCTCAAACGAAGACCATTTTCATTATATATATATAGATTAGTAAGTTAAAAAAATCTGTACATGAAATATTTTTTAAAAACAATGACTGTAATACTCTTACTGTGAATGTAGAATAGTTATAAAAAATTTTGTCTGTTTTTTTGTTTATATGTTATCGTATTACACAAAAAGTACTGAACCAATTTTAATCACATTATGTGTCGTGATAACTTACTCAGGTCATAGAAAAGTTTATGTCCATAGAATAATTGTTTTTATTGAGTCGTCTTTGGAAAGCTACAGTGGCTAAATTATAAGAGATACATTAAAACAATGTAGAAACGAATTGTAGATCTATCTCTAAATTTCACTCATAAAAACAGGAACTTAGCGAATCGATGTGCGCGAGAGTACAATAGGACAATAAACCAATTGGAACGACATTTTGTGTAGTACTACGTTATTTATACGAGGCAACATTTAAAATACCTTTTATTAATGACAAAACTTTTACTTCTACGGTAAAACACAATACTTGATTCTATGGAGTCCTTCTTACATTACAATATACGGCCTAAATTTAAATTAAAAAAAAAGTTTTGTTTAATTTTTCATTGTGTATGTAATAAAAAAATTCATAAACAAATAAATTGTTCATAACTTTGCACATTTTTTGCATATATCCTTAAAGTTCAAGTAAGATTTTGGATAGCACTTTATGAATTTTTGCTTACATGGGTTGGGGGCCCCTTTACCCCCGGGGCCCCGTATAATTGATACGACTAATACGGCAGTAGCTACGCCCCTGCATCGCACCAAATCCATAAGTTCCATCCGCATCACCTCGATGTCCAGCGTTCCACAACAGTGCGATTTTTAAGGCATTTTCTGACCCGCACATGATGATGATGATGTCCTCCTTGACGTATCCGTCAACGGCGAACCTTGTTAGCTCCGGATATGAGAGCGAATGTGGCTGGCGAACCCAAACTTTGTTTTAAATATCCTGTTGCAGGTCGCACAATGCAACTGACCTGCAGAGTTGTAAGTGTAGACATAGGAAGGCTTGGGGTCGGGTCTTTTTATGATGGCGTTTCGCATCCAAGTGTGTTAAGCGTTTTTCTTCAAAGATAGTAACAGCCTTGTTGATAGAGTTGCGCCAATATGCCCTCTGTTGCGCTAGTTCTTCCCACCTTTCCGGTGCGATGTGACATGCATTAAGATGTCGCTTAAGGACATCTCTGTATCGCAAAAACTGGCCCCCACGTTTGCGTTTACCCTCCTTTAACTGTGAGTAAAACACAGCTTTAGGCAATCTGGAGTCATTCATCCGCACAATATGTCCACACCATCTTAATTGGCCCTTAATAAGCATTGCCTCTATGCCACTCAGCTCAGTGCGTCTTAAAATTTCCGTGTTAGAAATTCGGTCCTGCCAACGCACACGAAGAATTGAGCGCAGGCATTTAATGTGAAAGAAGTCTAAGCGTTTAATATCTCCTCTATAAAGACACCAGGTTTCAG
Source organism: Boloria selene (assembly GCA_905231865.2). Lineage (NCBI taxonomy): Eukaryota > Metazoa > Arthropoda > Insecta > Lepidoptera > Nymphalidae > Boloria > Boloria selene. The sequence continues at coordinate 6,895,881 of HG993156.1, forward strand.
TAGCGTAGAGCAGGATGGGCAATATAATAGCCTTATACACAGCGATCTTAGTCTGAAGGCGCATATCGTGTGAATTCCAAACACGACCCCGAAGCTTACCAAAAGCCGCTGCAGCGTTTGCAATTCGTGAGGAGATTTCGGTATCCAGGCGATTATCATTACGGATGTAGCTGCCTAGGTAGCGAAATGATGATACTTCCTCGAGAGCCTTTCCACCCAAGAAAATCTGTGTAGTGTCTAACATAGTACCGCGTGCAGCCTGTTTTAAAATTTGCGTTTTAGAGACACTAATCACCATTCCAAATTTTCTACACGACTCGTTTAGGCGGTTGAGGTACGATTGCAAGCTACTTATGTTATCAGCTATTAAGCAGATATCATCTGCATATAAGACGTCCAAAATAGAAATATCATGCACCCTGTTCTTTGACCTAAAACGCGATAGGTCAAAAACACTTCTGTCAGTTCTGACGTTGAGTTGAATTTGTCCAGTGCATGCTTTATAAGTATCCTCCAGTACGACAGCAAAGTAAATGGCGAAGAGAGTTGGAGCCATGATACACCCTTGTTTCAAGCCGCTGGTAACAGGAAAAGTGTCTGTAAAGTCGTTTTCGTGTTGTACTCTAGCTGTCATTCCAACATGATATTGGCGTATAAGATTGACGAACTTCACAGGACATCCAATTTTTTCAAGGATTATCCACAGGGCATTTCTCGGTACTCGGTCAAAAGCTTTCTCTAGGTCGACAAAACACATACATAGAGCGCGGTGTTGTTCAAAGCTTTTTTCTTGCAATTGCCTAACCATAAAGATAGCATCGATTGTACCTCTGCTCGGCCGGAAACCACATTGGCTTTCAGGTAGGATCATTTCAGCCAACTCTCGTAGCCGATGATTTAAAATATGGGCCAAGATTTTACCAGCCGCACTCAGTAAGGCAATACCTCTGTAAGACCCACAATCTGATGTATCACCTTTGCCTTTATATAATTTACAAATAGTGGCATCCTTCCACCCTTGTGGTACTATTTCAGATTCCCAAACCCGTAGAACGAGTTCGAAAACTCTGCTTTCAATATTTGGTCCACCATATTTGTAAAGTTCAGCCGGTAGACTGTCCGATCCTGAAGCCTTACCATTTTTGAGTCGTCTAACTGCTCGGTGGAATTCTTCAAAGGACGGTGGTTCGTCAAGTTCATTTGATGTGGGTCGAGCTTGAAGAGAGTTGATATGGTTAAGGTCCACTCCTTGTGAGTCTGGGTTAAGGACGCCATTGAAATGTTCCGTCCATCGGTCCAGTATCTCATATCGTTCTGTTAGGCGCCTTGATTTATCACTAGAGTAAATTGATGAAATGTTCTGGAACCTTGGCCCAAAAACTGTTCTAAGACATTCGTAGAACTTGCCAATTTGCTTTATATCGGCAAAGTGTTGTAACTCAAGTGCTTTCGTCAGCCACCAACGATTTTTGATTCACGCACCTTTGATTTTAACTCTCTTTGAACTATTATTTTTTTGGTAATACTAGATTTGGTCTGCAGCTGATGCCTATAGTCGCTTAGAAGCTTCATAATCTCAGGATCGGAGTCATCGAACCAGTCCTGGTTCTTTTTCTTTAGCTTGCCAACTACCCTTTCGGCCACTTGATGAAGTGAGGAGGCTAAGCAATGCCACTGTTCATCAATAGGTGCTGTTACATCAAGTGGTACCGACACAAACTCTTTATCAATATTAAGCTGCATCTCGTTTGAGCTAATAAGTTTTGCAAAGGCCAGCCGCGTTGGTAGTTTATGCTTTGCTCGGCGAGGAGGTTTATAGCTAAGGCGAACCTTCGTTCTAATCAGCCGGTGGTCAGTCCAACCTTCAGCACCCCGCATTGCTCTGGTGGAAAGCACGTCTTTCAAATCAGCTTTGCGCACAATGATAAAATCAATGAGATGCCAGTGCTTAGATCGTGGGTGCATCCAAGACATTTTAAATTTATCAGCCATTCGAAAGAATGTATTTGTAATACACAGGCCAAATTCTGCGCACAGTGATAGTAGCAGCTCGCCATTGGAGTTACACTTACCAACACCATGGCGACCGAGAGTGCCACTCCAGATTTGGTGATCGGAGCCAACTCGAGCATTAAAATCACCCATAAGGATGATTTTGTCGCTGGAGGGTATATTTTGTAAAACTTTTCTCAGATCTTCATAAAATTGCAACTTTTCTTCATCACAATATATCATTGTTGGGGCGTAGGCACTTATAAGATGTACATATTTATTGGTGTTAATGTGGAGTCTCAGCGTCATAAGCCTGTCATTAATTCCTTTAGGTTTTTCTATAAGTAACCTAGCGATATTATTCCTGATAGCAAAACCTACGCCACTACTTGCTCTTTCACTTGCAGACTTTCCAATCCAAAAGTAGGTGTATTGTCCACGATTCTCACACAGCTCTCCGGTATCTGCTAAGTGGGTCTCACTTAGGGCAGCTATGTCTATATCGTATTTATACAATTCCCTCGCAATAAGAGCGGTTTTCCGCTCAGGGCATAAGTTGTTAGGACTATCCAGGAGGGTTCGAACATTCCAAGTTGCGAATTTGAGGGTTTTCAGGTATTTTCGTTCTTTTCGACCGCAAATTTATCGGTACTTGACGACCGCGGTTTGCCATCAAGGTAGGGTGAGAGACGGACTATGTTTAGGCCACCTTTTCTAGGCCCCTCCCCTGTGCAGAGGTAAGCAGAGCGATCCTAAATAGGGCTGCTTAGTCATCAGATGTGCTGCCGATCCCACCATCCCGTCTCGATCGATTTTAGGAACGACCACTTTTCATCTGACCGCTTACGTGCGGAGCGACAGCTAAGAACCAGATCTACCGTAACCTGCATTCTCACCACCATCGCTCCATCGCCGCAAGTCTTTTTGCTCATAAAATCCTAAATTCTAGCCAAGGTTCATCTGCGCGTGAATGGATTATAGTGGGCTAGCGGTTGCGCTGGTGCAAGCCCACTCTCTCTTCTCGAACTGCCAGAATCCGATGGACCAGTTGTCCGATACGATCGGTAGTAGTTGAGATGCAGTGGATTGACCGCCAACCTTACAAGATCCCAGATTGGCGCCCTTTAAGGCATACCACATCACCTTGCTGCATCGCCATGTGAGCCGATAAAAGAATGCCTATCGACAGTTTTCGCCTCACCATGCCGAATCAGACTTTATGTGCTTGGCGGGGGATCGACCGAAGAAAATAGCTATGACCATTAAAGATCGCAGCGCTCTCCACTAGGTTTAGCCCACGGGTCAACGTGGTTACCGGGGTGTGGCCGCTGCGCACACGACAGCTACGTGGAGCCACTAGTGAAGATTATAGGCAGCTAGCGGTACAATCAATGCTGCTGCTACTCGTCGTCAGAGACGAGTTGACCAAACATCAGCTTGAAACTAAGATACCGCTGCACTCCCTAACACACACCCCAAGACCCGCACAACCACTCTGTGGAACCAACTGTTGCCTGCGGTGTTGCAGATGTCCATGGGCGGTGCTGATCACTTGTGATATGTCTTCAGAATCGGAAAAAAGGTGTTATTCAACTGATATAGTTGGCGGTGTTAGTAAAGTCACCGAAGTTGTTGCACTTTCGTGATTCGTCATACCTGATACGGTAGAAACTGGTGTAGAACATGTTGTTACTTCTGATTGACATGACTCATTATTTAGACAATATTGTTCGATTGCTACTTGCAGAACTCTGCAGTAGAAAAAAACATATAAATACAGGGGATTTGGCGATCATCGAGTCGGGCAGTGTTGCCAAAAATTAAAACAGAAAGATCCGGAGTGGATATTTCTGTTTTAATTTTTTTTTGTAAATTTTATTTCGATTGGCAACTGAGATGAAAACTTATTACTTCATGAAATGTTACACTTTATTTGTACTTCAAAAAAAGTGCTTCAATCAATATTGCCATTTTGAAGCAAATGTGCAGTAAGTAGTGAGTCGCATCACTTTTGATCGAAGACACAAACTAAAAATAATACACTGATGATTTTCTTTTACACAGTTAATTTTTAATAAATAATATATACAATTTGTATACATTGAATTTTATTAAACATGTTGCAATCGATAAGCCTGATTTAAGGGCGAGAGTAGAGTAGCTATTTGGTCATATGTTATGAGCTGTGGTTTGGTATGCGAGTCAGGACTAGGGGGCCCCAAAGGATCGCGGGGCCCTGGGCATGTGCCCATTGTGCCCAGTGGAGAAGAGGGCCCTGAGTCTATTCTAAAAAAAACTTTTTATTATTATTTTCTTATTTTTGTCAAACTTTCCTATAGGTACATTGTAAACAAAAGATATCCTTAATAAATGCTTTTTAATATACACTCTATAATTTTACTACCAATATTATATGTTGGCCATTAAACCTAAGACTTTTAAAATATCTGAAGATATAAATCTAATTACGAATTCTATGCTGCAAAATGATTTTATAACCTCCAAAAATGTATTACCGTCCCTTCATTTGGTATGCATAAAGTAGACATGGCAGAAACGCTGCAAAATTTGTGATTCGGTTTTCGATCTTTTGCCACTTTTAAATTTTAATGAATACTGTTATGAAGATTTTGTTGAATGAAAAGGCACAATTCGGTAAAAAAGTTTAAAAATGTATTCGACCAAGCTAATTAAAAATCTAATTCTTAAAATAATTTAATATTTCTATGAACAATTCTTAATTTTTACTAATATTTATCAAAATCTATCAACCTTGAAAAGCCCAAAGTCCAAAGCTTTTTATCTCAAGGTCCAAGATATGTAAACAAGCTTATAAGTTCCGCCACTGTTATTGGGTCACGAATCACGATGACTCATCTTATACTAGATTTATTGCCCCGCTATTATTTATAGATATTATAAAGAAAAGGGAAGAGAAATGATGACTGATGTTGTGACAGATTAAGATAGTTTTGTCTTGATCCTACTTCTATTTCCGCAACAAACCAATGGCTATTTTGTGGTGATGATTTGATTTTTAAATATTTCTAGACTTTTTGCAATATTCTATCATGTCTATGGGTTCAAGGATACCTAACACACCAAGTGTATTGGAGGGATGGGAGGCGTTTTGATCCCATAACGTGCTGTTAGGCGCACCCCTTATGTGTTTAAAACAATACTTTTTCACCACACTAACTTTATTTAATAGAAACTACACTACTGATGTATATGTAAGGTTTTCCCAATATACTTGTGTTGTCGCGACCGCGTTCCGAGTCTAACAGATTTACAATTTTATGAAAATTATTAAGGAAGGCATTTGTCATGTCAGCTAAATTCCATAACTAGAGCTTTCCCATTACTAAAACTACTGATTGTTTTTATAATGTAAATGGAAAATAACGAAAAGGTTCTCATATGACCATTAATGTGCTGATTAATTTTACTTTACATGGGAAAGTAGGATATAACAGTGTAGTCGCCTTGTTGTGTTTATAAAAACCCAAAAATGAGAAGTCAACGCAAAAAAAACATCGTGCATTTGGATAAAGCTTAACTGACAAACATAAAACCTAATTTTTGGAAGTTGGTTAAAAAATAATCGTAATCTAGATAAGTCTTGTCTTACAAACAAATATGAGATCTATGGAAAATGCATATAATACCTATTTCAATAGAAACAAAGGTTACAGAAAATGTAAAATGATTTATAAGTATCTCAGTATTTCTCGGAGATTCCATAAAGTTTCCGCTGTTGTTTCTTGGCACGGTTATTCATGTTTTGTTTTAGAGATTCTTGAAAGCTAAGCATTCTTCACTTTCAAACTTTGAAACATATTTTAGATTCAAACTAAGTAAAGAATGTTAAAAAAAATCCACATTAATAAAGAATACATTCTAAGAGATGTAAGCGATCATAAGCTTTAGAAAACCTGGCATATGACCGGCTATGTGTAAACTAATTCTTTCGCTTTTCGATCACAAATCTGTAAGATCCAGACCAAACCATATTCTGCTTGGCCCGGGAATGAACCGAGAACCTCCTATTCAGTGATCTTGCATACCTACCCTAAACCAACGAGATAGTGGTAAGTAAAAATACAAAATAAACTCGTACATATATAAACTCGAACCAAAAAGGTACTCTTTTTGGAACAGTTAGGTAAAAATCTAACTTCCTTTTACGACATTGCCAATAACCGTCAAAAGCCAATATGTGATTCAATAAATACATACATAGAACGTAGTATCAGTACCGAAGCGACATTTACAATAGAATTGTTGTATAGATTGTACTTTTTCAGCAATAAACAGTGATCGAAGAGGGATCTAAGTCTTAGGCGATTTACCGGTAAATTAGTAATTAGTAGGTGTGTTTTGAATAATTAAACTTAAAGAACTCTTACTGCAGGTAAAATTTAGTTAACTAAATACAAGTATACCTACAATAAAATAATTTATTTTATAAATTGCTCGGATTCTATTCAAGTAGATATGGTTTAAAATGTAGCAATAAACGAAAATAAAAATTAAACGTGTGGTGTCATGGGACACCGGATAAGAACGAAGTTCCTTATTATAAAAATATTAAATTTAAGTTCTTTTAACGGTAGGTATAAAGAAAATAATTTTTCGGGACATACATTTTTAATTATGTTTTATCGTTAAAAATAAAAAAAAAACTACTTTACAAAATTATCTTTACACCTTTATTTTATTTACCATGATTTATAAAAACTATGAGAGAGAGAGAGAGAAAGAGAGAGAGAGACAGAGAAACACGCGCACGCCGCACGGCTCGTTCGTTACGCACGGTCGTTACAACTTTTGGTCTTAATTTTTTCCGTCTAGCCTCCTTTCGCAACGCGCGATAAGGAACTTCGTTCCAAAAATATGAGTAGAGACATTAACACTGGGCACCAGTTAGTTCCATTGTAAGCTACGAGGCTTGTGTTATGGATACCAGATAGTTGATACACTACATTTATAACTTTTAAAGACATTACATAGGAGAGATATTACATTGGAGTATAAACATTCGTGCTTATCACACAAATTACTGCTCGCAACAGGACTCGAACCCGCGATCGCTGGCACAACAAGTATAGTTCCTACAGCTTGAGCCAAACTTGACGTTAATAGAAGCTTTCTAAAGTTTTCTAATGTATTCAGCCCATTTTAACCTCCCACTGCTGGGCACGGGCATCTTTTCAGTATGAGGGAGATCAGGCTATAGTCCATCACGCTGGCCTAGTACGAGTTGGCGGACTTCGTATGTTTTTTTTTTATGGTAAAAAGGGGGCAAACGGGCAGGAGGCTCACCTGATGGGAAGTGATCACCTCCGCCCATGGACATCTGCAAGCCAGGCTTGCAGATGCGTTGCCGGCCTTTCAGGAAAGGGAGGGATGGAGGAGGGAGGGAAGTGGGAGGGAGGGGGGAACGAAGGCGGAGGATGATGGGAAGAGGGAGGGGGGAAGGAGAGTGGGCCTCCCGGACTCTCACTCACCGGTCGAAACGCGACAGCATAGCTGCCACTTCACGCCGGTCTTCTGTGAGAGAGTGGTACTAATGAACTATACGGGGCGTGCCGGCCCATTCGGTTGCTACCCGAAGGTAACAAGCATGGCACTACCACTTTGATAATTGTATTTAGAAAATTAGCTAGTTTCTCTTTGACGTGTAAGTTTCTAATTTCTAATATCCCTATAAAAATGTTCCGTATTAAATTGACTCTTTACCATCGAAAACTAATTTCCTTCATGTTTTTTCCATTTCGTGCGATATTGGCAAAGTAAGTGCTCAACTCGACCGCTTTGAAGCTATTAACAAGAAAATTGATTTGAAGTGAATACGTGTCAAAAAGGTGTTAGAATGTATCATATGTATAGAATGTATCATAGAATGTATGTATGTATGTATGTATGTATGTATGTATGTATGTATGTATGTATGTACATTTTACATAAATTATCAGCATTTTCACTTTATTTCTCTCATCGCTCGAAGCTTATCCCACACTGGTCGCATTAGAAAGGAAGGCCGGGTATAATGTGAATAATAGGAGATCCGGCAGTAAAGAGAATACAAATCTTTGTATTGGAATGTTTTTTTCAGGATAGATCTTTGCTCTGAAGAAATGAAAACGTCAAAAAAGTTTACATCTATACATACATATAAATAAAATTGAAGTGTCTGTTTTTAATTTCAAATTAAAAGCTTTTTGCTTAATTCATATGAAAGTATATACGGTACTCACGGTACTACGGTATATTGACGATTTAATATGTTTTTGTGTTAAATTGAAATATATATTACTAGCATTTCCCGCGGCTTCGCACGCTTTCGCAGAACTAACGCCCGTCCTTTCCGTTTTTGCAACATTTTTCATTGATGCTCCGCTTCTATTGGTCGTAGCGTGATGTTAATATAGCCTTTAGCCTTCCTCGATAAACGGACTATCTAACACAAATTCAAATCGAATCAGTATTTCCTGAGATTAGCGCGTTCAACCAAACAAACAAACAAACTCTTCAGCTTTATAATACTAGTATAGATTTAAAGAGATTTTTACAAGTTCTTTTGAATCTTCATTTTATATTAATAAAATATAGTATAAGCCTACAATAGTACATATGTGTACAAAAGCAATGGTAAATGGTTTTTAATTGAATCGTCACAAGCACAAAGTCGTTGCGGTGAAACAAAACAAAATACTCACTGAAATGCCATGAATACTCTGAAAACGTTGAAAAACGATTTAAATCGGTATTTTTATTGGATTTTTATATAGCCGAATTTGATAAAATGGTATAAGTATACATACCACGACTACATACGAATTTATGTATATATGTTGTACTTTATATACATACATTCGTATAACGCATTGTATATAAATAATAAAATGAAAATTTAACATCATACTATAGAAATACTGATTTATCCCGCCACAAAAATAATAACATCAAAATCTGCCAAGCCAGTTAAGAAAAGACTAGGACTTTCCTTTAATAAATGATATGTTTTAAAGTAAACTATTATTTTTATTAAAAAGTAAGTTTTATGTAGTTAAAGCAAGCGATAAAATTTCAATTTTACTTTAAATACCGCGTAAAACCCTTGAAAATTCAACTAAGCCACAAAACGCTATTAACTTGGCGGAAAGGCACAATAAATATTAAATCATGCCCTCATCCACACGTTTATGAAATTTTGATACCCCCCTTTTCAATTACTCGCTTTGAAGCCAAGGACCAAGAACAGCAATATTTGAACGTATTATGCTTCGTCTGAGGGTAGTACAAGAAAATTTCTTTCACATATTCTTCATTGCTTGGGTTACATATAAATAACTTATGGCTTAGGTATACAATTCTTTCTACTGAAAGACGCTAGAGTCTACACTATGATTGGTGTTGAAGCGTTTGTTCCGTTCGCTTGTTCGCGATAGTGAGTCGCTAGTGTTATATAAATATTATTATTATTTTATTTATTTATTTATTTATTTTATATTTATCCAGATCTCAACTTAATTTTTTTACGCCTGTATATATATGTCATACCCATAAGATGCAATTTTTATGCTTTTGGAACTTCCATTAAAATACTTAAACTCACTTATAAGTTATAACCCATTCTCTACAGCTTCAGATTTAAATGTAACGTAAGTTAGTGTAGTTTGCTACAACGTATAGAAGATAATATAAGACATAGATAATAACACTAGAACATGGTGAGTCAAGGGAATTGTATAGTGAACGTCTTAACGAGAAACCGTCGAGGGAATGCTCCGGACTTGATAGCTTACTTCATTTGAAAGTGATGTTATATGAAATTGGTAACATGTTTAAGACGCAATTTAGGATGCCCACATTTGTTTGATAGAAAATAAACAACACGAGGCACTTCAGTTTAACACAGCCAAAGAGAAAATATGACTTGTATCCAAAAATATTATCATCAGCCCTTATTAACGTCCCACTGCTGGGCACGGGCCTCCCTCAGTACGAGGGGGATTAGGCCATAGTCCACCGCGCTGGCCTAGTGCGTGTTGGCGGACTTCACATGTCTTTCGAAAACTTGCTAGGTTTTCTCAGACATGCAGGTTTCCTCACGATGTTTTCCTTCACCGTAAGACGAGTGGTAATCATGATATAAATGATTCGCACATGAAAATATCAGAGGTGCGAGACCCGGATTTGAACCCGCATCACTCGGATATCCAAGCCACCGCGTTACCGCTAGGCTACCCCTGTCTTTCCAAAAATATAAACACCGCTTAAAGCCATATAACCTGGCATATCTGCTGCTGAATATCAGCTACCATAAACGCTTGAAGCAATACGACATCCAAGAGCTAGATCTTAGACACTAAGAAAGGTAGCTACCGCTCGGTAGCATCTTTAACAAGACATCAGATGATAATCCGCTTATAGTCTAAGAGAGACTGATCGCAGATATCCCTAAGAAAATAAAAATGTTTATTAGAAAAGTGAAAAAATAATTACTTAAATCAGTCCCTCAAACCATTTTTTTTTTCTAGTTATATTAACCGTGATCATAAAACTGCTTAAGGTATTAGTAACGTTAGAAACCAAAAATCATCAAATAAATCCTCACATTGATTTTTTACACGACTATAATGTAATGTTATGTAAAAACTGTTTCATTAGAGTTTTTGAAAAAAACTGTTTCAAAAAATACCCGTTCTAACGTCTATTTGGTTATATATCTCCAAAACCCAGTGACATGAGAAGCTGAAATTTTGTCAATTTCATGTTTGTACCTCGCCAATATTACCACACAAGATTTTTTCAAAATATCTTCTTGGGGCCGCCGACCCTACATTATACTGCTAGACCCTTTAATGCAATTATTTTTATTTTTAAAAAAAGCTGAGCAAATCTTGATAACTTTATATTAACAAACATGTGAACGCAGTTCCTCAACTTTCAAAATTCTCAAAACTGGCTAGATGCTTGCGAATCGTATTCTTTTAAATAAGTATATAAAAATACTATATTTAGAAACGAACCTGAGATTCACACTATATTCAGTACAACACAGACACAAACTACACAACCTCTAAATAGAATTTCGCTAAATCGCGTCAAATATCAATGAATCATCTTTATTGACACTTAGTAAGTGCTCTACACTCTCTTACTTTATACTTGGTTCATTGCCAAGGATTTTAAGCTAAGTGCTTGGTTTTTTACTATTTTTATGAACTTTACTGAATAGGCTATGTTTTATACAATCTATAGTTTATTTTTGGGCTTAAACTAGTTGTAGCCTGCGTATTTAACCATCAATACTTACTCATTAGTGGGGAGCTTGTTGGTGCATGTCATTGCAATGGCGGTTAAGTCAGTAGTTGCATTTCAAGACCAAACCCCCCCTCAACGTACGTTCACCTTGTCGTGGTGGGTGGACTCAGCAGGGCGCGAAGCCAAGAAACGTGCAGGAACGGCCCACTTCAATGTATTTCAAAGACATGTATCAGCCGCAAATGGGATAAAAAATATGTTCTCTGAAAATCTAAGAAAAACGAAAACATTTCAATTTATTGGTTATTTTTGCACATAAGGCATTGTTCATTTAAAAAATGTGTAAGTTTAAAACATAGTTGCAACAACATTCAAACGCTCTATTATAACCAAAACTAAATAATATCACAGATTAAAAAAGTACTGTACCAATTTTAACCACATTTTGTATAGTGATAACTTATTACTCAGGTCATAGAAAAGTATATGTCCATAGATTAATTCTCTAAATTATTTTTATTGAGTCTTTGGAAAGCTAGCAGTGGCTAAATCATAAGAGATACATCAAAACAATGTAGTAAAGAACTGTAGGTTATAAAAAGGCCTACAGAAAAGTCTACAATGTTGAGAGGATAGAGCTATCTCTTAATTTCACTAATAAAAACAGGAACTTAATGAATCGATGTGCGCGTTTAAAAGCACTGAACCAATTTGAACAAAATTTTATGTAGTAATACGAGGCAACATTTAAAATACCATTTATTAATGACAAAACTTTTATTTCTACGCTAAAACACGATGCTTGATTCTATGGAGTCCTTACAATATATGGCTAATAACCTATCTTAAAACTTAATAAGATATAACATTAGAACTATGTATTTGAAAATTATAAGTCTTAACAAGGTCTACAGAAAAGTTTGTATTGTGTGTGTAATAAACTACTTTATAATAAACATAGGTATAATTTGTTTATAACTTTGCACATTTTTTGCGTATGGCCTTACAGTTCAAGTGAGGTTTTGGATAGCTCTTTAGGGGCCATTTATTTATTACGTAAGACAATTTAGGGGGGAAGGGAGGTCGACCATGTCTTATGTTTTCTTACAAGGGGGTGGGAGGGAGTCTCGATATTTCTTACGTAAGATCAAAAAAATGCGCAAAGTTTAAGTTATACTTTGAAAAAGCTCGGTCAACCGAGCGAAAGGTACTGTACCTTTAAAATTACAAATAAACATTTCAAAAAATTGTTACTTTAAAAAATAAACATTAAAATAAACCAAACATGTATACATTTTTTCTTTTAGACTCTTACGTAATAAATATTAAACAGGGGGGGTCGGCCTATTCTTATTTTTTCTTATAATAGGGGGGAGGGGGTCAAAAACTAGCGAAAACAGGCTTACGTAATAAATGAATGGTCCCTTATGAATTTTTGTTTACATGGGTTGGGGGCCCCTAAGCCCCCGGGGCCCCGTATAATTGATACGGCTGATACAGCGGTAGCTACGCCCCTGTGTATAATGTATATTGTATATCCAATATTCAGATCGAATTACAATAACATCCATGATGAAGTGCATCTGGCAATTATTTTTATTGCAATAATAGATTTGTTAATGCAGGCGTAGTGATAATGAATTGCAAACAATTTACTCAATACGTATTTAGCCATGTTACTGATTACCATCTTTATAATATTTTTTGTTAAACATTCTGAGTGTGATTGTGTTCAGCGTTCTGACAGACAACTTGAAGTAAAGCTTCATAATGATATATTTAATAAAACATATAAATTATATACGCAACCGAACAAAAACTTGACGACTGTTGCCATAACTTTCATCCTGAAAAACTTCAAATTTGATAAAAATGAAGAATTATTTGCTTTTTACAGCTGGGTTTCCTTGGAATGGGATGATCCAAGGATAGAGTGGAATGCGAGGGAATATGAAGGAATAAGTGAAACTACCGTGCGTACTTATAGTATATGGACACCGATCAGAGCGCTTACTAATAAAGACTTGAAAGGCGTTGGTCACTCTTATACTTTTCTAGCCAAATATTGCCAAGTTCATTATAAAGGCAAAGTTATTTGTTTTCTTCAAATTTTTCATCAAACTACGTGCAATACTAATCTTGAAGATTGGCCTCACGACTCCCAAACTTGCACGTTTCATTTGGGCATGGATGAACAATTTAAGGATAATGTAGTGTTCACGACTAATGAAAAACGTGTTATTTTCGACTTGACAGCAGAATACGGTCCCGGATGGCAAATTATAGATTGCGCTGTAAAAGAAAATGATTTAGATGCAGTCAAGTTTAATGTAACATTCGTTATACAAAGACATGGAACAGGTCTGGCAGCTCTGGTGATTTTCCCGTTATTCATAATAGGAACAATGACAGTGTCATCTATGTTCTTAGATGTAAGAAAAGGTACTCGTTTGAGCTTTCTTACTTTAAGTTTATACTCGCATTTTAAGTTTTTACAAGCTATCAACGAGAAAATACCACACCATGGATCTAATTCTCCAACTATTCTTTTCTATATCAAGGCATCTATTGTTGTTACTATATTTATAATAATTTTAACACTTATTCTAAACTCAATAACAAAACGAACTTGGAGAAGCTATCTATGGATTGATTTAGTTAACGCATATGTACTTAAAAGTCGTATGAGATACGTCATTCTGCCAAAGTGGACAGTATCGAAAATGGAGAATGCGCCATCACATGTTAAAACGTGGACAGATTTCGCTTGTATAGTTAATAGTTTTTTCATGTTTATTTTTGTTATTATATACGTATATATTTATAATGATTGTATACCTCAACCTCAATATAAATAGTCAATAAAAGATCGAAGTCGACTTCCGCATTTTAGTATTTATATACCCCAGAAATATCTAACAATAGTATAGTATTAAATGTTTGTAGTTCTTAATAAAGCATTTAACATAATGAAAGCATTTATATTCATTATTTTCACAACTATGAATTAGTCAAAAGAACTTTTTAATGATTTTGGATCATTTCAAGACTAAATAATAATTTTACATTAATTGGAGTAATGGAATTCAGCCAGTGTTTTCAAAACAATCATTTACAAGATTCCATACTTTATTTTAATACATAAAGGTTCTTCCACACGATCTTGTGAAATAAATACAAGTAAGCGAAGAAGTAAGCAGTAACTATCATATTATTAAAAACTATATCGGTCTTTTTAAGTGCTCAGATATCTTTGCCGATGAGGTTCTAGATGTAGAATGTAGATGTATTGACGTGGCTACTATTATAGAAGATCAATAAAACATTGATGAAGTTCCTCTACTACTCTGCCTATATATGGTTCTCTTTGAAGCAGACTAAAATGAGTTACTTTAGGCAATTATAATTGATACTGCCTAATTTAATAATACACGGTGTTTAAACCACATATAATTGTAAAACATTGTAAAGTTCTATTTAGCGTTCGTTGTAGCGAGACGTGCGACAGGTTTGGCAGCTTTAGTAGTCTTCCCGCTAAACATATTAGGTATCATGACAGTATCTTCTATGTTCTTAGATGTAAGAAAAGCTGTTCGTTTAAGCTTTTTAACTTTAAGTTTTTACGCCCATTATAAATTCTTACAAGCTATCACTGCGAACATACCACGCCATGGATCTAACTCTCCTACTATTCTTTTCTTTATAACATCATTTATTATTGTTACTATGTTTTTTACTTTATTTCACCTGTAGCGTTTTCCCCCACAGCGTAATCTATAGTGCCCCATGCTGAACCATATTCCGCTCCAAGGATTAATATCTAACGTTTGTGATTGAAAGTGAACCTTACTTTGTCCTTATTATTCGTACGGGTGCTAAAATTTAATGTACAATTTTGGTAGTCATGGGGCCAGTTGTCTAATTTTGCAATGCACTTAGTTTCAAGTTGTATTTGAAGCATACACAAAACTTTGCCTACGTTATTAACGTGACAATAGCCTATATTAATCATCATATTCACCACCTATCAAATTTTCTAAATTATTTAAAATTTCGAATGGTGTCCATACATAATTACTGTGTATGAAAGTTTCACTTTTTTATTTTATTTTTATTTAATGATGGTTTACCAGCAGTTTAACAATTAATACATTCAATCACTTTACAATCTTATACAATTATATGTGGTTTAAAACACCGTGTATTATTAAATTAGGTAGTATCAATTATAATTGCCAAAATTAACTAATTTTAGTCTACCTCAAAGAGAACCATATATAGGCAGAGTAGTAGAGGAACTTCATCAATGTTTTCTTGATCTTATATAATAGTAGCCACATCAATACATCTAGAACCTCATCGGCAAAGATAGCTGAGCACTAAAACAGACCGATATAGTTTTTAATAATATGATAGTTACTGCTTACATTTCCGCTTACTTGTATTTATTTCACAAGATCGTGTGGAAGAACCTTTATGTATTAAAATAAAGTATGGAATCTTGTAAATGATTGTTTTGAAAACACTGGCTAAATTCCATTACTCCAATTAATGTAAAATTATTAATTAGTCTTGAAATGATCCAAAATCATTTTCTTTTGAATAATTCATAGTTGTGAAAATAGTGAATATAAATTCTTTCATTAGGTAGAATGCTTTATTAAGAACTACAAACACTTAATACTTTACTATTGTTAGATATTCCTGGGGTATATAAATACTAAAATGCGAAAGCTCACATCTTTTATTGACTATTTATATTGAGGTTGAGGTATACAATCATAGTATATATATACGTATATAATAACAAAAATAAAAATGAAAAAACTATTAACTATACAAGCGAAATCTGTCCACGTTTTAACATGTGATGGCGCATTCTCCATTTTCGATACTGTCCACTTTGGCAGAATGACGTATCTCATACGACTTTTAAGTACATATGCGTTAACTAAATCAATCCATAGATAGCTTCTCCAAGTTCGTTTTGTTATTGAGTTTAGAATAAGTGTTAAAATTATTATAAATATAGTAACAACAATAGATGCCTTGATATAGAAAAGAATAGTTGGAGAATTAGATCCATGGTGTGGTATTTTCTCGTTGATAGTTTGTAAAAACTTAAAATGCGAGTATAAACTTAAAGTAAGAAAGCTCAAACGAGAACCTTTTCTTATATCTAAGAACATAGATGACACTGTCATTATTCCTATTATGAATAACGGGAAAATCACCAGTGTTGCCAGACCTGTTCCATGTCTTTGTACAACGAATGTTACGTTAAAATTGACTGCATCTAAATCATTTTCTTCCACAGCGTAATCTACAATTTGCCATCCAGGACCGTATTCTGTTGTCATGTATAAAATTACACGTTGTTCATTAGTCGTGAACGCTAAATTTTCCTTATATCGTTCATCCATGCCCAAATGATACGTGCAAGTTTGGGAGTCGTGAGGCCAATCTTCTAGATTAGTATTGCACGTAGTTTGATGAATAATTTGAAGGAAACAAATAACTTGCCCTTTATAATGAACTTGGCAATATTTTTCTGGAAAAGTATAAGAGTGACCAACGCCTTTCAAGTCTTTATTAGTAAGAGCTCTGATCGGTGTCCATATACTGAAAGAATTCACGGTAGTTTCACTTATTCCTTCATATTCACTCGCATTCCATTGTATTCTTGGATCATCCCATTCCAAGGAAACCCAGCTGTAAAAAGCAAATAATTCTTCGTTTTTATCAAATTTAAAGTTTTTCAGGATGAATGTTATGCCAACAGCCGTCAAGTTGTTCGGTAGCGTAGAAAATTTATATGTTTTATTAAATATATCATTATGAAGCTTTACTTCAAGTTGTCTGTCAGAACGCTGAATACAATCACACTCAGAATGTTTAACAAAAAACATTATAAAGATGGTAATCAGTAACATGGCTAAATACGTATTGAGTAAATTGTTTGCATTTCATTATCACTACGCCTGTAATAAAAATAATTGCCAGATGAACTTCATCATGGATGTTATTGTAATTCGATCTGAATATTGGATAATATACAATATATAACACTTACATATTATTTAGATTTAGTTATAATACAGTCTTTTAATGATGTTGCAACTATTTTTTTTAACTTATACAATTTTAAAATTTACAACGCCTTATGTTAGCAGAGCTCGGTAGATTATAAAAAAATCTACGCAAAAATAGTCAAAAAAAAGATTGATATTTTTTCGTTTTTCTTTGTATTTCAGAGAACATATTTTTTATCCTATTTGAGGCTGATACCGTCTTTGAAATGCAACAACTTTTTTTATCCTTCGGAAATGCATTGACGCATATTACCTGTAGGAAAGTTATGTGGGACTCACTGGTAAGCCAGTACTACACACTAAAACCCAAGCACCCATCACGTCTTAATGGAGCGTCGCAGGATCGCTTGCGTATTTTATTACGACACTTCGACGGTCCGGCAGGTTTACCGAAGCAGATCACACAGTCATGAAGGTTGCTCCACAGTCCACTCTGCTACCCAGAGAAGTAATAGGAGCAACCCGCAAGACACATCACACACCGAAGTGCGCCGTTCCTGCGTGTTTCTTGGCTTCGCGCCCTGCTGAGCCCACCCACGACGACAAGGTGAACGCACGTTGGGGGGTTGAAATGTTACTACTGGCTTAACCGCCACTGTAATGACATAAACCAACAAGCTCCTCACTAATGAGTAATTACTGATAGTCAATAACGCAGGCTAAAACTAGTTTAAGCCCAAAAATAAACTATAGATTGTATAAAACATAAGCCTATTCAGTAAAGTTCATAAAAATAGTAAAAAACCAAGCACTTAGCTTAAAATCCTTGGCAATGAACCAAGTGTAAAGTAAGAGAGTGTAGAGCACTTACTAAGTGTCAATAAAGATGATTCATTGATATTTGACGCGATTTAGCGAAATTCTATTTAGAGGTTGTGTAGTTTGTGTCTGTATTGTACTGAATATAGTGTGAATCTCAGGTTCGTTTCTGAATATAGTATTTTTATATACTTCTTTAAAAGAATACGATTCGCAAGCATTTAGCCAATTTTGAGAATTTTGAAAGTTAAGGAACTGTGTTCACATATTTTGGCTTTAGAGAAGAATGAGCAAATGATCCTGCGACGCCCCATCAAGACGTGATGGGTGCTTGGGTTTTAGTGAGTAGTACTAGCTTGCCGGTGAGTCCCACATAACCATCTGTTTCCTACAGGTAGTATACGTCAATGCATTTCAAAGACATGTAACAGCCTCAAATGGGGTAAAAAATATGATCTCTGAAAAACTAAGGAAAATAAAAATATATAAATTTTTTGGTTATTTTTGCACATAAGGCATTTAAAAAATGTGTATGTTTAAAAAAATAGTTGCAACAACATTAAAACACTATTATAACCAAAAGTAAATATTATGTATATTGTACCTATATCCAATATTGAGATCGAATTACAATAACATCCATGATGAAGTGCATCTGGCAATTATTTTTATTGCAATAATAGATTTGTAAATGCAGGCGTAGTGATAATGAATTGCAAACAATTTACTCAATACGTATTTAGCCATGTTACTGATTACCATCTTTATAATATTTTTTGTTAAACATTCTGAGTGTGATTGTGTTCAGCGTTCTGACAGACAACTTGAAGTAAAGCTTCATAATGATATATTTAATAAAACATATAAATTATATACGCCACCGAACAAAAACTTAACGGCTGTTGCCATAACTTTCATCCCGAAAAACTTCAAATTTGACAAAAACGAAAAAGTATTTGCTTTTTACAGCTGGATTTCCTTGGAATGGGATGATCCAAGGATACAGTGGAATACGAGTGAATATGAAGGAATAAGTGAAACTACCGTGAATACTTTTAATATATGGACACCGATCGGAGCCCTTACTAATAAAGACGTGAAAGGCGTTGGTCACTCTTATACTTTACCAGCCAAATATTGCCAAGTTCATTATAAAGGCCAACTTAATTGTTTTCTTCAAATTTTTCATCAAACTACGTGCAATACTAATCTAGAAGATTGGCCTCACGACTCCCAAACTTGCACGTTTCATTTGGGCGTGGATGAGCGATTTAAGGATAATGTAGTGTTCACGACTAATAAAAAACGTATTATTGTATACTTGACAACAGAATACGGTCCCGGATGGCAAATTGTAGATTGCGCTGTGAAAGAAAATGATTTAGATGCAGTCAAGTTTAATGTAACATTCGTTGTCCAAAGACATGGAACAGGTCTGGCAGCTCTGGTGACTTTCCCGTTATTCATAATAGGAACAATGACAGTGTCAGCTATGTTCTTAGATGTAAGAAAAGGAACTCGTTTGAGCTTTCTTACTTTAAGTTTATACTCGCATTTTAAGTTTTTACAAACTATCAACGAGAAAATACCACACCATGGATCTAATTCTCCAACTATTCTTTTCTATATCAAGGCATCTATTGTTGTTACTATATTTTTAATAATTTTAACACTTGTTCTAAACTCAATAACAAAACGAACTTGGAGAAGCTATCTATGGATTGATTTAGTTAACGCATATGTACTCAAAAGTCGTATGAGATACGTCATTCTGCCAAAGTGGACGGTATCGAAAATGGAGAATGCGCCATCACATGTTAAAACGTGGACAGATTTCGCTTGTATAGTTAATAGTTTTTTCATTTTTATTTTTGTTATTATATACGTATATATATACTATGATTGTATACCTCAACCTCAATATAAATAGTCAATAAAAGATGTCGACTTCCGCATTTTATTATTTATATACCCCAGAAATATATATATGTATATGTATAGTATATATATGTATATGTATAGTATTAAGTGTTTGTAGTTCTTAATAAAGCATTTAACCTAATGAAAGCATTTATATTCATTATTTTCACAACTATGAATTAGTCAAAAGAACTTTTTAATGATTTTGGATCATTTCAAGACTAATTAATAATTTTACATTAATTGGAGTAATGGAATTCAGCCAGTGTTTTCAAATCAATCATTTACAAGATTCCATACTTTATTTTAATACTTAAAGGTTATTTCACAGATTTTGTGAAATAAATACAAGTAAGCGTAGAAGTAAGCAGTAACTATCATATTATTAAAAACTATATCGGTCTGTTTTAGCGCCCAGACATCTTTGCAGATGAGGTTCTAGATGTAGAATGTAAATGTATGGACGTGGATACTATAATAGAACAATACACACTGTACACAATAATTTTGATACTTTAAAATAAATTAGCACTTATTTAAACTAAGCTAGTTATAGAAAATATACAAAATTTATTAAAAATAAACAGATTAATTGGGAGAAGTATATTGTGACATGTCAAGGTTTGATAAGGTTCCTTTACTACTCTGCCTATATATGGTTCTCTTTGGAGCAGATTAAAATGAGTTATTTTTGGTAATTACTTATGATTGATACTACCTAATTTAATAATACACCGTGTTTTAAACACATTTAATTGTATAAAATTGTAAAGTGCAAGTTTTTTTAAGTTATAGCATACATTACCAGCATCGGTGATTTAGTGATAGAATGCTCTCCTGCAATGGCCTGGGTTCGCCCTGCCAATGCATAATTTTTTAAAAGCTTTTTAATTCGCGAATGTGTTTATGCAATACTTGGATTCTAGGTTTAGGCACGTATATATATGGGACGGTCCAAGTATATAGTGATCGCCTGTCAAAAATCAACTTCTTTGAATCTACTGTACGGACAATAAGTTATAACCAGAGAGCCAGCTTAAATCTGACAACACATATTTTATACCTTGTAGTAGTTTTATAGTATTATTCTATACCCACTAAACAAGTAATGCTAGCAAATGCGGGACAGGTATGAAAATTAGGTACATTTTCACCTAATTTTCATACCTGTCCTC
Source organism: Boloria selene (assembly GCA_905231865.2). NCBI lineage: Eukaryota > Metazoa > Arthropoda > Insecta > Lepidoptera > Nymphalidae > Boloria > Boloria selene. Next base: position 6,917,092 of record HG993156.1, read on the forward strand.
CATGAGGAACCGTAAACCAACTGCCGCCGGGCTTAGCTAGTACCTATTGTTTGTTTAGTGGGTATAGCAGTAGCAAAATTTCAGGCATCTTATTAAGATATATGTTGTCAAATTTAAGACAGCTTTCTAGCGTTCAATTTTATTCATATATTGTGTTATCTTATGGTGAAGAAAAACATCATGAGGAAGACATGCTTCCTGTGAAAATCTAGCAGTTATCATAATACTGAGTGATTTGAAGACATCCTGCACTTTGCTAGCGAGGTGGACTGAGTCCTCTCGTATTAAAGGGAAGCACAACAGTGGGACGGTAAAACTTGCTGAATACGTGTGTTGCCTAATTTAACGCAAACTAATCAAAAAATGATATAGAAAAATGATGTTTTGAACTTTATAATTTAAACAATAATAGATATCTTTGATAAAGAATGTCTGGCAATTACTATTTTTGTTTTCGTAATAAAATGATTTTAGTAGGCGTATCCATATTTAGTTTCTAACATATCTCTCAGTGCCAATGCAGCCATGTTGCTCATTACTATCTTTATTTTATATATTTTTATACAACATTCTGCTACTGAATGTGTTCTGAAGTCAGGGCCTTCTGACAGACAACTTGAAGTAAAACTCCATCAAGACGTGATTTTCAATGATGACAACTTCCTTGTAATTCCAAACAAAAACGAAACAACTGTAATTATAAAATTCATTTTGAAAAGCTTCAAATTTGATAAAAATGAAGAACTATTTGAAATTTACACCTGGATGATTTTTCAATGGGAAGATCCAAGAATTCACTGGAATGCAAGTGACTACGGAGGAATAAATGAAACTATTATACACAGTTTTTATGTATGGACACCATTCGATATTTTAAGTAATTTAGGAAATGTGATAGGTGGTGAATATAATAATATAAGGTATTGTCGCGTTGATAACGTAGGCAAAGTTTCGTGTACGCTTCGAATAAAACATGAAACAAAGTGCATTGCAAAGTTAGCCAACTGGCCCTACGACTCCCAAACTTGCACATTCAATTTTGGCACCCGTAAGAATAATAAGGACAAAGTAAGGTTCACTTTCAATCACACACGTGGAATATTAGTCATCGGAGCAGAGTATGTTTCTGCATGGGGCATTATAGATTACGCTATGGGGGAAAACGCTACAGGTGCAATAAAGTTCTATTTAAAGTTCGTTGTAGCGAGACATGCGACAGGTTTGGCAGCGTTAGTGGTCTTCCCGCTAGTCATAGTTGGTACCATGACAATATCTTCTATGTTTTTAGACGTAAGAAGCAATGTCCGTTTGAATTTTCTAACATTTAGTTTGTACGCCCATTATAAGTTCTTACAAGCTATCACTGCGAACATACCACGCTATGGATCCAACTCTCCTACTATTCTTATCTTTGTTAGGTCATCTATTATAGTTACTATGTTTTTAATGATTTTGACAATCATTTTAAATTCAATGACCAAACGAACTTGGAAAAGTTATCTTTGGATTGATTTAATTAATAATTATGTGCTAAAAAGTCGTAGCAAATTCGTTATTCTACCAAAGTGGCACGTAGCGAAAACAGAGAATGGACCATCACATATTGAAACATGGACAGATTTCGCTAGTATAGTCAACAGTTTTTTCATTTTTATCACTATAATTATATATATACATTTATATTTTATTTATATACCTCAATGAATTCCTATTGATAAAGCCTAACATATTCTTCTATTATATAGTTAGAAGATAGATCTAATAACATGTTTTAAGACTAAAATTATATTTAAAATGTAACGGTGTAGTATAATTTAACGATTCTAATAATGGTAACGTAAATAAATAATGTTTTATGTACGTTTTTTAGTTTATCAATATTATCGTATTCAGGCAATTTCAATTCTTTAAAAACTTAATTTTAAATTGTTACTACCATAGCATTTCCCGCGTTCTAAAGATTAGAAACCAAATTTTTAGATTTTACACTTGTGACGTTTAATAGCCGGTTTGTAACGGTTACATGAGATTTCTCATAAATGAGATGTTTTCCAACAGCAAAAAGTGCTGAACCGGGAAACCAGCTATTATCATTCAAAACATCAAAATCTGTTAAAAGGTTTTCTCTTGATGCAGACAGACCAACAGACGGACTAGAGATAATATTTTAAAATGTGCAGATTCAATCAGAATACGATAGATAGATCCACGCTTACACTTTATACAACTACTTATATATATATATATATATATATATATATATATATATATATATATATATATATATATATATATATATATATATATATATATATATATATATATATATAGTATTTGCGCGGATTCAGCTGTGGAAAAAAGGAAAATTCCTTAGAGAATAATATACGAAGTTATATTTTCTCATTATTTTCTAGGATAAAAACTTTAATGCTTCCGAGTGTTGTAACATAGTTATTTTATGAGTGTTTATATCTTTATTATTTTACATGGGAGAAAACCCATTGAGTTTAGGATTTGTCATGGTCTACTGTCGAAATCATCATTTTGTAATCGGACAAATTAATGTACCTAATCCTTATTATGTGTGTTTTCTTAAGTTGTTGACTATGACCTGATCCCTCTTATATTAAAGGGAGGCATTACCCAACAATGGAACGTTAAAAATGGCTTTATCCCTGTTTGTTGTTTAACTTAAAACATTTTATTTTATCCAAAACATATAGATAAACCACTCTGAACTTTTTAATCTAAAAATGGATGGAAGTATCTTTGATAAAGAATGTCTGGCAATTACTATTTTTTTACGTAATAAATTTATCATAGCAGACGTGTCCATATTGAATTTCTAACAATACTCTCATTACGAATTCAGCCATGTCACTCATCACTATCTTTATAACATATTTTTTTATAAAAAATTCTGCTTCCGAATGTGTCCCGCACACAGGGCCTACTGACAGATTATATGAAGTAAAACTCCATGACGATGTGATTTTCCATAATGACGACATTCATGAAATACCAAACGAAAATGGAACAACTGTACTTATAAAATACATTTTGAAAAACTTCAAATTTGATAAAAACGAAGAAAACTTTGGTATTTACAGCTGGATGATGTTTTATTGGGAAGATCCTAGGATTCAGTGGAATGCGAGTGACTACGGCGGAGTAGATAAAACTGTCGTACACAGTATTAATTTGTGGACACCATTGGGAATTCTTAAAAATTTAGGAGATGTGACTTTACTTGGAGGTGAATACAACCACTATACGTATTGTGAAGTTGAACACAGAGGCAAAGTTTTGTGTGTGCTTCGATTAATTCATGTAACTACTTGCATTGCAAAATTAGACGACTGGCCTTACGACTCTCAAACTTGCACATTCAATTTCGGCATCCGTGAGAATAATAAGGACAAAGTGACGTTCACTTTTAACGGAAGCCGTGGGATATCAGCCCTTGGAGCAGAATATGGTTCTGCATGGGATATTGTAGATTTCGCTGTGGGGGAAAACGCTACAGACGAAATAAAGTTCCATTTAACATTCGTGCTAGAGCGACATGCGACAGGTTTGGCATCTTTAGTGGTCTTCCCGCTAGTCATAGTTGGTACCATGACAATATCTTCCATGTTCTTAGATGTAAGAAAAGCTGTTCGTTTAAGCTTTTTAACTTTAAGTTTGTACGCCCATTATAAGATCTTACAAGCTATCACTGAAAACATACCACGCCATGGATCTAACTCTCCTACTATTCTATTCTTTATAAGATCATCTATTATTGTTACTATGTTTTTGATAATTTTAACAATTATTTTAAATTCAATAACAAAACGAACTTGGAAAAGTTATTTATGGGTTGATTTAATTAACGATTATGTGCTAAAAAGTCGTATACATTACGTTATTCTACCAAAGTGGCAAGTAGCGAAAACGGAGAATGGACCATCAAATGTTGGCACGTGGACAGATTTCGCTAGTATTGTAAATAGTTTTTTCATTTTTATTACTGTTATTATATATATAAATTTATATTTAATTTATATACCTCAACCAATTCCTATAGATAAAGAATATAGTATTCATTAAAAAAATGGTGCACTTACAACATGTTAAGGATTTAGCATAATATTATAATACAATAATTTTATAAATCAAATAAATTTCCTTACTATGTAATAATATTTCTTTAAGTTTGTGTATGTTTGTATATATGCGAGATATTATGCGTTTTGAGGATTTTTATATAATAATAATTATATTAATGTTTATTGTTTGTTTGTATTATTTTTGTGTGGTAAATAAATAAATAATTAAATGTAAATATCAAAATGACAATCATTTTAGATAGATAATAGTAAGATAGATAGTACCTAGTATATATCTTTTTGGAAGTCGGTCAAACCAGTATGTCACATTAAATAACAATATTAGCGGCGGCGTTCATCCGAAGCAGGACAGGTGGTAGAGAATAACTAATGTTATTTTTTCGTTGACCATTTATCAAGCGCCCGCACGTGACAGCCAGGTGTCGACAAAAACAGGATATATTTACTTGGTATTTTTATCCACTCTCTATACGACTATATAATATTTCTCCCTTACTTTCTTTACTTTCCTTTAGATTTAATACTTATTAGAAAATCTTATTGAAATAGTAATTATTATAGACTAGCGACTCGCCCTCGCTTCGCTCGGGCTCTTCCCTAGATTTAGCACAGGCAAAGCCACGGGATCTGCTAGTTATGCATATAAACCTTCCTCTTGAATCACTCTATCTATTAAAAAACCGCATCAAAATCCGTTGCGTAGTTTTAAAGATTTAAGCATACATAGGGATATAGAGACAGAGAAAGCGACTTTGTTTTATACTATGTAGTGATATAGAGGCCGAACCTATAGTTTCATTGAAATATTTTTGAATAAGAGTAAATCATTAATCAATATATAATTTTCTCTGTAGAAAAAATGAGTTCAATAAGAACTGACAGCTAATATAACAAATATAAGAATACCGTTAACTTCCCAATTTGTTTCTCACTAGAAATGTACTGATATATATTAATATTAATACTACATAATATGTGTTTGTCCATTCATTTACCCTTTGACGGAATGGATTAGGATGAAACTATATACACTATACAGATTACTTGGAGTGTCATAATATACAACACCCGGGGGAAGGAAAGTAGTAGGAAGGAAAAAAGTAAGGCCTGGTCTCTGTGACAGATAGCCCTCAAAATATCTAACATTTTTTATTTATATCGTAAAAAAGAGCATTTTCCTCGACAATTCAACGGATTTCCCGTCATTTCTTTCTTACAACACTAAATATAAACAGCCGCTATAAATGATAATGTTCTCAAAGTTGTATATCTCGTAAAATACGAATTTTCGACGTCGCATTCTGGATTACTTCGCTGAAAATGTAAGATTATCGTTAAAATGAAATAGAAGAGCGTGCGAAAATTAACTTTAAGTCAACATAATAGAGTCTAAAGTGAAATGAATTTGTTGTGGTGGTAAAGCTAATGCCTAACCGATAATTTTACGATTTAAAATTTCGCTAAGTAAATGTTGCCCGCACTTATCCGCGGGAAATTTTCAAATAGTTATGATATAAAGGGTACAAGATATTGTCGTTGGCATAATAGCGATTTTCTTTCGTCTATCTTTCAAGTAAAAAAGTTAACAGTTAATAAAAAAAATCTTTTAATTATATTCAACGAGCAAATGCTTGTTAAAGTTTTTCTATCTCACCTCTGTTTTAAATAATAATTATGAGTCTTCATAATGGAACAACTATTATAATATTTAAAAAAAGTGTTTGTATATGTATAAAGTATGTTTGTTTCACTTTTAATAATACAGTAATCCTCCTTCTCACGATTCGGCCACGACAGGCAATCTGTTATTGCACAAGTGTACGCGGAGGCACTCTTTATTTCTACCACTCTAATACTACGGTGGGAAAACTGGGACTCGAACATAGGACCTCTGAAAGTGCAGCTGTATTTGCTAGTTCACCATAGATAGTAGTTTGTATAATTTGTCGTTTAGTATCCATACAGCACACACTAAGAAGTTGCTAGTACACAGAGGTAATTCTCAGAGTTACCCTTCTTAAATAAGGTATAATTTGTTATACCCGTTACTAAGGAACATAATTAAAGAAATCTTAAGCCAACTACTTTATCTAGATTCATTTTTACAAAGTCGTGAAAACTAATTAAAAAGAAAATAAAACCTCTCTATTCTACGAGTAACTGTACTTCGTTTGTAACATTTCGTGAGTTCTTGAGTATCATAATATACAATACTATATATTGCGCAATCCCTTCCCAAAATTATTTTATATCTATTTATCATCTTTATTATTATTATATTATTATTTATTATTAAACACGATACTAGTAAAGAAAACATAATATTTTTTTTATATTTAAGTCTGTTTTTTCCGATAACAGACAAATTTTGAAGCGACTCACTCGTAGATAGTTGATGATCAAGCTTCTTTTATTTTTGAAAAATAATCAGGATTCCAGTTAAAAAAATATCTATGAATTCAGCCCTTTTTAACGTCCCACTGCTGGACGCGGACCTCCCTTCAATACGAGGGGATCAAGCCATAGTCCACCACGCTGGCTTAGTGCAGGATGGTGGACTTCACATGTCTTTTGAGAACTCGCTAGGTTCGTTCAGACATGCAGGTTTCCGCACGATGTTTTCCTTCACCGTAAGAAAAGTGGTAATCATGATAGAAATGATTCGCACATGAAAATATCAGAGGTGCGAGGTTTAGAAGCCGAAATCTGTTTTGCTGTATTGCCAAATTAAAAAAAAAATTGTATAGGAACATTTGTGTATTAAAAACTATTATTCGATTAACGATTTTTTAGAAGATTTAGTAAGCCTTGGGAATGATGTGATCGCCGCCAGGCTATTTCAACATATACAATTATTGTTAATTTGTAATTAAATTTGAAAAAGACAGATAAAAAAATAATATTAGTCCCGCTGAGTTTTTTTCGCCAGTTCTTCTCAGGTCAGAGGTTTCTTCTTTCCGGACTGGCGGTAGACTCATGACATTCAGTAAGAAATTGTAACATTTTTTTGCTGAATAAAATAATTTGATTTGATTTATCTAATCTAAATCTAAAATATTCCACATGTTATGTGCTTTCCTGATGGATTTGAAGCTTTTCTTATATCATCTTAAAGTGTTGTGTTACTTATTTCAAACAATTTCACACCATCGTTATATAAAATGTAATGGGAGTGCGAGTTTCCTTTGTGGGCTCAAGTTGTCACTTTGGATCGCGAAATACGGTTTAACCACGTCAGGGATTTAACATTCTAAGATACACATTTATTCTGGCATTTTTCGCCATTTGTTTTTAAGAGAACAGGAAAAAATAAGGAAAATTGTGTTAGAAGTATTCAATTTGATATATTTTGTAATATTTTATCTTATTTCTAAATGTTAATCATCATGGCTTAGAGTTAATTTTATAAATTATTTGTGTTGGCAATAAAAACTGCGGTAGAGGGATGGTTCTAAGAAATAATAAGATTAAAGTGGACTGTATAAGTATAACTGTATAAGGGAGGAAATTGAAAGGGTGCGGTTGTTTATGCGGACAGCGGGAATAAAAGACACGCCTACTTTGCTAGAGTTCTGCTTCAGGTCAGCTTCATCGGCAATAATGTTGACGACAGGTTAGAGGGCGATGGCGGTGATGGTAAGCATGAGAACACACATCACAAGCACTCGAATGTTCTATGCAAAGTAGCAACGCGCGGGTTACGTTTCGAGACTTAATCGGTGAATTAGAAATTATATCTGCGATGACCCTTCAAATTTCAGGCGTACATCTATAAGGATGAGGAATAAAAAACATGTAGGTTTAATATTGGCGGAAACCATTTGCTTAAAAAGAGAAGTAAAAGAGAAAAGGTTGTACTTGATATTTGAATGTAACAAAAAAATGCTGGTTTTAGTATTTTATTGTCGAAAACGGACTGATATTCTCAAATTTTATACATCCTAACAATAAGATTACTGTCCAATGACGACGCATATTGTTCAGTATGTACGAAGGTTCTAGGTTCGAGACCCTTTTTTTAATGTTAGAAATCGTATTTACGCATACCATCTGTAAGTTACAGGTTATGTGGAGCTAGAAAAGTCAGTACTATCAACTAAAACCGAAAACGAAAGCCTTGGCCAAGTTTAATTATTGCGTTTTTCTGTTAAGATAATATTCTTAGTAACGGTCCTGTGTCTTAACTCTCAACGGTCGTTCCATTGGACTATCGGAATAAAAGGAATAGAGTGTACTTGTATGTGCGCGTACAAATTTGCACTATAATATCTACTGGCTAGTCTCAGTGAGATTGGCCGATGTATCCGAAATGGGTCAGTAGGGCTTTATTTTCTTATTATATTTTATTTTGTTTTACGCATTTTGATGTTAGTAAATTATATAGGTATATACTCATTGCCTTATCTATAAAAGGCATATGTTAAATATTCCCGTATATATGTTTTGACGATTAGAATAGATTGTGAATTTTAACGATTAGTATTTAGTATACAGTAGCCCAGCGGTAACGCGCTCGCTTGGATAACCGAGTTTCTATGATTACCACTTGTCTTACGGTGAAGGAAAACATCGTGAGGAAACCTGCATGTCTGAGGAAACCTAGCAAGTTTTCGAAAGACATGTGAAGTCCGCCAACACGCACTAGGCCAGCGCGGTGGACTATGGCTTGATCCACTTCGTACTGAAGGAGGCCCGTGCCCAGCAGTGGGACATTAAAAAGGGCTGATGATGATGATAGATTTCACTAAAATGAGATATTTTTACGGCGTTGTTCTACTATACTATGCAAGTATTATACATATAAACCTTTCTCTTAAATCACTATCTATTGTCAACCGCATTAAAATCCGTTACATAGTTTAAAAGATCTAAGCGTATAAACACGTAAAGCGACTTTATTGTATACTAAGTAAAGTTCATTATAAACGCGTAACATAACGAAATAAGACAGACTTGTATTAAATTTATCGTCACATATTAAAGCCGGTGATAACAATTACCTAACTAAAAGCCAAACATTCTAACAATCTCGACTCATTGAAACAACGCCGCGTGAATATTTTCCAATTAAAAAGTTTACTCAATTTCGACATGTATCAAGGGAGGAACAATCTCAAACTCGTCACTTACAATTTTAGGGGTTTAATGGAAGTTTTATATGGTTACTGACAACTTTTCCTCGCTTCACTCGTTTTGGTCCGTAGTTACCCCTTTGAATACATTTTTTACAAACTTTGAATGTCTTATTTATTTATATTTAATCAAACGCCTAAAATAAAATTGTACTATTATGTACTACATTCCACGGCTTATAAATAGTTTGCCCCCAAGTTTAATTAACTAAATTAGCAGTAAAAACTTTTTATTTCTATAATTGAATGGATTAAATTATTAATAATTAATAAAATATAATTCGCGTCATGTAAAAAGAACGCTGGCTGTCAAGTTGCGCAGAAGCGATTTATCGGCCAATTTGGTGGTAAGACGCGGGGCGCGGGACGGCGAGGCACGCGCCGCATGCTTTCCGGCTCGCTATTGGTTTGTCCACGAAATAGAAAAAACGGTGGAATTGCCAAGTAGGCGTGGTACGCTCGCCACTACTATGCGGTGTTACGCATACCTAATCTCAGATGCGTTTTGACAACGCGTCAAGTTGGTCAACAAGATTCATGATTTGTGACTTATGATAGTTATGACTAAAATTAAAACGACGAATCAAATTAATAATTTGTTTGTAGTGCATAATATGATTATCGGTTTATTTGTGTTAGTTTGGTGACACCGGTTCCGATAGAAATTTTGTTGTATTTCACTTCCACTGTTTTTTCTATTTCGTGGGTTTGTCAATTCAAAAAACCATCGCGCACACAAAAGTTATTAATTACGAAATGATTTTATATAAAAAATTGTGAAAAAATATTTTTGACGTATATTGTTTTATAAAAAGAGAGACTGATAATAATGCTGTTAATAATTTAAAAAAAATATTAAACGAATTAATTTACTTTTTTGTAAGTAGATTAAATATTCTACGATGAATCAAACATATTTTATTAATTAATAGAATTCTATTTAATGACATTCTATCTAATATATTTTTCAATGTACCTACCAATACTCAATATACATCGTGAGCAAAAGGCTAGTTCAAAAATAAAAGAATAGGCTTAGGAATTTCGTATGCGAATGTACCGATGCGCAAACACACCCCCCACCACTTTCTTCCAGCGTTCTTTTTACGTGACGCGAACTGTACTTAATTTTAAATTATCATAATATTGTATATATCAATGTAGTATATTTAATAATAATAATGTATTATATATTATAATGAATTATGTACGATACAAAGGAAAAATAAAGGTAATTATTTAAAACTACCTAATTTTTTGTATTAGCAAGCAAGTACCTATTCATTATTTTTCATATAATTATATTATGTAAGGCACTGTAAGGCTACGTCCGCACAGACCAGCGGCTTGCTTAGCGCCTAGAGCCTAATAAGTCACATAGCTAGTAGCTTACTAAAACGAACGTTCTAAAATGTTCGCGACCGGCCGCACTGCGCGCTTAGCTCCTAGCTAGTTGCTAAGCGCGTATCTAAGTAAACAAACATGTTGGTTTTTTGACACTAGTCGCGAGGTATTTTATCCAAGAAATAATATATGAAATATTAATTGCATAAATTTTTAAGAGTGAACCTTTGTGGAAACCGGCAAATGAACTAAATAAAAATGAAATTATTTTAAAAAAACTATGGGAAGAGATATCAGTCGAAGCAAAAAAAGATAATAAGTACTAAAAAGTTGTTTATTTATGTCATGAACCCAACATGATGGATAGGACCTTGAAATGGTATATTTTAAATGTGAATTTTCTGTAAGTAGCAGTTTTACAGCTATTTTTCAAAGTGAAATCTCGTCAACGTGCCGACAAGTAACCACGCAAACCTCCTGCAGTGCGTCCACTGTGTATCCTACCATGTTGCCAGAGCGCAATCCACTAGGTTTTAGGCGCTAAGCAAGCCGCTTGTCTGTGCGGACGTAGCCTTAATGCATTACATAGGCATTTGATATTTTTGAGTATATAAAGCAAAAAGTTACGAGTAGAAAGATATACATAAGCCCGTATACTATAATATAAAAAGAATAAAATTTGATTAATCTCAATCAATGGATATGTGATTTAAAGAAATAACCATACTTTTACTTAATATTCTTTATTTAACTTTATTTATAGAAGGTATTTACAATTCCACATAAGTAGCCATATTCGCAACACCGCAGATATTAAAACCTCTTCGGATTCTGAAAATAAAATGCAAAAACTATAGATTACATTAAAATTTAAAAATTTGTTGAAACCATGTAAGTTTTGTAGTATTTTATTAAACCGCCTCGGTGGCGTAGTGGCTACATGTACAGTCACACACCGAGAGGTCCTGGGTTCGAATCCTGAGTCGGGCCAAGTTAAGTAATCCTCAGTAACAGCCCGGAGTTGGAAAATTGGTGGTGTGTCACCCCCGTGCCTCGGAGAGCACGTAAAGCCGTCGGTCCTGCGCCTTAACTCTCACTGGTCGTGTCGAGTAGTCGTCCCACCGGAGTATGAGAGTGATTAGGAATAGAGAGTGCACTTGTGTCTGCGCATACACTTGTGCACTATAATATCTCCCGCGCAGATGGCTAGTCTCAATGAGATTGGCCGCCGAGTAATCGGCCGGGAGGACATCATCATTTTATTAAATTAACTTTAAAACAACCTTCAAGACTTATCTAATACCTAAGTTCTAACAAAAGTTACTATCCAAATCTAGAACATTTATTTCTCATTAATTAAAATTGCAATCCAATATCTATGATATCTTATATAAATTGAAGCACTGTAATAAAAAATCTTTCTAAATGCATAAGTCATCACTATATATTATAAAACAAAGTACTCCATCGCGTCTGTCTGTATTTTCGCGATATACTCAAAAAGTACTGCACCGATTCACATGCTGTTTTTACCAATAGATAGAGTGGTCCTCGAGGAAGGTTTTAATATATAATTTGGCAAGTTTTTGCATTCATTTAGCGGAACCCGCGGCTTCGCTTGCGCTATATCTAGGAAAAAGCCCGAGCGGAGCAAGGGCAAGTCGTTAGTAACATTATAATTTTTATACCTTTTGCTGTAGAAACTCTTGGGCCATGGAGTCAAAGTGCTAAGCACTTTTTAAAAGAGATAACACCTCGTCTTATCGCCTCTACTGGAGAGGAGAGCTGGCTCATTTTTCGCCCAAAGAATCGGCATTGCCATTCAGCGGGGGAATGCGGCCAGCATTCTTGCCACTATTCCGCGCGGACACGACTTGTACAGTAATAATTAAGTGTATATTTGCTTTGTACAAATAGTTAAGTTTACTTGTAATTTCCTTTATTGTAAATAAATGTCTACATTATAATTAGAATAAATAGAAGAAGCTTTCAGTTAAAATCAATCATTACCTCATATACCCATCCTCCCCCCACTGCTTGCCCCACCAGTTCAACAAAATCCAGTACTCTGGAGTGTATCCCACCAGTAACATTGCGTGGTTTAAACCCCACGGCACGCACAGTGGGTCGTCGTATATACCACTTCTAGTGAAAAACATAAATTTCAATAGTAAACTATTCAGAAATGATAAAATACTACAAATGCGTTAATAGTTATACCATGATTATAATTAATTAATATGAAAATATTTGAATTGAAAATGATATATATGGCAAGACATAGCAAGATTTTATAAAAGTTCACGAATTCAATACCCACCTAATGCAAATAAAATATAACCTAACATTTAAAAGCAAAATGGCTGTAGAATGCTAAAATATTTTGAAATCAAACTAGTAATTCTAGAGATAAAAATAAATAAACATTTTAAATTTAAAATATACATATTAATTATTAATTAAAATACCTGTATAACTGGAAAGTAAATGGCGAAGCGTTAACTCCTACAGCCAAAGGTCCAATAGTCGCAACAGCTTTTTCGATAGCTTCTTCATCCCCCGGAGGCAAGGTTGCCCAGCGTCTAGCTCGAGCACGAGTAGTAAAACTATTGAAATGGCATAACCCTTTCTGAAATTAAACAAAATTCACCCTCACTGAAAATTGTAGAACAATGTCTCGAACTTTCCATACAACTGTGACAAGTAAATTAGATTCTCAAGCCGTAGAAAAGACTATTTTTTACATGTACCCTACTTCCTAATAACAAAGTGAGTTTCAAAGTAAATACGACACGTTTGGCTCAGTTTGTAGTGATACTTGCTGTTTCATCGGTCGCGGGTTCGAGTCCCGCTGGGGGTATTCATTTGTTGAACACGAATGTTTGCACTCCAGTCATGGGTTTATATTCATAATATGTATGTATATGTGTAGTATATCAACTATCTGGTATCCCTGACACAAGCCTCGTAGCTGACGGAACTAGATGGCGTTGTATGTCATAATGACCCAACATATTTATTATATTATTTATCTATTAATTATACTAGGTATGATAGTGAATAATGTAACCTTTCCAATGTAGGGGTAATAGGTTTCATACATAAGACCTTCTCGCGCTGCGTAGCGCATAGCTGCTTGTAGGGAACCCCCGTCGCACCCAAAATTACCATCTTTTAAACTACAGTCTACTATCTGTTGGGGGCTGAAAAATAAAGAGAATTCTAATTCAAATTACCCTGCTTTTAGGTACTTTCAGCATTCTGTAAACTGTAAAGTACTGGTCCCTAATTAAAAAATGCAGTCTTTTTATATATCTATCTATGGATCATAAGTATAAAATTGGTTTTATTACAAACTAGCATTTCTCGCGGCTTTGCACGCGTTCTAAAGACCGGAAACCAAATTCTTTCTGAGTTTCGCGGTATGGTACAGAACTAACAAGCAAACTCTTCAGCTTTATAATATTAGTATAGATAAATTAAAAGATATTACGATATACAACTAAAAATCTATAGAAATCCTCACAAAATATCAGAAAGATAAAGAAAAAAGATGTATTTAAAGTTTAGAAAAATTAAAAATGTAAATAATTTAGTTATATGTATAATGTAATTCAAAATATATTCCATACCTAAGTTCACTCCAATCACCATGTTTTTTATACAGCTGTGCTTGCATCGCGTGTGCTACAGCGAAGGCATAACAAGCCCCACATTGAAATTGCTCTTCTCGTCGTGGCTTGAAACCCTTAGAACGCCAGTCCACCTATAAACATTAAATAGTTATAAATTAGTCGTATTGTTAAATAAATCTTTATATATGACGGCGCACACAGTGCGCCATCTGGAGGTTTTGGTAAGCTTATCGGATTAGAGTGTGAAATCAAGCTTTGACAGCGCACTTTTGTAAAGCGTCGAATCGATGGCAGCAAGGTGATACAAACTGGCATGTTTTAAAAAAGACATTAAATTAGAATTAGAATAAAAATTGGCTATTTGAAAAAAAGAGAAAAGGGAATGTCAGATTTGGACCGCCCGTGCACCACGTAATGTCGACGAATTACTTATATCCGTATTTGTAAATAATTATTGATAATTTAATGTTTTATTATGTTTACATTGTATTTAGTTATGAGTGTGTTAAGTTAAATTGACTAAATGTACAGTGTTCCCTCGAAAGACATTAATAATCACGCCCACTACTATGACTACTTCTGATGTTGGCCGTCCTGCGCTTACATCAGAAGTGGGATAGATGAACCATACTATGTAACAATGAAATCGGTTGATGTTCTGACGAAGGTTTTAATGGGTATGAAGGCTTTATTGAGAGCTAAGGATGTCAAAGGCAGATACCGTTACAAGCACGACAATTTTAAGCCAGAGCTAGGAAAACTGCGGCTAAGGTACGACGTGGTTATAGAATTTGTTTAAAAGAATAACTAAACCTGAATTGTCTGAAGAAGTGAAAACTGAATTTGTTTTGTACTACGTTATAAAGATAGCTTAACACGATGGGAACTGACCAGATAATATTACATAATTACTAGAGTGCAATTATTTCGAAATCTTATCGCTTAAAAGTTCGACACCAACATCCTTATTGTTAGAAGCCTTGGACCTTGATATGAGATTTTATGGAACATTTCATTGGAGTGGCATAAACAAAAATCACCGGTCAAAATAGATAGTTTTAAAAAAAAAAGCGTAAGTAGTTTAAGTCGTAATCAAGGTATGATAACAAATGCTATGTTCCTTACGTGTGGCAAGCCTGGCCAGTAGGCACGTCGCAAAATCGTTCCCAGACAAGAAAATAAGTGCCGGCGCTGCGAGATAGAGATTAATCGAGAACGTGGAGACTTACTTTAGAAACATCATTCGGTGAGCATGTTCTTTGTTTATTTTATAGTAAATCTGTCTATTCCCTTTTAAAAGATAATTTGCGTATAAATCAAAATTACAAATACTGTGAAAAGTTTGCTTGCATGTGTGATAATGTTATTTCTAAGCCAGTAATAATAAGTAAGTGTCAAAATATGACTATTTATCGCTTCGGCGGTGTAGCGGCTAGCATGCACGATTGCATATCGGGAAGTCCAGGGTTCGAGTCCCGTGACAAGCATCGATAATATCATATTGGATGTTAGAATAACGACTAACATTGCAAAGCTAAATTAAAACAACTACTCCTAGATTGATATAAAATTAAATAAAGAGAATATAAAAAAATCTTCTGAACTCACTAAGTAAACGTTATATTTACGGCAAACCTACTAGGAGGGTTAGTATAAAAAAAAGTTAGAGGATAATTAAGTTAATTCTGACTCACTAAAAAAATATTGAATGAACTGATTAATATTTAGTTAGCACTTAACAGTAAGAAATCGGCTATTATTAATTACGCACGGAACTATTGTTAGGTAGATGTGATTCCTATCTGATACTTATAAAAGCACAGTAGCCGATTTAGTTTAGATGGTATACAGTGTAGCATTTATTTAATATCAAATGCAATAAGGTTTAGTTATGGTCGGGGTTTACCAGTAAGTAAAGCATTTTCTAAAGGACTTTCTTTATTTTTCGTATTACAAATAGCGAGCGGAATCAAACTAAGTAACATAGAAAGTATAAGCGATTTTATTTTATTTACTATTTAAGAATGATAGCTAGTTTATTAGATAGCTGTTTCTACCTATCCACCTATGATTGTACCTCTCTAGAGCCTCTCTTTATCTCTCTGATACAAAAAATGTATAAAGACATTTGCACACAAGTTAGTAGCACTGCAGGTGTGGGTGAAATATTTCTAGTATGGGTTAGAGTATTACGGATCCGTTTTGAGCCTGATGTTATGTAATGTCGCGGAGTAGAGTGCGTACCCGTCATAATAGCGCGCTTGTACCATGCTTTACAACAGCAAATGTCAATTTCAAACTTTTGACAATTAGATAACAAGAACAGTTTATTGCAAATTTTAATGTGTCAGCAGATAGAGATAAAGCATTTTCAGGAAAGATTTGGAAGTTACTAGAAATATTTTGCATTTTCGATACTAGAATCTTCTAAATTTACACATATAAAAAGGCCGGCAGTGTGTTGAGAGATTAGTTGATGTTCGGAGTTAAGTGAAAATTACGAAGAGAAACGAAATAGTGGAAAAGTGAAGAAGAGTATAGTGAATTATTAAAAGTGGTGGATTATAGTGCTCGGAGACTTAGTTGAGCTAGTGCTGTGTACAAACTGCGCTTGTGAGTGAACATCTTGTTAGGTTTATGTAGAAGAAATAAAACATCTTTAGTGCTAGAACGCTTTTAATTTCCGATCCCGAACCCGTAGTACGTAACAATAATTTAATAATGGACTACTTACTAAGATTACAGTAGAGGCACTGTTTTACTGAAGTTGTCCGGTTTCCAATACCTTGGATCAATACTAGCTGCTGATTCTCGCATCGATGATGAAGTAAAGATCTCTGCCTGATATTCTGTGCGATTCTAAAATGCCTATCAAAACTAAAAGCAAGTTATATAATACAGTTGTGAGACCGACCATGTTGTATGGCTTTGAATGCTGGGCAACTTTTAAAAAGCATGAGCTGCAACTCCATACAGCGGAGATAAAGATGCTTTGCTGGGTAGACGTCGTGACACGTCTAGATAGAGTGCAAAACGAATATGTGAGGGATCTTTCAAAGTGTTTCCGGTAACAGAGAAAGTCAAAGGGGGCAGGCTCAGGTGGTACGGCTATGTGATGAGGCGGAACGAGAACTACTCAGCAAAATAGTGTTTGACATTGAAGACAATCAAGACAGATTATGCTAGCGCAGATGAACAAGTTAGCCCGACCACAAGTAAAGTTAGGAATGAGATAGAAAAATGAAGAAGAAGAAGCTACATGTATGAACTTTAGAGATTTACTAAAAATTGAGAATTAATTTAAAATACCGTAGAAAAGCGATGGTTGTTTACAAGTACCGACAATGATGAGGAAACCGTGACGGCGATTAAAGTAGATGAAGAGATGCGATCGAGTGTAATCTTTACATACGAGTACGAGATTGGAATCCTCACTGAGGAGGATTGTTCGTGATAAGTCGGTACGGTTACAAAGTGATTGAAAGGTCGGTGTCGTCCGGTCCACGCCTTCTTATAAGGCTGGTCGAAGGGACACATCTGCGCGATTTATGTTTAAGCGGTGAAGATGGTCGAAGGGACACACTCGTCCGGTCCATGGTTTTGAGGTGGTCGAAGGGACAGTGTCGTCCGGTCTATGCCCATGTTTTGGGATAGTCGAAGGGACACACTCGTCCGGTCCACGGTTTGGAGCTGGTCGAAGGGACAGTGTCGTCCGGTCTATGCCCATGTTTTGGGATAGTCGAAGGGACACACTCGTCCGGTCCACGCTCATGGTTTGGAGCTGGTCGAAGGGACAGTGTCGTCCGGTCTATGCCCATGTTTTGGGATAGTCGAAGGGACACACTCGTCCGGTCCACGCTCATGGTTTGGAGCTGGTCGAAGGGACAGTGTCGTCCGGTCTATGCCCATGTTTTGGGATAGTCGAAGGGACACACTCGTCCGGTCCACGCTCATGGTTTGGAGCTGGTCGAAGGGACAGTGTCGTCCGGTCTATGCCCATGTTTTGGGATAGTCGAAGGGACACACTCGTCCGGTCCACGCTCATGGTTTGGAGGTGGTCGAAGGGACAGTGTCGTCCGGTCTATGCCCATAGTTTTGGGATAGTCGAGGGGACACACTCGTCCGGTCCACGCTAATGGTTTGGAAAGATGTCATCCGGTCCATAAGTTGAGATGGTCGAAAGGATACATGCTTTCATAATAATTTTGGATTTACGTACGGTACAAATATGATAGAGCATACTTATTTTAGTAATGCTAGTTAGATTGTTCCTGAGTGACAGGATGGACGAGCGGGTCACATATTAATGGCGTCGTTCCTGATTTCCTGGCTTCAATAAACAAACGCCCGAGGACGGTCGAATGTCAGTCCGGCCGTGACGGCGCACACAGTGCGCCATCTGGAGGTTTTGGTAAGCTTATCGGATTAGAGTGTGAAATCAAGCTTTGACAGCGCACTTTTGTAAAGCGTCGAATCGATGGCAGCAAGGTGATACAAACTGGCATGTTTTAAAAAAGACATTAAATTAGAATTAGAATAAAAATTGGCTATTTGAAAAAAAGAGAAAAGGGAATGTCAGATTTGGACCGCCCGTGCACCACGTAATGTCGACGAATTACTTATATCCGTATTTGTAAATAATTATTGATAATTTAATGTTTTATTATGTTTACATTGTATTTAGTTATGAGTGTGTTAAGTTAAATTGACTAAATGTACAGTGTTCCCTCGAAAGACATTAATAATCACGCCCACTACTATGACTACTTCTGATGTTGGCCGTCCTGCGCTTACATATATATAATTCTACTGTGCGTGTGTATGTTACTGAACTCCTCCTAAACGGCTGGACCAATTTTGATGAAATGTTTTGTGTGTGTTCGAGTGTATTCGAGAATGGTTTAGATTCACAATTCGGTCCACTAGATAATGTATTTTTTATATAATTTAGTTATTTATACATTTGCACAATAAATGACATATTCAATTATAAATAAGTCGTTGCTAGGCAACGCTGTTTTGCGCATGCATACTAAAACATTTCACCGGGAGCAAAGGTTTATAAAAATTTTCTATATGTACAGGACAACGTCTGTAGGGTCCGCTAGTAGTTATATAAAATAGTCGTAATAATAAAATTTAAAATTTAGATTATTTTACTTGAGTGCTGGTAAAGTACCTTTTTTGTTTTTATTGCTATATAAAATTAGAAATTATATATTTTTTTTTTGGGTTTTGAAGTAGGACCGGCTGATCTACACATATATAAATAAAATTGGAGTGTCAGTTTTTAATTTCAAATTAGGTAACAGCTTTTCACTTAATTCATATGAAAGTATATACGATACTCATATTAGCAACAAAAAAGCAATTTGAAAAAATTTTGTCTGTCTGTTTGTACCGGGTAATCTCTGAAACGGCTGGACCGATTTTGACGGGACTTTCGCTCGCAGATAGCTAATTTTATAAGGCGTAACTTAGGCTACTTTTTAACAGACTTCAAAAAAAGAGGAGGTAGAAATTGTATTTATTTTAACTAGCGGAACCCGTGGCGTTGCTGACGCTAAACCTAGGGACGAAGCGAAGCGAGGGTGAGTCGCAAGTAATTAATAAATATGGTGGGATTCTGTACATTGTACGCGTATGTATAATATGATTCGATCAACAAAGTTTCTAAATTTAACGTTCGGAAATGCGTTTAGAAATACGTATAATATAGTAGGTAAAGGATAAGGACTCATAAGCGAAGCCACTAAAAAAAGGGATAACTTGCAGTACAGTATATCAACAAAAATAATAGTTGGTATCATCATTACTAAGTTATATTAGGTAGTTTAAGTGGAAAACAACGCTGTCACTCCCTGCAGTTTCTATTTACTTACCATCAGGCATATATTATGTATTTACCTGGTTCTTATGGGTATTTTTACTATTCATACTGACAAGTAAAGTAGCGTGAAACAAACAAATTAAATACATTACACGTGAAAAGCAGCGTGAATAAGCTACTACTTAAATAATATAAATGGTACTCGAGTTTCAGACTTCCACAATATACGAGTATTTAACTTTTGAGTTATAAATCACTACGGAGTTTTAGTTAAAGTACGGGTAAATCTTAACCTACTTGCCACATTCTTGGCATAAACGTAAATAAAAAAGCCTTAAATATAATCATATAGAACTAAAGTTCTATTAACGTTATAAATGAAACTATCTTTTCGGATTTTGTCGTGGATTTATTATGATTTTTGGTTCCCGACGTTCTTTTAACGCTTAAAAACTCTTCTCATATGGAAGATGAAAAGAGAAGTACGCTTTTTCTTTAACTTTTGTTGTCATATTATACCTAAGTATTTGTTATGGCTGGCTTATCGCCATTACCATAACGTATGTAGACCAATATAAAAAAACATGGTTCAATTTTATCTCTTTAGTAGGCGTTTTATTAATTGCTATAAAACGATAACAAAATCAAAATCTATTTATCTTCACATATGTAAATTATAACACTCAGTATTTCCCAAACATTGTTTTGCCATGGCCCGGTAATTTTCACACTGCCTCTTCGTGACCCACTTAATATTTTAAACCCAAGCTAATACACATTTATTAATATTAAAAAATGATTTATTAATACACTGCGATGCGTCTATCGATAGTAGGTATTATTTTTTAAAACAAGGCGAGATCGTTGCGACCCGGTATTTTATTTTGTTGGCGCGGTACCGGGTCGCGACCCGCAAAATGGGAAACACTGCTCTAACTAATTGAAATATGAACTTTAAATATTATTTTTGGAAAAAGCTATTATTATAGAAACAGAGTAGAATTTTTGACAATCTGTCTCTGACTACACCATGAGAACTAACAGCTAAAACCTTTATGGAGATCCGAACAGAGCAATGGTAAGTCACTAACATTAAATAAAACCGCAATAGTGAATAAATTCATTTTCTGTTTTAAGCTTTATTAAGCAAATGCCGAAAAATTACCTTTCTAGGTGTTTTCCTGTGCAGACTGTCGCGGAATGCTGTCCTTCTATGATCTTCTGCTGGATCGAAGAGTGGGACAGTCTTTACTAATTTTAACAGTTGTTTTATATACGCTCTAATTGGCTGAAAAAAATATTTAAATTAAATATTTGTTATAGCTAGGTAAATAATGTATGGTTTTTACTGTTAAAAAGTTTTTAAAATACAGCACGAGATTGACAAACAAGCGTCTACTTCAAATGTCTCTATTCTTTAGAAATCTTTGTGCAGATTTTGCATCAGTACAATATTATAAACATCCGTACAATAGTATAAAATTAAAGTGTCAGTTTTTAATTTCAAATTAAAAGCTTTTTTTTCAATTTTTATGTCTGTCTGTTTGTTCAGGCTAATATCTGATACGGCTGGGCCAATTTTGACGTGAATTTCACTTACAGCTAATGTTATAAGGAGTAACTTAGGCTACTTTTATTTTATTAGAAAATTATAACCGCTTAATTTATTCTAACTTACGCCCAGCGAAGCGGGTCGAGTTTGCTAGTAACTAATAAAGTATTAAAAAACAAAATACACCTAACTTGCTATTTATGAAACTGGAAATATTCATATACAGACATACAATACAAGTGATTTACCCTATGAATGAAACTATCTTTTCGGATTTCTTCGGGGAGACCTCCCGTGACCATGATTGCTGTAAAGCATTCGAAACGTCGGGAACCAAAAATCTAAATAAATCCGCGATCTAAGAAAGTATAATAATAATAATTTACCTTAGTTTACATAATTTATCTTTGTGCTAAATTTCAATTTCATCCAAATCCATCCAGCCATTTAAGAGTATTTGAGTAAAAACTTAGCTATTTAAGAAGCTTTTAGTATTCTTAAAAACATAAAACATCTCGCATTAATTATATAGTAGGGTATATCTCTTACCCAGTCTCCAAAATGGTTTAAGTGTAATGAATAACTTTGTTCTCCCGCGAGGTACTCTCTGTTGTGTTGTGCAACTCGCTTTAAATTGTTCCGCCAGGTAGATAAAGCACTTACTTCGTGGAGAATACTCGAATATAACTTATTATAGGCTATCTAAAAAGTATTTTTAAAGTATATTTAATTTATTGTATTAGTATTCAGCACTTGTTAATGTCCCACTGTTGGGCATGGCCTCCTCTCGATATAAGGGGATGAAGCCATAGTCCAATACGCTGGGGGTATAGTGCGGGTTGGTGGACTGCACATGTCTTTAGAAAACTTAATAGGTTCTCTCAGACATGCAGGTTTCCTCACGATGTTTCCCTTCACCGTAAGACAAGTGGTAATCATGTTAGAAATGCATATGGACATATCAGAGATGCGAGACCAGGGATTTGAACACGCTTCACTCGGTTTTCAAGCGAGCGCGTTACCTTTGGGCTACTACTGCCACTTTATTTTATTATTAACGACTCGCCCTCGCTTCGCTCGGACTCTTCCCTAGATTTAGCACAGGTAAAGCCGCGGGATCTGCTAGTTATGCATATAAACCTTCCTCTTGAATCATTCTATCTATTAAAAAAAACCGCATCAAAATCCGTTGCGTAGTTTTAAAGATTTAAGCGCACATAGGGATATAGGGATATAGGGACAGAAAAGGTGACTTTGTTTTATACTATGTAGTGATAATATTTTTTAATAATATCTATTATCTATCCCTTAAAAGGACGGTAAAGATAAAGGAATTAGCAGTAGTTTTAAGCAACAAATACAACTTAAATATATAAATATTTTTTCATTTGTTCTCATTTGTATGGAAACTAACTTTTACTTTATATTGATTAACAGATAACATAGTGATTTATATCTTAATAACACAATTATTTACCTTATATTCTTCCCAATGTGAGTCAGGAACTTCATCATGAATTATAAAGCCATCAATTATGTGTTGTTTTCTATATTCACTATCACTAGAACTAGAACAGCAGTCACTAACGTTAATATATTTCAAATATTCTCCATATCTTTCAGTCTTCTCTAAAATTTTGAAAGTACTTTCCGCGAAATTTTCAATTTTTGAAAATTCTCCAAAATTTAAATTACAGCGCTTGTGTCGGTCTGTTTTATACTTATTCAATATATATTTCATTTTATATGTCGTTTCGTTAAGATGGAGGTCTGCATTAATTAAAGTTATTTGTACGAGAAGTATGAATAAAAACATTTTTCTTACTAAATCAAGTATAATATTGCTTAAGTGTATACAATTTACTTTTTACTAATCAATTGTTTTGATATATAATGTAATTTAAACTCAATGGCTAGAGCACTAAAGTAGTTATTTCATTGCATAGATTTTTTGAAAAAAATGTTTATGTGGGGAGTTTTGCAAACTGCAATTAGGCATTTCAGTGTGTCAGAAATACAGTAAGTAGCGATTATATTATCTAGGTTAAATTTTTTTGCGATTTTTCAATGATTGAAGAAGAAACATTGTCATTCTTGTCGATACAGAGGCCACAGTTTTTATATTTTAACAGATTTAAATGTATACATAAAATTGACAAATTATATACTAAAACCTTCCTCTTGAATCACTGTATCTACAAAAAAACTGCATCAAAATCAAAATCCGTTGCGTAGTTTTAAAGATCTAAGCATACACAGGGACAGACAGACAGCGGGAAGCGATTTTGTTTTATACTATGTAGTGATAAGACAGACATGTATTGTGAGATAGATTTGATGAATTTAAGTTCGATGATAGCTGGTTATCCGCGTCAACAATATATAGGATATTTTTATTGCGATAATATTTTTTAACTTTTGAGTTAACTATAATAAGCGTTAAAAAGAATGAGTCTGAGCCGAGTGAGAGTGAGCTGCTAATTCTTATATAATACATGCTATCTCTTTTCTCATTTCTAAACCCGCATAGTTTCATCATCATCACCATCATCATCAGCCCTTTTTAACGTCCCACTGCTGGGCACGGGCCTACTTCAGTACGAGGGGGATCAGGCCATAGTCCACCGCGCTGGCCTAGGCCTGTTGGCGGACTTCACATGCCTTTCGAAAACTTGTTAGGTTTTCTCAGACAAGCAGATGTCCTCACGATGTTTTCCTTCACCGTTAGACAAGTGATAATCATGGTATAAATGATTCGCACTTGAAAATATCAGAGGTGCGAGACCCGGATTTGAACCCGCATCACTCGGTTATCCAAGCGACGCGTTACCGCGGGACTATTTTTATTACGGTAATATTTTTTAACTTTTGAGTGAACTATAATAAGCGTTAAAAAGAATGAGTCTGAGCGGAGTGAGAGTGAGCTGCTAATTCTTATATAATACATGCTATCTCTTTTCTCATTGCTAGGCCGGCACAGTTTAATTGTTTATTATTATTACACTCCAATGGTCTAATTCTAAGCTATTACAGAAAAAACTGATTAGATAAAAAATTGGTACTTTTTAACCAAAACCAATAAAAAAACTATTAGGTGTACCTACATATACCTTAAAAGTAAGAAAAACAAGAAAAATGAGTTTCATTTATATATTTTATATTTTGCAATTAATGAATAATACAGATATTGATGACATACAAATATATAAATAAATATGCTATACAATTAACTAACAACATATTGTTTTTCAGGATTTTTTCTGTTTTTTCCATAAAACACCACTAGTGTCACATCGTCAGTTAACTAACAAATATGAATCTGCATCATGTAAGAAAATATATATTATTTATAGAAAAATATCATATTTAATTAGCAGTTTTTACAATTTTTTCTATGAGAGAGCTAGAAGTACTTAGAACTATGATATACGCACAAACAAACAGTACGAGAGAAATTTTTTAATATTAACAATTAGACCAAACTACTAATAGTGAAATTTTCAATTTAGCTTCTTAAAATAGTATCTATGTATATATTTTTTTTTAATTTTAAAATATATCCTACAAGCTTAGACAAGTTGATATTTTATTATAGCTAGCGAATTAAAAAAAAACTTCTATTCAAATGACATATTTAGCCGTTTTATTGAATACCCTGGATGGAGAATACTTTCTTAGATTAACGCGAATATTTGACACTATACATGAAACTATCTTTTCGGATTTTGTCGCGGTTTTATTGTAATTTTTAGTTCCATAAATCTAAAGATTAAAAATATTTCCCCGACAAAATCCAAAAACATAGTTTCATTTATAATTCCGTTGATGGTTTGAAAGCTGGCCAATTGAATACAGTCACATAAAAAGAATATTGGTATAATATATAATCGTTATGTAATAGAATCATAACATATCATTCGAATAAACTATTAAAAAATTATATTCTTCAATGGTTGTAGAATTTCAATCTTATTGAAACTCCTAGAAAACAATTATGATTTATGATTTTTAACACTGAAAATATTTATCTTATTCACTAATTCTACGCACATATATATTAATGTAATAGCATATTTTTTCCGCTTGCAACATTCTTAGTTGTTAGTCAAATGACGGTTGAAAAATCGATTCGAAATCACATTTTAAATAAATGCAAATACAAAATATTTACAACGCATTCGAAATTGTCTACTTAAAGCTAAAACTAACCACTAATCTAATAATACTCTGGTTATTTAAACCTAAATAACAGTGACTATTGACTTTGTTCTTATAGAAATATGTTATATTCGGGAAAAATGTTTAAAAATACGTATAATACTTAGGAAGAAATGTAAGTCATTGAAGCAATATAAACATAGTATAAAATAAATTTATTGTATACATGATTGATAGGTACCTATAGTTTTAAATTAATAAGCTTTTCACCCGAAAACAGTACAGGAACCTTGATGAAAGCCTAACTAAAAATATATGAACCAAAACTTAGATTTATTATAAAAAAAAAACTATCTTCTTCGTCAGATCAGTTTAGACCAGATATGTAGTAGGTATTTTAATATCAACTAGATTTTATATAAAATTTTTTATTTTAAAACATGCTGTGTATATGGGAAATAAATAGTAAAAATAATGTAGGAACAAAAATTTGTAAAATATGCATAGTTTATTTTAACCTACAATAAAAATAAATATAATAAATAAAACGATTAACAGCCCATTGTGTAAAAATATAATAAAAAATAGATATTTTTCTAAGCATTACATAGTCAAATTCCTATTTTTTGTGTATAAAATGTCAAAAAAATAATATTAATGATGTCAAATCGAAAAAAATGTGATTTCAAACCGATTAAAGCAATACTACTTACTAAATACAATTTGAATAATATTTAACTAAATTTTTGATTTGGCCTATTCACCAATTATATGGTCAATTGCTTGATAACTATCCTAAAAATTTGATGAAAAATTATATTATCCATAATATTTTCATGAAAATTTTAGTAATAAATCCAAAAATTCCAAGGAAATTTATCAAAATTATCAACAAAAAAAATTGAAAACGATAAAATACAAGCAATATTTCGCTTATCAACTATCTATATACACGAGTTTCATTTCACAGCACGTCAAAGAACTGGTACCACAAACTCCTAGCCCAAAAAGTACTGAAAATTTTAAATTTTCATCTACTTTGGCCAATACTGACTAAATAGGCCCTACCATTTGCTTTTATCTAATTGAGTATACGAACATGAGCCACACTGAGCAATTTTCAAAAAATAAAAATTGAGTTAAAATTTCTAACAAGATTTTTAATTTTTTTTAATTTTTCACATTATGTAGATTTACTTACCACATTTAAGTAAACACTACTTAGATATAAGCTTTATATTACAGCATTTTTAGTACTTATAATATTCTATAATTGATATTATAAAAAAAAATCATTTTGAACTCGACTTCAGCGACTTCAGTGACTTTAGCAATGGTAGGGCGAGAGGTAGTTTGCATTCACCGTTGTCGCGGGTTCGATGCCCCATTCAGGCTTCTAAGCTCGGTGTACGGTTTCCGTCCAAGCAACTTCAAATCTTCACCATTCACAAGAGGCGCGTAGTCACGGCGCTTTTTGTAAATCATTAATCTGTAAAGAGAATTAAAGAAATTAATGCTAAGCCAAATATTAAATAATATTAACTAGATTATTAAATAATATTAAATGATATTTACTAGTTATTTTTATAATTAACTTGATTAAGTACTAGTTAATGATAAAAATAACGGACGACCCAAGTGTGATAAGAAAAATTGTACATCATATTTTTATTATTAGTTTTCGTTCTCAATATTGTTACAAGGTAATAATCGTTTATTATTTATTATCATAATAGTAACGTATGTTAGTGTGTATGTTTGTGCGGATGTATATTCCATTCAAATTAAGGCAAATTCGTAAAAAAATAAACTGGAAACAGCTTATTAAAAATATAATGAAAGTTAGTGGAAACGGTTGTGGTGATTAGGATCATCATGAAGAAAGGCTTGGAAAACTGAGTGAATCGGGTTCCAATATCAGGTCTCGCACTTCTGATATTTTCATGTGCGTATAATTTTCTAATATGGCTACCACTTCTCTTACGGTGAAGGAAAACGTCGTGAGGAAATCTACATGTCTGAGAGAATTGACAACTCGTTTGGCTCAGTTTGTAGTGACCCTGCTTTCTGCGCCAGCGGTCGCGGGTTCGAGTCCCGCTGGGGGCATTCATTTGTTAAGCACGAATGTTTGTTCTCCAGTCATGGGTGTTTATATTTATATTATGTATTTGAAAGTTATATATGTACTATATCAACTATTTGATATCCGTAACACAAGCATCGTAGCTTACAACGGAACTGGATGGCACTGTTGTAAGAATGTCCCTACATATTTATTTATTTGTTTATTTAACCTAGCACGTTTTCGAATGACATGTACATTGTACAGTTCACTTACTCGCATTTGGCCAGCGCGTTTGATCCACCTCGTATTAAATAGGGCCTCGCAGTGGAATATTAAAAGGGTCGAATACATAAACTCAAAAAAAAAATGTCTATATTCAAAGTTCTAATTAGGTACTAATAAACCTTTGATTCAACATCAGTTCGGCTATTTTACATATTCTTGCAAAGTTTTACGTCACCACAAGTAGTTTAAAATCGGGCTCTTAACATTCATTAACATACGTATATTACTTTGTTAGTTATGCCGTCATATTTGTTCAAACAACTTATACTTGTTCAATTTTACAGTACTGTAAAACACAGTACAGTATTTTTAATTCCAATTAAAACACCTTTTTTGACGACTCGTTTGGCTCAGTTGGTAGTGACCTTGCTTTCTGCGCCAGCGGTCGCGGGTTCGAGTCCCGCTGGGGACATTCATTTGTTAAGCACGAATGATTATTCTCTAGTCATGGGTGTTTATATATATAATATGTATGTATTTAAAAGTTATATACGTAGTATATCAACTATCTGTATCTATCCGTAACACAAGCATAGTAGCTTATCACGGAACTAGATGGCGCTGTTGTAATAATGTCCCAACATATACCTTTTTTCTATTATCAATTGTACGTACGTATGTGTATACAAATCGATGTACATTTATTCCCTATGGACTTCAAAACAGCTGAAGTTATTTTGATGCGGCGGAAAATGCTGTGAGGTTTGGTAGCAATTGAAAGTGTGAACTAAGACGAAGCCGCGGGTACAATTAGAATACAGTATAAAAATATTTTTTTTTAGCTTGATTGTAATTAAGAAAATGTGCATTTTATACGAATAAATATGAATTAAAAAAGTGCGTGTGTACAAAGTACACATGTCAGAAGTAAAACTTGAATTTAAAATAAGGCTAACTCTTCCCCGTCTCTGAGCGCCTGGTACTATGAACTTATTTTTCGTTTCATCGAGTTTGAAATCACAACGATTCTAAAGAAGTTTTACTTCAAAAACTTTCGGTAGGTAATTGGTTTAAAGGAGAAATAAGCATTGAGACATATAAAAGTAAAGCTATTGATTGATTGATTTTTTGATTTCAAAATTCTTTATTTAACACATAAGTTACAAACTGTTTACAAATGATCTTATTCTATTTGTATACATAACATGAATAATTATGCACATTTAGACTAACAACGTCTTTAAAACATATATTTTCTTGATTAGACCACAGTTGAATTTCTTGCATATCAAACAAATAAAATTGTGACAAACTAAACAAAGAATGTGCATGTCTTCGTATGAACTCACATTATAATTGATAGGTATAGGTAGATATTACATTGCATTGTCATAAAGTAATTGGTACAATAATGTACTTGGGTTATCGAATATGTAATTGTTAATTTAGCATAATGCTACTATATTTTATTTTGTAATACCTATTGTGGGTAGACGAATAACAAAAATCAAGCGGCTCGAACGAAGACCGCATCCTCCGGTAAGCGAGCTAACGTCATGATTCTTCGAGGAAATAGTGATGCGGTAACCGGTGTCGATATTTTGTCGAGTATGGGAGTGTACATAATCTGCTTTTGCCGATATTTGAGATTAATAAATTTTTATTTTGCGGATTTTTATATAAGTAAAATTTTTGGCTTAATTTTAATATGTATTCTTTTAGTAATGGGAATTTTATATGCCTATGAAGTTTATATAGGTTCGTACGGAGACGGGTATTATAAGATATTTTTAAAGCCTTGTTTTGGATAACCTGCAGTTTTTTATAGTTAGTATCAGATATGCTGCACCAAGCAGGTGCAGCGTAGGTTAGACATGGTCTCACGAGAGTCGAGTAAATTCGAAGTTTTGTATATGGACTGAGGGACGATTTGCGATTCATAATAGGTTTTAGCGAATTCAGGGCTTTTGTACTTTTTAATATTAGTGTATCTGTATTTTTATTCCAGTTTAATCTGTTATCTAATACAAGTCCCAGATATTTGACCGATAAACGCCATGGAATATGGAAATTATTTATTTTAACTAAATTTTTAGGGAGGGAACGTTTTGTTGTAAATAAAATAGCTTCAGTTTTTGTAGAATTTAGTTTTAGTTTCCATGTGGTGAAGTAATTATTAAGTAGTTCTAATGATAGTTTTAACCTGCCTGTAATTATATGCACATCTAGATCACTAGTATAAGTAGCGGTGTCGTCTGCGTAAATAGCGAGATGACAGTGAGGTTGTTTAGGTATATCATTTAAATATAGGATAAATAGAAAAGGACCAAGAATTGAGCCTTGCGGCACGCCGGCTGGCATGATTTTTGGTGCAGAATGGGTTTTATCAATGTAAACAGAAAAGGTGCGATTTTGCAGGTAGCTCTGTATAAGTTTTACCAAAGAAAGAGGAACATTACTAACTATTAGTTTGTGTAGGAGACCTTGATGCCAGACGGTGTCGAAGGCTTTTTCAATGTCTAA
Source organism: Boloria selene (assembly GCA_905231865.2). Classification (NCBI taxonomy): domain Eukaryota; kingdom Metazoa; phylum Arthropoda; class Insecta; order Lepidoptera; family Nymphalidae; genus Boloria; species Boloria selene. Next base: position 6,947,668 of record HG993156.1, read on the forward strand.
AAGTACCATACCCGTAGAGAGTCCTAGATTCAGATTGTGCGTTATGTGCTCAGCCACTCTGGCTAATTGTTGTGTAGTCGAATGGGAACTTCTAAATCCAAATTGTTCAGGAATAAGTAATGGATGAATAGTTTTAGAAAGACGGGACAAAATTACGGATTCGAGGAGCTTGCCAATACTAGGTAATAAACTTATAGGTCGATAGCTGATTGGTAAGGTTGGGTCCTTTCCGGGTTTCTTGATGGCAATGACTTTGGCATTTTTGAGAGATGTAGGAAAATAGCCAAGTCGTAAGCATCCATTGAAAATTTTAGTAATTTGAACCAACATTTTTTGGGGTAGGTTTTTAAGTAGTACGTTTCCAATTTCATCGTATCCAGGAGCTTTATTGGGTTTTAATTTGTTCAAAAGTTTCCGAATTTCCTTAGGTCTAACTAGATGCACAAAGTCTGTCGTTGAATAATTATCAAGATATTTAATTGAGTTATTTACAGCAGACTCTGTATCATCGTCACTAACCCATTGCGCTGTTAAATTCATATTCTGCAAGAAAGCTTCTGATAGCACTTCACAATTTTCAACGACTGAGGAGGTGGATTGTGTATTTGATATTTGGAGTGGGGGAATAGTAGAGGACTGCCGGTTAACAGATCTAACTACGCGCCATAAATCAGAAGTAGGGTTATCGACTTTAGATAATTTGTTGTTCCAAATACTGTCGTTAAATGCTTGAATTTCAAAAAGCTATTAAAAATGTGTAAATAAACGTATACGCTGAAGATTTTACGATAGTGATACAGATTAGTTAAACAAACAGCAATGTTATAGGGTAATAAAAAAATTATGTCGTGTTATGGCCCATAGGTGTTCTGGCCTGTGGCCATGTCCCAGATTATTGTTGACGGATAACTAATTTACCTGTTAGTCAAATATGTGGAGTGAGATAGATAAGTCATATTGAGTGAAGAAATAAATAAGAAATAGAATTATTCTCAAAAACCTTAAATATTTTAAAAATCGTGCTAAGAAGTAAATATAATTTAATAACTTTCGAACGGAACCATCATGACACTAACCAACTGTGCAAGTGATATATGCACGAGTGTGGGCACAGACACAATTGTTCAGTACAAAATCTTAACTAAGGAAGTAAAGGCCTTAACTCTTTTATAATAATTGAAAATTAGCCCAGTGCTTTCCGAATTCGAAGGCAAAGTAGTGTAATACGGTGACCGCATAGCTGTTAATGAGAATTTCTCCAAAGAACATCCCAAATAAACGTGGCTCGATCCAGATTCGAACTTAGGACCCATGCACGCTAATTACAAGACCAACTTACAGAATTCACTTATTTACGTAGATAAAATAAATTGCAAGAATAAAAAAATAAAAAAATAAAATATGTATCGGCAAACCTAAAATTTGCATAAATATCTATCGATAACTTATAATTACACTTTTAAATAGACTATTTAAACCCGTATGTATGTATAATTTATGTAGAAGTACTGACAAAAAGTCTGAAGTACGATAGGTTTTTGTATAATTATTATGAAAACGTATGAAAACATTATATTTATTGTTAATTTGTAACGCATAAACGATAGCGGGTTAAAAACCACACGGATAGTTATTATAACAAACAGCACCCGCTATGAATGGATTTTTGAAAATTCAACCCCCATTCGAAAAATTATATGGATAAATTACACAAGCAGGGGTTAAAATTCAGGGGGTGGAAAGATGTAAATAGTACCTAAAAATCAAGCTTGGTCTGAGCGTGCTAGGCAAAAACGGATAAATGTTAATGAGCTAACTTATTACGTCTATTTCACAACATACGTCAATTAAAATTTTAAGTTTCACATAAAGTAAAATTTGCATTCGAAACTAATTATTGTACTGATATGTAAAAAATAGAGAATTACAACATTTTAAGAACTAATATTATAAATATATTAGTATAGATATTATTATAAATACTTATATAATATAAATATTAGCATAGATATTACCTCACCCTCACTGCGCTCGGGTTCGACCCTAGATTTAGCGCGAGCGAAGCCGCGGGTTCCACTAGTGTGGTTCATAAAACCAAACGACACGACGCTCAAAATTTAAGACAATATACTACGATATTCATAAAAATAGTCAATAAATCCAAGCAAAGCCGCAGGAATAGTGAGTTAAGAAAAATAAATTAAGAGGCAACAAGAAGTCAACATGTGTATAGTGAATGTTAGGACATCGCGTATACAGGTGATATAATTGAATCGTCGACGCCGTATCTAGATTCTAGGCCTTATTCAGTCCTCTCTTATCCGACAAAACGGACAGACGTGTTGTATTTACCACTTACTCGTATATAAGGTAATGTATTTTTTTATGTAAAAATATAATACTTGCTTAGTTTACGCGAATATTTATCTCTTTTTAAATAATTTAAATTATTTTTACAACAAATTGTTTTTTTTTAATTCGCCATTTTATTGAATTTCCAAATTTTGGCTATCAGAAACTGGTTCGTAACAATGTTTGGTAAAAAGTAAATAAATAAATCGCGGGAAATACGAAAGTAGTTTTAAATTTATATAAGTATACTGGTATACAATAAGTATATACTACCAATCCATGGGAATTGATTTATGTTACATAAGTATTAAAATTCATGTAATTTTTTTTTATTTTGTAAAGATTTGGATTTGTAATAAATGTTCGCTATTTTATATTCCGCCAACCTGCACTAAGCCAGCGCGGTGGGCTATGGCCCGATCTTGATTTGATTTGATCCCCATCGTGTTGAAAGGGGGCCTGTACCCAGCAGTGGGACGTTAAAAAGGGGGTATACAATGTTTTTGATATCTATAACGTAAATACTATTAAACATTTTTTCATCTTAACGTTCAGCAAATTAAAGGAAAATTCAAAGTTGGCGATAATTGCGATTGTTTTAGATACGGGTAATAACTTTCCAAGAATTACTTTTATGCGAATATATCACAATAATTACTGAATAAGAATAGTATCGCGACTTTAAAACCATTTATTAATATTATTTTGCGTTTATGGTGAACTTTATTATTTATATGAACTGTTCCTTTCTATATAATCTATTTTTCTATGAAATAAATATTAAGATTCATTTTAGATAAGCAAATATATCGCGTAAAAAACACAGAAGTAAATGAATGTAATTTTTATTGGTACTACCAAATATCTCTTGTAAAACTTGTATTTATTTAGGGTAAACTTCCTTTTTAATCAATAATAAAAAGTATTGCTGTTGCCGAGGTATTTTTATCAGGACATTTTAACCAACTTCACAAATAAAGGGGTTTTAAGGTTTATATTCAGCTTATTTTAGCTTCTAGTGGGCAAGTCCTCCTCCCGTCAATAGAAGGGGTATTTTAGCCTTTAGGGTTTACTACATAAGGGGGATTTTAGGACTACCCTAAGCATTTAATTCTTAAATTTGACTCTATTTATATTATGAAAATTTGTATCTTATCTTATACTTTGGTATAATTACTATTAAGTTAATTCAGAAGTTAAAATAACACAAAATTAAAACTTATATCAATTTTTTTCAGTATCAAACAGTTTTTATAAATTAATTACTATAATGAATTCAACAACTTACTACTACAATAATGAATTCAATTTGCTTTTCTTTGTTGGAAACACAATTCACTTTAAAATATTACAGGAGGTTTTAATTCAAATGCAAAATGCCATCAAAACTGTAGTTTTAAAAGTGCTTATTTTTTCAGGAAACCGTCAAAGATATTGAACATGTTGAGGAAAATAGAAGACTAGTAACATGTTATTAAATTGTTCAATAATATAAGAAAATTATTATTAAACAAGTTGTGAATATATAGAAAGATGCCAAACTAGCAAGTGTGTCTAAAATATGGTACAGGTAGTAAGTTCAATCACGCTCAAGGTAAATTTGCCGTCTAGCTTATAGTTTATTAAGATGATACTTTTTATTTTACAAGATCCTTCATAGTATAAAGTGAAGCCAAGTATTTATTTACCGCAAAAAGAAAACATACGTAATATATAAAAGCAGATACCTTTTGTATAAAAAAACTTATCTCTTTAAGAGATCTCTACCAGAAAACCTCGAGCGTGAGAAAAAAATAATAATAAAGGAGTGGCGTAGTTACAAAGTACAAGTATCAATTATTATATATCTATACAAATACACACATACGTACATACCATACTACTGACTACGTACGTAAGAGTTAAATAATTAGAAAATTTACATTGTTGTTTAGCACGAAAGAGAGAGAGAGAGAGAGAGAGAGACAGACAGACAGACGATTATTCTCAAAACTATAGCTTTAGTAATAACAATAGATAAACTTTTTCTAAGGATTTTCCAAAAATATTTAATGAATAATTTATTAATAAAAATATTATTATTTATTTAATATACCTACCTACAGATTCTTTTTAAACATTAAATGTATAGCATGTATAGATAAAGCGCTCTTTATAATTTAAACTAATTATGCAGGATAATTAATTAGGCAGCCATTTTTTTATTAATTAACGTTTTAATAACAATTCAATTAATTAATTTTTGAATTTCGTTATCGCTTTGAAGGTCAAACGTTAAGTAATATCAAACTAAGTTTTACACATTACAAGTTCTTACGCACTTGTACAAAATTAATCTAAGGACGCCCCAAGAAAAGACATTTATGGCGAAAAATTATTAGGAGAGCCGACCTCAAATAAAGATTGGAAAAGGCCAGAAGAAGAAGGTCATACAAAATATGTATTAATTTAATAAATATTGACACAGCTTGGGTTTTATTTAGCACCTACAAGAAGTTCTAGTATATAAGTACAATATCTATATAAATAAAATGATAGAGGTCTGCAGTTGTGCGCGCATCACGGAAAAACTACTGGATAGATTTCAATGAAACTTTCAAAGTTATTATTTCTTAGACACATGGCCCTTATCAAAAAAAAATGATTGCGATATCTTCATTTAATAAAAAGTTATTAAAGTTTCAAGAAACAACGATTTGTATATGCACTGCGTGTTCAGTGATGTATGTTTCCTTCTCGCGGAGTAGTGGGGCAAGCGGCGTAGCGCGAATGCGGAAAACTTTGTTAATATTTCAAGCAACGCGGACGAAGTCGCGGGTATCAGCTAGTACATAATATACTCTTAATACGTATGTGGCAAGTATATACTTTTTTTTTAATAATTCATTGTTAAAGAGGTATTAAAATTTTATTTAGAAACTCTTCAACTGGTAGTGTAATTTACTTTACATACATATACCTTCACCGAAATAAAAAAAAAAACTTAGAGAGAGAGAAACTAAAATTAGAGCTCCTTATCATGTACCTACCTACCTAATTTACATGCAATAAAAACTTAGTAAAAATTTAATTTCCGACTACTTAGGTCTCATTAGTATGTATTTATTACTACCACTTAGCAATACCTTTATATACACAAAACCAAAAAGTAACAAAATGTTTGTATTTTGAGGACATCGCCCTTAAATATGCTTTCTTAATCGTTTATTTTATAAAGTGATTTTGAGTGGTAGTTGAGGTAACGCGCGTTTGATAACCGAGTGATGCGGGTTCAAATCCTGGAATCATTTCTATCATGATTACCACTTGTCTTACAGTGAAGGAAAACATCGTGAAGAAACCTGCATGTCTGAGAGAATATAGCAAGTTTTCGAAAGACATGTGAAGTCCGTCAACCCGCACTAGGCCAGCGCGGTGGACTATAACCTGATCCCCCTTGTGATGAACCCAGCAGTGGGACGTTAAAATGATTTAAAGGCAGGTTGTAAAATAAGTACACCTACTATTATAAATTTATCTTTTTACAGTTATCTCATTTCAATTCCCTTTTTTACTATAATGGATTTTTAATTAAAGCGATAACTGGGGCATTATAAATAAGTTTTTAGTGTTATTTCGTGCTTCAATTTAAATGTACTGCGCAATTACATACTTTCGTGTTCTACGCGTTAGGTATAAAGACAACTATAAAGGCTCTACTACAATAGAAGTAAGATATTACGTTATACTATACTACTAGGCACTACTATAAGGTATTCAAGGTTAGTAAGACAAAGATAATCACCGGTTTTCTACGAGATTTACTTTGTAAACTTTTGATTATTGAATTAATAAAACCTACGAATTTCGTGATAAAATGTTTCAACATTTGAGCTAGAAGTTAAGTTTCAATGCTTCAACATGAATCGTAGTTAAGACGATAAATTACTATTTTTGTTAATTAAAGATAAACGCTATCTGCATACATAACGAATTCCACTTAAATCCGTTCGTTACAGCGTGAAGAAACAAACACGTTCCTCTCGCAAACATCACGTCATTTGTATTATTTTATGATAAAATTTTAAGGGCAAGTTAAATAAAGGTTTTTTGTAGGTATGCTCTTAGCCATATCCACATTTTGAGTCTTGCCCTTTGCTTTTGCTTGATAATAAAGAGCTAAACAAAATGAAATATTTTTAAGGCCTTGTGCCTTCCATAATGAAATACTTACATATATAAAATTAGTTTTAGTTTTCAAATGCCATGAAAATTTAGCTTAAATTGATATATTTATACGCAGACGAAACCGTGGGTTTTAGTTAGTTTATATGAACATTACTTATAAGTTATTTTGTCCCCTACTTCCCCTTCACAGCATTTTTTAAAACAAAAGCAGTTATACATCACAATAGTTAACAAAAGGCATTCTTCTACTACTTTTCAAGGTTAGGTAAGAAGTTATCACCTAATTTCGTGATGTATCTTTACAATATCTATACATATTTTAAATAAGTTTGTTATTTCTCAAAAACCTAAGAAACTGCTGTCCCGATTTTCATATGGTTCCTACTATTAGCAAGGAAGGTATGTAGAAAGTTTAAAAATTACGATTTATGATTTTTGTACACAAATCAGCTACCGCTGAGATATTTTTGTATTAATTTGGTAAAAATACTCCCAGAAGTACCTTCTAAGAGCTTTCCCAAAAGTATCTAGGGACGCCATTTCTATATACGTAGATATAATTTATAAGTCATTAGAATTAAGAACTTAAATTTAAGTATATTTCAATAAAAAATTGGGAAACTTTTCCATTGTGTATCTTCATCGTGAAATATTAACTAATATACAGAAAAAATTAACCATTTAAAGTCTTTTAAAATATTCAGATCGCATTTTATCAAGCTAACGTAACTACTAATTAGAAAATAGCACACCGTTTTAACAATAATATTTACAGTGTCTATCTGAAATCTAAATCATTGTTTTAACAGCACAATGCAGATGGTTTTACACTGGCCTTGGTAAGAGATAATTTCTGATTACATATAAATGTAATTATACATGACATCGTAAATGAATGTTCTACTTGCTGTTTGTTCATTATATTATATACAAAGGCTATTAACCCTTTAACCGCCAAGCTTATGTTCGCGTGGCGTGCACCTAGCGCCAGCAACCTTTAGGTATAACTTCGCTTAGTGTTGCGAACAATATTTTATCGATATATTTCCATATTCGTAACATACTTATAATTAAAGTCTAAATCGAATCTGTAATTTAATATTTTTTGGATTTTTTTATTAATACAGAAGCCGAATCTAAATCTGTTAATTATTTGTAAAATTTAGGCATCGATAAACATACTAATAAAATAAATACAAATTACAAAATTTGAATCAAAAGTTTATTTGTTTATTAGGTGCTAAGTATTCTTTAAAATTACACGGGCTGATATACTCTCTTGATTTTCTTTTTAATCTTCTGCACGAGCATTATGTTTTAAATTTATGATGTTCATATGCACTTGTAACCGGATTATATATATATATATATATATATATATATATATATATATATATATATATATATATATATATATATATATATATATATATATATATATATATATATATATATATATATATATATATTTAAATAACATACATACATATATAAGTATATAAATACATATATTATTATAAGTACATAAACATACGTATTTATTATGATGCAAATAGGAAAGTGTATTGCCTAAGTTTGAGTTAGAAAATAATTTTTAATGTTATTTTTAAATGCAGCAGAAGGGCTCGCCTGTTGGAATTTACGGAGTCTGTTTCATGACACTGCAGCACGTACCGAGAAAGAGTTTTGTAAAAATTTAGTGTTACTTCTCGGTATCTCAAGCATCGCTGTGAAGCAGGGCTTTCTGGAACGTGTCGGAGTCGGTCTCATCTGGTTATCAGATCGGTGAAAGTCCATCTACCACGGTCTCCTCTACCAAATCACACCGATGAAGTGTCATTAGTTCTTACACCCTGGCGGCAACCGAAGAGATATAAGCGAAACCAGTCTATGGCCGCAGGAGAAATGCTAACTGCGCGAAGAGTGCCTAGAAGAATGTCAAAGTCAACAGAGTTCAATGCGCTACTACAGTCAAGAAGTACCATTGCAGTAAGCCTGGTATTATCCATAGCGTACCGAATGTCCTCTGTGACGTTCAGCAGCGCACGAACATGTGGAAGGGGCGAAAACCGGACTGATAAGGACATAAAAGATTATACGAGTTAAGGTAGGAATAATAATGGGCGATAGTTTCAAGGAACACCTCCCAGGGCTGAAGCTTTTACTAACAGGTAGCCCTGCTAGGTATAAGTGGTTATTCCGACACAAATCGGTTGTCAGAGCCTCGTCCGTTAACAGGGGTACCGCGTGCAGGTGAGATTGATTATGGAGGCTGACTAAATGTTATAAACGAATAATGTTTCGAAAGATACTTCGTCGATCATAATATTCTATACATATAATAAAGCTCTGAGTCGAATCTATACATATTTTTGAAAAAGTTATTAAAGTAGACGTTATTATTTATACAGAAGCCGAATCTAAAAATATTAGTATTTTTGTCTGACCGCGTCACAAGAAAACAAGAACAGATTGAGATTGATGAATGATTGATGAAATTTGGAGTGATGATAAAATCTATCATCATCCAGGCTAAAATGTATACTAACATGTGTATTGGGAATCCGATCTCAGAAAGGGTGTACCAGTAATAAAATAAAAATAATTAGAAAAAATTACAAAGTTTTATTTCTTAATTAGTAAAAAACAATTAATTACCAAAAAAACAATTATGAGAATATATGTACTATAACCATTAATCGGATTTTTATTGTTCATATAACAAAAATATTAATACTCCGAATATTGCAAAATGTTTAATAATTAGTACTTCATCTCTTAACATTATCGACAGCTTCCCAACACTATCACTCAACTTATGACAAGTGGGGGAAGGACGGGCAAGACGGGGTTGCGGGCAAGACGGGGTACCCGTCTTAAATAAGAAACCAATTGACCAATCTTAATCTTTTTTGCACCTGACAGTGCGCCGGAATATCAGTTATTAGTTAGCAAATGAAAAAATATATTTTTGGCGGTTTCCTTAGCATTTTTTTACATTACTTGGAACGTGTTAGCTCTGGAAATAACATTATTTTAAATTATAAATAAATTTAGTCATATTTATCAACGATTACGCTTGCAGGTAAGCACTTATTTATGTGTGTGTGTGAGACCATTGTGTTGAGAGGTAACGAAAAGATTTTTAATGCAATCGGGCATGAGAGGGCAAGACGGGGTATGGGTACCACATCTTGCCCGCATTAAAATATTTTTACAGATTATTTTGCTATGTCAGTTAAAGTGTAATGATTTGTAAGACACTATCGATGATTTTTTTGTTGTAGGATAGTAAACATCTATCTAAAAGAAAAACAAATAGAAAAATTGATCAGTAGAGTCTGTGATACAAGGGAAAATGGCTGAGATAAGCTGCAATTAAAAGAAGGTTAGGTTAGGTCAGCTAGGTCCTAAATTACTAGTTTTTTTCCTATGATGAAGAGAAAGAGTTACGTGATTATAGATGAGATATGACATAACAATATCTGAGACCCATCCTGCATTGTCCTCACCCACTCAGTAAAGAATAGATCTGGCTAACACACCGGGTTTATCTATAACTTTACTATTGCGACTGAGATTTGGTCGGCGGTTAACAAAAAAAAAGAGTAAAAAGTGAAGTGAAAAAAAAGTATCGAGGATTAGCTCATCAATAAACAGTAGCAATAGTGAAGTAGAAAATACACCATGTTTGTATTGTGAAGGTTGTTATTTGGAGTCAAATGTAGGCTGAGCTGCATGTTCTGCGTGCGGAAAATAGGCTCACTGTAGCTGTGCTGGGGTAGATGACAAAGATGAAGATGCGAATTTTGTCAGCAAAAATTATTAATTCAATGATTTTGGCTAACCTCATCTTGCCCTTTAGGGTACCCCATCTTACCCGAGGGAGGGGCAAGATGGGGAGATCTGACTTTTTCTACTTTTAGTTTTATTTTTATTTAATTATGTAACATATGTTTCTCATTAGACTGAATTATGAAAGACAGATAACCAAAGATGATTATTAAAATAAAAAATATAATATAAACACGACTTTTCTAACTTTTATTGACCTTCAAACGTTAAGTACCCCGTCTTGCCCCCCCTTCCCCTGCGTACGTAATATCACGGGGACGGCGCTACCGGAACGTCATTGAATTAATTGTCATTTGGTTGACATTGTGCCGCACGTAAAATCACGGGGATGGCGTTCGTGGATCATCTACACTAGTGACGTTACTAGATAAATAATTTATTTATATTTCTTTGTTGATTATAACAAAATATTTTAATTAACCTTATTGGTTTTGAATAAATTAACTGTAAAAAAATATAAAAAATGCATTAAACGCTTAGTTAATCATTCAATTTTGTAAATTTAGGATTTCTATTAACTTAGCATCAACATAAACTTCCTAAGCGGTACAACACTACTCTACGTAAAATCACGGCTTTGGCGTTACAGGTAGGATGTTGTATGTATCGTTCACTGAAAATTTTCAATTATTTCCTATAATGAGTTAAAAATTCGTATTAAGTACTATCAAATGTAAAGTAGTAACAGCTACATATTCATAATTAATAAGCAAAGTCAGTTATATTTTAAAGTTTTTTAAGTAGAGCTGCATTTCGTAATATTACGTGCGTGGCGCGTGGTGTATGATTTGTCGGACCCGTAATATCACGGCGACGGCGGTTAAAGGATTAACATATATAAACATATATGTTAGGGAATATGTATAGTATGTACATATTATATAGAAGAAAAAAACAGAACTATATAATAATAAACATAAAAATAGGATATTACGATCTAATTCCATGGTTGCTACGAGGCTTGTGTTATGGATACCAGTTAGTTGATACACTACTTTATAATAACTTTTAAATATATACATATATAAATATAACACCACTGGAGTACAAATATTGATGTTCAATAAAGGAATGTCCACAAGGGACTCGAACCCGCGACCACTGGCAAAGCGAGTAGGGTCTCTACAAACTGAACCAAACGTTTCGTCAAACTACTTATACAGATATTATTTTGATACTAAAAATAACCTTCTAAGATATTTTGGTTTAGGAAAGCAGTCTCATTGAAACAAACTACATGAAACATGTTATAGTACAAAAGTATATCTATGCTAATTTTACAATGAGGAAATAAGTATGTTTGTAACGAATTGGCTCAAAAAGTACTGGACCGATTTTAAAAATTCTTTCACCATTTGAATGCTACATTCCCTACTAAAACTACAATAAAAGGAGAAGAGGAGGAGTGCACGCCGCACATAATATATGAAATAGCCGCGCGGCTAAGGAGTATATTATAGTTGGAGTAATTTTGGAGAATTTTCAAGCGAGTGATCGAATGAAGTTTTGTAGGGATTAAAAAAATGAACGCGGGCGAAGTCGCGCGTATTGCTAGTGTACAATAAACGAGTACGAGAATGTATAGAACGACAACTCGACGCGATTGATGAGAGAGAAGACGTAGGACAGACAGCTTAACATACTCCGAGGCAACACCGGGCTGCTACTGACTTTCCTAATAGAGAACGCAGTGACTATTTATGCCTGACTCGGGATTCAAACCCAGGATAGTTTCTATCTCCAATCGTAGGATTTTTTTGATAGAAATATGACGTAAGCTAAACGGTATGTCTTGTAAGACGTAAGTGCGAGGAAACCTTACTCTGTTAATTAAGCGAACATGAGCAATACATAAATACTATATAATGTTGCTAATTAATTCAAAAATGAAGGTTTTTAATAAAGTTGGTTTAAATCCGATTTTAATGTAATAAGTTTTTTAAGATTTTAAAAAGTAGATAGTACTTTGAAATTAATATATTTACTATATATATATTTCTAGATATGTATTATGTATATTATATTAAAAGTACATTATGTAAAAGTAAGACATGTAGGTTTTAACACATAATTGATTATTTTATTTACTCAAAGAAGCAAAAAAATACAATTTTAATACGACTTTTCTTCAAAAATATTATCAAAATTTTATTTCATAGCTCGCTACGCTATCTACTCTTATCTATACGTTATAAATGAATGCCTAAAATTCAAGGAAAATTCTATTTATTAAATATTCGTTTATTTGATTATAAAAAATACCAAAGTTGTGTGAACGGGACAGTTAAAGTTATAAAGTATATAGTTACAAAGTAGTAGCTATTAACCTACATCGATTTTTTTGTATCTAGGATGTGAATTACGTAATAATAGTTTTTAGAATCTATATGACATAATAATAGTTTTTAGTCTGTTTGATTGTAATACATTAGAAAGAAAGTTATACCATTTTTTATTAAATATTTGCAAAAATAGGCTTTTTAGATACGAGTATCTAAGTCAGTCATTACACACTTGTTAAAGATAGTCCCTACCCTCAAAATAAAAAAAAAAGCCCGGGACAATGATGGAATGGGATAAGAATTAAAAATCAAAATAAATTCGCGAAACAATCCGAATAGACCAGTTTTACTTAAATCTATACATTATATAAATGTAGGCGTAAATTGTGAATTTTTATTTGTACAATAACTCATTTGGTGGTCATTTTATAATTATTACTTTTTGAAAGATATTATAAAAAGATGAGAAAGAGATATTAGAAAGAGATTAAAAACATAAATAAAATTATAAACAAGAATTTACCTTTATTGCACATATAATAAAATAAAAATTCTTTGATTTTTTGCAACGATCATACTTTGAAAGTCAACACTCGGATGGATTATAAAAGAACGGTCATACAATTTAAGCCTCCACTCCACTGGGAACCGAACCAATGATAAGCTAACTGTAAACCACTGTGCTATAAGCATCAAAGTAGACTATCGCATCTAATTGAATTATTATCGTTCGTATTAACTGACAACCCTACCTACGTCACTGATTGAGCTAACTGGCCTTCCTGTCTATTGTCCAGATAATGGCTTTAGCTAGGTATGGAATAATGAATGGAAAAATGTTTTGTTAAAACTTATTTATATCATCGTGATATCACAATACCATGTCAGATGTAAATAAATAATGATAAATATGTTTGGACATTAACACACAGCGCCATCTTGTTTTGAATTCTTCATCAGATAAGTATCTATAAAGTTATTTATATCAACTATCTGGTATCCGTAACAAAAGCTTCTTTCGTAGCTTACCACGGAACTAGATGGCGCTGTGTGTAATAATGTCCCAACATATTTATTATTTATTTATATGCAAGTTAAATTTCGTGATATGCAAGGCACTGGTCCTTCGATGAAACATAAGAGCAGTATAGTTTGAAGAAAAAATATATAATACTAGAAAACCCGGTCCGCTTCGCTGAGCGTTAGTTAAAATAAATTAAACGATTATTATAATTTTCTAAAAAAATAAAAGTAGCCTAAGTTACTCCTTATAACATTAGCTATCTGCGAATGAAGGTCGCATCAAAATTGGTCCAGCCGTTTCAGAGATTAAACGGAACAAACAGACAGACAGAAAAAAATTTTAAAAATAGTTTTTTTTATATATAAGTACCGTATATACTTTTATATTATGCATTTTGTGTAAAGGTGTTAATTTGAAATTAAAAACAGACACTTCTATTTTATTTATATGTAGGTACTGATATCTATTATAATGTACTGTAACTGAGGAACATTGTAAAGGAATTGTGGATATTTTCAGGCCTAAGTTCTAGTTCCTAGTGTACTCTTGTACTCTAGTACTACTTTTTACGAGATATCTCTTAATAAGGATGCTGAAGTTCCCTATTGAATTACTGCAACATGATGCATCACAGCCAAGGTTAGTTTAAAAATAACACGGAACTCTAAGATTGAGTGTTCCGTGACGGCGGTTATATCCTGATGGGACTTGATTTATGATTGCACTCGAGGCTGACTAAGACTTTACTAGGACCTATAATTTTTGAAATCCAGCCATCGATTGGAATAGTTAATAGAATATTGTAGTGAACAAAAATAATAACTGGGATTTTCAGCTTTATTAGCATTATTTACTTCAGAAACTTAAGAGTCATATAACTTTGTATTTGTTTTTTTTATCTGTATTTTATTCAAAGTGATTAACATATTGTAATTCGATTCCTAACTTTGCTTATCTGTCAAAATTGACATCATAAATGGCGGGAAAATACTATTGCATAAAACAGCGAATAAATAGAATAGGTATAGAATAAATATTTATTGCACAACCTGTTTGTTTTATTTTATATGTAATAATTAAAATGCTTACAGTTTTCAAAGGCATCTCATAAAACTTATTATATTTAAAGTATAAATTATTATTAAGCCTTACAATAAATAAAGAGAAAATTACAATTTTCTCTGAAAACTAAACTAAAAAGGTTCTACGTAAGGACACACAAATTTTACATATACTATATTATGTAAAAGCTTACCTTACTTTGTTGTGTAATTCTAACTACTTGTACATGCATTTTCATCTACTCTTGATTATTACCTTGTAAATAACATAGAAATAGGGTAAAAACTCCAATTTTGAATACTAAGTATTATACATTAGATGTTTTAGATTTAATTTTTATACAAAATAATGTTACAATGTTGTTAGTTAAAACTGTACTAATAATAATGTTATTTTTTTAAGTACTTAGAAATAAATTTATTTAGTTAATATGGAGTTTCTACTTAAATTAAACTTACGTAATAATATGGAAAAATCTTACTTTAACTGGGCCTCATAAAATTTAGGTAACACCAAAAAGGATCTGTAACAAACGAATAATTACGTCATGAATGGAATTTTCGTATTAAAATGGGTTATAAAATGGTGGTATTTTGGCTCTTGGGAAACTGAGTGAAGCGGGTTCGATTCCTGGCACCTCTGATATGTCATGTGCGAATTATTTGCAACATTTTAACAATTGTAAGCTACGAGGCTTGTATTACGGATACTAGATAGTTGATATACTACACATATAAATTTTAAATACATTCATAATATAAATATAAATAATAAAAATAAAATCGTTTATTGCCATGTAGAACAGTAAAAAGAATTTAACATAGTATATGTTATAGGTGGCTTAAATAATTCAATGGCAAAGGGTAATAACTCAGCTGATGCTGCTGAGGCTAGAATCTCAGACAGCGCTGATTTTCAGTAATACAAGTAAAAAAAAAGAATAACATCTTAGTTGTGAACAAAAAATGAGAAATAAATTAAACAGAAAGAAATAAAAAAAAACGTTTAAAAAAATAATTTTTTTAACAAAGCAATTTACAGTTCTCGAGGCATAAGCTCAGCTTTGCATTTGTGTGAGTGCAGTGTACGGATAGGCACGACCGAAGGCGTAGCGCAACGCGAGTTGGTTTAAACCTGTTTTAACTGGTTTTTGATGCGCGGCTATTGGCTTTTAGCTGTCACTCACACAAATGCAAAGCTGAGGTTACGCCTCGAGAACTGTACTGTCAAATAAATAAAAAGGACCGTTACATACCTCACCCCAAAACACCAGCCACGATGGACGTGAAGACAACCACGAGGGTAGTAGCCACCCCCCCGATGCCGACCCCCGCCCCGTACACCGCCCCCTCCCCCTCCTCGCCGAACGCGTCCGCTACACACATCCAGTCTGTTGAATAGCCAACTGGTGAGACACCAGAAGGCATTTCTAGACTTTTTTGGGGGGTTTTATGGGAATTTAAATGGAAAAATGTTGGAAAAAGGATGTTTTTGTTTTTTTTTTATTAAAAATAGTTTTTATGGCATATAAGAGGGGAAGCAATTGTGATAAGAGTATTCGTTAACATTACCGTCAGTGAGTAAGTAGGTAAAGGTTTTTTTTAAGTTTTTTATGTCATATAGGGGAAGCAATTTATCTAAGAGAATTGCATTAATGTCAGTAAGTAAGTAAGGTTTTTTGTTGTTTTTCTACAAATATGCTCAAAATAATAAAAAATAAAATCATTCATAAGCATTTAAGAACATCTAAATTATCTACATGCAAAGTTTTCCATAACCATAAACTATAGGAAGCAGCTTTACCCATTTAAGTCTAGAATGCCCACCAGTGCATGCATTATCTTATATCTAAATTATAAATATATAAACTAAATAAAAAATATATAATACAATAAAAATATTATATAAAAAGTATGTATATAATATATATAGTTTTTATATAAAAATAATCAATAAATAAATAATTTATATTTTGGTTAACATTTTTGGTTAAAAATAAAATGTACATAAATTAAATAACAAATAACATTGATTACATTTGAATGTAATAAAAAATCTCTTTAAATAATTATTGTTAGAAAGTGATATATTTAATAAAATACAATTAAATATATGTAAAGTTGAAAAATACTTAAAAATAAAAAGAATAAAACAAAATTAAAACACAAATTTATAAAAAAATATTATAATAAATAAAAATACAGTTCGCGTCACGTAAAAAGAACGCTGGAAGAAAGTGGTGGGGGGTGTGTTTGCGCATCGGTACATTCGCATACGAAATTCCTAAGCCTATTCTTTTATTTTTGAACTAGCCTTTCGCTCACGATGTATATTGATTATTGGTAGGTACATTGAAAAATATATTATATAGAATGTAATTAAATAGAATTCTATTAATTAATAAAATATGTTTGATTCAGTATAGAATGTTTAATCTACTTACAAAAAATTAAATTAATTCGTTTAATATATTTTTTATATTATTAACAGCATTATGATCAGACTCTCTCTTTATAAAACAATATACGTCAAAAATATTTTTTCACTATTATTTATATAAAATCATTTCGTAATTAATAACTTTGTGTGCGCGATGGTATTTTAAACTGACAAACCAATAGCGAGCCGAAAAGCATGCGGCGCGTGTCTCGACGTCCCGCGCCCCGCGTCTTACCACCAAATTGGCCGATAAATCGCCTCTGCGCAACTTGACAGCCAGCGTTCTTTTTACATGACGCGAATTATAAGTATTTAACACAATTATCTATGCAAATAAAAAAAATCTGCGTCTCTTTGTAATGTCAAAATAATAACTATTTTAAACTTTTGTCTGTCTGTCTATTTATTACGGCTAATATCCATAGCGGCTGGACCAATTTTAAATTGACTTTGATTGGGCGATAGGTGAGTTATAAGAAGTAACTTAGGCTAATTTTATTTTGGAAATAGAACTAGGATTCAATTAAATAAAAAGAAAAGTGCGTGTGTACAAAGTACACATGTCAGAAGTAAAACTTGAATTTAAATTAAGGCTAACTCTTCCCCGTCTCTGAGCGCCTGGTACTATGGAGTTATTTTTTCGTTTCATCGAGTTTGAAATCACAACGATTCTAAAGAAGTTTCACTTCAAAAAATAAAAAAACTAATCTAGAGACGCATCCGAGCGATAATAAAGTACATGCAAGCATTTCAATACAAGACCATTATAAGATAAATAAGTAAAGAAATGTATAGAGTAAAAGAAAATATCCAATAAAATATAATTCGCACCATACACACGACATAGAACTAAAGTGTACCTTTAATTAATGACTTAATTATATAAGGCAATCAGTATTATTGCTGGCATTCATTAAAAATATATATAAATAAATAATTATATCAAAATTAGTTATTTTTTTATTCATATTTTCTTTAGATATTTTGGAAAAATAATTCGAATTTTTTAATTATACCTAAACTTTTTTTTATCTAACCCCAATACTATTAATACTGTTGCATAAAACACACCACCGTTACAATATTTATAAGTGATATTAAAAAAATAAATATTACAATTATTAAAGTATCACTAATAATTAAAAATATATGAAATCAATATTATTTACAAAATGCCAGTAATAGGTACTGTTTACCCTATTTTTAGAAATGACGATTCTACCACCAAACATAATATTATGTATTTGAACATACCTAGTTGACCAACTTCACCGATGATGAATGAATGAAATGAAAAGGTGAATAAAAATTAATTAAAAACTAGCATTTAACAACAGAAATTTAGGAAAATAAATTATTTATTAGGTCGCAGGTTCGATTCTTTAAGCATTTTAAATTTCTCCATTAGAAATATTACATGTTAGTATATATAGTAGGGTAACTTACTAGAACATGAACTTGAAGATATGTGATGAATGATTTTTTTTATAAACTTTTAAATAAGTTTGAAAACTAGTATATTTGGACTTATGTTATAAATTATCATGATTAATGATTATAAGCGAATATTCGAAAATTTTAAATAAAAATTTATAATGAAACACCAAAATGATGGACAACTTTGACGTTTCATGTCGGCCATCTTTAAACTGAACATAGCCGATGCAGGAATTGAATGAAGTTAGTCACAAAAAGTTATTTTTAAAAACTACTAAACCCTAAAAATGTGATATGACAGCATGTTTTATAATTTCATATCCATCCAAATGCGTATGATAAGAGATATGTGAATATTCGTTACATCACTATTAATTAATATCTGACATGACTTTTATTTATAATGAATTATTATGTTTATATGACTTGTTATAATAAATAAAATGATATTTATTTATCTATATGTAGTTAAATGAATCAGCCTGTATAAACACTATACCCGTGCAAATTTAAACCTTACACCATTGTAATAAAGTTCAATATTTTTCAATATTTACCTCCGTATCTATTGAGTAGGGCCATTATAACGCCATTGGACCAGCCAAAGCCAGTTTGTACTACGTATTCTCCTCCTCCGCCGTAACCCCCGAATATCGTTGCATCATACTGTAAAGAAATCTTCTTAATTCATACTAATAATATATCGAGAATTTATGGATGTTATTTACTCAATCTTTTTTTATAATTTTAAATAAGTTAGTCTGGAATAGCTTATAGGCTACTTTTCTTCCGGATGAGTGAGGTTACCATGGGACAGATTTTTTTATTTCGTAAAGATCCGAGCAAAGCAAGGTTGAGTTACTAGTAAAGTATATTCCTATGACTTATTTACTTATAGTGAAAATAAAATAAATGGAATTTATATTTCAAAATCTGAAAATTTGTATGTATATTCATATACATAATATGTATATATCAGACCAAAAAATTAAATTGACAAAGCCCATGTAGACAAAAATCATATGAAAAAATAGTTGCGTAGTTTACTGTTTATGATACCATTCTCTATTTTTCTATACAGATAGTTTACTTTCTTTAGTTATAGTTTACCTTTTCTAACATGGCGGTCTTTTGCCTCCACACTTCGAAGTTTGACCTGACCCATTTCGTAGCCATTTCATTGGCCAGTCGCATGGCATGGGACATTCCCGTGTCGGCCAACCCCATGATCATGATGTACTGTAGGGGAGGCCATGCGTTGGGGTAGTCCCATTGCTCGCCAGAATGCTCGAAGGTAGTTGGGATACCGCCTTCGAATATATCCACCTGAAGTTATTGAATATAATTTAGTTATTTACTAGTCAAGTATATTGTAATAAAAATATTTTTTCGCAGTATAAAGTATATAATACAAGACAGTGGTAGCCCAGCGGTAACGCGTTCGCTTGGATAATCGAGTGATGCGGGTTCAAATCCGGTTCTCGCACCTCTGATATTTTCATGTGCGAATCATTTCTATCATGATTACCACTTGCCTTACGGTGAAGGAAAACATCGTGAGGAAACCTGCAAGTCTGAGAAAACCTAGCAAGTTTTCGAAAGACATGTGAAGTCCGCCAACACGCACTAGGCCAGCGCGGTGGACTATGGCCTGATCCCCCTCGTACTGAGGGAAGCCCGTGCCCAACAGTGGGACGTTAAAAAGGGCTGATAATGATGATGCATACCAGATAAACAGCCAAACCAATTTCCATCAAAATATGTAAAGTTTTTTCTTCATGCAGTCACAGCTAGAGACAAAAATTCTAAAAACTATAGCTATAACTGTACGGCCTTGTAATGTCTATTTCAATTAAATTTTCCAAGAAATATTTTATGTACAGATTATACAGAATGTTCTTTTTTAAGTAATTTTAGAACAGTGCATTATTTTAATTGTACGGCTCTGTGTTTGATACAAACTAACAAAGTAATGTTATAAAGCTTGAACTAAATATATAAAAGCGAAAACTCACTCACTCACTCACACATCACAAAATATCAACAACCACTTGACATATAACGATGAAATTTAGCAGGGAGATAGTTTATAGTTAGTAGACGTTTTCTAAAAACGGATTTTGCAACAGGGCCGGATTAAACAGGTCTAAGGGCTCTTGCAAGCTTGTATGAATGCCCTATTTGTTTGTGTTATAATGTTTAAATTTGGCAGGAAGCACCTAGATAGTTACCTAGCTAGTTAATTATATATACCTTAACTTTGTCCAAATAATTAATAATGCGGTTAACATAGTATTCTTTTCTCGCTTTATCGAAACATCCAGTCCACAAAGGCGCGATGTTAGTAGGATAGAAGTAGTCCCTTCGTCTACCAGATTCTATATTGAAATCCAACCACGCTCCTACATCTTCATGCCAGAGAACCTGAAATGCATATTTCATTTTTACCCGATTTTATAAAAAGGAGGATTTGATTTGAAGTTTTTTTTTAGTTTTTTTTTCTATATTTCGAATTCTTTATAGCGAATCATTTCTAACATCATTACCAATTGTCTTACGGTGAAGAAAAACATCGTGATCAAACCTGCATGTCTGAGAAAACCTAGCAAATTTTCGAAAGACATGTGAAGTCCGCCAACACGCACTAGGCTAGCGTGGACTATGGACTGATCCCTCGTATTGAAGGGAATCCCATGCTCAGCAGTGAGTGGTACTTTAGAAAGGGTGGAAGAGAATATTTATTTATTTTTGAAGTGAAACTTGTTTACAGTCGTTGTGATTTCAAACTTGATGAAACGAAAAACTAAGTCCATAGTACCAGGCGCTCAGAGACGGGGAAGAGTTAGCCTTAGTTAGATCTCGCCCACCGCGAGTCAGTGACATTTCTAACTCTGTCTAACTCGTGGGTGTGACCTTCGCGCCATCTCCCTCTCTCAACGAGCTTAGACGGGGTTATTTAGTATAAATATAAACGACATTTAAAAATTAGTTTACTAAATGTGTACTTTGTACACACGCACTTTTTTTTATTTTATTTTTATTAGGAAACTTGGGAAACAAACACTGTTTACAAATATTTATACAATCATTTATATAAATGGTACATAAACTAATAAAGTTTCCACTGATATATAAATCATATCGAGCAGTGAATTTGACTGTTACTAAGAAAAAAAAAAACAAAACAATATATTATTAATATAATATGTAATATAAAATTAAAAAAAAACTACCTCTTCAATAGCTTCCATGAGTCTAGCGTGTACTTCTCGGTAGTATTGCGATTTTTCAACATTTCCTAGTTCTTCATGATATTCGGACATTAGTTGCGCGTTCCAACACATTATAGCGTTCAAATCCACTGGGATTATAGACCGCGTTTTTATATTTGTTAGATTACCTAGAAAGTAGTTTGAGAAGATATGTTATTATTAACATAGGTTTAAACGGTAGTACGAAATAGAAAAATTCCGGAGAAAAAAATCCTAACATTTTTCGGGATCCCTATTTTCAACTTTCGCGTTTATAATTTTTTACTAGCCTTTCCCGCGACTCCGGTCGCGTTCTAAAGGCTGAAAATCAAAAGAAATATTTTTCTCCTGTTTTTGCAACATTTTTCATTGATGCTACGCTATTAGTTGTAGCGTGATATAATATAGCCTATAGCCTTCCTCGATAAACGGACTATCAAACACAAAACGAATATTTCAATTCGGACCAGTAGTTCCTGAGATTAGCGCGTTCAACCAACCAAACAAACACACTTTTCAGCTTTATAATATTAGTATAGATTATAGTCTGAATCTGATTCTAGTCTTTTATGGGAAATAAATTTGTTTCCGTTTTACAGCTAGCTTATATACCTTTATTAGTTCCATTTAATATGAACCATCTCGATGAGAAATCCCACCCAGACTCCGCAGCAGATTTCAACTCAGCATATAGCTCTTCTTTCTTTGCTTCGCTATCGACATGTCTAAAAAACAAGGCAAATATATTTTATACTTTGCAAATATTTCTATTTTTATATATCGGGCTATGTAGTAAGTTCGATTCCTGTCATTTTTATAACAAAAAATATATACTAATTATTAAAAATACTACCTTTTGAAGGAAACAATTTAAATAAATCTGAGAAAAAATCTTAAAAGATATATTTATTTAAAATCTCCAATATTTTAGCGTAAAATCTGAGATCAGTATAAACTAAATCTAATCAAAATCAGTCCAACGGTTTTCTCATGATGCGGTCATGACAGGCAGAAATTATAAAAACTATATACTCTTTATTTCAATGAGATTCATCAAAAAATATTTAATATATAAATTCGACTAAGTTAGAATTTAGGTTTATAGATATTTATTCTCAAGAAAGACATAATATACTTAAGTCGTATATAAAATATAACGTATTCGTCGTTAACTACACGGATGTACCCATTTATAACGAATTTTATTATATGTATAGATAAATAAATAATAAAATATAAATAAATAAATATGTTGGAACATTTTACACACAGCACTATCTAGTTCCACGGTAAGGTACGAACCTTGTGTTATGGATACTAGGTGGTTGATATACTACATATATATAAGTTTAAATACATACATATTATACATATAAACATCCATGACTGGAGTACAAACATTCGTGCTCAACAAATGAATGCCCCCAGCGGGACTCGAACCCGCGACCGCAGGGTCACTACAAACTGCGCCACGCGCGTCGTCAAATATTGAACATTATCACATACTTAGCACAATCGACGTCTTCTTTATAACTCTCAGGTCTGGGGCCTTGGGATTGGTCGTTATATCTCGATAATTGGTATCTGAAATGAAATATAATTCATTATTCATTACAAATTGTTACAAAAACTAGAAATAGGAAGGTCAGTTAAAATTAAGTTTGTTATAGATTATAATAGTAGTTAAAGAACTACTAATTAGTAGTTATCGGTATCAGTTAAGCTATTTTATTTATTAACTAGCATTTCCCGCGGCTTCACACGCGTATTAAAGACCGGAAACTGATTTCTTTATGAGTCGCGCGGTATGGTACCTCGCAGAACTATCACCCCCCATTCCCGTTTTAGCAACATTTTTCATTGATGCTCCGCTCATATTGGTCGTAGCGTTATGTAATATAGCCTATTGCTTTTCTCGATAAACTGACTATCCAATATAATAAGATTTTTTTCAAATCGGACCAGTAGTTCCTGAGATTAACGCGTTCAACCAAACAAACAAACTTTAAATAAATTACTCATTGTTCAGATTCGGCTAAGTCAGTATGTAGTTAATATGTATAGATCAGTGTTTCCCAATCATAGTTCTGCCATGGCCCGGTAATTTTCACACTGCCTCTTCGTGATCCACTTAATATTTTAAACCCTAGCTAGTTCCATTAGGTAAAATAATACATATTTATTAATACAATACTAATAAAAATGGCTCATACTGCGATGCGTCGATCGATAGTAGGTATTATTTTTAAAACAAGACAGGATCGTTGCGACCCGGTATTTTATTGTGATGACCCGATACCGGGTCTCGACCCGGCAAATGGGACACTGGTATAGATATATGTTAAAGAGCAGCCTGTACTAGTGGGACGTTAAAATAAATACATACAAATTTAAACTTACATATGGCCCTCATGTTCAACATCAATCGTGTGGTTTTTGACCCAGAAATCGAACTCCCTGTCCAAAGTACCGATATGTTGCCTCAAGAACTCAATGTCACCAAATTCTTCCATTATTAACTTTACCATAGGAATAAGGAGAGGTGGTTGAGATCTGAAAAAAGTTGAGTATTTCATAAAATTATTAAGACAATAACATCATATTATTAAAACAAATAACAAGCAAACATTCAAAACATCATTTTTTTAAGTCGGTTAATAAAGAATAATTTGAGAAGTTTAATATATATTAGCAATGTAATATTTTACACATGTTCAGGTCATTTATAAGAAAAAATGATTAACAGACAGACACAAATGACTTAAAATAAAGGGTTAACTTTTAACCAATATTTGTATTTAACTAAACAAATTAAAATCTTACCTCATCATATAATAAACTCTACCACCGTTAGGAATTAAACCGAATCTATCGACGATGTGTAGGAAGTTTTCAACCATGCCTTTGGCAGTTGAACGCATTTCTGATAACAATAATCCTTTGATAATCCAATATGAGTCCCAATAATAGAATTCTCTGAAACGGCCCCCTGGAACAAATATTGATTCATTTATTAGTTTTATTATAATAATATCGTCAAAACCAACTGGGAAGGATATAGTCAAATTAAATCTTAATATTTTTACCAATTTAAAAATTCTCTCTACCACAAATTCGGAAAGAAGTAACCTCTGACCTGAGAAGAACTGGCGAAAGAAACTCAGCGGGACTAATAGAAATTTTAGACGAGTACGCGCAGACACAAGTGAACTCTATTTTCCTGTCACTATACTCTCTGTCTTAGCACGGACCTTACAAGAACCAAAACTTCTTGACAGCAATACTCAATAACTGCATATGGTCCGACCCGGGATTCGAACCCATCAGTAGCCGTACACGTTAACCACTAGACTACTGACAATTAAGTGTTATTTCATGATAGTATACCAGGTAATAAATTAATTATATAAAGTTATAATGTCAATCCTGATTCTCAATCTAGGATTGACTCCAGATGAAACAAATTCCTAATTTTAATGTTATTAGTAATTTCATTGACGTCCATTTAGATTTTATACTTAATAAAAAATATCTAGGCTATTTGAAATACTAAAAAACTAGATCTTACCAGGTACAATAACTGGGTTATCAACATATATGATTGAGTATAATTCTTGATTGTATTTGACTTCTTGCTTCATCTTCCTGCCTAACTCAAGCCACAGCTTATTGAGATCTGACGCCCATTGGTGGAATAGAGGATCTTTGATCTTTTGGAGAAATGCTGAAACCAAAATGATAAAATTTTTACGACTGCACTTTTTTCAATTGTGAACCTATAACCCGAATGTGGTGATTAGAGAGTAGTAGGTTCACCTTCCACTCGAAGCACTCGATTTATTCAATATTGAATCTGCCATCATATCTATCGTCTACTCGTATATAAAATAATACGTAGAAATGTATAGAAGTAAAGACTATAATTATATACTAATGCCAATTATGCCATTATTTAGATAACGTTGAGGTTACCGGTAGTAACACGATATAACCGAGTGAATTCAAATCCCATGTCTCGAACCATATAATATTTCCATGTGCGAATCTTTGATACGATGATAACCACTTGACCGGCTAGCGTGGTGAACTATGAGATGATTCCCCTCATATTGAAGGGAGTGCACTCAGTTGGATGTTAATAAGTCCTTTTTTACATCCACAGGGGAAAGTACGTAAAGATAAAAACATATTATACAATGTTTTGCTTTTATCCCATAATCTTTTAACTAGATTTATATCTCAACAAACAATTTATACGTTATCAGTAATTACCGAGATTACGTTTTGAAGTGCGCTTTGTGAAGTTTTATAAAAATACCATTATGAGATTAACTATGGTTATTAGCTACGAGTATCCCTCCCAACGTTCGTTCATCTTGTCGTGGTGTAGCTAAGAAGCAAGAGGGGCCCACTTCGGTGGGCTGTTTGTCATGCGAGTAGCTTCTGGTACTTCTTTGGATAGTAGAGTGGACTGTGGAGCAACCCTCTTGTGGTCTGCCTTGGCAAACCAGTCTGGTTGTCGGGGTGTCGTTGCATGCGCAAGCGATCCTGCGACGCCCCATTAAGACGGGTGAGGGCCGTTGGGTTTTAGTGGGTAGTATTGGCTTATTTTGGGTAGGGTTGGATTTACCAAAGAAGAAAGAAAACAAAAAAAAACATGAGAACTATGGGAATGACCTTTTCTAAACGTATTGATAAGAAAGTAAAGAAAACTATTGAAGTTACATTTTCATATATTTAAAGTGGGAAACATTAAAAAAACGGCCACTTATTCTTTCTCATGTCATTCGATTTATATATTTTCACCTATAATTCGAACGGAATATTTTACATAATTAATAAATTGTTCCCCTCACGATAGAAGTTTGTTTAAATTTACATTTGTTTTTGATAAAAGAAGTGGAAGCACTGTGAGAAAGACAATTAAGTAAAGTAAATAATTTATCAACTGACAAATAAATACTTATTGTGTACTTGCGGTGATTTGGAAAATATTTAAGACCTTTAAACTTTAATTATATCGTATACAAGCAACGGGATTTCCCATCGACAATACAAACAAAAGCTTATAATTATAGGTACATCCATTTTTAAATTTATAAGTTCAAAAATGAGGAACTTCTATACGAATGAATAAAATTCATCCCTTACTTAACTGTTTTAGGAGATGAATTTAAAATACCCTTTTTGGGATTTATGGACACAAACTGAGTTACAACAAGTCATAAATAAACATTTGTTTAATAAATCCATCCAAATCCTTTCGTTTCCGCGTAGAAAAAATCTAAAAATGCCCTGATACAAAACGAACGAAAACGACAAATAGAACGTTAACGTTAACGTTTACGTTTAAAACGTTAGTAGAACATGTTAGTGAAGGTAAATATATTTTTAATTTCTTACCAGGATTCTCTTTCCAATCAGTTGGTCGCCACTCCTCAAACTCTGAGCCTTCAGGATCGAAGTTCTTATTGACAAACTCCTGGATATCAGCCTTTGTGGGTCTTGAACCTGTCCTGAAAAAATAAAGACAATTCGAGTTACGTACATTCGGACAATTGAACGATGTTTATCTTTGTGTTAAATTAACTTTTCAATAACCTAAAACTAATATAATTTACTTTATATATATACAGAACTTGATTATTTTATATAAGTTGTCCAAATGAATATGAAATTTACGGTAGTTAGGTATAATAAAAACACAATTCTTGACATTTTCGTCTGTCTGTCCGTTTATTACAGTGCTTTTTTGAGGCACACCTACAGGGGTTATACTATTGACATACAATGACAACGACAAACTGAGGCTTACTTAATAGAAAGACTTAATATCAAAACTTTGTCCAACCCGGGAAACCAACCCAGGACCTCCTCATACATTCATCCACTACTAGCCACTAGATCATCAAAGATTGTTAAAATAGGTACCTGCTCATCATCTCGTTGAAATGTTCTATTGTTATGTTCGGCGAGAGCTTCATTTTCATATCGACAAAAGTTTTAGAGTCATTGTAAAGACCAGCCATCTGGACCGTATCTAGGAGAGGTCCATGGCAGTAGATTAAACTGAAAATTGAGAAAAAACATAATTAGCAATTAGCTTTTGCCTCTGGGTTTACTTGCAAACCTAATCAATATTTTAGTATTTACATAATTACATTTATTTTGAGGAAACCTATTTGTTTTCCTAAAAGTAGCTCGAGATACTGGAAAGTCCTTCAAATTCGGTCCAACTGTTTCGCAGATTAGCCGAAGCAAACAGACAGACAGACTTGAGTTTTTAAAAGTAGCCTCTATTTTTATATGCATTTAGAAGTAAAACCTGAGATTTTACATACAGACCTTCAATATTATTTATTTGTACAACAAGGTATACAATGTGTGTTTTTTGCCGTTGGAATGGAAGCCAGAATCAAAGCCTATTATTACGTTTTATAATTTAAAAAAAACCTTCACGATCGATAGTAACATATTATTTTTTTACTGCACAGTGTATTTACGAGTAGAATGAGAGATTATCAAGATTAAGTTCATATTTTAAGTATATCAGATACCTACGAACCAGTATTTTTACGGCTGACCGTGTTCTAGAGACCGTAAAAAAAATTCTTAGATTTTACATATTATTATAACATGTGAAATTGTATAGTTTATAGCATTCCTCGATCAACAACACTAAAAGTTTTTCGATTTGATCTAGTAGTTCCTGAGATTAGCGCGTTCAACCAAACAAACAAACAAACTCTTCAGCTTTATAATAATATAGTATAGATCAGTTAGCATACAGGATACTTTTTGTTGCAGGAAAAAATCCCATTTCTGTGAACTCTATACTAATCGTTTTAAAGCGTATCAAGAGACGAATCCGAGCAGAGTGAGGACTGAGGATGAAACGCTAGAAGACAAATATAATAATTGCTACAGTAAACATAATTGCATGTCTTGACGAGTGTAACTTGACGTAAAATATAAAGATCGTACCAAACATCTGTAAACTTTAGACAACAAAGGCAAAGGTGAATTGACACAAGTATCGGCGAATTAAAAAATAAGTAACAGAGAAGACGTGGGACATTATTAGTATTGCATTAAATAACATATCAATATTGCAATCATCGATATAAAAGAAAGCGGAAAAAATACTTAGATATGACCTTACGTCTATTTCGCAGTACAAAATGCGACGTATGAAAGCAGAAAATATTGAAACAATATCCAATTACTTGATAAGGGATAGGTAAATTGAATTCTATAATAGTATTATAATGTATTTTTATTATAGCATATAACATACTAGTGATTCATCCTCGCTCGTTCGTTAGTTCGTCCGTTTGGAGAAACCAAATCAAATCAAATCAAAATATTTTATTCAGCATAAAAATTGTTACAATTTCTTACTGAACGTCATGAGTCTACCACCAGTTCGGAAAGAACACAAACAGGCCGTAATTTGATTTTTTTTATAGAGCCAGGAAATGAAGAGTGGATTTTTCAAAGATCACAAATAAAAGTGGAGCTCAATTATTATCGGGACTCCATTACAGTCTCTAAAAAATAGGATGATAGTTCCGTGGTAAGGCTACGAGCTACGAGGCTTGTGTTACGAATACGAGATAGTTGATACACTACATATATATGTAATTTAAATACATACATATTATAAATATAACAATTGACTCGTAAGCGCGACCGCTAGTACTGGAGGGTACAGTACTTACTAAAAACTAAACCAAAAGTGTCTTCCGGTTATTAAGATTTTAATATTCCTAATTATAAACAAACAAAATCAAAAACAGTTATTAGTGTTGAATTGATATAATATATTCGCAAGCGTGGCAACACTACAATTAGACGAGGCCACATACTTCCGGTTTCATCTCAATGATTGCATTATATTCTCACACGGCTTTGTTTTCTTTGTGCATCAAAAACTATAAATAGGTTTAAATTTATGCCAATGTCACTATAAATATAGTCCATGTATATAATTTGTAGACTTTAACGTAAAGTTACGGTACGTAGAAACATAATATAGATGAAATAATCAATAAAATTGAAGTGTTTGTTTGTAACATCGACATAATAACAGTTTTTTACTCTACGCTCTACTACTTTATACTCTAAATTATTGCCTTTTAATGAACGCATCACGATAAAACTGCTAGACTGATGTTAATGATATTCGGTATAATGTCATTATGTTCTGTTTTCCGGGTATGTGATACTTTTTACTGCAGGGAAATATATTATTTCTAAAATATCTATACTAACAGTTATAACGTATCTACGGACGAATCGAAGCGGAATGAGGGTTAGTCACTTATTATAAATAAAAATATTATTAACCATTTGTCAACTACCACTCAATAAAATTTTGGCATAGTTCGACTTTCTGGAGTACTTTACACTTACTTCTTATATAACTCTTGAAATCACATGAAAAAATCTTTGTTTGCGTATTTTTAGTTTGTCCATTGTCATTATAGATTATGATGAAACGTTTTTTTACTAAACGTTTACATAATCAATAGATAACTTTATGAAAACTAGCTACAGGATAGTCATAGCTGTTATATATCCAGGGGACTGATATTTGTAAAAAAATATTGTTTGTGCGTATGAAGTAACAAAATATCTTTTTTTCGTACAATAATTATTAAAATAGTAATATATTAAGTGACTATAAAAGTAATTAAGAAATGTAAAAACTTTTAAATTGTTTATTTAAATAAATAGGTAGGTCCATAACAAAAGTACCTACCTAATTACTTATTATAATATTCAGTAATCTTTCATATTCATTTTGAATACCAATGTAAAATCACTTCTTTTTACTAAAATGTCTCGTGAAAAATATTATTACATAGCATATTTTATTTCAAGTGAAGCATGCGATAATTCAAGGTCGTCTCTAGGTTCCAGTTACCTAATACTGGCTACTGGTCTTTACAGTGTAAGGTTACAAAATGGTTTATCGATTTAGTTGTCTCATGTCGTGTCGTCTACCTGATTAAATTTATCTACAACTACCTATTTTAGGATTATGCATATTTCTGAACATTAAAAATGGAAGAAGTACCTACTTATTTAGTAGATTTTTTAGTGTGTGTGAGATAGATAGATAGAAAGAAAGAGAGAGAGAGAGAGAAAGTGCAGTATATTAATGACATTTATAATTTTTTGGATTTTTTAGAATTTATTAGCATCTAATATAAATTGAAAAATATATTCAAACCTAAGTCTTTCATTTTATAATACTATAACATCATTAATCATCATCAAGCGCCCGGGATCATAACGTGTCACAGTATAGGTATTTAGGTTATAATACGTTCCCTGTTGAAAATATGCTTTTCTTATTTTTTATTTACTTCAAATAATATATCCTTACAGAGTATTATCACTATCACTATATAATATAAAGCAAAGTCGCTTCCCGCTGTCTATCCCTATGTATGCTTAGATCTTTTTTTAATAGATAGTGATTCAAGAGGAAGGTTTATATGTATAACTACCGTAACCTAGGACTTCGCTCGAGCTAAATCTAGGTATAGCCCTAATATTATCTGTTATAGTAAACATTTTATTTCTTTATAATAATACTAGCATTTCCCGCGGCTTTGCACGCACCCTAAAGACCGGAAACCACATTTTTTCTGAGTCGCGCGGTATGATATCTCGAAAAATTAATGCTCGCTTTTTCCGTTTTTGTAACATTTTTCATTGATGCTCCGCTCCTATTGGTCGTAGCGTGATATAAACTAAATGATATAGCCTGTAGTCTTCCTCGATAAACTGACTATCCAACGAAAAAAGAATTTTTCAAATTTGTTCGTTCAACCAAACAAACAAACAATCATACTCTTCTGCTTTATACGTAATATTAGTATAGATTATTAAGTGTAATGATAAACGTATTTTATTCATGGCACGTCCATTTTACCTGCTCATCTGAAATACAATAGCATTTATTTGTTCAATGTTCATGCAAATGATATGACCGACTTTGTAGGAAAGAAAGCAGTTATAATCTGTTTGATTTGCTATATCTTTTTTGCGCCAAATTTGAATTGGTTTTTTAGTGTTGTTATCAATTTTTGATTTAATCAGAACCTAAATTCTTTTTATAAAATAACTTTTACGATAATAGTGATGGTATACCAGAAAAACTAGTCAGGCAACGAAAACGAATCATAAAATAGCCAAGTAAATATATTTCTTAAATTTTGTCTGTGTTTTTATAAATAAATAATATTACTTTTAGTGAGTTGATTGATTTAAGCACTTAAGAATAATAAAAAAATCGCCATTATGATTAAGTGAAGCGTTCCGAATGTAATAGAAATAATAATACGGTTGTGCTTTCAAAAAATACGCTCCGAATATGGATTTCCCCTCAAAAACATATTGTGAACTAAAAGTTAACCCAAATTAAAAAAAATTACCGGAAAAAACATCCGTTTCTAAAATACCCATAGCACACATATTTTTATCCGAATTAAAATTCTTTTCAAAGGAACATATAATGATAGTCTTTTTACTAATTATCTACTATATTTTTGGTGTATATATAAAAGCTATATAAGTATTTCAATCTACATCGGTAAATCAAAAAATGGAACTTGAATTCCCTTGTATGTACATTTACATACAGAAAAAGTAATTTATCATTATATACGTATGTATATAAGTAAATAATGTCCTCCTGACCGATTTCGACTATGGCGGCCAGTCTCATTCAGTCTAGATATTACTCACGAGATATTATAACAGTCTCTATATCTTTCACCTTTCACTTTTATACTTCGATGGGACTATAATTCAACACGACCGAAAAGACCATGGCACAGGAACACCTACTTCCCAACTACGAGCTGTTACTATGACTTTCTTAACATGACCTGAACCAGGAAGCAAACTCAGGACCTTGGACTAAATAAAAATGTACGTACGGGAAAAGCCACAGTTAAAAACTAGTTTGGATTACGATCAGCAAGTTTTTAATACCCGTTTAGCTTTATAGTTTTATTGACATTTCTTGGTGTTCCTTTAGTGGCATATGCTACTACTATGCTAATATTAAAACTTGATTCAAATAAATAGCTTAGTAACATTTGTATAGATTTTTTTGTTGTTGTGCCTAGTGAACATTTTCAAGAAATCTTTCATTAAAAAAAATATTTTTGTTTGTCCCTTGTTCATTATTTCTGAAGCTAAGTGGACGTAACCTATATTTTAAGCAAGTGCTATATAAGCAGAGTTGCAAGCAAAGACTAGTTTCTAGCAATCACGTCTATACAACAATTCATACTAATATTATAAAAGCGAAAGTAACTCTGTCTGTCTCTTGCCTTTTCACGCGAACCAATTTAGATTAAATTTGGTGTAGCTCAAGTTTGAGACCTTTCGGGTGGTATTTATTAACTATCGTAAAATGGGAAATCTATCATTTGTCATGAAAAGTATTTTTTTCAAGACGGGGAAATGAAAGTAAGTTCATTCTATTTTTATTGTAGCTAGAGACAAAAATGAGTGAGACAGTATATATTTTGGTATACATTCATGTTATAAGCTCATAGGGTGATATCTTATAATGAAGATCAAGGAAAGAAAAAACTATGAACTTACCTCTCACACGTAGGGGGTAACTGACTCCTATCCCCTACCACCACTCCCAAAATCACCAAGAAGACACTTAAACCAATCATGTCTATGGCACTTAGCTACTTACAACTAATATCACTAAGCAGGAACTAAACTATCACTTGAAATAAATATGGTTTAAAGTTAAAAAGTCTACGTATTGAGGTACGTGCTAAGTATTTTGAATTTTTTCCTGAAGGGCCGCCCTGACATTATGATCAGTGTAGTTGGTGTGGAACAGCGTGGTAGGGGCACCTGTGTGCCCAGTTCTGAAACAAATGAAATTATTATTAATATCTTACTAATTACAGTAAAAAATTTAGTTGTATGTGCGTGTGTTTGTTATTCATAAACACGGAAACTACTAGTAGTATTTGTATGACTTCTAGTACATAGATAGAATATTATCTAGAGTAACATATAGGTAATTGTGAAGTTGCTATTATTATAATATACTTATATATAAAGATGAAGATTTCAGAATTTTTGTTTCTGTTATTTTATATTTTAATCCCTTACTTAAGAATCTCGCCTCATGTTAGAACCTTAGGACCAATAGAGATATATTTATACTAGGCCAGATTTAGAATAAAAAATTTAAAATACTTAAAAATCTATTTTTAATACTATTCAAAACAATATGCTTGACTTAACCTTATTCATACGATAAAATTAGCATTGTATTATTTTTAAATCTAAATATATTTTAAGAGTTAACGATTCTGGGACTGACATATTATCCTAAAAGGTCAACTTTTGTCCTTTTAGGATAATGTGTCAGTAAAAAAATTAAAAAAAAAATTAACGATTTGCTACATCACACAATAAATGTGCAGATTTTTCAAGTATTGAACTATAAAGCCGCAATATATAGAATTTGTTTTGTTAGAATGTTATTACCGCAGACATAACTGTCTGTTTTGCAATTTTCCATGTAACATTAACTACAGTACTTATAAATACATAGGTTTAATATAATAAGAAACATAATAAGTAAAATATAACCTCCTCCTTTTTTGAAGTCGGTTAAAAAAGAAGTAACACAAACTTAATTTTTAAACTAAACGAATAATTATCCGAAAATCGTTTTCAAGATAATATTTGCCTTATAAAACATATCATGTAAATAAAAATAACATATTCAAAGAGTTACGCAAAAGGCATTAAATATGAAGCCGTGAAGGCGTGAAGATGTGACGTGAAATCCTCAATATGCTAAGTATAACCCATCGTAGCGACTACTACGTCATGCAGAAGCCCTAATAATTGGTAAACCATCACTACATATTATAAAAGAAAGTCCTTTCTTCTGAAGTCCTTTCTTAAGAAGACCTTTCTTAAGAAGTCCTTTCTTAAGAAGGTTCTGCTTCTGTCTGTCTGTTCGCGATAAATTCAAAAGCTACTGCAACGATTTTCATGCAGTTTTCACCAATGGATAGAGTGGTTCTTGAGGAAGGTTTTAGTATATAATTTGTCAAGTTTTTGTATACATTTACTAGCGGAACCCGCGGCTTCGCTCGCGGTAAATCTAGGGACGAACGAGAGTGAAGCGAGGGTGAATCGCTAGTAGTTATTAAGCTGTAAGCAGTAGTTCTAATATTAACAAGTGCGAGTCGTATTCGTGCACGAAGGATTCCGTACTACATACTATCTATAAAAACGGCAAAAAACATGTCTGTTGTATGGGGCTCCCATATATATGCCTATTTATAAATGAAACTATCTTTTCGGATTTTGTCGCGGATTTATTATGATTTTTGGTTCCCGACGTTTCGAATGCTTTACAGCAATCATGGTCACGGGAGAGACTAAGGTATTAGACGTCTCAGGGGGTTATATACTTGTTAAATAGTAGTAGTAATAATAATTGTAATAAATTGTGGGTAGGCACTGTCGGGAACCAAAAATCATAATAAATCCGCGACAAAATCCGAAAAGATAGTTTCATTTATAATGTCAAATATTCGCGTAAACCTAAGAAAGTATTATATATGCCTATTTATTTTATTCTGTTTATTAGTATTTGTAGTTATAGCGAAAGCAGAAATACATCATCTGTGAAAATTCCAACTGGCTATCTATCAAGGTTCATGAGATACAGCCTTGTGACAGACGGACAGATAGACAGACGGACAGACCGACAGCTGTGTTTTAGTAATAGGGTTCCGTTTTACTCTTTCGATACGGAACCTTAAAAACCAAAGTAATTCTACTATCATGATATTCAAATTACATTTTTAAGAGGCAACTTCGATAACAAATTGAAATGTGATATGCGAAAACAATATTTGTAATGCCTTAAAATAAACTTTGCTGATTTACAATACTTTATTATTGCAAAGTAATCAAAAAGTAAAATTATAATGAATATCAATTTCTTCTGCTAAAATTATGATTATATTAAAATATAAGGTTTATGTCAAAATCAAATGTTGTATTCAACAATACACAGCTCCTAGTGACTCCTTGTCTAAAGTTTGAAAGAAAATGCTTCATTTTTGAGAATACTCAATGAAATAATAGTAAAATTTTAGCTTCTATTCGTATAGAAATATTTACGTAGTCTGGTATTAAAAATAGAATAAAAAAGATACATTAAATGAAAAGATACATAAATAATACGCATAAATGCCGACTATTATTTATATAAAGGGCAATATTATATAAAGAAACGACACGAAAACACTTAAAAATAATTTATTATTAAAGAAAACACGTTAGTTTTTAACTCAATTAAGTCGTTAACTTTTCACCCACACGATTCTGATATGCGAATAAAATAATATTTTGTTCGACGTAACGCTCCCCATAATCCTCTTCATGCTAGCATCAATTGTTCAATCATGAGATCGTTCGCAAAAAAGAACGAGTTTTTTCGCGCGAAAGAAACATAGAGATAATTATATCTCACTCTAACAAAACATTATCAAAAAACCACTCAGCTTGTCTAATGATAAGGAAACATAAAATTATGAGGAAGGAAGGATAGAGAAAAATAGAGAAGATGAAGGATCGTAAGAGTACTTATTTAAATGCACTCAACGTTTATATAATTCGAGATGACGTTATAAGGTCCTTTTTCTACGTGATTTTATCCAGAACTAACTTCAAAAAAAATAAAGACGAATTGAGAACCTCTTACTCCTTTTTGATGTCGGTTTAAAAGAATCTTCTTCTTCTTTAAATAAAGAAGTTTCTGCCAATTTACGATATACGAGTATAGTATGATGGTCTCATCACTCATGGTCCCTGGTTCATAGTATTCTATGCTTTTTCTTTCTCATATTAAGACACCATATTAAGACCTATTATGTAATAAGCCCAAACTCCTTAGATATTAAAAAAAAAGAAATGCGTGTGTACAAAGTACACAATATGTCAGAAGTAAAACTTCTTTGGCAAACTAATTTTTAAATCTCGTTTATATTCATTATAACTAAATAACCCCATCTGAGCTCGTTAAGAGAGAGAGAGATGGCGCGAAGGTCACACGCACGAGTTAGACAGA
This sequence comes from Boloria selene, assembly GCA_905231865.2. Classification (NCBI taxonomy): domain Eukaryota; kingdom Metazoa; phylum Arthropoda; class Insecta; order Lepidoptera; family Nymphalidae; genus Boloria; species Boloria selene. Next base: position 6,984,691 of record HG993156.1, read on the forward strand.
GTTAGAAATGTCACTGACTCGCGGTGGGCGAGATCTAACTAAGGCTAACTCTTCCCCGTTTCTGAGCGCCTGGTACTATGGACTTATTTTTTCGTTTCATCGAGTTTGAAATCACAACGATTCTAAAGAAGTTTCACTTCAAAATATACTTATTTTGGATATTTTTTGACCATCTTTTGAACCTCAATAGTATACGAAAAATAATTATCGTAGTTCCTTAATAATATTTTCTTTAAAGTAATATAAATATCATATACATGTAGTCCTATTAAAAATATCTACCTACATATGTATAACAAACTATAACTAATAACATGTGTTGTTAGATGATGTCTGTACATGAATGAAGAATTCCAAGCTAGAGCATTCACATTGGACGCGACGTTGAATACGTCAGAATTTAAATTAAATATAATTCGCGTCATGTAAAAAGAACGCTGGCTGTCAAGTTGCGCAGAGGCGATTTATAGGCCAATTTGGTGGTAAGACGCGGGGCGCGGGACGGCGAGGCACGCGCCGCATGCTTACCGGCTCGCTATTGGTTTGTCAGTTCAAAATACCATCGCGCACACAAAAGTTATTAGTTACGAAATGATTTTATATCAAAAATAGAAAAATAATATTTTTGACGTATATTGTTTTATAAAGAGAGATTCTAATAATAATGCAGTTAATAATAATAAAAAAATATTAAACGAAATAATTTAATTTTTTGTAAGTATATTAAACATTCTACACTGAATCAAACATATTTTATTAATTAATAGAATTCTATTTAATGACATTCTATATAATATATTTTTCAATGTACGTACCAATAATCAATATACATTGTGAGCGAAAGGCTAGTTCAAAAATAAAAGAATTGGCTTAGGAAATTCGTATGCGAATGTACCGATGCGCAAACACCCCCCTACCACTTTCTTCCAGCGTTCTTTTTACATGACGCGAGCTGTAGGTACCTATAACACTAACACAATTTTCCATTTCAGACTAACGCATGATTTTCAAATGATGATCATTTTCCTGGCTAATATTATTATAGCCGAATAAACTGAAAGACAGACCGGCAGTCAGACAAAATTCTTATTTTTTGTTACTCTTATTACTATTGTATTTAATTGCATATATACTCGTAAGTTTAGCAAAAAGCTTGTAATCTAGACATTACAAAAATACACTTGAATTTTATTTATCTGCATATATGTAAAATTTTGTTTGTCCTTCTTTGTCAGTCAGCCCAAAAGGATAACATAAGTTGTTGTATAGAGATTTTATAGACTAGTAACTGGAAAGTGTTATTGCGAGAGAGCAAGTACATGAAGCCAGACATGGCTATGTATAACTAACAAAATTAATTTTATTTTTAGTTCTCGACATTTCTAAGTTCTAACGTTCTACAACGATTACTATTGTTTTAGCTAGATATTCGAGTAAATGTTTTTATGTAGTTAAATATATCATAGTCAAAACTGTACATTAATTTTTTTTTACTTTTTTCTGTCTGTCTGTGACTGCATCACTACATAGTATAAAACAAAGTCGCTTTCTCTGTCACTATATCCCTATGTATGCTTAAATCTTTAAAACTACGCAACGGATTTTGATGCGGTTTTTTTTAATAGATAGTGATTCAAGAGGAAGGTTTATATGCATAACTAGCGGATCCCGCGGCTTTGCCTGTGCTAAATCTAGGGAAGAGCCCGAGCGAAGCGAGGGCGAGTCGCTAGTCATCAATAAACCACTGGTTAGGTTTAGATTAAATTTGGTATGATGATAGCTGGTTATTCTGACCAACATATATGATTCTTTTAACTGCGGAAAAATGTCTAATTTCTGAGAAATATGAACTCTAAAAATGTACGAGTATATATGGACCAACCCGAGCAAAGCGATAGTTATATTAATGTCCTAATTTTAGTTAATAGTTTTAATTATAATTCCTACTTCGATAATAAATACTTTGCAAGTCCCATTCATTAGTCAAATTACTCTCAGAACTCGTTTAGTTCACATATTATGTAAATTCATGCAAAAAAATAAATTTTACAACTGTTAGTCATCATCTTTAAATACAAATATTTGCTAGAGACGTATCTATATATACCTCAGTTCGTCTATGAACTTCATGACACGAAGTACGGGCCAAGGTTAAATATCCATAATTATAGCACGTTTCGTTAGATAACTACTGATCACGTGTATTTTTCTATAAAAAATAACGAAGTATTTTACCTGTTGTATTTGTGGGAATTATTTTTTTTGATTCCGATAGAATTTAACAATTAATGTAGATTTTTCAGAAATTAGATAATTTCCCGCACCCAAATAATCCCAAATGTAATGATAGGTAGCAAATTTCATCAAAATTTGTCCAAACACAAAAAATCTAAAAACTAAAAATTGCCCTTGTATCGAAAATAATAGCTATTTCAATATATTTTTTTCAAAAACTATATAATGTATCTACAGTTTTATCTCAATTAGATTTTTTATATGTATATATTATTATTATTAAATGTCTTACTCTTATGATCTTTGACGTAACCTAAGGGAGGTAACGTCAAAGATCATAAGTTCAAGGATAAATACCCGTATAGTAGAGATAATTAACCTGTTCTTGCTTATAAAATAAATCTGGTATAAACACTTGTTAATACGTGTTTTAGTGTAAGCAAAAAAATGGTACATTGAATTGCTTTATCATAATATATGTATTTATGAGGTAGATCTATTATAATAAAATTCTAACTTATTCGAATATGTACGTACAGTTCTTGAGCCATAAGCTCAGCTTTGCATTTGTGTGAGTGATGGCTAAAAGCCAATAGCCGCGCATCAAAAACTAGTTAAAACAGGTTTAAACCAATCTCGCAACGTTTATCCGTATCGTCGTGCCTATCCGTACACTGCACTCACACAAATGCAAAGCTGAGCTTATGCCTCGAGAACTGTACATTCTATGTATCTTACTGAAATAGTACTTTTTAGATTTTTTGTCTGTATGTGTGTGATCGCATCACAAGAAAACAGCTCTATAGATTTTGATGAAAGCTATGCTGAATGCTGACAGGATGTTATCCGAGTCAAACATATAGGATATAGGATACTTTTTACCGCGGGGAACTATCTCATCTCGCATTATATATAACGCATGTTAGTAGGGCGGAGTGAGAGTGAGCTAGGTATAGGCAGAAAAAATAATTCATTTCATATTGCAAAAGGAGACTAAAATCTGTATTTATAAAACATTAAATTACGAACCTTCCATTAAAATCTAAATTAACAGAAACAACATTCTTAGTCCAGAAAATTCCTTTGAACTTTGAATTGTGATAGGACGTCCAAATATTTGTTTGCAAATCGGCTTTTCAACTGCAATCAAGCGAGCAAACACGGAACAACAAAGTGTGGGCTTCCGTCGCTCGATTTACAGCCAATTGACTGAGCTGTATCAATTGGAAGATTACCTTACCTTCGTTCAACCTTGGACCAATACTTCTAGCTACTTTCAAACACTGCATTATTTATTTATAAACTATGTTCATAAATAAGTTTTTTTTTAATTTTATATATCAGACTAGCAATACCGCGGATCCACCCATGTTTTACTCCTATTAAAAATAGAGATTAGTTATAGAAGGTTGAAAATCTGGCAATTTGAGTATGTTTGATGCCAAATCATAAAAAATAAAATATAAAAATAATATGGTCTAAGGAAAAAATATCCGGGGATGGCCCTAATATACAAAAAAATATACAAAAACAACATTCATAAAAATCGGTCAAACCGTTTCGGAGGAGTTTGATAACAAATACTGTGACACGAGATTTTTATATATATATTAGAGAATATATAATTATCTAATTAAACTTATGGGAGGTGTGTCCTTCTGTCCATAGAACATTGATTTTGTTCATATCACTTGTGGTCTTCGTAAGTAAAATTAAATTGTAGGCTAAGTTAGATACGATATTTAATACTTTTAAGGAAAAATTAATATCCTCACTTTGATTTTCTCATAATATCAGTAAATTCTTCTCCATAATCTTTCTACATAGAGGTCACAAGTGCTGTATATACATAATGACAGCTGTAAGTCGAAAGCAAAAGCGATCGGAAACGTTTACTCGTATGCCATTAGGTGGTCATCATTCTAGTGCGTGTCGCAGAGTGGCATAGGTAATCTACGTAATATGGCTTATCCTTACTTTTTTATATATTTTTTTCTTTCGCTTTGGCTTTTTTATAAATAGTCGGTTATATATCTGGAGTCCCTTTCAATAGGTGAATATCGTTATTTTTTCCATTACGATAAGAAGTACCGGGATAAAAACAATCCTTTCTCTTAAGTTGGGATAAATCACTTTAAAAAAAACCGTTAAGATCGGATAAGTACTCACTTTGCCAGCCTGAACTATGACCTGATCCCCCTCTTATTGAGGGTTCGTGCCCAGCAGGGGGAAGTTTAAAAGTGAATACAATCAAAATAACGAATAGGCGAGCCAAAATAGCTACATAAATAATACTAGCATAATATAAACAATTTTTATGCAACAAAATCACGTGAGACCCACAACTTTGCGCAGATAACATGCCTCGGCTGCTTTCCAATACCACACCCCCAGTATGACGTAAGATGGTAAAATTAGACAAATCGGACGATATTTGGTATGCCATGTATGGAGAACACTTGGTACCATGCCAGGTATAGTGGAAACAATTTTCTAATTATTGAGTTCATATATGTAACTGTGATGGTCCAGTGAAAACGCTCGCTTGGTAAACGAGTGATGCGGGTTCAATCTGGGTCTCGCACATCTGTTTTTTTATGTGCGAATCGTTTCTCCTTATTTTATGGTGAAGGAAAACATCGTGAGGAAACCTGAAGGCTGAAGGTTTGAGAAAACCTAGTAAGTTTTCCAAAGACATGTGAAATAAGCCAACACGCCCTAGGCCAGCATAGTCAACTATGGTCTGATTATATGTTTTAGAATATCTTTCAAGGATTTCAGGATAACAATTCCAAGGATATTTCATATAAATATTTAGCTAAGAATCTGTGCTTCTTACTATGGAACTTTTAGAGTTTTGTTTTATTTTACAAACAATTTTTATTATTCAGGAATATATTATAATGTGTTAAACAACCGCTGGCATAGCAAGTAGGTTCACTAGAAATTACACAAAATACACGTGTCGTCGAGTTATAGTAAAAAAATAAAATTGAATAAGTCAAATAAGTTCAATGTAACATGTGAGAATTTCGATATCAACACTATATTGAATGAAATTGGCTATTAAATAAACTAGTTCGTAGTGGATATATCGCAGTAATAATTAACCTTAGCTTTGAAAGGTTAAAAACCCGACATAGTTGGTGTTTTAACTCTACTACAATAGTATAGTATAATTTATTCGTAGTTATGCATTCTTTAAAGTAAATGAGACTTTTTTTATTATGTCAGGCTTATAATGTAACTTCACAGTCGAAATTTTACAATTTTATATGGTAACTAGCAAACCCTTCGCTGGGCGTATGTTAAAATATATTTAACGGTTTCTATAATTTTCGAATAAAATAAAAGTAGCCTAAGTTACTTCTTATAACATTACCTATCTACGAATAAAAGTCCCGTCAAAATCGGTCCACCCGATTCAGAGATTAAAAATTGAATTTTTGATATAAGTATCGTATATACTTTCATATGCATTTAGTGAAAAGCTGTTAATTTGAAATTAAAAACAGACACTTTAATTTTATTTATATGTTCTGTTGTACTTACTAGTTCATAAATAAGGCATAAATCTATAATATTACTACCACTAATTTGGTCTAGCCGACAAGCATCTATAACTATAACTACTATAAATAGTGAGTGACCTTGCAGATAAATTTAACCTTTAGGTTATGGCTTTAAGGTCAACGAAGGTCATTATAAATCACGGATCAACGAACTTGAATGGGCGAGATGCCGATTGTAGACACCGCCTGTTTGCTTAGATTCGTGTATTTGAACTTTGGTTCTTTTTAACTGCTACGTAACATAGGTAAAGTTAACTTTTACTTTGTGACAGTTTTGTTACATTACAAAAGCTTTTCGGTTAAACTCTAGTTTCATGATCAGATAATAGATTAGCTCTATATATAGGTTACTAGCAGTACCCGCGGCTTCGCCCGCGCTAATTTTTTTAATCGCTACTAATCTTTATTCGATCACTGGCAATCGGTTGATCTGTAGATTGCCTGAAAATTTACAAAAATTACTCCAGCTATTTCAGAACCCATCGTTGATATACTCCTGAGCGGCTACCTCTCCCCGCTCTTGGCTTCCACTCCCTCTCCCCATTGCCCGCTGTGCTGCGCGTTATTTTATTATTATTATTTTTAAATTCGTAATATCCTTTGAATGGAGTGTCCGATTTGTAGTATCGTAAAAGTTATCTAACTCAGTGCGAAATTTGAAACTTTTAGCACAAAAAATGAAGGTATTTCGAAAAACTTATGAGACCCTTACACCACCTTAAACCGGCCCTATAGAAAAAAAAACGTTTTTAGCGTACTTTTATCAACAATTAACCACCTTCGTACCAAATTTAAAGTTCATAGCACAAAAGATGAAGACTTTCACACAAACTTGCTATGGCCCTAAGACCTCCTCGATTCGACCCGTCGCAAAATTTGTTCTTTGCGGATGTCAACTAACTATTAACTACCTCAATGCTAAATTTAAAGTTTGTAAGACAAAAAGTGAATAACTGTTATACAAAATAATGAGAGCCTTCATAATATCATCTTAATCCTACCCTGTCGCAAAATTCGTTCTTAGTAGATGTTCACTGACCACACATTATCTTCCCGCCAGATATAAAGTTTGTCGCACAAAAGATAAAGGACTTACATAGAAACTTGCTACAGCTCTTAGACCTCATTAATCCGGCCTTGTAGCAAAATCCGTTATTAGCGGACTTCTACTTAACTACAAAAACTACTTTCCTGCCAAAAAGTTTGTAGCGCAAAAAAATTAATAAATTTCATACAAACTTGCGAGAGCCCTTGGACCTTCTTAATCCGGCCCTGTCGCAAAATTTGTTCTAAGCGGACGTTTACTAACAATTAACTACCTCCCTGCCAATTTTAAAGTTTGTAGCAGAAAAGATAGAGGAACAGCATACAAACTTGTGAGAGTCCCTAAACCACCTTAATCAGGCCCTGTTCAAAACCCATTCTTAAAAGTCTTCTACTGACAATAACTACCTCTCTACAAAATTTTAAGTTTGTTGTACATAAGGTGAAGGACTTTCATTCATACTAACTTGCGACAGCCCTTGCACTTTTCAATCTGGCCCTGTCGCAAAATCGTTCTTTGCGGATGTCTACTGATTATTAAATACCTTCCAGCTAAATTTTAAGTTTGTGGCATAAAAAAATTAAAGACTTTCATACAAACTTGCGAGAGCCCTTAGACCTCCTTAATCCGGCCCTGATGCAAAATATGTTTATACGCGTAGCGAACGATTACAAACTATTAATTACCTCCCTATCAAATTTAAAGTTTTTAGCACAAAAAATGAAGGATTTTCATACAAACTTTCCATAGCCCTTAGACCACCTCAATCCGGCCCAATCGCAAAATCCTTTCTTAAACAAACATCTAATAACTTTAAACTACCTCCCTGGGAAATTTAAAGTTTCTAGGACAAAAAATGAAGAAATTAAAAAAATACTTGTGAGAGTCCTTAGACCTCCTTAATGCGACCCTGTCGCCAAATTCGTTCTTAGCAGACCCATACTAAATATTAACTACCTCCCTGCCAAATGTAAAGTCTGTAGCACAAAAGATGAAGGACTTTCATACAAACTTGCGAGAGCTCTTAGACCACCTTAATCCGGCCCAATCGCAAAATCCGTTCTTAGTGCACCTATACTATTTATAAAGTACCTCCCTGCAAATTTTCATCTTTTTACGTCCAGCAGTTTTTGAGATTTCGTGATGAGTGTTTTTCGCATTTATATATTACATATATAGATTAATAACGCCATCTATGAGAAATCATTACGCATCATTTGATAAGTTAAAACTTAGAACATATTATTATTATTTTATTCTTTCTTAGCAGTATTTTAGGAATTAAATATTCTTTTTTTATGTAGTAAATATATTATATTTTATTTAATTATACTATATATTTTATTTTATATGAATTATAAATTCTTATATTTTAATACGTATAACATTAGAATTTATATTTTTGTTTTAACTGGATGTGAGATGATTTTATTAAAACATACTTTTAAAATTGTTGTGATTTATTGTTAATAGGATATTATTTTTTTTGTAAACGCAAGAAATGAAAGGATTTATTTTATTTATTTTTTATTTTATTTATTTACACTAATACAGAGGTAAATCTTTATGGCTGTATGAATGAGTTCCTTTGCTTCAATATTGACGTGTCATCCGATGTCAGTATCGCTTCGCTAGAGTGGCCAATATGGCGATTTCGATAATCGATTTGTCTTTCAGCATCATTAGAATTTAACAAAATACTCGACAATCCGAATTTTGCGGATATATGTTGTCGACTCGAAATCTTTATTTTTTTATGTTTTATTAATCAGGTAAGGTTTCGATCGAGTCTACCGTACCCCTTGACGAAATTATTAATATAGATATAGATTACACCTTGTGTCCGAAAAACCCAAATATCTTACGGAACCCTATTTTTTTCCAAAATAAAATATAGCCTATGTTACTCGTGGATAATGTAGCTTTCGAATGGTGAAAGAATTTTTAAAATCGGTCCAGTAGTTTTTGAGCCTATTCATTACAAACAAACAAACAAACAAACAAACAAACAAAGTTTTCCTCTTTATAATATTAGTGTAGATAATAAACTAATTATCCTTAGCTACGGCTTAGCAGATTTTGACGGGGCTTTTACTAGTAGATAACTGATATTATAAGAAGTAAGTTAGGCTTCTTTTATTTTAGAAAAAGTATGAGGTTTCCGCGAAAAAACCCATGAAATTGCGATGAAAAAGGGCTAATAGCTAGCCCTTTTTCATCGCTAGGCGTAGTTAAGTTATAATGTAGGTAATTTATGATATTTTATTTAAAACTTAATAAGGCAATAAAGAACGATTAAAATAGTAGAATATATTTACATATCACTATGACGTTGCATATTTCCTTATAAGAAAAGGCGTTTAACACTTATCAGTGCTTAAATTGTATGTACAATACATGTTATAAAGTACAATACAACATATAGGTACTCATAGTTTAGAGTTTATACTTTAGTACAAGAGCCTAGTGTATAAATAATTTGACTAATAACTAGCATACAAATATTTAATTTAGTGCCAGAAACTCTTGCCAAGAATATTTAAGTATGATTGCTCTAAATCCATTCATAGAGAGGACACTCCCTCAAAATTATTGACGAAAAACCTTTTGGGAAGAATATTTAAGTGAAAGTGGTAGGTTGCCATCGGTCGCGGGTTTAAGTCCCAGTGGGGGCATAATGGAGGTACCTGCTATTTGCGAGCTTTGCCGAATTGATTAAATCAATATAACGTTTAAGTTTAAAACAAACAGGTTAGGTAATTATCGAAACAAATAATTGGTTTCATTTTCATTCCGATTAGTACAATATGTTCGATTCTTTAGATGAATTTATTTTTTGTTTTCATTTTATGGAGCTGTAACAGCTATTACGAATTCGATCAAAGGTTTTATTAATATAGAAGTTATTTTTATTGTATTTAAGATGTCATTTTTGAAAAAAAAAACAAAAAGCAGTTTTAGATTTTTCACAAAAAATACTGAAAGCCCTACATAGGTACCTACTAGTTTAAAAATAAAAATTGTTCATGTCATATTTTTAAATTTAAAAAGTAATACACATATTCGAACAGAATATATTTAAACATTTATATGAGGACAGCTAATTACTCCTCCAAGTTTGGCAATATCCCAGGAATTTAGCATATAAGATCATGTGACTTGATGAGTTGTTGGGGGTGTGGTGTTGAAAGTAGACATCACAATGAGATATTTTACATACATTATATATTTATGTATAGATATTAACGTTTCCAAAAGTGTGGGTGGATTTCAGTCTGGCTGATTTTTTGTTAACTGATTTAATAACAGTAGAAGATGTGGAATTTCGGAATGGTCTATGAATATTAAAAATGTAATAAGCCTGTTTAGGTTTACTACTACACTACTACAGCGGTTGCGGGTTTGAATCCCGCTGGGGGCATCTTTTATATAATAAGCACGAATGTGTGTGCTCTTGTGGTGGGTGTTTTATATTTGTGTATTTAAAATTATATATGTGTAATGTATCAACTATCTGGTATACATAAGACAAGGCGTTTATTATGGTATTGTACGTAAATGTCCCACCATTTAATTCCCTAGTAATATATAAAAAAGAACTACGCAAGCTAAATTCAATCTAATGTAACGAATTTAAAATCTCATTACTTTCTTGCCCTACACACGTGGACAACCTAATTAAGTCATTTGATTTATATTTTGTATATACAAAAATGACGTCACGTTATATCACATTACATAAAACACCGTACGCTAGTCCATTTAAAAATAATAAGAGTTTAGGCTTTGTGTACACGATTGATTTCTTAGTAATAACATAATATTTACCGTATTATTAATATCGGAAATCCATTTAAAAAGTTACAGAGAAAATCGATTAAGAATTTGTTAGGAAAAAATAAAGCTATGCTTGAAAAAATTAAAAAAAACACAAAAGCAAATGAAGGCGTGTACGATTGTAATGCTATTTGGTATTCTATGTTTGAGACTAGCGACTTCTCTTCGCTTCATTCGGGTTCGTTACTTTTTTTATAGATTGATATTTTTTATAGATTGTTACTTTTTTTATAGATTGATTGATTGATATTTATAGATGCTCACTGCCAAAAAAGTTTGTAGCACAAAAAATGAAGGACTTTCTTACAAACTCGCGAGAGGCCTTAGACCCGTTAAAACCAGCCTTGTCGTAAAATTCGTTCTTAGCGGACGTCTACTAAGTATAAACTACCTCCTTGCCAAAATCTTTATACGTCAAATGGTTTTCGATATTTCGTGATGAGTGATTGAGTGAGTAAGTGAGTGACATTTCGCTTTTATATATTTAGATACGAAAATTTTACAACAGTTGCAAGTGTAGGCGTAGCTTTAAATCATTATTTATCATACTTCTCAAGCAAAAGGTGTATTGCATAATTTGCCATAATTAGAATTATTTGTTTGTTGTCAAGTGCATAGTAATTAATTTTATTTATGTATGAGAAATATGCGCTGACTTAGTATATTATATTATATATACATAACTATGTATACACTCTTAAGTACTGTTTTAAATGGAGAGTAGTCGTTTTCTTACATTGAATGTCAACTGCTATTGTAACTTTTATCATAATATGATTATTACTTAGAGATAATCTAGAGGACAAAATATCGTTGCTATTGTTTTTTTTAACCCTAGGTTATAATTTTTTAATAAAGTAAAGAAAATTAATTATTATTATCAGATCGTAGTTAAAAATAACTATATTATATAATTTTCGTTTGGTTGAAAAAACTTTGAATTATTTTTGTTTATTTATAGTTTACATTGGCTTTATATGAGGATATAAAGAAAATGATTTAAGTAAATTCTTTTAAAGGTTGCCCTTAAATTTATTGCTTATTATAGTATATAATTAAAAGCAAGAAGTAATGATGCAATGATCTTGTAGATCTCGAGTGCATATAAGTGCTTAAGAACAGTATTTTTCCATCTATTGCAAGTACTATGCATTTGAAAAGACTTTTTCATTATCACCTTATTTATGTATTTAAATATAAATTATTGCTAATATTAAAAGTAAATAACTAAAGTTATAAATAAGAATATAATATTTATAATATATAAAACATCATTATGTACAATAAATGTATGTGTAAAAGTATAAATTGAAATTAACATATGTTACCAACAAATTTACATGAATCTCCTAACCATTATGTATATAGATGTATATTAAGATTAAAAAGAATTTTTCCACCACTTATAGTTCAATACATATCGCCAACGTCAACCATTACACAATATTTAAATCCGCGAAAAATCCGAAACGATAATTTTATTTATAATGTCAAATATTCACGTAAACCTAAAAAAGTATTATGATCTTGCTTTTTTGCAGTGTTTTATTACATAACTAGCGACTCGCCCTCGCTTCGCTTGGGCTTTTTTCTAGATTTAGCACAGGCAAAGCCGCGGGATCCGCTAGTTATGCATATAAACCTTCGTCTTGAATCACTCTATCCATTCAAAACAACCGCATCAAAATCCGTTGCGTAGTTTTAAAGATTTAAGCGTACAAAGGGATATAGGGACAGAGAAAGCGACTTTGTTTTATACTATGTAGTGATATTTATTGCTTATATTAATAATTCACCAGAATAAATACTTAATATAAGTAGTCATACAAATATCGCATACGATAATTCAAACAAAAAACTCATGAAAACTAGTTCAGAACAAATTTCAGGGATTTTAGCATAATTTGCGGTTTTACAATGAGGAAAATAATATTTAACTGTAAATTAAACGCTAATATTCTTTTGTTTACAATCCAGTCCACATGTTAGCGTCATGCTGTCGCTTAGACGAGTAGGATTAGTTTTATTACTGTACTAGCGAGTCGACCTTACTTTGCTCAGGTTTGACGATTAATATAGTTTTATTCTCAACTAGATTTAGCGCGAGCAACACCGCGGTTACAACTAGCTAAAATAAATAAAATTTCTAAAATAAAAATAGCGTAAGTTACTCCTTATAACATTAGCTATCTGCGAGTGAAAGTCCCGTCAAAATCGGTCCAGCCGATTTAGAGGTTAGCCAGAACAAACAGACAAACAGAAATATTAAAAGTTATTTTTTTGATGTTAGTACCGTATATACTTCAATATGCATTTAATGAAAAGCTGTTAATTTGAAATAAAAACATACACTTCAATTTTATTTATGTGTATAGATAGATTTATCAACCGCCTTCCTTGTTTTATTTTGTAGCTATTGAGATTTAGTGTTACCCATAAAAAATATTTTTTGAAAAGATAAATAAATTTTATCTTTTTATTTTTGTCAAATGTTATAATAATTTCTATTTACTTTAAAATATATGAACGATCTGTTTCGTTGACGTAAAAGATAATCAAATAAGTAGGTACGTAGTGTGTACGATTACGTCATTTAAAAGCCATCAACTATAGAATTTAATAAATTTACGTACGCATAATTAATGTAAATTTTTAATTATATTACTAAAAATAGCTGCCATATATGGCTTCACATGTGTGCGATTTGGTACACTCTATAGGACAGCTCTATATGACGAGTTCACTGTAGGTTTCAACCTATTCGAATGATAGTTCTTAGATTGACGCAAATATTTCACATAGGTATGTATATATTATAAAACAAAACCCTCCGCTGCGTCTGTCTGTCTATCAGTTCGCGATAAACTCAAAAATTCGTGCAGTAGGCAGTAGGCACCAATTGTCATGCTGTTTTTATCAATGGATATTGTCATGCTGGTTTCATATGGATGGTTCACGAGGGAGGTTTTAGTATAGTATAATTTGTCAAGTGTATATATTTACTAGCGGAATCCGCGGCTTAGCTTGAGCTAAATCATTATTACATATTTATTCTTTACATATACTAAACTTTAACTGACTCTATTCTGTACATAAAATAGAATTCGCAAATTTGCTACGATACAGATGGCGAAATCGCCTTCTGAAGCAAACACAAACAAAAATTTTAAAGACTATAAAATGATAGTCTTTAGAATTTTTGTTTGTCCGTCTGTTTGTGACCGTATTACGACAAAACTAGCTGCTAAAATGTCTGAGAAATCTAGACTAATCAAACAAACGCAACTCGAACGAAGCGTCAGTCGATTTTTAGCGTAGGTACCTCGTATTTTGATTTTCGGTTCCCGGCATTACGAATGCTTTACAGCAAGAGTCCCGGGAGATACTAAATCAAATCAAAATAAGGTTTGAGACCTCTCAAAGGAAGGTATCCTTTGAAGTTAAAGTCGAGACGTCTAAAGCCTTAAGTCTCTCCCGAATTACTATTTTCATAAAAAGGTACGTTGCAGAATACCTTTTGAAGTCTTCATTGAAAATGTGACTCTTGAGATAAGTAAAATAACAAATCAAATAAAAGATATAATAAAAAGGATCAAGTAAATTAATAGTAATATCATATTATTTATTTAAAAAAATCTAGTAGTAATTCAAGGCTGGTGGTAAGTTCTAGCGTGGTAGCGCGCTCGCTTAGGCAACCGAGTAAAGCGCATTCAAATCCGAGTCTCGCACCTCTAAATATACCTTCATGTGCCAATGAAATCAGTGCATTTTTTAAATGATTACTATTTAATACTTTCTTAGGTTTACGCGAATACTTGACATTATAAATGAAACTATCTTTTCGGATTTTGTCGCGGATTTATTATGATTTTTGGTTCCCGACGTTTCGAATGCTTTACAGCAATCAATAATGGTCACGGGAGAGACTAAGGTATTAGACGTCTCAGGGGGTTATATACTTGTTACAGACAGTGCCTACCCACAATTTACAAAAATTTTTAAGATGGCATTAAAGTAGGCTTAAATTTATACATTTTTAATTCTAAACATTTAAAAAAAATTTGAATTAGATATTATAAATATATTACTATTTGTCTTACGATGAAGTAAAACATGGTGAGAAAATGCATGCTTGTCTAAAGGAACCTAGTAAATCGTAAGACATGCGAAGTCCGCGTAAGTGCGGCCCTTTGTATTAAAGGGAGCGAGACGTTAAAAAAGGCAGAGTACATAGGAACCTACATATATACTGTACTTATATATTATGTAAAATATATAGTCGATGTAAATGTGTGGAATTAATGTCTGGTTGGGTCTCATGTAGGATAAATAGACAAATATTGTAATACAATATTGTTATCAAATATTTTTTGAAAAGAACGACTGTTGAGTTTCTCGCCGGCTCTTCTCAGCAGAACTGCTTTCCGAGTCGGTAGTAGCTTCCTCACAGACTAACAGACTGACATTTAATATAAATTCTATATTTTAATAATATAAATATTTTGATGTGATTTGGTTAGTAACACAATCAATCCCGCTACTTCTAATTTCAATGACTATTCCACGAACTCTCTACGAATAATTTTATTTAATGGAATTTCCTCACGTATCTTATTGTTTAATTTTTCCACTCAAACGTGCCTTTGATTAGTAATCATCCTACGAGTTGAGATCAGCTACGATAAGCTGTTATCAGCCACATCCGTCTTATCATTCAAGTTTATTGAGAAGATTCTTAACTGGTAGAGCTTTGAACACCGCGGTATTTTACCAAAATCTATACAATATTTAGCATAGATTAAGATTTTCGCAGAAAAATTAGTGATTTTACAGTACAATATAGTGTGATTTTCCACTTTAGTTCTAATCTGGATAAATCTGCTACATCAATAATGACTCTACAGTAGAAACGTTTGACAAACGTCATAAAGGAAGAGGCTAAGTACGTCTTCCTTTTTTGGCGTTGCTCACATGTGTGGGTGTATTTGTAGTGTATGCGAAATATTCGCTATCGTTGAACCCCGAATAAGTACTCATTGTAATATTTCAAAGGCGGTTGATAAAAAAATTTAAGGAGAAAAATCGTTGTATAATGTATAGGTACATATAGTAAAATTATATCTTAGTCGAATATATAAATACTTAATGAAAAATCTTATTGAAATCGTCATTATTATCGATATTATATATACATAGAGACCGAATTTAAGGTTGCCCTTCAATTTAAATCTAAATCTAAAAATATATTATTGATTAAAGCTTATTACACGATAGCAGAATACTTTGAAAATATAAATGTATGGGATTAATGTCTGGTTGGGTCTCACGTAGGATAAATGAACAACTCGTCGGCTCTTCTCAGCAGAAATTCTATATTATAATGACGATTCAAAAGTGCTTGTAAAAGTCTATTTGAATAAAGTAATATATTGATTTGATTTGCATCGATAGTTTTTGGATTTTTTGTCTGTCTGAACGCATCACGCGAAAACTGCTGGACGAATGAAATTCAGTGTGATGATGGCTGATTATTCACATATAGTATACTAACCGTCAAAACGTATCTAGGGACTTGATTAGAAGACATGGGTTTTCGGTAAATAAGTATACACTTTACCTATATGTATTAGGTATCGTATGACATACATAGTATAAAACAAAGTCACTTTCTCTGTCCCTATATCCCTTTGTATGCTTAAATCTTTAAAACTACGCAACGGATTTTGATGCGGTTTTGTTAATATATAGTGATTCAAGACGAAGGTTTATATGCATAACTAGCGGAACCCGCGGCTTTGCTTGTGCAAAATCTAGGAAAGAGCCCGAGTGAAGCGAGGGCGAGTCGCTAGTTATATTTAATTCGCACTACAAACCACACCGAAAGTTGTGAGTTTGATTATTACACAGGGTAAATTATTGTATGGATCATACAGAATATTACATTGTACATAAAAATGTATTATGTATGATATATTGAATATTGTTAATCAAAAGGGTAAGTGCAGGTCTGTAGCATATCATTCGTCAAATTGGTCTAATTCAAGCTAATTTTCCTCTTATTGGCGCCCACGTAAGACCGTTCCTGTCGGTAATTGTGACATTATATATAGGATGTTCGAGACTTAGAATCAAAGAAATAGATATATGAAGTTCATGAAAAGAAAACTACGTTTTGACCAAATTAAGAGTATCGTTAAAGCAAGCGTTTCACCAATAGTTCACGAAGGAATATCCAGTCAAGTTAACATAATAATACAATAGAATACTATTTCATCATCATCATCAGCCCTTTTTTTTTAAAGTCTCACTGCTGGGCATGGGCCTCCCTCAGGACGAGGGGGATCAGGCCATAGTCCACTGCGCTGGCCTAGTGCGTGTTGGCGGACTTCACATGCCTTTCGAAAACTTGTTAGGTTTCCCAAACATGCAGGTTTCCTCACGATGTTTTCCTTCACCGTAATTTATTTACATTTACCGAATACTTTTTACAACGGGAAAAATCTTATTGCTGAGAAATCTGTACTACTCGTTAAAACGTTACTAGGGACGAATTTCAGGGAGTGTGAGTCGTAAGTCTACACATATAATAACTAACTTAGCTCAATATGTACTACGTTAAATATTTTTTTGGCATTTTTGTTTGTTTGTCTATCAGTGACCACATTATGAGAAAACCACTAGACAGATTTTAATGAAATTTGGTATGATGATAGCTGGTTATCCGAGTCAACATTTAGAATTCTTTTTACTGGGCAAAAGTATCTCATTTCTGAGAAATCTATATTATATACTAACCGTCAAAAAGTAGGCACATATGGGCGAGCCCGAGCGAAGCGAAGGCTAGTTGATAGTAATTTATTAATGCATATTCTAATACACAAATACAAATACAACAAATACTTCTTTACATAGTATAAAAAAGTCGGTTCCCGCCGCATGCTTAGATCTTTTAAGCTACGCAACGGATTTTAATGCGGTTTTCATCAATAGATATAGATTCAAGAGGAAGTTGTATTTCATTTTGGAGAAACCCGAGTGAAGCGAGAGCGAGTCGCTAGTTTAAAATAAAGCAATTTTTTTTGTTATTTCTAGTGTTTTTTTATATATATTTAAATCAAATGTGTTCAGACAGCATGAATTTAAAAACGTTTTATTACACTCATAAATAACAATACGGTATGCTAAAAATTTATTTAAAAACAAGTTTACACGAATCCTATCAAAACTAGGGCGAATGGCTAGTACCTACTATTTATAATCAACATAATCGAAGGCATAAAAATATTAAAATAATCGTAGCAAGCCATGGTCCCACCGGCGGCCAATCTCATTGTGACTAACCATCTGCGCAGGAGATATTATAGCGCACAAGTGTATGCGCAGACACAAGTGCACTCTCTATTCCTTATCACTCTCATATTCCGGTGGGACGAATACTCGACACGACCAGTGAGAATTAATGCGCAGGACCGATGGCTTACGAAACAGAAAAACTCAATAACTAAACTTGGCCAGTCCCGGGACTCGAACCTAGGACCTCCCGGTGTGCGACCGTACACTAGCCACTACACCACCGAGACACATACATTCATAGTGTACGGCTTACCTTCTTTAATGACTTGAAAATTATATAATAGCTACAAAAATACCTATGTAACTAGTCAAGAGCCAAAAAAACAATCCGCGTAAAACGTTTCAAGGAGACGCATAAAAATTATCGGCTTCGGTCCAAGACAAATTTTTAAATAATATAAAGTTGACGATTTTTTTTAAATATCTTCATTGCATAATGCTTAAATATTAATTTTACGTAAAATTCCACGCCATTTGAACTCAGACATTTTCTCGACGGTAAGTTTATTATTCTCTATACGTAGCAAATGTCAAGGCCAAATTCCAAATGAAATTAGGTTGTACGAGTAATTTACTTTATGTTTTCTCTTATCGTTCTTAAGTGAAACGTGAAATATTCAACAATCTCTTTACTTCTTATAGTACAATTGTAATAAATTAATTTTAAAAAATACTCTACATAGAGCATATTTTAAAGTGGGTAACTAATTTTTTTAGTTGTCAAAATTAAAAAAAAATAACAACACAAAAAAAAAACAAAAAAACACGACAAAAGCCGTAACAAAAATGACAAAAATACTAGAAAAAGAAACATGTTTTGAATTAACCTACTAATGTATTTGTTTAATATAGATAATTCATACTGAAGTGACACTTAAAATGCAACATTTTATTACAAGTTAAAGAATTATAATTAATCATATGTGATAATGACATTACTAGGTGCTATAAAACCAGCGCGAGTGAATGGTTTAAGGACAACTGTTCTTTGGCCTTACATCAATTCGCGAATATAATTTACTTATAAAAATGTATCATAATTTTCGACACTTTAACGATATATTTAATAGATAGACTCTACATGTATCATCATTGTTGTAAGTCCCAAGTTTGATTCCGGTGAAAAAACTTGTTTGACTAAATTTTGGACAATATACATTTTTCTGGTTTAATTAGAAAATGCAATAAAAATGTACTTATATGTATAAATAACTATTTAAGTAATATTTACACTACACAGAAATCGAACCCATTAATATTCTAACTCTACCTAGTAACCTACAAGAATGTATTGCATATGTAATACGAATTGAAAGTAATTTAACCATTCAATAATAATTGCTAATGCAAAAAGACAATCGTAATAATAAGTAGCTGAATCACGTGACTTTGCTCACATATTCCACGTGACGTAAGGACTTAAGACTCCGATCTGTGATTTATGAACTGCGAGACGAGAACTTTATTTTCCACACTAATCTCCAACACTTTCAATTATGTACATACCAGGAAAAATATATTTATACTAGATTTAGAAAAACCTATAACTAAAATAAAATACGCTAACTATACTGTAATACATACAATATCTCTTTGCTGGCTACTAGCTTTCCAGGTCTTCCTTTAACTACAAGTGGTATCTGGTCTTAGTCCACCGCGATAGGCAAGTACGTAATGATGTCTTTCAAAACTTGCAAGGTTCTCTTAGACATGTATGGTTTAGGTTTCCTCACGATGTTTTCGTTCAACGTAAATAAAGTAGTCAATGTGTTGAAAAATGATTCGCATCTCTTCATTAATACTTCTTCGAATCAAGATTTGAACCCGCTACATTCAGTTTCTCAAGCGAATACTTTACTACCATGCTACCACTAGTTAATAGCAATAAGATAAGGTATTAGCATAATATTTCGCGTGCAAAAAACAGCGCTCAATTAGAAAGGTATGGAGGTTACAAATTTGCAAACTAACAAACCAGTGTACTGTGTTATTGTAATAGTTTCTATGTAGGCCCCCATCAACAAGCAATTATATCGTAAGAACAATGGCATTGATAACTAAAAAATCTAAAGGCATCAATTGTTATGATCCAATTCCATTATAAGTTTTCGCTTTGAATCATATATAAATTTATTGAGAAAACCGCAATGTATCTTACATACATTTAATGAACGGAGGCGAAAACGAGTTACCGTTGTATATGACAAGTCTTGCATAACATATGCAATGAAATCAACGTGCAATTTTGCTAAGTCCATTTTAAAAATGACAAAACATAATATGCGACTTAAGTTTAAAATTAAACATACTATAAAATAGAGTCATGTAAATACTGTTTACTTGAGAGCGGAACTTATTCGATTTGTATTCTTTAATTTAAACTAAAGCGAAAAATATGGAAAATTTTACATTAAATTCCGCAAAAATGTGAAAGGTTAAGACTTTATATAAAACTGTTTTAGGTATGTAGTATTTAATTTGAAAAAAAAAACAAAAATCCTATTTTTGTCAACATCGACTCTACATAGTTATAAGAATTTGTTAAAACGGCAAAACAATAGTAAAATTGGTATAAAATATATTATTATTATATAATAATTATGCAACTTACCTTTAAGTCCATTAAATTTGTAAAAACTCAAGTGACTGATTTGCAAAAATATACGAGAAATCCGAATTCAAGGGTAAAACACGGGACGAGTGCCAAAAGTTTATTTCTGTACGGTCAATAATCAATGTGAACAGACAGACACTAGCCTAGATATTGAAAACCTAACACGACACTACACTTATAAAATTACAAAACCACCTACACGTCCGCTTCGATTGAGAGACCGGTATCAACTGTCTGAAAAACGACTCTTTCGAAGTTATAGTGAAGTTTCATTGGTCACTCACACATATACAGAAAAGTGGGTATGTGTGTGTGCGGTATAATGACGTGTTGTATTGCGTCCGCTGATTTAAGTGTCTTTTAGAAAGACTTTGAACAAGGACACATATGCAGTTATTGGCAGACTAGGCTATAGATAGAAGAAAACAAAATTTTTAACATTTTTGTCCGTCTGTGTATTTGTTCTGGCTAATCTTTGAAACGGCTGGGCATATTTTGACGGGACTTTCAATGGCTGATAGCTGATGGTTTAAGGAGTAAGTAAGGCTATTTGTCCCGTTAAAAAATGACATCGTATCTTACTCGCTTTGCTCGGGTTCGTTCCTAGTTTAGAATAAAATGCTCTACATATTATCTGCAAGTCTAGAGACTCTAAGTGTCTTTTAACAGATTCGAATATCGAGTAAATATTTATCTCAGAAAATATTAGATATATTGTTATTAACATATCAATCTATAATTAGTCTTGAATGAACGGAAAAAGCAATAAGCAAACTTCCGCTTAAAATATAGGTATAGAGACGTAGTAATCAGAATACAATATATATATTTTTTTATGTGTGTATGTTTGTAACTCCTTCACACTAAAACTGGTGGACAGATTTTAATGCTTTCTTAGGTTTACGCGAATATTTGACATTATAAATAAAACTATCTATTCGGATTTTGTCGTGGAAACGCCGGGAACCAAAAATCCGTGACTAAATCCGAAAAGATAGTAAGTAGTTTAATGAAATTAGATTTTCATTTAAATACTTGGAGTAATATATATCACCTACAGATGTCGTACTCGTTAATAATAGGTTATAGATGATTATGGGTGTATTAATAATAATAATAATATTTTATTTATTTCAGATTTGCATCCATTAAATTGTTAGTAATACATGAAAACTTAGAAACTAATGTTAGTACAACACGCTCATTAAATTGTTAGTAAAAGATACATGAAAACTTAGAAACTAATGTTAGTACGACACATTGTAACACAATTTGGTTTTTGATGGATCTGCACCCACCGATACATGAGTGGCGAGTCCCACCGGTCAACGAACACATTCAGCATTCCGCTGGAGGAGCCGCGGAGGCGGGCTAACATGGAGGCGCACCGTTTTCTCATAATGGCGTAAAAGTCATCCGTATACGCCTCCGCAAACATGCCTGAGGCACTGCACTGCCGCGGCAGCCCCATCAGAACCCTGAATGCGTTGTTGTACTGGACGCGTAGATCGCTGTATGCCCGCTGCGTGTAGTCAGCCCAAAGACTGCAGGTGTAAAATGACTGACAGTATGCTTTAAAAAGCGTTAATTTGACTGGCTTTGTACACCTTGCAAATCTCCGAGTTTTTTATAGGTTCAGCCCTTTTTAACGTCCCACAGCTACCGGCCTCTCTTTTATATATATACATTATTATCAGATGTACGAGACCCGGATTTGAACCCGCTTCATTCGCCTATCCATACGTGAAAGTTACCACTGGGTTACCCGGACTGCCACATAATAAAGAAGTCGTGATGAACTCCAAATTGCTACCAACTAATTTCATTCGTAACCACTCAGAATTCATATAATGTCCTGTGCGAAATTGCGCCGCGTATTTCTTTCAATTTTCGTAACTTTTCCTTGAAGAGGAAACTTTTATTACGCAATAATTCGAGACAAACTTAATCAATTTAAGATTAGATAATTACTATCTACTATCATAAAAACTCCATCGCGTATTACGAAACGCAATAATGCACGTTCAATAACATAATATTGGAATAATATAATTTTCTTAGGAAAGTTTTGGCAAATCAATCTATACGTGCCTAATGTCTAGATATTTGGGGATATTGTTACATACAACACCATCTAGTTCCGTGGTAAGCTACGAGGCTTATGTTACGGATACCAGATAGTTGATACACTACACATGTATGTATAACTTTAAATACATACATATTATAAATATAAACACCAATGAGTGGAGTAGAAACTATAAATGAATGACCCCAGCGGGACTCGAACACGCGACCGCCGGTGCGCAAGCTGTCAAACGTGACAAACCAGTTATAGTCACGGTTCCGCTCGCACGACAGCAAACGTGATTTAAATCCTGGCCTGTCCTGTCCTGATGTATGAAATCTATATTTGTCGTCATGATGTGCAAACTATGTTCTTATTGAATTACATCAAAAAAATGTTTAGCAATTCGGAAATCCTTCTCAGTAAAATATTCCAGTGTTTATTCTTAAATCCGTATTGAAAGATAGATCGAACTTAGTTATGGGGGCGTACCATGAACTATTTGAAAACATTCTTATTTCAAGACTGTTTTGTTTCAAGTTTACAATAATCTTACTTTCCTTGCTATAAGGACGTCATGGTACGAAAAGTCAAAGTAAGATTATAGTATTCACGCTATAAGAGTTCATAGTACGCCCCCTGATTTACTGACTTTTAAACTTGTATATAAGAATACACGTACTTATTGTTAATTTAAAAAAGCATGTTATTGTTAAGAAACACAAATAAGTAATATAAAACAGTGTTAGAAATTATTTTAAGTCATCTTAAAAATCTATATTATACGAAGTCTCCATAGCTTCATGGCTTTAACAGTTAGTTAAATTACGCGTTAAACCTTTACTGGTTAAAGTTAACATTAACAACGAAAAAGCGCTGTTATACAATCATGGTTTAATTCACGACATTTTTGCAGCGCTTTTACATAGCTGTTTTGTTAGTAACTTGTAGGTGCGCCTGCGTTCTTAACTCTGATTGGTTAGACGTTACGATCGTATGATGCGGTTTCTAAGAGACCTAATTAACTTGGTTTGGTTAACATTTTTTATTATTTCTGCTTAATACGCACTGGAAAAGAACTATAGGAATAATTACGTTTTATTACATAAATATTATAAAGAAGATAGATATTTTATTATTAGTTACCTATTATTTTTTTGTGGTAGTGATAAGGTTTGCTTGGGAAAAGGAACGAAGCGGGTTCAAATCTCACATTTCGAACCTTTGATATTTTTATGCGGATACTAATCATTTTCAACACTTTTTGCCACTTGTCTCATGACAGAGAATCTAGCTAGTTTTCGAAATATAAGTGCAGTCCAACAAACAACACTTGCCAGCGTGGTAACTGGTAGACTATGGCATGATCCCCCCTCCCTCGTGTTGAAAGGAAGTTCGTGCCAAGGAAGTTTTATTTGTTATTGGTATTAGGTATCTATTAGCTAGCTATTAAATAGTTAACTATCTTCAGAATTTATGTAAAAACTTTGAATGTTTTAATAATTATTGTAAGATTTCAAAAGACAATATCTAGCTATTCAGCTATTGAGTAAAGTCTCCAAAATAAAATATAGCATGGAAATTATAATTGGGACATTATTACACACAGCGCCATCTAGTTCCGTGGTAAGCTACGAAGGAAGCTTGTGTTACGGATACCAGATAGTTGATATATTACATATATAAGTTTAAATACATACATATTATAAATATAAACACCCATGACTGGAGTACAAACATCCGGGTTTAACAAATGAATGCCCCCAGCGGGACTCGAACCCGCGACCGCTAGCGCAAGAAAGTAGGGTCACTACAAACTGCGCCCAACGTGTCAAATTCAAATCAAAATATCCGAAACCAAAACCAAATTTGTTATAAAAAATTCGAATAACTTAGGATAAGGGTGGAGTCAAAATGAGAGACGTTATGAGGTTTCTGTCTGGCCGAAGTCCGAACCGTCACAGTTGCTACGCGCGTTTTTGTATTATGTTAATAGTTCTTGTTATTTCCAAGCCAAGCCAAGCCATATGATCAGTCAGTCTTATTATGTTACCTACCTATACCTATCTATAACCTAGGAATAAAGTCAATTTATTACCTATTTGTATTTTTTTAATTCCTTAAAAATCTGTAATTCAAACTATCCCACAGTTTTGTCGGAAAATCCGAAATAATTTAAAAAAAATATATCCATATCTAGATCCGCTTATTATCCATAGCATCTCTGATCTATAACTGTTTACACATGTTATGTGAAAGATACTATGGACTTTTCCCTTTTTGCACTTTAAATCTTGAATCAGATTTCCATACTTAATATAACATAATATGCATGCTCACTATTGAACCCCGTGCCCCATTTATCAGCGAGCAAACTCGTCAGTAAAAACTAGTTTCAATATGGATTCATGACCCATTATTATAATTTATTCATTAGATGAATTGTAAATAATTGTAATAATTTAGATTCTCAAGGATCATGTTTAAAAATAGGTATTTATGTAGGTATAATATGTATATGTGTACTAAAATAAATAATAACCTTATTGAACTCGTTTTTATAATTTAGCAAATTCCAACCAGTTTGTGGAAAATTTCGGCTTGTGCAACAGATTAAATTATTACAAGTACCAGGTACCAAAGTACCTACAAGATTGGTATTAGTAAGTCATCTCCACTTACTAGAAGGTACGATAGTAAAATCTACTTATATTGTTGACCATAGCTGTTTCTCTAGTAGGGGTGTGCGAATAATTCGAACTTACGAATTACTCGTTCCGAATATTATTATTCGATTCGATTTGAACGATATTCACACACCCATATTCTCTAGGCTATATATTTTCAACCGAGTTTAAAAGTGAGGAGGTTCTCAATTTAGTTGTATGTTTTTTATGTATGTAACCCCAGGAGTGCATCATTTATAAAAAAATTACTTTATTGAAAACCAAATACATTGGTACAATTGCACACAGCCCTCGCTACTAAACTAGAAACCTATGTTTCAGGAGCTAGTACCTTCCCATATTAAACAATTCATATTCAATGTATTAAGAATACGTTTTAACACAATTTAATCATAACGAAAAAAAGAAAAGAGGTATTTATGAAATGTATAATTTTAGTTTGAAAATAAAAATCCACCTTAGTGTAGAAAAATAGGGTGAATAGAAAAACAAAGGCTTCATTCATCCTTTAAATTGTCAATTCTTTACAAAATGCCTCGTGCAATGAACGAATCCAATAATATTAAAGGAAAATGCTAACTAAATCAAATCTCTACATTAAATATTTTTTGCAAAATCTCATTAAAATTGTCATTATTATCGATACAGAGGCCGAATCTATAGTTTTAGAATGTTTGTCTGCCTATCTGTCTGTGCTACATTACAAAAAAACTGGATCAATTTTAATAAAATTTAGCATGACGATAGCTCTATCTCATATACACGGGTAGGGACGAACCCAAGTGGAGTGAGTGTGACTCGCTACTTTATAAATAATAATATATTCTTTATCTTTTACGGTATGAAACATTTAAGCAAAGTACACAATCCATGATAAAATAGGAAAATTATTATATTTGATCAGGAAACCTAGAGCATGTAAATAAATGCCAACTAATACTATATAAATATGTTGGGACATTATTAAACACGGCGCCATCTAGTTCCGTAGAAAGCTACGAAGCTTGTGTTACGGATACCAGACAGTTTATATACTACTTAATATATAAGTTTTAAATACATACGTATGATAAATATAGACACCCATGATTGGAGTACAAACATCCAAGTTTAATTTGTTAAACTCGAATGCCCCCAACGGGACTCGAACCCGCGACCGCGACCGAACTAGTAAGTTATTTGTTTTTTTTTTGTACTTTAGTACAAGTGTTATAGTGATCAAAGTAATACATCGTAAAGTCCTTAGGTTCGATTAAGGTGTAAAAGACTAAATATCAATATTATTTAGAGATTAGAAGACATAATGCTGTACAAGCTTAGTCGGAATAGCCTACTTATATAAGCTATGCAGATGTTAAAACTAGTCTGGTTAGGATAAAACGTGTTAGGTTCTAGGCTAATGTAAGTGAATGAAAAAGATCGGATTATTGTACTTTCTCTCTCTCTCTCATCATACCTCAAAGAAATGAGTAAAAATTTGATGTTGTAGACTGTTAAATAAAGCAAAATTTATTCATACCCAATTTCATCGAAATCTGTCCGGTTTCGCTTTCTTGTGATACGGTGACAGATAGAGAGGCACACATTAAAAATGTAAAAACCATATATTGTGTCTCTGTATCGATAATAATGACTATTTCAGTAAGATTTCAGTTAGAATGTTATTATAATATGTGTAATGTGTATTGTATATACTTAAGTATAAAAGTTTGATTATTGCTTAAATCTGTAACGTATTCACGTTAGCAGTGATTCAAAGTTGTCGCTAGCGAGTGTAGTAGCTTAAAATCAGAGGGGTCAAACTCAACTAAATACTACACTAGTTAGCTACGTGAGTGCGCTCACGCAAGTTTCTTATAGACAGCTCTCTAATTTTGAAACATCACACGTGCGTCTGACCATGTATTAGGAATCTTATAAGAACAAAAATTTGAAAATGACAATTATATAGAAATTCGTTAGGTAAATGAAATAAAATATAATAATTTACAATTAAATTAAAGATGTATTTTATTTAATCTTTAATTTAAATTATGAAAATAAGAAATAAGATACCTACTTATATTAATGTTAAATTTAAAATTCATAATTTTTTACTAGTTTATCAAAATCCGGTAAGAAAATGCCAAGAAATAAAACCAGCTAGATCATTTATCAGTTAGAGGTGACCGCCAAAGTAATAAATTCAGTGATGTCATCATTAAAATGAAACTTGAACTTAACAGTATATAAAACAATATACTAGGAGCCTTTTTAATTTACAATATTATTTACATCATCTTCTATTTTCATTTCGAGGATGACAGTATAAGTCATTAATATTTTTTGAACTTTAAATATGAACCATTTTCATACAAAGTATTAGCTTTCAAAGGCTTTCAGAAGCTTTTTGAAAATTCAAATATCTGCCCCTTTTTATAGTATTATTGATTATATTATGATAATATGTGTTTAAAATATGAGCAGTTGTGCTATTTGTAGACAGGTAGGTAGCTAGAAGCCATTTTTCTGATATTTATAACCCACGGAACAGGTAAAAAACTTTTTTGTGTTATAACCTCTTTAGGTGGTCGTAAATAATTATGTATAATGCTACAAAGCCGACTCACACTTGACGCCGTTTTTAGCCTTTCTAAATAGAACTAGGCAAATATAAATAATCTGGCAGTATTGAAATTGCTACGCATTGCATGGGATAGATTTGTTTGTTTTTTTTTTCGACTAGCGACGAACCCAAGCAAAGCGACTTTCCGTTATTAGAACTAGTAGTAATCAAAATATTCAATGTGAAAGTGTAGAGGAAAGTGAATATTTTACTATAGATTTTACATCATATATTATGTACATTTGAAATAGCTATCCTATAATTAAAAATTAGACCACAAATTGATTTTGTTAACTCCATCAGTAAGTTATACTGCATAAAGCGAGACAGTTAAAAGTTTACCCATTTCCGGAATCATTTTAATTTTATTGTTTAAAACTTCAATATGCAGACACACGTAGCGTTACGTCACAATACATGTCTTAATATAGGTAATAAATTGAATAAATAAAAACTTATAAATTCTATAAACTATGAAAAATTATATAAATAAAACTAACCATTACTTTTTCTTTATAAAATTATACTTTCATAAATAATCGACTAACTAAAACTATAAACTATCAAATAAGAAAGGTCCATTATTTTAAACAGTTAAAACAATGGTATATCATTGCCCTTCAAATAGGCATATTATTCATTATTGCATCATAATGGCTGAATAAATGTAGTTCAACAGTGTGAACTGACCCTTAGTCACGCACACATATACATCCGCCGTGTTTTACGCCAAGCCTCTGGAATGCTGGCATTTCATTGGTCGAGAATAACGCGCCTCCGTGACGTCATCGACTCAAGCGCACGATATTGCATGACAATGCACAGAAAACAGCGGTTTGAAGTTGATTTTAAATCAACTCGTTATTTTGACAATGACTAAATTATTATATAAGGTTCACATTTATCGATAAATAAATCGATATGCAATCGTGTTGCCTATTTAAATGCTCTGAGTATACAATGTCGTTATTTATGTCTAGTACGTAGTTGAGCTATTTAAAATAATCTAATCTTTATAAGGATATCTCATACTTCGACACGAAAGACATTTTTATATTGTGAAATAACGAAATGAGACTGGGTCTCGCGTTTGTTGAGCTTTTTCACTTTTAAATATCAGCTTAGCATAAACCATAAAGAAATCAGTATACCAAAAGGTAGGCGGTATACATTTATCATCATCAGCCTTGTTTGACGTCCCACTGCTGGGCACGGGCCTCTCTCAATACGAGGCCTGATACCCGGCCATAGTCCACCGCGCTGGCCTAGTGCGAGTTGGTGGACTTCACATGTCTTTTGAAAACTTGTTAGGTTATTCTCAGACATGCAGGTTTCCTCACGATGTTTTCCTTCACCGTAAGACAAGTGATAATCATGATAGAAAATGATTCGCACATGAAAATATCAGAGATGCGAGACCCGGATTCGAACCCGCATCACTCGGTTATCCAAGCGACCGCGTTACCGCTGGGCTACCACTGTCTTATATCTTGTACATTTATAGAATAGGCTTTATAGAAGTTTTCAATCAAATACCGGATATTTGTAGGTACCGGTAGACCCGGATAACCAGCTATTATCATACCAAATATCAACAAAATCTGTCTAGTATTATCGTGATGCCCAGACAGACAAACAGACCAAAATAATGAAATAAAATAGATAAATGTACAACATCCCACAATTTGCGGTTTAGTACAAAATTAAATAAACGATATGTGAAAGAAATATAATGAAGAAACCAGCATGTTTAACAAAACTCAACTAGTTTTCAGAAAATTTGTAAAGTCCACAAAGTTATGCCCGATCTCCGAAGAAAAGGAGTGTACAAGTATAGGCTATAACAAGTCTAGTCATTTTCTTTCTAATTATTTATTTTCGAGAATGAAATGAATTCCAATGTAAACTTGTAAAAAGAGGTTGACTAAAGTCCTATAAGCTTATATACCTTATATTTAGTTTTGAATCAATACAATCTTTATGTCCGATAACTAATTCTGAAGGTCAAAGTGGTTCCGCATTATGATAAAATTAATATTTATACAGACGAAAATGGTATGCTTAATTAACATACATTTGCCTTATCGACTTAAAATTATCATGTTATGTACTCTCCCCATAAAAATATCTATATCTATACACTAGCATTTCCCGCAACTCCGTCCGCGGTTTAAAGACCGGAAACTAAATTCTTAGATTTACATACCGTGTGGTGTTTTTTCTCAAAAATGAGATAATTTCCAGCAGTAAAAATTATCCTATTTCCTGACCCGGATAACCAGATCATGAAACCAAATTTCATTAAAATCTGTCCAGTGATTTTCTCGTGATGCGGGCACATACAGACAAACAGACAGACAGACAAAAATTCTAAAAACTATAGATTCTGTTGTCTCTGATCTGTGTCGATAATAATGACTATTCCAATAAGAATTTCCAAAAAATATTCAATGTACAGATTCGACCAAGTTAAAATTTTATTATCATTATGTAATGCCACAGATCACATAAAAAAGGTAATGCCTTCAAATTCGAAGAAAATTTAGTTTCAGTACCTAAATGGATAGTGGTTCTCGAGGAAAGATTTAGTATTTAATGTGTCAAGTTTTTGTATATATTTACTAGCGTAATTCGCGGCTTCGCCCACACTTAATCTAGTCAGTAGTTAGCTAGTTTAAATTAATAATAGTTGCCTTACTTATAAGTTAAGTTTTTGTCGTACAAAACCGCTTTATTCCTACACCGCTTACGCTTTGTTTCCATTAACTTAATACTTTAGAAAGTAGAATACCTTGGTAGAGTTACGGCAACCAGAATGAATTGAAAGGTTCGTCAAAATTATAGTCTTATCTTTTCTAGGTCAATTTGCAATATATTAATGTTGGTATTCTACTACCTTATCTCTCGCCTGTTGCGAATTTATTCTATTTAATTTGCTACTAGCGGATTTCCGCTTAATTTAATTTAAAAAAAGAATTATGTGTGAGATAACCATGGACTTGAGTAATGTATTGAGAATTGTGGTTTTAATTCTCTAAAGAAATTAATTGTTATAAAAAAAAGTATATAAAAAAATAAAACAATTACTTATATTTTAATAAGCACCCGTTTCTGAGAATAGTTCCTTAACAAAAGGTGAACTAAGTATTCAAAGAGTAATTTAACTTAATGTAATTCTCGTATAGATTATTTCATAATTATTCATTTTTCCCCATCAAAAAACCAATAGACGTCAGCGTTGAAAAAAGACGTTAGACTACGTTTTTATAAGCATTTATAATTTAGATGACTTTGAGACTTTGACTTATAGAAATTAAGTATACGTTTTGATATAATTGTAATTTTCTATCAACCGCGGATTCCGATAACCTAACAAAAACTTGAGAAATTATATACTAAAACCTTCCTCCAGAACCACTTTATCAAATGATGAAAACAGCATGTTAATCGGTAAAGTAGTTTAAGAGTTAATCGCGAACAGACAGACGGGGCGGAATCTGACAACGCATTACGAAAAACCACGACAGATTTCGATAAAATTTGGAGATGATAACTGGTTATGGATTAACTTATACCATACATTTTATCTCTATCTAAATAAATCTATACTAATATTATAAAGAGGTAAAGTTTGTTTGTTTGTTAAATTGTAAGGGGTAATCTCGGGATCTACTGAACCGATTTTAAAAATTCTTTCACCAATAGAAAGCCACATTATTGCGGAGTGTCATAGGCTATATAAAAAACCGAAAAATAAAAAGGCTTTTACGTGGTAGTCCGTTTTGCGAAGTGAATCGGAGAAAAAACGGTCGTATGAAAGCGTTTCTTACGAACGCTGCCTTAACTATGAAAGATATATTTTTGAGTTCTAGAGAAAAGATGTGGAGCTTGAAAATGCCTACAAAAAAGTCAACGACAGCATATGTCTAACTTTTTTTTTTTTACTTTTTAGTTTTTTTAATATTAGTATAGATAATTTAATTTTTAATTTTTAATATTTATAAAATAATTTAAATTACCTACTTAAACACTCTGTACTAAAAAAGGATTATTAACATTATGCCCAACGAAGTGGGCACGGGTCAGCTAGTCAGAATTAATCTCTGAAAAATCTATACTAACCGTCAAAACGTGTATACTTGGGACGAACTCGAGTGGAGCAAAGGTGAGTCGCTAGTATATTATATGCCACGTCCCAATACGACAAAGGATAAATCATTGGTAACCATGTCAGAGAGGACTTAGTAAGTTTCAAAGACATGTGAAGTCCACCAATCCACACTGGACCAGTGCAATGCTTAACACTATGAAAAGGAAAGGTAAAGCTATAAGAGAGCCTAGGCCAGTAGTGACATTGATTTAATATATTAAATACTAGCGACTTACCCTCACTTCGCTCGGGTTCGTCAGGTTTAGCGTCATCTAAGCCATGGCTTATGCTAGTTAAAATAAATAAAATTTCTACCTCCTCCTTTGTTGAAGTTAAAAAGTCGGTTAAAAAGTAGCCTAAATTACTCCTTATAACATTAGCTATCTGCGAGTGAAGGTCCCGTCGAAATCAGTCTAGCCGCTTCAGAGATAAGCCGGAACAAACAGACAGACAGACAGCTAAAAATTTTAAATTTTTTATTTTTTGTTGATAATATCGTATAATATATACTTTCATATGCATTTAGTGAAAAGCTGTTAATTTGAATTTAAAAACAGACACGTCTAATACTTTCTTAGGTTTACGCGAATGTTTTGACATTATAAATAAAACTATCTTTTCGGATTTTGTCGCGGATTTATTATGATTTTTGGTTCCCGACGTTTCGAATGTTTTCGAATTTTTTTTTTGGTCTCTCCCGTGACCATGATTGCTGTAAATATCCGAAAAGATAGTTTCATTTATAACAGACACGTCTATTTATATGTATAGATTTTATTCTAATTTACCGCAATCTGCCAACTTATTTCGTTCGTTATCTATTTATTGACTCATGTACCTGGCACATTCTGATGCTTGCGTATTTGGCAAACAGGTATGGCATTGTCTCTCTTTCTCTCTTATGTTAATAAGATTTTTCAAAAAATATATAACGTACAGATTTGAAATTTATTATATACTAGCAGCCCGCTCCGGCTTCGCACGGAAACCTCAAAAATAACAGTATTTCTCCACTATTTAATGGATGTTATTATACATATAAACCTTCCTCTTCAATCACTCTATCTATTAAAGAAAACCGCATCAAAATCCGTTGCGTAGTTTTAAAGATTTAAGCATACATAGGGATACAGGGACAGAGAAAGCGACTTTCTTTTATACTATGTAGTGATAGTGATGATATACTGTATGGACCTTACCTATAGATTAGTCTTACTCTACTATTAGTCAGAAATGAGATTTTATATGTAAAAACTACAAGTATATAAATATATACACCGACGTACCTACTTGCTATAAGTAAGCTAGCCACATGGCTCGCTTAAGGAAACCGGTCACGTGTTTGTTTAAAGATAACGTTAAGGAAATTACTCACAGAAATGATTTGCCATGACGAAAATATGCGCAATTTTATGAACATTTATATCTAAATATTTATATCTTAATATTTATGTAGCCATTGGTATAGAATTTTTATGTATCAATCTGTCTGTGTGTGACAGAATCACGAAAATACCTCTGGACAGATTTTCATGAAATTTGTTATAAGTTAAGAGTGCTGGATCAACAAATAGGTTAATTTTTACTGTCGGCAAATATCACACCTCTGTAAAGACTATACTGCCCGTAAAACATTCCAAGTTTGGGCTACTAGTAGTACTAGTCGTTTTTTGGGCCACTATTAGTAGTAGTGTAGTATGTAAATAAAATAATATTTATTACTATTATTTTTATATTACTCTCAAATCATAATAAATCACACACAAGTTCGATAATATTATAAACTAGCATTTCCCGCGGTTTAACGCGCGTTCTAAAGACCGGAAACCAATATTTTTTGAGTCGCGCGGTATGGTACCTCGCAGAACTAAGTACTAACGCCCGCCCTTCCGTTTTTTTGCAACATTTTTCATTGATTCTCCGCTCCTATTGGTCGTAGCGTGATGTAATATAGCTTAATAGCCTCGATAAACGGACAATCCAACACAAAAAGAATTTTTCAATTCGACCAAACAAACAAACTCTTCAGCTTTATCATATTAGTATAGATTTCCACGACTAAAGCTTATTCAAAAGAATTTGCGAAGTAACTCCAAGTAAAGTTTGACGAGACAGCAACCATAATCACACTAGTTGCTTGTTTTACGACCATCTATAATTACTTGTTTACACCCTGTATGTTATTCTGAACGTCGTTCGTCAAAATGTTTGCATTTCTAGGCGGAAAGTGCCACTGTTACATCGATCACATCTGCTACAATACATAGAGTATTGTAGCAGTGTGATATTCTAGCATAATATGTACTAGAGTACCTAAATACATACATATGTATAGTCCATGCTATATACAAATAGTATTGATGTTTTGTATTTGATATGACACGTTTGGCGCAGTTTGTAGTGACCCTACTTTCTTGCGCCAGCGGTCGTGGGTTCGAATCCCGCTGGGGGCATTCATTTGTTGAGCATGAATGTTTGTACTCCAGTCATTGGTGTTTATATTTATAATATGTATGTATTTAAACTTATATATGTAGTATATCAACTGACTGGTATCCGTAACACAAGCTTCCTTCGTAGCTTACCACGGAACTAGATGGCGCTGTGTAATAATGTTTGTATACTGTACTTCTATACTATTGGTCTATCTAAATAAATACTGACACACACACACTTTCAAATAGTAGTAAGATAATTGTAATTTAGCCCCTTTTAATGTACTCCGAGGCTGAGATTTTAGGGCATCGTCCACTACGCAGGAGAAATACGTGTTGTTGAATAAGACTGCTATATAGCTGTCTTATAAATATGTCATATTATGTCAAACTTCTCGTGGAAAATATCTATAGGAAAATGCTTGATTATTTTGTTATAAATACACAATAATTTGTAAATAAATGAACATTTATGTTACTTTGTTATGTCCACTGTATAATATTCGAATAAAAATTTAATACTATATTAATTATCTGAATCGATACCAGTTTTATTTTTTTTTCTCTTTATAAAATACTTGTATTAAATGTTTGTAGTGCTTTACATTTTTAAACACAACCTTACAGATTGTATTCACAATCAATCAAGAAGAACGTCTTCGCTTTATTGTCACATTTTTTACTTGTGATTTTCAATATATAAACTGTGGAATCTCTGTTTTCCTTGTTTTAAAGTTGTTTCTAATATAAAACTAGTTTTAAAATATCACTTAGCTTGACCATTAAAGAATTAATAATGTCAAATGTCGGTAGAAATATCACAATTTAAATCTACGCGTAAATGGCTAAACACAAAACTAGTTATAGCTAGCTGAATCTATTGGCTGACAAGCTTTAGACTCTAGTGTTCGCAATAATTTACTATAGTGGAATTTCGGACCACGAGGCGCTTGTTGTAATTACATTGTTTTCCCATCAATCTTCACCAATCGTAAGCACTGATTGTCTTTTATAAGAACTTATGACCATTTAACTGTTCTTTAACACTTTGACACGATAAAATTAACAAGATTTATTTTGCGTCATATTGTCAAGTCGGGTTCAAGAGCAATTATAGACTCTATTTCTTTGAATTACAGTTGATTTTTATATCTTATTTAAAAACAATGAAGTCCCCTGCGTACTAAACAAAATCGCACCAATAAAGTATCAAGGTTAGTTGTTACGTTTCATACGAACGAAGTGATTTACTAGGTGTATGCAGGAAGTATTTGGCACAAAGGACAAGGGGTAATTGGCAATCAATCCTAAATATAGAAAATTAAAACAAAAAAAAATATTTGAAAAAGTAGGTAATTCGGAACCGCAGATACAATACGTAGGTTCTATGGGGTATTGACATAATGATAAAATTCGTAGATAGAATCATACCTATCTTTTACGCGTCAATGTTCTATAATAATGACAGGTAGGTGGGCTATACTTTCTTTACATATCGGTATGCAATTGTTACTTTTTTTATTCCTATAATAGAAAATAGTTCATTATCTATATAATAGAACTAGCGACCCCTTTTAGGAAATTTTTTTAACAAACTTTGAATCAAAAGCATAAAAAATAAGTTTCAAGCTTCTAGCTTTAAAAATGAAACTTTATTCCATATTTCAACCCCTTACAGCCCTTTTTCGCCTTGAAAAGTAGCCTGTTCTTTCTCAGGCTCTAGACAATCTGTTTACTAAATTTCATTTAAATTGGTTCAGTAGATTTTTTGGAAATTCTTATTAAATTTAATACTCTTATTTTATTATATTTCATATATAAAAGTAGAAACTTACAAAATTATAGGTATGTGACTACTGCACTAGTTTACGAATTACGACATATTTTATATCAGACATCGGTTGGCATTGACCGCTACAAACCCTCAAGGACGTCCTATTCGTAGCCCAATTTCTTTATTTGGGAAACAAACACTACAATATTACAAAAATAACAAATAATAACAAAACCGAACAATCGGGCATCGACTTTGAAAATATCTCATTAGGAAGAAATATCTAACTAGTGATTCACCCTCACTCCGCTCGCGTTCGTCACTATTCGGTTAGATAGGCACGAGTACGTTTTAACCTAGATAGGTAGGTTCTTTACCTTTTTGTACCTTTCAATGGTTAGTATAGTATAGACTAGCGAAACTAGGTACTCCCTGCTAAAATTAAAGTTTGTGCTACATTAAATTAAAATAAATAAAAATTCTAAAAGAAAAGTTGCCCTAGTTACTCCTTATAATATTAGCTATCTACGTGTGAAAGTTCCGTCAAAATCGGTGCAACGGTTTCAGAGATAAGCTGGAGCAAACCGACATAAAAATATTAAAAATTGTTTTTTCTTATGTAGGTACCGTAAATATACTTTCATATGCATTCAGTGAAAAGCTGTTAATTTGAAATTAAAAAGAAACACTTTGATTTTATTTATATACGTATAGATTTCGCAGAAATAAAACATTTATAAAAAATATCCTATCTGTTGATCCGGAATAACCAGCTATCATCATACGTAATTTCATAAAAATGTCTAATGGTTTTCTCGTCATACAGTCACAGATAGACAAGTCAGACAAAAATTCAAAAAACTGTAGATTTCGACTCTATGCCGATAATAATATATACCTACAGCTGTCAAATAAAAGCCCTCTAACATTTTTTTAAAGTGAGTTTTAGTAGGTAAAGGCACCTAACTAGTATGTCTTTCTTTCACTTGGTTTAATTTAATTAGTAATTACTCTACTTTCTTTTTTTAATTTGTAAGAGAACATTAAATTTTATCTAAAGTGCTCAAATATTTAAAGTACAGCTATAACATGAAAAATAGATAAAAACTTCAAAATTACCTTTATATTCAATCCAATCATTTAAAAACATACATTTTAATTTTACAATGATAGCCTTTAAAACTATAGATTTACTAAAATTTTACTATCATAGCCTTTTAAGTCATAATCGCATTCTAAGAAAGAAAGTATAATATTTTCGATGATGTGTCAGTACTAAAAACAATAAAACAGTGTACGTGATGAAGGTCGCGTGCAACCAATCACAACTAAGAATAGGGAGGCGCGGCGCTGACGCATGTCTGACGCAATGTATCGGTACATTGCAACACCTT
The DNA here is from genome assembly GCA_905231865.2 of Boloria selene. Taxonomy (NCBI): domain Eukaryota; kingdom Metazoa; phylum Arthropoda; class Insecta; order Lepidoptera; family Nymphalidae; genus Boloria; species Boloria selene. The sequence continues at coordinate 7,022,460 of HG993156.1, forward strand.
ATATGGTGTGAGATCTATAGATCTATCTCATATTATATTAGAATTTAGAACCTTAGATCAGAAAAGAAGCTTTAATCTGCAAAATATTTAAGCAATAACATTTCCGTCTAGTTTCCCGTATACCTATCTATTGTATTATATGTATTCAGATTTCAGACTCTTTTTCCACAACAGGACACGGGCCTTCTTTCAATACGAAAGGGATCAGGCCATAGACCACTACGTTGGCTGGACAAAATATGCAGGTTGGCAGATTTCACACGTCTTCCAAAAACTTGCTAGGTTCTATGAGACATGCAGGCATTCATCGCGGTGTTTTTCTTCACAGTGAGACAAGTTGGAAATATCAGAGATGCGAGATTCTGGATTTGAAACGGTATCACTTGGTTTCCCAAGCCTTACCCCAGTGGTACTCTACGACTGCCTTCCTATTATGAATAGATAGTTTCTGGGCCGTATCTAATGAGATCATTTCCAAGTGGTAAACCGAATAAAAAAATAACTTTAAAGTTATAAGGAAGACTAAGAACAGGTTCTTTGATGGCAAACTAGTTTCTACCATATTTAGACCTTGTTATACAGCAATAAATATGCGGCATTGCTTAGTATCTTTATAGGCGAGTAAAAACAAGATTAAAATTTACAATTAGATACACGCCCCCTTGATACGTTGCAAATCTAAAATGATAACAACTAATTTGTTAATGTACTTGATAAATAGCGTGCTTATACTACCTACTTTTCGTAGTATTGAGGATTCATCTTGTACCAGAATCGACAACATTTACTCTTAGAGGCCGATTTTTAAATTTAAATGGAACTTATAGGACCACTATTTGACTTCCTAACCATTACAAGATATTAAAAAAAAAGATTCATACACCCATATCTATATAGCACTTTGAAAAATACATACAAATTGATGACCTCTTTTTTGAAGTCGATCAAAAAAAATAATTCATGACAATAACATTTAAAATAGCCATATAAGCTTTATTCATTAACTAGCGACTCGCCTACGCTCCGCTCGGATTCGTTACTAAATACGTTTTAACGATACATATCTCTCAAAAAATAAATATTTTTTCAACATTTCTACATATAAACCTTCGCTTAATTCACTGTCTAATATTAATTAATATAAACCGCAAAATCCGTTGCGGTGCTTAAAAGACCTAAGCGTACAGACGGCGGGAAGCTACTTTATTTTATGTGTAAACATATGAAGCTACTTCATTTAATATGTAAATTTATTACATAATATATTACTGTGGGTGTGTAGGTATATAGGATAAAACAGTTTTCTTTGATTACTCCAATTGAATTCCCCCAACTACTAATAACAAAACACACCTACAAATAAATGACGTCAATTGCCAATTAGATATAATGATTTATAGTAAGGTCAACAAATAAAAAACAAAATTTTAATGATTCAGACTACTCTACTACTACTATTCACATGTCAGTGCGTCTCATTAGGATTGTAAATTGTTAATTATGGACTCAACTCCAGTAATTTTATATATTTTTTTATAATATTTATAATATGTATGTATTTAAACTTATATATGTAGAATATCAACTATCTGGTATTAGTAACACAAGCCTCGTAGCTTACCACGGAAATAGATGGCGCTGTGTGTAATAATGTCTAAACATTATTACACACAGCGCCGAAAGAAGCGCCGCAGAAATTTTCTGTTTATAGTGATTCCTTGTTAATGGCGTACCAACTCATCCGTTTTTACCTATCTGCATTTCCCGCGACTTCACCCGCGTTCTAAAGACCGGAAACCAAATTCATAGATTTTGATTTTATACTTGAGAATACGTTTTGACTGTAAGTATAGATTTTTTAGAAATTATCTACAGTAAAAAGTATCCTATCTATCAGTAAAAAGTATCCTATATTATATTGACCCGGGTATCAGCTATCATTATACCAAATTGCATTACAATCTGTCCAGTGGTTTTCCCGGTCACATTCAAATAGACAGTGTCGTTTTAACATATTTTTTTGAGATTTTCCAAAAAATATTTACAGATTCGACTAAGTGAGTACTTTATTATAGATATAGAAGAGTATTTCCCTAATAATTTTCAAGAGACGCTGTCTATTTCTCTTAAAACCCCATATTACAGCGCTCAAGAGGAAGGAGCTCTGGAGGAAGAACTATGTAAAAAATAGATGAACGAAAATTTTGGGACGCCAAACATCTACGGTAAAAGAAAACACCGTGAGACGTGAGGAAACCCGCACTTGGCTAGCGCGGTGGACTATGGCATGATTCCCTTCGCACTAAAGGGCCCGTGCCGAGAAGTGGGGCGAAAGAAAAAGGGCTGAATCCAAGCCTATAAGATGACGTCCAACTGGACAAAGAACCAGATCTAGAAAAAGTTCATCAGAATACTCTCATTATACAGGAAAAAAACAAACAGCTAGCCAACAACAACTCTACAGAGGCTTAGAGGTTTAGACAGGACAGCATTTTCTCCCAGGTGACATGTTATATGGACATCATTAGGTAATAAAAAAGACTGTTTTATTTTTATAGCTTCATAAATAATAATATATTAGTTCAAGTTCAAAATATGTATTAACATGAATAACTTACAATGTTATTCTGTGCATTCTATTTGTAGATACATATTTTATGCCTGATATTTTTTTATAGCAAACTTAATTTATGTCATTGCCCTAAAATTTTGGCAGGCGCTTTATTGAAAGTAAGTAAACCACCTTTTTTTATTGAATTGAAGGTTTTGTACATAATGAAAATTTAAAATTTAAATCTCATAATAAAATATATTTCCATAACAACAGTTATCTTGTAAATTTTTGCAAAGTAAATTTAAATTTTTTGTTCTACAAAACAATTAATTAAAACATAAAAAACTGTTTTTGTTGAATTGTTGATGTTGACACAGCAATATCAAGATTTTCCACAGTGATAAAAAAGCACTGTCTAGATATTAGTTCCATTGAAGGATGAGTAACACATAAATGTTCAACTTTTATTTACATCCATACATAAATTATGTATGAAAATATAAATTACCTAGTCCCATTGGTACCCAACCTTTCACCAACGCAGCAAGTAAGGGCACTACAAACTGAGCCAAATATGACAACCAAGATATTATACAATATATTATATGGTATAACATTATTGATATCAATATATCAGTAATTTATGATGATGGTTTTCAAAAAGGATTTAGGAATTACAGATTCATTCTATTTATATTACTTAAACTTTTTAACTTGTAGCATTGAATATTTTGTATTGAAGTAAAAATGTACTCACACCTATGTAGTAACTATAAAAACAGGAAAGTCATAGCTCCATGAGAGAGAAAATTCGAAGGTATTATCTATAAGCCTGATGCCTGAACTTCTTGAGGTTGCGTACAAACAAAAAGTATAGGTTTAACTGTCTTTTCTGAACCTAATTTTAATGGACAATGAACACTTTAAGTTTTTAAAGAAGTTCAGTTCTTACTTGTAATATAACAATTAAATAACACATGAATTGGCAAATTCACTTTTTTATGGTCCGATAAGCTTATCAGTAAACTACTTACTAGTCAAAATGTAATATGTACAATGTACATTAATATTATATAATATAAACATAAGCAAGTTTCATGTATTGTTTTAAAGTTATAGACAATGAATCAAAGTAGATATTATAATGTTTTTATATTGTTTTATTTTCTAATAATTAATCGAAATATGTCAACTTTTGATTTTGATAATAATATTAAAGTTACAAATTTAATTTAACAATAACTGTTTTAACATAATATATACAATTTTTTGTGAATTTATGATTGCTTTTTATTACGACACGACGAAGTAAGTTATTTTAAAACGCAATAAAAATATTTATGACACGAAGAATCAAAGAGAATTCGAAGAATATGTACTATATTTACTCAAATATATATAATTATTCCATTTTATTTTAATAGAAACAAATACTTACTGTAACTCCAAATTCAAAATGAACCATCACGCTCGGTGTACGATCTCGAATTCGATATTTAAACACAGTCACAGGTTAAAAAGTCTTTAAAAAAGTACAATATAAAAGTACTACAAATGCTTTTTTATTATTTACACGTTATATTTTTACTCTGGCATTTTTAAATACACTTACTTAGTAAATTAAAATTGCATTACAAAACTCCGGTAACTTACTTAGCGACCAACAGCTGATAACTCACGCGATGCGTATAAACATGACAATTGACATTTGACAGTGTAAACTGTAATGTGACGTTAGCGGTTAGACGTATTTATTATCTATATTCGTTTCACGCAAGTTATTTAAAATAGTATTTATGTAATTGAAAATAAATTAATAATACTTATTATATAAATAACTTTCTAAAAGTAGTAAAAATTATATTTCAGTAAATAAAAGTTTTGTTATAATGTCAAAAATGTATTTTAGTGTTTATAATAATAATTGTGACTTTCCCCAAAGATTTAAACGTGGATAAAGTTAAGTGTTTGAGTTTATTTTTAATAATGGAGTTCTTGTAATTAAAACAAACTTATATTATCAAGTATAAAACAATATATTTATCTTTTTTTGGTCATTTTTTACATTGCTTCCTATAACTATTCTAATTATATAATATAATAATACTATAAGTGACAAAGAAAAATACATACATAAATCCATAAATATTAAATAGTAATAGTAATAATAAAGTAGTACAATCGATATTATATTTTTTCATTCATACATATATGCTATAATGCCAGAAATTTTATATAAGCTATAATATTATAAAAATAGATAATTATTTATATATAATATAATTATTTTTTCGGAGTCCATATAATATCGCCAAGTTGGTAATTTTAAAATAATATTAAAAGATTTATGCTACACAAGAGGCAGGGACTCTAAATTGCGAATTCTGGGGAGCTCCGCTAGCCTTTGGGTTTTGACCAAGACGTATTTGGTCCCGCAGTGAACGGTGTTGTAGGTCGAACTTCGACTTACAAACTACTTGAGCTGACTTAATTTCATAACCTTCACCGCTGCAATGCGACTGACATGCTGGTAAGGGTTTAGTTGTTATACAGATCTCACCTTGGTTTTCATAATATTGGACTTGAGGTCTTAGTTCACAGGGCATTTTTTCTTTGAGGTAGTTCCTCGCTCTGTATATAATTTGGGAGCCCCAGGGCTCTTCAGAAGCTAAACGCATCTCGTTCTTCCAATCTTCATCGGATCTTAGGATAGTAGTGTATTTTTTTCGTGGCTGATAGGCTACTCTCTTAGCTTGTTCTAGCCTTTCCTTCTCTAGCGGCTCACTGTCTTCACCAATAACGAGGTAAGAAGCAGCATAGTACTCAGGATTATCGACAATACCAATTGGAGTCCAGTAATCATCACGAGGTTCGCCACTCATGTGACCGCAAATGCCCCAGATATTCTTACGTTTCTCACTGGCAAGGACTACTGATCGTAATCCGTCATACATAATTCTTAGGCGGTTTTCACGAATCTTCAAAACTAGGACATCATTTCCTTCAGTGTAATATTCGAGTATAGGAGTTTCATCAACGTCATCCCAGTATGTAGTAAGGTCACCTTCAGAAACCTTCTTTGCATTTGTGTTCACTTTGACTAAATGCTTTTTCTGTCCTGCTGGAGCTGGATGCAGTTCGATCTCCAAATTCATTCCGGTGTATGATCTGTAAGCAATATTTTAAGAGTTATAAAATTTTGTATACAATATTATATACATTCCGGTGGCAGCATTTTCTTTTACTAATGTAAAAGTAAACAATACCTGTAGGATATGTAGATCTCTTGTTGTTTCTCGTTTGGTCTTCTTGCAAGTACAACCAAGTCATCGGCGTTAGATTTTCTGTCGTCATGAAGAACTACGTGCCAAGAGCTCGTCAATTTATAGTTGTAGCGGCGATCGCTGAACGACCTCACCATACTGTTGTCGACACTGCAGTAAGCTGTTAATAATATTTTACCGTATTTTAATAAATTGAAATAGTAAAATAGATAATATGTAAAGTCCTTTATAAACTCTACAATTTATTTTAATTTTAATGTTGGATATTTATAATCTGTTATTTAATGCACTGAGTGGTATATAGATTAATAAAATATAAACTTATAAAATTACATAAGCAGAAAATAAAATAAAGAAAAAATAACTATAGGTACTTACGTTGATATTGATGATTAGAGTAATAGTTCCAAACACGTTCAAATGGCTTAAATGGCCAATATGTGGCTAAAGCATTAGCAGAAGATTTAGGAATACGCACATTCTTCCAGCGCATTTCACCTAAAGGAGATTTGACTCCCAAGTGTAATGTATGGGTTAAATATGAGGCATCTACATTAATGTCGATTTTTCCCACAGGATTTGCTTTTTGATCATTACTTTCTAATTGCCAAAATCCAAGACTTTGGGCAATTCGATGTAGTTGGTAGAAATAGCTCTTCACCATTGGATTGATATCTTTGTAAGTGACAGCGAATTTAAAGCTATCTGGAGCATGTGCCATAATAATTGCTTTATAGCATGCTCTTTGGTAGTAGTTGCCAGTTTCTATTTCTCGAAGACATTGGAAACCTAGAGGATGTTTTTGAAGTTCCTCTGAGTATTTCATGGTTCTTTCGGTGGTGCCGTGAATGTGAATATTTTCTTTTTGGTTATATCGGATATCTGCTTCGAAAGTCATTTTTAATTCTTGTTGAATTGCATCTTGGAAATTTAATGGGCTAATTAGAAGGGGCTTAGTAAGTGAACCAACAGCATTAATTTGATTTGAAGTTTGTCCTAAGTTTTTGCTGGCGAAGAAAGCATACTGAATTTTACGATCTACTTGACTATTTCCAACAGCAAATGTCATGGCATATTCTAATTTCTCCGGAGTATCAATTTGAAGGCTTAGATCCAAGACTTGACTTCTTGCTGCCTTAATGCCAGCAGTAACACGTTTAACTAGCTCTTGACGTCGCGCAGGGCTATTAGGTGTAACATCCTGCATATCTGTTGCTTCAGAGGGCATTTCACCTTCATTCTTCTGGTTGTAAAGAGTATCTATAATAAAACAAAAAATATATTAGTATTACATTAAGTATAATGTTAGGAATATTAAAAACGTGTAAAACTTTTAAAATCATTACCATACAGAGCAGTAAAAGTTATTTCTTTGTTATTAGATTGCTTTCCAAGGTATCTTAAGTTGAAGTGAGTTTGCGCAATGTCTTGTTGTCTGAATGCAGAAACAATGTTCGAAAGGGCATCGTTGTGTTGCCAGAAATTGCCAAAGTTTCTGTAATCATTAGAATAAGAATACCCTTGGACTTGGAATACTTGTCCGACTTGCTGTCCGAATTTGTAATCAACAGAAAGAACTTTGTTGGGCCGTGTAATTATTTTCGTGCTGGGGTCTTGTGACAAAGTTACTAATGTATCCTTCTTTTGACTGCTGCTATAAGGCCAAACACTATAGTGAAGAACGGTACTATCTTGTTCAGGTTCTTTAGGAGCCAGTCTTAATTTAAACTCTCCATGCTTTGTTTCAAAGTGCATTTTGATAGGAAGGTGTAGCTGGAATTTCCTGACGAGACCTACAGTAGGGTATTGGTTTGACAAAGTGTCTAAATAACCAACACTTCCATCGTTATTAGTTGCGTAAGTAAACCAAAGGTCTTTATCAATATCCACATCAGTTTCATAACTTTCTCTATTTTTAAAATCAAACTTGCCTTTTGAACTGGCTTGTATGTGTACTACTGTTGGTTCTTTATATTTATATATGAAAGGCATACCAGAAGCAATGGGGAACATTACTGATACCTGGTTACGGTTTACGATTTTCGTATAGTGCTTGTTGACACCTTTACTGAGTTCTGATAAGTACTCGCCCACTTTATCACTAAAATCTTTAATATCTTGTTCATTGAAAGCGAAATAACGCTGTTGATTCATAAAGTCCATATAAATCGAGGCTTCCAAAGGTTCTTCCATACGATTGATGTTTAAAATCTCAGAAATCTTCTTAGCAGAATATTTATGATTGACTTCACCATTGTTACTCTCCTTATTTGCGAAAAGGTGATCAAAGAAATAGTCGAGGGCCTTTTGTCCATTAGAAGCAGCAGCCCATACCTGCAATTAAATGTTAAGTTAAAGGATGTATTTTACGAACTATATTAATATAATTTTATTTTTAATAATATATTTTTTAGGGGGAATATTAATCGTTAGGCATAAGTCTAATACCAACCATCGCTTCTTCGTCCCAGCCAGACACTCTGTTTTTCCATGAATATTTCAATGATTTAGGGAATAAACTATCTTTGCTACCTATTGTTGATAAAATAGACATTAAACCATATTGGTCATCTCTGTCGAAGTATTCCATCAGGTTTTTCTTGGAGTATTGTAACCCGAATTCTTCCTTGGTAAGCATATCCTTCACTGATTCAGCAGTTCTTGCACTGTAAATAAAAATAATAAAATATTATAGCATATCTTTTTAGTAAGTACTATTATTATAATATTATAGGTTTAACTATACGTACAGTTCATAGAAGCGAGGATGTTTCAATTGAGCAACAGATTCAATAGCAGATTTAAGAACAGAACGTACATTCCTGCTTGGGTCTACTTTAGTCATGTACGCCATCGTCTGCATCATGGCGGTTGTGGGGCGACCCATAAAGATATTATGTATAGCAGCAACTCTTACTTCATAAGGTTCAGCTGTATTTTTCAAAATGCTGAATAACACAGCACGTACACGGTTGTCCCTTTGGTAAGCTAAAACGTTAAGGCTCTCAACTATACGCGTTCTTAGATAAGTTGAAGTGGGGATTTTGCCTTCGAGATACGGCGCGAAGACATCCAATATAGCTCCGTGACCTAGATTACCAATAGCTTTGATGTAAACTTGAGATTTGTGAGTATCTCCTTGTTCCATAGCTAACCTAAATTCAGCAGTTAAACGAGGTAAGATCTCTAGCTCTACGAAATGATCATGTTTTTCTGACAGACGACCGTACATATGGGTAGGATAATAACGGTGAGATGTTTCATTATTGACTTGGCCCATGTTTATGTAAGTGGTAGCAGCAATAAGAGCACTGCTGTTGAGGTACATCTGGCTTCTGACTTCTGGACTCATGGCCAATTCGAAGAATTGTATCATAGATTCTTTAGTGGGATATCGCAGACTCTTGACCATAGAAGATATGACTTCTGCTGCTTCTTCTCCCTCTAATTTCTTGGTTTCAATCCATGATTTAATTTGTTGGAAAGCTGGTAAAGTACCGGCCTGCGCAACAGCATCTCGGTAAACCATCCACATGTCAGATTTAACATTGTCACCACTTGACTTGGCAATTTCAATGCTACGACTTGCTTGGTTGAGTTGACCGTAACTCATAGAGGCAATAACACGTACAAGTATATTGAACTTGGAAAGTAAATCTGCTTTAGGCATGTTATTAGGATTTTGGAGTTGCTGTGCAATTTCTTGTACTAGTTTTTGTGCATTCATTGGGTTTTGTTTCTTGTCATTATGTGGCTGTGGGTTCATATACAAGGCGGCGTATGCAGGTTCATTGGTTTTAGGTATATTATCGTTTACATATGCAGAACCAGACTCGCTGGAACTCGATGAACTTGTCTCTTCGCTTCTCTTTTTGATAATAACCTTGTTGATAGCTACAACTGATTTTGGTCGCGCTGAACGACGTTCGCGATTGTACTTTTGTACGTCGATATGGTTTTCGCCAGACTCGGATGAAGAAGAAGAACTATCATCATCAATAGTTATTTGTTTAGGTGTCAGGGAGTACAAAAGGTTTTTAACTTCTCGAGCTCCTTCAGGTTGTGGCCATTCTGGTTCTGAATCTTGCGCTTGAGATACTAAATAAAACCTAACCTTACTGTGCACTTCTGCTTTCTGTTTGCCATATAAGTGTGGGTGTACTTTGACAGTACTAGAAGTTTCGGACTTGTAAATTGGACCGTTCTTGCCTACAAGGATTCTAGAAATCATTGCCCTTTGAATGAATTGTTCTTTTCCAGTTTTATGAACAGTACCAGACCATTCAGCACCTTGAGGGACGCCAAAGTGATAATCAACTCTATGGTGGCAATGACCATAATTTTTACTTTTTGTTATTTCCATAGGATCTTCCTCAGAAGTGAAGGCTGGTAATTCCCTTCTCCATTCAGCAGCAGCAGGTGATACCGAGTAAAGAGTTTCACAATCACCAGTTACGTCAGTTTCCATTTTCCTAAATAATCCTTGCTGGCTTTCTTTATCATAAGTGTCATGTGAGCTGTGGACATTGCGCGTAGTAGATAAGTCCACTTGAAGAGCTCCAATGAGACCCTTAAGTAAATTTTCATGTGCCAGTGAGACGGTTGCTGGTAAATTGAGAGACAGTATTCTTCCGCCGTCGTAGTAAATTTCGAAAGGCATGTCAAGCTTTGGTACTGGTTCATACTTCAGGTCTTCCGGCCAGGGCTCATTATATTTAAGCTCTTGATGAATAAGAGCATTTTGAGGATTTTCCAGCTTAGCTTGAAGATATCCTGGAGCTTTAACACGGACCGTAAAGCGAGCTTTGAAGGAGTTACCAGTGCTAGCACTTTCTTGCAGATGAGCGAAGTTGTGAGTTTCTACATCGTAGCGATACAAAGTTCCGACTTGCCAGGGCCATTGAGATTTTTCTCCCTCTACTGCTTTAGCACTTTTACTCTCACCGAGACGGCCCGAGGACACGGCCACTGTAAATAAAAAAATATATAAGATATTATGAAATATTCATCTAAATTATAATTAGATTTCTTTGATTTAATTATTCACATAAAGAAATCTTTTTACAATTTGTATAATTCTATCATATACCTATGAGTATTTATTAAAATTTAACATTTTTTAGTAAATAACAATATAATTTAATTAGAAAATACATATTATAATAAAATTCTAATCTTCATTCCTAAACATATAAAGATCGATAATTCTATTTTGTTAGAAAATGTTAACTTCCAATTTGGTCCTATTATTTGAAAAAAAAATCACCTCTAAGTGTAGAAGTTGATAAAATTTTCACATTAAAGTGAAAATTTTGAAAATTCAATATTTTCAAAATACTTTATTTACTTCGCTACTACTGTAGGTATACTAAAAATTATGAACATAGTAAAAAATGGACTTCAAAATAAAAAAAAAGACTAAAAGTAAAAAATAACTGATTAGTAGCTTTAATTAACCAACTATAATAATAAAATATATACCTTACAAGATATTTTCGAAATCGCTGCCAGTGAACACAAATGAAAGGATTTTTTTTTACTGCGATTGTATTTTAATTAATTAATTTATTTATTTATTTTAAGGACTTGTTAATTAGTTAATTACTTATATATTTTGGATTCTGTAGTTATAGAGAATTTTATGTACATTTGTAAAGACGTACATATCTGAATACTTATTATATTTCAATCGATATGAAATGTTAAATGTGTGTTGTTAATGTACTTAAAAAAAATAATTAAAAAACAAAGTTTAAATCCTAAATTGTCGGTTGGCACTAAAAATCTCTGATTAATTATGATTTTCAGTTATGTTATTATCTTTAAGTATCTATAGCTAGCTATAGTAAGTAATGAAAACTACCAATCAGTTATTTTTACTTTTTAGTGTTTTTTTTTATTTTGAAGTCGTTTAGTTTTTTGGAAAAGCTTCTGAAATAATCTGAAACGTTCATTGTTATCTACTTATACAGAAGGAGACTAACTCTCTTATATAGAAAATTTGTCTGTCCCTTTGTCTGTGAACATAACTCGATAAAGCCTCGACTCTTTTTATTATGGGAAAATTTCTCATCTCTAAAGAACGCTGTAAAGCATTTAAAACGTCGAGAAACCAAAATCAAAATAAATTCGAAAAAACCCGAATAGATAAAATTGATTGTGAAAAAGTTAAAATAAACCACATAGAAAATAAATTTTCAAAAATATTTAAAATAATATGAATAGATTAATATTAGATTATTGATTAATTTAAAGGGATAAATAAAAAAGGACTTACCAATAACGGCCGCTAGGACCAAGATCTTCATACTGGCGTCTAACCAATCCAAGCCAAGTCAACTACTGTCGATGAAAGAGAAGATCACTTCTGGTACTCTCGACAGATACCAACTCTTATATAACTTAGATACACACGTGTAAGGCGTGACCCAGACGATAGTTACAATGTAAGTACTAAGATAATAGTGACCTCAAGTGTTCGATGTGCAAATTAATTAGGGCATGTTTTTCAAAAGTTATGCTTACTAAAGTTTTTGCCTTGGGACCACGTTTTCTATATTATAAAACTTGCATTTGCCGCAGCTTCGCCCGCGTTTAGACCTACTAAAACGAAATTCTTAGATTGTAATGTAAATTCATGTAAATAACGCATTATCTTACGAGTACCTACGATATTTAAATAAAAAAATCAAATTTTTAATATTTTTGTTTGTCTGTCCGTTTGTTCCGGCTAACTTCTGTTACGACTGGACCTGCTTTAATGGAACTTTCACTCAAAGATAGCTAATGTTACAAGGAGTAACTTAGGCTACTTTTATTTTATTAGAAAAATTATAAAAACCGTTTGATTTATATTAACTTACGCCCAGCGAAGCGGGCCGGGTTTGCTAGTTTTAAAACAAATTGTTTATAAAATAAGTTATAGTGGGTCAATCTTAAAAGGCAGACTGATGCTGTCGCAGACTTTTTTTTAACTTTAAGTGGCAAACAATCTCGTCGTACAAGATTTTTGCGTATCTCTGCAGCGCACGTAACGAAAGCTCTCATAAGGAATAATATTTCCCGTTTTTTTTTTTTTTTTTTAGGGTAATAAGGGGCAGGCTCACCTGCTGGAAAGTGATCACCTCCGCCCATCTGCAAGCCTGGGCCTTTCAGGAAAGGGAGGGATGGAGGAGGGAGGGATGGAGGAGGGAGGGAAGTGGGAGGGAGGGGGGAACGAAGGCGGAGGATGAAGGGAAGAGGGAGGGGGGAAGGAGAGTGGGCCACCCGGACTCTCACTCACCGGACGAAACGCGACAGCGTAGCTGCCACTTCACGCCGGTCTTCTGTGAGAGAGTGGTACTAATGAACTATACGGGGCGTGCCGGCCCATTCGGTTGCTACCCGAAGGTAACAAGCATGGCACTTTTAGTTTCACTTCACTTCTATTAGTCGTAGCGAGATGTTATAATCCGCACTCCTCGATTAATGCACTATCACCAAAAGAATTTTTCCTAGAATAGAAGAAAGAATTTTTGAACTAGTAGTTCCTGAGATTAGCGCGTTTAAATAAACTCTTCAGCTTTATAATAAGATTTTTATTTTATAAATATTAGTATAGTTTTGAAAACTATACCTTAAATTTCAACCAGTTTTAAGAAAATTTAAAATATTTATATTGAAAGAATTTTTATTGTGTTGGAGTGATTCACTCTGCTTCGCTCGGTTTAGCACTCTATGTACGTTTCAACGGTTCTCAGTGATGTGATATTTTCCTGAAGCAAATACTATACTATATTTGGGCGAATAACAATTATCTATAAATTATTACAAATTACATCAAAATCTGTCCAGTGTTTTTTTATCTTCCAGTTGAAATTTATCGAATTTTCTGAAAACTATATATTCGGCCTCAACGTAACATCTATTTCAATAAAATAAAAAAAAAACATGTAGGTACAGATACAGTTAAGTGCTTTTCAGTAAGATCCTAATTAATATTTAAAGAAATGCTAAATATTTATTATAGAGCTCGAATGATTCTGAATAATATCTTATTTAAAAACCTCAAGAAAAAATAAGTTTTTTTTCTTCGTATTAATATATTTCTTCGTATTCATTTTAAATATGAACAAAATCGAGAGCTTTTACTAGTTACGATAATAACTTCAAAGTTCATTTGCAAATTCATCAATTATTACTAAGATACATTTTAATTATCATGATATATTTAATGTTATTATGTTGCATATTGCTATACTAACTAATCACAGTTGACATATTTACTACATTTGTTTTACTGTGATTGTGGGTTCAATTTTGTGATTGATTATTCAATTAATGGAAAATTTTCGTCATGTTTTATATGACTTTTGATTAGTTTTATATTGTAAGGTGTTTGTGGAGATTTTCAATACTATTCTATCATAATACTTTCTTAGGTTTACTTGAATATTTGACATTATAAATGAAACTATCTTTTCGGATCTTGTAGCGGATTTATTTTGATATTTAGTTCCCGACGTTTCGAATGGTTTAGAGCAATCATGGTTCGAAACGTCGGGAAACAAAAATCAAAATAAATCCGCGACAAAATCCGAAAAGATAGTTTTATTTATACTATTCTATCAATTATTTCTAAATATGTGGGGACAAATTTAAATATGTTAGGGCATTAACACTCAGTGCTATCTAGGCCCATGGAATGCTACGAGACTTGTGTTATGGATATCAGGTAGTCGGTACATTACTCATTTTTCTAATAATTTAAATACATCTTCGTCATATAAACACCCATGACTGTGTGATGTATACTCCTAGCGGGACTCGAACTCACAACTGCTGGCATGCATCACTAGGGTCAAATTTCTGTAATACTATGTATGTGTCTGATGTTATCCCTTGTCGTCTTTGCCTTGAAAAGTTACTTGTAGATGAGAAGTTAATTAAAAAAACACAAATAACTTTTGATTAATTTTATTAAAAGTGAGCAATATTCGACAGCAGCTGTCTTATCCTAAGTAACTTAAAGTAGAAAAAAATATTAAGTCATCAAACAGGAGATCTTAAATGGAAATGATCTTATAAAATACTAACAAAGGAGATTCTTTGGAAAGCATCCAACTTTTGTACATTATCGCCGTTTACATCAAACGTCACTTATTTTCAGCAAAAAAAAAAGAAAAGTGTTGCTATTTCTCAAATTTATTATCATATCAACACTTTAAATCGAAATTCGGCTAACTGTGTGTCATTACACTTTTATAGTAGGCTATAAAAACGTTACTATTTCAGTAATATTAAGAATTTAGAAATAATGACATTTTAGGTAATTTAAAAACATGTTAATTTAAAATATTGGTACCAACATTTATTTTTCTAACAAAAGTTTCTTTAATTGAAATATTTATATCTATTTGTTGGCCTAATAATTTTGAAAGTTTTAAATCAATATAAGCTAAACAAATCTCAGAGCTGAAACATTATAGTTATAATATTGATTCAGATTTTTCTGCAATACATAAAGATATTAATATTTCAAATTTAAAGTCAGAATTACAATAAAAAAGTATTTTTTGCCTATTTTGATAATTACCTTCAAGCGAAGTGACGTTCATTGTAAAACAGAATTAAACTTAATTACTAAAAATATGCCTACAAATTAAATATAGAAAACATTAAAAAATCCGAACAATTGAGCAATACATTTCAATACCAATATTTATTTAAGTAATAATAAAACTTAGTAGTTAGTAAAATCATCTACTTATAATGTAAATGTTATAAATCTAATATTTAACGTAATTGAGCAACAGTAGGTGTTTTTGGAAGATTCACTATGTTTAAAGGGTCAAGAAATAACAAAAATAATTAAAGCTTAGCTTTACAAATAACTTTGCTGGGAACCTAAGCCTACGCTTAAAGTTCCAGACATCTTTTTGTATTAAAATTGCCGACAAATTGGAAAAATTTTTACTAATCTGATACAATTCTCGAGCAGTAATGTCTCTAGTGTGTGTAAATTTAATACATATAAAATAGTCTACTAAATAAGACTGAAAAGTATTTAAAAAAATGGTAGACTGTTACCAATTATTATTAGTTATCTCTTAACCCATATTACTTAGTTTAAAACTATAACATAAAAGTGTCTTTTAGAAACGTGTTTGACACAAATATATATAAAAATATTAAACTTAGTCAAATTGAATTTACAAAGCAAATGCTCATCGTAATAACTTAGTGACTTGGACAAATACTATTACTTTGTTCTCTAGCTGCGTTTTAACCGTTAGATAAAGTAAATAAAAAAATATGGTCAAGATAAAGCTGTGGCATACCCCTTTTGGCTTCGCCGTAGCCGGGTAAAATTAATAAAATAAAGTTTATAAAAGAGCGTTCGCCTTTCATTAAGCAAATATTAATAATTTTATTACTTTCATTATTACTTATTACCTTATTCTACGTTTTTGGTCCCATAACCTAATTGAACAGGGATGTGTTAAACACATCTCTTAAAAATATACATTAAAAACTAAAATATTTGAGCATAAACCCAGTCTTTGATTTATCGTGGTTTTATTTACATTATAATATTATATAAATTAATAAGTCAAAGTATTTTAAGCTTAGTTTCAATTAATTATATTCAATTCAATTTTAGTGGCTTCTAAGTGTCAGTTGGACACATTTTTTTCGCTAAGTGACATCGAACACTTTGAAATTTGAGTACGAATAATACATGGATATTAATCATGATATACAACAATCAGTAGACCATGAGTCATTTAATTATAATATACCTATATTCAAAATTGCTGAACAAATTTCGATGCTATCATTATTAAAATAAAAAAAGACATTTTGAAGATTTTCTTTCATTAAACTCTACAAATATGTCAAAACAAGTAATAAACAAAAAAATCATAGCTTTTGCAATCTCGGAACGGTTAATTTATCTCGTATACATCTCAAAGTAGCCAACTTAGCTGGTGAACTTGGCACGAGTTGTTCTGTACGTCGTATTGGTCTTGTTGAGGGTATGCAGGTTCGAGGCACTTGTGAGATGTGGGGATGCGACTTTACATGCTTCCGTAAAGATGATGGGTCGGTGTAACGCTTTCCACATCCCACTGCGCCACATGCGTATGGCCTCTGAAATAGGTGGAATATATCAATCAATCAATCAAAATATTCTTTATTCAAATAGACTTTTACAAGCACTTTTGAATCGTCATTTTTACATTATCAAAATTAAAAGTCAGTCTGTAAGTCTGTGAGTAAACTACAACCGGCTCGGAAAGTTGTTCTGCTGAAAAGAACCGGGGAGAAACTCAACAGTTGCTCTTTTCAAAAAAATATTTGGTAACGATATTGTATTACAATTTATCTATTTATCCTACGTGAGACACAACCAGTCACTCTCACACATTTACATCTACTAAGTATTCCGTTATAATATAATAAATGTTGGAGCATTAAGATACAGCACTATCTAATTGTATAGCAAGCTACAAAACTAGTGTTATAGAAATCAGATATGTAATAGGTAGTATGGTGGACTATGGTCTGATCCCCCTCGTGTAAACGTGAGATTCGCGTTTGAAGGAAGGACATTAAAAAAAGGCTGAATGCAATACATTATGAAATATGGGATACTTGATTTCTCATTATTAGAAGTATTTTCGGTAAGACAGTTGTTTGTTAAAAAAAATTAAGTTATCTTAATATTAATCTGAGAAACTACTGTAAAAATTTTCATGCAGTTTTTACTAATACATAGAATAATTATGTAGAAATCTATATTAAGAAAGAATATAATTTACGAATATTTTAAGAAAATCATCGACTAACATGATGATATTTGGAAATTAAGTTAGAAACATCAAGCTGTTTTTTCATAATATAAATGTAAAGACTATTCATAAAAAACTTACCGCATTAAAGTGCGTTCTCTGATGTTTCGCGCGGTCGGACGAGTTCGAGAAGGCTTTCCTGCAGTGCGGCGCGGGACAAGCGTAGGGTCGTTCCCCAGTGTGGGATCTCACATGAATTTTCAGATTTTCCAAACGAGAAAACGCTTTGCCACAGCCAGGATGCTGAAAAGTAATAAAATATTATTTAAAGACTATAGTATAACTAATTCACATCCCTTTGAACATATTATAATGAAAATGAACTGAATGAAAACTTTTTTTGAGCTTACAACCTCTATTTATATTTATTTACTCGTATTTGTCAATACTAGAGTAAATACCGTAATGCTTGTAGTATCTTATCTTAAATACTTCTACATAAAAAATCTTTCACTAAATTTATTAAGACCGTCTGAAATTTATCAAAAGTCTAAATCTTAAATATTCGTAACTATATATAACTATTAATTAATCCAATTCATCATAGCGAAGAAAGACAAGTGTTATAACATGAGTAACTAACATGGCATCTATTCGGCTTATGTCCAGAGTGTACACGCATATGTATAAGCAATTTGTATCGCGCGTTGAAGGGACGGCGTGCGCGCGCGCAGTCTCTCCAGAGACAGCTAAATTCATCACCTGAAAAAGAATTACGCTTATAAGTTATCATCATCATCAGCCCTTTTTAACGTCCCACTGCTGGGCACCGGTCTCCCTCAGTACGAGGGGGATCAGGCCATAGTCCACCGCGCTGGCCTAGTGCGTGTTGGCGGACTTCACATGTCTTTCGAAAACTTGCTAGGTTTTCTCAGACATGCAGGATTCCTCACGATGTTTTCCTTCAACGTAAGACAAGTGGTAATCATGATAGAAATGATTCGCACTTGAAAATATAAAAGGTGCGACACCCAGATTTGAACCCGATTCACTCGGTTATCCAAGGGAGCTGGGCTACCACTCACTCTTTGTATGTGATGCTTTTGCTATAATTATTATATTACTTACTGTAATTCATTAATTTTAGCATGAAATTTTACCAATTATTTTTAATATATCAATTCTTCAGTAACAAGTAAAGAAGCTTATATAAAGTCTCAAAAAGCTCTTCATCAACACATTAACTTTATACTACTAAACATTATTATATACATTTTTTCTTAATAAGTAATTGTTTTTACTAATGTGACGGAAATCCGTCTAGTATTTTCGTACTGAAAATTTATTTGGCTAAATGGGCGAGCGACCGGCTATCTAAGAGTAACATGTTTAGTCCGTACGGTTAACGGATAGTAGATACGAATACTTCTACATCTATATACACTCTATGAAATTATCAGTCTTAAATTAATATTTATTTTAGTGTACGATCTAAATTTATTTAGTTTTTATTAAAAAAGTGACGAACATCTTGTGTGTTTTGTAGGTAATTTCTTAGTCAAATTTATATCAAATATTTAACACAACTCATAACACATGCAAACCTTATAGTTTTTTAGCTTTATATTAAGATCTATTCGTCATATTTCAAACTGCATCGGAATTTACAAAATGAATCATAGTTACGAGAAACAAATGAGTCTGATATACTAATGTTTTTTTGTAAAATATTTGATACCTACATAATATGCGATTATTAACTTAAGCTGATTAAAGCTGTATAGCAAACTAGCGACTCACCCTCGCTTCGCTCGGGTTCGTCCCTAGATTTAGCGTGAGCAAAGCCGCTAGTATAAATGGTAGCCTATATGATATTCTGATGTGTAAGGCTATATTATTGTAAAGTTATTGTGAAGTTTCATCAAAATCCATTTATGATTTAATAGTTTTTGAGTGAAAAAGTAACAATCATACATCCATACATTCTTACAAACTTTCGCGTTTATAATATTTTATTAGTATGACATGAAAAATTCATATGATGTTAAAATACATAGAGTTATTTTATGCAAAATTTTCTTTAAATTTAAAAATAAAGTAATTATATAAAAACCATTGTAAAGTTAACTAATAAAATATTTAATTTTAAATCAGTTTTAAGTTAACATTAACTTAAATCCATTAAAAGGTTTAGACTAAAATGGCTAGAAGACAAACATCTTTATCTTTACCTTTGTAAGTGTTAACGTGCGCCCTCTCGATGTGCTCCACCAGGGTATTTTGATTGGGATATCTTTCGAAACAGTGCTCCCATAAGCAGACCCTTTCACCTATAATATAAACAAATTTGATTTATATTTCGACGTTTTGGAGATAATATTGTTATGGTGTTTTAGACCATGCGCTTAAAATTTTAAAATCTTTAGAATAACGAACTAAACTAAAATTGAGTAAATTTGAAAACTATTTTACCGAAATTTGTTATGAAATAATAAGTATTTATACTCTATTCTAAAAAAATTATATTCATGGTTATTTTTTCTAAATATCCAAATTTTTTAATTTGTTTACATGATTTTATGTACCTTGCGTTTTGTCTTTTTCCGATCGTCTTTCATTTTGTCCGGTTTTTTCATCAATCTTCGCAGCTTCATTATCCCTTTCAAATATCAAACCAAATTCATCTAAATTTATAAAAAGCTCATCTTCATCGAAATTTTCAGAATTCTCGTCATAGTAGCCCGCACTTTGTACATCGCTTTCTATGGAATCTGATATGGACACTTTTCTAGAATTTCTATCAAAGTTGAATTCAGAGCAACTGGTCGGAGTGTCGGGCAGAATATACTTCTTTTCGTTATCCAAATTATATAATATATTATTTGGATAGCTATAATGTTCTATACTACTAATTATAGGCGTATTAGGGGTTTGTACTCCTAATACATTAGTATTATAATTTTCTTGCACATTAAATTCTTCCGAGTTATAATTACAATATTGCTTAGAAAACGCCGTTTCTATGGGTGGTAATAAATTTTCATTAGAGACAGTTTTTAAATAGTCTTCGTTAAATGCATCCGGTGTCAGTCGACATGATTCACTATCTTCTCTACAAAGTTCATCGATCAAAGATTCGTCATCTATATAATCATTGTTTGCTTGGAAATAAGAATTTTTCTTAGAATTCTCATCATACGAATCGGATTTGAAGCTGCTATCGTCGAACTCTATACTATCTAAGTCTAACAGAACTTCTTTGATATTCTGATCATTAATATTACTGTCGATCACTTCATCAATAATTTCGAAATCGGTCTTATTATTTTCAGTACTATTCCACGTATCTAAAACTTCGAAATCAAAACTTTCTTCCACACCATATTTAAAATTATCATTTTTTGGTTTAGCTTTACCATTTTCTAACTCCATATTAAATTGGGACATGTAATAAGCGTGTAAGTCTGTGACATTATCATTCCTCTCTTGGAATGGTTCATCGTTGTCGTAAGGTATGAGGTCATAATCAGCCATGGCTATAAGTTCATTCGCCTAAAGTTCAGTAATCCCGATACAGAGGTGGATAAATTGACATGTGGTATATATGACCGCATATGGCTTGCTATTATTGTAAAAATAAACTTTCTCCGAGCAACATCTCGCGTGGCTTGTACATCTGCGAATTATAAAATTAATTACTATTGTTATTACACATTTCGCAACACGTGTTTGTTTCTCCACCTTATAATAATCTAAGGAAGTGCTCTCTAGTTTTAATATTATATTTAGCTTAAATTATAACAAATGTTTTTAAGGATAACTAAGTTTATTTAAGTTTTTTGATACATTATTTGATTTAAAATTTAAACTTTTATATTGTATCTAAAAAATCAAAGAAATAAAAAAATTAAAACAGATTATTTTTTAATTATTTTAAGTGTATATTATGCATTAATAGGAAACTTATAATCAATTATTAATTAAAATTAAAAATTTCAATGTTACATAAAAAAATATTAAAAAAAATTAAAATAAATAAAAGCTCACCAATTAAGCAAGTCTTCGCTTATTTCATTTATGGCCGTAAAAACAATTTTAATTTCCACAATTTAAAAAATCACAAAATGGCGCGCTGTCAAATTGACACTAGTCTTCATTATCTATCCACACACGAACACGACCGCACTGATTGGGATATCAATCGGGAATAACAGGAGCTGTTAGGATAGCGAAAAAACTATACTTAATACTACACATGTGTTTTAAGTCACCATCATAATAAAACATTACACCACAGATTAAACTCTCTTTTTGACATTAGCATAGAGCACAAAATCGTTCAGCCAAAGATTTCATAGACGTAAATAATATTATTCTAAGCTTTAGTGTCTTTTGGCGCCATAATACAGTTTTAGAGTATAGTTAATCCATTTTCACTTAATTGGTTATTAATATTTTTTGCATATTTCACGCATTGTTTTTGGACTTTTTGGAATAACTCATTTTAAATGCATTAGTGACTCCTTCAGATAAAGAGAGATTTTATTATGTTTTACTAGAAAAAAGTTTTTGAAGTCAACAACCTTCTTGCGTTTAATTTTATTTAAAGTTTAGTTACCAAGTAGACATCTAATAAAAAATGTCGGCACTGTATGATTCTGATACGTTGAGTTTATTTACTACAACTTATAATAATTAAGCGATTTAAAATATTTTTTTCTTATGGTCAAGTATTGATGAATTCATCTAATTATTTATTGCTTTTCTATCGGTTCGAGGTAGTCATTTATTCCACCAGCTTTATTCATTTAGTTCATAGACTTACAAACACTCATTGATCTATCCTCAAATTGCAACAGTTTTTAGTCATGTGTATTTATAATTATCCTATGTCATGAGCGAAAAAACTCCGCGCCTAAACTTCTCTGGTATAGCCCTAACGAAGTGTAGCATTACAAGTATAGTTTTAATTTAAAGGCAGTGGTAGCCCAGGGGTGATGCGCTCGATTCGCTAACTAAGTGCAGCAGGTTCAAATCCGCGTCCCTCACCTCTGATACTTCTATTTTCATATTTTACATCTGTCCTTAATGATACTACATAATTAATTTAATTAATGAAATCATTAATTGTTTTTATTTTACTATTATATTCATTTGTTTTTTGATCACGTTGTGTTTACCTTAAAATAGTATTACAATTACTAACTTATATTTCAAATTGTATGTATATACATGTTTCTAATTGTAAACTGCTGGTAGACCTTAATAAATAAATGAATATTGGAAATTTCTAAAATGATTACCACTTGTAAGACGGTGTGTGAAATATCGTGAGGAAACCTACATGTTAGAGAATCTAGTAATATTTCGAAAAACATGTAAAGTTCGCCAACCCGCACTTGACCGCGGTGGTGGACTATGTCCTATTACCTCTCGTATTAAATAGAGGCTCATGCCCAGCAGTGGGACGTTAAAAAGAGCTGAAGACTAGTAGACTACTTATTATCAATTAACAGTTTTAATTCTTACGAGTGACTTACCCTCACTTTGCCTGGGGTTCGTCCCTAGGCCCCTCTTGTATAAGTTTTTACAAACTTTGATTTCTTTTTTGATTTTTTTTTAAGTTTTTTTAATTATAAGAACATTCAGTGAGCCTTAAGGAACATACAAAAAGAATATTAGTCGAATTGGTCCAGCCATTCTCTTTCTCATATGCGCTTACTCATCTTTATTTATATAGATTACTACTACTATAAATTTCATTGCCTTTATTATAGATAATTGTTGCCATAAGAAATTGTTGCTAAGTCTAAGTATAGGTCCCTGTGTGTTTGACACCTTTGCACGTCGGACCACTAAAATATTTTTGATGACACCTTGGGAAGGACATTGATAGCAACTATAATGCTAATAACTTAACTATTAGCTTAATATTTTGCCATACTCGCAATGCAAGCGACGCCATGGACAAAAACTAGTTTATATAACTGATGAGGTGAAATTGAAGAAACATTCGAACTCTCCCATTATATTACGAGTAGCAATAAAATTAAGTTTTTGTGACACTAATTTTAACGAGGTCCTTTAAAATCATTACTACTAGAAATATGAAAACACGTGTCGAAGAAAAAAGTTTATGCTATTAAAAGTTTTTACATTTTTTCTCACTTCTGATGACGTTACGATTTCATCTCGATGTCAGTTTCAAACCGAACCAGTATTTTTATTTTTATTTCTTAGACGACACGTTTGGCTTAGTTGGTAGTACCTTCTGTGCCAGCGGCCGTGGGTTCGAGTTTGGCTGGCGGCATTCATTTGTTGAGTACAAACAGTACTCCAGTCATGGGTGTTTATATTTATGTATGTGTTTAAAATTTATATTCGTGTAGTAGGTATATCAACTATCTGGTTATACTATACTATACGTAACACAAGCTTCGTAGCTTACCACGGAACAAGATGGTGCTGTTGTAATAATGTTACAACAGGTTTATTTATTTATTTTGAATGCAGTGTTTAAAAATATGACATGTATAGCTCAGATGTTTATGATGTAGATGGATGGACAACATTTGTCTACTATAATATAGAATCCGAATAAAATATTTTTAGGAAAATCTTATTGTAATAGTCATTTACATCTATATAGAGGGAGAATCTATAGTTTTTGGAATATTTGCCTGTTTGTCTGTAACCGCATCACAAGAAAACCACTGGATAGGTTTTGATACAATTTGGTATACTGATAGTTGGTTATTCGGGTTAACATATACCATACTTTTTACAGCGCGAAAATATCTCATCTTCGAGAAATGTATACTGATTGTTAAAATTAGTTAACTAGTTAATTAAAAAAATAGTCTAGACTACAAACATTACAAAAAAAAGTGTTGAAATATCCTAATTATTATTTTTTTATTTTATTAGACCACCAACAAAGTAATTACTTACTAAGCACATGAAAACATTTGTACATGGAAAACAAAACATAAAAAGCAGTACCTTAATTATAGGTGATAACGACATTAAAGATAGTAAGGTAAAACAACAATATTTCAACTTTACATTTTAAAAATTAAAAATGAAATAGGTACATAATATAGGCTTAACTAACTTTATATTGACAAGTATTTTTTAAGTTTAATTGGAGATAACTATTAAAAAAAAATGCACCTGATTATTTCCTTAACATTAATTGTTAAGGAATAGGTACATGATTTCTAAAAAACTGTCATATTGTTCCATGAATGGTTTTCACGTGATACGGTTAGAGGCAGACAGACAGGCAAAAAAATCTAAAATCAATAGATTTACACTCTATATCGATAGTTAATAATGTCTATTTTAATAAGATTTTCTCAAAAATATTTAATGTACAGATTCGGCTAAGTTAGAATTTTATTATTATATAACTAGCGACTCACCCTCACTTTGCTCGAGTTCATCCCTAGATTTAGCGCAAGCGTAGCCGCGTGTTCCGCTAGTTATACATATAAACCTTCTTCTTGAATCATTCTATCTATTAAAAAACACATCAAAATCCGTTGTGTAGTTTTAAAAATCTAAGCATACATAGGGACAGACGGACAGCGGGAAGCAAATTTATTTTATACTATATACTAATAGTGATGTATTGATTTTTTTTATGTTTGACGACACGATTCACGCAGTTAGTAGACTATAACACTATATAGCAACAGCTAGTAGACTTATTTGCAGCGCCAGCGGTCGCGGGTTCGAGTTCCGCTGTCATTCTTTTGTTGTGCACGAATGTTTGTACTCCAGTCATAGATTTTTATATTTATAATAAAGTAATATATGTATAGTGCATTAACTATCTGGTATCCATAACATAAGCCTTGTAATTAGATGGCGCTGTGTGTAATAATATTTCAACATATTGAGTAGATTATTTTCTAGAAACATCTTATATCATAGAGTTAGACGTAATTCAGTGACATGTTGCAAATGACCTGGGTTCAAAGTTATCCATACTTTGTTGTAATCAGAGGGTATTATCCTGATAATATGTAAACAGCTATAACACGTGTAGTCTAATCACTAATGGAACAAAGATCTTAATAGATTTTGTTTATACTAATTGCTTATACATATTTATTTGAAAGAAGGAATATAATTTAAAAATATAAATGTTTTCAGTACGCGTTTGTGTAATATCTTATTTTTTCTTTCTATTATTTATAAGGATCCTTTATTTATAAGGATAAATAGTGAGTTGATGCTTAATTTGGATGTTTGTTACTCTTTCACGTAAAAACTACTGAATGGATTTTAATGAAACTTTACAATATTATAGCTTATACATCAGAATAACACATAGGCTACAATTTATAAAGATATACTAGCGGAACCCGCGGCTTCGTTCGCGCTAAATCAAGGGACGAACCTCAGTGAAACGCTAGTTATATTTATATTTCAAATCCGGGTCTCGCACCTCTGATATTTTCATGTGCATACCATTTTTAAGTGAGAAAACCTGTATGTCTTAGAGAACCTAACAAATTTTTGAAATACAGGTGAAGTCCGCCAACCTGTTCTTGACCAGCGAGGTGGACTATGACCTGATCCCCCTGATATTATAGGTAGGCCCGTGCCCAAGAGTGGGAAGTTAAAAAGACTCAATACATATAAATTCTATGTAACTGTATTGTATGCATTTTGGGTGGCAGAGTTAATATTTTATGTCGATTACAAACAGCGTAGTGATTAATATTTTAACCTTTTCTCATAACACTGTTTTATGGAGTTTACTTTCAAACGCAGTAATGACTGTTATAAATTATTTTTACAAGCGCATGTTAAATGTAATGATTGCACTTAAGACAGTTTTGAGAATGTAAAAAGAATTAATTATAAAATAATAAGAAATGCGGTGCCAGTGGTAATGGGTTCGAGTCCCGCTGGGGGCATTCATTCATTCATCGTCATTTTTACGTTATTAAAATTAAATGTCAGTCTGTAAGTCTGTGAGTAAACTACCACCGGCTCGGAAAGTTCTGCTGAAAAGATCCGGTGAGAAACTGAAAGTTGCTCTTTTCAAAAAAACATTTGGTAACAATATTGTATTACAATATTTATCTATTTATCCTACGTGAGACACAACCAGACATTAATACCACACATTTACATCTACTAAGAATTCCGAGATAGTGTAGTAAGCCTTATTCAATAACGTATTTTTAATTTTAGATTTGCTTCAAAGGCAAGCTCAATATGAACTGTGGAATTTTATTATACATATGCGTACACCTTGCCCTTTAAACGATCTATTTACTTTTTGTAGGCGAAAACTGGGTGTTACAAGTTTACCCTTCCAAGAATGTTCGTACTTCAGTCACGGGTGTTTAATATTTAAAATGTATGTAATAAAGTTATGTATTAAGTGTAGTTTATCAAAGATCTGTTTGTTATCCATAACACAAGCCTCGTAGCCATGGAACTAGATGGTGTCAATGTCCCATCATATTTGTTATTATTATTGATGATCTTTCTAACAGATTTTACTTTAAAAATATAATTGAAGGCAGACGCGAAAGATAATGTTATTTTAATATAAATAATACGTCGATAAAATAAAGACAAATAAAAGTAAATGAAAGTTCAGCACAACAGTATAACTGAGACGTGGTGTTTCATACTGACTGTAGAGATGCAAAATTAAGCGATTTCATTGAATTCGCGAAAAAATCTGAAAATTCACCTAAGACTTCAATGAATGTGATCAATCTTACAGATTAATGACCTTATGACTAACTTACTAACTTAGAAATATAGTGATATATGTTTTTACAGGATTTTTTATAATAAAATTCAAAGTTATAAACTTGTAATTTAGAAACCGAAAATTGTATTTAAGTTATAGTATAAATTATAATATATTAGTTATATTAATTATTTACAAGTTGACTAACTCCGATTTATATTCCGTAAATAACATTATTATTTATGGTTTTATTTCAATAATATTACAAATTAAAAAAAAAACTTAGATTGTTTAAAAATAAATCGCTTAAAAATATTTATTGTTCCGAATTCATGAAAAATAGTATTGCATTTTACTTTTATATTTTGGTAGTACTTATTTTTTATCATACAAACATATCTTTCAGTTGTTTAAAATAATCTTTTTAGTCTAAATATATATTTCGTGGTGCTAGCTTGTTTTTTATGTTCTAGATTATCAGTGGAAACTTGATTGGGTTTTGGTTTACTTTAATATGTTTTATTTTATATTTGTTAATTGTTCTGTATGTTTCCCTTAAAAATTCAAATAAATAAATGGATTAAAAAAAAATCTCGAACTCACGACCAAAACTCGTTTGGCTTAGTTGGTAGTGACCCTGCTTTCTACGCCTGCGGTCGCGGGTTCGAGTCCCGCTGGGGGCAATCATTCTTAAGCACGAATGTTTGTTCTCCAGTCATGGGTGTTTATATTTATAATATGTATGCAATTAATAAAAAATTAAATGTATGTAGTATATCAACTATCTGGTATCCGTAACACAAGCATCGTAGCTTACCACGGAACTAGATGGCGCTGTTGTAAGAATGTCCTAACATATTTATTTATTTATGTAGGTATTGTACATACAAACCTCCATCTAATATGAAACATGTACACAACAACGTTGCTGTATTTAACGATCATGTTGCACTTATGCATGACACGTGTGCAACGCATAGATATGATTTAACGGTCGCGTCGCCGGATAAATATACAATTCAATTTATCGGTGAAATAAAAACAACTTAAAGACAAAAATTCAAATGTTAAGTTTCAAATAGATGTTTTCATCTAAAATAAAATTAATATTTTCTTAGGTTTACGCGAATATTTGACATTATAAATGAAAGTATCTTTTCCGATTTTGTCGCGGTTTTATTTGGATTATGCGAACTCTAATCGTAGAGAGATAAGTAGTACATATATTATATGTATGTAAATTCACGTAGGATAAATAGATAAATATTGTAATATAATATTGTTACCAAATATTTTTTTGAAAAGAGCAACCGAGCCGGTTCTTCTCAGCAGAACAGCTTTCCGAGACGGTTGTAGTTTACTCACAGACTTACAGACTGACATTTAATTTTAATAATGTAAAATTGACGATTCAAAAGAGCTTGTAAAAGTCTATTTGAATAAAGAATATTTTGATTTGTTAATTGAATAGGTATCGAAGACGCGACCTTTAACGTAGCAGCAGTACCTACCTACATTGTATTTGACGAGAAACCTTTATAGTAGCTTTTGCTGCAAGAAAAAATCACTCTTTAGAGAATTATATAATACAGCAACCGTTAAACCTTATTTAAGGATTAAATCCGAGCCGAGCAAGGGTGATTCATTAGTTTACTTTTTAAATGTCTTCAACCCTTTTTAACGTCTCACTGCTGGGCACGGGCCTCCCTCAGTACCAGACCATAGTCCAACGCGCTGGCCCAATGCGCGTTGGCGGACTTCACATGTCTTTCGAAAACTTGCTAGGTTCTTCCAGACATGCAGGTTTCCTCACGATGTTTTCCTTCACCGTAAGACAAGTGGATGGACCGCATAATCGAAATGATTCGTACATGAAAATATCAGAGGTGCGAGATTCGGATTTGAACCCGCATCACTCGGTTATGAAAGCAAGCGCGTAACCGCTGGGCTACCACTGCTTTTAAACTTTTTAAATATTATCAGGAAATATCCAAAATCGATAAAAGCTACTAGTTAGTTATGATCCATGTTAACTTAACTTTAATATCACATTTATGGTGTACATTTAATAAAACAAGAGGACTTCAAACGCCACTCCCAATGATTGACACGATACGTGCTTGCAACGAAAGAGAAGTAAAAAGAAAAAAATAGATTAATCTATTTTAAGTTCGATTTGTTTTATGTTGGTAGAACTTTTATATCATAAGATTTGCCTGCAGCTTCACTTGTAGACTTTTTTCTTATCTTATTAGTTATTAGTTATTACCTTCTAATGACTTAAACGTAGGTAAGATTAAATATGTATTAATATCTATCTAAAATGAATACGTTGTTATTGCGAGTGTATCTAAGGAGAAAGCCTTTTTTATTGTAAAAATTTCTGTAAGCCTTATATAGATCTACAATTTTCTAGAACATATATTATGTATCTTTTAAGTCTTAGCTAGTATAAGCTGTGTAAATTTCTAAGGACAGGTCTACAGTACCAGATATGGTAAAAAAATATCATAAATATATCCTAAAAAACCTTAAATTAATAAATTACTAGAACGACCCATAATTCGTGGCTTCGCTCGCTTTAATCTTGCTACTGAATTTTACAAGATCACCTGCTGGCCTAATCTGAACGCTGCCTGAAAATTTTAACCAATCGCTCCAGCCGTTTCATGGTACATAGAAAACATACATATAAGTACGTTTCCATTTTCATGTATACAGACTGTAAAAATGCCGAATAATAACAAATTATATAATTAATAATTAAAATATTTTTCAAAGGCATTTTATTTTATTATCTTACAACTATATAAAGCTACTCAATCGCACCAGAAAGGCTGAATCTGTATGGCTGAAACTTTGCACAGATATAGATTATAGTCTAGAATATAGTCTAGATTAAGTATATAGGCTAGCCTTTTCTCCAGACACGAACCCAAGCGCAAAAAGGGCGAACGCTAGTAGTTTAAAAATAGTTGTAAAACAAATGACTAAGCGAACAAATACATATTGAATGTAAACGTCACAAATTAGCTGAAAATATCATGTTTAGTAAAAAACAAGATTTTTTCTTAAAAAGTAATTACTGACTCAAGGCTAAGGCAGATGATTAATGGACATATTAAATTAACTATTGTTCTTATCTAGGACACGCAACGAGAAATGCTTACACTTGCCGGTACGAGAGCTTCTCAAAGTTTAGTGTATTATTTTCAGACGTTATCTTAATTCGATTGTCTTCTTACATTGAGCTTATAAATATTAAGTAATAGGTAGTAGCTATCACTTCTATTATAATATACAATATATAACAGTTGCATGTATGGCAGCTATAAATTAGGTAGACTACAAATATTGTTATAAGAATGAAAATACATTTTCTGAAAGTGCTATAATAAAAACGTGAACAACTTTTGATGGATTTTGTTTTCTTACAAAAAAACCTTTTTTTATTTTATTTTCGTATATTTAAAAGCATGTAAATACTCTTTAATACACTCGCATAATGCACTTATGATATAATAATAATAGCAAGAGAAAGGGTAAAGTTGAGAGCTACTGATCGTCGCGGTGGTACACCAAATTAACACACTCGCGCTGTAACTGCTTGTCAACTTGTGGCCCGCATTCTTATTATATTTTGATGTAATTTTTAATAATAAATAAAAGAATATTTTTTCTAATAATACCTACATATAAAACAAAATTCCTCCCGCGTCCGTCTAAAGGCGAACTCAAAAAGTACTGAACGATTTATACGGTTTTCACAAATGGACTAGGTGATTCAAAAAAAAGTTTATGTGTATAATTATAATAAAGGATTTGTGTAAATTAGCTGAAATATAACGATGATGTGTATGAAAACAATATATTACGTCATGAATGAAGTCGCACTATCTTTACTAAAGTAACAAATTAACCTAAGTAATTATTGTATTGCAATATTGTAATTCAATATTATTTTGAGAGCAACTGCTGAGTTTCTCGCCGGATCTTCTCAGCAGAACTGCCTTTCGAGCGACCTAGCCTTCTCACAGACATTTAACTTAAATTCTATATTTTTATAATTTTAATAAGTTACAATTCAAAAGTGCTTGCAAAAGTTTATTTGCAATAAATTTGATTTGAATCACAAGTAATTCTTCATGCTTCCTTGAAAGCTTAAATCATAAGTTGAAGGATAAAAAAATCCTTAATACAAACTTTCTTAGATTTACGCGAATATTTGGCATTATAAATGAAACTATCTTTTCGGATTTTGTCGCGGATTTTTCAAATGATTTTTGGTTCCCGACGTTTCGAATGCTTTACAGCAATCATGGTAGTCTCTCCCGTGACCATTTCATATTTTTTTTAAATCATTTCACTTATAAAATCCTTAATGCTTAAAAAGCGTGAAAGCGGGCCGCAGTGACTATTAGTTAGTAACTAGAGACACGCGCAGATGTTAAACACCAGAAATAAATACAATACAGAAGGAGTAATTGCGCCACACGCCCGCCGCGGCATATGGAAAAACTTTATAAATAAACTTTCTTTGAAACTAACTTATGATTATTTTTTCAATCGCACTTTTTATATGGCAGTGTTGTTTTTTATTTGTACTGTTGTAAGTAAGAAAGCGAATCTGTATTTTGATGTATTTTTTATGATTTAGTAATATTAAGTATCCGTAGGTGTAATTCAAATTAGTTTTAAAGCATTACTAATATATGTCATTCTAAAATGATAATGATGTGTGGCAGCGTGACCAACACTTCCCTTCTCGAAGCCATCAATGGACGCGTCTTAACTTAACTACACAAACTGACCTAAAAGTTTCGTGGAATACAAAAAAATATGGTGATATCATCTATTTTCATATATATGAGAAAATAATTACGTTTATTTTAATTTTGTCTTAATTCTGAATCATAATATTGTTCTACGCAATTCTACGAGATATACCTACTACAAGATCATCGCTATTATTACAGAACTAGCGACTCGCCCTCGCTTCGCTCGGGCTCTTCCCTAGATTTAGCACAGGGAAAGCCGCGGGATCTGCTAGTTATGCATATAAACCTTCCTCTTGAATCACTCTATCTATTAAAAAAAACCGCATCAAAATCCGTTGCGTAGTTTTAAAGATTTAAGTGCACATAGGGATATAGGGACAGAAAAGGCGACTTTGTTTTATACTATGTAGTGAAGTACTTAATTGTGCCTCACATCTGTAATATGAAAAATTCGTAAACAAACTTTCTTTGAAAGTTACAAGAAAACGATTTTTATTTATGCTACAACTTTATCTTATTTTAAGATTGTGATTGACCGTTGCCTCGTGGCATGATCTGGCTTTGTTTATCTGATGACACGTTTGGCGCAGTTTGTAGTGACTACTTTCTTGCACCAGCGGTCGCGGATTCGAGTCCCGCTGGGGGCATTCATTTGTTAAACTCGGATGTTGTCCAGTCATAGGTGTTTATATTAATTTATAATATGTATATATTTAAAATTATATATGTAGTATATCAACTATCTGGTATCCGTAACACAAGCTTCGTAGCTTACCACGGAACTAGATGGCGCTGTGTAATAATGTTCCAACATATTTTAATATATTTTTCTAGGTATTAAAACCAATTTAAGGAAGTGAGTATTTCTTTATCATATTTCCCAGAGCCATACTAAAGAGCTTAATTTTACAAAAGTATTGAGCAAAAGATTTCATTATAACAGGTATGATATGGTATAACGGGCCTCACTAACTGATAGAAGAGAAAATTTAGTAGTACTTTTCATTTGTTTTTTTTAAGAATGAATATTATTGTCTATTATCATATGATAATATATGCATATTTGTCAATAAATAGTTCCAAAAAATACAAAGAGTGAAGTTAAGTGTGAAGGCACTATTTGATGTTAGGAATAGCGCGGGTTGGATTTTGCAAATGGCAAACTTTTTTTCAATAAACAAAGAGGAAAACCGTATGAACTGGTTAAGAATTAAAGTATCGCTACATTATAACTATTAAATTTTCTTAAATGAAGATTAGCTTATTAATATCTAACATATGACAATCATTTAAGCTCTACATAAAAACACAAAATAAAATAATAGATTCGAAGAAATATATAGTAGAATTTGAAGTAATATATAAATTCTTTAAATAAGTACAATTGCAGTATCATAGTTTTAACCAAAACACAGATTTAGGAAAAAAAGAGTTTCTCACGTGTGTCGCATGACAAAACATAATCATTGCCACATGTCGCATCACTAATAAAAAAAATTAAAAATACATCACTAAAGCGCGTTTGGGAATACTAAATTAACCCCTAACTTTCCATTTCGAATCGAAATGACACTTTTATGAAAAAATTCAACCCATTCGTAGACATGTGCGTGAAAAAATGTTATTTTTTGTCCCGTAGAGTTCAGTAACCAGGTCGGGATTAAAAACACAGTTATTTTTGATTTTTTGTCGGTTTAGCGGTTTTGTACGATCGATATGATTAAGAGCCACATGTCAGTGGATCGTAGCCGATAGGGACGTGCGTGACTTGATAATCGATATCACTTTATAGTTGTTTTAATTAATAATAAATATATTCTAAGACTATAAAACAATATCGACACTGTATTTTAAAATTTTAAATCGCATGTCGACACTTAATTTTCTTATGAATAATTAATTAAGTAAAAATTATTGTTAATATATAGTAACGGTAAAGACATCAAAATTACTAAATATATATTTTATATATAATAACTATTTCATATTTATTATATATAAAATATATATTTATTTATTGTTGATTATTAATATCGAGAGCAAGATCGATTCGATCGGACCTTTTCGCGTTCGTGCTTTCATTTTGCTTTCAATAACCATCGCGTGTATTTTAAAGTCTAACTTTTGAGATTTCAAAGTCTCTCTTGTATTCATATAGGCTGGAAAGCCTTTGAATACTGGAATATTCTAGAACAAATGATCAAAAGAGATATAAACCATGAAATATGACAGATATAATGTTTTTATTTAAAATATCAAATATTTATTGTGAATATATTTTTTAAATAAAAAGTATTTATTTTAATAATACAATTTAATACAATTGTATCGATATTCCCATCCCTAGAATGCACTTGTTCCATCTATAAATCAAGCGAGCGCGAGAGCGGCGTATCGATGATATTACAACGTCAGCCGTACATTGTGTAAATGTTTGTTTTTCATTTTAACTGTTATAACAAGATTTTTATGGATTTTACAACTTTATTTTGAAAGGTTATTGAAAATTTGCATAATACCTGAAATTGTTTTTAGTTTTGTTTGTATGTATAATACTGCCGTCATAATGAAAAAGGGCACAACTAACATTTTTTCGAAATTGAGTTTTATACATATTTGGAATCAGGAAAAAAAGGCCTATCTGCCTATATTTTTTTATAATTTTACAAGCACAATAAACAAAACTACCATAAGCTCAAAGGGCACAACTGAGCCATTTCTTCTATTTTAGGACGGAAAAAGAGCACATCTAACTTACATTTAACTTACTTACATTTACTTACTTTAAAAATTGAGTAAAATTTAGGATTCTACTCAATTTTTTTTGTTACGTTGAAAAAGAAAATGTAGATTATTAAATACATACTAATAAAATAAAAACTAATAATTAATCATACATATAAACATAATATAGACGCTACTATTTTCATTCAAACATCCTCGAAAATAAAATACTCTCGTTTTTATTCACCAAAAACTAAGATATACTTTAAACCCGATTTTCTCCGTTTTTGCAAAATGTTAGTTGTGCCCTTTTTCGCTATGACGGCAGAATATATGTAAGTAACTATTGAGAAGCTGACTTACCGAAGAAGGTCAGGTGTGGCATCCTTATTCCCGGAAAAGCCGAACCACACCAAATTGGGGAAGCACTGCGCTACTTCAACCCCTGGGCTGGAGTAGAGCGATGGTTGCTGCACGCCGCCCAGAAACAAACTACAGGCACTTTCATCGTAGTTAGCATACCGGAGGACCTAATACCGCACATCCTTGACCATGGTCGGCAGCTCTGCTACATGCTGGGCGCCGTCTATGTCAAATTCGAAGAGCGCAAAGGGAGATTTTCCGATAAACCACCGAAGGTAGAAAAGGTGCAAAACAAGGAAGTAACCAAACCACCAAAAAACACCACACCGGCACCGGCAAAAGATGATGCAGTTCCGAGCACCAGCCGTGAGGGAAACAACGCACCCCTGGGCACAGCCTCCGACACGGCGCACGATCTGATGCACGTCGACATGGCGAGCATCAGTGATGAGGCGGAAAGTGTTGGAGACTGGACCCAAGGGATGGAAGAGCTCGACATTGGAACGGGGGACGACTCTGAAGATGGAGTCCCTTTTACCAATTAGCCGAGCTATACAGATCAATCTCCACCACAGTCTAACCGCTACGGCACAGCTGCGTAAGTGGCTGGAGATAACTAGTACAGCTGTCGCCCTAATCCAAGAACCCTGGCTATCGCGGTCAGGGACCATACAAGGTCTGGGCAATCTCAAAGGTAAGCTAATAACAAGTAACGAACCCCGACCAAGGGCAGCTATATTTGTAACAAATAACATCCCTGTGCAGGTCCTAACTGAGTTCTGTTCTAGAGACATATGCACAATAAAAACAACCAAGACAACGGCCACATCGCGAGAAGTTGTCCTCACGTCTGTATACATGCCAGACGGGGAGGACCCTCCACCACAAGACCTGGTACGACTGGTAAACCACTGCGAAGCAGAAGGAATGGACATTATCGTTGCAACTGACTCGAACTGTCATCATACAGTCTGGGGTAACGCTAATACAAATAACAGAGGTAAGCTACTTATTGAATACTTATCCACTACTAACCTAGACATTATCAACACAGGGAACAAACCCACGTTCGTAACTAGACGAGCCAAAACTATAATAGACCTCACGTTGGCAAATGACGGCGGATCCAAACTCATATCCAACTGGCATGTGTCTGACGAAGCCTCCTGCTCAGACCACAGATGGATACGTTTCGATCTAGGTTTAATCCCGACATCCGTACAACCATACAGGAATGTACGCAAGACAAACAAGGAAGAGTTTCGAGCAAGGCTTGAAAAAGGACTACAAGCGCTCGACTGTCCTGGTAAAATAAACAACATTCAAAATATAGAAGAACTAGTGGAGGAACTAACACTGTTGATTACGAAATGCTATGAAGCAACATGCCCACTAATATACCCTCTGAAAAATCCAACCAAGAAGAATTCATGGTGGGGCCCAGAGTTAAAACGCCTAAGAACTAGAGTCAGAAAAACGCTCAACAGAGCAATGAACACCTACAATGACCAGGATTGGGATCACTATAAGAATGTAAAGGCCACATATAAGAAACGAATAAGATTCTGGAGAACTCGAGCGTGGCGAGACTTCTGCGAATCAATAGAATCGTTCGTGCAGGCCAGTAGAATCCGTAAAATCCTTACTGGGGGTCCACAACGTGAGCTGGCGTCCCTGAGAAAGCCAGACAAATCTTACACCAAATCATTAGAGGAGTCACATCAAGTGCTCATCCAGACGCACTTCCCTGACTGCACTATGGTTAATACACATAACTGGCCAGACATAAGCCCCACTGCATCAGATAGCGCCTGGAAATGCGCTAAGGAAGTAATACAACTGAAGAAAATAATATGGGCAATCAAAAGCTTTCAACCATTCAAAACGCCAGGACCAGATGGTATATACCCGGCGTTTCTACAATGGGGAGGCAAGAGATTAACTCACATACTTAACACAATTTTCCAAGCCTGCCTGGCTTTTGGCTATGTACCCAAAAGCTGGAGAGAAGTTAAGGTTATTTTTATACCAAAACCTGGCAAGACAGACTACTCAGATGCAAGGTCATACAGGCCAATTAGTCTCACATCCTTTC
This sequence comes from Boloria selene, assembly GCA_905231865.2. Classification (NCBI taxonomy): domain Eukaryota; kingdom Metazoa; phylum Arthropoda; class Insecta; order Lepidoptera; family Nymphalidae; genus Boloria; species Boloria selene. Next base: position 7,059,756 of record HG993156.1, read on the forward strand.
TCCTGAAGACCATGGAGAGATTGTGTGACAGATACCTAAGAGACAACGTACTATCGAAAGTTCCTCTACACAAAAATCAGCATGCATATAGTGCAGGTAAATCTACAGAATCAGCTCTACATGCTGTAGTGAGCAAGATCGAAGAAGCACTAATGATCAAGGAATCTTGCCTAGGCACCTTTATCGACATTGAAGGAGCCTTTGACAAAACTAATTTTAACAGCATAGTTACAGCACTTAATCGACACAACACAGACCAAACCATCACAAATTGGATTCGGAACATGTTGACAAACAGAATTGTAAGAATTAATAAAGAAAACAAACAAGGTGCAATCGTTGCCAAAGGATGCCCTCAAGGAGGGGTATTATCACCCCTTTTATGGAACCTCGTAGCAAATGACTTAATATCCTTGCTAAATGATAATAGATATTTTACAATAGGATATGCTGATGACCTAGCGATACTCGTAACAGGCAAATTCGCAAGCACACTCTGTGAATTAACACAGACAGCCCTGCTACTAGTAGAAAAATGGTGTGAGAAGCATAACCTATCAATAAATCCAAACAAAACGGAACTAGTGATGTTTACGAACAAACGAGACTTAGGGAACTAGAGGTAAAATACCTTGGAATAATACTAGACAGTAAGCTGAACTGGTCTAAACATCTAGAAAACAAATTAAACAAAGCCACAATTAGCTTCTGGCAATGCCGCAGGATGCTTGGAAAGAGCTAGGGACTAAACCCAAAACTAACCCTATGGCTCTACACCGCAGTCATTAGACCCATGATTAGTTATGGGTCCGTGGTATGGTGGCGCAGAACTCTTCTCACCACAACACAATCAAAGCTACAAAGCTGGCAGAGGTTGGTGTGCATGGCAGTGACAGGCTGTATGAGAACAACACCAACTGCGGCTATAGAGGCCATGCTTAATATTCTACCACTACACTTATTCATCCAACAAGTAGCTGCAACCACTGTAATCAGACTGAAAAACTATAAACTGGTGTGTTCTACTGGTACACCACATATGAATATCTTGAATGACATAACCAAGGATATTCCGTTTATGGAAGCACCCAACGACGGAATACAAATCAAATACATTTTTGACAAAAAATACAAAATACAGCTGGAAGAGGATTTGCAGGTAGTCTCCAAAAAGGAAGAACTGAGAATCTTCACAGACGGCTCAAAAACAAAAACAGGGACAGGCAGTGGAATATTCTCTGAGGACCTAAATATTAAACTAGCACTACCCATAGGTACCTACAACACGGTGTTCCAAGCGGAATGCTTAGGTATACTCGAGGCAGCCAGAACAATAGCGACAAAGAACGTAAAGGGTTCCCAAATTCGTATATTATCAGACAGCATGTCAGTACTACAGGCACTCAATAGTAACTCAACTACTTCAGGTATTGTGTATGAATGCCATAACGCCTTGATGCAGGTAAGTGCAAACAATGACATAACACTGCAATGGATCAAAGGCCACAATAACACACGCGGAAACGATATTGCTGATGAGCTAGCAAGAAGGGGTTCAAACTTGACAGCTATAGGTACCGAACCAATTATACCACTACCTTCCTGCTGGCTCAAAGGCCAAATTCGGCAACGCATGGAAAGCAAACACATCACTTTATGGTCTGAACTGCAGGACTGTAGACAGGCCAAAGTGGCGCTGCCAACAATCGACAAAAGAACGGCCACTTGCTTAATCAAATTGGACAGACGCCAACTTAGACAAGTGACCGCGGCCCTGACTGGTCACGGCCCGTATAATAAACATCTATTTAATATAGGTATAACCGACAGTCCCCTGTGCAGAGCCTGCATGGGAGCTGAAGAAACGGCTACACAAGTACTTCTAAACTGTCCAGGTGTAGCGGTGTACCGGGCACAACATCTTGGCACCCCGAGGGCGCTTCCGGAGATCTTCAAGAAGCCCAAAAGTCTTCTTAAGTTTCTGGAGGAGCTGGGGTGGCAAGAGTGAATTTTGAACAAAATTCCCACACACGCAAAATAGGCGCTTAGACGTCGAGTTGCGGAAAACGGCCCTTCAATACCATACCATACCATACCAACTATTGAGAAATGAGAAGATAAAATAAATAAGTATGTTTTTTTGTCTCAGTTTGCAGTACTGCTGCGTCCATACCCTCCTTGCTGTGCCAGCGGTCGCGGGTTCGAGTCCCGCTGGTGTTTTTGTAATTCATTTGTGTGATTAGTGCGAATGATAGGAATTTAATCCAGATCAATTTTATATTTCCAATATATTATACAATTTAATGTTTATAGATGTATTCTCTTTAAAGTTTGCTTTAAAAAATTTTATATTTAAGATTTTGACCAGTCAGTTAGGTTTCTAATACATTAATTATAATCATATTTAATCGATTTGCGTAAGATTCTTCGGATTAGCGCAGCGGATGTTACTGTGTTTTGATTTATAGCGCAGCCGCAAGAAACGTCAGTATAAAATAAATATAGTTCTATGAACTTCGCAAATAAATTATATACAGTAATCTATGTATAAGATGGTAATAAATACATAAGCAGGTAACTAAATTATTTCATCAAAAATCTATAAATTCCTTAATATATATAAAAAAGCACTCAAACAATTGCTTTATAATGTAGGTATTAGTTAGGAATGAACTAATAGAGTGGCTATTTTAACAATTATATTGTCAGATGACTCATCTGTCGCAACATTTGCTGCGCATGCGTTTCCGAGTAGTACATGACAAATAAGGAATAATATCATGTATAATAAAATGAGACTACGTTTCCGCTTAGATCGCTTAAAGCCAGGACTTTCTTAGTTTTTAGAAATGGTAGTATTTTAGTAATTTCCATACTTCTCTTCCTCTTGATAGATGACCCTAAGTTGTGAACAGATAATGAATGGTAAATAAATAAAACAAAATATTATTTGTAATGATTTGGTTTAATACAACACTAATTAAGTATAATTTACAATGTTCGAAATGTATAGGCCCACATCGGGCGCCATTAAAGGTATGAAAGTAACAGTTTACTTCGAAGTAGTTTAAAAATCTAAGTACATAGCTTATTATTTCGTAGTACATGTAACTAACAATAGAAATAATTTAAAACAATTTTTAACAGAATAAGTCAATTGAAGTAAAAAAACATATAAGCCATGACCGATTCTAGAAAATCTTCGATTTTTTTCAATAATTTTATACTTTTTACTATTTTAAGTACATTATAAGAGCGAAAATGTTTAAGAAAACAGAATCGTAGTGAAAATCTATTTGTACGTACAAATGCAGTGCACACTACACTATTTTAAATGCAAAAGTCCGATAGCCATCATCTCTATACAAATTGTGATATGATTATTTCGACCCTTTACAATTATTGGATTAACATGTACTATTGAATACTTTAATAAATGCTTAATAATATTATATTATGAAACACTAAAAATGAACTACAGTCCTCGGCTTAAACTCAGCATTGCTTTGGTTTAAACCGCGTTTCTTGGTTAAACCCGTTTATATTGGTTTTTAAAACGCGACTATTGGCTCTTGGCTATGTCAAAAAAAAGCTGAGCTTACGCCTCGAGCACTATAGTTAATGTTTCATAAAAAAATGAACGTACATACATATATCTATTACTGTGAAAATTTTACTACTAACATTTTTTTTCTTCTAAATTTTCTACAACATGAATAATATGCATTTATTATATATGTTTTATATAAGCCTAAGTTTACTTCAAAAAATTTACATGACACTTGTATTTACAACCTAATATTAAAACAATTCCATCGCTATGGCACGGTGGAGTTAGAAACCATAATAAAAAATTCTATCAGATCAAAAAAATCAATTCCGTATACGTTTAGTACTTAAATATAAAAGCTTTCTGGCTGTTTAAAGAAACCTTGAGATCGAAAATGTCCTTGTTAGAGCAATGTACCAAAAATATGATATTTTAAGACTGTTAAGAATTAGACTATGGAGATGTTATGATATAAATAAATAAACAATGTAGGGACATTAACGCACACCGTCTAGTTATGTTCATACTATAGATAGTCAATACACTACATATATATAACTTTAAATACATTATTAATAAAAACAACCATAACTGGACAAACAAACATTCGTCGTCATCGTCGGGACTCGAACCCGCGATCGCTGGTACAACAAGTACCACAGATTAAACAATATTAAACACTATTTAATAAACCGAGGTATGAAGCTATCTGGTTGGTTATTGGTTAGTAATAATGAAAATAACTTTAAAAATATTAATTAGTTTTTCATTTTCTTTCTTATGGCTTTTAGACGTGCTATTAGTCACAGCTTACTCCACTAAGTCTTCATATTATCTGTATTTGTGACAATTAAACATATTTTTGGTATCACGATTATCATTATGATGATGATGATAATAATGATGATGATTATTATTTAACATATTTTTGATACATTGCATTAAGTAGTCTGCGAACTGTACTAAAAAAATCAACCATCTAACATCTCGAACCAAAACGCTATGCGCACATTTACTTTACGTCAAACCGATATCACTACTTATTGTTCTTAATTACCAATAATGATTATACAATTTTAAATATTGATATGGACCTTTCAAGGTTAACTATCGTTGACTGACCGATTAACTAACTTAATTAACACTTATCTTACTATAACCTCTAACAATTCGAAATATTTAACTTTAGCTACTCTTATACATAATAATAATCATTAAAAAAATAATAAAATAAAAAAAATAGATCGTAAAACTATAATACTTCAAATATCCCGTTAAAACCGGGCAAAATAATGAAAAAAAAATAATATTTGGTTACTCCTACTTTTGTTTAATTATAAAAATCCAACAGTGAACACATCAAAACACCGTCTGCTAACTCGAAGTAGATCTAAACCCGTAATTATAAATCGTATTATATACTGTGACTACGCTACGCTACGATCCATAATATAAGAACCACAAATCACTTCGTATTGCTATAATAATAATAATATATAAATTCAGTTCATAATTTCACTGCAATGTTCAGAATATAATCACAGACCGATCGATTCTGGGATCGATCGTATATTCATTCTGAGATCGGTTTCGATCGATCATAATCAAGTCATAATCTGATTCTGATCGAGTCATAATCATAATACGATTATGATTATGTGTTTTAGCCTCTCGTATTGATGGGCTTGTAATATTTTGTTTATTTGTCAGATCTTTGTTCGTTTAAAGACAAGTTTTCTGCTTCGTCCTTGATATGTGATATGGACGGGCGGTATCTGTCTTCTGCGCGATAATCGTCGTATTGGCTGGTCTCGCTAGAACGATTGCTAGACGATTCCTTTGTGGAATTTTGGTAATCTCCTGTGTAAAAAAGGTTTTTATTTTATTTAATAAGCTACATAGTGCTTACTGCTTATACATATTATAATTATATATAATATTCTAGATTCTAGACATGGCCCTTCTCTTAATATGAAAAGGATCAGGCCCTGTAGTCCACTACAAAAATAAAATTTTAATTATACTGAAAATGATACCAAAATTGTTTCAAAGGCAAAATCCGGGACTTGAACCCACTTCACATAATTATCAAGCGTGTACATTACCACTAGGGTACCATTCGTAAATAGACAAATCAATCCAGGCGTTTTCAAATGATTCGTGTTCTAATCAATGCCATTCAAATTATACAGATTATATTTTAATCTTAATAATAAACTTAAGTCTTACAAAAAACATTAAAACCAGCACATACAGTGTTAGTTATAATAAATATCTAACTGCTTCGAATATGTAATTTAATATTTTTTGGAAAATGTGACTAACTGACTGACATTATCATTTTTATCTATATAGTGGCTGAATATACACTTTAAGAAGATGGGTATATGCTCATTAATTTTAGAAATTGCCAGTTACCTTTATTTGAATAATCCGAAGCTTGCATTTCATTCTTGAGTGTGTACAAGTTGGGTTTGACATCGGGCGTTTCTCCGGCGCTGAGGTCCTCGGCCTTCACCTCGTGAGAGGAGCTGCTTCCATAGCCATTTATTATTGGAGGCCGACTGGAAATAAATTAGATATTATTATATTTATATTTATAATATGTATGTATTTAAACTTATATATGTAGTATATCAACTATCTGGTATCCGTAACACAAGCTTCCTTCGTAGCTTACCACGGAACTAGATGGCACTGTGTGTAATAATGTCCCAACATATTTATTTATTTATTTATATTTATTTATTTATATTTATTTATTATTATATGCTTATAAAAATTTCGTTTGTAAAGAACTAAAGGGTTATAATTAAATATAATAAATATTATGTTGGGACATGAATATACGACACAATCTATTTCCATGGTAAGTCACTAAGCTTGTGTTATGGACACTAAATAGTTAATACACGAATAGAGCAAGAACATTTGTGCTAATCACCCAAATGAACACCTCCACCAGGACTCGAACCTGCGATTAGAGCTGACTGAGCCAAACGTGTCGTCAAAATACAAAAAAAACATGGCAACTTACCTATAATCTTCATGTGAAGATGGATACTCCTCAGACTGCATCATGTGGTCGTCTCCGGACATGTAGGACAAGTTACAATCTTCCATCATACCCTAAAATTAGTATTTGTTAACTATAATATCTAGACAAATAAATAAAATGCCTGTCTTTCTGTTTGTAGCGACTAATCAGCAAAACAGTTGAAACGATTTCGACAAGCCTTTCACTGGTAGATAGCTGACGTTATAAAGAGTTACTTAAGCTACTTCTATTTTATAAATAGAATAAGGGTGCTTAAGAATTAAAACCCATAAATTGTGAAGAAAATCGCTAGTTTACCATAAAAAGGTATTTATATTTTTCATAATTATTATATGAATTACATACGAGTATACCCAGTATATGACCATGCCATAATCAATTAATTAAAATAATTGGAAACCTTTAGTAGATATTTCACATCAAGAGGCTACATTATTAAAATACATTTATTCACTTCACTTAAACTTGATTGTTATCTATTGAAAGTAAACACCCACATTTGACTTTTAAAAACTTATTATAAAAGTAAAAAAGTGCAGACGTAATATGTTTTTTTGTGATATTTACTAGTTTCTCTCAGCCTTGCAGATTTCTATTGCCCCTATTCAAAATTAAAATTAAAATATAATTTTAATCTTATATTTATTTCAAAGTTATTTCGATGTGTACCTGAAGATTTCGCTTGAGTGCTTCACTGTAACTGTGAGGGCTTGTCATCATCGGCGGACTTTGCGCACCCATAAACCTGTAGTAATTAGTTATTATATAACAAACGCTTTACAAAAATAATAAAAAAATATTTTTAAGTTTCTTTTTATTTATCTTTATTTCTCTAAAATTTGCAATTAAAATGTAAACTAGTTGTAATTTATTTGTTTTTACAAATTAAAATCAAAATAAAATAAAAAGTCATACCCCGGCCATCACAGACCTCTTCATATTTATCAAATCATAAGTGTTATCAAAAGTGTTATTTGTCAAGTGTATAAGTTGTGAAGTGTTGAATTTGGAACTTGTGATACCAATTAGTTTGTACGAGTAATTTATGTAAGAGTCAATAGATATGTAAGTGAGTGTGTGTAAAAAGTGAAGGATAATAAAAAGAATAAAATAGAAAAAAGGCAAGCATAAAAAATATGGAAAAAATATTAGGAAAAAAATCTATTATTAGCATGCGACAAAGATGCACGTGCAAAGCTAAGCCACTTACCCACACAAGGTAACATGCACAGTGAGGGGTTTATTTCCACATGTTTCTTGGAAATCCAACGACGATCTTCTTTACAATTCATTTTTACATGCAAGTGTATACCGAAATAAACAGTTTGTACGCATATTTTCATGGAATCCGCGGAAAATGTATAAGTAGGGCAACATATTATGATTAAAGCTAATTAATTAGTTGTATTGAACTGTGTTAAAATCTATTGCAAAACAATTAAATTATAGCTTTGCACTCTAATTCTAGTTAACCGTTGAGTGTTTATTTATCTTATATATTCTATAATATAATTGATTGTAAATATTGTATGCAAATCTCGTGGGCTCATTTGTAGTAAAATGATCTTTATTTTCTGAAGAACGTTTTATGAATAATCCTGTATATCTAATTTCCATATATTTAATTTCTTTTCTTCCCACAGATAAATAAACACTCACAGATTAATAACTATCATCATATTCGAATAAACATGGCTCTAGTTAACTAACATGACATGTTGAATATATCTAAGCTTACACAGGGATACACGGTACGTTATAGTCGGAAACAACTAATTGATGCTAAAAATCATCTTTTACAATGACTTTTAGTTCATTCACATACATCAATACACTATGGACGCGATCGTCCAACGATATTTGTTTCACTTTTTTTTAAAGTGGAATAATTTATTGGCAATGGCTGTTGTGTAAGACGTCATATGCTACATTTCTTGATAACGATTTTGAAAATAACGTTTTAAATATTAATCATTATTTGTGATTCAGCATATTTTGAAGCATCACCTAGTTTGTTCATTAAAAAAAGTTTAGGTATCACTTTGAAGCCAACGCACTAAGTCTAATTCTGACGTAATGTTCCAGACTTCTTTATCTATACTTAATCAGCATAAAGCTTGTACGTGTCCTTAATGTATTATGGCGTTTTTGAAGTTTAATTTTCCACAGATTATTATTATTTTTAAGAATAATTGATTATCTTCGAGATAAGTAAATATATTATGAACAAAGTTGACTTGAAATTGAAAATTAGGGTTTTAATTTGACAACCTGTTTTATACTTTCAAAATTTCACGTCTTCAAGAAGATTTTTTATCGTTAAAGTTAAATAAAAATCATAGAATTTCAATAGCCTGTAGAACATAAAGCCCATAACACATTAAGATATGTAAATGCTGAATAACAAATGTATGAAGCGTTGACACATTCGTTGGACGGTCGTCGACTGCCCTTACTGTGGAGCGGCGCCGGAGGGCTCGTACTTGCGAGGACGCCCGCGGCTGAGATGGCGTCTCTTCACAAACTCTGCATCATCAACCATCCAGAAGGAGCCGAAGTCGTCTTCATACCGCACAAAACATTTGTGCAGGGACAGGTTGGTCCGGATCGCGTTCTATAATTCATCTCTCTTTAACACATTTCATATCACAGTTATTATCCTCCAACACCAATGTCAAGATCGTCGTTAGTTTCATGCAGGATAGATGGAGGTAGGATAGGGATGGGTCAAGCGGATTATTAGTCATCCTTGCGCCGAAACCCACGAACACACACAACCCTAAATACAATCAATATACGAGTACGTTCAAAGGTAACGGTCTAATCTATTGATTAAGCCGTTACTTACAAAATTCAAAATCAACTACACAAATAATATGAAAATTTAAATCTGAAACGAGAAAAACGTTTATTTACACGATAAGAGTTAATAACTAGGTTAGAAAGAAAATATTTAAGAAGAGATTAATGTGTGAAGTGTATTATTTGTACAAGTGTTAAGTTATTGTATCTGTAAAAGTGTCATATTTTTGCTTTTTGATAATGATAATGAATGTTCTTTTTTATATTTTGTCCAAGCTTTTAATCGAAAACTTATATTAATATATCAAATCAAATCAAATCAGTATTTCCCAGTGGAGTTTTGATAGTATTGAATAGTTTGCATGGAAAAGTGTCAATATTTATATGTATATGTAATGTATGTATGTTGAAATTTATTTTTATGGAAGAGTAAAAAAGTCTGATTCTGAATAGTCTTTATGACTAAGCGTGTAATTTGTGAAATGTTTCTGTGAAGTGTTTACTTTAAAAACGTGTATATTAAAATATTTTTTTTGTAATTGTCAAGTGTATTTTGTTAGTGTAAACTGTAGAGTAAAACAATGTATGGATGGTTATAAAAATGTCATAGTTTTGAAGAGTATTAAGGTGTTGCGAAAATTGATGATAAAGTGTTAATTGTTCAGTTTATACTGGAAGTGTTAATTATGGTTTGAATGTATAAGCATATTCCAAGATAGTGTACATTGTGAAGTGTTCAATTGTTTTTTAGTTTCAAGAAATCCAATCATTTATTTTTTAAACGACCAGTTGAAAATTGTAAAAATTGTCATAAAACAATATGTTAATACGGTCTGCTTTATTGCAAGCACCGTAGCCCAATTAGTCATTCTATTAAATTGATCATCCGAAACCCAATCAAAAGTGTTATTTTGCAAGTGTTATTCGGAAAGTGTATCTGAAGTGTAAACGTGAACACGGCTTGCTTTATTGCAAGCACCGTAACCCGATTAGTTATTATATTAAATTGATGATCTGAAAACCAATCAAAAGTGTTATTTGGCAAGTGTTATTTAGAAAGTGTATCTGAAGTGTACACGTGAGTACGGCTTGCTTTATTGCAAGCACCGTAGCCCGATTAGTTATTCTATTAAATTGATCATCCGAACCCCAATCAAAAGTGTTATTTTGCAAGTGTTATTCGGAAAGTGTATCTGAAGTGTAAACGTGAATACGGCTTGCTTTATTGCAAGCACCGTAACCCGATTAGTTATTATATTAAATTGATGATCCGAAAACCAATCAAAAGTGTTATTTTGCAAGTGTTATTCGGCAAGTGTATCTGAAGTGTAAACGTGAAGTGGTCTGAGTGCCGAGCAGTACCCGGCGTGCAGGGGCGGCGCGTGCGCTCGCTGCGGCCGCCGCTTGTAGAACTCCACCTCGTCGACCGTCCACACCGCGCCCTTCACGTTTTCCACACGCATGAAGCACTTGTGAAGTGATAGGTTGTGGCGAACCGCGTTCTGTTTGTTTGTTCGTTTGTTATACACTCTTTATATATAGATTTTTTTTATTTCATTTAGTAATAATACCTTTTTGGTTTAGGCAGTTAGTTCTTTTTTTATCTTTATATAGATTTTTTTGTAAATAATACTAAGGGTACCTATTTGGTTTTAGATAGGTAGTTCTTTTTTTATAGTCTTTTTCTTCGGATAATACGATTTTAGATTTAAGATTAATTAAAATTTTATATCAAAATTATTTAATAACAATAATAATTAAATTGAGTTTTAAAATTAATGCCAAATTCTGTTTTTTTACTTATTATTATATTTATAAATGACTTATAAATTTCAATTTGCTTTGTTTATAGGGACTTACAAAGCGATTCAATTGTATTTATACAAGTAATACTAAATAAAATGCTCTTTTATAAAAGGAACTTAAGTTATGATAATATATAGTTACTTCTATCTCTTCTTAAGCTATTAACGAGATTTCTTTTAATTTAGCCTTGAATTTACATACTTTACAATAATGTAACGATATATTTTTCTATTATTTTCAATAAAATATTTGAATATAAAAAATATTTATAAGGTTCCTTAACATTTTTTTAAACCGAACATTACCTTATACTTATATATTATAATTCTAATTATTCTAACTACAGTTTACCTTATAGTTCTGCAGCAATGTACAATTAATTTTTGAAAGATTTATTAATGTATTAACGTATTCATTTATTTTAGCTTTCTTTCAAGATCTGTACCTCCAAAACTAAGCTACTTTTAATTTTGTCACTATAGGTATGTAATAATATGTAAATTTTTTATTCATATAATTACAAACTTACAGTTCTCGAGGCAAAAGCTCAGCTTTGCATTTGTGTGAGTGCAGTGTACGGATAGGCACGACCGAAGGCGTAGCGCAACGCGAGTTGGTTTAAACCTGTTTTAACTGGTTTTTGATGCGCGGCTATTGGCTTTTAGCTGTCACTCACACAAATGCAAAGCTGAGCTTACGCCTCAAGAACTGTATAATATTTCATTTTTAATACTATGTGGAAATATATGACTTAATTTTGAAACAAATTTCATGTACACAGAAAGAGGTACAGAACTTTTTCAAATAATTTATATTTATATAATAGCCAATCAAATCAAAATTCTAAGGGATTTTTAATGTTTTTTAATGTATTAAAGTTTGTTTCTTACCTTCCAAGTGGCAGCGTTACGTCTGAAGTAGCAGAAAGTGGACTGGAACCAGTTGTAGATCTCGTTGAGAGTCAGCTGTTTGTCTGGCGACTCTATTATAGCCTGAAAGATTATTTATAGTTTTATTATAATAATAAAATTTACTTATCATAGTTTATTATTGATAAGAATGTTTCTAAGTCATCAATTATATAAAGGAAAAACGTCATAAGTATCTATTTTTTAAAATAAGTTAAAATAAGTGCCCTTGATTTTGTCGCGGATTTATTTAGATTTTTGGTTACCGTTATATCAATAATGATCATGGGTAAGACTAAGATTTTAGAGATCTCAAAGCATTATGTAGCTGTTAGAGACAGTCTACTCACATTTTCTAATGGAATTCATTCATGTACTTTTGTTCATATTATAAAATCTGATAAGATGGTGTTATTTAAAATGTCATGTATTCGAGAAATCTTTGAAAGTAATACTGGATATATTATACCGTAGACAAGTGTTCTCTCAATACCGTTCCCTTTGAAAATTCTATTTTCCATCATCACCTACTATTAACAGGGGGGCAAGAAAATATTAAATATATATTATTAGTTTTTTTATGGTAAAAAGGGGGCAAACGGGCAGGAGGCTCACCTGATGGGAAGTGATCACGTCCGCCCATGGACAACTGCAAGAGGCTTGCAGATGCGTTGTCGGCCTTGCAGGAAAGGGAGGGAGATAAGGGGGAGGGAAGAGGGAGGGGGGAACGAAGGCGGAGGATGAAGGGAGGAGGGAAGGAGTGGGCCTAAATAACAATGATTCAATAACACTAACCTGTCGAATGAGAGAGGCGTATGTAAATGGCGGACGCACGTCTGCTGTCTTGTAGAACTCGCGGTTACGTTGAATCTCTGCGAATTATTATAATAATATCTATGTTAATTTGAGAAGTTAAAGAGTTTGTTTGTGGAACTAGTTTTTTTTTATTTTGCATTACTCAGTTTATAACTAATTGCTAGGTATTTTAGTCTAAAAATATACTTCTTTAGATTTTTGTTTGTTTGCATACGTCTTTTTTTGTGGTCAGTCAAAAATAGATGATGTTATGAATAATTAAGTTATAAAGAGATACATAATTAAATATATCAATGGCTGATGGCTTTAACTGCTATTTATGAATGCTATTTTACCTTGTTGAACATCTAATCCAGCTCTTTCGAGCATATACGGAAGACCTTTATATAAAAAATATTTTTTTATTAATATAAGTATCAATTCAATTCCCTTGCAGCTTCAAAGTTCGCTAGTTTTAGTTTAAAAATTGACGTTGTGATTGTACCAAATATTAATATTACTCCTTATACATTTAATTTGTACGGTACGTACGTTGATACACGGCACGGGCCTCCCTCAGTACGAGAGAAATGAGGCCATAGTCCATCGCGCTGGCCTAGTGCGTGTTGGCGGACTTCACGTGTCTTTCGAAAACTTGCTAGGTTTTTTCAGACATGCAGGTTTCCTCACGATGTTTTCCTTCACCGTAAGACAAGTGGTAATTACGATAGAAATGATTCGCACATGAAAATAACAGAGGTGCGAGACCCGGATTTGAACCCGCATCACTCGGTTATCCAAGCGAGCGCGTTACCGCTGGGCTACCACTGTATACACTAAAAATAATATCCACTGAATACACTAAAAAATATACGTAATTTTAAATATTACCTCCAGCAATGGCGACGCCAGACTTGTCGGAGACACGACGTCGCACCGGCCCCGGGGACGCCCCTTCACTTGCTGGGCCTATTGAAATAAAAAGGTTATACGTGTTAGTAAAATGTATTAAAGTTTGTTTCTTACCTTCCAAGTGGCAGCGTTACGTCTGAAGTAGCAGAAAGTTGAATTCAGTTGAAGATCTCATTGAGAGTGCTCTCTCATATGTATATATATCATGTCTACTGCATATAATTCAATTTAACTTTGGACTTATAGCATTTTTTTAATGTTCCACTGCTGGTAACTGACCTCTAAACGAATACGTGTTGGAGGACTTCACATGTGAAGTTATCTCAGACATGCAGATTGCAGGTCCCTTAAGGACCTACTCTCTATTCCCATTAAACAAAGGTAAGCATGTAGGAAGTGGTTTACACATGAAAATAAAAAAGGTACGACAATTGAGATTCGAACCCGCTTTATTGGTTTCTGAAGCAAGACCTTATCACTGCTCTGCCAACTTAGAGCTACAATTTAGTTTAATTATATATTATGTACGAACACGCAAAGTATACCATAATATTATATTCCAAAACCCAATGTGCTAATGTCACTTAGGAAACCGTTTTTCTGAAATAAAACTGATCAGGTCACATTATCCAGATGCTTAAGCCCCAAGGAAATAACTTTTAGGATGACCGAAGACTGTAGTCTACCACATGGTACTGGACTCATGGCGACATTAAGTAAAGACTCCTTCCGACCGACTAGTCTATTGTGGTGAAAAGTAGGTAGCGGTGGAAGAGTAATAGAACCTTAATATAGCAGTGGCATATCATATTCATAATAATATTGGTTATACTTAGATAACCAAATTTCATCAAAATACGTCCAGTGATTTTCTCCTGATGAGGTCACAGACAGACAGACAGATAGATAAAAATTCTAAAAACTGTAGTTTCGACATCTGTATCACAAAAATCACTATTTCAATAATTGTCCAAAAAGTATTCAATGTATAGATTCGAATAAGTTAGATTTTTTTGTTTTGTTGTTTGTTTGTTTGTTTGTTTGTTTGGTTGAACGCGTTAATCTCAGGAACTACTGGTTCGAATTGAAAAACTCTTTTTGTTATAGATAATTGAAGAAGGCTATAGGCTATATAACATCACGCTATGACCAATGGGAGCGGAGAATGGATGAAAATTGTAGCAAAAACGGGAAGGGCGGGCGTTAGTTCTGCGAGGTACCATACAGAAAGTATTTGGTTTCCGGTCTTTAGAACGCGTGCAAAACCGCGGGAAATGCTAGTAAGTCTTCTTCTTCTTCCTGTCCTTATCCCACGCTATGTGGGGTCGGCACAACTTGTCTTCTTCTTCCACTCTCCTCTGTTATTCGTCAACTTAACATCCACCCCTTTTAAACGCATATCCTCTTTTATACAATCCATCCATCTCTTTTTCGGTCTTCCCCTACTCTTTCTTCCTTCCACATGCATACTTAACATTCGCCTCGTAATATCACTTTCTTCCCTACGCATCACATATCCATACCCTGCCAGCCTATTTCCCCTCATCTTTTCTATAACAGGCGTAGTAAGTCACTACATAGTATAAAACAAAGTCGTTTTCTCTGTCCCTATATCCCTATGTACGCTTAAATCTTTAAAACTACGCAACGGATTTAGATGCGGTTTTTTTAATAGATAGAGTGATTCAAGAGGAAGGTTTATCTGTGTAACTAGCGGAACCCCGCGGCTTCGGTTGCGCTAAAACTAGGGACGAGCCCGAGCGAAGCGAGGGCGACTCGCTAGTAAGTAATAAAGTAATAAGAGCAACTCACCATGAGGCAGTTTAGCGTGATGGTCGCGTGCAGCGTGCAAGTGCCGCATCATGGCGGCGAGGCGGTCTCGTTCACGTCGCAGCTGCAACTCCAACTGCGCTACCACTTGCATCTGAACTCGAGCTTGCGCCGCCGAGCGGTCGTCAAGAGTGTGGGCCCCTTCTAGATGTCTAATGGGATACATTATGTAAAACATTCATATATGTAATTGACGACTTGTTTGGCTCAGTTGGTGGTGACACTACTTTCTGCGCCAGCGGTCGCGGGTTCTAGTCCCGCTGGGGCATTCATTTTTTTATCACGAACGTTTGTTCTCTAGTCATGGGTGTTAATATTCATATTACGCATGTATTTAAAATTTATATGTGTAGTATATCAACTATCTGGTATCCGTAACACAAGCCTCGTAGCTTACCACGAAACTAGATGACGCTGTTGTAAAAATGTCCCAACATATTTATTTATATATTTATATAAATTCAGCCCTTTTTAACGTGCCACTGCTGGAAACGGGCCACTCTTCAATACGAAGAGAATCAGCCATCAGGTCATAGTCCACTACGCTGGCCTAGTGCGTGTTGGCGGACTTCACATGTCTTTCGAAAACTTGCTAGGTTTTCTCAGACATTTCATCACGATGTTTTCCTTCACCGTAAGACAAGTGGTAATCATGTTCAAAATGATTCACACGTGATTATCTAAGCGAGCGTGTAACCGGGCTACCACTGCCTGGATAAATCATAATACAAATGTAATAGTCTATTTGTTTATTGTTCTTTCACGTAGAAATAGAGACATAGGCTACTTTTTACTACAGGAGACCATTTACAAAAACTACCATAAAGACCTTGACGGATCCATTGTAAATTCACATATTTTACGATAAAAAATGTCTGTCTGTCCTTTAACGTTGGCGGAAAACATAAAAACAGAAAAAAATACGAGGAAAACTTAAAATATTTTTAAGTTTTGCTTGAGGAAACTTTAAATTATTGTTATCTTAGATATTTTATTTAATAAATAATTTAGGATTTATAAATCCACTAGCGACTCGGCCTCGCTTCGCTCGGGCTCTTCCCTAGATTTAGCACAGGCAAAGTCGCGGGATCCGCTAGTTATGCATATAAACCTTCCTCTTGAATCACTCTATCTATTAAAAAAACCGCATCAAAATCCGTTACGTTGTTTTAAAGATTTAAGCATACATAGGGATATAGGGACAGAGAAAGCGACTTTGCTTTATACTTTAGTGATAATAGATAAATAAAATTGAAGTGTTTGTGTGTAATATCAAAATAATTTTATTAAATTTACTTAAACTTTTAAAATATATGCATTTAGGCTGTATGTTTGTTAGTTCCGGTTAACCTTTGAAATGGCTGGATTTATTTTGACGGGACTTTTAAAGAGATAGTTGCTGTTATAAGGAGTAACTTAGGCTAGTCATGCCTACTATTAGAAAAAGAATTAGGATCCCGATCATAAAAATCAAACTGTACAAAGGGTCGAACCCGAGCAAAGCGAGGGTATGATGCTAGTCTTATATATGATTTATTACTGTTTTGGTTATGTAATTTTATTAGCGCTTCTTACACATAATACAAAAATTAATTTTATAATATAAATTAAATGCAATGTTATATAAGATAATTATTATATTTTTTTTGTTTTAGAGAGATTGGTTTTGTTGTGGTCAGCATGTACATCCGATCGGGAGATCCTTGGTTCGATTCCAAGCTTGGCAAGGAATTTTTCGTTTTTGTCAAATAACAACAACGCCATATAGTTCCGTGGTAAGCTACGAAGGAAACTTGTGTTACGGATACCAGATAGTTGATACATATAAATTTTAAATACATACATATTATACATATAAACACCCACGTACAAACATCCTAGTTGAACAAATAAATGTTTAAAAGCGGGACTCGAACCCGCGTCCTCTAGCGCGAGAAAGTAGGGTCACTACCAACTGCGCCAAAAATATTTTATAAAGTTAGTATCTGAAAAAAAGGCCTAATTACATAAAATTGGTAAAGATTTTAATTTATAAAAAAAAAACTTTATTTGATAAACAGTTTTGGTGTTTAAGAATATAAACGTTACAATAAGATAGTAGTGTAGGCAACAGTGTGTTTTGCAAAAAGGTCGCTAAAAGCCCTAACACTGGTTTTCAGGACCACCGTTGCTTTTCCCATTTTGGCGGTAACAGCATCGAGAGTATTAATAGAAATAATAATAATTAATATTAATTTATGAGGTAATTTTAATACATAAAGCTACTTACTTGAGAAAAGCTTGAAAGTCTTCGGCTAAAGCGTCGCAGCCGGGCCACTTGCACACGCCGCGGCCGAATAGCGGATGTTCCTCCAGTTCGTTGCTCCATAGCATTAAACCTATGTATTTTATGCATAAATAAACACATTATTTATTATTATTTATATAGAAGGCATTCATTGATGATTTGGATATAATATTTTTTTTATTTCTTTAGTCAAAAATAAAAAATAAATTAATAATAAGTAAGCGATAATGTCACGTTTTTTGTTGTCAAATTGAAGGTCGCGACATTTAATTAAAATATGTAGGTAAATAAACAAACAAAACCAAACTAAAAAAAATTCAAAAATATAATTTATATATATATATATATTTTATTATAAAAAAAGAAAAAATGTTCCTTTATTTTTCATATGTACAAGTACATAATGTTACACCACATCTTGGCTTATTTCGATTGTAATTTCGTAAAAAGTAGTTATCTACACTAATATTATAAAGAGGAAAACTTTGTTTGTTTGTTTGTTTGTTTGTTTGTTTGTTTGTTTGTAATGAATAGGCTCAAAAACTACTGGACCGATTTTAAAAATTCTTTCACCATTCGAAAGCTACATTATCCACGAGTAACATAGGCTATATTTTATTTTGGAAAAAGATAGGGTTCCGTAAGATATTTGGGTTTTTCGGACACAAGGTGTAATCTATATCTATATTAATAATTTCGTCAAGGGGTACGGTAGACTCGATCGAAACCTTACCTGATTAATAAAACATAAAAAAATAAAGATTTCGAGTCGACAACATATATCCGCAAAATTCGGATTGTCGAGTATTTTGTTAAATTCTAATGATGCTGAAAGACAAATCGATTATCGAAATCGCCATATTGGCCACTCTAGCGAAGCGATACTGACATCGGATGACACGTCAATATTGAAGCAAAGGAACTCATTCATACAGCCATAAAGATTTACCTCTGTATTAGTGTAAATAAATAAAATAAAAAATAAATAAAATAAATCCTTTCATTTCTTGCGTTTACAAAAAAAATAATATCCTATTAACAATAAATCACAACAATTTTAAAAGTATGTTTTAATAAAATCATCTCACATCCAGTTAAAACAAAAATATAAATTCTAATGTTATACGTATTAAAATATAAGAATTTGTAATTCATATAAAATAAAATATATAGTATAATTAAATAAAATATAATATATTTACTACATAAAAAAAGAATATTTAATTCCTAAAATACTGCTAAGAAAGAATAAAATAATAATAATATGTTCTAAGTTTTAACTTATCAAATGATGCGTAATGATTTCTCATAGATGGCGTTATTAATCTATATATGTAATATATAAATGCGAAAAACACTCATCACGAAATCTCAAAAACTGCTGGACGTATAAAGATGAAAATTTGCAGGGAGGTACTTTATAAATAGTATAGGTGCACTAAGAACGGATTTTGCGATTGGGCCGGATTAAGGTGGTCTAAGAGCTCTCGCAAGTTTGTATGAAAGTCCTTCATCTTTTGTGCTACAGACTTTAAATTTGGCAGGGAGGTAGTTAATATTTAGTATGGGTCTGCTAAGAACGAATTTGGCGACAGGGTCGCATTAAGGAGGTCTAAGGACTCTCACAAGTTTTTTTTTAATTTCTTCATTTTTTGTCCTAGAAACTTTAAATTTCCCAGGGAGGTAGTTTAAAGTTATTAGATGTTTGTTTAAGAAAGGATTTTGCGATTGGGCCGGATTGAGGTGGTCTAAGGGCTATGGAAAGTTTGTATGAAAATCCTTCATTTTTTGTGCTAAAAACTTTAAATTTGATAGGGAGGTAATTAATAGTTTGTAATCGTTCGCTACGCGTATAAACATATTTTGCATCAGGGCCGGATTAAGGAGGTCTAAGGGCTCTCGCAAGTTTGTATGAAAGTCTTTAATTTTTTTATGCCACAAACTTAAAATTTAGCTGGAAGGTATTTAATAATCAGTAGACATCCGCAAAGAACGATTTTGCGACAGGGCCAGATTGAAAAGTGCAAGGGCTGTCGCAAGTTAGTATGAATGAAAGTCCTTCACCTTATGTACAACAAACTTAAAATTTTGTAGAGAGGTAGTTATTGTCAGTAGAAGACTTTTAAGAATGGGTTTTGAACAGGGCCTGATTAAGGTGGTTTAGGGACTCTCAGAAGTTTGTATGCTGTTCCTCTATCTTTTCTGCTACAAACTTTAAAATTGGCAGGGAGGTAGTTAATTGTTAGTAAACGTCCGCTTAGAACAAATTTTGCGACAGGGCCGGATTAAGAAGGTCCAAGGGCTCTCGCAAGTTTGTATGAAATTTATTAATTTTTTTGCGCTACAAACTTTTTGGCAGGAAAGTAGTTTTTGTAGTTAAGTAGAAGTCCGCTAATAACGGATTTTGCTACAAGGCCGGATTAATGAGGTCTAAGAGCTGTAGCAAGTTTCTATGTAAGTCCTTTATCTTTTGTGCGACAAACTTTATATCTGGCGGGAAGATAATGTGTGGTCAGTGAACATCTACTAAGAACGAATTTTGCGACAGGGTAGGATTAAGATGATATTATGAAGGCTCTCATTATTTTGTATAACAGTTATTCACTTTTTGTCTTACAAACTTTAAATTTAGCATTGAGGTAGTTAATAGTTAGTTGACATCCGCAAAGAACAAATTTTGCGACGGGTCGAATCGAGGAGGTCTTAGGGCCATAGCAAGTTTGTGTGAAAGTCTTCATCTTTTGTGCTATGAACTTTAAATTTGGTACGAAGGTGGTTAATTGTTGATAAAAGTACGCTAAAAACGTTTTTTTTCTATAGGGCCGGTTTAAGGTGGTGTAAGGGTCTCATAAGTTTTTCGAAATACCTTCATTTTTTGTGCTAAAAGTTTCAAATTTCGCACTGAGTTAGATAACTTTTACGATACTACAAATCGGACACTCCATTCAAAGGATATTACGAATTTAAAAATAATAATAATAAAATAACGCGCAGCACAGCGGGCAATGGGGAGAGGGTGGGAGCCAAGAGCGGGGAGAGGTAGCCGCGCCGCTCAGGAGTATATCAACGATGGGTTCTGAAATAGCTGGAGTAATTTTTGTAAATTTTCAGGCAATCTACAGATCAACCGATTGCCAGTGATCGAATAAAGATTAGTAGCGATTAAAAAAATTAGCGCGGGCGAAGCCGCGGGTACTGCTAGTTATTCAATATAAAGGCCAATAAATAATTCTAGACCAACTTTTACACTTGAAAATCTTGCTCTGAAGGAAAATTACTAATATTTTTTTATTCAATACAATTACTTTTTAACCGAAAATCGAACCCATAACTTACCCGGTGGTGCATTAGGCGGTACCGATAGCGGTGCATGCATCAAGTACTGGCGTTGTACTGCCTGCAGCTGCTGGACGAGCTGTTGTTGTTGCGCGCCCAGTTGTTGTTGTAGAGAGCCTGTTGTTATTATTGTTGTGTTATGTGTTACTTACAATTTAAATAACACAACAACAACAATTATTATAAATGGAAAAGTACATTTACAATGTATGTATATTTATAAGTGGGAAAGTACACATATAATGTATATCTATACTAATATTATAAAGCTGAAGAGTTTGTTTGTTTAGTTGAACGCGCTAACCTCAGAAACTGCTGGTCGGAATCGAAAAATTATTTTTGTGTTGGATAGTTCGTTTATAAGAGCGGGCATCAATGAAAAATGTTACAAAAAATATTACTAATATTGTATTATAAGTGGGGAAGTACCAATAATAATAAATGATGTGTGTATGCATATGTTTACGATAAAAATTATATACGGATTTGGATTAAGTAATTTTTTGTACATTTTATGTAAAAATAAGAACAGCCATAAATGAATTAAAAATATATTGTCTTAAATATATTATGATGCTATAATATTTTTTTATTTAAATAGTAAAAGAAAATTACTTTAAATAATATTTTACTATATTACAACAGGAATCGAACCGATAACTCTTTCAATAGGTAGTTTAGGCCATTTTACAATACACTTACCCGGGGAACTATCAGGTGGCTGAAGATGGGACTGTGAGAGCAGATTCAGGTTAATTTGGTCCTGAAGCCGCGATTGTTCTAATTGCCGCTTAGCAGCTTCCGATGTCATATGCTGTATGAAATTTGATAATTTAGTGTTAGTTTTTTTAGGATTTTATCACAGTTTTATTAGGTTACAAATAAAAACTATAAATATAACGGCAACAAAATCCGAAAAGAGTTTGGTTTGAATAGAAAAAAACCACTTTAATGTAAAAAATATGCTATTTTAAAATTTTCTATTTTTACGAAAATATGGAACCATTGATATTTTAACAATTTTTCCTAATTGTAAGATTATTTATATTTCAAAGATAATAGTATTGCAATATGTAGTTGTAATTTAAAAATTGACTCTTCTTTACATTGTAGTCATACATGATAAACATAAAATCAATAACTTTGTTTATCTATCTATAAACCTCTATCTCTTACACTACTCGATATTCAAGGTTTCAACAAGAACTATTAAAATACTAGACAGTCAAAGTCAAACCTTAAACCTAGAACCTTACCTGTTTCTGCATATGATGCTGATGGAACAGTCTCTGCTTCATCAGAGCCTGCAACTGCGAGTGCTGATCCAGCAGTTGCATGGCTAGCAGATCTTGGGCCACTAGTGGGAGTGGGGATCGTGGGGGCGCACTGTTGCTGCCCGCGGGGGAGACCGGGGCCGGGCTGGACTGTGCAGAACCCCCAGTAGGGGAGGTTGGCGCACTTGCCTTTGATGGTTTAAGACAGTAATTAGATTTAATTCGTAACTAGGTACCCCCTTTTGTATAAGTTATAAGTTATAACAAACTTTTCATTTTTTTATTATAAAAACATTCTGTGGGCCTTAAGGAACATAAAAAAATGTTAGCCGAATGGTCGAGTCATTCTCGAGTTATGCGCTTACCAATATTCATTTTTATTTATATCTAAGATAAAATGGCAGTAAAGACATTGACACACAGCACCATCTAGTTCCATGATAAGCATGGCCTGTGTTATGATTTGAATACCAGATAGTTGATGCACTACAGCTTTAACTTTAAATACATACATATTATACTTATATATAATTAATGAATAAAATAGGTATAACTTTACATTTATGTTTTGGAAAGAACGGAGAAAAATAGTAAACTACATAGTCTTTATAGTTTCGATTACGTATAAAATTCAATTTTTTTACTTCAATCAATCAATCAATTTTGGAGTTAATTCGTAGAATATTATACCGTATTATATATATTTTTCAACTATAGTTATAAGAAATTACTACGAATACAATATTATAATAAAATTCAAATGAAGATAATTAAAAATAAGGAAAAACTTAACTAAACATTTTTAAAATATAAAGTCAGTGTAATATTTGGAAAAGGAAAAAGAACGCGAAAATGAAACAAATATCGCTTTACTAGACAACATTCGACATTATTATAATAATAAGACGTCTTTATTATAATTATTAATTAGATTAATATTTAGACGTAAAACAATACTTTTTATAATTTAATACACATTTAAAGTCATTACATATTATAAGGTATTCTGGTACCTTTTGTTTTTTTTGTAAATTGTAGTTAGGCACTGTCTGTAACAAGTATATAACCCCCTGAGACGTCAAATACCTTTGTCTCGATAGACCAAGATTGTTGTAAAGCATTTGAAACATCGGGAACCAAATCAAAGTAAATCCGAGACAAAATCCGAAAAGTTTCATTTATAATGTCAAATATTCGCGTAAACCTATCATCATCATCATCAGCCCTTTTTAACGTCCCACTGCTGGGCTCGGGCCTCCCTCAGTAGGAGAGATCAGGCCATAATCCACCGCGCTGGCCTAGTGCGTGTTGGCGGACTTCACATGCCCTTCGAAAACTTGTTAGGTTTTCTCAGACATGCAGGTTTCCTCACGATGTTTTTCTTAGTAAGTATTAATTACATACTCGTGCAAGTGACAATGGCTCATTGTTGGGTGGCGGGGAGCGTCGTGGAGGCGAGGTACGCCTGCGACGCCTAGCGTCTCCGCCCCACCGGGTCTCCTCTCTAAAACATGTCAAAATCAAATTCAATTATATTCATACACTAACTAAATATAGTACATACCCTAGACAAGAGCTACAATGGACAAACACTGGTCAACGTAGCTGGGGCCAACCTCGGCACCAATCATCAGCAGCCCTTATTAACGTCCCACTACTGGGCACGGGCTTCCCTCAGTACGAGGGGATCAGGCCATAGTCCACCGCGCTGGCCTAGTGCGTGTTGGCGGATTTGACATGTCTTTCGAAAACTTGTTAAGTCTTCTCAGACATGCAGGTTGTTTTCCTTCACCGTAAGATAAGTGGTAATCATGATATAAATGATTCGCACATGAAAATATCAGAGGCGCGAGACCCGGATTTGAACCCGCATCACTCGGATATCCAAGCGACCGCGTTACCGCTGGGATACCACTGTCTTCTCGGCACCAACCCCAAAAATATAATATTATTACCCTGGACAACTATAGTAATTGTAGAAAAGTGAAACTTTATAATGGATATTTTAAACCTCTAATACCTGAATAAGAAACCTTTGTGCAAAATTCATTCTAAGGAGTTATTGCTTAAAAGAATCAAAACGTGGATAAAGCAATGCTTTAATAATTCATCATTATTGAAGTCAGAAATGTGAAAAACGGATAATAACAAAAAATCTAGTTTAAGTACGCCTGCAAATTCACAGGTCGTGAGTTCAATTCCCCAGTCAGTATACGTAATAAATATCGGATTTTCTGTCAAGATTTGGCGCTGTCTCACCCTATCTCGAAGAGCAGCTAAAGCTGTCGGTTCAACCGCCAACGATTGATTTCTCACTGGTCATGCTGAAGCTATCCATCAAGATTTGAAATTTGAAGTTAGAGAGTTAAAAGAGTACAGAGTGCACTTGTGTTTGCCCGTATACTTGCGCACTGTAATATCAGCTAGATTAGCCACCGTGGCCAAAATAATACATACTTTTTAATTATATATTATACGGTAATATATATGTTGGGACATATGTTGTAGTTCCGTGGAAAGCTACAAAAGAAGCTTGTTTTACGGATACCAGATAGTTGATATACTACATATATAAGGTCAAATAAATAAATTTTATAAATATAAACAACCATGACTTGAGTACAAAGATCCGAGTTTAACAAATGAATCCCCCAGCGGGACTCGAACCCGCGATCGCTGGCGCAGAATTTTTATCTAATTGCTAATATTACCTATCCAAACAGCGGTCCAGCTCGAAAGCGTTGAGTGGCGGCGGCTTGGCTGCCCCACCCGGGCTTGAATTCAATGCCGGCTCCGGACCCTAAGAACAAATATAAATGAAATTGTTTATTAAATAATGCAATTTTATTGATTGGCTTAAAAAGCGAAAGTACTACTTAATGGTATAAATTAATATTTTGAGAGTGTGTTCTTTGTTAGGGGTCATTCATTTATTACGTAAGACAATTATTTAGGGAGGGAGGGGGGTCGAACATGTCTTATATTTTCTTACAAGGGGGTGGGAGGGAGTCTCGATAGTTCTTACGTAAGATCAAAAAAATGCGCAAAGTTAAAATTATAATTTGAAAAAGCGCGGGCATCAGAGCCAAAGGTACTGTACCTTTAAAATTACAATTAAACATTTCAAAAAAATTTCACTTTGAAAAATAAACATTAAAATTTCTTTAAGACTCTTACGTAATAAATATTAAACAGGGAGAGAGGGCGTCGGCCTATTCTTATTTTTTCTTATAATATGGGGGAGGGGGTCAAAAACTAGCGAAAATATTTTTACGTAATAAATGAATGAAATGCGCCACACCGATTGTTTCATTTCAACGTATAAGTTATGCTACTATCTTATAAGTTAAAAAAATATATTTAGTGATCTCACAATTAAAAAAGCTCTTACAATTTAATTATAAAATCTATCTTAACGTTACTACTAATTATTACACTGTTATTGGAGGACTTTTTCTCATATAATTATAAACTAATTAGTAATTTTAATGAAGATAATTCATAGAAATTGGCGAAATATAGTACAATACATAGAAACTCACTCGAATCGAATATCTCATTTGTTTTGCAATCGGTAAAAAATTAAGATAGCTTAAACTTTTAATAAAGGCAGGGGTAGCCCAGTGGTAACGCGTTCGCTTAAATAACCGAGTGATGTGGGTCCAAATCTGGTTTTCGTACTTCTGATATTTTTTTATATAGTCAAAATGTTTTACGCCTTATACGGAGTTGAAAATTTAATATGTACATTGTACATAGTATGTGTTTCTTATTTAGTTTAATATGGCAATATTGATTTTTAGTAATTAGTCTAGTAAATACATACGCTAGTTTTAACGTAATATGTACTAAGGATGTTTGATATATGTACTTTTTAAATTGTTTGTTTTTAACGTCCCACAGTTGGGCACGGGCTTCCCTTCAACAAGAGGGGGCCATAGTCCACTGCGCTGGCCTAGTGCGAGTTGGCGGACTTCACATATCTTTCGAAAACTTGCTAGGTTTTCTCAGACATGCATGTTTTCTTTCACCGTTAGACAAGTGGTAATCATGCTAGAAAAGATTCGCACATGAAAATGTCAGAGGTGCGAGACCCGGCTTCGAACCCACATCACTCGGTTATCCAAGCGAGCGCGTTACCACTGGGCTACCACTGGTCAATTGAGGATTAATCATCAGTTACTAATTATTTCAAATTGATTTAAAAAAATGACTTTTGAACAGCAGTTTTAATGAGAACCTCCTTAAAATCCTATGAGTATAATCATCAAATATCTGAGATGTTTTAGTTATCGAAATGTAAGCAATGACTCGAAATATTTCTATTATATAGCAAATAGCTTTTTACGATATATTTAATTATCTTACTTCAAACTAATACTATACATTGAACAAAATTTATAATGTTTGCTTATATTTATTACTACACTAGTAGTAATAAATACCGCTGTAATTGTAAGGGCTGTCAACTCAGAAATGGCAAAAAATTAACTTGTTGTAAGAAACTCAGGAAAGTGTTTTAAAATGATTTTTTTAGTGTCTAATACTACTAATATCATAAATTCGCATTTAAGTAAGTAGTTCGTAAGAATGTATGGATGTATGTTTGTTACTCTTTCGCGAAAAAACTACTAAATGAATTTTAATGAAACTTGACAATAATATAGCTTACACATCAGAATGTGATAGGCTTTAATTTATAAAGATATACTAACGGAACCCACGGCTTCGTTCGCGCTAAATGTAGTCTACTCTACACATATTCTAACGTCTAAATCTCTAAATAAAAATTCTAAATATTAGTCAAATAGTCATTATTAACGAAACGGCCAAACTGTAGTTTTTAAAATTTTTGTCTGTCTGTGACCTCATCATGAGAAAACCACTGGACGGTAGGTATATAATGAAATTCGGTATGGCGACAGCCGGTCAACATAAAGGATACTATTCACTGCGGGAAGATATCTTGTTTCTGAGAAATATCTTCAATAATAATTTATAAAGTATAGCGAAACGATGGGCAGTGTCGTAAACTACTATATCTATACGTTCTCTAAATAAACATGCACATTTTGACATTATAAATTAAACTATCTTTTCGGATTTTGTCGCGGATTTATTTTGATTTTTGGTTCCCGACGTTTCAAATGCTTTACAGTGATGATGGTCACCGGAGAAACTGTCTCTTAATGTCTCTCAAAATATTCGTCAAATATTCGTGTAAACCTAAGAAAGTATTATACTTACACATTTAGTATAATAATTACTAATATTTGTGATATACTTTCGCGGTATATTACTTGCCTAGTGCTTAAAAAGGTGTTTCAGTAGCATAGTAATATTTTTTTATTTTACCAAACAATTAATGGTTAGAAAAAAATATTTTTGATCTTCAGAGGCTGACTAATTTTGTGTTTTCATCTAATATACAAATAAGTTCAATAAAAATACATAAAAACAAAGATGAGATTCACAATAGTACTATTAGTAAAAAAAATCCCTGATACAGGAAAAAATAATGCAACTAAAATTATTTTACTGGCCTTAGAACTTTATAACGTCACTTTACAAACATAAGATTCAAAATATTGCTTTGAATTGTAATACAAAATTGTAATTGTGAATTGATATGTTCGATTCTGTGCCAATCACTATATATTATAAAACAAAGTCCTCCGCCGCATCTGTTTGTCTGTCTGTTCGCGATAAACTCAAAAACTACTGTACCGATTTCACCAATGAAATTCACCATGCTATTTTTACCAATGAACAGAGTGGTTCTCGAGGAAGGTTTTTGTATATAAACTAACGGAACCCGCGGCTTCACTCGCGCTAAATCAAAGGCGATACCCGAGCGATGCGAGGGTGTATCGCTAGTTATTTAATATATGACTTGTATATTCTACGGCTCCGCCCACGTTCTAAAGACTGGATATCCAACACTAAAAGAAATTTTTCGATTCGAAGCAGTTGTTCCTGAGATTAGCGCGTTTAACCAAACAAACTCTTCGGCTTCATAATATTAGCATAGATTATTATTTGCCTTACTGTGAAGGAAAACATTATGAAAAACCTGCAAGACTAAAAGAACCTATCTTCAAAAAACACGTGCAATTCGTCCATTAGTGTTCGACTAGTGTAGTGGCACTGGCCTGTGGCCTGAAATATTTTAAATTGAATGTAGGAATGTAAACATGTCTAGCAGTCAGACGTTAAAAAAACTGAATTAATTTTGATGCCATTATACACACACCAAGTGAAAAACGAAAATAACTTTATTATTAATACAATACAAGTATCCATGTATTAGGGATCAACATTGAATTAAATTGCCTCTTCATTCTGCGAAGGTCTTTAACTTAGTTTCTAACTCGTCGTCGTTCTAATTTAGGTTAT
This sequence comes from Boloria selene, assembly GCA_905231865.2. NCBI lineage: Eukaryota > Metazoa > Arthropoda > Insecta > Lepidoptera > Nymphalidae > Boloria > Boloria selene. The sequence continues at coordinate 7,088,710 of HG993156.1, forward strand.
GAAGGCGAATATGATTGGTATAGCCAAATATACGAGTAATTCACTCCTTTACTATAATCCTATAGGAATTTATAATTTAATCTCATGCGGAATTTCCCGATAATGAGTTAAATTTAACTAATTTTTCAAATAATTTTTCAGCCCCAGCTTTTCAGTTTTTATGAATCCTAAACACGGGGCAAAAACCAGATGACAATCTACATTCGCTTAATGTTATAAAAACTGTATTGAAATGATTAAGCGCTATGTCATAGAAATATGGGATATTATTTATACTTATTTTATGTTTTTTTTAGATTTTTTATACGAACCAATCTTGTGACTCATCTATTGGCATATATAATTAGTGCTCAACTAAACATTTCAGCTGTTAAATACAATATTGAATTGAATCACATTTGACCCAGGAATTGAACCTAGGACTAATTTCAACGAATATTCTACACAGGTGGAATAGAAGAGACGTTTTTAAATAAGTAACAGCCCTATTTTATTAAAAAAGTAGTTTGATATAATGTTATTGAAGTGGGCAGCGGCTAGTGACATAAACATACTTGCACTATGAGCTCAGTGTTATGACGACTTGTGTAAACATGTAACAAGTGTTCAATGTAAACTATTATATGTGACCATTTTTATAACAAACCAAACGATCGCTGTTTGCTCTGCGATTTCGAACTTGCTCAATTTATTTAAAATATTTACAGTAAATTACTTAAGGTTCTCTTGTATAATGAATACAAATTACTGTTCGCATGAATATTCTATGATTTGGTTGTTCACTTCACTTCCTATTACCTATAGTTAGTCTACTAGTAATATAGCTAAAAATAAAAAATGGAAAGAGAAGTTTTCTATTAGCAATAGCGATTGTAGCGACATAATTGTGACTCTTTTTTACCTACTTATAAACTAGCTTTTCGCGCGGCTTTGCCCGTATTCTTAAGACCGGAAACCAAAGTTCTTATAATTCACATATATACTAACATATTCAATGAAACATGCTGTAACCTATGAAATAAGTTCCATGTCTATCCTTTAGTTTTTGCAGTTAGAGCGAACACAAAAACGTGTTAATTAGTAGATTTAAAGATAAATATTCGCCTGTAAGTACATCAGTACATATAAATAAAATTGAAATGTCCGTTTTTATTTCTTAATAGCTTTTGTCTAAATGCAATTTTTATCTGTCTGTCTGTTTGTTCCGACTGTTTGTGATGAGACTTTCACTCGCAGATAGCTAATGTTATAAGGAGTAACTAAGGCTACTTTTATTTCATTAGAAAATTATAACAACCGTTTAATTTTAACTTACGCCCAGCGAAGCGGGGTTTGCTAGTAGAAAATATAATAAATCATCATCGTCATTTAATTTGGAATATTTCTGAGACATTGTCTGTTGTAGGTTATGATTTCACAACAAACCGCTCCGCCTCTACATTGATGTGATCAGTCTTAGTGTCTGTTTTTTTTTCATATTCACCGATCAGTCTATATATAACGTGTATTCTCCATTCTACGCGACATTGGCGAAGTCAACTGTGCCCAACTGGCACTTATGGAAGCCATTAAAGGAAATAATTGAATTGAATTTCTGAGACATTCGATAGGCGAACACACGTTTCGACTAAAACATCTATAAACAATATTAGCCATATTTACTTAAACGTCACGTACACGTAAATAGACTGCGTTACGTGACATTATATCGCATTTCTTTCTAAGAACCGTCAATACTATGTCTTTATAAAATTTGATTATTTTGCGGAAGTCTCGTTTTCTTAGAAAGTGTAAATAAAATGTTATTATGTAATGCTTATTTATGTTATTTGTTGTATTTTAATCTATTTACATTCATAGCCCATAGAAAATATAAGAAATAAATAAAATTAAAGAGTAGGTAAACTAACTAACTACTTTATAGCCGAATCTGTAAGCTAAATATTTTTTGTAAAATCATTTTTAATATAGAAATTATTATAGACGTCGAAATGATAGTTTTTAGGAATTTTGTCTATCACCATATCGCAAGAAAATGGATAGATTTTGATAAAATTTTGATATAATTATAGGTTATCCGGGTCAACATATACAATAAGTAAATTTTGCTGCGAGAAAATATTTAATTTGAGAGAATTCTTTGTTAGTCATTGTCGCAGTAGATATGGACCCGTGAAGAGCAAGAATGAATCGTTAGTATAGTTTAATTCAGTAATGTAATACAATAAATATAATTACAGTTTTTGTAATACATGTATACGATGATGATTATACAATCTAGATTACTAGCACAAATATTAAAGTTATTCCGGCCACTAGTCACTACATAGTATAAAACAAAGTCGCCTTTTCTGTCCCTATATCCCTATATCCCTATGTGCGCTTAAATCTTTAAAACTACGCAACGGATTTTGATGCGGTTTTTTTAATAGATAGAGTGATTCAAGAGGAAGGTTTATATGCATAACTAGCAGATCCCGCGGCTTTACCTGTGCTAAATCTAGGGAAGAGCCCGAGCGAAGCGAGGGCGAGTCGCTAATATTAAAGTTATTCCGGCGACTAGTAATATGATAATATTAAAAATAGTAATAAATAATTTGAATAGCATAATATATAAAAGATGTAGTTTAACAAGGCAGTGTAATTAAAAAACTAAAAAACCCGACTGCGTTTCTGTGTAATTTGGAAATAAAAAATCCTAAATTATGTTGTGTTCCGATTCAAAATTTATACCTGGTATCACTTTCACAGTAACAGTGGGACAGAGGTAGACCAGCGGTAACGCGTCGCTTGGATAACCGAGTGATGCGGGTTCAAATCCGGGTCTCGCACCTCTGATATTTTCATGTGCGAATCATTTATATCATGATTACCACTTGTCTTACGGTGAAGGAAAACATCGTGAGGAAACCTGCATGTCTGAGAAAACCTAGCAAGTTTTCGAAAGACATGTGAAGGCCGCCAACACGCACTAGGCCAGCGCGGTGGACTATGGCCTGATCCCTCGTACTGAGGGAGGCCCGTGCCCAGCAGTGGGACGTTAAAAAGGGCTGATGATGACTCTAACAACACCTCTCAAACTAAAATCCATCGAATTGTTCCAGCCCGCAGAGCGTGCCAATCAATTATACAAACACATGCTCTCGAAAAACATAACCCTCCTTCTGGCGCAGTCGGGTAAGAATTGAAATGTTTAAAATAAAATCTAAGCATGTACTATGACAGTGTGCTGTCAAATATATATTTTCTTCAATCATGTTACTTTACTTTGCATAAAACTTGACGTTCTCTTAATTATCTATAGATAATTTAACAAAGCTATTCCTCAAACAAAAATTTACTTAATGTTTGATTGAGGTTTTAAAAAGAAAAAACTAATTATTTTACCCGTAAGATTAGGAAAGTGAGAAACCGCTAGTTTAATATAATATTTGTATCACCTCAAAGAAATACGTCTGTCGGTCAGTAACTAAAGCATTAGCAGTAATTACTCGAAGTTATAATACAGTTACTGTATTTTCTATTTCGAGTTTTAAGTCTGTGTTGATATGAACTTTCTAAAATTCAAATTAAAATATTTACATTTTTGTTATAAACACTCAAAATAATCTATACTAATATTATAAAGCTGAAGAGTTTTATAATATTAGTTTGGTTGAACGCAGTAATCTCAGGAACTACTTGATCGATTTAAAAAAATCTTTTTGTGTTGGATAGTTTTATCGAACAAGGCTATAAGCTACATTACATTATGCTAGGACTAATAGGAGCAGAGCATCAATTAAAAATGTTGCAAAAACGGGAAGGGCGTTAGTTCTGGGAAGTACCATACCGCGGGACTCAGAAAGAATTTGGTTTCTGGTATTTATAACGCGTGCGAAGCCGCGGGAAATGCTAGTATGCTATATGATCATTATTATTACCTTAATGCAAAATATTTTTATTTTCATTAAATTATTAGGGTGAGCGAACGCGACCTAGCACTATCTCACAGCCTGAGCCTTTTGTGGTACTTTACTGAAAAACTATCACGCCTATAGATTTGTGCTTTAGCATAGTAATTTAACTTTATATCTAGATGTGTTATCTGTCAAAAAATATAATTTTATAAGCTTTAAAATATGAACATTAACAACTTAAAAATTATTACCCGTTAGTAAAACTACGCGAATCCTCAGAAAGCTCAGCTTTTTGCTACTTACAATTTAAAATGAATGTCATGAATCTACTACCAGTTCGGAAAGAAGAAACCTCAGACCTAAGAAGAACGAAAGAAAGTCAGCGGGACTAATATTGATGTTATACATAAATAGAATAATTTTATTGGTATTAGGTAAAATTGATAATTTTTTTCTTTAATTTATACATTATAAGTGAAAATAATAATAAATACCTCATTATTATACAATTATTTTGGTGTGCAATATATAGATATGCATATTTTTGAAATATATACATATGTAAGTATATAAGATATCGTATATTAATAACAGGTAAGCCATTACATGAGCAATGCTATCGTGTTTCATGTTTTGTTTTTACGAAAAACACTTTGTGAGACGGCGGTGTAACAATAACATGGCTTCATACTTGTTGGTCTTTTAACTTTTATTACTCATGCTTTTATTTAATATAGGTTTAATCAATTTTCTGTATGTATGGTTATATCCAGCCCTTTCTGAAGTCCCATTGCTGGCATATGCAAAAGGCATGGCATGTCCCATGGCATGAGCAAACATAAACTTGTAATGCCTGTGACTCGCTTACGCCGAGTCAGTAATTCTTTTTATGGACAATGTATACGCCTATACAACAGGATCCTAGAAAACGTTAAAAAAGCTTCTATTGCCAAATTTAAAAAAAATGTGAAGGCACGTTTGTGTACTAAAGGCTATTAACGATTTTTTAGAAGACAGTACGCCTTGGGAATGATGTGATCGCCGCCAGGCAATTAGCCAGGTTATTATAAGCACTAGCAGTATATTATAAATAAAAATATCTAGTACACAGATGGGTGTAGATCGATTATAGTTTCGAGTTAAGGCAACTAGTTTAAGACTAAATAATGTGCAGGATGTTGATTTTATAAGGCAAATGCACGGATTCTGCCCTACTTCACACTGAAGCGGTTAATTGTTTTCAAATATTTACTGGAAATATTGTTTTTTTTTAAAGTAAGGAAATAGTAGGTTTTTGTTGTTTTGAATATTCATGTAGCCAATAAGCCATTATTTTTTCCTCCAACAGCATCGTACTCGTAACTACTATTATTGGGCAGCTTGCCAACCTAACAAACAAGTAGTGAGCTTAAACTAAGCTTAATTTTTGATACTATAAATGTCTTAATCTAAACTAGAAAACAAAAACATATTAACTTATAAATTAGCATAAATTAACTATTTAAAAAAACCAAAGCGAGGGAGAGAGAGAGTGAAAGAGAAATAAGCCTTTTTACAATAACTGTTTGATTAGTTCGTCATTGATTACTGCTCAGTGCTTATATATTGTTCAACTTGTAATTTATATTACATAACCAGTAACACGCCCTAGTTTTACTCAACTACGAAAATGACTAGAAATAAAAAAAACACTTTATATATAAGAAGGCGCAAGAAGGAACTTATATCACTTTCAGCTAAACTGCTTCCCAGCAGCATCAGAACAGCGCTACAAATTCTTATAATATAGTAAGGATATTTGGATTTGTACTAAACTAGAATCAAACCTGTTAAAATTTGTACAAATTAAACAATGAATAAAATATTTTGTATTTGAATTTAGAAACTCCAAAATCGAAATACCACTCACTGTAAATGAAACTATCTTTTCGGATTTTGTCGCGGATTTATTATGATTTTTGGTTCCCAACGTTAATATTATTGCCATATTTATAATATTATTTAAAAAAAGTCTTAAATGTTTAGAATTAAAATGTATAATTTTATAATCTACTTTGATATAATTTTGAATATTGTAAATTGTGGGTAGACACTGTCTGTAACAAGTATATAACCCCCTGAGACGTCTAATACCTTAGTCTCTCCCGTGACCATGATTGCTGTAAAGCATTCGAAACGTCGGGAACCAAAAATCATAATAAATCCGCGACAAAATCCGAAAAGATAGTTTTATTTATAATGTCAAGTATTCGCGTCAACCTAAGAAAGTACTACCACTCACTGATTAACCATGAAAAATCAAAAGTGTCAAACTTTTAACTTGAAATAAGCAGGTAGACTCTTCATGAGGAGAAAAGACATTATGTGTTTTAACCACTAAATAAGTAAAAAAGGGGTTAAAACTATTATAAATGAAACTATCCTTTCGGATTTTTTCACGGATTTATTTGGATTTTTGATTTGAAAAATCCGAAAGGATAGTTTCATTTATAATGTCAAATATTCGCGTAAATCTAAGAAAGTATTATTGGGTTAAAACTATATAAAAATCAATTACTTTTAACTACACAAACAGATCGACGGGCAAGTGCTATATATATATATAAATAAAATATAACTGTGGCGGACATTAGGTTAAAATAATAAGAAGTTATTATTATACTTTTATTTAAAGGCGTAGTGCACATATGAGACCTAGTGAGAGACTGACAAGCATATCTTAAAATAAATCGATCTGTCTTTAATACATGTTACATGATCTATGCACATTACAATAGGTACAATATTCCCCCTCTTTAAAAAAGAAAAAAAATAATATGAAAAATACAAAATTAACAATATATAAAGTTGTAAAAATTTTAAAACAATCAAATGTAAAAATAAAAAAAGTATATAAAATTAAATTCTAAACTTACAATTTTGTTTTGTATAAAATATTGTTATTATTATTACATGTTTATTATAATTAATTTTACCCTTTACTTATATCTATCACCAAGTATAGCTTTTCGAACTTAATCTGTTACGTAATTTAGCTAAATTTTTCACTTTCACTATTTGAGTTAATATAATTATCTGAATAACATATAGGTAGGTACACTGCACTTTATATAGACGTATTACAGTTAAGTTGAAAAACCAACATGTTATATGTTGTCCCAACATATTATACTGCAGCAGTTAAATCTGGCATACTCTGCATCTCCTTCCTTATTATATCTCTAAATTTACTTCGGCAATATCTGTATATCCCAAATAACATTGCTGTAAGGATTATTAAGAATAATAATCCGAAATATATATCCATTTTATAGTCGAGAATTTGTGAGGATGCGTTATTATTTCCTCCCATTTGTGCGATTATTACTTCTTCCTTTTTCTCTTGCTTGCTCTGATTATAACCCATAACTTTATTGTAAATTAATTTACTTAGAGAATGTGAACGTGTATAGATCCACAAAGATGCAGATTTTAAATAAATTGGTCTTGGAATCTAACTGCGGGCTTGCTGATTCGGCCGGATCGCGTTACTTTATTGTTTAGATGTATGTCCTTGTTTGGAATTTCGATACTAGTGCTATCCCGCGTATCGAACTCTTCTTTATTATTTAATAAAAAGGCTGGTTTTAGTCGATCAATAGAAACAGTAGACTCTTTGCCTTCATTTAATATTTTGAAAAATTTTTCTTTGCGATCCAATACTTTGTATGGTCCTTCATATGGTGGAGTTAAGGACTTGCACATTTTATCACAACGTATAAATACGTGAGAACATTTTTGTAATTCAGGGTGAACAAATATATTTTTTTGTGTTCTTTCTCGCTTGGGTACTGCACAAATATCACGTATGTGTTCTCTTAGCTGCTTTAAAAATAACTCGCTATCGGATTTTATTGGCGTTGTAGGCACAAAAAAATCTCCGGGTAGCTTAATTGGACTGCCATAAACCATCTCCGCTGCACTGGTCTGTGTAAAATCCTTTAGGCTGGCTCTTAAGCCTAGTAACACAGTTGGTAACTCTTGAACCCAGTTGTTGTTTCCTCTAGCCATTAACGATGCCTTAAGAGATCGATGCCAACGTTCTACAGCACCGTTTGCCTGTGGATGATACGCAGTTGTTCGAGCTTTCATTATACCAAGGCGCTTACTTAATTGATTTATGAGATTCGATTCAAACTGTCTTCCTTGGTCAGTCGTAATACGCAATGGACAACCAAAACGTGCAATCCATCCTGAATATATCTTCTCTGCAACAGCATCAGCTGTTATGTCTCTTAAGGGAAAAGCTTCTGGCCAACCCGTGGCTCGGTCTAACATCGTAATTATATATCTATATCCTTTATACAGTGGTAATGGACCGACAATATCGATGTGTATATGTTCAAAACGATTGCTTGTGGGAAATTTACCCAAAGGTGATATTGTATGTCTATGTATTTTACATTTTTGGCATTCTATACACGCTCGAGCCCAGTTAGCAACATCTTTGTTCATTGAATGCCAAAAGAACTTATCACATATCATCTTTCTAGTTGATCTTATACTCGGATGACTCAATCCATGTACGGCGTTGAAAGCCTGCCTTCGGAATTCCTTAGTCAAATATGGTCGTGCTAATTGTTTTGAAACTTCGCAGTAAATTGATTCTTGATTGTCATGTAGTTGAAACTTTTTGAAACATATATTTTTAGATTTTAATAAAACTTGTAATTCTTTATCATTTTCTTGAGCTTTGCTTAGAGCATTATAGTCGATGCATGATGACATGTTAATTTCGGAAATTCGTGATAACGTATCAGCGACAATATTTTGAGATCCACTAATGTGTTCAATATTCGAACAAAATTGCATTATAAAATCTAAATGTCTTAATCGACGCGGTGTATCGTTTTCTGTATAGGAATTTTTCTTTAAAGCATATACAAGTGGTTTATGATCTGTATAGACTGTTAAGGGGCGTCCTTCGACTAAATATCTGAAATGCTTTATAGCCATATAGATAGCAAGTTACTCTCTATCGAAAGCACTGTATCGCTTTTGCGCTTCGCTCAGCTTAGAGGAGAAAAATCCTAAAGGCTTCCATGTATTGCCTTCATGTTGCTGTAGTACTGCACCGACGCAAGACTTAGATGCGTCCGTCATAAGGGCTATATTTGCATCTGCGGCTGGGTGTGATAGTGTAACGGCGCTTAGTAGGCTCTCCTTACACTGATTAAATGCCGCAATTGACTCGTCTGTCCACACGACTTCTGTTTTATCATTTTTTTTTGAATTATGTAAAAATATATTTAATTTTGACTGTATCTCTGCTGCTTGCGGAAGATGTCTTCTATAAAAATTAATCATGCCTAAAAAACGTCTCAATTCCTCAATTGTTTTAGGCCTAGGGAAATTAACTATAGCGCTAACCCGATGTTTTAAGGGTTTTATGCCATCTTTTGAAACGTGATATCCCAGAAACTCGATTTCGTTCTGCCCAAAAATACATTTTGAGGTGTTAATAGTTAAGCTATACTTATTAAATCGTTCGAACACTAGTCTGAGGTGTTCCTTATGTTCGGATTCAGATTTCGAAGCTACTATTACATCATCGATATATGCAAAAATAAAATTAAGATTTTGAAGTACGACATTATTTTAAAATCTTTGAAATGTCTGAGCTGCGTTTCGTAGCCCAAATGTCATCCTTGGGAACTCAAAAAGACCAAATGGAGTAGTGATGGCTGTCTTCTCTATGTCTTCACTATGAATGGGAATAAAATGATAGGCACGCGTAATATCGATTTTCGAAAATATTTCTTTTCCAGACAGTATATATGTAAAATCTTGTAGCCGTGGAATCGGATATCTGTCGGGCTTGGTGATCGCGTTTAGTTGCCTATAATCACCACATGGTCTAATACCACCATCCTTTTTCGGGACTACGTGGAGAGGACTTGCCCAACAGCTCTTAGATGGTCTACATATGCCCACATCTTGCATGATTTCAAATTCCGACTTTACCTTTTGATACTTGTCCGGAGCCAAAGGTCTGGGTCGCGCAAATACAGGGCGACCTGTAGTCTCGATATAATGAACAACAGAGTGCTTTGGGGTCTCTTTAAAACAAATTGGTTTTGTTATATCGGGATACTCTAACATTAAGTCGTAATATTTATTATTTATATCTAACGTAGTGATTGATGACTCATCGTGTTGCACTACCGATGTTATAGTATCTATATTTGTAATTTGATCAATAAGTCGGCGACGATATAAATCTACTATAAGCTTATGATATGTTAAAAAGTCTGCGCCTAATATGGGCTGTTTAACGTCCGCTAACACAAAAGTCCACCGAAAAGGTCGGCGTAAATTTAAATTTAAAATTAATGATTTAACACCATATGTCTTTATTTCACTGCCGTTAGCTGCGTAAAGTTTATATTTATCACTAATTATATTGCCATAAAGTCGTTTTTTGTACGGTAGCACTGAAATATTTGCACCTGTGTCCACAAGAAAACGTAAACCACTTTTGCAGTCGGTTACGCATAAACGGTGGGACGGCGATATGATGCAGACATCCACCCTTGGCTGCACCTTGTCTAGTTTTCCGGCTGCTTCTTCCAGGCACATGGCTCAACACATTTCTTAGCTTTAACACCGAAACGGTGATGATAAAAACATAGCCAATTCGACGATTCAGACCTGCGGCGTCGTTCAGACACCGAACGCTCGCGTGACGTTCGCCTCCAATTGCGTCGAGTACTTCGATACCTGGGTTTCGATCTCTCCAGCTCCATGACCTTCACACTTAACTTAGCTATTTGTGCCATAAGAAATGAAGTATTATCCGATTTTTCAGCTTGACAATTTACTTCAGCCGCATGTAAGGGTCTCGTGGTCTCCATAATTTTGTCAGCAATTGCTGCAAGGTTATCTAAGCCCTTTACCTCGCTAACAGCCAACACCGCTCGGACCGACGATGGTAAATGTCCCTGCCACATGATACAGAGTGTTTCATCGGGTATCTTGTTACGAGCCAAATCTCGCATACGTCTAAGCAGCTGAGAAGGCTTCTGATCGCCTAGTTCCATTTCACCAAGCAACTTCTGGAACTGTCGGTTCTCTGACTCTTCATAAACGGTGAGCAATCGATTCTTCAAGGTCTCATACTTATGGGTTTCGGGTGGCTTAAGCACAATATCGCTAACCTGCTCGATAACTTGTTTGCCCAATTTCGGAAGCAACAAATTAAACTTCGCTTCATCGCCTAATTTTTGAGAAGCTAGCACCGCCTCACACTGGGCGAACCATAATCGCGGCTGGTCGCACCAAAATTCAGGTATTCGCGATGACACGGTGATTGCTGCCAATTCTGAGTCTTCACGTAAATTTTCTTTTGATTGTACAACTGGTTTTGTATTTGTAGTCATCTTCTTAATGTTTCTTAGTCGCGCGTTATTTTACAGTCGGGGTCACCAATATGTGGCGGACATTAGGTTAAAATAATAAGAAGTTATTATTATACTTTTATTTAAAGGCGTAGTGCACATATGAGACCTAGTGAGAGACTGACAAGCATATCTTAAAATAAATCGATCTGTCTTTAATACATGTTACATGATCTATGCACATTACAATAGGTACAATAACTAAAACTCACCTGTCTCACAGCATACAGCATGATAAGTTATCAAATTTTCTTCTATTTAATATCAGAAATACCACGGTTCACTTGTTATGTGCCACGGAGTAAATCAACACTTGCATGTCATAATCGAAGTTATTTTAATTACTATGTTTATCATATTTAGCTATATTATCGTCATAATATTATTCTATATAAATAATAAATAATAATATTTATTTCAGTTCAAATACAACTGTCTCGTGTTGGATAATTTTTGTTAATATTTTCTTTAGTTATATTCACGTCTAAATAGATATTGTTTATGTTTTATTAATGTTGCGTTTTAGATACATACGTTAATTTATTGTAATACCACCATTTTCCATAGTTTGGGCAAATGAAATGTTTTTAATCGGTATTTAAATTAAATAGCTTAAAATAACGACACGTTTGGCTAAGTTTGTAGTAACCGTACACGCTGCGCCAGAGGTTCCGTGTTTGAATCCCGCTGAGAGTATTAACTTTTTTAGTTTTAAATGTTTGTACTCCAATCATATTTATAATATGTGTGTATTTAAAAAATAATATATGTGTAGCATATCAACTATCTGGTATCCGTAACACAAGCCTCGTAGCTCGCCACGGAACTAGATAGGTAACGGTGTGTGTAATAATATCCCAACATATTCATCTATTGCACAACTTTTGTTCCATGTTGTTTATTGGTAAAATTAAAATACTAAGTATTGTCAGCGCGGTGATAACGTAAAAATGATTTTTTTTAATATTACGTACGTTAATTATTAAGAATTTTTACTAATATTAAAATTGGCAAAGTTAGTCGAAAAAAATAATTAATATCTCAAAGAAGGCATAAACTTATGTTTAAATAATATGGGCGTTACTTATATAAAAATGTTAAAACCGAAGAAATAGTCTAAGAAAGTATTCTCTGCAGATAAATGAAGTGTCATTTGTAATTTTAAAATAAAGTTTTTTTTTAATAAATGAACATATAAAAAAGATAATTTTAGTATTTTTGTTTGTGTGTCTGTTTGTTCCAACTAATCTTTGAATTTACTAGAACGATATTAACGGGACTTTCACTAATAATTTTCATGAATACTATTATAGAATCATGAAATAAGCTTGGAAATTAAGCTTTTTTGTAAGCTTCGATTTCAGAGCCTATAGACTGATATTACGAGCTATAGGATTGTTTAATATATATAATTTAAATATACATACATAACAAGGCATTATCATATGTACTTGATTCCAAGAAAAGTCAGAGTTCAATTATATCAAGGCCCCAAAAAACGAAGTCCTTAGATATTGTACTATTGACCTACTTACAATAATTTTGCTTATAATATAAAAATTTACATCTTTCTAATAAGATTTCATCGACTTTAGATTATTTTAGATTATCTTTCAAAATCAAATTATTCGATCGAAACTCAAAAATAAACATATATATCTTACAAAATGTTTATGAAAATTGGAAATTTACGTAATAAAATAACATATTATGCTAATTAAACGTATTTTATATATAATATTAGAAACGTTTATATAATACAACGTTAAAACCGTTAATATCTACGTATTTTGATAGTCCCTGAAAAGCGTCCGCCCGCCCTCTATAAAGCGGCGGGGCGTCACTGTAGAGCGGCACGCCTACCCGCTGAAAACGCCTTTACCGTTCAGACTATTTCATAAAACTTTTATAGCATAAAACGTTATATATTCGGCAAATTACTGATACATTCTATTTTTACGTTATATTTAACGATTCATTGTTATAGTTTATTGTTATAAATCGATATTGTACGGTAAGTATATTAAAATTTGGTAATATAATTGGGTTTAAAATATTGCGCTTTGTAAGATTTATTAAATTCATTTTACTATATTATGATACTTTGATTGCATAATATATATAATATTCCAAAGACAAACATAGTCATGTGATAGACCTATTTAATAACCAACTAATAACCAAAATAAAGAGCATAAAGAATGTGTATAAATAATTAATCAATTTTCACATCAGTTAAAAATAGAGAGTCGATTTACGCGAAATCTAAGAAAAAAGCAAATTAAATATTTTGCCTCCAATTTTTTTGCCTTTTACCTATAATTCCACAAACATTAATATTTTTGGTTAAAGACAAAATGAATTCCCGAATGTGTTTTTCATAGCATTATTAATTAAATCACAGTATTGATACTTTCCTCTTTTAGCTCATCATTGTAAATAGCATTTATAAACAAGTGTTATATTTTCAACTGAAAAATGACACTAGGATATCATTGTTCACGATATTTAAAAGGAAAAGGAAAATCTAATGTATTTTAACTGTATGCCTACTATTTCCATCTTCGAATTTCATTCTTTTAATATTATAGTCAAATTATGATATTAAAAATCCCAATTTTTTTTGTGACATGTGTGTGTGTGTGTCTGGAACTTCCGCACTTAATAAAAGCTCTATGTTACTTTTTATAATTAAAAAATTAACTCTTGACTGAAAAATGAGGATATGTTAAAATATTTGGCTTTAAAAACTTAATAGATGGTATTGAAGGGCTATTTTCTCAACTCGAGGACTAAGCGCCTATTTTGCGTGTATAGATGCGATAGTATAGTAACTTAATAGATCACTAATATAAAAAAGCTATATGTTTATTTAATGATAGAAAAATTCACTCAAAAGCTTCCAATGTTGCCTAAAAACAGACGAAATTGAAGCTTTATACATTAACAGCAATTAATGTAACTGATAAAGTTTAACGTCATAGAGAGCTTTTATATAATAAAACTGGTTTTGCTAAATTATTATTTACACAATTACTATATTTTGTTGAAATCTCGTTTAAACTGCAAAAATGCTTAAGTCATATCAATCGCCAGTTATTAAGATAACAAAGTTGGGGTAAAATAAACAACTCTAAGATATAATTTATTATTTAACAATTATATTGTAAACATCTTATCATTTAACATTTGACATGTATGTTTGTGTATCCATGAAGTGAAACTGGTAAAATCTGTTAAATCATTTTATTCTAGTTTTACTTATATATTTTAACATATTTTTTTGTAGTAGAAGACGTTTAGTGTTACCAGTTAAAAATTTTAGTATTAATAATTTCAATACTGTTTATTCTCTTATTTATTATACATTCATTTGTTAATTATCATAGTTTTTTAAATATATATGAAATAAAGGATAATCTTTTAATAAAAATTATAGTTTAGTTTTGTAAATTCATATAAAATAACCAATACGTTGTCTTTCATTGCAATATAAGTATCATTAATACTAACAAGGCAGGAATTTTATGAGTGAACCTATAAAAAAATGGGGACATAAAGTTTAACAAAAATAAAAAATTACCATCGTATTACATGTGAAAAATAATATCTTGGATATTTTTTTCTGAATTGGTACTTAGTGACTTTGGCCTCAGTACCCATAAAGGAATGAAATCATAGGCTGAATTTGGTATTATTTAGTTATATATACATATTCTGTATTATATCTAATAAGATAATAATTTAGCAAGCAAAGTGCAAAGATCACTAAAACTGCTGTTATCAGCACTTTGGTAAATACTGTGCGTCATTTTAATAAATATAAACTTAACTGATTTTTATAAATTTTATTCTCATTATATTTATATAGGACAGTTAATTTATTACTAATAAAAAATCACTTCCTTAATAAAAGTTTTTTTTTTCAATTTTCATCTTGTTATCTTTTTGTCCAACTTCACAAAAAGATGTATATTATCTTCGATCGATTGTTACTGTCACTAAAGTAAATATATATATTTACTTTTAGGTACGAATTAAATTTCGAGTACCAAATACTCCTAAGAGGAAAACATTAATACTTTTTTTTATGATTTTATAAATGCTTACTACTAGAAGTAATAATTTATTTTTCATATAACAAAAAGAAAAATTCTGAAAATATATTTACCCGAATAAAGTTTAAGCAATAATTAAACTTAATTAAAACTTAACATTAAAATAAAGTCGCCTAAGACTCTACATTGCACATTTTTCAAAAAAACTATAGTATAAGAGCCAAATTGAAAAATACGAATTCAAAGCTTAAAAGAAAATCTTTTATTAGTAGGAACGCGGGAATATATCAGCAGGTCTCTGTTCATTGCCATTGGCCGCCCGCTTATGAGCGACGCTGATTGGTCGGTATCAGCGACACACCACGTGCTTATAAGTTACAAAGTTGGCAACTTTTTACGTAAGTTCACTGAGCTTTTTGTGCAACACTTTTGAATTGAAGCTTTTATATAGTATGAACTTACACATTTGCGATAATAAGTTATATTAAGCATGTTTTGTTATTTTATTAAGTGCTAAAATTATTGTAAATGTATCTGTTATATTTTTTTAATTAGTATTTTTTAAATTAAAAAGTATTATGTTTGTCAGTTTTATAATCTTATTATTTTCTACTTACAAGCTCGTCGATCTGCTCACATTTAATAAAATAAATATTTGCAATCAAATAAGAAATAATATCCATGAAGTTTAGAGGAAACCGTACGCACCGATAATATCGCCCGGTCAAAAAAAAACGCGGTTAAAATTCACACAAACACCGTCAAATGCATCAAAACGTATTAATAAAACAACAACAATAAATATGAAAACACAAAAAAATCCAACACTGAACAGCGACAAGAACTACCACTCATAAGTTCCTAGCCGAATGTAGTTCCCGATGCAAATTATTTACACATTGCAACACAGTGCATTTACGAAATAAAATATAAAAATCCCACCACAATATAAAATGTCAACGTATACTCGACTAGTGTTGTAAAAATAATATATTTGCTTTAGTAACGCGCGTCTAAACAATGGACAACAGCCTTCGGCGCGGCGGCAACAACAATGCTAGGTCGAAATAAGCAAGAAATATTTAACTACCGAAGCGGGGAGGGGCGGGCACTGGCCCTCAGTATTGGCGCTATGGCTGTGGTAGTTATAGTTTACGTGATACACAGCTCAAATACAAATAATATAAACATTACTGCTGAGCATGCGCGGTACTCGCAGACAGGGACGAAGCGACATCGACTCCTCGGCTATAGACTTTCTCAGACATAGTGTTAGGCGGCAGTTGAATGATTACGATGAATAGATTTATTAGACAAACTAAAGTATGTAGTGGATTCCCTAAATCGCTTTTTTATAGATTAATTTGCATATTTCTGACAGGGAGCAAGCGTGTACGTCGACGCGCATGCGCGAGGCCGAAAGAGCAAAATGTTATTGACGATGCAAAATATTTATTTTTTGGCGCAACACAGACGCAGGTCTCGCTGTAGCGGAAGCGCTGCCATTTTGAATTTCAAAAATGAAATTACACAAAACGTTACTATACAACATTTTGAAAGTAGCTCGCATCACTCTCAATTTCATAATAAAAGTACTATCTGTACAATTACAAAATAATTTAGTAAATATCTAACGATTTTGTTTTATATTAAAAGGACAATAGTGTAGAAAAGTTATGATGAGAACATTAGCTAACAAGCCCACGGGGAGTTTGAAACGGATTTATTTCAATTATTATTCGATATGAGCGACCGCGCATGCGCTCGGCCCTTTTTACACCGTAACAAAATTAATTTTGAAATATTTCTATATAAAAATTAAATCAATATAATATTTCATTATATAGTAATGGAGATCAAATAATATTTTCTATATTTATACACTAAAATGCTAACTTAAATTAATGAAATATTTTTTTAGAAAATCTTATTCAAATAGATTTTTATTGATGGATGTAGAGGATGATAGTTAAAAAATATCAACTCTCTGAGCAATCTATAATAACCGTTAAAATTTACTTAGAGACATACGTACGAATCTGAGCAAAGTTAGGGTAAGTTACTAGTTTATTAAATAAAAACCTCCATAAGATAAAGTTTGTATCAGAAATAATTCTATGCGGAGTAAAGTTTTATTCAATCTATTGCTAAATATACATTTAATATCATGTAACTATATTTATTAATTACGTACAAAAATAAAAATTCGAAATGAACATTAAAAATCATCAAAATTGTATATATACGATTGTATAATATGATAATGAATTTTTTTATGCAAGAAAAATTATGTGGGTCTACGTCAGATAAAATTTATGAAAGCCACATTAGTTTTTTTACAATAGATGGCGCTCCCTAAGAAAGTTGAAATAGAAAAATGAAACAAATGGATTCACATTAGATGAGTGGATGAAAACAGAAGGTATTATTTATTTGATTTATTTAAATATATAAACTAAAAAATCAGTCGTAGCAATTTGCTTTTTACGAGGTTTGTGGAGGTTTGACATTTTGTGGTAGGTTGAATATTTTACGAATAGTGTAAAAATAAAAATGAAGACGTTAAAATCTGAACGCTAATCAGAATTATTACTTACGTCGTTGACTAAAAATACCTACATAGCATTGATGTAATGTTTTCTGCTATACTACAGGTATCGAATCCACGACTGTCAAATATTAAAAATTTCAAAACAAATAGTAGATAACATTTAGAACATAACGTATAAGATATTAGACTTATATTGAAATTTATTTTCTATCCAACTTCTTTCAGGTCAACTTTCAAAATGAAGGGACTTGGCATTCAACACCGGTTAAGTGCGGTGGCGGACTACATCTGCCTATATCGGAAATTTGGGATTTTTCGGACATTTAGGTAAACATTTCCAACATGATTCGCTCATGAAAATATCAGACTTGATGAGACTGGGATCTGAACTCTCGGTTTCCTTTATCTTTTATTTTGAAATATTTATTAAAACTACCCTACAGAAATATCCGGTGTAATACGCATCCATTAGCGATAGGCCATTGACATTTTTATTGGGCGATGATTTAGGTGCTATCGATTGCGTCGCCGGCTCTCGTCCGGAAGAATTTGAATTTAGGGTCTGATCTACTGACACTAAGTCTATTTGATGAATTATCTCTCTAACGTATCTTGAAAGTTCACGCCCTTTTTTTCTCATACTTGTAGAAGTTACTGTTAGTAAGTTAAACGTGGTAGAGCATGTCATTTTGTTTGTAATATTTTATGTAATATGTATAAAATTGTAATGTGACCTATTTAGTTGACTTTAATTGCGTGTTAATTTTAAAAATAATAATTATCAAGAAGATTTCTTAGTAAAAATAATGCGCAAGCAAGAGACATAAATAATCAACAAAATCACGTAACAAAATTAAATTTTTATTCAAAAATTACAACATAAACTGTTATTATTTCAAAGCATAAACATTAATACTTCTTTCAAACAAAAATCGCACTTATACTAAGACTTACAGTCTAGTCTAGTTTTAAAAGGAGATGATATATTTCCTTACAGGTTACAAAAAGTGTAATGGCGTCTTAGATTAAATACAAAAATACTAATTATTGAACTACGTTGGTAGCTCATAAGCGGGGGCGGAGTTACGCCCATTATAAAGCGACGCCCAGTCCCGCTGAACAGCGACGCCTACCGAGCCTGAATTCTTGATGTACTATAGCCTTATAGCACCCAACATTAGTGTTCCATTGATTTATTTTCATGCTGTGCCACGATAATAAGGATTTTTTTACATTAGATAGAATTTTTTAATAGGTTTGTATAAATTTCATTTTAAGGTTTTGATAAGTCTGAAATTTAAGTATTATGAAAAAATGTAGTAAACATTTGTTCATTTTCCTATGTAGAGAGTGATAGTCAGATGATAGAGATAGCCTTTTTGCCTTTATAAGTATGTATATCATAAATATAAGCGCTCATATTGAAAACCGAACCCAGGACATTTGGTGTAATGTTATTTAAAATAATACCTAATTCCTATCAGTTTGATCTACCTTTCTATCCGTCTGTCCATCTGTCAGTGGATTGTGTGTCCGTCAGCCTATCTATTCTTATTCCAATAACCTTCGAAACGGCTGGACTTATTTTAACAAGACTTTCGCTGGCAGATAGCCATGTTAGCAGGAGTAACTTAGACTTCTTAAAAAAATATTAGGGATCAACTAAAAAACAATAATTATTTAATTCAATATATCTAAAGATACGTGTGAATATATTATATCTATATATGGAAATGATAAAATATTCGTATTCTAATCAAACTGTTCTCGCCACATCCTACACTAGATTCATTAAAGGCAGCAATCGCTGCAGCCAGCAAGGAACAATAAAAGCCGAGACGCGGCAATTTGTAGATATAGATAGATACTAGACTATATCTAGACCACAGAACGTAAGCACTATAACAGGTCCATACTTACTAGTGTTTTTATATGACAAGATTAGTTTTCTTGTCTTATCACACTATACGATTCTTCCCTAGCTATACCTTTTATCGGTTTGTTTTTTTTTATATAGATATATCAGAAATTTGATATTTTTCGCAGTAAAAAATATCCTATGTGTTGACGTGAATAACCAGCTATTATCGTACCAAAATTCACTAAAATCTATCCAGTGGTTTTCTCGTGATGCGAGCACAGACAGACATACAAAAAACTCTAAAAACTATATATTATTTATAGATATAGTATTTATAGATTTGGCCCCTGTATTGATAATATTTCATGTAATAATTTGACAAAGTTAAAAATTTATTATAATATGTAGAGATATTGTAGCGATTCCTATTATATGACTGAGTCTTCGTCTAAGGGTGAAAAATAACAAATTTGCGATTTTAAACATCTATTTGAAAATAGATAATATTATTATCAATTTTAAGATATGTTAAATAAATCTAAATAATATGTATTTACACATAAATCTACTTGACACAGTGACACTTTTTATCAGTAATCCGTAATAACAAATATTTTGCCATAGTTTTTTTTTGACACAAATAAGTAAAAATAGTACACTTTGAAGATAACAACGTAACGGGTGGTAACGGCAAAAATAACATAATTTATATCATTTATTACACAATATAACGACAGTGGTAGCCCAGCGGTACCGCGCTCGCTTAGATAACCGAGTGATGCGGGTTCGAATCCGGGTCTCGCACCTCTGAGATTTTCATGTGCGAATCTTTTCTATCATGATTACCACTTGTCTTACGGTGAAGGAAAACATCGTGAGGAAACCTGCATGTCTGAGAGAGCCTAGCAAGTTTTCGAAAGACATGTGAAGTCCGCCAACTCGCACTAGGCCAGCGCGGTGGACTATGGCCTGATCCCCCTCGTAGTGAGGGAGGCCCGTGCCCAGCAGTGGGACATTAAAAAGGGCTGATGATGATGATGATTACACAATAACAACAGTTACCATGTCAAACTTACTAAAAAAAAATAAGAGTCTATATTTCATAGATAGTTTTCCATTTCCATGGGAACTTTGGGAGCCAAAATATGTGTAAACACGATTGAGTAAAAAGACCTGTCAAAATTTCAAGTCAAAACATCGACTATTCTTCTAGATTTGCGATATTGAACAAACGAATATGTATAACAATTATATAAAACCTGGTATTTTCGCTTCGCCTGGGTTCATTAAAAAAAAGTGTAAGTTACCTATAAAAAATTATAAAATGGGTGGTTTGTTGTCCATACAAAGTCACAAGATCTACATTAACCCTATTTAGCAATGGGCCCCTATTAATACTCGACTCGTCTTTTAAAAACGAATTTGGCCCACAGAAAGAGTTGAGAGATATTTTGGAACTCTTTTTAAACTGCTGTCACTGAAGAGTGGCTAAAGTAAATATAATTAGAATTAGGTTTATAGTTACGTCTCGGACCGTCAAATTATATTTTTGCGACAAAAAAGCCTATATGTCTTCTTCAAGTGGCTTTAATGTCTCATCTATTTCAGTTTCGTGGTTTGTGAGTAAAAACGTAGCGGACGGACAGACAAAGATACTTAAGAATTTATAATATTAGTTTGGATTCAGAACAAAATATTTAGTTAACTTTGTGACTAATATAAGTGTAAGTTAACATACTTCAATATGGTGTTTTATCCAGCTCTTTATGTGTTTATTTTTTATCTAAATCAGTCCAGACTAATTCTTCTACAATAGCCTGATATCATTTCTAGTAAACCCTTTACTTTTAGAAGCAGTCTGAGTGCTAAGTTTACAGCCCTGCATAATCTACTAGGTTCAGTCTGCTTTTCGAACACAGCTTGCAGCGCGTTAATAGACACTTTGTATTTGGACTTCGATTTATACTCTTATTATACATTTAATTCTTTTTTTATTTAATACTCATGATTAAATAGAATAAATAAATATATAATATATAATGATTTGCTTTGCAAACTTCCACCCAAATATAAGCTTGATAAATACTATCATAAGGTAGTGCCTCTGCCTTTCCAGGGTCTCAAACTATCTCTATACTAAATTTTATCAAAATTAGTGAAGCGGATCAAGCTTGAAAAGATAACAGATAGATGGAGATTTTCATATACACTTCTAATACTTAACAGTCCTAACACTTTAATCAAAATAGCAATATGGCAAATCAATACCACCTATATGAAATTATTACTGCCTTTAATTCAATCTATTACCTTATGTATTCCTCTTTTCACTTAGAAATGATCAAATGTCGATGACTTAGTAAACACTAGTCTATTCTATCTAAGGGTTGTAGGCTATAAATTTAGATTGTTTAGATTTTTAATAAAATTGAAACACAATATTTCATGAAAATACAATCTAAGTGATAAGCCTAATAATATAAAAAAGGAGGAAGTGAAAAACGAAACAGGTTCTTTTAAAATTATACACATGTATAGTTAAAAAACAAGCTTATTTTTTTGTTTTTTTTTTGTTACGTCTCTAAATAATTAAATTGGCACATAGACTCTTTAAACTTACAACCCCCTCAATTTAATTTCACTGAAACCACGCGAAGCATTTACTCTTATATCTATAGTATAGTATATTATATATCTATAGTATAGTATATTATATATCTATAGTATAGTATATTATATATCTATAGTATAGTATATTATATATCTATAGTATAGTATATTATATACTAAAGTATATAAGTGTAGCAATAAACTTTGTTTTCTCCATCAAAAAACTGCCTTACTGGACCATTTCCACAGACCGTTAGATTTAGTGGTGGTAATAAAAACGAGTTTTATTAGCTTAGAGATTAGCCGAGCAATCCTTTAGTAGTGTTTTTATTTGAATGCCAAAGATAATTAATTGTTATGACCGACTATCGATTTAAATTTACCTATAGTAAACATAAAAATAACGATTTCCATCAAAACTTATTGAGACAAGTCGTAGTCGTAAAGTCACTTAGTATCAACTCTTTTTAACGTCCCACTGTTGGGCACAAGCCTCCCTTTTATACGAGGGATATCAGACCATAATCCACCAATGGCCAAAGGCCGGTTGGTGTACGTCACATGTCTTCCAAAAATTTATTAGTTTCTCTCAAATATGCAAGTTAACTTTCGTTCCTTCAGCATTAGACAAGTGGTAATTTTGGAAATGAGTCGCACATGAAAATAAAAGATGCGACACTCGAAACCGCTACATAAAGCCAAGTTCCCATCACAGGTTTATACAGTTTAGTAGTATAACTTTTGCTAATATCGAATAAATATTGGCTAAACAGAACTTAAATAAATTAAGTGATTTTTTTACTATAATAAGTTTTTAATATAGGTTATCAGTTTATAATTATAAATATGTAATTGGGCTATTTACAGACATACGAAATTACCGCTTTATAATATTGTAAGATTATACAGTGATTATTCTGAAAAACGTACTCTTTGAAGGGTATTTACGCAATATCTTTTCTATCGAGGGTTCCATCCCTTATTTGGTAAAGAGATCACTTTCTTAACGATCTATTAAGCTTCTTTGCAAAGCTTTGACCTCTTTAATTGTTGTTCATTTTTTAATACTAGGTACTTTAAAACTCATGTATTATTTTATTTATTTATATTTTTATTTATAACATAGACGTAACTATAAAAACTTTGATTTTTCTTGTTATATACAATATAGTAACAAATGCCTTTACTTATAAATGTTTTCGAAACAAGTATAATATGTTGTTTGCTTAGTAATTAATGAAATAAGTGGAATATTTTGAGTATAACTTATTTTATACTATATAGTATTTATAATTAAGCTTAGGTACATTTGTTGTGTACCTTATTATATTAAATGACTATTTTTTGTATACATAAACAAATATTTCGTGTAACTCACACACGGCTGTAATGAATTGAATCAAATTTTATATTTAGACTAGTGGAACCCGCGGCTTCGCTCGCACTAAATCTAGGGACGAACCCGAGCGAAGTAAGGGTGAGTCGCTTGTTTAAGATAAACATTTTCATCATACATTACATATGTGTAACTCTAGCGGTAGAGTAACTCTTGGTAGTAGCGCACGCCAGAATAGCTTGCAGATGCTAGATTTTTACTACTTACTTGACACTTATCGTCATATTTAAAAAAAAATCACACAATATCTTTATAAATGGTAGCCTATGTGTTATTCTGATGTATAAGCTATATTATTGTAAAGTTTCATTAAAATCCATTCTGTAGTTTTTACGTGAAAGAGTAACAAACATCCATACATCCATACTTACAAACTTTCGCATTTATAATATTAGTATAGATAAGGTCATGCTTTTTAAATCTATCTATATAGAGAGATCCTAGTCTTTTCTAAAAGACTCCAATCTGTCAAAAAACGAGAGCTGGAATCTAAATTAAGATTATTATTATTAGATTGTCATTTCAATGTACCTATTTTCTTTTCTTGTTGATAAATGCTTGATTTTATTGTTTCATACTTTATGTTCGAGAACCACACGGATTGAGAATCTCCTACTTTTTAAAGTTATTTGAAAATATATATTTTGTACTCATCCAAACTTCGCACGTCCCTAGATTCTCTCCACCTAGTTTAAAGTTTGTATCACAAAAAATTAAGAACATTTATAAAAATTTGCGAAAGCCCTTATACTTCTTTAATCCGACCCTGTAACAAAATCCGTTCTTAGCGGACGTCTACTAACTTTAAACTATCTCCATGCCTTTCATCTTTCTACGTCAGGTAGCTATATATTTCATGATAAGTAAGTGACCTTTCGCTTTTATATATTTAGATATAGAACGTTAGAAAATGTATCAAATGAAAGAGAATATACAAAGTTCTTACCAGCACTGGTAATTGCACCATTGGTCTCTGAAACAAATGAACAGGCATTTTATTTCTTCTGAGATTTATTGAAGTGCTTTTCTGCTAATTGCGAAACATTTTTTCGTGATTTGTTGCTAAGGATACTCCTTATCAATTCACATATTAAACAAAATAAACTAAATCAAAATTAGTTCATCCATTTGGGCTATGAAACCACAGACAGTCACACAAATAAACTCATTAAAAGAACTTAAAACACCTAATTTTTCTTCATGGTAAAAATTAAAAAAATCGTTAAAAAGACAGTTTATATTTTTTTCTTTTCGAATCAATTAATTTTTACATAATTTTATATTATTACTATTATTTCTTATCACAAAATAATACCAATAAAAGTTATAGTTTAAAACTAATAATTAATTGTTTTACATTAAGGATAAAAGGTAGATAGAGTCTCATATCACTAAACGAAAAGCCAAATAATAATGATATAAAACACATATTATTAGAAAACTGATTATTGTGATATATAAATAATTGTTAATGAATAAAAATAGCTAAGGTGCTTTATTATCACTACATAGTATAAAACAAAGTAGCTTCTCGCTGTCTGTCTGTCCCTATGTATGCTTAGATCTTTAAAACTATGGAATGGTTTTTGATGCGGTTTTTTTGATAGATAGAGTGATTCAAGAGGAAGGTTTATATGTATAACTCTACCGGAACCCGCAGCTTCACTCGCACTAGTTAGTTATTAAAAAAAACTTTAAATAACCTACCATTTGAAATCTCACTTTCAAAAGGCAGAGAGTTCGTGTCTTAAAAATACAAAGAATATAGTATGTAAGTCCTTTTAAGTATTTATATTATTAATATGTTGTATACAAAAAACTTACGACTAATACACAAGTATGTATATAAAATTTCCCTTTTCTGAAAGATGTGTATGGAAAAATTGATATTAAACAGCAAATTACGCTGCTGTTTTTTCCTTTTTTAGGCGCACTTCGTCTAAATAAGACTTTAATCAGAGTTTAAATGTTGAATTTAAAAGTAAACCATCAAAAGTTTTGTATAAAAATAAATTTAAAGCCTTGATCCCATTTCTTATCAGTTCGCGAAAACTAAAAAATCTTTATTGTTTGTGTAAATAATTTACAACATTATTAGTTAGTAACCTACATTCTAAGATAATATTTAAATAGTGTATAAGTAAACTTTTTTGATACTTTTATCTCAGCGTGGTGTACTATGGCCTGGTCCTTTGAATGAAGGGCCGTGCCCAGCAGTGGGACTTTAAAAATGGTCCACTTTTCTCGTCTACTTGTTAACCTAGTTACTTTCTTTTAATTAATGTCTAGTATAGAACCGTGCTAAAAATAAAAAACATAACCAAGTGCGTGTCGGGCTACGTGCAATGTAGAGTTCCGTAGTGTTCTGATACATATAATAAAATTCTAACTAACTTAAATCTGTACATGCAATATTTTTTGGATTTTTTTTTATTTTTTTTAGACATTATAAACGATATAAAGCACAAATCTATTGTTTTTAGAACTTTTGTCTGTTTGTTTGTCTGTCTGTCTGTGACCGCATCACGAGATAACTCCTGGACGGATTTGGATGAAATTTGTTATGATGATAGCCGGGTATACGTAGGATATTTTTTACTGCGGGAAAATATCTTATTTCTGAGAAATCTCAATTAACCGTTACAAACCGGCTATAAGACATAACACGGTATGTGAAATCTATTTTGTTTCCGGTCTTTAGAACACGGGCAGAGCCGCGGGGAAAGCTAGTCTATAATAAGAATGCGGGCTAAGAAGGTTTTTTCCAAGGATGTTATGATTTTATTTTTGTATATTTTTACATGGTTCATAACAACGTTAAATGAGTTAAGTTTAAATGGAATTTGTACGAAATATTTTCTTCATAGTACATTCTATAACTTGGTCGATTATTACACATAAAATTGCAAAGCTTATTTTGTTATGATACTTTACCTTTATACTTCGTTATATGTAGGTACTACCATGATTTATATCCTGTATCCAAAAATTATCATTTAGCTGGCATGCACTTATCATTTAAAAATTAAAGAAAACCAAGATTAAAGTATCTCGCCAATTAAGGTCACACACTAACATTGGCAAAATCTTTGAACCTGATAATAGTAATCCTTGACCACAGTTGCGCACGCGCAGATAAAAAAAATATTTAATCTAATGTAAAAATATTGTGTTAAGAATTAATTATAAAACGTCATTTTGAATAAATAACTTAATAACAAATACATATTTATTATTAACTAGCACCTGGCTCGCTTCGCTGGACGTAAGTTAAAATAAATTAAACAGTTTTTATAATTTTCTAATAAAATAAAAGTAGTCTAAGTTACTCCTTATAACATTAGCTATCTGCGAGTGAAAGTCCCGTCAAAATCGGCCCAGCCGTATCAGATATAAGCCTGAACAAACAGACAGACATTTTTTTTATGTAAGCACCGTATAATACTTTCATATGCATTTAGTACAAAGCTGTTAATTTGAAATTAAAAACAGACACTTCAATTTTATTTATATGTACTGATATACTGATTATCCCGCAATAAAAAGTATTCTAATATATGTTGACCTAGATAACCAGTTATCATTATTTTCACTCATGTTCAATAAAGCTCTCAATAGCTTCTAAACAAAGTAATCTAAACTATTTTGTTTTTGCTTATTTATACATATATAATACTTATATATAATGGACATTGAAATAACCTGAAGGCATAATATATATCCATACCCATATTATATGTTTTATAAAGACTATTATTAATTAAATCGACTTTACCTAAAAGCCCCTAATGAATAAAAGCTCTCTAATATAATTATTTTAAATCTAGAAATCATATTTATTCACTATAGATAAAAATTACGCTACAAACTTACAAACTTTTCAAATCTACCTCATAATTTGTTACTGCCGCCATTTTTTACAGTGCTTATATATGCTTTAAGCTGCTTATTTATAATTAATTTATATAATATTATAATTAATTGCAAAGCCAAACGACAAGTTATGTTTGATTTACAAATTATATAATTTTAAATACAATTGTTGATTTATAACAATACATTTACGTTGTTGGTGGGATTTCGAAATTTTTATACAAAATATTTGGCTTGCAAATGTCATCCGTATGTACATATGACACAGAGAATCTATTTGCATGAATTTTCATTTAAGTTTATTTCTTGCAAGTCTATAACATTATTTCTTGCGAATAAACGAATTAAGTCGAATTTTAATTGACGAAAAAAACATTTCCTGATACTTGTGAGACACGTGTAAGTGAGTTAAATGGCAATTTAACTCACTTAATTTATTAAAATATTTTTAACTAATTTGTCAAAATATATTACATTAAAATATTAATATAGTACTACTTATTTTACCGTCACGTCCGAAATATGTAACATAAGCTATCTGCCAGTAATAGTTCCGTTGGAATCGGTTCAGCCATTTCGTGGATTCACTGGAATAAGTTATCAATGGAATGAGATAGAGACAGACCAACATTTAAAATGTTTGTAAAGAAGTTGTTACTTAGAGAATACAAACAGACTATTTTATTTATCTGTATAGGTAATTTGATTATAATAAATAATTATACATATTATAAATATAAACGCCCTACCCAAGACTGGAGTACAAACATTCGTGCTCATCATACAAATACTAGTAAATATCCCAGCGGGACTCGAACCCGTGACTACTGGCACAGTAAGTGAAAAAGATTTCGAATTGAACTAAACGTGTCTTGAAATAATGTAATCTATACGGTCAAATTCTTGTTTGCAATCAATTTTTCTTGTTTATAAAATCGATGAAATCACATGAAATATTGTTTAGAAAAAATCTTCTCGCTTATCAAGTTTATGTTATGTTCAGTTAATATTTATAAAACATCATACATTGTTTTCTAAATTATTCAAAGTAAATTGTAATACTAATCTGTATAGTTCATTTTATAATTTTAATATGTTTGGGACGTCAACTTACAGCACTAGTTTCATCTTAGGAAACGAGGTTTGTGTTATAGAAACCAGATTTTTATATAACTTTACATTATTACGTACATTCATATCATAAAAGCACTAGGGGTATAAGCATGGTGAATTTGCCCCTGAAAGGTATCAGCTCGATACTGCGGGGATTTTTAGGTACTTATGAAATAATAAGACCCTGAAAATTTCAGCTTTCGAAACCAATTGGTTTATAATACTTGGGATATGTTTTGGGGGGTTGATGGTAGCTTTTCGGAAAAAAATTGGGAGCTTAATCGATCGACCATGACCTCGAAAAAAATGACTTTTTAGTTTTAATTTCCATTTTTCACTATGATACGGTTCTGGTACAATTATGAAACAATTTTTTTTGGATTCCTCATTCATTCATTTCCGAAAAGTCCACCCATGACTAGAGGACAAACATTCCTGTACAAAAATGAACACCCCCAGCGGGTCTCAAACCCGCAACCGCTGACAAGACAAGTCTGGTAACTTCAAACTGAGCCCAACGTGTCGTCTTCATCTTATTTATGAAAAAAATGTACTTTAAAATTTTATAGCTGAATAGATTGAGTTAACTTTCATCTTTCGCATTCACATTCAGTAATTAAAAATTTAATAAAAATACAATCTTATTATATAGTACTCGTATAAAGAAACGACTGGACCATTTCTTTTTTTTTATTTTTTGGGTTTCTCTTTGTTTGGAATAGGATAAGAGGTATTAAAATGTTAAATTAAATTTATATCAATAAAAAAATTATAAATCGACTAGACTCGAAATGTCAATTGGACAAGAAAATATCAATTTACAATGTTTGCTTCCATGACAACCTAATCGTTGGACCGTAATTAACATGTTAAAGAAATAGTTTTAGCGCGAGCGAAGCCGCGGGTTCCGATAGTCATCATCACTACATAGTATAAAACAAAGTCGCTTTCTCTGTCCCTATATCCCTATGTACGCTTAAATCTTTAAAACTACGCAACGGATTTTGATGCGGTTTTTTTAATAGATAGAGTGATTCAAGAGGAAGGTTTATATACATAACTAGCAGATCCGCGGCGTTGCCTGTGCGAGGGCGAGTCGCTAGTATAACATAAATGAGGATCAATACATAAAAATACGTACGTGGTATATAAAAACTAACCAACAAATATACTTTCATACTAAATATTATATTATATATATAATAATAATATGCTTTTTGCTATTTTTTAATATTGATTAATTATCTTTCTTATTGAAGCCGATAAAAATATGTTTTTCCTGAAATTTGCCGTGTCATAACAATATTGTGAACTCATTGAACGTTCCTTAAAAGCTTCCTTTAAAGCTGACAGCGCCGTCCTAATAATTTTATATGAAAAAAAATAATTTTATTATGGATTATGTTTATTATGGATCATTACAAAAGGGAAAAAATCTAGATTTTTTTTTAATTCGCTTTGAGTGTCACTTTAAGTAATAAAAATCATTTAAAAAAAACATCTTTTAACTCAAATAAATTAAGAAGTGGGTTATGTTGTTGGTTGATTTAATTTAGATTTTATTCTTCAATTATTTATTAGTATTTAGGTATCTCATCAAATTTCAAGACTACAAAAAGTATTCTCTAGTCCACCATATTGGATTTAGAATGACGTCACTTTGCCATGTACATGTCACAGTCATCTAAACTAAAATTCATTCAATTAAAAAATTCTGCTGAATGGCTTAAGGAAAACTGCTTTAAAATTCACTTCAAGGCGTTGACTCGAACAAACATACAAACATTGCAAATTTAATAGAAGCTTGTAAAAAACTAAAGCGACAGGTATATTGCAATATATTCGTCAAATCAATTAAATGTGAAATGAGTCTCAGCTCGAGGCTTTTTAGAAGTCACTAAAGAGGTCACTATTTATATAATAAGATCTCGATGATATTATTGTTTTGTCATCCGAATTACGAAGATTTACAAAAGTTATGAAACCACCGCAAATCAAATCAAAATAATTTATTCCGCATAAAAATTGTTACGATTTCTTACTGAAGTCTATTACCAGTTCGGAAAGAAGAAACTTCTGACCTGAGAAGACCTGGCGAAAGAAACTCAGCGGGACTAATTTTATTTTTTTATCTTAATCTCTCTCTTTTTATTTTTTTCTCTTTTCCAGCAGTTAGGAGAGATCCAAATTAAATTCCAAAATTAGAATAATTACCTTTACGATAATAAAAAATGATAAAAATAGATCAAATTACTCTTTGGATCATAAATTATTTCTAAATTAAAGTGCTGTCGATCCGTTGCTAAGTAATATAAGGAAAAACATACCAACTTTAATTGTAATTAAAATTTTAATAAGATTTAACTTTTTTATTTATTGTGTTACTTCTGCTATAAGTTGTGTTGTCTGGTTCGGCAGATCTGCCGGCCGTCGGATTGTCGAGGTTGAGTGCGCAAGCGATCCTGCGACACCCCATTATGACTAAGCTTGCCAGATGGCTGGGAAATCCGGGATTGTCCCGGAATTTGTCCCTTGTCCCATGTCCAGTAATTAGACCATATTGTCCCGGATTCCAAAAACCTACTAGTTTTGTAACAAAATAAACTAACAACGAATAACACGTCACACGACTAAAACCTTTGAAAATAAAAAAAACCAAGATATTTTTACTATGATCTCGACCCGACACCGTTGCCCTAGAATTGTCTCGGATTTGATAAGTTTCTATCTGGCAACCCTAATTATGACGGAAGATGAGTGCTTGAGTTTTAGTGGGTAGTACTGCCGGTGAATCCCATATACCCTGTTTTCTACAGGTGATATGCGTATTAACACATTTCGCAAGGATAAAAAAACACTACTACGAAATAGAAAATATATATAAATAAATAAATTTGTTAGGACATTCTTACAACAGCGCCATCCAGTTTCGTGGTAAGCTACGATGCTTGTGTTACGGATACCAGATTGTTGATATGCTACATATATAACTTTTAAATACGTATATAAATATTATAAATATAAACACCCACGACTGGAGAAAAAACATTCGTGCTTAACAAATGAATGCCCCCAGCGGAACTCGAACCCGCGGCCGCTGGCGCAGAAAGCAGGGTCACTACCGACTGAGGTAAACGAGTCGTTAATTGTATAATGGGTGTCAGTATAAATTTTCTCATGACGACTAAATCAATGACAAGATGTTTAGTTTATTTATACTAATTTTTTGGGTTCCGAACCTCATGTTAATCTATTGGTCTGGAACCCTTCGTGCACGAATCCGACTCGTCGACTTGACAAGAATTTTTGGTCCTATAACTGATATTACAATATTGATATATGAGATATGGAAACACAAATCACTACATAGTATAAAACAAAGTCGCCTTTTCTGTCCCTATATCCCTATATCCCTATGTGCGCTTAAATCTTTAAAACTACGCAACGGATTTTGATGCGGTTTTTTTTAATAGATAGAGTGATTCAAGAGAAAGGTTTATATACATAACTAGCAGATCCCGCGGCTTTACCTGTGCTAAATCTAGGGAAGAGCCCGAGCGAAGCGAGGGCGAGTCGCTAGTAAAAATATAATTAAAAATATGTCCTTTATATCTATGACCAAGGAGCTTTCTAAAAAGCTTAAATAAACATTACAAAAGTAAAACATATACTAGTGACCTTATAAGTCAAGTCTTATATGACATTTATATATCCGTTCACACGATAGAAAAATGGACAAAAATAACCTTAAAAGTACGTCAGTCATATTCATAGTAAATTGTAAAATTCTACAATGGACCTTTTAATAAAATCTATATTATCACTACATAGTATAAAACAAAGTCGCTTTCTCTGTCCCTATATCCCTATGTATACTTAAATCTTTAAAACTACGCAACGGATTTTGATGCAGTTTTTGTAATAGATAGAGTGATTCAAGAGGAAGGTTTATATGCATAACAAATCTAGGGAAGAGCCCGAGCGAAGCGAGGGCGAGTTGCTAGTATAGTATATAATAAAATTCTAACTTAGTCGAATCGGTACATAATTTTTTTTGGCAAAAGAATATAAAGCCATTGTTTTTAGAATGTTTGTCTGTCTGTTTGTGACCGCACCTCGATAAAACCACTGGACTGATTTCGATTAAATTTGGTACGATTATAGCTAATTATCCAGGTCAACATATAGAATAATTTTTAATGTGGAAAAATATTACATATCTGAGAAATCTATACTAACTAACGTATCTACGAGTAGCAACAACGGCTAATACTTAATTACTCGTACGTTTGTAATTGCTTGAAGAAACCAATTTTCGAATATCCTACCAATTTAGTGTAGAATCAAAAAATATTTCTCAAAGGCAACTGTTTAAGAAAAAATTACATTGCAGCAGTTTTTTGAAGTGAAACTCTTTAGAATCGTTGTGATTTCAAACTCGATGAAACGAAAAAATAAGTCCATAGTACCAGGCGCTCAGAGACGGGGAAGAGTTAGCCTTAGTTAGATCTCGCCCACCGCGAGTCAGTGACATTTCTAACTCTGTCTAACTCGTGGGTGTGACCTTCGCGCCATCTCCCTCTCTCAACGAGCTTAGACGGGGTTATTTAGTATAAATATAAACGAGATTTAAAAATTAGTTTGCCAAAGAAGTTTTACTTCTGACATGTGTACTTTGTACACACACACTTTTTTATTTTTCTTCATATTTGATTAAAAACACGATTAAAATAGCATATTTCATACATTTTAAACCAGGAAGTAATAATAAAACTATTTCAAATACACATACCAACAAAAACATATACATAAACATATTCTAGTCTTAAATATTTATATTCCTATGTTTATATTCACATTATTTAAAATTTATGCGTATCGCTTACCAGCACGTGTATTGCCAAAAGTTGCCAAGGACGTCTAGTGGCAGTAATATAATAATTTTTCTTTAAACAGCCAGGAAGTTTAGTTTTTAATTATCATAGATTTTGTTGTTTATTTTAAAGTGTTAGATCAATTACTATTATTTATTAATGTTTTATAATTATAATTCATTTTATTCTATTTCTTGTGTTAAAATTTTAAGGTTTATTTATATGGATACAGTTTGCAATATATCATATTTTTCGTTTTATATAAAAAAAATACTAGTTGATCGCAAAAATTTAAAGTTCAGAAATGAATATATTAGTACTGGGTTCGACGTGACGATTCGAGCCGCTTTTTTGAGTCCGCCTTTACCTCGGAACAATATTTTTCCCAGGCCTTTTCCAATTCATGATAAATATGTCATTTTTTTTATTATGAATGAAAATAATTGGAAGACTTTCGAAATTTCCAAGTATAAATTCTAAATCACAATTAGTTAGTCTCTAAAACTCAGTCAGTCACTAAAACTCAAAACAGTTGTGTTAAGAGTGGTTTAAAAAACAAAAATTAAGTATACATTTTTTTTTCTATTGCGTGCTAACCGTTAAAAATATCTATAAAAACCAGAGTAAAACGAGGATGAGTCGCTAGTTTTATAACCATAATTCAAATTGAGATAAACTAAAAACTTTATAATATAACAATAAAATAAAAACGCTCAAAATACAAACAGACATTAATTCACAATTTATATATATGTACCAAAAATAAAAAAAAACTTAAATAATTTAAAATGTTAATGACTACTAAGTTTATTCGCTTGTTTTATTTTTTATTATTTAGCTTATAAATAAAGATGGTAGCTTTATACACGTGTAGCAACAACTATCAAAAACTATTTTTGAGTGACCTCTTTAGAGTGTAACTTTCTGCCTGCGGCTTTCCACGCGAGTGTATTATTTAGTTGAAAAATTCAAGGCCTCTGCTTTATATTGGAGTATTTACATATTAAAATCTGTCGGTATTAGATAGCATAACGAAACAGAATTGAGAGACTTGAGTTCGATTCCCGGTTAGTGCAATAATTATTCTATAGAATTTTAAGATTATTGATTAAACAGCGATCGCATAAAATTTGGTTGGTTTGACCGTTGACAACAACATACTTAGCTTAATTTGTAATGTACTTGCTGTGCTAAAGATCGTAGGTTTTATTCCCGATATGAGTAATCATTTATGTGATGAGTGCTGATACTCATATAAATCATATGTATTAAATTATTCACTTGTGCACTACATTTTTCTGCGCAGTTAGTCTAGCTAGGGGGCTTGGCCGCATTGACCGAAATCAGTCAGAAGGAAATTATTATTTATATTAGGTTTAAATATTCATGACCAAAATCTTACATGAGACTTCATATTTTTATTATAATAAGAGCTAACAATGGATCTTTTTTTTATTCAATTTTGTTATGTAAGTTATTTTTTTAAATATGTCGAATTAAGTTAAAACACTTGAAAACCAAGTTCGCACATCGATTTCAAGGTTCTTTTAACAAAGTGATACAAATAGTGTAATTTGAACTCTACCCTTTAAGGCTTTCCAAATACATTTTAAATCTATTTTACTTCTTAAGGACACATTTAATTGATCTATTTTCCTAAAACAACGCATTAATTAATACGAAAATTAATTTGCAACCCTTAGTTAGAATTAAATTAATTTTAACCATAAAAAAATAGTGGGTAAGAGCAAGAGCTATTTACATGCAAAAATAAATGATTAGTATTCCGAAAGATAACAGCGCGGCGAATCAAAATAGCATACATACATTTAATGTTAATGAAAATAATTTATTCATAGTATCCACGTTCCTAGCTTATCTACAGCTAGCAACTAAACTAGGTTTGAAATCGGGATAGATTCGCAGAATATTAGTCTTTATATAATAAATTATAACTTAGTCGAATATGTACATTATTTTTTTTTAAATCTTATGAAATAATCATTTTTATCGATACAGAAGTCGATTCTATTGATTTTAGAATTTTTGTCTGTGAGCGCATCACTAGAAAACCACTGATTTTGATGAAATTTGGTATTATAGCTGATTTAGATGATTTATCGAGTTTAATAATTAATATATAAGAACACTTTTTACTGCAGAAAAATATATATTTTCTCACAAGTCTGTTCTAACTGTTAAAACGTAGACTCTCTATTGACGACGGTGAGTCTCTCGTCAGACATATTATAAACATTGACAATAATAATTTGTTATTTTCTAAATAACAAGAGAAGTGTAGGAAAGTCGTCTGTAATCTCATGGAGAGACTTCATGACTTAGTCAATTATTGGCTATTTTTATAGTTCTGCTTATATTGGGCAGGACAAACAAATTTGGATTGAATGTAAGGACATTTGCTCTCATCGGAAATCGAACTGGTTAGTTATGACATAGATGCAGATGTATCTATAAGTTCAAAAACCTCATATCTATATTATGCAAATATAAACTTTATATTGATATTATATTACTTAATGGTTGTTTAATTTAATCACACAATTCCTAACATGCCTCAAATTAAAATTATTTTATATTGCCATTACTATTTATTTTTTGATTTCTCTCTCTCTCTCTCTGATTAGACTGGCATTTATTGTTGTCCTTTCGATCAAATTCGGCCACAGCAGCCAATCTCATTGAGACTAGTCAGCTGCGCAGGAGACATTGACTACACTATAATACACACTATAATGCACTAGCACTCTCTATTTCTGTCACTCTCAAATACTGATAGGACAATAATGCCAGACAATCGGTTAGAGGTCATGGTGGGCAAGACGATTTAACATGTTTTCCGAGACACGGTGGTGAATAACTGCAAACTTCCTTACACCGGTTTTATTTAAATAAAGGCTCACTAAATAAATTTGTCCCGACCCGGGAATTGAATCCAAGATAACACATAAACTACTACAATACCCAGGCAGTTAATTTGAACCTACTACAAACAATAGATAATGTGAGAACATAATATGAATAACCTTAAACTACTGGCTACCCATATTTACGACTATTACTAAATAGATAAATATAATATGTAGAATTTAAATATTTCATAATGAAATGTGACCTCGATATTAATAAAATCAAAATACGAGTATATCTGTCAATTAACAGCACATTTTTTTTTAATTTTAATACATTATCCTATGTATATGTTAGTCTCACATTTTTAAGTGTTATAGGAAATAAACCCGTGTAACATTTAGCAAAAATCCTTGTTTTTTTAAGCATTTCCTTTGCAATTAAAAATAATGGTAGGTACTGTATTAAATTCAAATCATGATATTTTTTTGGTTTATATTTTTTACGATATAGTTTATTAAAATGCGTTATGCAAAATCATACAAATACCACTTTAAAATGGAAAAAAAATTCATTGCTTACCGCCGCATCTATGTAATAACCATCGTCGTCCCGTTGAAGACACATCCAGATATCACAAACTTTAAAATTTCTTGAAGCACTTCACTTTTGTAGACAGTATGTTAAGTCAATAGGTATGTGTGCAGCTCCTTGCGGCACCCCTCGCTTCTACTCTTGAAATGACTGGAGCGTAAGCCTTCTTATGTTTTGAATACAATCTGTAACAGTACAGAAAAACAATAATAAACTTTGCTGCCAGTAGCTGTGGTTTCAAGTACGTAAACTGTAGGACATATAATGACTTAACTTATCAATCGTTAAACTTCAATCAACTTTGTTCCTTAGTATTAAGGTTGCTTTTTACTAATCATTGATAAGCAGATGTTTATGGATATTAAACGAAATACGGCTTGATTTTTTATATTTGTATAAGCAAACCTTTAGAGGTATTATAGGGCCATTAATTTCTTATAACAGACAATTTAACTTGGCTCGCAAAGAAAGAGAAGTTAATCTTTATAATTTATAATTAAATATTTATATGAAACATAGGTACAAATTATAAACATCAAATTATATATGAAGTTAGATTTAGTAATAATATATTTCAATAAAGAACTTTTTTTATTAAATAAAAAAAAACAATTATTCGAAAAAAATACCGAGGAACAGCTAAATGTCTAAATGAGATATCATGATGCGCAGGATATAGAAGAAAAAAACAAAAAAAAAGACAAGTTACTCACTCACTGACTTAAATATTTACCCACACAATTATTTCGTCTATTATATACCTACTGTCTATTGTAAATCAAAACCATTACTTTTCAGTTTAAATTATAAAAAATCTAAGTTAAAAACCAGTTTAAATATTTTTAGTTTTCCTCAAATACACACTCTTGTTACTCGTCTTTTAAACTATTTTAGTTTAGGTGGGAAATATATTCTTATATAAAATATTATAAAATTGAAGAGTTGTGTAAAGAGTGTTTGGTTGAACGCACTTTTCTCAGGAACTACTGGTTAGCATTTAAATTATTTTAGTGTTGGATAGCCAATTTATCATATATCATAATAATTTGTAAAATCTAAGAATTTGGTTTCCGGTCCTTAGAACTCAGGCAAAGCAGTAGTAAATGCTAGATTTTCGTAAATTGCCTAAATATGTACCATGTTCAGTGTCAATGCCTGAATATTTCTTCTTAGTGCCTAATTAATTACTTTATAGCACTTGAATGTTAATTATAAGAAACTAAGGAGTCGCCCTCGCTTTGCTCGGACTAGTCCTAGATTTAGGACGAGCGAAGCCGCGTCTTATAAGCTTGATAAATTATACACTAAAACCTTCCTCTTGAATCACTTTGTTTTATACTACGTAGTGATGCTTTTATATTTTTTATATATTTCGACTATTTACAGTCATATTTTATAACTAAAAGTTGTTATTATTTTATATATTTTTTATGTAGTTTCATATCTACTTAAATGAATGTCATCTGACTACACGACGACTGTAGAATTATATGACTTTGGCTACTCTCTCTTCATACCTTCTATGTATTTTAGTAATGCTACTAAGCTAAAAGTAGCTACTTGTCCCGTCTAAACATCAAACCCTGGACTATCATTATCATAAAATCTCCAAGGAGCTATATACATTAAGACAAAGTACTTGAAAACGGTAATAGCTGCAAGAAAAGAATTTCAATATTATTATGTGTCACGAATGTTTTTCTTTCTATTTCTAAATTAGGAATGACCTAAAGTCAATATACGTTATTTGCATCAACAGTTCTTGTTTTGGCTGTCACACGACACCAAGTTTATTCACGACATGCTGGCGCATTTCCTAAACAATACATATGGTAAAGCTAAACACAACGTAACTTAATCCTTGAACGAAATTTTGTTGGGTTAATTGTGAACTGGTTTAATACAAAACATAAAATATTATACCGTTCCACAACCGTATTGTTTGTATGGTTTACAAATTTCGATATTCAAAATCTCGGTCCTGAAGAAGAAAAATCGCTATCCAGAAGATCAAGTTTTAAATTTAATATTTATACATAAACAGATATAAATCTAAAGTCTGAATATTAACAAATAATAAAACAGTAACAACTTAGCAAAAAAAAGGACTGTAACCGATTTTAACTAAATTTCGTGTAGCGATTGATGTCTCGGGTCACTTACTGCCAGTTTCTATAACCTATCTACCGATAGACCGGTAGTTACTTTCCATAGACGTATTAAATACGTCCATGTTACTTTCATACTATTTTGACCCATTAAAAGTTACAACCTGTCAAAATCGTATGAAAGTATCTACCGGTAGTAGTATCTAGTATTATAGTCCGAAATTTGGATGGGTGTCTGTAACTCAATCACGTCAAAACGGTTAAATCTGGATGAAATTAAGATCAACTATCCATTTCATACCAATCGTTAAAACGTATCGAAGGACGAACCCCAACGAAACGAGTTCGCTAGAGCTAATACTATAAGGATCTTAATAATTAAATCTACACTACATAGTATGATCTAGTATAGTTTTATGTGATCTGTGGTATAATACAACGTCGTTTCCAGCAGCTGTCTGTCGTACCGTATGTTTGATTAGATCTTTAAAACTGCTCAATGGATTTTGATGCGGTTTTTTTAATAGTTTAAATGTACAATACACTAGCAGAACCCGCGGCTTCGCTCGCTCTAAATCCTAGCGAAGCGAGTATGAGTTGCTAGCAATTAATATAATTAAAAATAATCATTTATGTTAATTACGAAATTATAATTATTACTTTTTTGTTTATTTGTGTATGTTAAAAAAAAGTGCGTGTGTACAAAGTACACATGTCAGAAGTGAAACTTGAACTTAAATTAAGGCTAACTCTTCCCCGTCTCTGAGTGCCTGGTACTATGGACTTATTTTTTCGTTTCATCGAGTTTAAAATCACAACGATTCTAAAGAAGTTTCACTTCAAAAACTTTGATATTCTCAAAGTCTCATTAAATATAGGTTGTTTTATGAAACAACCCTTGTTTACGAACGACGAGAGATTGTAGCGTACTTTCTCTCTTTTAAAACTAGAGGGCACTTGTTTTAAATATGTAGTACTTATAATAATTTGTTCATTCTATCAATATGAATGCAATTTTTTACAATTTACAATTTTTTTGTTCATATCTAAAAATACTTTCCTCTTACGATCTATAAATATAAATACATCACATTATTTTGGTTTTTTCTTGTCTATTTTATTGATTAACGATTTACTTCATTCATTCATTTTATTTTATGCGAATATTTGTATTTTGTGTACAAATGTTTAATTAGCTTGTGTAAATTAAGTGATACTTCGATAAAATAAAACTAAATTGGATGGATGGATTGTGTGACAAGCATATTTTAAGTCAAATTTACTATAACAAAATAATTTCAGTGAGAAATGTCATTTCAGTGAAATCTATACTACTAATCCATTAGACGGTCCTAGAGACAAACCCAAATTAGTTTCAAGAGCGAGTCCCTAATACATAAAAAATCCCTAAAAGACGTAAAACATAAAAAATGTTAATGTAATGTAACGTATAATCAATCATTTATAATATTAACAATCGTATTAAAAATGTCTAAAGTAATTATTATATTATCAATTCATTACATTAACAATCATAAGTAATTTAACGCCATCTAGTTAAAAGAGATGCAACTAAATATGTTACATAGCGCTGCCACCTACACCAAGTGGCCTGTACTTTAGTCACCGTCACGCCTGTTGCTCAATTGTTTACTCAACAAAAGACCCTTGTTTGTTTTTCGCTAGACGTTTCCTGGTTTATTTTGTGTGAACGCGCCTTTGTGTGAGTACAGATGTATACGTTAAGCCGGCGTGTATTGATGTAAGTTCACAATTGTTTGTTAGGCTACAGATTTTCTTTTTTATGTTAGTTACTTTTGAGTCGGGATTTTGTTCATATTTTATACTAGTACCATCGCTTCAATTGGGTTTCTAAAAAAGGTTGTCAAGCATATTCTTGAAACATAAGCAATTTGCCAGTAAAGTCTCGTCTAAATCGGTCCAGCCGTTTCGGAGATTAGCCGGAACAGACAGTATACTTTTAGCTTTTTAGTTTATTTCATTCGTTATATTTTATTAGATACGAGATCCGAAGAGACAGTGGTAAAAATATTATATTCAAACAAGCAAATTTAGTTTCAGAGTCCGCCATATTGGATATTAAATGACGTCACTTAGCAATGCATTGTCATCCAAATTATGCGTGTATGCAAAATTTCAGGTCCTTGAGGATAACTGCTTCCAAGTTCCAAATTCCAATACAATTGAAAGATTTGACCTGAACAAACATCACAAATATTCGTGCTTAATAAATGAATGCCCCCAGTGGGACTCGAACCCGCGACCTGGCGCAGAATGTAAGGTCACTACAAACTGAGCCAAACATGTCGTCAAACATTGATATCAACTTATTAGAATTAACATAATTTATATCATATTAAATAAATTTTTTATCTTAAATTTCGGTTATCCCACTCTTTCACAGAGTTCAAACAATAATACTAAACTCATAATGGAAACAACTAAAAACAAAGACCAGGCATGAGGCAATATCTCAATTAAAAAAAAACGCCTACATCCAGAACAGAAGGCAGTTGCAAACAAATTGCGCTAATGTTTAAACTTTAATTAAGTATTAGCCCTTCCAAATTGCTATTGATCTTTAATAAAGTCTTAACACTTCCAAATTTGATTTTTTTCATTTTTATATCTATACGTAATATTAATCGTCAATTTCACAATAAAAATGATACAATAAAACTTTTGTGGAACTTCTAGGTATATACGATATTTGAATGAATCATTATGATCATACAGATAAATATATTTTAGTAGATAGTTTGGTTAACAGATGTTAACAGCAACATAGCAACTTTTTACTAATATGTATTATAAATAAAACTATCTTTTCGGATTTTGTCGCGGATTTATTATGATATTTGGTTCCCGACGTTACGAATGCTTTACAGCAATCATGGTCACGGGAGAGAAGAAAGTTTTAAATGCATATGTAATTAATTATTAAGTATATACAGTTCAAACGACATAACATTTTAGTGGATTTTGGTAAGTAAAGATTACTCAGGGATGAGATAAATCCTGTTGTAAAAAATTTACCTTGAAATTATAACCAACTATACATTTACATCAAAATTACCAGTTTTTTCTATGATGTTGTCACAAACGAGCAGTCTAAAAACTGTTACGGTTTCTGTAGCGATAATAATGACTATATAGATAATATTTTTCAGTTCGATTTGTTTTATTATTATAAGTACATTTAACACACAATTTATAACATTTTAACTGTCTATTCTGCGTAATCTCTAAAACGGCTGGGCTGATTTTGACGGGACTTTCACTAGCAGATAGATGATGTCAAAAATTAAAATGCACACATGAGTGAAGCTAGGGTGAGTCGCTAGTTCAAGTGCCTATCGAAATCCACCATTTTTGTTTAAAGATAATTATTTATATTGTGATATTTCGAGTACAAACACACGTATGTATAAACATATCCGTTGTGAAAGCAAAATAAAAGAAACTTTAGCAAATAATAAGAAACAAATAAGCAATGTCAACAGTGTTGGCTGAATATTCATAAGATCTTTGTCTACAATGTCCGTTAT
The DNA here is from genome assembly GCA_905231865.2 of Boloria selene. NCBI lineage: Eukaryota > Metazoa > Arthropoda > Insecta > Lepidoptera > Nymphalidae > Boloria > Boloria selene. The sequence goes on from HG993156.1 coordinate 7,131,520, forward strand.
GTTATTTTTAGATATTAGTACCGCATCATAAACTAAGTAGGTACCTCTAATACATAGAGGTCGTCTATGTACCTATTTAAAATATAATAAGTAACTAACAACACAGATTTTTTAAAATAAATATTAATTAAACTGTGATCTTATTTGGGTGAGATATCTTTAAAAATATTAAAAAAAAGATAAAATAGACTATGGTCTGATCCCATTCGTATTGAATGTCCGTTGTCCAGCAATGGGACACTAAAGAGGTAGAATCAGAAGCGATAGTAATCAGAATTATTTATTTATATTGTAAACAATACTTAAGCTTAATTATTTTTTTTTTAATCTCCGTTGAAAGAGCTTAGTTACTATATGCAACTATGACGCTCTGTTACAATTACAATATGTATAACAATAGTATTATGTTTTACTTGAGTTTGTTACAATTTTTGCTAAGCTATAAATTAATCTCGCTATTTTAGAAGATGGATTTGATAGTACAATATTTATGATTCCTGTAGATAAAATTATTGGATTATTTATACAGTAGCTTTGACGCTGAGGCTCATTCCGCACACACTCCATTAAAACATGGAAAATATCTTCTACAACTCCGCATTGCGAACAATTTGGTGTTGTGACTTTACCCATTAAAAAAGCAAATTTGTTTAATGGAATGTGTCCAGAGCGAAGGCGCATGGCAAGAACAGTGTCTGGTCTATTCAAACAGGTCTTGTCAATCCAAGGACGAATTAATGGTTCAGCCTAAATAGTTATTATATTTAAGCCTATTTAAGCTTAATTAAAAATTTAAATCATAGGTGACTACTCTCGATTGGCAAGTAAAAAAAAATGAAAAAAAAAACGATCGTCTTGTAATTAAATCCTTTGTTTTTCACTTGTCTATTTATTATAAACAAATTATAAGGTGACGGCTTTCAACTATTCGTCTTATTAGTTTGATAGCATTTGTTTTGCTTAATAAATATTTATTTTAGGCCAGAATAGTATCGGTTAACACCGATGCAGCTGTGTAAGCCGATCAAATGTTAAAACCTCTTACTGCTCTATGCAGAATATTTTTAATGCAGTAAACTTTATTATTAAAGATTCTTTATTTTCAAAGTTTATAATTAAAGAGTTAGGCAGCCTCCTTTGAACGTGTTTTAGCTTCAATGCTGGATTGACCAATTCTACTGACTACTGTCCTCAAGGTGAACACACGGGTATACCTTATACTTATACCCTCGATAAACACAAAAGTTTATTTTTACCATATATAACACGCGAAAAAACCGCAAAAAATTAAGGCTTTTTGCAGTAGGAGTCAGTATGGTGTATATAATCTACTTCACTCTATAACAGTATAATGGGTAGGAAAAAAATTAAGAGCAAGCAGCCAGACTTCTTATCAACGCAACCAAAAATAAAATAGCTATAATTCATACTATATGTATAAAGCGTATAACCTCCAAACATATCTCTGACATACATTCACAGACAATTTGTTGTTTTTACAATACTAAAGATAAAACACAAATGTTTAGTTAAAAAATTCACAATCTTATCATTTGTTTATGTAATCTAAATAGCTGTTTGCGAATAAAGAAAAATAAAACTACAGCGAAGCAATGTAGAGATAAGCGTGTGGACAGTACCGTGTAGGTATGTACGAATATCTCATATTTTGTTCACTAGCAGTTAAAACTTAAATAATACTTTAGTTTTTGTGATAAATAGCATTTGCCGGCTTTACTCGCGTTCCAAAGGCTGAAAATCAGAAGAAATATTTTTTATTCCGTTTTCGCAACTTTTTTCATTGATGCTCCGCTCCTTTTAGTCGTAGCGTGATGTTATATAGCCTATAGCCTTCCGCGATAAATGGACTATGCAACACAAAAAATATTTTTAAAATAGGACCAGTAGTTCCTTAGATTAGCGCGTTCAACCAAACAAACAAACTCTTCAGCGTTATAATATTAGTATAGATTTCATGGATGAATTTATGCATTTATTATTTTAGAAACTTATTTTTTAAACAGTTACATATAGTAAATCTAAGCTTAACTAATATAATAAAAGAAATATATTATTAGGGTCAGTGACTTATTATAGTAGGTGAAGCTTATGTGTAAAATAAATTTTAACTACTGACCAAATTAAAATTAAACTTAATGCAGAATACCAAAATATTATACCAGAATACCAGAACAAATCAATTTTCTATACAAATTATGCTAAAATATTAAAATAAATATATTCTTTAGGTTCTATTTATAGTATAGTATAGACTATAGATTAATTTATACAAAGCCTTTTATATATTATATATGACCTTCTTTATAATGAATTAAATTTTAAATAATAACTATAAATAAACATTGCATACAAAACATAATCTCATGTTACTTTACGCAATGTTTATTTGTTAACTGAAAAACAATGAGCGATGGGAAAATGGCTCGCCTTTCTTAACTGCGGATAAACGATTCTATACACTGTATAGTGTATACTTTCATTATTATAGAATAAAACATTACATTAAGATACGCTTATAATAACTTTTAATTTAAGAAATTTTCGGCTTATTTTTAAAGGAAATGTAACATTTATATCAATGGAATTGACATTTGAAAGCCAATAATTCTGTATTAAACTCTTTCAGTAACTTGGTCTTTTCAACAAATAACCACTGAGCCGACGGTGTACGTATGTATGTATGTTTGTTTGTGTCTGTCTCTTTCACCCTAAAACAGTTGTATAAAATTGAATAACATTCAGTACAGAAGGCAGTGGTAGTCCAGCGGTAATGCGCTCGCTTGGATAACAGAGTGATGCGGGTTCAAATCCGGGTCTCGCACCTCTGATATCATGCGCGAATCATTTCTACCATGATTACCACTTGTCTGACGGTGAATGAAAACATCGTGAGAAAACCTGCATGTCTAAGAGAAAACCTAGCAAGTTTTCGAAAGACATGTGAAGTCCACCAACACACTAGGCCAGCGCGGTGGACTATGGCCTGATCCCCCTCGTACTGAGGGAGACACGTGCCGAGCGGTGTGACGTTAAAAAGGGCTGAAGTATTCATTACAGAGATAGATCTAAGGTATCAAATAGGGTACTGGTGATATGAAATGCACTTATGTAATAATTTGTTTTTGAAATGTTTATACTATCCATTTTGCTATAACTCTTCAACTTCTTATGATTCAATTTCCATGAAAATTGGTATGTATATATTTAAGAACAACTTCGTTTCATCTACATAAACGGACTAGCGACAGACCCTCACTTCGCTTGGTTTCGTTGAGTTTTAAAGCCGGCTTGCCAGACGCTAATGGACCTCCCTCATTAGGGTGGGGGTTTTGCTTATTCAGTGCAGGGTAAGAAATGGTCACATCAACGATTATAATGTGTAACATTATAATATATGTAAACAGTGTAAACCTAACTTTACAACTAACACAAAGGGAAGCGTGCAGTTTTGCAAGTGTGGTTACTATCTTTAAGTAAACAAAGGCATATCTTGATTCTGAACCGGAATACGTTTCACCTCAGTATTATTTCATAAGGAAAACGATTAAAAACACATTATTTTTCTTACATTTGTAATTTTTTAAGTATTTATGTTTCGGTGTTTTAGTACTTACTGTTAAAATTGTCTTGCTTTTAGACAATATAAGAAATAGATACTATAATTACCTCATAGTGTTTATTTTCTCTTTAAAGGTTTGCCTTAAAACCATATCAAGTTATTTATTGATGGCGTCTCATGTAAGATTAATTTATCAGAAGTACCTTTTTGCTGTATTGAAAAAATTGTTATTCGTGTGTATTATATGCATGCAAAGCGTGATGAATGTTGCCAATTAATAAAAACAAGCAAAAAATAACAATAACTAGCCAAATTACTTAAGTCTTAAACATAAGTGGTATAACGAGTATCTTCTTCTATCAGGTTGGATATTGATATGATTCATTTTTTTTTATTTTAAAACTTACTATAACTTTTTAGATATACGAGTACATTACGTGAATGAAAGTGCAGGCACTATTGCCATTTTTATTTTTCTTTAAAAACTATTTTAACAGGGTATAACTTTTTAAAGTCTTTTCTGCACAACCTTAGTCTCATCCGTGACCAACGATTTTGGCAAAACATTCGACGAAAACAAATCATACCGAATTTCTTTAAAATATGTCCAGTGGTGTTATCGTAATTCGGTTACAAACAGAAAAAAATAGTAGAAATTAAAAAATTTTTTAGTAGAATACAAAAATTATAAATATATACATCAATAATAATATTTGATTTTTGAATAAGATTCAAAAAATATTTAATGTACAGATTATTATTTGAAGAACTAAGTTAGAATTTTATTATATGTATAAATAAGCTTCCACAAGCTTTTAGCCAAGCACCTGCTTGTACGTATATTTAAATTAGTTGGAGACCACAAAGTCCCTATGTCCTTGGTTTCACTTAGCAACTTCAAATAAAATTTTATATTATATTTAAGGCGAAATATAAGAAGTACGAATAAAAGAGTGTTTCGGAAAACTACGGACAGGTGAATATGAAATTAAAGGGTTTTTTGGATTTCGCTAGAGAACCCCAAAATAATTTTAAATGCTTTCTTTATTTACTCAACAATGCGGAAATATATAGTTTTTTTTATATTATAATGTAATGTATTTAAATAGGTAGAGAAAACCTTAAGACAAGTGGTAATCATGTTAGAAATGATTTGCATATGAAAATAATCAGAGGTGCGAGACCCGAAATTCGAATCCACATCACTCAGTTCTAAGAGAGCTCGTAACTATTGGGCTATCACTGCCACAACAATATTTTAAACATATATAGTGTATCGTTGGTCGTTTCACTTTCTCGTATCTACCCAGAACCATCCTATCTACTATTCAAATACATACTATTCCGTTTGATTTATTTTATTAAGCAAATCATAAAGAACTTACATTTTCCTAATTACTCGAATAATTTGAAATTATAAAGTAACTACTCACAAGCTCAAGAACTCAGTTTCAAAAGAATGTAAATAAGATCTTTAAATATGAATTAAACTTCCCTAAGACTTTCAAAGTTATAAATAAAGTGCTCGAAGCTCTTCTTTTTATAAGTTATCTCCTAAGTTATCTCCAATTATCTCTCTTCCTTTAACAGAATACATTAAAAAGGGACAGATAAATACATTTACGTCATACTAACAAGTACGAAAACAAACAGTGTTTGTGTTGATAACACCTTTGGAAAGTAAGTAATAACAGATACAATATTTTCGTAAGTCACATTTCTATGCAAAAATTATAAAAAAAATGTATATCCATAATATCTTTGACGACACATTGACTCCGTTTGTAATGACTTCAATTGCGGTCGCGGGTTCAAGTCCCGCTAGGGGCATTGATACAATGATGTAAGAAGTAGCTTACGCTTAAATCCATATTGGATATTCATGTTCGATAAACGCAAGGTAATGCAACGTAAGTTAGTTAATTATGTACATTTAAGATTTAACTAAAGATGACTATTCAGTGTGAACGTCGCGTTGCGATAAAATAGAGCGATTATAAATAACGAAACTATGTTGTATGCTTTTTAATATAATTATAAATTCTGTATATATTACTCGATGCCAAAACAACTGGAATGATATGTATCAAAAGTAAACATATAAGCTACTATTAGGCATCTCGTTCACTTTCGAGAGAAGCGAAGGTAATTAGTTAGACGTTAGTTATTAAATAATTAATTAATACATCTTAATAATCTTATCTCTATTACTATGTAGTACTAAGTAATAATCAAATGATCAACACAAATATGCACTGATAATAACGCAAAGATTACTTATTACTATTTATGTTTTATTACTTTATCCTCTCGTAGGCAATAGAAGCTCAGTGGTAACAAGCGAGTGAAGCGGGTTCGAATCCCGGGTCTCGTATGATTTTTGAAGTGAAACTTCTTTAGAATCGTTGTGATTTCAAACTCGATGAAACGAAAAAATAACGTTTTACTTCTGACATGTGTACTTTGTACACACGCAGTTTTATTTTTTTTGTGAGTGAATCATTCCATCATGATTACCACTTGTCTTGAAGTGAAGGATAACATTGTAAGGAAAGCTGAGAGAACTTATTATGTTTTGGAGACATGGCCAGGGTGGACTATATCCTGATCCCCCTGTAACGGCCTGTAAAAGATCTGGCTGGCCACATAGGCTTCTTTTTCCCGGACAACTATACGGTGGGTGTTTATCGAGGTATTCGTAAGTGCTATTAAAATAACTTTCAAGTTTTGTTTACACAGACTATTAATATCCGAAGAGACGATTATTGTTTCCAGAATAAAATATGTCGTATGTTTAGTTTTCATGGCTAAAGTTGTTTTTACTTTCGACATTCGTAATCTTGAGGAAACTTTATAATGCTTTTCTATAAATATATTGTAATATATAGCAATATTAATGACTTTTTGTCTAGGGTATAATTAATGAATCAATAAAAATAATCCAATGTACGAATGACAGTAACAGGCATTGTTTAAAAATATCGAATATAGTCCGTTCGCTTTCATCTTTGTTTTGTAATTCAGTCTGGTAAGGTGAAGTACCTATCCATTATATAATACTAGTGATTCACCCTCGCTTTGCTCGGGTTCGTCTCTGGGTACCCCCTTTGGCATAAAATTTTTACAAACTTTGAATGTCTTACTTATTATTTATACATAACGACATGCTTGTACTGTCAACACGTAAAAATGTTTCAATTTGACAGCAAAATCCACATTAACGATTTTGTGATGATGACTGATTTTGACGGGACTTTCACTCACAGATAGCTAATGTTATAAGAAGTAACTTAGGCTACCTTTATTTTATTAGAAAATTATAAAAACCGTTAAATTTATTTTAACTTCAGCGAAGCCGAGTTTAATAATAATTAGACAGTCTCTTTTAAATTACTGTTGTATAAACTTTTCAAGTGAAACTTCTTTAGAAACGTTGTGATTTCAAACTCGATGAAACGAAAAAATAAGTCCATAGTACCAGGCGCTCAGAGACGGGGAAGAGTTAGCCTTAGTTAGATCTCGCCCATCGCGAGTCAGTGACATTTCTAACTCTGTCTAACTCGTGGGTGTGACCTTCGCGCCATCTCCCTCTCTCAACGAGCTTAGACGGGGTCATTTAGTATACATTAAACGAGATTTAAAAATTAGTTTGCCAGAGAGGTTTTACTTCATGACATGTGTACTTTGTACACACTCACTTTTTATTTTTATTTCGACGATTATTAGCTAGATTTTTGTCTGACGACGGCACGTGTCGAGTGCTTAGGATATATAACGAGGTCGGAAGTACAGTTGATAGCCATTTATTTAGATTTCGAGGCCACTTCATTATTTAGGTTGTTTTGTTTTATCAGTCGCAAGGCGCAATTTCGTGTTGGTAACTAGCGTTTACAGAACAACCATATTAAATCTTTGCAAATCACTACATAGTATAAAACAAAGTCGCTTTCTCTGTCCCTATATCCCTATGTATGCTTAAATCTTTAAAACTACGCAACGGATTTTGATGCGTTTTTTTTTTAATAGATAGAGTGATTCAAGAGGAAGGTTTATATGCATAACTAGCGGATCCCGCGGCTTTGCCTGTGCTAAATCTAGGGAAGAGCCCGAGCGAAGCGAGGACGAGTCGCTAGTTGAAACAATATAATGGAGGCGACCCTAATACAAACATTTTAATACAAATTATAGTAAGATGCTCGTATAAGGTGTATAGTATAAAGGTTTTAATTAAGAATAGTGCTCTGAAGTTAAAGAAATATAGAATAACTAACATTTCCCGTGTTCTAAAGACCGGAAAGCAAATTCTTAAATTTATTTAATTTATTTATTCGGGTCTCCAACAGTTGTACATATTCACTTACATCTAACTTATACCTTACATCTACTGAAATTACTATATACCTACTACCAATTATATGAGAACACATACCATTCTCGTATAATTACAGTGTTTATAAAAAAAATCTTAGGTTTTATATCCTACTACTGAAGAAGACGTTTCAACTGTTAGAGATATTTTGTTTCTCTACTATATTATGCATATATTATACATATAAACCTTCCTTTTGAATAACTCTATCTATAAAAAAATCGCATCAAATTCCGTTGCGTAGTTTAAAAGATCTAAGCATACATAGGGACAGACAGACAGCGGGAAGCGACTTTGTTTTATACTATGTATTGATCATAGTTTATTTAAATACTATCAATAATTGATTCGTCCAAATTACGCCATTTCAAGGTTATTACTAACGTGTTATGTTTGTATTTGTTGTAATATCCTTCTTTGATAAGAATATTATAGCATCTAGTTAACATTATGTATTATCAAATAGTTCTAAATTAATTGCAAAAATAATAATACATAATTAGGACTACAGTTGAACGTAGAGAATAATAATTCCTTCATCATTACATCCTATCTGAGTAAACAGGAAAGATGTTAAATACTAAAATCCTTATATTAAAATTTTGATAATCTTGAAAAATAATATATAGTTGTTTTCGCCTTATTTTCAGCTGCCAACCACCAAACTTACATTCACATTAGTTTTTCGACTTTTAATTGATAAGGTAGTGTTAGCATCTTGAGGTCTTGTATTCAGGTCTCGAGGAACAAGTATTTTATTAAGTCTTTATTAAGTATTTTATTAAGTCTTTCTGTTAAGGAAATCATACTAACAGCCCAGAGTTAGTGGTATTCACTTTCGTGGTTCGGAGACCTTGTAAAACCACCAGACCTGCGTTTTATCTATTACATTTTATTCAGTGCCAACCTATCAGTATTAGTGAGATAAGAGAGTGCACTTGTGTCTGTGCGTGCACTTGTGCACTATAATATCTCCTGCGCAGTTGGTTCTTAGTGAGACTGACAATGGCTCGTGGCTAAAATCGGTCCAAAGGACATCAGCGTCTTAGATTAGCAAAAACGTATTTGGTGTTGCGTGTACAAAAACTTTAATAAAAAAGACAATAGTTTTTACATCTGTACATTATAATAGTACATTGGAATTTACTTCATCTCGCTTATTTCATTTGATTAACAACACCTTTTTAATAACTCGTCTATGAATATAGCTATATTACATATGAATATTTAGTTATAATTTCATTATTAGTATAAACTTATATAGAATTCATTTAATTTTGGATACAATACAACACCTGTACAGCATTTGTGGTTGTCACATAAACTAGACGTTTGTACATTTCTGCAAGGCTCAGCCGATAACGCTATCGCTCGTCACGCCTACGCGCACTTCGAAATATTAATACTATGTTTGTTGCTAAGTTTCCTAAAAATATGTTAATAAGAATTTTAAAATTATAAGTATAAGGGATGTAATACAATAAATTAAAAATTGTATAGAAAAGCTCTATCTGGTATCCGTAACACAAGCCTCGTAGCTTACCAAGAAACTAGATGGCGCTGTTGTTATAATGTCCCAACATATTTATGTTTTAACTTACATATTTTCTATATATTATAAAGATTACTATTCTTTAACGAAGGAAAAATTAAATCTTGTTTTTATCTCCATAGTATTCTATACTTAGATTAAACCAGGTATTTTTATACAAAGAGTTTTTATTATTTCTTAAATTAGTAAAAATAGAAATCAAAAATGCGTGTGAGAACCTAAATTAATTTAATTAAAAATTTTACAGTTTTATCATAATAATAACTGTGAATGAAACGAGGTTATTTTTGAAATATATTTTTTGCTTCTATGTACCTTAAGAATATAGTTTTTATGAACTTTATAAATTGATTATTGTCAAATAGCCAGATGTCCAATTGATTAATTTTCGCAGTATACCTAGCATTTATACATATTACATAATCTTATACATATAAGTTGCCATTGATTTTATTATACATAATATATCACAAGATATATTTTATACTTTCTTATATTTACGCGAATATTTGTGACATTATAAATAAAAGTATTTTTCGGATTTTTTCGCGGATTTATTTAGATTTTTGGTAAAATATGTTTTTGTAAAATTAACAAATGGCAAGTAATTGATAATATTTGTTAAAATTAACAAATATTATCAAACATTTTAAAGTAAGTACTATGGGTAACTTTCTCGCTTCGAAAACCAAATGAAGCTGCTTTAAACCCCTGGTCACATTAGAAACTGTGATAAGCCAATAATTTTTAACATCATAAATACTTATTTTAATGAAAAAAAACCATACCAGCATGGTAGCTATAGCCGGATTCCCATCGTATTTAGTTTTTTTTGTTTTAATTCAATCAAGAGAATCCTATGCCCAGCTGTGGGACTTTACTATAAAATTGCAATAAATTCAAGTGTTTTACACTTAATAGCTAAAATATTACTTTCAAAACTACATTTACATATGGTAACTTTGAGCATAAGGAAGTTTATTCAAACCTTATCTAACTCCCATGTTTGTCTTACAAACAAAAAACAAACATAGCAAATACAGCGTTCTGTGAAATCATGGTAGGTACTGATTTAAAGATAACTAAGATAATAGTTTATGAGTAAAGAATTTCACAATAATTTATCATTTTTTATTTATATAAGACTGAGGTAATAAACGATTTTGGCGACAAATCAAAGTTAGAGCGACCAATAGTATCAAAGTAAAAGTATCAAAGTCAAAACCTATTAAAATTATTAAAAAACTAGCAAGTCCCGCGGCTTCACCCGCGTTCTTATCACTATTACAATATAGGCATAGTTGGTAGACGGTTGAAAATTTTGGGTTTTAAGTATTCTATGATGCCAAACCTTAAAAAAATGGTCTAAAAATAAAAATAAAAAATCTGGAGATGGCCACCCCTAGCGGAATAAAAAATAGCTTACGACCTATTCTCAGACCTACCAAATGTAAACAAAAAAACATAAAAATCTATCAGTCCGTTTCGGAGGAGTTCGATAACAAACACTGTGACACGAGATTCTTATATATAAGAACTAGCATTTCCCGCGGCTTCGCACGCGTTCTAAAGACCGGAAACCAAATTTTTTTGGGTCGCGCGGTATGGTACCTCGCAGAACTAACGCCCGCCCTTTCCGTTTTACACTTTTCATTGATGATCTGCTCCCATTTGTCGTAGCGTAATGTAATAATAGCCTTCCTCGATAAACGGACTATCAAACACAAAAAGAATTTTTCAATTCGGACCAGTCGTTTCTGAGATAAGCGCATTCAACCAAACAAACAAACAAATAAACAAACAAACTCTTCAGCTTTATAATATTACTATATATACTATAGATTATAAGAACAAAATAATAGCACATTAATATTAAATACTTAGAATTTATAATTTTGCATAAAAATTAAATAAAACTCAAAAAAAGTATAAGTCATTTAGCAACCAGCACTAAAGCGAAGCTAGAATAAATACGTTTTGAAATAAAATAGCTGTTCTTTCTTATATACCGTTTCTTACTGAAAGATAAAATTATTACACTAATTTAATTAAATATGAATCGTAAGAGCTTTTAAAGCTAGACTTTTTTTTAATAGAATAAAGAGTCAATGTTATTTTTTGTTAACATTAAATTTATACTAAAAAAAATAACTGTATTTAATTCTTTTTTTGTTTTTTTTTTATTACATTTTAAGAGTGATATCACTCCGTTATTATAAAAAGTTGATTAAAATTCTAACACATGTATGCTAGAAGACGTCAGAGCTACGAGTATTTTACTGAAATCGTAATTTAATGGTAATAAAATTCTAGTCTGTACATGCTAAATTAGTTTATAAATAAACATAAATATATATGTGAACCAGAAACGATAAGCGTCAGTTGGTTTTAACTTATATGTTATGTACTTACATTTATTATTGGCGAAATTTTCAACACAAATTACTTTTCAAAAGTTAATTAAAGAATCGAATTGAAATTACATAATAGTACATAAGTTTATATAATTATTCGTTACTTTAGAAAAGATGATTTCACATACAATCTATCATCCCCCATTTTACCCCCTTAAGGGATGATTTCCGGGATAAAAATCAATATATGTCCAAAGAAAAATAATACATGTTCCCAGGCCCTCAGCCGATCTCAATACCAAATTTTATCGAAATCGGTTCAACTTATTTTCTAGTAAATACATTACAAACAAACGTACAATTATTTTTTCACTTTATAATACATAGTAGTAATATAGAGTATCTAAGAGTAAGAATATCATTCAAGAAAATGGAAATAAAATAGAATAATACATAGAAAATATAGTAATTTAAATATTATGTAGATCTATGCAGCTGTTTCTTACTCAGTTGGTAGACAGTAGTGAGTAGATGCAAAATACTTAGTAACAATGCTTGCTAATGCTTAAATCTTCATGTCGCAACAATCGTTTTTTATGGACTTTACATAAAAAAATCCATTTGCGGATATCGAACCTGTGACTTACATCGTGATTTGTATAGCCAATTTGAGGATTTTCACAAAATTTTAATAAAAGATCTTAACTATGATATCCTCTATAATATACGGTATATTAGATATTTTCTCACGATGTTTTTCGACGCTGTGTTAACAACCTTAGGAAACGAAAAATTCACAAGTGAAAATCTAAGAGTATCGTCCCCGGATTCGAACCCGCTTCACTTGATTGCCAAGCCAACCAAATAACTAAAATTATATAAAAATGCTATAATATCACTACATAGTATAAAACAAAGTCGCCTTTTCTGTCCCTATATCCCAATATCCCTATGTGCGCTTAAATCTTTAAAACTACGCAACGGATTTTGATGCGGTTTTTTTTAATAGATAGAGTGATTCAAGAGGAAGGTTTATATGCATAACTAGCAGATCCCGCGGCTTTACCTGTGCTAAATCTAGGGAAGAGCCCGAGCGAAGCGAGGGCGAGTCGCTAGTTAAAATATATGCCAGTCATAAAATTTCTCCCTACATACGAATAAGTATTTGTTTATATACGCAAAGGATGTTCTAAGAGCTTAGTGCCCTTGTTTTTATACACTCCCCCTTATTTGCCTTTCTCTTTTTTACTAAACTTATTTAAATAGAAATGTTTAAAAACGGCATCCATCTAACATCTGTACGTAAGTATGTATGAAGTTCGATTCGTTTATAGAAAATGTTGATAAAATCAAACCATTATCTAATCAATATTGTTTATGAAGGATAAAGTTTTATAATATAAATTTTATTTCGTAATACTTAAAAAACTTAAAAATTGCTTATTATAGTGATTGTAATTTAAGTGGAAATCGAACCGGTGACCCTTATACACTATACAGTATCTACCATCTGTCATAATACGTCATTATTTCATTTCAAATGTAGAGTTAACGAAAGCTCTAGTATGGGTTTTTTGAGAAATGAAGTAATCGTGCGGTTTAAGTGTAGAACTTAGTATTTAACAAAAAACACAAATCTAGACTAGGAATAAGTTAAAGTTTCGACACCACTATTGCCTCAAAAAATCTTTGTAAAGGAAAAAAATAAAAAAAGTCCAAATTAATATTATTTCATAACTGGACTATTAAATATAATATAAATAATAATTTAAATACTTGCCGCTTGCCTTCGACTATTTCGTTCCTTGAAATATAACGACATAATTATTAATAACTTGATAATTGAGTAAAAACCATCACCATTTTTATCTAGGTTTTAGATTATGGCTAATAGGTATAGTATATAAATTTGAAATTAGCTGTAATTAAAAATTCAAAATTAAGTTTTTGTAGAAAAAATTGTATTATAGAACTGATAAAGTAAATGCGCCATTTCCGTGGCCGTCATCGTATAATCACTAGTGTTCGCCCGAGGCTCTGCCTGAATAAATTTTTAAGGAAGTAAAGGTCAAAACGTTTTAATGGATAGTTTTTAATCGCTCTTATTAAACAGGCTATAAAATATATAAATAATATTTCTAATGGTAGTAGAAGTAACATAGGCCTTTAAACAAACAAAAAGCTAAACTTTATAGCTTTACCATGTTAATCAAAACGTATAAGCCTTCTAGGCTATTTAGGTTTCATATTTTATATGTTTATGACTTATTTTTATTATTTTTTATTTCAAAATTAAATAGAAAATTTACTATTAAAAATAACTAGCATAAGCACTCACCCTTGCTCCGCTCGGTATATTTAAAAAGTATCGTGTACGTTATTTCGGATAGTAATCATGTATATTCATACCAAATTTCATAATTTCATCAAAATCTATATATTATATTCTTATATTTTCGTATTCTCGTAATTCGATCAGACAGACAGACAAAAATGCTAAAAATTATGGATTCGCTTTCTGTATACAATATTCAATATACATAAATGAGTATTTGAATAAGAAAAAGAATATTAGATAAGAGATTAAATTCAGAATCTACGAAATTTATAATAATTATGTATTCAATTAATGACTGCATAGCCAATATGACTTAATTCGTTTCCTGATTAATATATTTTGTTACCTATATAAACTAACTAGCGACTCAACCTCGTTTCGCTCGGGTTCATCCCTAGATAAAAGCCCCTTTAAGATAGATTTTTACAAACTTTGAATGCCTTATTTATTTTTATCCTACAAAAGCCTAAAAATAAGTTTCAAGCTTTATTATATACTAGCCTTCTGCCTTTCCCGCGGCTTCGCGCGCGTTCTAAAGGCTGGAAACCAAACACCTACCGTGTTTGCAACATTTTTCATTGATTCTCCGCTTCTATTGGTCGTAGCGTGATGTAATATAGCCTTCCTCGATAAACGGACTATCTAACACAAACATAATTTTTTAATTCGGACCTGTAGTTCCTGAGATTAGTGCGTTCAACCAAACAAACAAACAACAAACTCTTCAGCTTTATAATCTTCTTCTTCTTCTGGCTGGGCTTAATCCCGGCCATTGTTGCCAGGGTCTGCCTTACGACTAAGCCTACTCCACTTTGCACGATCTTTAGTGTCCTCCTGAATAAGTCCGTTGGCTCTCATGTCTATACCACCTCAGACAGCTTTATAATATTAGTATAGATTAGTAACGATTTCACAATCACGTTTCCGCTCGCATAATAAGATGAACATCAGTGATGCCATCTATGTTCTTGGCAAATTTCATCAAAATTGGTTTAGCGGTTAAAATCTATCGCTAGTTCAACTCATTAAGCAATATGTAAATATAGTAATAATCTAAATTTATCCTTAATTAAATAAATATAATAATTATTATCTAGTAGGTAATATAGTATATTATATATAATTTTTATTAAATGTATATGTTTAAGACTGTTTAATTAAATTAAAAGTTAGTTTTTATTTCAGAATATATTATAAAGGCAATCTTATCTAAATAATAATAGAAAGAAAAATCATTAAGTTTATTAGATAAGTATTAATCTATCTAACTATATACTCGCTCGACGACACGTTTAGCTCAGTTATTAGTGACCCTACTTACTGCGCTAGCGGTCGCGGGTTCTAGTCCTGCTGAGGTTATTTGTTGCGCACGAATGCCAGTCCTCCAGTCATGGTTATTTATATTTATAATATGAATATATTTGAAGTTATATATTTGTAGTGTATTAACTCTAGATAGTTGACTCATATCCGTAACACAAGCCTCGTAGCTTAACATGGAACTAGATGGCGCTGTGTAAGAATATCCCAACATAACATATTATACTCTTAGTCTCTCCAGTAACCATGATTGCTGTAAAGCATTCGAAACGTAGGGAACCATAAATTTAATTTGATTTATGGTTCCGCGACAAAATCCGAAAAAATAGTTTCAATTATAATGTCACAAATATTCGCGTAAGAATATTTGTGTCAATGAGTCAATGATACTTGAAATAAATGAATTTATTATTATTATTATTATTTATAATTGAAACTAAGAAAGTATAATGTTAATTTTTTTTACTTTGCGTACAACGCGAATCTGTTTAATCCGAATTAAACCTAAGAAAGTTTTCGATCCAATATTTTTATAAGGTTTATGGTCACTTACTGAGAATAAAATCACAAAATGCTAACACATCCAGGAGGAGAGAAGAAGAGTAGAGAAGAGAGAGAAAAGTTTTTGGCTGATTCTGGGAAACTATGCACTTTAGAGCAAAAGTTATTGAAACCATTATTGTGGATAATAAAATTTCGTATCTTTTATTTCCTTGTAAACTTTTTTGTAAAACTTACCGTTTACGATTTATGGTCCATTTGATGAACCTATTTTTCTTTTTCAGCCGACAACTTTCAAAATATTGGATTAAATCAATAAAATACATATTTAATAAAACGCGTAGCGTAAACGTACCTACGTACCTAGGAAGTAGGAGCGAACCTGAACCGAAGCGAGGGAGAGCCGCTAATACATAATTATGGTAATTTAAATTAAATAATTAATTAATAAATATATATTACACAAAATACACTCTATTAATGATATTCACACGACTTTTTATAAGTGTAAATAAAATGAACATACACGCGTCTGCGGTTCAAGGTTCCTAATATACATATAAAAATGTGTAGGCAGTTTCTATGCGTCCAAAATTATTTTAATATATAGTATATACATTATAAGACAGTGGTAACCCAGCGGTAACGCGTCACCTCTGATATTTTCATGTGCGAATCATTTATATCATGATTACCACTTGTCTTACGGTGAAGGAAAACATCGTGAGGAAACCTGCATGTCTGAGAAAACCTAACAAGTTTTCGAAAGGCATGTGAAATCCGCCAACTCGCACTAGGCCAGCGCGGGGGACTATGACCTGATCGCCCTCGTATCGGGACGTTAAAAAGGGCTGATGATGATGATGATGATACATTATACACGTATACATATGTATATATTTACTTCATATATTAGATGTTTCTTTTTTTCATCTGACACAGAGACATGCACATAGATCCGAAGGTCCTGGATTTGAATCTCAGTGGGTTTATAATATAATTAATTTACAACGGCTTATTCAAATATTATCCTACGCAGTTGATTAGTTTCATTGAGATTCACTTGACAGTAGGGATTGCAATCCGGCGTCATTTTCAATCCGGCCGGATCCGGCTGAATTTCCATCAATCCGGCCGGATCCGACGGGATCCGGCCGGATTGACCAGATCGATATAATTTTCGCCTTTTTTGGTTCAAAATGAACTGTTAGTAAGTTCTTCAAGTATCATTGTACTTAATATAGGTAAGTAGTTTATAAAAAACTAGCGGAATTCGCGAAAAATATGTTTGGCTATACGCTTTTACTTATAATATACCAAAAATTGATTCCCCATTTACCATTTCATCCCTTTTGTTATGAGGACTACTCTTTAAACCAGTTATTCGGTTTTCTTGGCGTAGTTGTAGTAGTAGATAGACCTATGCCTACTACTACAAACTTTTTGTTGACTTTGATGAAAAAAGTATTACGTTTTCAAACATGTGCAAAAATAAACTGTTATTTAAATCAAAAGCACTAAGAAGTATTGATTTCATCTTTGATGTAAGTTACCCCCAAATAACTGTTTACCCCTTTTTAACCCCGTAAGGCAATGGGTTTCAATAAAATACGAAACACGTTTTCCATCAATTCTGTTAAAGTATCTTTATGCAAAATTTGAAGTAGATTGGAATCACACCATACAGACATTGCTCCCATCTTTCTTCCTTAGGCATAAAATTTCAGAAAATCCTTTCTAATCCGATAACTACGTCATAAACTACAAGGTCAAACCCTAAAAGATTCAGGTCTCTACGATAAGCAGTTTAGGCTGTGCGTTGATCCATCAGTCATTCAGGATGGAGCATTTTCTAACCCAATGTTAAGATTAGACAACGAGAAAGTAATTAAAATGTAGCGGTGGCTAGTGTAGGCAACTAGGTAAAATTTTAACACTGTAACGAGTAGCTCAGTGTTCTTAGATGTCACTTTCACAGATAGATCAATATTTATTTTTTTATTTATAAAGTAACTTTATAAAATCTAATGTAATTTACCTTACTTTACAGAGATGAGACCATTATAATTATTATAGTATTCGAGAATGCTAACAAACAAGTCTTATATTTATGTCAGACACCAACTCGCACGCATGAACACCACGCAGTAAACATTTAAAGTACCAACTCATGCAAAAGCTCTATTATTTTGCCAAAAATTAGTAACACCGGATCCGGTCGCCGGATCCGGTATATTAGTACCGGATCCGATGACCGTGAAATGATGCCGGATCCGCCGGATTACCGGATCCGGTTTTCCGGATTGCAATCCCTACTTGACAGCATAATTTTATATTTTATTGTAACAGTATTTACAATATAATATAAAATTATAATAGTAAATACTAAGATTTTTTATTTCTTTTGAATTCGAGAATTGATCTAGATTATAATCAGTTTTATTAATCGACACGTTAAACCAAAATGCATTTTGTATACTTGATCCATATGCTGCCTTGCTAATATAAAAAATGATTTTTGATCACTAAGATCGGAAATCGGTGAAGTGCGAATCAGATTTACCAAATGAAGGTTCACGACAAATATATTTAACGAAATTAAGTACAGTCGTAAGCAATGACATGTATACATTGACAACTTTTCAAATATATGTAAACATCAATCGTTTCAAAAGAAAGTATACAAGCTTTGTGTCAAAATAAAGTATACGTAAGATGTTTCATAATTATGTATACATTTTTATCAATTCATAGTAAATAACATTAAACGAATATTATTGTATACTTTTCGTAATATAAGTAGTTAGCCATTAGTCTGTGCACAAAAAAGTGCACAGGTTTGCGCTCGAAAAGCATAAAACAATATTTTCGTATTTGAAACAAAGTTTTCTAATGCATATATAGTGTGTCTCTTCCATTAACATTTTTTAGTTCATATTTTATGACAATATTATGCTATTACTTATAATAATTAAATTCCCATTTAAATTTCCGCCACGCTTTTATGTGGGTGGTCCATAGAACCAGTTATTGTATTATCCAGTAAGAATAAACGATTATCCTGTAGTAAACGGTATCCTAAATATTGACCTTAGTAGGTAATAAGCGTTTAGTAGTCGATTAGCGATAATGTTGCTGATATATTTTATCTGTTTCATAATAAAACTTCCCAATAAAGTAACTGGCAGATAAATTTATATGTATTTAGCCCGTTTAACTCAAACTCAGACTTGAACCCCCATCACATGCATATCGAAGCAAGCGCGTTACCACAGCGCTACTACAAATTACAATGTGTCAAGATAAATTTATATTAGGCCACATATTATTTGACGGAACGGCAACCGTCGTAAGCGACGCGACGTTGCCGTTTTGCGCATCGATACAACGACGTTAACTTAAAATCTATTTTGAAAAGTCAAATAATTCACTATCTATCATAAACATATATAATAAAACTAGTGGAACCCGCGGCTTCGCTCGCGCTAAATCTAGGGACGATCCCGAGCGAAGTGAGGGTGAGTCGCTTGTTAAGATAAACATTTCCATCATACATTACATATGTATAACTCTAGCGGTTTTGGCAGCGCACGCCAGAATAGCTCGCAGATGGTAGATTTTTTACTACTTACTTGATACTTATCGTCATATTTTGGACAATTCACACAATATCTTTATAAATTAAGTAGCCTATGTGATATTCTGATGTATAAGCTATATTATTGTAAAGTTTCATTAAAATCCATTCAGTAGTTATTACGTGAAAGAGTAACAAACATCCATACATCCATACATCCATACATCCATACATCCATACTTACAAACTTTCGCGTTTATAATATTAGTATAGATAATTGTAACTGAGTCAAATCTGTACATAATTTTTTTTTTAAATCTAATTAAAATAGATAAAAATGTAATTAAAATAGATAGACATTATTATCCATACAATCAAATCTATCGTTTTTAAAATTTTTGTCTGTCTGTCTTTCTGTGACTGCATCACGAGAAAACCTCAGGACAGGTTTTGATGATGATTTTGTAAGAAATATCGACTAACCGTTACAAACCGACTATAAAACGTCACACGGTGTGTGAAATCTAAGTATTTTGTTTCCAGTCTTTAGAACGCGGGCGGGGCCGCGGGAAATGCTAGTTTCTTACATTTTTAAAAAGATACATTTTTTTAAATATTCTTCTAAATAAAATATGAATCAATCATAGTGTGATAAGAATCATAGATAAGTATACTCAACCAGGTGGGGATTTGCGAATTGACCTGGAGTGCAGACTTGTACTCTTCCTCTCTTACCTCTCTTACACTTACTTATATGACCTCCTGGTCCTGTTACCTGCATCTTACAGGAGCTTATGCAATTATTATGGTGGCCGAGTTTTGGGCTTCTTTTTTTTTATCTTTATTTTTAAGGGGTTTTGGGCTTTCTTACTTTAACTATTGCCATCGACTCGGCAAGAAGAAGAAGACTCAATGCATAGAAAGTATATACGGTACTTACATCCATACATCAATTGTCTGTCTGTCTGTTAGTTTCGGCTAATCCTCGAAACGGCTACACTGATTTTGACGGGACTTTTGACCTCAGATATCGTAGCTAATGTTTTAAGGAGTAACTTATGCTACTTTTAATTATGAAAACTGTTTTATTTATTTTATCTTACGCCGAGCGCAGCGGTCCGGGCTCGCTAGTGGTTCAAAAATTTGCGTAAATCAATCAAATCAAAATATCTTTTATTCAAATAGACCTTAACAAGCTCTTTTGAATCGTCATTTTTACATTATCAAAATTAAAAGTCAGTCTGTAAGTCTGTGAGTAAACTACCACCGGCTCGGAAAGCTGTTCTGCTTAGAAGAACCGGCGAGAAGCTCAAACTCGGCTCGTAAAATAGACACAGATGAACTTACCGTGTAATCACTAGCTATCCAAGGAAAACTCAATACAACCAATTATTATTTTTTCCTGTAAATTAAAATGCTTTTATGTAATGAAAAGTATCCTAAGTCATGGTCCGAGAAATATGTTATAGGTAACTACACAATTTGGTTAAAATCGGCCAAGTACTTTTTGTGTTAAACGAAAACATACAAACAGACAAAAAAATTAAAACATATTTTTTGGGATTTATATTCAATGCACTATACGTTACAGTATTTTTTTTATAAAAACAAAAAAAAAATATTTCATGTATAGATTTTTTAACTCACTGTTCTATTATAATTATACGTATTATTGTATATTCTTATAAATTCACAAATTGATACCTTAATTCGCAAATCGGTTAACTCCTTTTCAATATTTTTTTCAAAGACTACCAAAATCAAGAAATACCATAATACTTATTATAAATTCGGAACAATATTTTGCTTATAATTAACGTAATATTCTTAATTAATCTAAACAAATCATGTTGTACGAGTTTGTAACACTTATTATTAAAATAATCACGATTTTAGTGGCCCCTTAAAAAGTTCACGTTAACGGAGTTAGCTGCTTTGCGAATTAAGGTATCGAAATGAGGAAAACATATACTCAATGATGATGACGAGCCACGTTCATCACGGCTCACTCCTTGTCCCTAAATCGCCATCCAGTATATAATGCATAAATTAAAAGATATGCACGAAACAAAAATTAAAAAAGTTATCCACGTGCGGGATTTGAACCCGCGCCGCAAGGATATTATACGCATACTACAAGTACGCCAATTGAGCTATGACAACTTAATATCATTGGGCGAATTCATGAAAAAGTAAGTTTCGCATAACAACGCAAACTAAACAAATAGAGAATTGTCAGTTGTAATTCTAATAATTTCGAATTCTTTTCAATGCTTTGTTACACATTAAAATTTTAAATAAACTGATCTTGTCCTCGAATTGTCAAAAGTTTAAAACTGTCATCCAATGTTGTAAATGTGTTACAAACGCTCTTACACATACACATATGCACAGTCTATTACGCGATAATATTTGTATTATACGTATGATTTAAAAATGTATTATATTATTTAAATTTAAATACATAATAATACATTTTTATAAGCAAAGTATTATGCTTCATTTTCCGATGCAAGAAGCCTAAGATCTTAAAACATATTTTACTGTTAATTATCTAATTAATAAGTTTACGAATCATGGTGTTACAATATTTTAAATCCTGTCTGTGCTGTTGGCTGCAGAAGATATCTCATATAAAGATCAAAATCATTTCCCTGGGTAAAGCTGTTTAGGAGAGCTCTGCCTAAAGTGAATCCAAGGCGCATCCTAGAGAATCAGGTCGCAATTAGTCGAATTGATTCAATCACTTAACATATAAAAATAAATTAAACTTCTAACGACCAGTTTAAAGAATTCACGTATTTAATGAAAGGGACAGTATTTGTATTAGAAAACTTTGTTAAATACGAAAATAATATTTAATGCTTTATTCTTAGTTCTTAGACTAATGGCTACATAGTTATAACACGAAACTTGTATATAATAGAATTCGTTTTATGTTATTTACTATGAATTGATAAAAATGTATACTTAAATATGAAGCAACATACGTATACTTTATTTTGACATAAAGCTTGTATACTTTCTTTTGAAACGATTGATGTTTACATATATTTGAAAAGTTGTCAATGTATACATGTCATTGCTTACGACTGTACAACAAACATTTAGAGTAATTTTGAAGTCGGTGCACTTTTGCTTGTTTAAACTAATTATGTAAAAAGATAATTATGTAAAGATAGAAAGAGAAAGAAAGATAATTAAGTAATGATGTAAAAATAAATTAGACAAAAATCACTATTAAAAAATGCAAAAAAAGGAATTTTTCTTCTCCTAAAAATCTTTTTATCGATAAGACTAAAGCTCGGCAGTAGATAGCAACAGCTTTATCTAAAAAAAGATACAACTGAATTGAGAACCCTCCTCCTTTGATGAATTGGGTTGAAAAAAGAAGAAAGTGTTGGTAAACTGTTATTGCCTATTTACATTTGAAGACATTTTTAGCTTAGTTTGTAGAGTTACTTAGTACTTATAATAGTCCGAATTATAATTAATCTAAATTGTATACGTTAACGGTGAAGGAAAACATCGTGAGGAAACCTACACAGAGAAAACCTTGCAAGTTTTCGAAAGATATGTGAAGTCCGCCAACACGCATTAGGTCAGTGTGGTGGACTATGGCGTGATCCTCTTCGTACTGAGGGAGGCCCGTGCCCAGCAGTGGGACGTTATAAAGGGCTGATGATGTATACTCTAAATTCAATTCAAAACCAACTAGCCGTTTCTGTATAACAAAAACGTATAAACTATCGCATTGTTTAAAAAATAAATAAATGTATTGGATAATACAGCAGGAACTCGAACCAGTGACCACTGCCACAGCAAGGGTCACTACATAGTAATTAGTACATACTAAGCGAAACAAGTCATCGTAATATTACGAGTATGTTATTATATAATTTTTTTTAATATTTTAAGGTGATTGACAAACATAGGCACAGCATTTTGGTTGACATGCTTTATGTACAAATAACCATGTAACTGGAAAAGCAAATTAACGCTAGTTAATGTAATACGAAAATTATTTGAGAAATCATTTTTTGCCCAACTGTTGTGTAGAGCGTAAATTAACTTCGCAAACAAGAAATTATTTTATTTTTCTTTTATCTTTTATTCTACCGCTCATTGAAATAACAATCTGAAATAAATTGAATTGAACTATAACTTTAGTATATAAAAAATAATACCGTAAGAAATCCGTCAAGTCCGAATCGGGTTTGCTTAGTAAAAGTACCGTACTACGTATATTGTATCATTTTATTAGTATTTTCTATTTTTCAGTATGACTTTATTGAGAAAAGAAGCTGCCGCTTATCTATACTTGGGTTCGATAATACAGCTTTAGTGCGTCACCAGATGGTTAGATGCATAATATGTTACAAACAGAAACTTAAAACTTACAGCATATTATTATTATTAACTAAATAAAATACATTTTAATTTTTATTTAATTTTAAATATTTGCGTGATTTTTCCCCAACCAGAATCGAACCCAAACCGTCATGATCTCTGCCAGTCGATTTCACCACTTTGCCTATAGTGTAAGGCGGCGAAATATAAAAAGAATATATAACTGTAATTCCTTATTTATACGACTATTGTTTTAACAAAACTTTATAAAAAACATTCATAACTAAAAGTCATTAAGACTTCATTGAGAAGTTATATAATTACGATTTTTCCCGCGACTTTACTTGAATTGTTTATCATATTTATATTATAATTGCTTAACTGCTTAGGTGTCTTGTATATAATAAATGTATACGTATCCGTCCATTTGTTTACCTAAATCGTTACGTAGACCATCGTAACGACTGGACGGGTTCATTAGTGGTAGTCAAAAAATGTCAAAAAATGGCGCTATCTCATAAATATAAAAAATCGTTGTATTTTTGTAAAATATGCACTTCAATACAGCTGGAGCGATTTCGATGAAAGCAGGCAACTTTTAGCCCAGTGACCTGTGAAGTAGCAGTGTTCGAAAGTTTGAACGCGGACGAGGCTTTAACTACAGTTTGGAGAGCATGGGTGGATGAAGGAAGTGAATAGCGGAACTTTCTTATGAGTACCTACTAGTCAAATCTTCGAAATAAATCATTATACTAATTTTGACGAGCTTTATACTTTGCCGTTTGAATCAATGGCTGTCTTTTTTTAACTTCACTAATCGACCAAGATTCCAGGTCCGCCAAACTTTTCTTATTTTCTCATTAACCAAATCAATGGGATTAGGTAGGTAGTTTATGTATAGTCTTTGACTGTTTGCATAGTATACCCGCTACCGCTAGTTTCCGCCGATGCGACGGCCAATTAAGAAGTACCCGGTGCTAAAGTTAAGTCAAAATAATATGCACTTTTCTTGAAGCTTCAGTGCTGAATTTAACGTATGTTTCAGAGAATATCGTTAAAAATTTATAATACAGAATACTTTTTAGTGCGCAAAATATCTCATTTGTGAAAAATCTTTTGACTTTTCTAACCGCATGCCTAAGGACAGACCCAAGTGAAGCCAGATTGAGCCACTACTTCATAATAAATGTACCTACTATATCTTTTGTTTAGCCATTAACTAAAATAAAAAAATGGGTAGGTAATATATGCAAATAAGAGTTAGAAGTAAAACACCTAAAAATATGGTTACATGTATATTTATTACATGTAAAGCGTAATTAGTGTTTTTGTTGTTTGTTTTTTAGTTCTATATATTATCATAGTAAACACTTTATCATGTAAATTGTTGTATTTTTTGTCAATGGTCGTATAAGGAACACATAAATTAAAAGTGAACTCTACAATATTTTAGTCTTTACTAAAAAGATGACAAGTATCTCTATAAAAGTGTTTCTGTTTCTATTTATTGTATTTATTTAATTTTGTACATTGTTGTGTTTCTTTTTAATTTCAATGGATGTTTAAATAATGATATTTATGTAAAAAAAACATTGTGCTTTACTCTACATTAAAAAATAATTTAAATTTATTAATAATATTTACTTTTTTGGCTTTTATGAAGATTTTGTGTAATTTTTATAGTATTTATGTCTTGTTTGTATGTAATTTTTGTAGTGTACATCTTTAGTCAATAGCCATTAAAGGATCACATAAATTAAAAAGTCAACTCATCAACGTTTCGTCTTCGCCTAAATACATGACAAGTATCTCCCTCCTCGTTCCCCTCTTACATAAAGTGACAATAAGTCCGTACACATACGTATTGTTTGTACACGCACACTCGTATAGAACCGGCTAGGTATTCAGTTTCCCGCCACCGGCGAGAACACGCACACAAAACACAACAGAGCAAACAATACAAACACCAACACAAGTAAATTTAAACTCACCTCAAAATAAATCCATTAGAAAACACACTTGTTCAAACAACTAGCGCTTAGCCTCGAAAACGCGTTGAAAAAACATTCGCCGCATCAAATGTATACTCAGTGCTCACTTTTCAAAACTTTCGGTCCAGAAACTCAGCCGGCCGCGTTCCCGCCAAATACATTCAAATTTCGAACTTCGACGCGAAATGTCAATTGATTACAACAAACACGACCGTTATCACCCAATTTCAACGTTCGAACAAATGGTTTAGTTAATCGTAAAATTAGCAAATAATACCGCGTATCAACTTCCGCAAAACTCGCGATCCAATCAAATACTAGAACAAAATAAAAGAAACATGCCGAGGCCCCAACACAATTATTAGCACACGTTGCGCGGTAAAAATAAACTATGATTAACTGCTATTAAGATTCGCGGAGACACCGGCGGGCGACATGCGAGTGAGGCGTAAAAAAATATTAAAATAAAAAAAGAACAATAATTATTGCCAGCCAATAAAATGTCGAATTTGTTTACTGCGTTATTTTCTTAATTTGAATTGATTCCGATATGAATAATTATTTGCGGCGGACGAACATTGTATAGTTGTCGTTTCATAAAACGTGCGCGTTAAAACTGAGTCGAAAGGCTCGCCCCGTGGTAGAGCATAGCGCCGAATAAAATAAACAACAATATACCTAAATAAGCGGCTCGACGGGCGCGGCCGAGTGTGCGTGGACGCCGATGTGTGCGTGTGTAAACAAGGGGCGAATCGGCCCGACTCGCATATCCTTCACTTCCTTTTTAATTGCTCGCGTCTTAGTGAACAAGACTTTTAGCATTCTGCCCATCGATCAATAATTGATCGATGATTCTGCCTAAATATATTTCATATTATGGAGGTTGTATTTGTGATTAATGGATTTATTATAAGGGTATTTGATATGTTATTTATACATTTATTTAAATGTTAAAAATAAATTTTGATTATGTATAATCTGTTTCAGTTCCTAATTTTTTTTAAATTTATATGTCATACAAAATTTAAAAAAATCAGTTATGAGTATAAATAAGTGTAATCGTAGTCTACATTGATGGAATAAAACAAATTCTCTTACGTAAAAATAGCGTTCAATAATCATTTCATAGCTGAGTCTCAAAATAATATATTTAATAATTGATTCTTCATATATAATCACGAAAGTTAAAAAAAAACAAAACTAAATATTGAACGTTTCGAAACACGTCCTTCTATCCCCAACTTCCCCGCGAGAATAAACATATGACGTCACCGGGTAAACAAACAAACAAACACATGCGCCGCGTTCATGTTTCCTTAATACAATTATTATTTCGAATGTAGAACGCGACGGCCATAGCCTATACGATTTATTTTTAATTTTGCAAAGCTATGATGCCATGTGTTCTGCTATACTCATTGTCTATGCGAATCAATAATTTTATGAATGTAAAATTATTTTGTTATGTATCTTGATAACTATTGGATGGATTTTGATCAGACTTTCACTGAATTATAGTCATTTTATTTATATTTTATTAAAATAAGTAATGCTTTATAAATATTTAATAAGATATATTTAATTCTATGTAAACCACAAGACCCGGAATTAAAAATGGACGTAGTAACAGTACTTTGTTGAGTCCATGATTCTATAGAAAGCTAGTATAAGTGGTTAAATTACGTAAGTACTTTTTTCATATTCATACACTTTAACAGTCAAAATAAGGAGTTGGTGTCATGTCACTCCTTTTTCTATCATCAGTGAGTGTGTACTCATATAAAAACATAATATGAAAATTGAACCAGTGACCTACAGCGTAGTAAATAATGCCGTCTACTTACCCACAGTGCCACAACGATCAACGAACTAGTGTAGCTATCAATTGAGTTTTAAAACTGTAATTTGAAATAATAAAAATACTACACCACATATTTTGAGGGAACAAAGGCATAGGTTATACATATTGTAATAAAGTTGTTTATGGCTTTGTTTGTTCAAGGTTTTATGCATGGTTTAACTTAAAAATAATATTTATGATTTATGCAAATATGCCAGATCTAGGTAGCACTTTGTAATGAAAATATGTTTAAAACTAGTCTACTAGTCTTTTGAAAGGTAATCTTTTCCCAGACATGAAGGTTTTCTCACAAAGTTTTCTTCTGCGACAAGAGAAAGTAATTATTATGTTAAAAATGATTCATATATATACCCCAAGCAAGATTACACAGCCGCGAGGTTGCTCCAGAGGACTGCTATCAGAGAAGAACCAAGAGCAGTCTGCATGACACACCGTCCACTGAAGTGGGCCCTCCACTCGCGCAATTCTTGGCTTCACGCCTGGCCGGATTGCCGGACGCTACTTAGTGGAAGAAATAAATAAAAGCAATAATGAAGTGTCACGATATAAGTATACATTATAATATTATTGTATATATATATATAGAGACAGTTCAAAAAACTTAACATAGAGCTTCGACATACAAATATGTAATGTAGTTTTATTTGTTTAGGCTCAACTTTTATGTTATTTGGTCAATATGTCAGTTTAATAAATAAATTCAAATGAAGACATGTCAGGTAAACTAACTTTTTACTATAACAAATATTAATGATAATTTTTCTCACTGTAGAGTACAGGCGTCCTATCGATTAGGCCATTGTCCACTTTCTTGGACGGAGTTGACACATTGTTTCCTCATATTCCCCCTCAACGTGCATTTACCTTGTCGTGGTTGAGGGGCATAGTAGCGTCTGGCAGCCGGCCGGACGCGAAGCCAAGAAAAACGCAGGAGGGGCCCACTTCGATGTGTGGTGGTCTACTTCGGTGGGCGTTGTGTCAGGTGGATTGATCCTAGTACTTCTCTGAATAGCAAAGTGGACTGTGGAGCAACCCTTTTGGCTGTGTGGTCTGCTTCGGCAGTCCTGCAGGGCCGTCGCGTCGGTCGGGGCGTCGTAGTTGCATGCGCAAGCGATCCTGCGACGCTTCATTAAGACGGATGAGGGCAGATGGGTTTTCGTAGGTAGTACTGACTTTAGGCCAGTGAATCCCACATAACCACCTGTTTTCAACAGGTGGTATGCGTTTATACATTTCCCAACTATAAAAATAAGGTTTTCTCATAATATTATCAGTATCGTATTATATACAAATAAAATAACTAGCCTAAAGAGTAGATTCTCAAGTCAAGCGATCTTCGAGATTTCGTGATGCGTGAGAAAAATCAAATTAAATCCGCAAGAAAATCCAACAATATAATTCATTTTTAATGACCTTTCGCTTTTATATGTTTAGACTACACTTATGAACCAATTCTAAAGAATGAAGAGATAATACTTGTTTTCAATATTAATATGACAACTTATTTTCGTTGCGCTATTTTTTATGTTTATAAATATTTAGAAAAAGTTTATCTAAAGGCACAGATTTGAATCCCGGTCAGTGTGTTATCACAACACGCACATACTATTTTATCTTTAAACAGTAAAATGTACTACATAACACTTCAGTTCTTAGGTATGTTACTAATATATACGAGTACTAGCTCTTCCCGCGGCTCCGCCCGCGTTCTAAAGACCGGAAACAAAATAGATTTCAAATACCGTGTGATGTTTTATGCCGGTTTGTAACGGTTAGTTGAGATTTCTCAGAAATTAGATATTTTCCCGAAATAAAAAGCATCCTATGTATTGACCCGGGTAACCATCATACCAAATTTCAACCAAATCCGTCCAGTGGGTTTCTCGTGATTCATTCATGGTTAGACAGACAGACAAAAAATCTAAAAGCAATAGATTTGGCCTCTATATCGATAATAAAGTATATTTCAATTAGATTTTCCAAAAAATATTTAATGTACAGATTTTACTTGACTAAAATTTTGTTATAATGTATGTATTAAACTGTTTTTAAATGGCCATTGACAAATGAATGTCGTAAATGAAATGCCGTAATATCACTCAGAGCCAAAATGTTTTTAGCCAAAAGCTTTTGTTTAAATACAACTCTCTTACGTTTAAACTGTCAGTACCTATAGATTTCTCATTTATAATGAGATATTGTTGTGTTTTTTAAATAAAAACAAGGTCCTATTTAATCCAAAAATATATTTATATTTTCCTTTGCAAGCATTTTTCACAAACATTAATGACTACTAAAACATTTAAAGTATAATATTACACTCAGAGGTTGACCTTCGTTAAAAATAGTATGAAAATCGATACACGATTTTCAAGATGTCACCGTAACATGTTCACAATAATCACCGCTTTACCTTCATTTTTCTGATTCAATGTTTTGGACGAAAAACATTTTTCAAGAAGGTTGGCATCTCGTTTTTTTATAAGGATAATCTACGAAACTTGTATTATAAAGAGAACCCTAAGACGTAAATAATTATGAAATTCGGTTCAGCGGTTCAGTAGTTACAAGAGAACATGAGACAACATAATATGAACAGTGTACACCCATAATGATGTCTTCTCGACCGATTACGGCCACGGCGGCCAATCTCATTGTGACTAGCCATCTGCGCGGGATATATTATAGTGCACAAGTGTACGCGCAGACACAAGTGCACTCTCTATTCCTTATCACTCTCATATCCCGGTGGGACGACTCCTCGACACGAAAAGTGAGAGTCAAGGCGCGGGACTGACGTTTTTACGTGCTCTCCGAGGAATGGGGGTGAAACACCGCCAACTTCCTTACTCTTACGAAATAAAGACTCAATAACTAAACTTCGCCCGACCCGGGGACTCGAACCCAGGACCTGCCGGTGTGCGACCGAGGCATCGATTGATCGAGGTAGTTCATACATACATCAAACACATAACTCTTGAGTTTCGCTATAGTCATGTAAATAGAGACGAATTAATAGCTATTCAAAACCTGTCAAAAGATTAATTCTTAATTTTTTGGATTTTTGGCTAAAAATAAATTTTGGTTACTAATTTAGCAAACAACCAGCAAATGATAAAAATATTTAGTTACATTAACCTTGGTAACAAACAAATATGTGGTGCACTGATCGAACTGATAAGATATTGTAAGTAACACACATAGATAAACCACTTCCTAAAATTAGCATGGAAACTAAGGGCCTGGCCACACGCTTCGTCATGCCTGCGAGCTTGCCTGAACAAACCTGATTGGACAGGTAAGAACGTGTGTATGGACTATGGACGGTGAGAGAGCTCACGCCAGTGGTCTGAGCAACCATGGACGTGCTGAAGATTGGACTGCGGCTTGATGTATGGTTTTGCCAATTAATAGTCCAGTTTCCGTCTTCTTGTACAGTCTTGACTAGAGTTTTGGGACTGCGCAGGCATGATGGAGCGTGTGGCAGGGCCCTAAGTGGTTCTGTATCACAGTACCTACTATGATAGTGTGTACGGCTAGTTCTTTCTTTTAATTAGCCTCAATACAAGCTTGTTAACTTAGATACCTTCAATTTACTTCTATTCGTGGATTTCCCAATTGTCCTATCTTCTTTAGAGAAGACAAGATGTCGGCAGGACTTACTGCGTTTAAGAAGGATGAACCAATAAATCAACGAATAACTTTTCATTCATATTATAAATATTATACAATCATACTTAAAAAGGCAGAGGTAGCCTATAGGAAGCGGGTTCAAATCCCGGCAAAATTTTGCACCACTGATATTATTTTTACCTTACCAATTACAGTGAAAGAAAACATTGTGGGGGTTGCCTTGCTTATCTGAGAGAACCTAGCAAGTTTACGAAATGTATGAAACTTGGCTTAACGTACTTGGCCATCGATGGACATAGGCTTGATTGAATGACGGCCAATACCTGTAGTATGACGTAAAAATTGTGGTTAGTTATTAAATATGCATTAAACACGTACCATTTATTTATTTTTACTTAACACAACGCCAAATTCAAATCTCCATACAATAAATCTATCAAACTTTTCATTCAAGTCTATATACTTGGCATATATTGCGTAACACGTACAAACGCCTTCATTAGTAATCTATACGTAGCTCCGGTTAAGATTGACCGTGAATTCTGCGATACAAAAATATATAAAAACTTCGTCCGCTTTTAGCACAGCCATTGACGAACTAAATTTGCGTATTTTTGAATGTTACTATACATATTACTTACTTTTAGCAACAAACAAGGAAGTTCTTCTGTAGTAATTAATGTACATATATAATTTGCGGTTTTTGCTGTATATTATCTTTTTATATATAAATTTTACATAATAAGTTGACAAACATCAATAGGACTTACGCTCGTGAGGAAACCTGCATCACAAAAAACCTAGCAAGTTTTCGAAATATATGTGAAGTCCACCAACGCGTACTTGGCGGGACCAGACGAACCAATTTCTTTCGGGATAAAAAATCTTAGAGCTTAGACGGGGTTAGTACAAATTAAACGAGATTATTTTTTTTTTTTGCCAAAGAAGTCTTCCTTCTGACTTGTAGGTACTTTGTACGCACGCAATTATTTTTTTGTTGATTGGTATTTATTATAATGCTAAACGCATTATTTACACAGCCTTTAATATTTTCGAGCGGAGGTTACGAATTCGATTTACACGTCAAAAACACGTCAGTCATGACGACTAAAAACTTAAATGTGTATTTTATAATACCTAACATTTGCAGATTTTTTCCAATTACTTTTTCATGCTGTCTCCCTTACCTCTAACACTAGTACGGCGACTGACGTTCACTTTACTGATCTCTGAACATTAAAAATAACTGTTTGAAATATTTTTTTTAGGTAAATTAATTAGGTATAAAATACCTATAAAAAATACTATAAATATAGTCTTAAAAAAATATTTAGTCTACGAATAACATAGTAAAGATAATAATGTGAAGTGTTTAGTAATAGTTTTAATATAAGTTATTGATGACTGTACTAAAAAAATAATTAGGTACTATTAGCATCCATTGTCGAAAACCAAATAGGAAGTGCGTCGCCACCTCAGTCTTGCCCACAGAGGATACAGCGTGAATGCGAAAACATAATATTATTGATTATTATGTACAAGCTAACTCGACATAAGTAATATATTTATATGTATACGATACTGTGCTTTCAAATTTATCTTTTTTGTTCCAAACTTTGGTATAACATTTATTACAAATATTAAGAAGAAAAAAATACTCAGCTCGTTTCCGTATTTCCCAATTTTGTGGGCACAAGGTACAAATATCAATCAAATATACTTTACTAGCCTTTCCCGCGGCACCGCTCGCGTTTAAAAGGCTAAAACGGACTATCCAACACAAAACGAATTTTTCAATTCGGACCAGTAGTTTCTGAGATTAGCGCGTTCAACTAAACAAACAAACTCAGCTTTATAATATTAGTATAGATTCAAATAGACTTTTACAAGCTCTTTTGAATCGTCATTTTTACATAATTAAAATTAAATGTCAGTCTGTAAGTCTGTGAGTAAACTACCACCGGCTCGGATGCAGCATGGCACGGAATTGCCATCGGCCAAAATTAATGCTCCCAGAAGAACTCAAACCCGCGACTGTTGTCAACAAGAAGGGTCAACATAATACTTTCTTAGGTTTACGCGAATACTTGACATTATAGATGAAACTATCTTTTCGGATTTTGTCGCGGATTTATTATGATTTTTGGTTCCCGACGTTTCGAATGCTTTACAGCAATCATGGTCACGGGAGAGACTGTCCCGTGATCCGGAAATCCGAAAAGATAGTTTCATTTATAAGAAGGGTCAATACAAACAGTCAAACATGTCTTAGGAACTCGTCAAGACTACAGCAAGTTAGAAACTTTGAATTCCTTGAAACTATTAATTTGAATTTTTTGATAGTGAAACTAACAATATTATGTTTAAATGCAGAAACGTACTATGGATAAGCAAAAGTTAACTTTCTAAAGAAAATCTTAAGTGTTGAAGCCAGGTAGAGCTTTAAAAAGAGCTTTGGACTCAAATATTTGTATAGGATAAGCACACATTTTGCCTAGGATTGTTTATTTGATTTTTATGTTACGGCATTCTTAGAGATAACTAACTATATATCTACTACATTTTTTTACATGTCAGTTATGTATCACTAATAATTATTATCACAGATTGGTTTAGGGAGTTGGGTAATGATTGAATACGTTTAGGAAGATAATACGTCGCATTTTTTAATTTTTTTTTGTTATGTTCATAGATATCGGGTGTATATGTATATGTATATGTAGCCCCCTTTTAACGTCCCACTGCTGTATCCTCCTCCCTTCAATAAAAGCCATAGTCCACCGCGCCGGCCTTGTGCGAGTTGGCGGACTTCACAAGTATTACGAAAACTTGCTAGGTTTTCTCAGACATGCAGGTTTCCTCACGATGTTTTCCTTCACCGTAAGACAAGTGGTAATCATGATAGAAATGATTCGCACATGAAATTAGCAGAAGTGCGAGACCCGGATTTGAACTCGCATGACTCAGTTTTGGATAACTGCGAGCGCGTTACCACTGGGCTACCATTGCCTATGATGGGTTAGTCAGCTTTAAATCCTAAAACAGCATTAATTATGGTAATATAGTTCAGTTCACTTAACAACACTTTTACATACCTCATACATTACGCAAACTTTGAACTCAATTTCCTCAAAATTAGTATTTTGCGACGCTCGTTTATCCATTCATGTCTTCGCTTCAGAATTTAATTTTAATACTGGTAATACTTTAAATATATGTTAGAAATGAGTAAATAGAAAAGCTTTAGAATTGACAACAATCTGGATAACATTGTTAATTTTAAAACTTTTTCTTTGTTTGAGCGGAACCGTTTTGAAAGTAAGTAAGTTGCTCCTTATAACATCAACTATCTTATTCAATCAGTTCAACAATTGCAGAGATTAACTGGAACAAACAGACAGACAATAATATTAAAACTTTTTCTCATAAGTAGCGTGTAAATACCATGCATTTAGTAAAAATCTGTATTTTGACATAATCTTCTTAACGACATTTCTTATGTATAGTAAAAAGTTCAATGAAAATGTTATCTAATAGTTCTAGTTCCAAGTAATGTCATTTCGTCTAAATAAATGCGTAACGTCGCGTTCCTAGCACACGCATACAAAATTATTTAAAACATAAAAAAGCTTGGTGTGAATATATGAGGATGACAATAAATTTTGGACATTAAAAACAGTCAAAGACCACAGAAAAGATGGGACGACGATATCAGAGAAGTGGCAGGAGTGACGTGGCACAGAGTGGCTCTAGAAAGATCAGAGTGGAAGAGGTTGGAGGAGGCCTTTGCCGATTGGCAAACAGATCTGCAAAATATCAAAAAACAGCAAATACTAGAATAAGATTTGATTTAATTTGAATTCGATTTTGCTTTAGGCTTAAGTTTGTTGCAAAATATTGTTATTAGGTTAAGTTGATCTGAAATAAAGGCTATTATTAAAGACAGTCATAGAGAGAAAATACTGAACAAATTTAATTAAAACTTTCTTTTCATATATAGGCTTTGTTATTAGCTAAAGAAGATACTTTATTTTTAGTTCTGATCCGAATGAAAAAAAGGCACGTTGGGCGATAAGTTTATGTCTTACGTTCACCATAAAAAGCTACAATAAAAAATGAATAGCATATATTTATTTATTTTACATTCAAAAATGAATAAAGAATGGTTTTTTGTTTCATTTTCATTAAAATTCAAACGTAAAGTGAAAATAACATTTTTTTACATTATAATCGAATACCTATATAAAGGTACATGTAAGTACATAATTAAGAAATAGTCAATTTTCAAAACGTTTGTCTGTTTGTCAAACAACTAGACTAGACTTCTCTTCTAGACTTATCTTCAAAACAGCTAGACTGATTTTAATGCGACTTTCATAGCGGCTAGCTATTATTATAAGAGTATTTTATGCTAAGAAAAATAATTGATACTCCACTTAAAAAAATTAAAGTATACTTAGGGACGTACTTTTTTAACTAGGTGTTCAATATCTCATGACATGGTCCGTTAAAATCTCAATTCACGGCCACCCTACTGTATACGGCATACGTGTTAATATGTAGGTTTTTATTTGCGAATCGTCGCTCACGTTGTTTCAAAGCAAATATCTAATGACATTTATGTTTTACTAATTTGGCACGTTCTATGCCCGGTATTTATAACCAACATTTAAAATAAGGATTCTTCATACACTCACTACTTATTGAGAAGTAATTCACTACTTATTAAGAAGTTTTCAAAAGAAACTTTCTATTTGAATACAAGTAATTAATCACGAATTACTTATTTCTATAATAGTATACTTACATAAGTAGTTTTTTTTCTATTAGGTTCAATTAATTGTAAGCATAGATTGTAAGGATAACTTTCTTAGGTTTACGCTCAGATCAAGTAAAAACTTGATCTGAGGGTTTACGCTAATATTTGACATTATAAATGAAACTATCTTATGATTTATTTTGATTTTCGACGGGAGAGACGGAAGAGGTCTCTTCAATGACCATGATTGCTGTAAAGCATGACAAGGCAAGAGCCAAGAATCAATAATGTAGAACCAAAAATGTCGAAAAGAAGGCATAGTAAAAATATAATTATAGTATAGGTTCTCGCTTTATTAAAACATTACAAGTAATATTTTATTGGAGTTTATGACTTTCTCTCAAACTCCAAACTCTTAGATTTGCAGATTTTCTCTACTACATTTTCTATATTGTTTAAAATTTAAATTACCAATGCGCCCTCTAGTCATGAGAAAAGAAATTTATTAGCTTCGACCACAGACAAGTAATTTCTGCATTTGGAAAATTTACACTAGATGGCCGTAGTAGTATACATATTATTTTACAAATCATTAACTCAATAATTAATTAGTTAATTTATAATTTTAAAATTCATTAAAAATACTGCACAAAATTATATTCATTGTTTTATTTTATTTTTATTCATTCATTTTTAAACTTATAACGTGGCTGTATACGATCGCACCTTTGCCCCAAATATCTAGACAACAAAACATTCACAAAAAACGTAACAAAAAAAGTGCGAGGCAGCAAAGTAAATGGCGTCTCAAGTTGTTTTTTATTCGATATCAATGTGTTTCTAATCTCACTGTGGTATTTCGAATGTCGTCGTGTCAGTAGTATAATTTCATTGGTATCGTCGATGTTTCATTGACGATTACTGGTTATTAAGTCGACGTTTCATCTTTTGCTCTAAAACAATGGCGTCGAATGATTCTATAGAATCCCACGTAAAAGTTAGTGAAAAGCGTGATATCGAAGACGATTGCAGCAGCTCAACCAGCGAAACGGACGCCGGTGAGGCCAAAAAACGTCGTCGAGTGAGTCATGACCATCAGAAACTTTCGAAATTGGGATACGATCCAAGTGTGCCAACTAATTTGAAACACGCATCATCTACTGATTTCAAAGGTAAGGAGACTTTAATTTCTGAATGCCGGTGAAAGTTCTTCTCATTCATACACTAATTTATATACCTTTATAATATTCATTACGCATATTGTTTTGGGGGGAAAAGTATTAACCTATCATATTTTAAGTTACATCACTGATATGGAGGTCATTTCTGTTTATAAACATTTCAAGCAGATTTGTTATATTTTCTTTCTATTAAACGCTAGAACATACAGTAATAAATTCACTAGACTCTATACCTGAGTCATTTTTATTGTTGCTATGGGACTCTGTAGTTTCATCACCGCTGACCTTGTTGAGGACTGCATTCTACTTTCTACTCATTATTTCAAGATATTTCCTATTACAGTTAGCTAAACTTGCAAATAAAATGTGGAATATAATTATTTACTTAAGTATTACTGTCTTCAACATTTACTCGAGCTAATAAAACCCAGAATATTACTAATTCTGCATATAAACTATTGTTATTTTTTTTCTTGTGCTATGAATTAAATTTGTTTGGGACTTTCATTTATACAATCAAGGTATGCTAGTTTATATAAAATCCTTTGTTTCATTCAAATGTTACTATAGATCATTCTCATCATCATTCTTAACCTAATTTCTATACTTATCAAATTTTAACTCATTGATTTTACCGAATCCATTTAAAGTTCATTTTAACAAAAACTTAACACTACACAGTGTAGTATATTGTATGTAGTATGTAATTTAACATTATTGATAGTGGTACCTAAAATATACCAATTGATAAACTATCTATAAACTAAACATTTGTAATACATATTACAATTGAGATCAAAATATTTTAAAAAGAAATAGTATCAATAAGGCCTTGTCTCTGCCCCTGAATAACTAAAAAAAAATTCTGAATATATGATATGACTATATGCTTGATTGTGGAATATATTTATAACACACAAGCAGCCCACTCTGGCTTCGCACAGAAACCTCAAAAATAACAGTATTTCCCCACTATTTAATGGATGTTATTATATATAAACCTTCCTCTTCAATCAATCTATTTAAAAAAAATGCATCAAAATCCGTTGCGTAGTTTTAAAGATTTAAGCATATATAGGGACAGAGAAAGCAACTTTGTTTTATACTATGTAGTGATAAGAAAGTCTAACATTACAACTTTTTTTATAAAGAGGACAAAATATAATAATAAAACACAACAATAAAAACTGTAATTTTTAAATATATTGATAATTCATATTGATAGTAACATAAGAATAAAATAAGAAAGAAAGCACTTCTTGCTATGTATAAAAAACATTGAAATGTTACTGAATATGGCTTATTTTAAACATTAAACTCAGTTGGACCAAATATTGGTGTTCCATAAGTAGTATTCATTGTAGTGTTTTTTTCACTTATAAGTATATTTTGTTATCTAATCTATACTAATAATATAAAGCTGAAGAGTTTGTTTGGTTGGTTGAATTTACACTCAAGAACTACTGGTCCGAATTGAAAAATTCTTTTTGTGTTGGATAGTCTGTTTGTTGAGGAAGGCTATAGGCTACATTACATCACTCTATGACCAATAAGAGCAGAGCAATGAAAAAGTTTGCAAAAACGGGAGAAAAATATTTCTTATGATTTGACAGCCTTTGAATTTGAAAATATGTGAAGAAAATATCAAAACATAGGACATCATTTTTCATTCTGAGGCAGAATTGAGACCTTAAAATACCTTCCATTCTCTTCAAACTTCAATAATATTTAATACCAAAAATTCTTGCTAGTACCAGAACTATAAGGAACTTATTGAAAATGATCTCAAAGTGTTGCCTAAATATATATTATGTTTAATTCATAGCTTTTAAGAATAACTGAGAATTATAAAACTCATTAACACCTCAAATCATCTGTGTATAAAAATTAATTATTAACATTTGTTGCACCATGGCACCAAAAAAAGTAGAGAACAGCTGAACCAAATTTGCCTAATTTTGGTTTTGAAATATTGTAGAAGTCCAAAGAAGGTTTTAAAGGTTAAAATATAGTAATATAATACCTATAAAGAAATTGCAATTAAAGTATTCCTTACTATTATTCTCACAGTATCACATTAGTAGTTGTAGTAGTTATCATATTATGATGTAATATTAAAAAAGGAATACAGTAGTAATGTCAAGCTAAACACTGTATTGAAGGCAAATTATTACAACTACAAACAAATAATTCATATATTTTATTTTGAATGCAATGATCATTCATATTATAGAGGAAAAATCTTATAATAATTATGACTTTTAATATTTTTAATTTGTATGATATACATGAGTTCAGTAAGCGAGGGCAGTTTTTCCTTTTGTTTTTTTATTATGAATGGATATATAACATTAGATTTAAAACTTGTCTTTAAATAATATTGAATTAACATTTAAGACTTAGCTTATTAAGTCTTAGCAGAATATTATTTAATGTTTCTTCTAAAATGTATAAGAAAATATACAATTTTGCTGTTTTAAATTAAAAGGCTACTAAGATAGTCATGGTTCAAAGTTACTTTTCACAAAATTTTAAAAAAATACAAATTTACTTATTTATTTTTTGAAATGTAAACAAATCATTTTACTCTTGTTTTTATACTGATGCTTACAACATAACATTGACTTATTAATTAACAGTGACATAATATTGGATCTGGTCCAGCCATCTTAAATTTATAGTTTTCACTTAGCATCTGCTGGCCAATTCAAGTAACTGCCCTATCTTAATATCTTAATTGTTGTTTGCAAATTTTAAAATTTAATGGTCATTCTTGTCTTTCCTTTCTTTTTTTTATTTTTAGTTATTTATCTTTTTTACTCACAATTTGAAATTTTAATTATGGATCTTTAGTTCAAAAATGTCTAAAATCTGGTATTTCTAACATGATACCCTTTTCTTAGAAACTTGTCGAAACTAAAAA
This sequence comes from Boloria selene, assembly GCA_905231865.2. Classification (NCBI taxonomy): domain Eukaryota; kingdom Metazoa; phylum Arthropoda; class Insecta; order Lepidoptera; family Nymphalidae; genus Boloria; species Boloria selene. Next base: position 7,171,809 of record HG993156.1, read on the forward strand.
AAATATATTATATATACTTAAAGAAACCTAAAATTTCACTATTTCATTACATTTATAAAAAGAAGTTTAAAAAAAAGGGAAAAAATATTCATCACAGGTAATTCATTGACAATGATTTATACTTGTCAATTTACTTATAATTTAATACTGAATAATAATTAAAAATATAGACTTAATAAGAGCCTCTATTGAAATTATTAAAAAAATACATATCAATCACATATTGTATTTATGAAAAATCATTTTCTTTAAGGTCTTTAATGTGTAATATTGTAATTAATGTAATGAAATTAAAAATATTATATACATAGTATAAAGTATTAAATAACTGAGATATAGACGAAGCATTTGCAAAATCACAGTTAAAGTAAAAAAAGGCAATTCTTAGATTTATTTCAAATCCAATAATTTTGTTAATATACAAATAATGTTTACTAAAAAGTGTCATAATTTATTTTTTCACTTGTCCTTGTATCTTATATTATAAAAAAACACCAGTGTTATTGTTTATTTAATTTATTGGTGTATGTATACTAGTAGTACTTTATAGTTATTAGTTTATATTGCACTTAACTAAATTTTATGCAGAAAGACAAAATATGAATGAAAATATGTTAAAGTGTCTATTAAGTTAATTTAAAATATATGCTGCTATTATGCTATATAGCGTTTGTAATATTTAAGTAGGTATAGTTAAAATTATAAACCACAGCTACTTTAAAAATGTCTTATAATTTTTCGTCTAGTATGTTTGGACAGACAAATTTAAGTTCAATAACCTAAGTCAAACTGAGTGCCTGTAAATAAAGAAATGATAAATGCGATTTCCCATCTGTTACAGGGAGAAAGCGCAAGTTAAGCGGTGAATCTAAAGAACTATGTGTATGGGGGGAGAATACACGACCGGCTAAATATAGCAAGATATGGCCAGTCTTCGATTCTGGAGGATTCGGAGATACAGTCCTCACCCTCCACATGCTACAAAAACCGGAACCAGCAAGAAATCCACTTCTTTTTAACAGAGACAGTGATTTAAACCTAGATTGGTTCGGAGGTATCAACGCCTCGTGGAAGCAAACGCAATTATCTAACACCGTTCCCCAAGATGATCTTACTAAACGTATCTATTCATCGGTTTCACGACAACTTCGAATAATAAATGGACATCTACAAAAGAACATGTCCAAATATAAGTATCCAAAAGTAACTAGAGCAAATGTTCTTCTAGAGTCGTCCACTTCAAGACGTCTCTCAACTCACATAAGTTTGTCGTTAAAAGCAATCAAATTCCAAACTGCACCGCGTCGTGAATTACCATGTTATGGGAATTTGGAGTTGCCATTAAAAATTAAACAAGAAAATGCTTCAACTCAGTATTATCCATCTATTAGGAGTGTTAAGTGTGAGGATAAAGTGCAAAGTGACATCAAAGTGAAAGTTGAACGTGAAGTGAAAATAGAAAGCGAGAAAGAGAAGAGTAGGGACAGAGAGAAGGAAAGGGAAAGAGAGAAGGAGAGGGAAAGAGAAAGGGAGAAGGATAGGTAAGTTTCGTAAAAATGACCTTGTAGGTGTAGTAATTGAACATAATTTTTTAACATTATACGATTTTGCAAATTTTATTATATTAATAAAATAGTGTACACAACTATAAATGAAACTATCTTTTCCCCTGAGATAATCCCCTGAGACGTCTAATACCTTAGTCTCTCCCGTGACCATGATCATTGCTATAAAGCATTTGAAGCGTCGGAAACCAAAAATCATAATAAATCCGCGACAAAATCCAAAAAGATAGTTTCATTTATATGTCAAGTATTCGCGTAAACCTAAAAGTATTATAGTGTAAACAACTTTTAGCTTACTAAGTTTTTTGTTTAATACTACTGACTCATGTCAGTATGTACTACTAACAGTAGCATATTTGCTACTCACAAGACATGGTCTATCACTGTACTAAATTTCATGAAAATTGTTTCATGAAAATTCATTTGAGCATATAGAAGTTTTCATAAAACAACATTCACAAACATTTTTTTCATTTTATATATAAAAATAATTCAGTATCTAAGTTTCTGTATCCTGTTTCTAGATCCCACTCATCCCGCCACTCCTGCCAGCAATGCAGGAGGAGGGCTCGCATCAAGAGATGTTCCATAGGAGTTCAGTGCAGGAGAGAACGGACTGGCCCCGTATGGGGTCCCTTGGCTCACACACTTGACTTGAAGGGCCTTAAATACCACAGGTGAGTCCATAATAGAGTATAATAAGTTACTGCGTACACAATTCAAACAAAATTAAAAATGTACAAAGATGTGTAGTGTTGAGTTTCTCGCCGGTTTTTCTTAGCTACACTTAAATTTAATTTTAATAACGTAAAGATGATGATTCAAAAGACATGTAAATGTCTATTTGAATAAAGAATAATAATTTGATTTGATAATATAGTTGATAATAATTATAGTACCTAATGAATAATACCTAAATATGATTACTTGTAAGACTAAGGTTCTAGGCATCTTACAGTAAGAAAGTAATAATTATGGAATTGAAAAGTTGTTCATTAAAAAAAAATTAAATGGTTTTAATAATTTTCTAATAAAATAAAAGTAGCCTAAGTGATAGTTCCATCAAAATTGGTCCAGCCGTTTTAGAGATTAGCCGAAACATACAGATAGACGGACAGACAAACACTTAAAAATTTGATTTTTTTAATGTAAGTACTGTATCTATTTTCATATGCATTTGGTGAAAAGTTTTTTTATTTATTCTTTTTGCACACAATGTATATAAAAAAGGTACAATTATTGTTCCTATTAAGCGTTAAGAGTTCAAAGGTGGTCTTATTGCCAAAGGCAATCTCTGCCAGACAACCTTTGGTGAGAGGATTTAAAATGCAAAACGGGAGGGTGCTAGCTAAATACGAAATAACTTAATAATAATATAATACAAAAAAATAAATATATATACACATAACCAAATAGTATAAAAGTTGTTAATTTGAAATTAAGACAGACACTTCAATTTTGTTTATATACATATATGTACTGATGTTACTCTCTATCCACAGACTAATGCGAGTGGAGACGCATCCGAATGGCGGCGCTAGTGTCGTGTATCTCTACCAGCAAGACGTTGACATGCTAAGTCCAACTCAACAAGGCGCACTCGCAAAGGAATTCCTTAAGGTAATCTCTGATTATTTTGAACTAGCATTTCCCGCGGCTTCGCACGCGTTTTAAAGACCGGAAACCAAATTCTTTTTAAGTCGCGCGGTATGATACAGATCTCATAAAAGCTGTAACACCAAACTTCATTGTCTAATGCTCTCGAGACGCTGAAGACCGCAACAAAAGAAGGCACATCATAGGGGCTACATTAGCTAGAGAAAATGCATCGTCGTCAATTACGACCACTCCGAGCGAACGTAGGAGCGTAGGATAAATAGATAAATATTGTAATACAATATTGTTACCAAATACTTTTTTGAAAAGAGCAACTGTTGAGTTTCTCGCCGGTCCTTCTCAGCAGAATAGCTTTCCGAGCTGGTGGTAGTTCACTCACAGACTAACAGACTGACTTTTAATTTTGATAATGTAAAAATGACGATTCAAAAGAGCTTGTAAAAGTCTATTTGAATAAAGAATATTGAAGTGAAACCGTTGTGATTTCAAACTCGATGAAACAAAAAAATAAGTCCATAGTACCAGGCGCTCAGAGACGGGGAAGAGTTAGCCTTAGTTAGATCTCGCCCACCGCGAGTCAGTGATATTTCTGACTCTGTCTAACTCGTGGGTGTGACCTTCGCGCCATCTCCCTCTCTCATCGATCTTAGACGGGGTTATTTAGCATAAATATAAACGAGATTTAAAAATAAGTTTGCCAAAGAAGTTTTACATCTGACATGTGTACTTTGTACGCACGCACTTTTAATATTTTTGTATTTTGTTGTGTTTTAACATGGTTCCTAAGTAATATTGTACTAACAAACTATGAGCATAGCTTGCTTGAAAATAAAAGCTTTATATTTTTATTTATTTTTTTTTTTATAAATCCAGGTGGTGTTCTCGGAGGATAGTGGGGGGTGGGCACACTTCGTGTGTGGGGTGGTTCGAGGCGCGGCGTCCCGTCTCCCCTGCCTGCTGCAGCACCTCGCCGCGCGACACCCTACCCTGGCTGTGAAGGCGGGAGTGCTGGCGAGGGCGTCTGACATCGAGACTACTACCATCAGCCGGTATTATCAGCAGGTGGGTTTTTGGGGAGGGATTACCTTGGGGGAAGGGGGATGGTCTTACTTACTAACATCGAGACTACTACCATCAGTAGGTATTATCAGCAGGTGGGTTGTTGGGTTAGCTTGTAGGGGAGGGAGTAATTTGGGGGAAGGGGGATGGGCTTACTTACCTAGGGAGCCAAAAAATGTATTGGGTGATCCACCGCTGGTGTGACATGATCCTACAAGATTTTTTATATCTTTATAGATTAGTATATATATATCATTGAAAACAAACTTGTTATGCCTGTGACTCGCTTACGCCGAGTCAGTAATTCTTTTTATGGACAATGTATACGTCTATACAACAGGATCCAAGAAAACGTTCAAAAAGCTTCTATTGCCAAATTTAGAAAAATTGTGAAGGAACGTTTGTGTACTAAAGGCTATTAACGATTTTTTAGAAGACAATACGCCTTGGTAATGATGTGATCGCCGCCAGGTTATTTCAACATATAAAATTGTTGTTAATTTGCCATTAAATTTGAAAAAAGAGAGATTAAAAAAATTATATTAGTCCCGCTGTGCTTTCTTGCACCAGCGGTCGCGGGTTCGAGTCCCGCTGGGTCCGCTCCAGTCATGGGTGTTTATATTTAATGTGTATGTATTTAAACTTATATAATTATGTAGTATATCAACTATCTTGTATCTGTAACACAAGCTTCCTTTGTAGCTTACCACGGAACTAGATGGCGTTGTGTGTAATAATGTCCCAACATATTATCTATTTATTATTTATTTTTATTTAAAATCACTACAAACTGCGCCAAACGTGTCGTCGAATTTTAGGGCTTGTGTGGGCATCTGTTATCTTTGTTTTGTGTCTGTTATATGTAATATATAATTCGCGTTATGTAAAAAGAACGCTGGCTGTCAAGTTGCGCAGAGGCGATTTATCGGCCAATTTGGTGGTAAGACGCGGGGCGCGGGGGGAGAGGCACGCGCCGCATGCGCACCGGAGAGCTATTGGTTCGTCAGTTAAAAATACCATCGCGCACGCAAAAGTTATTAATTACGAAATGGTTTTATATAAAAAATAGCGAAAAAATATTTATGTCGTATATCACTACATAGTATAAAACAAAGTCGCCTTTTCTGTCCCTATATCCCTATGTGCGCTTAAATCTTTAAAACTACGCAACGGATTTTGATGCGGTTTTTTTTAATAGATAGAGTGATTCAAGAGGAAGGTTTATATGCATAACTAGCAGATCCCGCGGCTTTACCTGTGCTAAATCTAGGGAAGAGCCCGAGCGAAGCGAGGGCGAGTCGCTAGTTGTTTTATAAAGAGAGAGTCTGGTAATAATGCAGTTAATAATTACAAAAAATATATTAAACGAATTATTTAAATTTTTTGTAAGTAGATTAAACATTCTACACTGAATCAAACATATTTTAATAATTAATAGAATTCTATTTAATAACATTCTATCTTATTATTTTTAAATTTAAATAACCAATATACGTCGCGAGCGAAAGACTAGTTAAAAAAAATAGTAGGCTTAGTAATTTCGTGGGCGAATGTACCTATGCGCAAACACACCCCTCACCACCTTCTTCCAGCGTTCTTTTTAGGTGACGCGAACTGTAGTTTAATTTAATTCGCAGGTACAACAAAGCTACGCAGCGGGTACATTCAGGTCTGGTCCCCTCCACCAGATATCCCTCGTGGGCACGGTCCATGAGGAGGTGGGCGGGTACTTCCCCGAAATGCTGTCCATGCTTGCCGAGTGCCCTTTTCTTAACTTGGTGAGTTATTTTAATTCTAATACGATAGAAATTACTTTTTAATTTTATGGGTGGACACAACTATATTATGGTCTTAGTCTATCCCGTGACAATGATTGCTGTAAAGCATTCAAGGAGGAACCAAAAAACCAAATATCCGCATAAAAGTCCAAAAACATTTGGATTTGTTTAAAATATTCGCCCAAATCTAACACTGCATAACGCATAAAAATGTCAAGACCCAGACTTGCTTCACTGAGTTATTCAACCAAGCGCGTTACCACTGGGCTATCACTATTACCCATATGTATGTGTATTTAAATCTATGTTTAAATTTATTATGTATTGTTTTTAGACAATGCCATGGGGTCCCATGTCTGCAGTGGAAATGGACCCACAGGAGTCTAACGATGGCCCAATACTATGGATCAGGCCCGGAGAGCAACTTGTGCCCACTGCTGAACTGGGCAAGAGTCCCATAAAGAAGAGAAGGTATGTATATAACAAAAAGGATAAAATGAAAATTAATTTAGTAATAGTATTTATAAGTACTGAATATTTGAAAAAAATGTTTTTGCTTGCTTTGCTTTGAAAAAATTGCTCTCTTTCCCTCTATCATTTGATTTAAAAAATTTGTATTATCCATCTATGTAGCCTTCTAATTTTTTCTTTAATGTGTTATCTCTGTCTCCCTCTAATCTCCTAACATGTGATGTACAATTTCTTTTTCATCTTTTGTACTATCGCTGTCTCCGTCTAACCTATCATGTGACTTACAATTCCACATCCGTCTGTCTATATATCCATATATCATATTATCCATCTCTCTCTAATTTCACATCCGTCTGTCTATATTATATCCATATGTCGTGTGCATATTATCCATCTCTATCTAACCGTGTAACGTGTGTGTGTGTGTGTGTGAGTATCCATCTCTCTAACCGTGTACCGTGTGTGTGTGTGTGTGTGTGTGTGAGTATTCATCTCTATCTAACTGTGTAACGTGTGTGTGTGTGTGAGTGTCCATCTCTCTCTAACCGTGTAACGTGTGTGTGTGTGAGTATCTGTCTCTCTAACCGTGTGTGTGTGGTGTTCGCAGGACGGGCATGAACGAGCTGCGCAACCTTCAGTACCTGCCGCGCTGGAGCGAGGCGCGCGAGTTCCTGTTCGAGGACCGCACGCGCGCGCACGCCGACCACGTGGGGCACGGCCTCGACCGCATCACCACCGCCGCAGTCGGTATGTACACTTGACGACACGTGTGGCGCAGTTTGTAGTGACCCTACTTGCTGCGCAAGCGGTCGCGGGTTCGAGTCCCGCTGGGGGCATACATTTGTTGAGCACGAATGTTTGTACTATGTATGTATTTAAACTTATATATGTCTAGTATATAAACCATCTAGTATCCATAACACAACGTACCTTACCGTGGAACTGGATAGTGCTGTGTGTAAAATGTCCCAAAATATATAAAAATAAAATATTTATATATATTCTTTATTGCACATGAAAAAACAAATATAAATATAACAGAGAAGTTGAGGGCAAAGGTGGACTTATCTCTAACAGAGATCTCTTCCAGTCAACCTATGGGGTCAGAGAGATTGTTAATTAGCAGACCAAAAAGTGCAAGATCATACAAAAAAGGTATACATAAAAGACAAAATATTAATTTAAAATACATAGATGTTCATGTATATACAAGTATATTTTGTATATTATATTTTTATATATACCATACATGCATACATATATACATACATACATACACATACATACATATTATAAACATACTACATACACACTATACCATTATCAGCTTAATACCTTGGGTATAAATCTACTTCCGTGGTAATCTACGAGGCTTGTGTTATGGATACCAGATATTTGATACATTAATCATACATAACTTTCAATACATATGTATTATATTCATCCTCAACAAATGATTGTCCCCAACAGGACTCGAACCTGCGACATGAAAACTGCTGATGTTGAAAGTAGTTAGTCACTACAAACAAAAGTGTGAATGTTATGTGTTATCTCACAGTCATCCATTCTTCATTCCTGTCATTCCCCTGGCAGGTGTAATGAAATTATTAGAAAACGTCTATTAATTCTTATCTATATCATTCCCCTGGCAGATGTGTTGAAATTATTTGTAAACTTCTATTTTCTCTTTTCTAAAAAAATAGGCCGACCGCCTTACCACAATCCAAACCCTGTTTTATATTTATTACGTAAGAGTCTAAAAGAAAAAATGAATACACGTTTGGTTTATTTTAATGTTTATTTTTTAAAGTAACAAATTTTGAACTGTTTATTTGTAATTTTAAAGGTACAGTACCTTAAGCTCGGTTGCCCGCGCTTTTTCAAAGTATAATTTTAACTTTGCGCATTTTTTGATTTTGCGTAAGAACTAGCGAGACTCCCTCCCACCCCCTTGTAAGAAAACATAAGACACGGTCGACCCCCCCCCCTAAAATTGTCTTACGTAATAAATGAATGGCCCCTTATCTATATCATTCCCCTGGCAGGTGTGCTGAAAGCGATCCACTGCAACGACGAGTCTGACCGCGGGCGCATCACTAAAGACGTGGTCGCCTTCCACGCGGCGGACTTCAACAAGCTTGTGCAGCTGTTGCAGCTGGATCTGTATGAACCGCCCATCTCGCAGTGTGTCACTTGGTGGGTACTATGGTTTTTTTTTTTATACCACAGTTCTCGAGGCATTAACTCAGCTTTGCATTTGTGTGAGTGCAGTGTACGGATAGGCACGACCGAAGGCGTAGCGCTTTGCGAGCTTGGTTTAAACTCGTTTTAACTGGTTTTTGATGCGCGGCTTTTAGCTATCACTCACACAAATGCAAAGCTGAGCTTATGCCTCGAGAAATGTACGAGCCGTTTATATCCCAGTGTCAATTAGTCTTGGTTGTTGTTTTTTTTTTTTTTTTAATATTGGATATATTTATCTTTTTTTCAAATAAGTAGCCATAGTTACTCCTTCTAAAATTGGATATTTTTTAGATATAGTCCTGTCAAAATAAGTCGAGCCATTTAAAAAAGTATTTTTTCTATAAGTGGAGGATTTAAACTCTATACTTTGTGTACCACTGGGCTGTATTGCCTGAATTAGAAAGTCTTTCGAAATAAACAAAAATGAAATTGTATAATGTTGAGCTGAAATTATTCTAGACAATAATGTAGAGAAACATTTACTAAGAAATAATTGTTAAATATTTTCTTAAAGTAAATTTTATTTAATTCCCAGGTTAGAAGAAGCGAAACTTAACCAACTGAGAAGGGAAGGTGTGCGGTATTCGAGGCTACCGCTCTGCTCCGATGACGTGTACTTCTTACCAAGAAACATCATACATCAGTTTAGGACTGTATCTGCGGTTACGTCTGTTGGTGAGTTATTCTTTGTGGGAGACGAATGAATATGACGACACGTTTGGCTCAGTTGGTAGTGACCCTACTTTCTGCGCCAGCGGTCGCGGGTTCGAGTCCCGCTGGGGGCATTCATTTGTTGAGCAAGAATGTTTGTTCTCTAGTCATGGGTGTTAATATTTATATTATGTATGTATTTAAAATTTATATGTGTAGTATATCAACTAGCTTGTATCCGTAATACAAGCCTCGTAGCTTACCACAGAACTTTTATTTATTTATATTTATTTATTTATGGCATTAAAAGTTGACGATTATGAATGAAAATCTTCTTAGCTGTGATTTTTGTTAGGTGTAAAAGTTATAAGTTCGTGTCACCGATTTGCTTGTAGTGAACTATTCATAAACAATAACAAAATCGTAAGACATTTTTTCCTAACGTGAGAACTAACGTAATGAGCCACTCGCCTTTATTCCGCATGTGTTCAGTGTACAACGATATTCGCTGTCAATTAGATATTTTTAATGAAACCTCTATAGTGTCTCTATGTAAGAAATTAAAGCAAATTGTTTAGTTTAGTATTATTGTTAATTAATTGTATAAAATCCGCTCTTCTCATTGTTACCATAGGTTTTATTTCCTTTTTGTAAAATAGTATATGCATACTGTGCCTGCATCTTTTCAGTTATTCAGTGTATCATCACTTACATAGTATAAAACAAAGTCGCTTTCTCTGTCCCTATATCCCTATGTATGCTTAAATCTTTAAAACTACGCAACGGATTTTGATGCGGTTTTTTTATATAGATAGAGTGATTCAAGGGGAAGGTTTATATGCATAACTAGCAGCTCCCGCGGCTTTGCCTGTGCTAAATCTAGGGAATAGCCCGAGCGAAGTGACGGCGAGTCGCTAGTATAGTATAAGTTTAATATAAGTAATAACTACTTTGTACATGTATTTATATTGTCATTTGTTTTGTAGACCAATAAACAAAAAAAAAGAAACATGCGTCAAACTAGCATGTATAATTAATCTGGAAATTTCATCAACAGCATGGCATCTCAGGCTGAAGCAGTATTACCCATCCTCGGAGGCCTCTTCACCGGCAGAAGAAAGTCCTCCACCTGACCAAAATACAAGCAATCATAATGGTAATTATTATTTATGTTATTTAATGAATAGTAATATGTTTTTATAATTTTTTTTGAACAGTACTTATTGTGATTTTTGTATTTACAGATTCCAAAACGTCAACAAATCATAAGCTAGGTGTCATAGAAATGAGGGCACTCAGCGCAAAATTCAAAGAAAAGGCTGATTTGAAAATATCAGAGAATAGGAAAAATTTAGAAGTCCAAAACAAAGATAAACCAGATGAAAAGAAAGACAGGCGAACGGAAAAGCATGAGAAGTCAGAGAAGAGTGATAAAGCCGAACAGAGGAGTGAGAAACATAGGGATTCTCACCGTCACAGGGATGACAAACACAGAACAGATAAATCTGATAAAATTTCAGATAAATCATCAGAAAAACCAGAAATTAGACTATCTGACAAAGAAAACAAACTTGACAAACCCGAAAATAAATCTGATAAACCTGACAGAACTGACAGAATAGAAAGGCCAGACAAAGATAGAACTGAAGGTAAATCTGAAAAATCAGAAATGAAAAATGACAAAGTTGAAAGAACGTCGGACCGTTCGGAAAGAACGGATAAAACAGAGAAATCAGATAAATCCGAGCGATCAGATAAATCTGACAGCAGAACTGAGAAAGAAAAAGAAAATCGAACAGATAGAGACAATCGGTCAGAGAAATCTGATCGAGCGGACAAACAACACGACAATCATCGAAGACATTCGTCATCGCGACATAAATCACATAAATCTGAACGGTCAAGAGATCATAAAGATCATAGAAAGGAACACAAATCAGAAGACAGGAAATATGAAAAGCATAGAGATAAAGATGTTAAGGAAGTGAAAAGTGTATCTGACAAAACGCAAAGTGTATCTGATAAGACGCAAAGTGTATCTGATAAGACGCAAAGTGTATCTGATAAAGTGTCGAGTGTTTCTGATAAAGTGCAAAGTGAAAAGTTACCGCAAGTAATCCATCGTTCTCCTGATTAGCTTGTTTCTTGATTTTGCTTGGAATATCCTTGATATTTTTGGACCTTGATATTGGTGAGTCCTTTTTTATAGTCAAATACATATTATATACAAAAATTTGAAATTTTCCATTTGTTTGTAAAACTTAACAGCGGTAAGTAAATGCAGACAATTTAAATTTTTCTTAAAAGGCCTATATTTTGGTGTATTTTTATACTTAATTTTGTTTTATAATTCCTATTGATCTCGATTTTAGCCATACAAGGTTCAAAAATCTCAAAATGTCTTCAAGCAAAGTGGTAATAGCTTAATGTCCTGTAAATATAGGCTAAGAGTCTCTTAGAGGCTACGCGGAAAATGATTGAACACGCAGTTTTAGATAGACCAGTGATTTGTACTTACTTTCCTTATTGATCCGTCATAGCTGTTTTTGTGATTATAATTATTTTCAAAAGTATGTGTAATAATTTCATCAAAGAATAACATGATAAATTAACATATTTATTTTGATGCTATAATTAATTCTGACAACTCAACTCATTTTATTTTTTATAATAAAAAAATATTTTATCCTAATTTTTAAATTTATTGGACATATTAAGGTATTTTGCAGTAATAACTACTAAGTATCCTATATATTGACATAAATAACCAGTCATACCAAATTTCATCAAAATCCGTGGTTTTCTTAAGATGTGGTCGCAGGCAGACAGACAGACAGACAAAAATTCTAAAAACAATAGATTTGGCCTATGTAATAATGATTATTTTGCTTAGATTTTCTATGAAATATTATATATATGTAGATATCTAAAACTGCGTACAGATTGTGATGTAAAAGTTTTAATGAAGACGATGTTTAATATAGAAAAAGTAAATTTTAAGTGGAAAAGATTAATTCACACATATTTCTAAAAACTTGCACTAAGAGTTAAAAGATATAATATAGGTAGATAAGTGTAGTGTAATACTTTTGTGATTTTTTATTAAATTATTTATTACAACCCTTGTTGACTTTCTGAGAGGAGGCAGCCCTCGGAAGGCTGCCTCGCTATTTATTGAGGAAACGAATATATTTAAGAGATATTATATTTTAATTGGGGTTAAACTAAATAATTTAGCAGTATTTTTGATTTTATTATTCGATAATGGTATGGGGAATGCGGCATATACGTTCTTTGGAATCATAATTATTTACTATATATAAAATCAGTTGATATTTACTGTTTGGCGAGATATGAGTAAATGTTTCTACTCTAGTCATGGGGGTTTATATTTTTCATGTGTATATATTTGAAGTAATCAATAATAAATGTGTAATGTATCAACTCTCTGGTATCCGTAACACAAATCAAATCAGATCAAAATTTTCTTTATTCAAATAGACTTTACAAGCTCTTTTGAATCGTCATTTTTACATTATAATTAAATGTAAATCTGTTGAAAATAATTGGCGAGAAACTCAACAGTTGCTCTTTTCCAAAAAATATTTGGTAACAATATTGTATTACAATAATTATCTATTTATCCTACGTGATACAAGCCTCGTAACTAGATGGCGCTGTGTGTTCCAACATATTTTATTTATTTAACGATAGTGTGGTTCCAAAGGATTTATTTGAAGCAATCTACAATATTTTTTGCAACTCATTAAAATGTTTAACCCCAGTACAATTTATAAAAGACAACCTTTATGAACTATCAAAAGTCATAGAGCCTTTCATTTCCATTAGAACTTGCCATTTTCAATGAGATTTCCATTTTTTTTGTTGACAAAAAAATATTTTTATATTGTGATAAAATTGCCAACGCAAATAAAAATCGGAAATTGACGAATTTGTGACATGTTTATAGGATTTTTTTAAAATGTCTCGAGTTAGTTTGAAGCTCATCGTTGTCATTGCTCAGTTAGAGGGAAATATTTTGTTATTTTTTCACTATCGAAGAACCAAATTTTAATTTTAGATTTTATGACTTTACAAAAAATTGGAGCGTCCTAAGCTTTCTTGATTGGAAGTGTTTTACAAGTTTATAGAAATACTAAAATATGACGTTGGCTACTAAATGTAGATCGAAGAAAATCTGAGGTAGCTATATTGTGTTTATTTTTGAAATCTAAACAAAATTTTCGAAATAAATCCTAATAATTGAAATTTGTACTTTGAATTATCACAATATGCACAAACATAAATCAAACTTTTTTATATATGCAATATATAAATTCCATGCTGAAAAGAGATGCAAAATGTTAGAAGAGTCCTGTCAGTGTGTAAGAAATGATGCTTCAGTGCAGTCTCAAGTTGTGATCGACATTTAAGTTTATAAGTTAAATTATTGTTTCACGTTTCCTATATTATTTTTGAAAATAATAAATAGATTATGATAGAATTTTTGTCTTTTTATTGATTGGTTCCCTTTTAACCAGCAAATCCTTTATGCATTGTGCATTGTATTTTATTAAACAATAGCTTACATTGTTATAATTGAAAAAAAAGCTTAAAATAATTTAGTAGAAACAAATCTCCAAACCAATCTCTAACACTAAATAATAGCTCTGTATTAATAATATGCCTTGATGTCACATATTGCGGTCTGACCAATTTGGTTTAACTGCTTTAAAATTCCCACCTATTTTTACACTTGAGAAACATGAAATTAAAAAATATTGATTATAATAAAAACACTTTTCTGATTATTGGTTTGCTGACTAATATGCAATTAATATGGGATAAAAACTATAAAATTGGGATATTATATAGAAAGAAAGGCAACATTTTTAATTTTTTCTTTATTACTTCTTATAAATATCGCAGTTTGTGTAATAAAAACACCGACACAACAGTATTTAAGTACAAACAATATGAAAAAGTTCAGTCAACTTTCTACAATAAGTGATTACAGTACACATGCAATAATAAAAAAAGTTATATAAATAGTTTTATTCCTTTGTAATTATGTTATTATAATTGTAATTATTCTTAAAATTTAAATACAATCAATTATAAAAATACTTCGAATTATTAATTTTGTGCAAACGCTCATGTTTCTGGGCAATGGCACAAAGTAGAATGACTTAAACAATTTTAGGCTCCATATATGATGTAGAATCTCAATTTTCATTAATATAATTATTATTTAAAAAAAGATGTAATCAACTCTATTTTTTTAATTATTATTAACAAATAAGATTTACATAGTTAACAAACGAAAAAATAATAAAAACAATACTTTCTTTTGTATTAAATATGCTTGAATATAATTATATATATTTTTAGTATGTTAAAGAAATGAATATTTTCAAACACTTTTATGAATAGTTATTTGAATATAAGGCAATGTTCGTATTTTGAGCTTTTCATAATAAATTGTAGCACCGAGGAACAAACATGCTCCTTACAACATAACATTCGTTTGGCGAAATAACACCTACTACTGTATCATAGAAACAAAAAATCTCAACTCAATAAATTTCAATAACAGAATGATTTATTTATTATTTATATAATTATTGTAAATATATGGGAAAGTACGTAAAATTGCACGTTTAAGGCACCAGAATTGAAATGCTCAGTCCTTTTTAAATTTAATTTTGCAAAAATGCCATATTAAATCTATAATGCATGAAATTAGAAATGTCACTAACATTAGACTAGACACCCTTAAATATGAGAGAAAACTTATAAATGAATCATGTTATAATATTATTAAATCAATTATGAATCAATTGGTAATAAATGAGATTACAGATGAGATTCATATGAATCAACGCAAAACCGACTATCACTAAAATTAGTATTAAAATCTAATGAAGAAATAAATGAGTATATTTAATAAATATAGTCGACATTGTGAAATCGTTTCAAAGACCTTACGTTAGTGGCAAGTGGTTCTTAATGAAGAATTGTGTTAAAATAAATCCTTTGGCAATTTTGAGGCGGTTCGAAGCTACCATTCATCACTGGAAAAAAATGAGACATAATTACACATTAAAACTCGTTTGTTTGACGGAAAAATTTTTAAAACGTGATAAAATATCTTTTTTTTTATCACCAAATGTTATTTGTTCTAGAAATCTTGTACTAGTGTATGTAAACTATTCAATAAAAACAATTGAAAAGCAAATTTTTGTAAATACATATTATTTTCTTAAATTAATTAAGTATGTATTATATATTTTACTGAAATTAATTATATTAAAATAATACTCACAACGAATCGATTCACTTTTGGCGAAAACGTTTTATTGACGGTTGTCGTTTGCACTTTCATATTTTCGAATTTCTCACGTAAACTGAAAAAAAATATATACGAAATAAATTTTGATATCACCAAATGTATTTATTAAGTGTAAGATTCTAAAATTAACAAATAAAAATGTATTCTATAAATCAGACATCTTGAATCATCTTGTAATCATTAAACCATAATATACAAAATAAATTACCAATTAAATGGTAATGAACATAACATAACTTAACTTCTTTCAATTTTAATTTAACCTTTCTAATTTTTTTTCAATTTTAATGTCTTTAAAGAACAATTTCGGAGGGCTTACCTCTTAGCAGTTTCTAGTTGCGACTCTCCGTCGTCGCACCTCTCTATGATGGAGGGCGGTCGGTCTTCTCTCTCCTCTCTCTCATTCTCCGACCATCCATGCTCGAAGCGGTCTCGGAACGACTTGGTTCGGGCTAGTTGTTGTGCCTGATGTCAGAATGTATATTGAAATATAAATAATTCAATTTCAACTAAACCATACTGGCACATAAATTAATTTAACAATGCATTTTTATAGTATTTTTTTTATTGAAATTTACGTCGAGATTTGAACGTCGTCATCAAATTTTGATTGTTGACCATTGATTATAATAGAAATATTATCAAATATGACGGTTGAAAAAAATAAATTTAGAAATATATTATTAGAGATTTTAAGCCATACAGTTTCTCGACTTTCATATAAAAGTTGTGACAGTCTTGAGTTTCTATACACATACAGTACATATTAGTGGTTTATTTTACCTGTCGGAGTGCTTCATCGTCCCTCCCGTAGGGGTGTTCGTCCTCGCTGTCGCTGTACTCGGAGGAGGACACGTCGAGGTGTCGCCCCGCCTCCTCCGGGGGAGGGGGAGTGAAGCGTTTTAAGGGTTTCGGACCTGAGTGAGTTTATTATTTTTGAGAATTCATTGTAAGTATTACTTTGTATAGTAGTAATATAAAATTGATTATTTTTGATTTTTGGATTTTAAGTATAATCCACTCATAACAAAGTATCATAATTCTGTTATTTTAAAGCTCTGTATAATTATTATTAAAAATGTTGTTTTGTACATTAAAATTATCCAAGTGTAAATTACGAAAGTGTATATAAGTGTAAGTATTTCATTCTAGTGCAAGCTCTATACCATTAATGTATATGTGAATTCATTGAAGCGTAGCGTGTCAGTGTTACAAATGTAAGTGTTTATATAACTTAAAGTGTTCAACTCCTGTTTAAGTGAACCATACGTGTTCAGTTACAAATGTCTATTTCTGTAAAAGTGAAAAATCAAATGAAAGTGTAAATCGCAAATCAAGTGAAAGTGTTAATCGCAATTGTAAAATCAAGTGAAAAATCAAAGCAAGTGTAAAATCAAGTGAAAGTGTAAACCGCAAATCAAGTGCAAGTGTAAACTCACCCATCGGCTCAGCATCGACGCGCTCCTCCATCTGCCGGAACACGGAGATCATGCGCGAGGCGGTGTGCCGCGCCGCCGCCACCCCCGCGTCCCCCGCGCCTCCCCCCGCACCCCCCGCACAACCCTCCTCCCGCACCACGCTCGGCTCGTGGTATACTTCCGGTGAAGGGGATTTTGCACGCTGCGTGCATAAACACGGCAGGTTATTGAATTATGGGTTTTAGATTGAAAAACAATTTAGAAACAGTATAAAAAACTTATTTATTCTCTACAGGTACAAAGCACATTGCAAGAACACTCAGTTACAACCATAGAGAAAATGTTGCCACATCATATATTTCAAATTATTTTTTTCTATTTCTAATACAGGTTATGTGATATATTATTTGTAATACCATTCACTCTATATAACGTCGCTGTAGAATGAATACCTCGTATGTCAAAAATGCATATGTTTTTGTAAAAATCAAATGAAAATTACGTATTATATTATATTTTATATTACGGCGAAACTGTAAACTCAATACATGACTACTAGTGCCATATTTGGAGTAAAACGAAAACCTCTTGTTTGAAAAACATTGACAAAATGAACAATTTTTTTCGTTTCCTGTAAAGTTTGGATCTCTGGACATACGAGGTTTTCATTCTACAGCGACGATAATAAAATTATAAGCCAGTTTAGGTGACAAATACAAAAACGCAGTTAATCAATAATCCCCGACAGCAGGTCTGTCAAAGCAGATCAGTCCATCAGTCCACTTTACTATTAGAAAGAAGCAACCTGCCCATCGAAGTGGACCACCTAGCCTTTTATGTCCCACTGCTGGGCATAGGTCCCCCTTCAAACGATTAGTCGATCAGACTATAGTCCTGTCATTACACTAACCAAGTGCAAATTGGCGGACTCCACGTCTTTCGAAAATTTATTACGCTCTCTCAGACATGCAGGTTTCGTCACGATGTTTACTTTCACCAAGACATTTTAAAAATTTGGAGTGACTTCTTAAAACTTTTTTTTGAGCTGTCCTTAGGAGAGGGCTCTTAAAACATCAAAAATTAACATTTTTTTCACACGAGACTCAAAAAAAGTAGTCTGTTTTTTTGCGCCACCATTCAACTTTTACGAACATAACTTAGGAGCAATATTTTTCCAAAAACCCTATCATCTACCTGTGTCTGGCGAGGCGGCGTCATGCGGAAGGTCTTGCGAGTAGTTTCCGGTCGGTAGGTCTCGAAGAACCGGAAGCGGTCGGAGATATCCGCAGTCTCTATCCTCACATCTTCCGGTTTGTCGGCAGCTCGCACCACGTCTTTGGGGACGAACGGCTGGGGAGAGTTTTGGGTATGTCTTATTTGGCTTAGTTTGTAATGTTCTGACGTCAGCGGTCGCGGGTTCGAAATACGTTGGGGACATTTATTATGAGAACGAATATTTGTGCTCCATTTAGGTGATTATATGCATAATATATATGTAGTAGCCTTTCCCGCGGCTCCGCTCGCGTTCTAAAGGCTGAAAATCAAAAGAAATATAAGTTTCTCCCGATTTTGCAACATTTTTCATTGATGCTCCGCTCCTATTGGTCGTAGCGTGATGTAATATAGCCTATAGTCTTCCTCGATAAACGGACTATCCAACACAAAAATTTTTCAATTCGGACCAGTAGTTCCTGAGATTAGCGCGTTCAACCAAACGAACAAACTCTTCAGCTTTATAATATTAGTATAGATTTAAAGTTATATATGTGTAGTGCATCAACTATCTAGTATCCGTAACACAAGCCTCGTATCGAACTAAATGAAAATCGATTTAAGTAACTAATAAGACAGTAAAAATACATACAATCTCCTTCCTCTTGGGCGGTTCTTGTACCGGCGGGGAGAGCGGCGCCATTTGCTTTGCATTCGCGTCTAGTTCCAAAAAAATGGACCTAGACTTTTTGGCAATACCTAGAAAAGAATGTGTATTAGTACATCTGTTTCAAAAATAACCTTATAAACTATTATACTATATTTAAAATGCTTAATTCTTAATACAATAGCTCACTATTTATATACGAGTAGTAGTAAATACAGCGCCGAAAACCTTAATTTAGTTTTTTCTTTTAAATATGACACCAATACTTTAAACTCCAAAATATCGTACCAGAGTCAGTGTTGCCAATTTATCGAAAATATCGCCATTTGCTAAAGCAATTTTAATCCACAAAACCATTTAATTATTATTAACACTGGCACAGTTAAATATATATACTTTAACGTCATATTCAGCCTGACCTTGCGTAGTGACGTTGCGTATCAACTATATTGAATTTCGCACTTAATTTTCACTTTTAAATAATTATATTTCATCATTAAAATGATTATTACAAAAAAATAATATAAAAGTGAATAGTCACTATTAAGATCCCCTGTTGAAGAACACTTGTTATTCCCAAATATGGCAAAAAAATACTATAACGAATACTTCCAGTATATATAGAACTCACCCTCATTGAAAAGCGATGGATCATCGAGCTCCCTATTTTTGGGCGGTTGGTTCTCATCGTTGAAAATCTCCCCGTTCTCAAACCGCTGCTTTATAGCCCGAGCTTTTTCAGCATCCAAATCCAATTCCTTAGCAATTTTATCTGCTGATGTTACGCCTGAAAATGAAAAAGATTCTAATATACATACAAATAACATTAAATATTTTTTGAAAAATCTTATTGAAATAGTCATTATTATCGATACAAGTTTAAAATCTATAGGTTTTAGAATATTTGTCTGTCTGTCTGGGTCATTATATACTTTTTACTGCAGGAAAATATTTCATTCCTGACATATCTGTACTAACATTAAAGCAATGATCATATATATGAGCACTTGTTGCAAACTGTGATTTATATTCTATTTCTTAAAGTCCACTAATTTATATCCGCTGTTTCGCCCATGTCATAGATAGGTAAAAACTATTTTCTTCCGATATAAAATTCTGGAAAAACTGAAAGTAGAAACGATCAAAAATAAATACTTCTCACTCACTTTGCTCGCACTGCATCACTGACTGCTCGTACATTTCTTTTATCTTCGCTTGCTTTCCCTGAAATAAAAAATGAGCTAAGTCAATAGATTTTCACAAAAGATTGCCCATTCGTCTTTATCATCCTCTTTCTAAACCAAAATCATCAAAGTTGGTGCAGCAATTTAGAAGTGAAATAACGTGATGGACAGAAAATATAACAGAGTTACTTTCGTATTTAAAATATTAGTAAATATAGGTTTTTGTTACACATAATATAATCTGCATATTGAATATTTTTTTGCAAAATCTAATTGAAATAGTCATTTTTAAAGATCCAGAGGATGAATCTATGGTTCAAAACATTTTTCGTCTGTCTGTTTGTTTGTGACCGCATCACAACTAAACCACTGGATGTTTCGATAAAATTTGGTATCATGATTACTAGTTATCCAAATCAACATGTAAGATAATTTAATGCAGGAAAATTCATTCCTGAGAAATCTATACATATAAATAACTGTAAAAAACAAATATTATATAAATTTATTTTAATACACAGAGTCCACAAAAATATCGATAGCATTTTTTCATTTGTCAACCACTAGTGTACTTGTAATTTTGCATGTGTGTGTTAACCAATCACAGGGCTGCGTGAGACGCTGCGCATGTGTGCGAATATTTCTTGAGTGGCGACAGTGGTTTCCATACAAATTACGCGGCGTGGGCCATTCTATCATCTATCATCTTTTTTGTGAGTTACCAAAAACTCACAAAACTTACCACAACAACAACTTACCAAAAACAATCTGCTGCGTATATTCTGTATCTCCTGCTTGCGCAGGTTGTGTCGCTCGGAGTGGTCGCCGCCGTGCTCGAAGCGGCCCACCAGCTCGCTCATGTCGCAGAGCGACGTCTGTTCCCTTGCCGAGTTGTGCGCGTAGGACTTCTTTAACACTGAATCTTCGTCTGAGGAAGAATTGGTGAAATGTGGAAAAAGTAATGACTTTAAACTTTATAACTTTATAACGCTCTTCGTATCCAGTATAATAATGCATTTAGAATGCTGTTGGGACTGCCCCGTTTCTGTAGTGCATCAACTATGTTTGCCGAGGCTAGGGTGGACTGTTTTTACACAACAATGCGTAAGCGGTGTGCGTCGCTGGAGCGCAGGGTTCGGGCGAGCTCCAACAGCATTCTAAACATGATTGCGAAGAGATTTGACTGTTTGTACATGAATCACTGTTGCGCCATTTCTCACGGGAAGCCCGTGAGTCATGTACACAGTCAATCCTATAAATGTTAACCATAATATATTGTTTTACTAATATTAGAATAAGCATTTTTCTATGTATACTAACAAATCAGTGAGTCAATGATACTTGAAATAAATGAATTTATTATTATTTATTATAAACTTCCTCGATTGAATATTAACACCGAGTCTTCGTCTGCAAAGAAATTGGTGAAATATGGAAAAAGTAATAAGATTTTAAACTTCCTCGGTTGGATATTAACACCGAGTCTTCGTCTGAGGAGAAAAATATTTTAAAAACAGTCTGCCCAAAAATCCAAAGATTTAACTGACTTTTTAAATAATTTATAGTGAGTATTAGTAATAACTACTAGTTGGTAGCACAGCGGTAACGCGCTCGCTTGGATAATCAAGTGATGCGGGTTCAAATCCGAGTCTCGCACCTCTGATATTTTCATGTGCGTATCATTTCTAAAATGATTACCACTTGTCTCACGGTGAAGGAAAACATCGTGAGGAAACGTGCGTGTCTGAGGAAAACTTAACAAGTTTTCGAAAGATATGTGAAGTCCGCCAACTCGCATTAGGCCAGCGCGGTGTACTATAACCTGATTCACCTCGTACTGAGAGAGACCGTGCCCAACAGTGAGAAGAGTGTTAAAAAGGGCTGATGTAGTAGTTTTTCAATCTTTCCTCATAATTATTATATTAAAATGGAATTAAAATATGATAATATTTAAACAATGACACGCTTTTATAAGTAAATCATTATTATTTAAAATAAATGAAATTACAAGTAGACTTTACTATATATCTAAAGCAAATGTACACTTAGTTATTACTGTACAAGTCGTGTCCGCGTGGAATAGTGGCAAGAATGCTGGCCGCATTATCCCGATGAATGGCAACGCCGATTCTTTGGGCGAAAAATGAGCCAGGTCTTCTGTCACCAGTAGAGGTGATAAGACGAGGTGTTGTCTTTTAAAACATGCTTAGCACTTTGACACATTTTAAGAAAGAGACATCCTGTGATGCATCACAGACCTTCTACTCCTACAACTCAAACCTTCTTAACCATTATCTTCTCCCTCTTTCTCTTACCTTCTTCATCCTCCTGCTCGCTCGAGCTGTGCTCCACGGGAACTCCATTCAAGTATTCGTCAGATACGCCGATGTCCATACCCTTCGCCTTAAACCTAAAATGACAAATAGAAAATATTACTATTTCTTTTCTATTTTTATGTTGTTCCTTAAAATGAAATCCCTGAAACGTTGATAAGTTTTTTTCTTTTAGATTCAATCGTCCTCTTGTCCTCGCATGCGACAGCCAATTTTGTTGGAACTAGCATTTTCGGCAGGAGATATTAGTGTACTAGTACGTAGTAATTTCCACACTACTCGTAGTACATTAAAATATCTTTTATTTATAACACCTCTATCTATACTAATATTATAAAGAGGATAGGTTTGTATGTAAGTATGTTTGTAACGAATTGGCTCAAAAAGTACAGGACCGATTTTAAAAATTATTTCACCATTTGAATGCTACATTATTACTGATTAATATAGGCTATTTTAATTACAAGAAAAAAATAAGGATCCCTACTAAAACTACAATAACAGGAGAGGAGGAGTGCACGCCGCACATTATATATGAAATAGGTAGCCGCGCGGCTCAGGAGTATATTAAAACTGGAGTAATGTTGGAGAATTTTCAACCCAGCGATCGAATAAAGCTTAGTAGCGAATAAAAAAATGAACGCGGGCAAAGCCGTGCATATTGCAAGTTATTGTATAAATGTCTGATGGAACGAAAAATCGACACGATTAAAGAGATCCCTCAAAGTAGCGATTGCTTACTCCAAGCCGGTGTACCATACCTCTAACTATCCGACTATGACAAGACTTAGACTGTATATTTAGTAAAAAACGTTTGGTTTGCGATACGTTTCACAATTGATCAATCACATTAGTAAAAAAATATTAATCATTTACCTACTATGATTTCATTTCATTTGCATCAAACAGCAACTCTATGACTAATAAATAATTCTCATCGGAAGTGAAAATCAGGAATTCATTATTGTCACTTAGAAAACACATAAACATTTTCTTATATGTATGTACATATTTATAATATTATGTATGTATTTAAAGTTATATATGTATAGTATATCAACTATCTGGTATGCGTAACACAAGCCTCGTAGTTTTAATATCCCAACGAAAAAAAGAAAACTTTTTTGACAAAACTTTCACTGGCAGCACAGTTCAGATGACACTATAAGGAGTATCGTAAGCTACTTTAATTTAAGAAAAAGAATTAGGGTTCCGCTCAAAAAAATATATTACGAACGACGATTAGGTTTTAATTCTCTTAGAATCTAACTAGTAGGTACTTTTAGATTTTTACAGACTTAATTTAGAAGTACGCGAACGAAGCCGTGTGTAAAATCTAGCGTTCAATACAAATATTTCCCAGAGTATTAAAGAATTGAACCTATGACTATACTGGTATTCTATGCTGCTCCAACAAGCGTCACAAAAACACGTGTCAAGATATGACGTTCGACTTATTTATTATATTTTTTTTGTTTTATTTTTATTGTATAAATTAAAACTTAAAGATGATCTCTTTCTCATCGGAAATCTTTTATCAAACAACTAGCGACTCGCCCTTGCTTCGCTTGGGCTCTTTCCTAGATTTAGCACAGGCAAAGCCGAGGGATCTGCTAGTTATGCATATAAACCTTCCTCTTGAATCACTCTATCTATTAAAAAAACCGCATCAAAATCCGTTGCGTAGTTTTAAAGATTTAAGCATACATAGGGATATAGGGACAGAGAAAGCGACTTTGTTTTATACTATGTAGTGATGAAGTGATTATGTTAAGAAGTGATTAGATACATACATATTTTTAATATATAATACTAGCGAGTCGCCCTCGCTTCGCTCGGGCTCGTCCCTAGTTTTAACGCAACCGAAGCCGCGGGGTTCCGCTAGTTACACATATAAACCTTCCTCCTGAATCACTCTATCTATTAAAAAAAACCGCATCAAAATCCGTTGCATAGTTTTAAAGATTTAAGCGTACATAGGGATATAGGGACAGAGAAAGCGACTTTGTTTTATACTATGTAGTGATAATAAATATATTTTGGAAAATATTACGTTTGTGCCATTAAAACTTGGGAACGAAAGCAGTCGGAGATGGTAAGTTACACTAATTCAGTAGCCACCTATTCACTCTTGCCTTGAAGACACCCATATTGTAATCGGACGGAAGCACGGACGCAGGCAGGTTGTTCCAATCCTTAGCACAATAATTTTTATAAGTGCAATTAAGTATATTAAAAAAAACTAAATTTCTGGGTCACCTAGCAAAAAAGTCGGACTCGCGCTTTACCAATTTTTTTCAACTTATTGTGCCTATATTTCACACTTACCCATACATTTTTAAATAAAACACTTCACTTTCACAGATCAAAGTATTACAACTGTTCCACGCTGAAACACTACTAAGTTGATCGAAGACTGATATACTTTCTTTTTTAAACCGACCGCTTTATAATTAACTACCGCTTTAAAATAACGTAACCTTTATTGCTTTAACTTAAGACTCAAATTCGAAGTAAAATATCACAAGGTCGGTCTTGTAGGATGTTATCACGAAAGGAAATGCTCATCTGAATTAAATTCGACGTTTTTTAATTGTGATCGATACATTGCGTGTTTTTCTCATGTAATTTTCAATTTACTTAAATGAAAAGGAAATGGGATTATACTTCGGATTTTTGTACTGGTGATCGCCTTTTGATCCAATGATAGATGTGTAATGACACGTACTTATAATAATAATAATTATTATAATTATTAAAATTTGAGTACTATCCTAATATTTACGAGGAGAAAAAGCACTGAACTATTTTTCTGTTGTTTTATGTCGGCTTTTTGATACGTAATATGATTTTGGTTTAAACAAATTTTAAAGTTGTCGAATCTGTTTGTCAAATATTTTTTTAAAAATATTATTGAAATAGTTGTAGTGGAATTTTTATGTCTGTCTGTGACCGGAAGAGAAATCTACTGAGATTTTGATGAAATTTGGTATGATGATAGCCATCCGGGACTACATATAGGATACTTTTTACTGCGAGAAATATCTAAGCGGAGCAATGTATAAACTTTAAAATGTACTAGCTTTACCCGCGGCTTCGCCCGCGTTTATTTTTTTAATTGCTAATCAACCTCATTGGGTTGATCTGTAGGATGCCTGAAAGTTTCTTCAAAATTACTCTAGCTATTTCAGAACCCATTGTTAATACAAACAATTTTTTAATTTTTCGTAAAAAATATTTTTTTTTATAAAAAGTATCCTATGTTACTTCTAATACCTCCAAGAATATGTGTACAAAGTCACATGATGATCGGTTGAGTAGTTTTCGCGTGAAAGCGTAACAAACAAACTTACATTCACATTTATAATATTAGTAGGGATGAGTCGCTAGCGCTAGTGACCTACATAATATATACCTGAAAGCTTTTCTTTTAATAGTAATTTATTACTAAACTTATTAGATCTTTGCCCGTAATACTTCAAAAACTAAAAGAAGGTAATGTATACTTTCTTTGATGCTGTGATAAATACCACATGCTACAGCCCACATGTATGGATCATGTAAAAATAGTTCGATGACGTAAAATTCTAGACACAATTATACGTGGATTGAAATGATTTGATACTTGAAAATGTAATATTTTGTACTATTTGACATTTCATTTATTGGACGAAAGCCAAAATATGAATTTACCTCATATTATTTATTAGTGATATTTTATATGATTTTATTTTAAGTTTTAATTTTTATTTTTAAATTCTTATTATACTGTTTTACTTACTTTTTTTAATTAAAATGACTGTTATTTTTTAAAAGTTTGCTAAAAAGTTCTTTAAGGAAATAAATACAGGTTTTAAATAAGCTTTTATAACATATATTATTTAAAATATATATTTTTCTAGTATCAAAATTATTCACATATTTGCATTTACAATGAACTCGTTGTGTTACTGTTTAAGCCAAAATATCTAAATATGTAAAAATAATATTAAATATTGAAATTTAATACTAAGGTACTAGTAAAATTGAAATAAAATTCCTAAAATAAAAAAAAAACAACAAAAGGCTCGCTCCGCGCCAAGTACCCCCATGAAAAAGAACACCAATAACCCCCATAAAAGAAAAAGAAAAACGTGCGTGTGTACAAAGTACACATGTCAGAAGTAAAACTTCTTTGGCAAACTAATTTTTAAATCTCATTTATATTTATACTAAATAACCCCGTCTAATCCCGTTGAGAGAGGGAGATGGCGCGAAGGTCACATCCACGAGTTAGACAGAGTTAGAAATGTTACTGACTCGCGGTGGGCGAGATCTAACTAAGGCTAACTCTTCCCCGTCTCCAAGTGCCTGGTACTAAGGATTTTTTTTTCAAGTTTGAAATCACAACGATTCTTAAGAAGTTTCACTTCAAAAAGTAAGTTTAACTTCAAAAACCAACTCACTTAGCCAACTTGGACAATAAAGCGGTGCTTTTCTCCCGCGGCGCGCGAGGCCCCGGCGATGGAACCTCCTCCTGCCTCGCCTTGCGCTCGAACACTTCGAACCGCGACTTCACGTCTAGTGTCGCCAGCTCTTCTAGACCTAGGTCTGGTTTGTCGGAAGCTGGGTGGGAAATAAACGATAAATATTACATTTTAATTATATATTCAATTCAATTCTTTGTTCAGTGGTTTCAAGAAGTGCAAGTTTACTTCCGCCACTGTCGCGTAGAAAAAAAAACAAAATTTTTAGAAATTTCTTGGATTTACGCAAATATTGGACTTTTCAAAAAAAGATATGTTTCCTGATTTTATCGCGGATTTTTGATTATTGGTTCCTGACGTTTCGAACTTTTTACAGATGATTGCTGTACTGTATTGGTCACAGGAGAGACTAAGGCTTTAAATATCTCATCTAGGTCATTTGTACCGAACTTGTTTCAGACTGTGTGAACACAATTTAAAAAACTATTTATAAATTCAAAAATATTTTATAAGTATAATTCTATACAACTAATACTATTACTGCTGTAAAGCACTCCTAGATAGATTTCTAAAATGATAACACCATACCATAATTATTATGTTAATTCGTAGACATTTTCAAGGAAAAAATCCACTTTTTACGCAATCGCGATCTTCATTTTTGTAAAATATTGTTTTATATTTGATATTTCATATATTTTAGCATAATATTACAAATTATTAAGTCAACATTTTTAATAAAAGTTCCAAAGAATCAAATGTATGCAAGGTGTAATTAATGTAGAAACAGTGGTTCAAAGTAAGCCACTAAGAACCAAAAGGTCCGATATTCATTATTTTGAAAGTTCCAAGTAAATTTTTCGAACGAAACAAGATTTCCATTTCTTATACAACTACTTACTTGGTAAAGAAAAAAAGTGAACTAATTACATACCTCTCACGACATCTGGAGGCAATTCAACCGGCTGACTCTCGCAAATAATCATCTGATGCTTTTTGGGGGCAGCTGTAACAAACCATTTCTTTATAATTAATGTGCTATTGTCTACTTAAACACTGCAAATAAAAAGAAACGAAAAAAAATGAATGACAACAGTCAAAAAATTAGAGATGCGCCGAGTAGCACTTTTGCCGAGTAACGAGTACCGAGTTTTACTCGGTTCAATTTTTTTCTG